>OZ004692.1:92420125-93794446 GCA_963924545.1 Pogonocherus hispidulus
ATCTTAGAATCTGAAAACTGGGATGGAGAATGTGTAGAACCTGGGATGCCAAACCCAGGGAAAACACTTATTAATCCACATATAGGACCAGAGCCGCAGCCAGCAATGGAGGAGAGCTGGGATAATGAATGCGTCCCAGGACGCACATACAACCCCAGGGAGGCGATCCAGGACCGGTTGGTAATCCGGAGCTGCCATCCGGTAGTCAACAAGACCAAGACGGAGAAGAAGGCATATAGATATGCCGAAAGAGCGCGATGGCTCCACCTGATGGGTCGCCGAGAGGAGGAGAAGAGCCAACAGTTCTTAAGTAGCAAGAAATAATTTTTCTTGCTACTTAAGAACAATTATATTTTTAATTGTATATTTTTATTTTTTTAATTGTGTATTTTATTTTATTATTTGTATTATATTTTTAGTTGTATATTTTTTAGTTGTATTATTTTGTATTTTAATTTTTAAATATAGTGTGTTTTCTGTCCAAAGTGTGTTTCTTTTTATTCCAAGTTCTCCTCTTTTGTGCAATATGCATAAAAAAACAAAAAAAAAATAATACTTGAAAAGTAATTTTATTGTGATAATAGAAAAAAAATATAACTATAAGTGTTACATACAACTGCAAATATACTAAATTAAGCATATATTTTACCATATCATTTTACAAAGCAAGATAATTACTATATATATATTAAACTATATCAGTCTTGTTGATCCAACCATTCTGATCTGGTGGTAGTCCGAGCCATTTGACAAACAATTTATTACCTCTTTTCTTTAAAATCTTTTCCACTAAGTATACATCGGGGTGTTTAGTCTTCTGAAGTTCATAATCATAAAAACATCCTTTAATAGGTTGACCTCTCACATCTTCTATCATGTATGTGACGGGATTTGTTACATTAACTTTAACAATTTTAAAAAGTTCCGTTGAATAGTTGGCTGTATACCCCTTTTCAAATATTCCTTTGTATTTGCTAATCCGAACCATGTCACCAACATGGAATTTTGATTTTAATGCGACTTTGGGATGATTATATACACTTAACTTTGTTGTATATTTTACATCTATGGGCTTCATCCCTATTGTACGATGGACTTTATTATTGTACAACTTTATAATATCAGGAAGTATATCAAACCATTTGTAATTGCCTCTGGCCGAGAATTCTTTATATAACCAATTTTTTAAAGTTTTAATTACACGTTCCACGATTGCTGCCTTTTTTGTACTGAATGTGGAATAATGATTTATGCCATATTCATGCATCACTGTGGAGAACTGGCGATTGTAAAACTCGAGTCCTTGATCGCTCTGTAAGTTTGTTGGGGAATAAACAGCTTCTTGAAGAATTTCTTTCATCGCAATAGAAACTTCCATAGCAGTTTTTTTCTTTAGCGGTTTGGCCCAAACATATTTAGAATAGCAATCAATTACTATGAGTATATAACGATAACCTTTATTTTCATTTGCAAAATTCTGCATTTCTGCCAAGTCAATCTGCCATAAGTCTGCCAAACCTTTTATTACGGTTCTTCTCCTTCTAAAATTTTTTCGTGCTGGTTTATGTAATTCATTGACAATTTGTCGTTTTGTGCCACTAATGAACATTATACCTTTTTTATTATTCAAGTTTATTAATAATAATAGTAATATACATTTAGATGTTCCACGTTCTGTTTGAAATGACTTATTGTGATGAGCTGCTCCTTGTTTTATTTATATAAGGCATAAAATTTTTTACTCAACTTGTGATGATCTTAGAATCGGTTGGTCGTAATGAAATACCTGGCCATGCTAATCCTCCTGTGTCTCTCGGGGGATGATATTTCGCAATAAGTTGTTCAATTTTTTCTACATCAAGTATGAAACCAGTCATATTTTGCACCAACTTAGTATGAGCATCCGAGTTTCTCTCACTTGTATTTTTTAATTCATCTATTTCAGTTTTCATATCGCTTATCGTTGTATCTATTTTTAGTTGTAAATTTTGAAACGTTTTTGTTATTTCATCCACGATTTCGTTCCTTTCTCTCTTTATGTAGTTTACTAAATTATCGGTTATAAGATTAGCTGATTTTTGTAGAGCGGAAAGGATATCTTTTTTGCAGGCATCCATAACTAAATTCACGTAGTTTAATGTTGCACCATCATTTTCATCTCTAGGATCTCCTATATTCTTTAATTGCTTTCCTTGGATGTCATACTGTTTTTCAGTAGTAAGTTTAAAACCGATGCCTTGCGGACCACGATGACCTTTACAATTAGGTCCTTTTCGGCGTCCAAATTTATCAATGGAGCCCATCGTTCTATTGCGTTCAAATTACAATTGACAAAATAAACTGATATCTGCTTTATATATGTATTTATGGTTGATGAAATAAAATGCGATAGTTATTTCTCTAATAGATGATTCCTTCTTCCCTTAATTCATCAATTAGGGATATTATTTCATTCTCATGACCTGAATGTCCAGCCATTTTAGAACTCCACAATAATCTTAAGCGGTCGATTAATTCTTTGGGCTTATTCCAGTATATGTAATCCACCTTTTTGCCTGTATATATTTTCTGAGATGACATTAGACCCGCACCTTTCTTGGATCGAGTTGACATTCCACGTTGTAAAAGTGGTTTTATAATTTCGACATACTTTTTTGATTTACTAGGATTGTATCCCAATGTTACATTGTAATTTTTATATGCCGCATTCGTTATATTCAATATGTCTCCAAATATATTTTTATTTTCATCGGTGATTCCATAACCCGCACTGTTTAGATCTGGGGGAAATTTTAAAAACAGTAAATCGTATAACTGAGAATTTCCTTTATATGTTCCGAGTTTCTTATTATTTCTCCAAAATGATATAAGGTCACCCTGAAATCGCACTTCGGAGTTGCCCATGGCTAACTTTCCAGTATCGACATCAACTCGCACCCCATACTTGTTATCGAACGTAGATTCACCAGCTTTAACACCATTGATGTAGGTTGAAACGACATCAGTTAAATTTCGCAAATTACTACTAGACGTGGTAGAACTTGAAGGTGTCCCTACAGACGATGGTGGCGGCGTTTCCATATAAGAATTACTTTCCCTAATTGTTTCATCTGATTCGAATTTCGGTGTTTTGATTACTGCAGAGGGTTTTTTAGGCTGTGTTGTTAAATACTGCTGTGTGGTTTGAAATTTACGATTTGTTTCCTGCGTTGTTTCAGAAATAGTTTTTAATGGCTTCGTTAACGGTTCATATATTTTTTCCAAGGCCATTTGACTTTCTACATGTTTATTTTTTATGTAATTGAATTTTTTGCGAACAGCGTCCGTGGCTTCTATTAATTTACGTTTCAAATCTATTTCACTATCATTATTTTCGTCCTTATCAACTACTGATCTCTTCATTTTCTTTCGATGTGTACCCACCATCACTACCTTTACAATTGATATATATATTGGCATGCATTACGGATATATGTAACTGTCCAAACCTTTTCTGTATCTACCATCTTTTAGTTCTCTATCTTTATCGATTACTAAAAATCCATATTTATCTTCCCAGCATTTTGCACACATATCCAAGAACTCTTTGAAGGTAACGTCCGGTGATACATGATCTTGAAATATATGATGCAAATTCATTTCATCTTGCTTAAACATTATAATAAAATTCGAATTGTCTCTAATCAATTGTTTTGGTACTCGGGAATATGTTTGAGCCAGATAAAAACTATCTATGGATTTGTGTCGGCCCATACTAAAATATGACCTAATAATATCTTGTTTTTCACATATGATATCGTCGAAAATGAAAACGGAGTCCGGTTTTGCTTCAGATGGTTCCACAATTTCTACGTTATTATTAAATGTGTAAAATCCTAATCCATCAATGGGTTTTAAAATCTTCTGAAGATATTCATATTTTGGTTGATACAGTGACTTGGAATATAAATAAATATTAGCAAAACGTAAACCGTGGGGATGTGTAATAAGGGAAATCATAACATTTGTTTTCCCACAGTTCGAAGGACCGATTAACAAACCCCGAATTGTTGAAGGCAACAAGGGTCCATGGCGTCTATTGTTGATATTTACACCACTTCCTACACGTTCATCGAAATTATCCACTACAAATGTTTGCTTTTGCTTTACAATCCGCATTGTTTGAGGGTTGGATACAATATAAATAGATATAAATAGATATAAACGGTGTATTCAATATTTTAATCGATAACTAGCGTTCCTAGTGTTACCATCGAAGTAATCGGTGTTATAAAGAAAGTTTTACTACGTTTTGTTTATTTTAATGCCGTTCGTCAGTCAGTCTAGACGTAAAGTGTCTAATTCGCGAACAGGAAGGGGATTTATAAATTCTTTAATAAATAAACTACCCTTTGAATTACATTTACCCGGTGGCTACCAGTACTGTGGACCGGGTACAAAATTTCAAAAAAGGATTGCCAGAGGTGATCCAGGCATTAATGGTCTGGACCAAGCTTGCAAAGTTCACGACGCTGCTTACGAAGATCATAAAGATTTACCAACACGCCATAAAGCAGACTACGAATTAGAACAGCGCGCCTGGGAAAGGGTTAAATCTAAAGACGCCAATTTTAGAGAAAAAGCATCCGCCTGGTTAGTTACAAATATCATGAAAGCAAAACGTCGTTTAGGTATGGGATGTAAATCTAAATCAGTTCCCAGAAGAAAGGCAAATAAAAAGAAGAATATTAAGAAAAAGAAGGTCAGCTTTGGTGGTAATATTGTTCATAAAGTACGAGATGAAATACGTAAAGCTGGCGGTAAACGATTCGTTTCTAATGATACAAAAAAAGCAACACATTTTGCTTTACAAGCAGCACGAAAATTTGTGAAAACATCAGGGGGTAAAAGGAATATTCGTACTCCGCGAATTATACCTATACCGAAAGTTGGTGGAATTTTACCATTAATTCCTATATTTGCGGGATTATCGGCGCTGGGAAGTTTAGCCGGCGGTGCTGCAGGTCTATATAAAACAATAAGTGATGTAAAAAATGCAAATCAGCGCATGGCTGAAGGGGTGCGTCATAATAAAAAAATTGAATCTATGCCTCTTGGAAAAAAAGGCGAAGGATTGTATTTAAAACCATATCGAACTGGATTAGGACTTTATCTGAAGCCGAACAATCCAAAAAACTTCTAAAGTCTCTACCTCGAAGAGCTCTCAGCGACATTGATATTAGTTATTATGCTAATATTTTTAAAATTCCATATTTTCGAGGTGTATTTATGCGAGACAATCTTCCTGAGAGTGGTGCCCTACATACTGAATCTGCAATTTTGAATTTAGACGGTATAAATGGTAGAGGAACACATTGGGTAGCCTACAAGAAAATTGGTAATATTATTAACTACTACGATAGTTTCGGAGATCTTCCCCCACCCAGGGAACTCTTAAAGTATTTCTACATTAAATCAAATCCGATAATCTATTACAACTACGACCGTCAGCAGAACTACAATACAGTGTGGTGTGGACATTTGTGTTTAAGATTTCTAACTAACAATGAATTTTCCAATGACTCCAAAAGAAGAACGTGAAAAAATTAAAAAGACGGCGGATTCGTTGCGAGCTTTCTCAAAGTATAGGACTCTTACAAAATTGACAAAGGAACAATTAGCTGATTTTCCTAAAGAAGTGATGATCACCTGTGCTTCAAATGAAATCGCATGGGTGTGGGATAAATTACCTGAGCATTTAAAAAGCGATATTGATGTAATGAAGTATCAATATTGTTTGGAACATTACAGTGACGATAATACATCACAATCTATTGATGTGAATGACGGACCTCCACCACGAAAATATTTGTGTTGCTATTGCAATATACGCGATGTTACTGTAGCGTCCGAAAATAAAGTTTCTGCAAGGTTTAATATGGTACCATCAAATTCAAGACAGGAAATGTGTCTCAACTGCTGCTGTAAGCAACAATAAAACGATGTGTTAACAAGTTATATGTGTTAGTCATGTCTCGTACATTCACGTTCTCAGGACAATCTAGTGTGTTAAGCGCTAACTTTTACCCTCCAATTGAACTCGATACAAGTTGTCGATATGGATTGGGACTACATGGATTCTATTCTTACAATTCAATATTAAATGTTGATGAGAAAAATAATATTATTGGATTCAAATTGAAGAATAAATCACCTACTACTTTCTTTCAAATTCCTCCAGGAGCATATGAGTTGAATGAAATCAATGGAGCAATTCAAAGTGCTTTGGAATCTATAATAAAACGCAGTGTTAAGGATGACAACTTCAATATTAATAAATATTTCACATTAAAAGCCAACAATAATACGCTGAAATGTGAAATAGTATCTAAATATGAGATCGACTTTACTCACAAGTATTCTATTGCAACTATATTAGGATTTGAAAACAAAGTATATTCTGCAAATAATTCACTTGAATCTACATTACCAGTTGATATAATGAAAGTTAGAATTATTCGTGTTGATTGCAATATCACTTCTGGAGCTTATATGAATGGCGAAGAAGCACATACTCTCTACGAATTTGATATAGATGTTGAACCTGGATTCAAACTCTCCAAGGAACCACAAAATATTATTTATATGTCTGTAAGACCTGAAGGACGTCAGTTTATCGAAAACATTACATTACGTATATTAGATGATAATGGTATTCTGGTAGACTTTCGTGGTGAGAAAATTATTGTGAAGCTAGAATTAAAAAAGCTATATTAAACTATCAGGATATAATGGGCTTTTGTTTTAATCAAAGAAAACATTTTCCATCTCTGTTACATACAAATAGTAATAAAGTTTTGAACAAGTGTGACAAGCCATTTATTATACGAAAGAACGTTAAACGGTCAACATCTAAATTGTCTGCTAGAGATCGTATCTTTCTTCAGTCAATTGGATTAAAGCTGAAACCTTAATATTTGTAATCATGACGTCAACTAGTGCAAAGTTGGATGTGTTTGATGAACCTTTCTTTGATAATTCACTTGTTAGTCTACATGAGCACACTTACAAACCATATGGATCACCGTACTATAGAAATTCGGATGAAATAAGAATTCCTATTCACTGCCAAGATCTTATTCTCGATATTGCTGAAAGTTATATATATATCGAAGGTAAATTTACCCCAAGTGATGCCACTAAAATGTGTTACCTATCCAATAATGCGTTAGCATTTCTTTTCGATGAAATTCGTTATGAAATGGGTGGAGAACAAGTAGCTGTTATTCGAAAACCTGGTATAACAACAACAATGAAAACCATGGTGTCATGGGGACAAACACATTTAAAATCATTACTATCTTGTGGATGGGGACTAACAGTGAAAAACCAGGACGTTTTGGATACCAACAGTCACTTTTTTAGTGGCAAATTGCCTCTAAAGTATCTTATGGGTTTCGCCGAAGATTATACAAGGGGCATTCTCAACACCAAACAAGAGCTTATACTAATAATAGCTCGATCTTTTAAGAATTGTTACATTGGAGAAGTTGATGCAGATCTCGAAATTAATAAAATCGAATGGAGGCTAAGGCACATCATCCCTGAAGATACACAAAAACTGAAGTTGCTGAATCGCATTAAGAAAGGTGGTGTAAATGCTACGGTTAAAATGGCCTATCGCATGTGGGATTTATATGAATTACCGACTCTAAGAAAAACAGCTACTGATATATGGCCTATAAAAACCACAACAAGTTTAGAAAGACCTCGATATATTATTATCGGCTTTCAGAGTACTGACAGTTCTGATAATATAAGCAAGGACGTTACTCAATTCATTCATGCAGATGTAAGTAACATCCGACTATACTTAAACTCAGAAGTATATCCATATGAACGCTGGAATTTAGATTTTGGAAAGAAATTGTATTCTTCAGCTTACTATGCTTATGAAAAGTTTCAATCCAGCTTCTACGATAAAGATAATTATGAACCGATGATGGATATTGGTGAATTCCAAAAAAATCCATTATTTGTTATCGACTGTTCACATCAACAAGACGCCATGAAGTCATCCACTGTAGACATAAAACTGGAATTTGAAACTCGAAAGAAACATTTTCCTGAGAATACACGGGTTTATGCATTGATAATTCATGATTCTTATTTGGCTTATAATGCTTTGGATGGGTCTGTACATAATGGATTTAAGTAAACTGATGAACATTTTTTTTTACATCTTCCAATTTTTATATGTTAATGTACTCTATTTTATAAGTATAATCTATTTTTAATACATTTTTTTTTGTATTTACTTATTATATTTATATAGTGTGTTTTTTTTTTGTACTTATGTGACAAATAAATAGAAATAAAAGATTTAAAATTTTTTTTTATTTATTTTTTATTTACACTACATCGTTTTTTTTTTTTTGTTTTACAACAAAATAAGAGAAATATTTAGTACAATACAATTTATTACTATAATATACAATGTATATAATAATGTAAAAATAATGAAAAAACTTATAAAAAAATTAATTATATTACTTTTGATCATCATTATCTTGATCATCACTACCATATTCTTGAGATGCTAACTTATATTTCACAACAATTGCATACGGTAGATAATCGAGCAAATTGGAATTGAGAAAACATTTTAGTCCTTTCTCCACCATTTTCTCACAAAAATTATTCAAAGTTAAAGTGTTATTTAAATAACTATCACACAACGAAGCACCAAGGCGATAGTTTTCAATATCTTCCTGCAATTGTTTAACCAATTCTTCGGAAAAGCAGTAATCCCTGTCATAATTACAAGCATGAAGTCTATCCATTACCAAGCAATCCAACTCACTCTTCATTCTTTTCACAGCTGACTGGATGTCGATAGCTTCAGTCCAGTGTTGGCTAGCATAATGCATCCACATTTTAATAGTTTTCTACAAAATAAACGTTATTGTTAAAACTGATAGTATAATATAGCAAATTATTCATTACCTTTTAGACTTATAAAACAAGAAAGGCAACCTTATATGAGATACTGCTAAATAGTGTAAATAGGTAAATATACTAAGATATGATCTACAAATTATATTTATTACTAATAGATATATGTTTTTAAATAAAATTAGTTGACAATACCAAATTTTATCAATGCTTTAGATCTAATATCTTTATATGTAGGCTCGCTTTGACCTAAATAAGTTATCGTGTACTGTTCCCAAGAAGAATTCATTTTATTCATAACGTCCTCTGTTATGTGTTCTATAACCCTCTTTGGTAAATAACACTTAAAGCTTACATTGCTCTTACTATCGAGCAGTATAGCCAAAACGCACTTTCCAAAACGTGTATTGACAAATGACATTTTTTTAATCAAATAAGGGGTATCAATTTCTAACGAGGAAATTGATCGTCGAGCAATATCAATAAAGTCTCTGTTAATGTTACTATTAATTTTGTTTAAATCAACACTTGGTAATGCCATTTCTTGTTTAAAGATAACTAGCTGTAATATCTAAATAGTAATAAATACAACAATTGTTCTCACTTGAAAATATTAATACAGGACAACACACAATTTGCACTATTGTAGACGTTGACTATAAGGTTGGCAGTGAACGAAGTGTGATTCCTTGCTATAATCTCCTCTCTATATATACATATTATAGAATACCCCTTCCCTAAACACTCGATTACGTCATGTCTTGTGTTGACAATTACAGAGGTCAAACGAAGGTCAATTCAAGGTTATACAAAGGTCATCCAAAGGTTACTTTAAGGTCATGTAAAGGTCACGTAAAGGTCATATAAAGGTCACGTCAAGGTCATCCAAAGGTCACTTCAAGGTCATCCAAAGGTCACTTCAAGGTCATCCAAAGGTCACTTCAAGGTCATCCAAAGGTCACGTAAAGGTCATCCAAAGGTCATTCAAGGTCATTCAAGGTCAAAAGGGGTGGGGGGAGTCTCAATTCCGGCTATAATAACCTACTCTTGTCAGTTTGAAATTAAACGTCAGATCGTTTTTTATACAAACATAAATGCCTGAAGAAATAATACAGTTGTCACTCGGAGTATAAAGCTCTTTATGTGTTTCGCCCAGTTTACACAGCCTTGGCTAACGCCTCGACTGTGTAAGCTTCAACAAATAATAGCTTTGTTCGCGGAGCGGATTAGTCCGTGACAATTGCACATGCGCAATACAAAAATAAGCGTTCGCGGTGCACGTAATCCCTGATTTCGACAAAAGATTTGTCGTTCGCGGTAACGTATGAACAAGTACATGACTAGTCAATAACCCATCAGAACGATCCACGGACTATAGCAAGAACATTTTATCAGACGCATGCGCCTTACAAAAATTCTCAGTTCTCCAAGGCGCTGACCAAAATTTCTTTAAAAACTTTTATATATTTTGTATTAAAAACAGTTAGGTTATCTGCTGCTTAAGTTGTATGGTTATTGCAAAGAGGAACTAATATTAGTTACTCCTTGGTTATTGTATACTTTATAATCTGTGGTTATTGTTGACTTGAAATTCTTTATTATTCTTTCTATTTCTTTATTATAGGATTCAAATTCTAAAGGTAAGTAGTACATTTATGAAAGGTAGAAAGGTAGAAAGTTTTTTATATTTTCCTTTATAAAAAATTGTGAAAAATAAACATAACCAGAGACAATAACATAACCTCATGCAATGCACAGTTGCACACTTTGTGGAAGCATGGAATCAAACACCGCACCATGCATAGAAAAAGTTGCACCATGGAAGCTCGAAAATGAAGCAAAAGCCCAAACAAGGACAGAAAATAAGTAGTCAGTGAATTATTCGCGGAGTACCACAAATCCGGGACTTATCCCATATTAAGCATGCGCATAAAGGTAGCTGATTGTTTATCATGGATTAGTCAGGTACTCGTGTCAGAATTGTTCTCTGCGAACAAAGCTGATGTTCGCCTTCTACTCCTAGTAACATAATATACTATTTACTAGTCTTTTAGTCACATAATAATAGAATTTTTGTCACATAATTACGTTGTGAAATCTCAATGAAAAAAGGCGTTAAATGCCTTATCCACTCAACGCCATGTAATTAAGGTTTCTATAGCGTCGTGTAATGTTAATAATAACATCAACTGGAAGATATATTATATTGCCGTCTTTTCTTCACAAATCCTCTGAATACGTTTCTATTACTAATTTCATAATCAATTTGTTAAAGATATTTATTTTAAGACGATACATACAAAAAATCTACTTTAATTAAATGGTCACATACCTGTACCTGTGCATGTGCAACCAGTTTGATACATGGATAAAATACCTTAATAAACAATGGAACAAGTTAATCAAGCTACCCCTATCTGTAGTTCCGCTATCTGTGGACTGGCCTTTAAAATGTAGGATGATCAGCACAATCATGTAATGGCACCTAATAATCACCTAAAACGTCTAAAATTACCTAGATATCTTCTAGTCGTACATCCACAATGATGAGATATCCATGTCTCCTACTTGTTTTCGTCGTTAATTTCGTTTTCTGTTAACGTTATTTCCAGAGAATTATTCACCATTTCATTTTATTGTCTCAGGTATGACTTAAAGTAAGTAACTAAGTAGGTAAGTTTAAATCGATTTAGTACCATCGACATAAATCATCAAATTTTTACATGAAATCACTTCAATAGCAGTCTTTGGTGTTTCTCCTCCAAATATTGGAGGCTTTTTAAGCCTTCACAGTGACAAGCCACGTGGGCTGAGTTTAACAAAATTCGATATCTGACAGGTTCACAAATCGCAGAGAAATGTGAAACCAGCAATGTTTGGTTCATTAGAATGTTTATTTTTTACTTGTTTTCTTGTTGGCACTCTTTTATATATTATTTCATAAACATTGCACTTAATTCTTAAAAGTAAGTGAAATAATAAAACGTTTTAATCAAACAGTAAATATCATTACTTTAGCCCTGGTTTGTGACCAGTTGCTGGAATATTTATGTTTATATTAAATCCTTGAGATTCCCTGATTAATATAACTGTAATGGATTATCCAGATTTAGCTTTGAAAGAAAGAATTTTGAAGCCCTAAAAATACAATTTGGCACGCATTAAGTATATCTTCGTTCAGACAATTTTCTCAGAACTTTTTACATATGGATTATTTTGACCCTCCAGCGACTTGACTTCCAAATTTAACAACTGCCAATTTAGTAATTAGGGTTTCAAGTCGGATCATACCGTTTTGTTCATTTTGGAGGTAACAGTGAATTTTTAGTTATGTTATTTACAGTGTCTGAGAGATAATTTCTCGGTTATAGTTTACGATACCTTTAAATCAATACCTACCTATAATAATTATCAGTGTATACCGTTGAGTGACCAAATCCATGCCACTCAACGCTTATACTTATTGCTAAAAACAAAAATTATTTATTAATTTTAATTAAATTGATATCCGCAATATCAAAAAGGTATTCATTTATATTATTAATGAGCAAATAAAGCTTTTTTGACAGTTTTTCGAAACTATACCGGGTGTCAACGGATCTATTAGACAAGCCATAACTTCTAGAGTATTGGATGTATCAAAATGAGATTTGGTATAGGTAAATGGTAGAGGAAGAGGAAAGTTTTTCATATTTTTCACGTTTAGGTTACTTCCGGTTTCACCGGAAATGGTTTCAATTTTGAATTTTTAAATGGAACACCCTGTATATTTTTACATATTTGAATTTCTGATACAATTTTGGACTAGAAAATGACATTTTAAAAAGTTTTTTCGCCCACTTGATTTTTTTAGAGCCATTTTTAATATTGCATCTAGGTGGCCATGATTGAGCGCAAACTAATCTGAAGGCCTTAGATGATGTCAGATAAATGTAATCGCAAAGTTTTAGTGATTAGTATGATAGATAGGAATGAGACAAGTTGGCAAAATTACTTTTTTATATCTAACTATTTTTTTTCAAATGGCAACACTTTTTAGACAAGCACTTTTCAAAAAGGGATTTTTTTTGCGAATCCAACGATACTAAATTCATTGTGATTGGATTAAAAATAAGCTCATAAAATACATTTACTTCAGTGAAGTTTTTAATAAATTCGTATTCGAGTATTATACTTTAAAAGTTTTAATGTCATTTTCTAGTCCAAAATTGTCTCAGAAATTCAAATATGTAAAAATATACAGGGTGTTCCATTTAAAAATTCAAAATTGAAGCCATTTCCGGTGAAACCGGAAGTAACCTAAACGTGAAAAATATGCAAAAACTTTCCTCTTCCTCTACCATTTACCTATACCAAATCTCATTTTGATACATCCAATACTCTAGACTTGGCTCTAGACTTGGTCTCTCTGTGGCTTGTCTAATAGATCCGTTGACACCCGGTATACATAATTTAAAAATAATAATAATAATAAATAATTAATAATAATAACAGAAGCAGAACAGAAATTGGAAAATTGTTTTCTCACCATATTTTCTAATACCATTTTCTAGATAGGTACTTGTCATATTAAATGTTTAAATCATTAATCATTATAAAAATATTATGCGAAAGAGACAAACTGTTTTTTTTTCACGGAAAAGTATTTAGGTATCCTTTTCTCATTTTTACGACATACAGTCTATGTCATGTGTATAGGATTTGGAACGGCTAGCAACAAAAGATAGATGTTTTATTTTAAACCATAACATCGGAACGGTTCCCCTTTTAAGAAGATCTAAGTATTTTTATTTCCATCCATTCCTTGTCAACTATTTTCGTGAGCCTAGAAGTAGCATTTATATATAGAACGTCACTATTACAATTTTACTCGCACTAATTAAAAAGTAATAAAAACACAAAACCTCTATAAATAGGCATCAAGTAGTCCCTTGGGTAGTTTCAAGTTTTTTTATGATAGTAGTCTCAATAAATGGGTCGCATATTTGTGCCCACGAAGTTTAAAAATAAGAGTACCTATAGTGTAATTAAATGTTGTCAAAAAAACAACTATTATAAAGGTGTAAGTGGATTTAAATAAAATAAAAATATAATATAAAATAAAAGTGTGAAACTATTTAAATGTAGCTTTTTATTAAAGAAAAAACATACAGACATACTAACATATACATTTTACATTTTTCTACCTATTTATTAGAGCATACTGAGTTACTTTTCATATCGTACTTGCTTAACAAGTTTTTAATTGTAACAAAAAATAAAAATTGTATCTATTAATCAGCCTACTAGGAAACTAATTATTATAGTTCTTTGAAAATAAATGTTTAATCATTTAGTTGCTTCTAGCATTGTAGTTTCTATTCCTATTGAACTTTTCTTAATAACTCTTTTACGCTGTTTAGTGGCTTTCTGTATAACTTCTTACTTCTTCATAACGTGATACGTCAGTTAATTTATTATTACCAGAAGTTTTTCCTTAAGTTTTTTTTCATTTTTATTTAATCTACAATCCACGCACATTAGACATGGAAATTCGGTACGGAAATTTTGCTCTAAGGACAACGAACTACAATATTTGGAACTGGTCGGCACAGATTTATAAAAACAATTAGCATAGTAAATTGTTCAATTACGCATGGTACTTTACTCAAAAGGTGTTAATTGTTGAATAGAAATCGATGTTCCAATTAAAAGTAGCAGTAGATCCCAACCCAGGAAAAAATACAACAGCAGACAGATATAGACACCCACAGACATACAGCGTTATTCAGAACTTATCTCTAAAACTTTGAGGATATGTGCATCCTTAAATAAGAAATCGATATCACCAAAAAAATTTATAATAAAAGTCTTTGGATTTCCCGTAAACAATGTTAAAAGTTATACCATTATAAAGGACTACGTAGATGGGCAACTGTACTTCAACGACATCTGATATATCACATTCCTACAAAAAAAAGTAAACAAGTTTTTGTACCTGGAACGCCTGGTCAAGACCGAGCGAATAGAGTTGGAGTGGGGATAATATCTGTATTGTCTATCTGTGTCGCTCTCTCAGTGCCGGTGTTTTATTTATCGTATAGGAGTGTTAAACTTTAAAATTTTCAAAATGACTAAAGTACAAGTCAGATCGCTAGACAGGTGCCTGGGGTATCCCTCCCAATCAACGGTGTGGCGCTTACTACACGAAGCTCAGTTTTATCCGTATCATATCCAGCGTGTTCAAGCACTGTTACCAGCGGATTATCAATTACGAGTTAGGTTTTGTGAGTGGTTGTTGCAGCAAAATGCTGAAAATCCCCAATTTACTGCTGATGTACTAGTTACAGATGAAGCTTTGTTTACTGGAAATGGAATACAGAACATTCACAATACACACGTTTGGGCACTCGAAAATCCAACGAAATCACTTCCAACACCGTTTTTCGAATAGCTTTTGTAACAAGGTATGTGCAAATTTTTGTATAAATTTCATGTTTCTAATACCTAGTAATCAAGCAGCGCAATTCTTCAAAATTAGTGTAACAAAATTTTATTCATTTCATTCATTTCATTCATTTCATTCATTTCATTCATTTCATTCATTTCATTCATTTCATTCATTTCATTCATTTCATTCATTTCATTCATTTCATTCATTTCATTCATTTCATTCATTTCATTCATTTCATTCATTTCATTCATTTCATTCATTTATTCATTCAAAGACACTTCACTTTGGTCACATTTATCTTTTAGTTTATTTTAAAGTAAAAACGCTGCAAATCTTTTTTGCGCCGGGTGTCGGTATACTCTCAGAACTTCCGAAGTTTTTTTCGTGCTATATGTGACATCGCCAGTTTGCATTGTTAGTCCCAAGGTTATTCCATTACAGTGGACCAGTATTCAGCGGCGTGCAATTAAAAATTTTTAAATAGTTTTCAGAATGCGCCAAAAAAAATTTTTTTTGCACTACCACATTTTGTACATGTATGTTGAACATCCCCGAATTTTATTATGGATAAGTTCTGAATAACCCTGTATCGTGGGTTGGTCTGTAGGTGTTATTATAATTTTAAAACATCTTTGTAGTTTTTATAGCTAGTTCCATAGACATATATCTATGGTTAGTTCGGTAGTGTGTATGTTTTCTTTTATTAATTTTGTAAGTTATTGTTTCTGTAATGTTGCACATATTTTAAGATAAACCGCTTACAAAATTTACTCCAAAAAAACTTAAAGCAAAATTAGAAAATATGTACTTGCCCCTCACTATGCTTGCGAATTCACATAAAACTAGAATAGAAACCAGTCCAAGATTTCTATTATCTTGGAGCATCTAGCATACATATTTGTTATACATTTTATTTACTAGATTATTACAATAAGTGATATAGCAATGATATAAAATTAATAGGTGTGACAAACTACAAATCCCAATCATTAATTACATACCCCTGTAAGCAAATTTTCTTCAAGTATATAAACTCTGATCTAGCAGATTATGGTTATTGATGTTAGAATATTTGACGGACCAAATTTATATTGGATGCAATCAACCAGCCCAATCAAGATCAGAGCAGACCAACTAAGAAATGAGATACTAGAAGTAGGTAAACCAGTAATGCAACGGAATAAGATAGTCGAATATTATAAGCTTCAGTAGCCACCAGTAACTTGAATTAACAGATAGTGCTTCAACACACATGTACTTCATGAATCCATTTTGAACCAAAGAACTAAATTAAAAATTAAATTGCAATTTCTGTATTTCCAAACAACCGTTACTGTAGGTCTATAAGAACTACCTACATCTCCATGCCATAAAAGTGAATGAAGGTATATTTTTATTTTACTCCCTTATAAGCTGAAAATACAGTCCCTGGACTACCAAACTAATTATAAAAAGTTTTGTTTTGAGCTGTTTGAGCTGAAGGGTTTTGAGATTTGCCTGCAATTGTAATTTGTATTTATAAAATTATTATTGAACTCTATTGTTTTACCTACCCGACCTATAGATCCTCGGACTAAATATTAAATGAATAACTTGACTGCCTATTGATGTCCACACGGACCAATGTGAGCGAATATGATTTACACTACCTCGATTGAAGACCTCTGCACACTTCTTTATGTAGATCTCAAAGATGTAGTCATTTTGCCTCCTTAGCATATATTGCTAAGGATAAGGATATTGCTCCTTATAACATATTGTCTCAAAAAATGAAAGGCTATTTCTTCATCTTCCCCACATTCCTGAATTCTTGAAGGATTGCATGGTCGACTAATAAGTCGAATGGTTTGCTCAAGTCCGGAAGATGCCAAGGCATTTTTTATTACAGTCCAATTTATCACATAACACATTAAGAAATGAAAGGATAGAAAGAAGGGATTGCGTGGGTTTACCCACTCGAAACCCATGTTTGATCATACTTTTTCAAATATTTTTAACACAACCGATAGCAGGGAAATAGGTCCATAATTATCTTTTCCCCTTTCTTAAACAATGAGGCAACTTTGGCTATCTTAAAAATATCCGGAAAAACACCTTCAGCAAATGACCAATTAATGATATATTGACGCACTTTCGTAAATCCATCATTTCTCAAAAAGATGGAATCATTTCTATCACGAAACAGTAAAAGCTATTCGTCAATTCAGCGATTGCTTTGTGATGGGCTATCAATCTTGTTCGTAAAGTTAACACAAAATTGTACCCATGATGTCCCATCAGAAAACCATCACTTCCATCATTACATGGAATTAGGGTTACCAACCGTACTCTTTAAAGAGAACATGTACCCTTTTGAGTATAGAAATAATAAGTACTCTTACTTTTCGGCTTAAGTACCCGAATGTACTCTTTTCTGGGCAAAGGTAGTATCATCTTTGAGTGAACTAATATCACTATTATCCAGACAAAATATTTATCGTTTCCTGTATTATCTACTTTATACTTATACTTTCGGTCACCTCACTACCTCAATCATAGATAGTGCTATATATCCGCCCATGTTTTGGGTAGTTTACAGTTTATATTCGGTAAACTGTAATGCTCATATATTCATCTACTAAGATCAATAAATATCTTGCCGAAAATCGACATTTTTGTATAAACCGATGTAAATTAAAATACCGAAGTGCCAGGAAAACGCGTGACTGAAAATTTTACAAAAATTTCGCCTGCGTCGCCGCAGGTACCAGAAGTTTCGGCACTGATTGTGAGTAATCCGGCATTTTATAGGTCTGGCAGAGAATTTGTACTCTTTTTTGAATGGCATGAGTTGGTAACCCTACATGGAATACAAATTTTGTGATGGAAAAAAGAGGAGGAATGGTCATGTCATTAATTTTGAGGTTAGTATGTTGTTTTTTGTTTGGTTCAAGAGATGCAATTTTGATAAAAGCATAAAAGTAAGCACAAAGTAGATTTGTTAGTCACAATGGAGGGTGAATCATTTCCATTGGATGTTTTGGTTGGGGAGACAAAATATACAGTAGTTCTTACTCATCAAGATATTCATGAAATGGACGTTTATGCGCATGTCTCCATCTATCATTAAACCTAACTTCTGTTCATAAATTAATCCTAACTGTCAATTGTTCTGATGGAATCCATGACCAGCATTACGCACTTTCGTAAATCCATCATTTCTCAAAAACATGGAATCATTTCACTCACGAAACAGTAAAAGCTGTTCGTAAATTCAGCGATTGCTTTGAGATGGGCTATCAATCTTGTTCGTAAATTTAGCACAAAATTGTATGATGTCCAATCAGGAAACCATCACTTTCATCATTAAATTGTTATGATGGATTTCAAATTTTTTGATGAAAAAAAGAGGGGGAATTGTCATGTCTTTAATTTTGAGGTTAATATGTTATTTTTTATTTGGTTCCAGGAATGCAATTTTGATAAAAGCATAAAAATAAGCCGAAAGTAGGTACCTAGTAGATTTGTTAGTCAGAATGGAGGGTGAACAATTTCCAATGGATATTTTGGTTAGGGGCTCAAAATATACAGTAGTTCTTACTCAACAAGATATTCATGAAATGGACGTTTATGCGCATGTCTCCATCTATCATTAAACCTAACTTCTGTTCATAAATTAATCCTAACTGTCAATTGTTCTGATGGAATCCATGTTCAGTATTAATTCATCACATCTACGAAAAGGCGCATTTTAACGGGGCTGCAATAAAGTGAACTATTGATTTCAATATATTAGCACTAATATTGTCGTTACCACATGAGTTCGAATTATTTTTTTTTTTTTAAGTTCACAGTTAGTTTGTTTGATGAGTATATACTGTATACAATTTCCATCGAAGAAAATTTCGCGAACCTCCACATGTATAGAGGAACCTCTGACTTTACGGTATATCCGAGGGATGGTGTGTCTTCTACACAAACCTCTCAAGATTGTATTAACTTCTGTGAATTCACCGAGGTACAGGCCATTAGAAGGTGCGGGCAGGCATTTTAATTAAATCCACATTATCTGAAACCTTGTCCGCTTCTGTCAAGATTTTATTATTTAATTTTTATATATAATAAATACTCTACATTATGTCTTACTCGTGGCTGACCCACCGATACTATTTTTTGTTCCATAGATCTAGTTTCAAATGAATTAGCAGCATTTATAATCATAAAATTTACGCAGTAATTAATTATAGAAAAGCATGTGTGCATTTTTATACATATAGATAGCGGTATGTATCCTTGAAAGTTCTCTAAGGAACTAGGTACTGGCACAGACACTTTAATTATATAACTCTGAAACTCCTGCGTCTGAAATTATTTGTATTAGTTAAAAAAATTAACAAAGTTGTGTTAAAAGTACATTTATAATTATTGCTTAAATAAATAAGTAAATAATTACTAGTACGTGATAATAAAATTATTCGTTAGTTACGAACAAATAATACATTGCTAAAAACAAGCCACCAAATATTGTGCTTAGTAATAAAAGAAATAATAACTGGAATTAGGTAGGTACTTAAATCAGTATCTATCATATAATAATAGTCGAAATACACCACTGATATTACAACAATTTTCTCAATATCGTGTGCAAATATTGAATAACCGCATTTGTAAATATATAAATAGGTATACTAACTTGCAGATACATTTGTTGGTCGCTTTGCCAAGGTCATGTTATTCGAACATGATCATGATATTATTTACTTATAAATGGAGTAACCAATCGATTTAGATTTAGAACTCCAATTGACTGATGATTGCAAATCGATTTCACGCTTCTAGGTAATCTTTAATTTTTGGGTTGCTGCTTTCTCGTGCAATTGTAAAGCCATAACGCCGTTGGCTTTAAAACCATTCTTAATCGTATCCGGAAATGAATATGAACTGATATTTATTGTAATTTATTCCAGGAAAGAATGTTTTCCTATTTTTATATTTTCAAGTACGCACTTTGTCCGTGAAAATACACTGACTAATATACCTAGTTCAGTAACTAAGGAATATTATTTTAACAAAACTTACTGGAATAATTCACATACATAGTTTAGGGAAACATTTGTCAGTGTGTTTCTTGTTTACAATATACAATGTACCCAGCTGGAAGCTTACACGATGTATTATCTCAGAAAATACTATAATTTGTATCAAACATTGCGTTTGTAGTGAATACAGGTTGATCTGTGCAACATATTTTGACAATCCGTGGGTAAAAGTTGTACAGAAAATAGATGGTCAACTTTCTCATTTTAAACGGAACTGCGTTTTACATTAGGATTTTATCATATCAAGGGGGTACTTCTTGTGATTAGAATGAGGGGATATTATTATTATTATTACCAGTTATTACTATTATTAGAGATATTTTGAAGCCCTTAAATTTGAGCTTATCGTTATCGTAATGGTTTTTCTGAGCATGCGCAGTGCCAAAAAGATAATCTTTTTGGCACGCCGCATGCTCAGTATAACGCTAACTATAACGACGTAATAAAATTTAAAAGGTTCAAAAAGTCCCTTTTATCATCATTTCTGTTATTAATCAATAGCAAAATAGAAGGATGCCTGGATCGGATGATGATTCTGACCTGATTATTTCGTATTTTTTGTAATGGAGTTACCTATATGATTGATTATTTATAAATTTAATTGACCATGCATAGCAGAGGATATAGTTGAAAGGTTTTAGTTATTAATTATACATATAAGGGGATTAACAAGCCTTTAATTCACGAGAAAAAATGGGAACTCCAGGCACAGCCGAGAGTTACATTTTTCGAGAGGATTAACGGCCGTTAATTTTCCAATGTAATTCAACGTTTTATCCGCGACCATTGCCAAAATCGGTCAATTAAGCGATTAAAGGCCGTGTGAGAGCAGGTGAAAAATGTTGGTTTTGAAAAAAGTCAGATTTGACAAATTTATTTTGACCAAGAATATTGATTTTGAGCTAAAAACTAGACACTTTTGGAGTCGCTTCTATGACATGCGTTTGTTTATAAAATCGATGCGTGGTATTATGAATTTTATTCCACTAGTGTAGGTATTAGAAAGCCTCTAATCTACGGAAAACAGACGTATTAAACCTTCCTAATATAGCAGTGGTCGTGGATAAATAGTAGTAATGAAACAGTAAGCTGAGAACTGTAAACCATTATTATTAGATAAGAAATAAAAGATGTTATGTAATGTAATTTTAAATATTTATTGTCTTTATTTTTAATCACGACAGTGACAACTGGTGAGGTTTTCATTTGCAACAAGCCAGCTACTGATTAGAGCACGAACTACTCGTGTTCTTCGTGTTCTATAAAAATTTTCGGTCATTCACTTTTTATGTCTGTAAGTATATATTTTTTATTATCTTTCAAAAAGTGATTGAATCATTCATTGTACACTTCGTACTGGTAGGAAAATGAATGTAAAAGTGCTAGTCGATAAGGAAGTGGTCGAATTATCTCGAGAGTGGTATCCGGTAAATCAAATAAATAGCTGATAACGGGACTGTGTAACGAGTGGCAACAGTGAGAGTTAATGTAGGTAACAAGGGTGCATATTAATAATATATCAATATATTAATATAAAACTTAATTCTTTATTACAAGGTTCTTGTGGGATTTTTATGTTTAAAGTAAATAGTATGGTTTAATATGTCATAATTTGTATTTTGCTTCGCGGTATTTAGTTTCAGAATACATTCTGGGTATCACTATTGAGTAAAGTAACATTTCTCACCAAACGGTACCAATAAGAAAAATTAAAAAAATAAGAAATTAGTATATGGAGAACGCACAAATACCTAAAAAATATTTTCATTATAACACCGCAATATGTCTTCACAGAGAAAAAAATATTCTCATAAAAAAAACGCCTCACAATTAACAGATATGTTCCAATATTTCCAAAGTAAATCCAGTTAGAAAATATAGGTACCTACTGAAGGAGAAACTGAAAAAAAAAATCACCTGGTCTTAGGTAGGTACTATCGTATAACATAAGTAAAACGGATCTCAGAAGATTCTGCAACACATTGTTTGCGATACTAATTTCTCTTGACTTTGGTGTGGGGGAGGGGAGTGGATATGGCCCTTTATAATGTCATTATAAGTGTTTTAATTGACTTTTAACGTATTTTGATAGATGCTGCAGTTTCAGACCAGATCTATTACAGGAATATAACTTTTAGGCTGTTATATTCAAAGATATTCCTTTCAAACGTATTAAATTATTTTTTACATGAAAGATACCTACACCTACATGTAGATGTTCACAAAATGTACTGATGAAATTTTGAGAAATTACTGTTGATTAAAACTATATGCTACAAATTAAAATTATTAAACTATGTTTGAAGTCAACTATAACCACAAAAATGGTTTTTTAACAACACGATTTATCAATTAAACACATACACATTTGAGGGGCTTAAAATGAACTACCCCCAAACTCAAGTAAGGGCAAAAATTCAGAAATATAACAATTTAACATATATTCCTGCTTACAAATAAGTACCTATACTGATTTGGAGAACAAATTATAAAACCAACTATTTTATAAAGATATCAATTATTATTTTGCCGAAAACAGTTTGATAAATGTTTATTTTGTATCTTTTTTTCGTATTTTTATTATTTTTCATATAGAGAGTTAGATATTTATTTATTCATTTACTTTCATTCGTTTATTCAATCGTTCATTTATTTATGTATTTATTGTATAAACAAATAAGTCTAATTTTATATAACATCTATTATGGCATTTTATCCATAGATGTTTGCTTTATTTCACATATTTCATGATAGTTTCATTTTGGCAGAACTTCAGCTTCATACCTTATAAAATAAATGGCTTAATTCTAACTTCCCCCACTTCCCTAAATGCACTTCATGAAATTTAAATGAACTGGATTTATAAAAAGAAAAGAAAAGTCTCGTTCACATTAAAGGTCGCAGTCCCAGTTCTTTGTTTATTTATTTCACATGTGTATGTGCCTCTGTATTATTTACAAATTAATTAGAAGAGAAATATTGCTTATATATAAATGATGTCGTGGTTAAATAACAATCCATATTCTTAGAAAATGTGAACATACATACATCAAAAATAATAACTAGAATTCTAAATATTCTGGAATTAAACATACAAAATTAAATATCTAGTGTTCCTGGGTAAAGAAATCTAATATTTTCGTAGTAACGCACGAACATTTGAAAATTACATAATCATTGTGAAAACATGTAAATATTAACACACAAAACTATTAAAGTTGCATTTGTACGATAAATTCCGAGTAAATGGCTTGCGGATACTGAGGATTATAAATAAAAATAATAAATTATATTTGCCAAGATATAAACAAAATTATCTGCATGGGCATTTAAACCAATCTTTTTACTAAAATTTTCAAGTCGTATATTTCTTAAAATGTCAAATGTAAAAAAATCTGTCTCAGACAAAAATCAGAGATAGCAAAAAGTTGCGATTAAAATCATCATGATCTTGGTGATTCATTTTCTTGTTGATGTTACTTAGTAAGTCAAGCTCTGTTTTGTCTATTTCAACATTTCTACCGTGCAAAGGCAAAACAAGAGATAAAAGAGAGTTGTTGAAAATACATATACTCTTTTCTACCTAATGCCCCAGACCCGTTCTTAGTTCTTTTTATTTCTTTCTTTATTGTAACTCTCTCTTCCATTTCCGTTGTAGTTGAGTAGCTAAAAAAAGTATCATTTAGTCATTATTTACTTAACATTTCTACAGAAATTCATTGTTTTTATTTTCAGATATCTTTCTACTGGATGTCGGTACGATGGCTAACTTTGAATTTGTTTATCGCAGCGGCTCGTCTACTGAAAGAATGATTGCAAAAGAAATATTTCAAATTATTTGGAAACACTTAAAAGATGTCTGCGTATCAAAAATCACAGAGGCAACATGGACACAGCTAACGAATTTAACGAATATGCCAACTTTCCAAATTCTTTAGGTGCAATAGATGAGAAGCATGTAACGATTATTCAGTCTCTAGAAAGTGGATATTTATACTATAATTACAAGATTTTTTTTCTATGGTACTGCTCGCCGTTCTATCATAGATCATATGGTAAAGCCTCAGATTTAATTGTTTTTAAAAAAGTGTATTATTTAAAAAAATTTAAGAACAGTCACTAAATATTCCTGAACCAAAACCAATTTCGAGAAATACGGAACCTTTGAACTATTCGTTTGTTGGCGATGAAGCATTTGGTCTCTCAGAACATCTCTTACGACCATATTCTGGAAAGCATTTGGATTTCGGTAAAAACATATTTAATTACAGACTCATCTCATGCTAGGCGTTGCATTCAGTGTGCATTTGGAATATTAACAAACAAGTGGAGAATTTTACACTGCCCTCTAAACGTATCTGTAGATTTTGCAGAAGACATTGTAAAGGCTTGTTAAAGATGCAACAAGCTGCATCTTGCAAAATTTTGTTTGTAAAAGAGAAGGTTACAATTTTCACGACACATATGCCAATGCAACGTTCTATGGCTACCCGAGAAAAATTGAAGTATTTCTTCTTAAGTGAAGAAGGGATGGCAAAATACCTCTAAAATACCAAAACACCTATAACCGTGGCAAAAGAATCGAATTTGAGTATAACATTTTATAAATAACACAAAAATACCAGCAGTGTTTTCTTTCCTTTGTAGGCATTTTTTTCAAAGTCAAGAATAAACATTGCACATGGTTCTTCCCATGCTTTGGCTTTTTCTCTATTGGCATACCCGTCATACCGCATATCCCAAACAGCAAGTCAATTTTGTATTTTTGATACAAACACATCCATATCAATATTATTGGTCACCATATTTGTACTTGTTCACGATAAAGAAATCAAGCACCGTCCCAGTTCCAACTTGACACCATCCCAGTTTCATTACACTAAAATTATATTTCTAGACAGACAACTAAAACCAAAGTGTACATATACTCTCTAAAACTAATGAATTGAGGTCAAGTTTAATAAATGAAAATATTTAGGGTTAGCACCTCTACGGAAAATTTGTTAACGTAGTTTGTTATTTTAAAGAACAGATCTATGTGATTATTAAGTTTATTACAATTTTCATTATTTTAACTCCACTTCCTTGTGAACTTTCTGCGTTTATTTAACAATGTAAAGTAAGATAAAGGAAGGGAGCTAACTTACTAGGGAGTATCCCCAACAGAACCCTGAATATACACAAATATCCAACATTTTATGTCGATTCGTAGGTGTCTAACTACATAAAAAATGGTTAAAATTTCTTATTTTCATCATTACAGATATTTTTTTTTTGGTTTTCGAAAGATCATACAGTAATGCAAAATCTAATTATTTGTTGTATGGATAAATTGATTTATCAAAAACGACTACTCTGTATCCTCCAACATTGAATGTTAGCGACATATTCTAAAATAACCCCGATTGATTCATTTTCCGTAAGTATTTTCTTTTTAAGGAAAAGGTGAAAATGTCCTCTCTTCTCTGTAATAATATGTATGTCTCTTCTGTAACTCAGAGGTGATTGTTATTTTATACTTCGTACAGCGCGGAGTCTAACAGAGTCGAACTCAGGTCACTGGCCTTGCCAGCTGACTGACAGTCCGTAAATAACTTTTAGTTATTTACGGAACGTTGTAATAATCGGTCGGTGACGCATAAATAAATTTCTCTTTTACGTCTTCTACGTTCTAGCGTGCTCGTATTCGCCGTGTATACTATAAACGTTTACTAATATTATTATCAATAACTATTAATGAGAGAAGTAAATCAAGTAAGATGCCAAAGGAGAGAAGAAATAGACGTGAAGTATTTCAAATGTGGTTTGACAGTGATCCTGAATATTACAAGGACATACGCATTAAAGAAAGTGACTTGTTTTGTACTGTGTGTGATCGCATTATAAATTCTTCTGACAAAACTAAAGTGAATAGACATTTGAAGAGCCATGCCTCGTCCAGCGCTGATAACTCGGAATTTTTCTATGAACTTACAGAAGTCTTTCTTGCAAGTAATATTCCGTTAAGCAAACTAGAGAACCCTAAATTACGTACGTTTTTAGAAAAATATACTGACCGAAAACTGCCACATGAAAGCACGTTAAGATTGAGATATGTCGATCGGGTTTACAACGATGTAGTGACATTAATTCGTGAAGACATTGCGGACAATTTTGTGTATTTTATTATAGACGAAGCAACTGATGCTTGTGGGCGTTCAGTCGCCAACTTTTTAATTGGTGCGTTAAAAAGTGACATTGCTAGTGATAGCTACCTATTGGCTTCTAAGGTGCTGGACAAAACCAATCATGAGACCATTATAAGTTTTGTTATTGATTGTTTTGAATATATGTGGCCCGAGCAAGATTCTTCAGATAAAGTCCTTGTCATGTTAAGTGACGCAGCCGCATACATGTTAAAAGCAGGACAGATTTTATCCCAAAAATATAAGAAAATGGTTCATTTTACATGTGCTGCTCATGCACTCAATCGGGTAGCAGAGAAAATAAGGGAAAGTTTCCCTTTAGTAAATACTTTCATATCAACCGTCAAAAAGGTTTTCATTAAGGCGCCTATACGAAGGGATGTTTTTAGGGAGGTTCTACCAGACATACCTCTGCCTCCTGAACCAGTTATAACTAGATGGGGTACTTGGTTAGAAGCCGTAGGGTATTATGCCAAACATTTCGATGGTATAAAAGATGTTATTTGTAGATTTAATCCAAATGGAAGCAGCGTCATACACAGACTCCATGACATACTAAAGGACCAAAGTATTCGCGATGACATACACTACATTAATAAACACTATGGTTTCTTAGTTACTGCAATCACGAAATTGGAAACACATGAATTACCGTTAAAAGAACAGTTTCGCATATTGGAAGATGTACAGAAAAATATATGCGATGCCAGTAATATACGTCCAGTCGGTAATGCAATAAAAGAAAAAATGCAAAACGTGTTAAAAAGGAATACAGGATATCCCATTTTGGAAAACATAAGCAAAGTGTTAGCTGGGACCTGTCAGGAGTTGCCAGCCAATATACTAATGTACAGTTCATGCCTCAACCATTTTCCGTACTGCCCGTTATCTTCAGTAGACGTTGAACGGTCTTTTTCCCTGCACAAATTAATACTGAGTGATAGACGTCGCCGTTTCACTCCAGAACACTTAGAGAAACACGTGATAATATGTTATAACAACCGCCAATTTGCCAGCGAAACCTTCTCTGAACACTAAGGATTGTCAGGTAAGAGTTGTCACTTTTACGTAGGTATTTTCTTAATTTATATAGATATTATATCCTTGACTTATTCGTGGCATTTGGTAATAATTATATGCACATTGCGTCATAATTTATTGATATTTCCATTTGTAACCTTAGTACGATCCTGCTAAACTCCGCGCTCGCACGAAGTATAGATTATAGTTAACTGGACTGAACCGAATAAACTGTGTTTTTTTTTTGTTTTTACGCAAGTGATAGATCACATGGGTTTACCTGCATTTTAGAATTTGATATATTCTCTTCATGAATAATATTTCACATATGTAAGAATTTGTAAGAATGCGTTTTGTAGGTTTTTTGTTTTATTATTTTGATATTATTTTATTATCATATTTTTAATTTACAATTTGAATTTGGTTGATGGCTATCAAATGAGATTTTCGTTCAGTAACGATAATTCGATAATCTACAGTCTTGCTTAATAAAGTAGTAAATCAAATATTAAAAAATTTAAACAGAATATATAAAATAGGTCCCTCTCTGTATAAAAGTGTATTCATCCAGTCATATATCTTAATTAAAGTATTTGCAAATAAGTATATGATTTCAACAAAAGACCAGTGATTTACTAATACATTCTATAATAATAATAATTTTATTGACTGCTGAATAATAGTGTATTCAACATTATACCTATAAGTTTTTTTTAAGAACATTTACTCGTACGTTAAACTTTATATTAGCTTGTTTATAACTTGAAAGAACAGATAAAAAACTTGGAAAATTACCCGCTTGATCACCTTTTTCACCACATATATGAATTAGCATGGAATTAGCATCACATAGCTGTTATTGCCCAACTTTTTTAGTATCGGAATCTCATTTGAAAGTAGGATTATTTATTTTAATTTTTGCATGGATTTTCAACTTCCCCATTTAGCATCCAAATGAATTAACCAGTGACCGTCAACAGACACTATCCAATCTCTACGACCTATGAACATGGAATTCTTGAAAACAAATACAAATTACTTGTATTGTAGTTATAAATTAATTGTATTGTAGCACTACTACTACAATAAATACAGGGTGTACCACGTATAGTAGGGGGTCCAAGGCTCTGAAAAATGAAATGACCCATGACGGTAAGGTAAATGATTTTTCACTTCACTTAGGGATAGAGGGTCCCTAAGGGCATAAGAAATGACTTGTTGGACTTTTGTTGGCTCTTGCACAACTTCTTAAATAGCAAAAAAAGAGGGCGGAGCCGTGTTTAAAAAATAAGTGATTTTGAACGTTTACACTTTTCTAAAAAAATAACTATTTGAGATATTCATATGATTTTTTATATGTGAATACTTGAGACATGAGCGCTTCTGCCTGTGCTAATGGAATTTGAAAATATTTCTGTTTTTTTTTTAATAATGGCTAAAGTCGTAGTACGAAATTTATGTATCGCAAATTTCGACATGCGGGCAACTATATTAAATTTTCAAAATTTGTACATACTATATGCGAACGAAATGTGGTCTAAGGCTTGAAAAAGTTTTTAGAAAAAAAATCAGTTCCCTACCTTATCTAGTTTTCGAGTTAATAATTTTTAAAGCAGAGCGTTGTTTACACTCGCGCCTGACCCGTGCTATTCAATTTACTGTGGTTCGCGCTAGCACCTAATCCAATATAGTCGGCATATTAGGCCGACTATAAAATTGCGAAACAATTACATTCTCATAGTTTGTGACTATTGTTATTATATATTACTTTATCAGTGTTTTATCTATTAGTGTATTGTTATTTATTTTAATTAAAACGCATCTTTGACAGGAATTACAACGTGTCGCCTTGTCGGATATCGCATTACTGCCGTATTTTAGCCCTTAAAACAATTGTTAGGAAAAGCTGTATACATGTGCGAGCAACAGAACACTAACTATAGGCACATTTTTTATCACATTTTACTTTGCAATTGCACTTTTTTATTTTTTTAAGATCCGGCAATGGTTTTTTTGACATCATTTTTGGGATTATTTGATGATTAATATCCACCACATATCCAAAGTTTTTGGGTAAATTGAGAACCGGATCAGTAGACTGTTTGTAGACTGACATTTGATATACAACGTACCAACACTTCCGATGATACAATAGTCTTTTATTAATAAAATTGTTGCGAATAATATATGTGTTGTGTTGAAATTTGTGAATTTCAGCACGTTTTTTATAAATTGAAAGGAAGTTAATGAAAAAAAATTTAAATGGCTGAAGCTTTAGATCTAAAAGAAATGTATCATATGCCAAAAGTGTCTTCTCAATCTTTAAATGAACTTGGCGAACGGGGATTTGCAACTTTAAAAATGACTATTTTTATTAGAAAAGACAATGCTTATAGACTATTAGAAAATATTATTCACAACAATTTTATTAATAAAAGACTACTGTATCATCGGAAGTGTTGGTCTGAATATACTCACAAAAAGAGTCTCGCACTAATTGATGCGAAATCTGGCGATAAAAATTTTCCTTAATGAACAAAAATCAAGTCGTAGTAACAGTCAGCCAGTGGATTGAAAAAGTATGTTTTCCATGCCTTAAAGATAGAGATAAAAAAGGAAAATGTGAGGTTTTCTTGATTTCCACCCAAGAAAATCAGAATGCCATTTATGCTTAAGCCAAAGAAATTCAAGATTTTCAGTTACTGAAGAAAATTCAGGGATTTGACGATCGTCCCATTAATATGATAGCTACGGATTTCAGGTACCACACATTATGCTTAAATTTTTTAACGTCACAACATGCTGGAGGTGGATAACATTTATTTTCAATTACTTGGGGTGACTTATGTTCTCTACCGCTTACTGGAGATACTTTTTTACTCCATGTAAAACGCACGTTGTATAGCAAATTTTAGTCTACAAACAGTCTACTGATCCGGTTCTCAACTTACCCAAAAACTTTGGATATGTGGTGGATATTAATCATCAAATAATCCCAAAAATGATGTCAAAAAAACCATTGCCGGATCTTAAAAAAATAAAAAAGTGCAATTGCAAATTAAAATGTGATAAAAAATGTGCCTATAGTTAGTGTTCTGTTGCTTGTACATGTATACAGCTTTTCCTAACAATTGTTTTAAGTGCTAAATTATGGCATGCAGTAATGCGATATCCGACAAGGCGACACGTTGTAATTCCTGTCAAAGATGAGTATCAATTAAAATAAATACCAATACACTAATATATAAAACACTGATAAACTAATATATAATAACAATAGTCACAAACTATGAGAATGTAATTATTTCGCAATTTTATAGTCGGCCAAATATGGCGACAATATTGGATTAGATGGTAGCGCGTGTAGGTAAATTATTGAATGGCACGGGTCAGGCGCGAGTGTAAACAACGCTCTGCTTTAAAAATTATTAACTCGAAAACTAGATAAGGGAACTGATTTTTTTTCTAAAAACTTTTTCAACCCTTAGACCACATTTCGTTCGCATATAGTATGTGCAAATTTTGAAAATTTAATATAGTTGCCCGCATGTTGAAATTTTCGATACATAAATTTCGTAACTACGACTTTAGCCATTGTTAAAAAAAAAACAGAAATATTTTCTAATTCTATTAGCACAGGCAGAAGCGCTCATGTCTCAAGTATTCACATATAAAAAATCATATGAATATCTCAAATAGTTATTTTTTTAGAACGGTGTAAACGTTCAAAATCACTTATTTTTTAAACACGGCTCCGTCCTCTTTTTTTGCTATTTAAGAAGTTGTGCAAGAGCCAACAAAAGTCCAACAACTCATTTCTTATGCCCCTAGGGACCCTCTATCAATGGGTGAAGTCAAAAATCATTTACCTTGCCGTCATGGGTTACTTGCCGATTTTGAGGGATTTCGAACGCCTGGACCCCCGACTAGTAGTCCTTCAATTAGATGTTTCTAGAATACTAAGCGTACTGGAATTCTGAAAATTTGTATACGGGGGTTTCTCGCTATTTTCTATCCATTAAAAATATTGGCGTTGAAGTGCGACTTCCGGATCCACCGGAAGTTGATGTCAACTCGTTTATTTCAAATGGAATATGCTATTTTTTATTCCGTTTTTTGATTCCACGTCAAATGTTAGGGTGTTTCATAAGCATACCCTATCCTTATTCTTAATCGTTTTGAGATATTTTGATTTTTTTCAAAAATTTCTCAGAAAACATAGTTGCATTATCCTGTTCTATATCTCTTTCAGTTTGTGACCTAAATAGTTGAAATTTTAACGAAGTAACAATGAAATGTATCGAATAGGAAGTAATCACAGAATTCTGAACAAGCATAAATGGAAACCATTTTGTTTTAACTTAATACCTGCATCATTTACAACCTGACGATTTACCCCGACGTGTAACCTTCTGTGAATGGTTTCTTGTGAAAACCCAAGAGGAAAATTTCACAAAAAAAATTATCTGGTGTAACGAGGCAAAATTTTCGAAAAAAGACATGTTCAATCGTCGCAAATTACTTGGTCTAATGAAAATTCTCATATGACTAGAGAACGCTATTTTAAGACTGCTGGAGTTTCAATGTATTCTGCGCAGTGAAAGACAACGGAATTTTTACCATACTAATTTATGACGAAAACATAAAAGGTACTAAATTCTACTCCAGTATTAGATATTTTCTGGAACATTTTAACTTTGAGACTTTTTCATTAAGCTAAGGTGGTTTGTCCAAGAACAGCTCGTAGAGTTGAATTTGAAGAAGGAGTTGTACACCGTGTGGAGGAATATCAATCCACAAGTGTTCGCGCAATTGGACATCAAATGGGATCCATTTTCCCATGGGAAACCATTTTTCCATTTTTCTGCCAAAACGGCTCATTTGCAGACATATGTTTATTAAACACAAAAAAGGTTTTTTGTAGTGGCAAGATACAGTGAAATACACTGCAGTGCCCTCTTTGGGTCTTTGTAGTCAAAGACCCAAAGAGGGCACTGCAGTGTATTTCACTGTATCTCGCCACTACAAACATTTACATATGCCCCTTAGGCAATCAATGTCGCCAGATCATTCATCGATTCCGATACCTATGACAATCTGATGAGATCATAACAAGATCGAAACCGGTCATTGTCTGGTATTTGGTCTTGATGAAGGATGTGGCGACATCCATGGAGATGTTGATGTAATGCAACGCCAGTCGGGGCATATTGCCCGTGGAGTAGTTGTTTTCAGCATCTCCTTCCAACAAAAAAAGTTTGTTTTCATATCCCCTACGACCCCTTAAAATGTGTCGGTATATTTTTGAGACACCCTGTATTATTGTTAATAATACTTGTTAATACTAGAGTTTACAGAATAAATTCTGTAAACTTTGTAAATACTATGTATTTATCCTTGTCATTCTAAAAATACATAAACATTCTACATGTTATATCATTTTCACGATTGTTATCGGTTACCCCCAAAACATTAACATTAAATGAAGAAGACATAACAGCATTAAACCTCCAGCAGTAAGGTCAAGTATTAAAGGTTCCCTTATTAAAAACCATACATGCGCATGTTAGATCTTCAAATAAAAATATTTATATGATGAAGTTTGTCTTTACTTCCTTTTTTTTACATTGCTGGAGTTGAACATGGCAAGTGTTATATAACGGTAAATAGAATACTAATACCTTTCAAATTCTTGCTCCCTGTAACGATTTCGATGGGGTGGCCACCCCTCGTAGGGGAATGAAGTTGCTGGATTTCTATTATCACAGAAGTATCTCTCTTAAAGGCAAAGTTTACGTGTTTTTTTTTGAAATATAGAAAGATATCCACTTATTCTAAATCCGCCCCTTTCGTTGGGACACCCTGTGTATTAAAACCTTTCTTACTTTGTTTTTCTATCAGTTTTAATTGTAATTATTGATCGTTACTGCAGTTCCAACACCTAACCACTGCTATTATCAAAATACCTATTTAATGTGAATGGACGTACAAAGATGGACTTACTTATTGATTTTAAATAATTTAGAAGTTAAGAGGATTATCTAATTAAGTACAAATCTAAAATGATCGGAAATTCCATATTATTAAACTAATTTTATTTACAGTTTAAATACATCAAAGAGAGCTGTACAAAATTATCTTCTTAACGAACAGGTAGACCTTTCAGGGATATTTCGCTATATTGAAACATTTCAAAGGATTTTAGAATTTAAAACTGTCTTGGGTTAAGTATTATGTTTATTTGGAAAAGAGCGACCAAACTCGGTTTAGATACGATTAGAATACGGTTAGAAAATAAGATGCAGTTCTTGAAGAAAAGGTAGTTTCCCAATAAATATCTAGCTTCAAATGTGCGACCCTATCCATTTAACCTGGATAGAAAGCATTACAATCCGGACTATATACATATACTATAAACTTATTAGTTAATTATACTTATTATATAGTATAATATACTCTATAGTTTATTTGAAAGAGATGCCAAAAACAACTCCTCCACGGGCAATGTACCCCGACTGGCATTGCAATACTTTGCATTACTTCGGCATCTCCATAGGATTTCCACATCTTTCATGGAGACCAACTACCAGGCACTGACCGGTTTCGCGCTTATTATGCGCTCATCAGAGTTCCATAGGTAGTGGGCACGATGAACGATGTTGCGACGTGATTGCTTAATGGGCATCGTGACTGTTAGTAGTGGTAAGAAACACACCCAAAGAGGGCACTACGGTGTGTTTCTCACCACTATTAACATACTCTATATTTAACATACATACATAAAATAAAATTCACAGAAATTTTAATTTAGTGATAACTACATATCATATTACATTTATCGAGACATTAAAATATAATTTTTGACACCAGTCATTCATTATACGTAATTACTATTTATAATTTTTATTTATTTTTTTGTTTTTTTTTTCAGAAATACGAGCATTATAAATTATAAAACAACAGATAACTGTTCGTATTTATATAAGAGAAAAACATGATAATGAAAAAATTTGTACATACATACCTACCTAAATGGCGTCAATAGTGTTCTTTAAATTCTTAGAAGACACATTTAATGATAATAATTATTATCCACAATTTTAATGATAAAAAAATAAAAAACATGTTCAAATTTAAATACAACCAAGTATGGTTGTATTATGAAGCTTCGTGAAGTATGAAACCAAAATCAGTTGCCAAGAGTAACTAGTTAAATATGGTAGGTATTTTAATCGACTAGTTAGTGCCTTGTTATTATAGATATTTTTTGTAACGTTCACTTATTACCAAGTCAATGCCTTAACATGGGAATTCATTCCAAAAGATATATTTTTTACAGATGTGGCGATTTTTTTACTTCTGTATTTTATTGTAAATGACACATGCTATCAAACATGAAGGATTATCTACGTGTTTTAACGGTTTTGGCACTGTCTTTGGTAATTAAATGCTAATGACCGTAAGAGATCTATTATGTTAAGCGATGTAATAATGTGGAGTCATCTTCCTTAGTTTTATAGAACACGTGTTTGTTACGCTTTTTTTTCACAATTTGCTATGTTGATGGAACACCATTCTTCTGCAACTGTAAACTAATCTGATCAGTTGTAAAATAAAATAAAAAAGTACATATTGTAAAATAGAAGGTATTGAAATTTATCATATAACCCAAACTAAAATAATTATTTTTATATTACTAAGAATAACCTTTGAGTGACCAAGTTATAAAACTTGGGTTTCACTTCACAATTCGATAACTTTAAGTAGCGAAAATTTTTTAAGGCAAAATAGAATCTCCTGTATATGTTTATTCTAGGTTATGTTAAATTAAATATCCTTTTTCCTAATATCGACATTGTAGGTAGGGGTTTAAGACAAAATTTGTGCTATTTGCATTACTACTAAATTAACCATGGAAGTCCACTTTCTTTAGCTTATTATTCCACTGCTGGAACTATTTATCTTGAAAAGTTGAAATTAGTTTTTTACAATTTTTTCATTAGATATTACTCATTAAAATGCCTTTGTTACAAAAAACCCTTAGTCACATAGACTCGAAAAGTACCTACATTTTAATTTAAGATTCTAATTTGAGATAGTTTGGATAAATTTAGCTTACCTATTCTTTTAAATATATAATCGCTCAGAAAATCGTGTATATCTTATATTAGATACCGTTTCTGATTCATATAATTTATGATACCTTTAGCATTATACTGTGTCTATACTCAAACAGTTTCGGCCCGTGAGGAAGGACTTTCGGACTCCGCCCCGCACCCCCACAGGTATTTTACGTATCGTCTTTTCTTAATCTATCCCACACATAGATTGGAACCTTGTAGAACTCCCGACGTTACAGAAAACGATTTTGAAGTAAAATTTTGGTATCTAACCATGAACTGTCCATCACTTCAGTAAAAAGTGAACAACTTAATCAAAGTCTCTGAAAATCCAAAACTTTCTAATTTCAAAAGGAGTATATTATGAGGTCAATCTGATCAAATGCTTTTTGGAAGTTCGTATAGACAACATCAACCAATCTTCTATTATCCAACACCTCAGAAACGTACTGAGTAAAAACCGCTAAATTAGATAATAGGTTTGTTCTAACAAGAAAACCCTGATCAATCCCCAATTGATTGTAACCACAATATCTACGCATGCATTAGTATAGACAAATTTGCAACTAGTCAGAAATTTGTGATGGAACAACTGACAAATCTGACAAACAGTGGCAGTCTGTGGGCTGGATTTATTGTAACTTAACCTCATTTTTTGACACAAAACGAAAACATTGGACATTTTTTTATCGTTTTGCCATTTGTGGAGTATTTCATAGATAAGAAAAGAGTGTTTTATGATTTGTAGTTGTTTAGAAAACTTCACATAGGCTTCTAACATAAAAATACTTCAGTACCTAATCACAATCAGAATGAATAATAATAATTCAGGTAAGGCTTTACTAGTAGAGATGAACGTCATTTCATTTCATTTCATTTACTGCGCATGATTCTGATTCAGAGTTTCTAATAAATCCGCAAACTTTTCTGATTGTCCACAAACCAATCATAAGCCATGATAGAACAGTATGGTTACTTAAGGAACAGTATACTGTCAATCAGGAACCAACCACCGACGATTTGGGATGCTTATTAGAACAAATCTATTGTTGACTTCCTCTGCATGAAACCGTATTGTCATGACGATATTAAGCTGTCTGGCAGAATAAAATAGTATGGTTTCAAAGATTTTAGAGAAATTAGACAGTAGAGAAATATCTCTATAATTTGAAACGTCATTCTGATTTCCCTTTTTCGGTATATGGCAGATGAATATGCAATGGCTCGGCAAAAGCATACGAACAGTCTCTAAGAACAAAATTAGAAAAAATCGATATTAGCTTCATTAAAAAAATGTTATAAGGCAAGGAATTGCGCACGCGCACTTATTTAAAAATGCCGCATTAAAAGGACAGAGGAGCAGGCAGTCGACATCCTCGAAGAATAAATATTGTCGGAGTGTAAATAACCTTAAAAGAAATTAATCACAACTTATTTCGTTTAAAATAAATATACAATATTTATTGTCAGAGTGTATTTAGGTATATTTAAATATTTGGTGGATGCCCTCCAAAACTGATATATCTGTAGTACGGAAATATTAAGTACTGGATGAATGTTGGCATTGTTTAACTTGTACATTGTACATTCTAGCATTTATTTTCTGTTTCTACAATATATTCCACAGTGAGATAAATGATTTGTTTCCTTTATTGCTTTAAAGAATCATTTTTTATATTTTAAATGAATCACTCAATCATAATTTAAAATGTACATTAATAATATTATTTGAAAACCTTACTTCTCCTCGAAGCGTTTAGTAATCCTGCATAATATTTAAACCACCAATGACAGAATCTCTCAGTTCATCAGTAACAGGCGCATTTGGTATGGGTATATATGCATGTTGTGTATAGTCTGTAAGTAACCACTACCGACTATTTTATAAAAATCATATTCCAGAAAATATTTACTTTCTTATTTACTTATTTTTAGGTAATAGCTATCTACCTATTGTAACATTAAAATAAGTTTCGTTCGAATCTAATCAATGTTTACATTCTAATGAAAACGTCAGCGCATGCTATATGGACTATAACCCTTAAGGCATTCAAGGCTATAACGGATATTATCAGTGAAATTGACCTTCACAAACGTAATAAATATAAAAATAAAGCTAAAAAGGCCTATATTCTAACTTACTTAAATTTATTTTGAGTCTGTTATTATTTAAATTATCAAGAGCGCACCGCACTCTTGATAATTTAGTGATTTATTAATTTACTTTATACAGTGTGTTCCATGAAAATGTCTGTGATTAAATTGGTACCTACTATTTGTTATTCAAAAAAATTTTGGAAATGAATTTCAAAATACCTGCATGTGTAGATTAGGACGGAGTATATTGACACATTATTATATCTTGTTTCTTGAAGGGGGTTGGAACCTTTGGTGTGAAGATAACATACTGACGTAGTTATAATAATAATAATATTAATAATAATAATGATAATAATATTTATTTTCCTCTAGACATTACAGGTATGTATAGGAATAGTCGTAACAAGCTTAAAGCTAAGGTCGAAAATATTCATCTAAAGAATAAAAACACTTATCGACTAAATTTGAGTTGTTTTTTAAAACGACATAATAATTGGATATTTCTTAAGGCTAGGGATAACTGGCAGGCGGTTAAAGCATTAGGGCCCATAACATTTGGAGAGTTCAAAGACACTTTATACTTACAGAACTGTACATAGATATCTTTTTTATTTCTAACATTAACAGAACGATAAAATTCATTTGTACTAAAGGAATTTCGATTAACATAGACATACACACATAATTCATAAATATATAAACCTGACAGAGTTAACAAATTATTGTTTTTAAAGATTTCTTTACATGAGAGAGTGCTGTATTCGCTTTTGGGCAATAAACACCGTCGATGATAAGGTAGAATTACCCCAGAAACACACACCGTATCTTATTCTAGATTCAACCTGACAATGATATAATCCCAACAGTTGTTCCTTAGATAGGACAGCTTTCAAACTCCTAAACAAATAGATAAGTGAATTCAGTTTGGATGAAACAGTGCAACACTGATCCCGCCAGTTTAAAAACTCATCCACCTTGAGACCCAAAAAACTAACACTATTGTTTTCCTTAAGGGGCACATTATTTATATTTAATTGTAACCTTTAACAATTCTTTTGCCTATTATTGTGAAACCTTACAAATTCTGTTTTCTTTATATTAAAATACAGGGAATTAGTTTTCCACCATAACACCAGAACCATATTCTAATGGGCAATTATTACATTTTGTATCGATTTATATTAGCATTCTCTATAAGGTCATTCTAATAGTTTTTATGGTGTATCTATTTTTCTGATCAATTATATTTTAAATGCAATATTCCCGTAGATTGGAACCTCTGGAAACAAAGCATATTTTAGAATTAAAAAATTTCATAAAAAAGTACATTCCATTTAAAAAACAAAGTTGAGGTCCGATATAAAAGCGGAAGTGACTGAATAATGAATTTTTTTATTGAGAATATTAGGAACGGACTAGAGCAAATATGCATTTTTGAATAATTGGAAACCAATTTCAATAATATCGGTTTGCCCGGAAACTAAGTATTCCAATTTATATATGATATTGGAAAAGTTGTTGGCTGTATTTATTTCTTCAATAAAAAAACAGTAAAAGAGGACTTTCAGCCAGATGGACATGGACAAAGAGCCTACGTTTCGTCCGAGTTTTCGGACTTTATGTAACCTGTATATTATTCAATATTTCGATTGAAGACTAAATTCTGATTATGTTTACGATAATTTGTGTCAAGCATTGTTTTATTTTCATTTTTAAATTTTTTGAAGAGTGCTTTGAAATATGTGAAATCAGTATCGTTCTTTTTTACTTACATGTCATGGGGAAAAATACAAACTACCCCTTTATTTCATTATGAATTATTTCGAAGGTGTTTAAACATGTACACATTATTTTTTGTCAAAAACTTCATCTATCGCCTATCAAATTACAAATTTTTTGTATAAATTCACTATGTACCTATCTGTTTCAGTTTTAAAAAATTTTTATTTCTAACATCTTAGAAAAATTGTAAACATTTTTCCATGTTGTCTATAACGAGAAGTTGTTATAAAACAGCCAATGGAGAAAGTAGTGTACATAACAAATAAAAAAAAATAAATGTCAAATATCGGCCCAATTCAAACAAGTTATCGGGTGACGCCTTAATGACAAATATTTGTCGATTTCGATTTACGAAACAGTCACAGCCACCTTTTACTAATGCAACAATGTAAGGCTACCCGTTCGAACAATATCAATGTAGTCTACTTTCTACATATCAGTGCTCAGTGCCGGCCGAATAGCGGCAAACTGAAGAGGGATAAGCGTCTTGCGAAGAAGTTGCAATAGTAGTTTATTATCAACGACCAAAATTTGCAAAAAAAAAAAAGAAATTATGTATTCTGACGAATAGTTTTTTAGGCTTAACTCCTTCTTGTAGCCAAGAGGAACGCTAGTGTTGCCGTCAGGTAAGTGATTAATGAAAGAGAAAATCGAAAATTCATATCTATTCTATTCCATACGATCCTGGTTCCCTCCATGGTTTTGGTAAGGTTTTTAAAGATATAGGTATATCAGTGGCTTATTCATCGAGAAATAAACTACAATAACTTTTAGACAATGCAAAAAACAAAATAGAAACTAAGGAAAAGTCGGGATTTACGAAATTAGCTAAAGACTGCAATCAAAAGTATGTTGGACAAACTAGAAAATTAATTCTAACTAGATTCAAGGAACATATGGCTCATCTCAAATATGGTAGAACAGATAAGTCTAGTGTCGGCCAACATGCTTTTGAGAACGACCATAAGATTGATAGTAGCAATTTAAGACTAATTAGGAATGTAACAAGTTTCAGACATCTGGATGCATTTGAGAGTTTGGAAATTACAAAGTGTAAAAATAGTATGAATAATGGCATACCCAAACCCATACAGCCGCTTTACTGGTTAGTATTCACTAGTAGTAGTGTTAGGTGTAAATAGGACATAGTGTTAACATAGGTTTAGTTTTAATCATCTCCAGATGATGTCAACTTGGTTGGCGACACGCGCGTCGAGACCAGTATAATGTTTTGGTGTTATGTGGAAAATTACGTCAGTGTTATCTTCACACCAAAAGTTCCAACCCCTTTTAAGAATTTGAATAGGTACTTAATAATACCTACCTACCCATCATTCTTACCATCACGATTAGGCCGATCGTCAGGGACATGTATGGGAGAGGGGGTGAAATATTATCAGAGAAAATCAAATTTACACTCTTTTTTTATAAGCAGCTGTGTCTTCAGGCCACATTTCACAGTGGAAATTGTGTCTGACCATTAATTATATCTCTTTATACATAATTAGTGAAAATTATTTGAAATTGTAGTTGTATTTGAAAGTGTTTTCTCTATAGAATGAATGAGGAATGAACAAGACATGAAAAACATACTTTATTGCTCTATGGCCTGTATTTGTACTCCGTTTTACGAAGTAATATTATTCTACTACTCACTTTTGTCGCAAAATGAAACAATGTTATTTAGATTTTCAACCGTAACCATGCGTGCAACATTAAACCATTGAATATAATAAAAATTCATGCTTGTTCTAGATCATCTATTGTATCTTTATTGAAAATAATGAAAAGTAATGGCCCTAGGATGGACTCTTGTGACACCCTTGAAGTGGTAAAGTATCTGATAGATTTAGATCGATCTGATCGTCAACAAGTAGGTACTGTAATGAAAACTAATTTTAAATTTAGTAGATTTCCGAGACAGATAACCTGAAACCGCTACTGCTGCACCGCACTGCCCTGCATACACCACTGATAGAAATGCTGATGGGTGGTTCTAGGTCATCTATTGTATCTTTAATGAATATAATGAAAAGTAAAGGCCCTAGGATGGACTCTTGTGGCACCCTTGAAGTGGTAAAGTATCTGATAGATTTAGATCGATCTGATCGTCAACAAGTAGGTACTGTAATGAAAACTAATTTTAAATTTAGTAGATTTCCGAGACAGATAACCTGAAACCGCTACTGCTGCACCGCACTGCCCTGCATACACCACTGATAGAAATGCTGATGGGTGGTGTCAACATGGAGTTTCTGTGATGCAAGTCTGTTGGCGATTTCATTATCTGCAGAGTAGTTTGTCGACTTTTTAATTAAACGATTAGAAAGTCGTCTATTTTCTCTGTTTCAATTGTCCTTCAGGGAAACGTTAAAATTAATTGGTTTTGACATCCGAGCTATCGAAACTAGTTCAATGGACCGTTCCAGGATACAATTAAAATTTATTTAAATCATCATGCAGTGTTGATCATCCGTCCGTTACCTATTATCTTCGTGTCTTCATATCACAGAAAAAATATTCAGCTAGCTAAAGGTGTAGACTGCACGTCTAATATAAGTTTTTTACTTCTTGAAGGATTTTAAAATAATTCTTGAACCTCTTAATTTAGACTTTTATCTGTTCAGTTTTGGCGCCAGCCCTGTTTTTTGAATTTTATTACTTCCTGTTTATTAAGAACACGTTCTATTAGTATTTGCTAGATGGACCCAAAATATGTTCCACAATTCTTAGTTAAACAAAATTCTCTTCAGTGTATTTTTGTCTTTCTATACACCCTTGCTCCTCCTCCTCACCTCAACCTAAAATTACTGTTTTTTTTTTTTAGATAACAATAAATGAACTAATTATAACGAATCAAATGAAAGATATTTAATAACTTAATGTGTATACAGTGTTATTCAGATCTTATCCATAATAAAATTTGGGGATGTTCAACATACATGTAGAAATGTGGTAGTGCAAAAAAAAATTTTTTGGCGGCTTCTGAAAAGTATTTAAAAATGTTTCATTGCACGCCGCTGGATACTGGTCCACTGTAATGGAGTGACCTTGGGACTGACAATGCAAACTGGCTAGCACGAAAAAAACTTCGGAAGTTCTGAGAGTATACCGACACCCGGCGCAAAAAAGATTTGCAGCGTTTTTACTTTAAAATAAACTTAAAGATAGATAGATGTGACCAAAGTGACGTGTCTTTAAAATGAATAAAATTTTGTTACACTAATTTTGAAGAATTGCGCTACTTGATTACTAGGTATTAGAAACATGTAATTTATAAAAAAGTTTGCACATACCTTGTTACAAAAGCTGTTCGAAATAATATTCCTCGACTTGTACACATTTTGGGCACGCCCTTATCCAATTTTGCCGCACTAAACCGAATGTTCCTCCTGGTTGCTGATCTTGTAAACGCAAATTATTAAGTAAATTGGGGATTTTCAGCATTTTGCTGCAACAACCACTCACAAAACCTAACTCGTAATTAATAATCCACTGGTAACAGTCCATTAACTCAGCATTACTGTACACATGAGCCATTTTGAAAATTTTACGGTTTAACACTCCTGCGATAAATAAAACACCGGCACACAGAGAGTACACACATAGACTGATGACTGAATAGACAATAGAGATATTATCCCCTCTCCAGTTCTATTCACTCGGTCGTCGTTCGAGGTACAAAAACGTGTTTACTTTTTTTACCACATTCTTAGGAATGTGGTAGGTATATCAGATGTTGAACTACAGTTGCCCATCTACGTAGTCCTTTATAATGGTATAACTTTAAACATTGTTTACGGGAAATCCTAAGACTTTTATTATAATTTTTTTTGGTGATATCGATTTCTTATTTAAGGATGCACATATCCTCAAAGTTTTAGAGATAAGTTCTGAATAACCCTGTATAGGTATTTATAAAATTATTTCTAGGGGTACTTTTTAAATATTTTTTGTGACAGTGCAGATAAATATTTTGTATTATTTGACATCGGCCATATAAATATGGCTTAAATTATAAGAGATCCGAAATCGGTTACATTAGAGAAAAATTGCCCTTTCGGATGATCATTTACAATACGTTTACAATGGTGCCAAATTGCTTTCTAGTTTCTAAGATATTAGGGAAAATATGGAAAATGCCTAAAAGATTTCTCTTAATAACCCCAAAACTATTGACTTAAGCGAAAAAAGTTAAATGAGAAGGCAACTGTGTAAATACTATATTAGATGTTTACTACATATTTTTTCTTTATAGTAATTATTTGTCCTCGGCTATAATTTCCCAAGTTTATGCGTATAGGTCGCATGCGCGAATCACCCTGTATACAAATATTAAAAAAGAAATCCAAGTAAATTTAATCATTAAAAACAAAGAAGATTATTTCCCATCATAATGTCCTTACGTTAAATAAATGTTAATCAAAGAAATCAGTTTAATGCATCCAAATAAACTATTTTCTCAGTGTACAAATTTCACAATTCCTAATAGTACATGATGCGATCAGTCGCTTGAAAAACTAGAAATGTCCCACATTTAAAAATACACCCTCTATAAGTATACGTGTTGAAGCTTGCAATAACAGTTAGGAAATATTAAACACAGCACTGACCTTTGCACGATTAGTTTTTATCTCTGCATGAGATACTTGGTCATCTTTAATTAGTTACAGTAAATTAAGCATTATGGGTGATCAATAATAGAAGACATGACGTTACGTTACCTAAACAGATTTTTATCTTAGCAGTATTAGCCATATTATCATCAGGAGATGAACTGTTCCGGAACACTGACAACTCGGACTTGTTAGCTTGGTGTATTATAGGATTGTTAGTATAAGCAGCATAATAATATCTAATTGTATTCTATTATACAAAAATTGTATAGAGGGCAGTGGCGTCTAATTGATAAGTGCACAAGAGCTGCATAACTGCCAAAATAATTTTAGATTTAATGCTTGGTAACATTGGATTGCATTGGATCCAAATTACTCGGTATATTACATACCGAGATGGAAAATGTTGAGAGATGATAGGTCGACACAAGACGCGAAGCATCGAGGTTAACTTTATCTCGAGATAGAAATGAAACTTTCCATCAATTTACATACTATTTTATTTACAACGATTCGGTAAGTTTTGTAATCAAAGTTCGGAAACATTAATTATTATGACAGCTATTGTCGTTTTAAAAACAATTTATTAGTTGTTATAAAACTTATCAAGTCGTAGGGTGACCAGACGTCCTCTTTTAACCGGACAAGTCCTCTTTTTAAGGTTCAAATTTATGTCCGGTATATATATATATACACATTTTATGCTAAATGTCCTCTTTTTTATCATACAAAAAAAATACACTAAAAATCTGAAGTATTTCTAAACAATGCAAGTACAATAAGCAACTGAATTGGGAATCATAAATTGTTTGAAATTCATCCTAGACCTATAAGTGTAACTCTTTCTCTCTCTGTTAACTTAAATCGAATAAAGACGACGATGGGAACAAAAATGGTTGACGAATCCCACAAAAGCCGCCCTCCTTTTGCAAATTTAAGCCGAATATTACAAAATTACAAAGTAATTGTTTGTTTTTATAAATAAAGACCAATAGTTTTGACGAAATAATGATTGTATTTTTTATAAAATATTTCCCGCAGCATCTTTGTCCTCTTTTATTGTTCAAGGAATCTGGTCACCCTATCAAGTCGGCAAGCTTTTCAGATTGCTATGACATTAATAACTGTTTCATAAATAAACACAACCTAAGTTTTCATAAGTTGTGAGCATTTTCATTAACTAAAATTACAAAAATGTTGAGTCTGAAGTGGAATTTAGCTGTATTCCTCCAGAACTGCAAGAGGCCGAACCAAAGATAGGAGAAGATTTGATGCCTCAGAAAAGTAAGCCCAGGTACCTACGAAAAAGCATATAATGCCTTCCAAGAATGGTTCTTTGATAAAAGAGTTCAAAACGGGACATTCGAGATGGCGTACTTTGGCGAATTGGCGAAAAATATAGACATTTCAAAATTCGGCAAGGTGGTGGTTTTCGTAAAGCGTCAAAATGTTGGATATAAATCTAAGAAGTCCAGTGTCTTCACCATGGCGAACATAAATCAATCTCTAACGGATGCTCCGAAGGATTTTCTTGTTGATAAGTAGCAGTATTAAAAAATATGTGAGTAGGTATATAAAAATTACACAAATATGCCTACTTTTACCTTTTGATGGATTGCCCTCTAGTCTACTATTCCTTAGTGGCCATTCTTCATCCAAGCCACAAAATAATTGGTGACTTTTAAGCCTGCCCGTTATCCTGTTAATTGATAGGTACCTAAAATTATGTGTCGGGTATTTTAGTAGTATAGTATAAATATTTCCTCGGATACTTCAGAAATTTTTCTGAACATCATATATTTAAAAACTGAATACTTAAATTTGTATTTTTATAGATAGAATTAAAATTACCTATATTGTAATTACCTAGATATTGTAGTAAGATATATCCACTTATTGTATTATGATTTTACGATGATGACCTTGTTTTCGCAAAAAACAATACTGCGACTTAAACCTTTTTGGAAGTAAGCCACGGTCATATTATTATATCTAGTTCGATAAACTAATTGTCATGGCAATGATTCCTATAGATACACATATTTTCCACTCCCGTTTAAAATCATATATCTAAGGTAAAGAGACAAGAAGTAAAAGGGGAGCGTGTAAATATATATATATATATTCGCAATTGTTTTCAATAAGGCCGACTACATTTATCTACAGGATGGAGATTTAACTGAATATTAACAGGAATAAATTCGCTACCGGGGAACTGAATAATTTTTCGAAAAATTCCCGAGACACGTCAACGTTTGAATGTATTTACCTACCTGTTCCAAGCAATATGCGAAATATAGCCCTTCAGGGAGAGCGGAAACCACCAACTTTGTTTTTTCAAATGCAACACTATGGGGTGTGACCCCTCATTGCAAATGTGACAGAAAGACGAATCCAACGTACTGATCACATTTAATATTTCTCAAGAGGTTGAGGGTTGCATAACATTAAAATGTAATTGTTAAGTTTAATTACTTTTCAACGTAACAATTGCTCAAAATGTGCACCATTCACTTGTTGGCAACATCCTAATCTGTGATAGGTTTCGTCCCTTAGATTACGTAACAGTTTCGATATTATTGCCCTGGTTTCATCTCTTATTCTTTCCTTCAGAGCTCATCAATGTGGTTTAATTTTTGAATGTAAGTCTTACTTTTGAGATGTCCCCACAAAAATAAATCCATCCAAATTCCAAGCCGCGGTACCATTGAGTGGCCAGCAAGGTCTCCACATCTTACACCGTTGGATTTGTTCCGATCCGCCCAGATCATCCTGAATACGACCCTGTTACCGGGACAAAACGCTGTAATTCACTAATACGTAAATTTCTTTAAACTTAAAGGTTGTATGTATTTAAAATGTTGGTCAATTTTAGCTTTGTGTGGGGCCGTGGGTAAGATAGGGTCCGCTGATATTATATCGCGAATTGACAGCATATTTCTGCTCAAATTTGGTTTTAAAATCTTAATAAAGTTTTCTCTCTGTATATTAATATATTAAGCATATTAAAATAAACCATTTTTCTCATTTTCATTGCTGAGAGGAACTTTCTCTGAAGAATGCCGTTTAATTTTGCAACATCCCCCATATTATGTTCTCTAATAAGCCACAGTGAAACGATCAATAAAAATTAGAAATGACAAAAGTTATATGGTTCGTACCTAATTAAGAATGATCCCAGATAAATTGAAAGTAAGTAAGAAATAGAGGCAAATTACTACAAATAACAAATAAGACGTTATTAAGAATATCTTAGAGAAAAATAATTATCCTAATGATTTTGTTGAGGAAACATTTATAAACATTGAAAATAGGCAAAATAATAATATTCCCAGAATAAATAGAGAAAATCTAATAACAACCATTACAATTCCTTATATTGCAGAGATCTCTGAAAGATTTAAAAGACTTGGTAATGATTTTAACATTAAGAACGACATTTAAAACGCAAAATACTTTAAGAACAATACTTACTAAAACAAACCAATTAATAATGATCAAAATTCAAAAAATTCTATTTACCAGATTTCTTGTGAATGTGGTAAATATTATATTGGTGAAACATCTAGACCATTACAAATAAGGATCCGCGAACATAACCAAGTTGATAGGTCTACATTAGTAAAACATGTATGGGATAACGGTCACCGAGTTGATTGGACACAGGCTAAAGTTTTACAAAAAGAAGAAAAATCGGTTAAAAGAAAATTAAAAGAAAGTGCTTTCATTAAACTTAATGGTGATAATTGTATCTCATCAGAAACAATATTCATAGATGAAACATGGCTTCCTCTACTCCAAAAAGATGTTACCAATGGAAAATTAATAATATCATAGTGATCAGTGCATGTGATGACAATTTGAATTAAAAATGTCAATCTGACAAAAAATACTTCCTTTTTTTATATAAAGACTTCTTATTGTACACACAGTCTACAGAAGAAGAGTTGAGGATCAACTCGAAACGTCTAGAAGAAAGCTAGTTAAGTGTTTAATTTCTTTTTTTTTTTTAATTTTATTATAACTATTTTATTTGGACATAACTTAGAATATGACATATAATATTTTAATAAGTTTATTTACAGAATGACATAGTAAAAATTGTTAAATGTTAACACTAAAAAAATTTAAATAAAACAAACAAATCTAAGTAAATAAACTAACAAATCACTGATGCAGTTACAATTACCGCTTGTGCCTTGTTACTACACTTTGAATATTTAATTTGTATACTTCTGGTTTTCTGCTTTTTGTTATTTTATAGGTGGTATAATCCCAAAAGAAACAAACTATGAATAGTTTTCTATATTTAAGATTTCAAAGTTAGCCCCCGCCCCACCTACAGGGAAGGGGGAGGTGGACTAATTTTAGTACTATTTTTCCCCCGCAATAGGTATTTTTTCGTGGAGTTCTTATTTTTCGAGATATTTTAAAGATTCAGGTTGAAAAACTCACCCGGTATATCTATTGGATAATACCATAGAATATAATATTATTTATATATTCTGTAGTAATACTGTGGTATCTTTAAAAACCATAAACGAATTTGCATGAATTGTTATTACCATGCATGGGCAGTAGGTATCCTGTGAAAGATTAATGCATTACTTAAATACTTAAAACAAAGTTGGGAATTCCTTATAGATATAGTTCATTTGTTTAAAAATTATGTATAAAAAACTAGTAAGATGCTTTGATTAATTATTCTAATTTAAACAAAATGTGGGCGAATTACCAAGAATTACATCAAGAACTTCGAGTCTAGTATTCTCATCTCGGCCCACTAACAAATTATTGAGAGCTTGTTAGATAACTGTCTAACATTTGGTTAAATTCTTTATCAAATCAAAAGTAGAAAATGAAATATCAAAAATTAGTGTTTTGGATTTCCTTGCTTTTCATTTTTTTTGTTTTGCTATACTAGATAGATGCATATTGAAATTTGGTAGTCTCATTCGCAACCGTCTACATTGAGCATTCCCAATTATTGCATAATAACTAGGTACCTACCATTGAAACTAGTAAATACATGGTGATCTCTCCTACTAGAATATTTTAGCAGTTATGTCACTTTCGGTTGTACTAGAAATAGATATAAACTTTTTTTAACAGAATGTTCTGTATATGAGCATATACAGGGTGTCCCACGGTGGCGGTGCATTAGAAGTATCTATAGAGAACCAATTATAAGTTATTAATTTAAAATTTGAGTTGAAGTCAAAGTGGGCCATGATCTACTTGATGAAAATATTTTGCAGTTTCATATTATACCGGAAGTCGACATTAACTTTGTTATTTTAAATGGGGCACTCTATATATTATTTCATTTCTGAATTCTACGTGACATTCTAAACACGTTTCATGTAGGATGTTCTATACCTATATTCATCTGTTTTTGAAATATTGACAGGTGAATATTGACATTTTACAGGATTTCAAAGTTGCAAAATGTCAATATTCGGTCAATATTTCAAAAATAAGTAGTTGAAGTTAGGTATAGGACATCCTACATGAAATGTGTTTGGAATTTTACGTAGAATCCAGAAATAATATAACATATAGGTTGTTCCATTTAAAATAAACAAATTTTCGACTTCCGGTTATACCGGAAGTGCCAGAAACGAGAAAATGTTTTAATAAGGTAGGCCCCACTGACCCAGGTCAATAACCAATTTTCAAAATCACGCTCTATCTACGTACTTTTCCATATATCGATCGTGGCCCTTCCCGGTGGGACACCGTGTATATATAACATAAAACACACCACAGAAATGGACAACCTCCCTACTGAAAGCCTAAGGCTTGTGTAGAGCGAGGGTGCACATGAAAAAAACGCAGACACACAACCATTCCCTGGGAGAGGTGCCATTTCTCCCCTGGCGAGAATCGAACTCGCGCCGCAATATACCCATTCTGTTAGTCACAGGCTATCACCCAGCACCTAACAGACTGAGCTATCGCCGCGGCGATATGGTGTATATATTGACGTATATTTATTTTTATTGTTATATTATACGGTGTTCTTTTGGGAGAAACTTGGCAACCTTTCACTATCTTTCGGGAGCGAGAGTCTTTATTTTGAATATTTTTCTAGTTTCCGATATTTATTATTGTATATGATATGGCGTTATAAATCTAATATGGCATCCCAAAGAAATAAAAAAAGTTGACTGTTCTACCTTAGGAATAAACGGATGATATTCATTCAGCTTGAGGAAATGAAAAGTACTTATTTTTACCAAGTTGTAGAAAATTACAGCTCTATTCGAGCTCCATTTTTAAGAGTTGTATTGTAAGTAATTTTAGAAAATGGAGTCCCCAGTAATCGCACTATTTACTAGTAGCTCAGTTCAAAATGAAAATTTCTTTTGATAAACTGTTCTTTACATTAAATATGGCTAATGTATAATGTATATATAACGGTTGAACAAGTGGACAAGTTTTTAAATCATACCATATATTCATTATCTACTTCTTGCTTTGGACACAATATAATATAATGGATCTTTCTTTTTCGACCCAGTTTATTATCGTAATATCTGTTTATTGTCCCGTTTGATTAATTTATGAACCTGTTTAACTAAAATTTCCAACGTTGTTCCGCATCTCATTACCATAGTGTGGAATCAATAGAAATATTAAATGAAGCTTTGGTTTATCGGTAATGTAGTTAGTCTAGAGGACATGTGTCATTATACGCTGTTAATTAAGTAACGTAGTTAGGTATTAATTAAATTTTTCCACGGTCGGGAGTAGAAATCAGTTTCTATGACATCAAAATTGAAACAGAAGTAGTCGATTATTCCCAAGGGAGTATAATGCTCCCAAGGGAGTTTACATTATGGAGAACGTTTTTCATGCAAAAAAAGAGGTAACATTGAAATTATTTATTGACATTTAAATTAAATGTAACATTTGTACAATTTTCAAAATTAATATTAGAAGGAATATTACTTTCGCTTACATTTAAAGTTTTTGTGATTGCGCTAGTGGTGGTACCTACTAAAACGTGATTAGCAATTTTGGTCTTATTTTCAATGGAGTTCTCGACATAACCCTCAGCGACTGTCGTTGATTTCCAACCAGCATGACGCTTTATTGTCGTGATATCCACACCAGCATCTGCCAGTAATGTTGCTGAAGATCTTCGTAAGCAGTGACCAGTATAACATGCAGCATCAAGTAATTTTAAATACGAAGCTACTACACTAGGAATTTTTCCGATGGTATTCTTGCCAACTGGCTGCGAACTACATTTTCCTGCTTTGTAGTACAAAAAAGGCGCTTATGCTTGACGTGGGGAGAACGAAGGTATAGGTATTTTCGATACAATTCAAGCATATTTCCCACATCGGTAACCACAAAGGTTCGTGGAATCTTTGTCTTAGTGTTTGGAATTTTTACAATCAAGGATGAACCTACATCCTCAATATCATCTACAGTTAAATTGACTAGTTCATCAGTTCGACAAGTTCCGGCAATCCCCAGAATTAATACAACCTATAAAAAATCAAAATACTAAATAATTGAAATACCTAACAACAAAAGTAATCTTACCTTAATCATTAAGAATTCTTTGTCATCTGCAGTTGATAGAAAACGGTCGATTTCACCCTTTGTCAATATTTTCGATTTTTTCGCTTGATATCCGTCACCGGTTCTTTTCAAAAATGCGATCAGTTTGGGGAATTTGCTTATATCTATGTTGTCGTAAATTATCAAGCATGACTTAACCATAGAATATTGCGCCCATAATGTGGAAGACTTGTAATTCTTTGCATTTTCACTGAAGTATGCCAACAAAACATTCTCGCTGTATACTTGAATATTTTTCTCGGCGCACCGCGTTTTGAACCGATTGTAAGCTATATCGTATAAAGATCTTGACTTCGTAGGTAACAAATTGCTTATTGCAATATTTGCAGCCTCCACAATCTCTTCCGACTCACAATTATTCATTGTGCACTAAACAAACTGTAAACTAAACCAAACTAACATCTTAATTTGACAATTCTTTTTGTTTGTTTATTTTGTAGTTATGACAATAACTCAACGACTACTAAATAAATGCTCAAATCCGAATACAATAATTCTGGTGCTACTTACTTCATAATAACAAAATAATTATGTGTTTTTAAGTTAATGAGACCGTGGAAAAAATAGTATATACCATTCGGGAGAAATGCTATTTTGTCCTCGGTGCATTGTAGCCCTCCGGCTTCGCCCTTGGGCTTGAAATTGCACCTCTGCCAAAATAATGCATTTCTGTCCCTTATAGTATAATATACTATTATGGATATGAATAAGTAAAATCCCATGTTTGTTTCAGTATTTTATCTATATGACTACATTTTGAGGCTATTATTATAATTATGTATTTGGGGTGGCCTATACACCAACAATCTGGAAGGATTACTTTAATTACCTTACAATTTACTTTAATCAAAAACTCCCCGTTACGTAGGGAGCATACCTATACAGGGTGTCCAACGGTGACGAGACATTAGACATATTTCAGAGACTACTTCGATTTTAATTTTTAAAATTTGGGCAATAGTGTTTTCGGGCGTGCCCTTCTCACCTAAAATAATAGCGTCCACCTAACGCTTCCGGTTATACCGGAATTTGATGTCATCTTCGTTATTTTAAATGGAACACCCTGTATGTTATTGCAATTTTGAACTCTACGTGATATTCTAAACACATTTCATGTAAGACGTCCTATACCCATCTTCAACTGTTTTTGAAATATTGACAGGTGAATATTGACATTTTTCAATTTTGACATGCCCCCTGTAAAATCTAAACGGTTTGAGATCAAGCAAAACGGTTTGCACTTTACACATTTCTATCTCAACTTTTCATAAGCTATCGTTTGATACTAATTTCAGATTTAACCAAGAGAATAAAAATGTAGGTAATCGAAATTTTTTTATTTCTGGATAAATCTGATATTAGTATCAAACGATAACTTATAAAAAGTTGAGATATAGAAATGTGCAAAGTGCAAACCGTTTTGCTTGATCTCAAACCGTTTAGATTTTACAGGGTGTCAAAGTTACAAGATGTCAATATTCACCTCTCAATGTTTCAAAAACATTTGAAGATAGGTATAGGACATTCTATATGAAATGTGTTTAAAATCCCAAAGAGTTCAAAATTGCAAGAATATACAGGGTGTTCCATTTAAAATAACGAAGATGACTTCAACTTCCGGTATAACTGGAATCGTTAGGTGGACGTCATTATTTTAGGTGAAAAGGGCATGCCCGAAAACACTATTGTCCAAATTTTCAAAATCAAAATCGAGTAGTCTCTGAAATATGTCTAATGTCTCGACACCCTGTATAGTAAACCTATCATTCTTATATGACTATTATTAATGTATAGTTAGATTTCTTCGTCGTAGCTTTCCTCATTACTCTCGAACTCTTATCTAAAAAGGCGAACTACCTGTGAAAAGACGACTAATACCCGGCTTCATGTAATTGACATTCAACTTTATGGCGAAAGCGCCAGGTATAAAAAAAGGATTAAAATTTAATTTTATTCAAGTTCATACATATTAGGCTAAAATCTCATTAGTGATCTCAATAAGTCGTCAGTTTTATAATCATACCTAGATACTGATAATCGATGTGCAACTGCCATACAGGTGAATTTCAGTTTATACCTATAGATTGTGAAACATCAAAAATGTACCGGGTGTAAACTGTAAATTTGTAATGTAATGTAATGTGTAACCAACATTATAAACATCTTGAAGAACTATGTTATTTAAAGAGAGGTTTAATCTGAAATAAGAAATACACATTTACTATTACATAATTTTGCCAGGTAAAAATAATGAACAAGCCACAAAACAGCTGTCTCGAAAAATAAAATCCTCCATAAAATTAAATAGTTTTCATGTTAATCCTTGATTATTCCAATTTGTATTTAATACCAAAAGAATTATATATTTTTGAAATCAGCTCGCTGCGAGTTACAAACCTATATTATAATATACAAGGTGTCCCATTTGAAAAAACTATTAGATAGTTTTTCACCGCCCTGGATATATTACAGCTAGTTAATTTTATATGTTATTTTTAAAAAAAATCAGAAAATTTCGTGTAACCCACCATTTTTCAAAATATCAATATCTTTACGAATAACGACATAAGGGGGGGGTCTATTTTACAGTTTACACCCTGTATACCTGAATTTTGAAAAAATAGCAAATATTTTATCTTTTCTTTTAGTATTAGTAATTTTTAAGAAGAATCTTTTATACCTACATAATTCATTTTTCTGTTACCTACAACCTGCTATTATGATCTTTTTGAATTGTACAATAATAGGTAAGACCGAATCTACATAATTCTAAATTAATTGTAAACTAAGGCCCTTCGTTCACCGGATCGACGCGATTGCTATTTGATAAAAATAAACCGTAAGCGACTATTAAAAATGATAAAAAAGAAATTCTTCGTTCACCAACTCATGATTTTAAGAAGATTTTTTTATCAGTTGCTATCAGGATATCTATCATATGCAGTTTTATATGTATGTAGATGAGGATGATCTTTTAGCTATATACAACCAAAGAAGGAAAAGATTGAGAAAAATGTGGTGAATTTGGCAATTTATTAAACATAGGTAATAGAAAAATACATGCATTCGTAGCTGGAAAAATACTCTGGTATTTCTGGTATATACAACTTTAACCAACTTTAAACAAAATTTTTGTTAACTGCGGTTTTTGGTATGGCTATTATAATTTTTTAAATTATTAAACAATCCTGCAAATTATCAGGTGACATATAAAGCATTGTGAATTGCGTTGGTGTCTTACAGTAAATTTATGCCTAATTGAGCAACAGGTTTATTTTACAGAAGTACCTAAACGAAATATATAGGATAAACAAATCATACAGCCAGTGATAACATATTACTTAAAGGCAAAATAAACTTAAAGTGAAGTTGCAAGGTAACTTACTCACCTGATCGCGACTAACAAAAAAAAGAATGAAATATACATTACTATGTATATATCTATATAATACATATACCTCAAAAACGCATGTACGAACCCACACAATTATTTAAAACAATATATCAAAATTTGATAAGTATATCAATCGATTATTGTAACTACGTAATCCATTAAAATTTAATTAAAACATTTACATCGGCTTACACATGTATTAAATAATTAATAAGGAATAAAAGGCGTAGGAAGTGAATCAATATACAGGGTCTTTTAAGTAACTGGTTCTTTATACGTTTGAAGAGTTGAGTTAATAATTTCGTTTGGAATATTAGGCTATCTAGGCTATAAATTTAACATTGGAGAATTATTACGCTGTCGTGGGAAACATAAAAAATTAGATAATTGCATACAAGGTGCTCAGAATATACCTATTACCAACTTTGGTGAATTTCGAACCCCAAAAGTGTATTTTTTTAAATATAACCACCTGCATATCTCTCCGGATGTCATGTAATATGTTATTCTCCATCGATTAGTATTAGAGTTCCTTAGGTACCTACCTCTTTTAGTTTTTCTGTTATTAATCATTTTTGTGAAAATGTGCAAGTAATGTATTAATTATAATAAATTCCATAAGATGGCTACGAAAATGACATTAATAACAAGTGAATATTTTACAACAAACTAATATTTTATTATTGATACTAATAATTTTATTAAGAAAGAAAATTAAAGAAACAATGTTAAAACAAAAGCACACATAAATACAAATCATCAAAACTGCTCTATATGGGCGGCATTATTTTCTGCATGCGCACAATAAAGCTTGTATTAAATACTGAGCATCCTGTATGAAATTAGTTAACTTAGTTTTATGTAAGTATGCCTGGATAGTGCAATGATTCCAATAGTTGACTTGTAAAAGTCATCTCTTTAACTTTAATTTTACTGAGATAGCATTTCAAACGAAGGAGTGCAAAAATTTGTTTTCCCTTAAAAATGAAAATATCTTGGAAAGGTTACATTTAGCATTTAGGTTTAGGGAATTCTTACGAAACTCCCACAAAATCAACCGGAAGTACAACAACCTTGAAATTATTTTGGATGAAAAATTTATAAGTGATAGCCAAATTTTCAGAAATTATTTCCCCAACTCTACAAATGTTTAACCAACCAGTTGCGTGAAAAAGTTGCTGTATAAAAAACAATAAGCATAAAATTTGACAAGTAAAATTTCTCTCTTTAAGTCAGTTTGATGATCTATTAATCTACCTATATCTATACTACCTATTAATCAACTGCTAAAAAATATTTTTGTCATATATTCTTATTGCAGTTCTGTCTATATTTTTAAGCAATTAAACTATATTAGTCAGCTATAAGGACATCTTTTGGGTAATGTTCAGAAAATTTCTATATTAACTGCACCTTGTTCCGGTCCTGCATGACTATAAAATGTAATTACAATACACTCACTAGATAAATCATTCGATTTGTTCCTTCAAAATTCAAAGAATCAAAATTCCTTCACATAAATATGCAAATATTTGATATAATAACATATCTCATCAGTTTTTTATTGTTCCCAGGTGGCTCCAGTTACTTTAAAAGCGGTCAGTGCCCGCCAAGTTTATGAGATAAATAAAAAAAAATATTGAATATCTTTGAACTATTAAGCCTTAAGGCCTAACAATCAGTCAATTCACTGCAAGGTTATTTAACATTCAAGGTATTACTATATAGACAACTCATCACTATGCTTTCAGTATTACTTTACAGATATAGATATCACTTCCGAGTAAATAGAAAATTGCTTCATTATTACAAGTAACATCTGACATCGGTTTATTTATTTATTTGGATAGGTAAGTCTACCTACCTACATTTTCTGATTTTTCCTATACATGATGTTTACAAACTTGGAGAGGAATAGTAAGTATAATACATTAATAGCAAAAAGTACCTATTTTTAATAATCAACATAATAATAATAATAATAATAATAATAATAATAATGTTTATTTATACATAAGCAACGATAACAAAGACAAAAATAACAATATATGCATATGCATATACACATATAAATAAACAATTATTCACTGAAGCTCTAGCATAAAGCTATTGCTTGTATGTGAATGAAGAAAACTTAATCTAATTTAACAATAATTATTTTCTAAAACTAAATAATAATTTACAAGCGACTGAGTTGAGTGTTCCATATATAAGGATAAATAGAGACAGAAAGAAAATATATAAATTAGTAAGTACAAGAAAATATATGTGAATTGAGTATTTTATATACTTTATTCTAGTCACTTCGATCAATAAATTTATGAAAAATATCTCTTCCACAATTCATAATCCAATTTTTTATATGTTTTTTATAACTTTCTATGTTTCTTATATTTTTCAGATTTTCAGGTATTTTTTCAAAAAGTCTTGGGCCTAAATAATCAGAGCTACGCTGCCCGATAGTTTTGTGACATCTTGGTCTGAAGACACGACTTTCCTTGTCCCTAGTATGGTAAGTATGAGACACGTATTCGAATGATATTACATTTTTCTTTATATTATTTAATAAACTAAAACAGAAGAGTTGCCTTGTATCAAATACGTTTGCTTCTGCAAATAATGCATCGCTCGAATAATTGATTGGTCTACCTAAAATGATTTTTAATATCCATTTTTGAACTACATCCAATTTATGAAGGTGCAAGTCATTTACACCTCCCCATCCAATAATCCCATACATTATTTGTGATTGTACAAATGCAAAATAAAGTGTTTTTAAGTGTTTGACATCGAGAAAATCTTTTAAGAATTTAAATAAAGAAAGTGTACCTCTAAGCTTTTTAACAACGTTATTGATTTGTAGGTCCCATTTCAGATGCCTGTCTATGATTATTCCCAAATATTTAACTGATTTCGCTTCAGGAATACATAACTTTTGACCAATCTTGAGAGGCCCCATGTCTGGCAAGTTATTGGCATAGGAAGTGAAAGGCATATACTGCGTTTTATCTATATTAAGGGTAAGAGTATTATATCGGAACCATTCCTCTATAATTTGAAAATCCTTTTCAGCCTTCATTTTCAGATTATCCCATGATTTGCTTTGATACAAAATTACCGTATCAAGAATTTTACCATCGATATTAAGGTATAGTAGACTATTCATGTATAATGTAAACAAAAGTGGTCCAAGGACTGTCCCCTGCGGGACACCATAAGTAACATTCCCTGGATCACTACGAATACCCTCAATTTCAACACTCTGCTGACGCTGCGATAAATAGCTTTTTATGATATCCTTCATTTTCCCCCTTAAACCATAATTTTCTATTTTTTTAAGCATCTTTTCATGGCACACAGTATCAAACGCTTTAGAAAGATCAACGAAGATGCACAAAGCAGGTATTTTTCTATCTATTTTTTCATAAATAAATGATGTTAACTTGTAAATAGCATCTTCCGTTGATCTTCCCTCTCGAAATCCATATTGGTGATCCGATATAACAGAGTGTTTATTTAAGAAACTAACGATACGTGACTTCAATATTTTTTCCATTATTTTCGCGATATTGGAAATTAGGGAAACCGGTCTAAAATTTACTATTTCTGTCTTGTCCCCACTTTTATAAAGAGGTTTTATTATGCCAAATTTAAAAACTTTTGGGAAGCAAGACTTATCAATGCATGTATTAATTACATAAGTTAGTGGTTTTTTTATTTCGTTTGATATATACTTCAATGTTTCTGCCGTTATGTGATCATGACCTGGAGATTTTTTTAGTTTTAATTCCCCTATTACTTCCTGTATTTCATTTTCATTTGTAGGGAAAACATACATGGTATTTCCGATAATTTTATCCACCTCTTGAAAGTTTTTAGGTCGTATTATGTCGTTCGCTAGTTTTTGTCCCAATGTACTATAATGTTCATTAAAACTATTTGCTATATCATAATTATCAATCAAAATATCACCTTTCTTTGATTTAATGTTCTCTATTTTTGTTTCAGGTTTACGTCGATTGCATACCTCATTAACAGCATCCCAGAGGCCTTTCGAGCTATTAGAATTAGCATCAATGACTTTTTGAACATGTGCCTTTTTGGCTTTTTTCAGAAGTTTATTTAAATTATTGCGATACTTCGGTTGATTGCGATTGAGGGGGAGGGGTACCTAGTCCATTTTACAGTTTACACCCTGTATACTTGAATTTTAAAAAATAGTAAATATAGCAAAATGACACCTAATGAAAACCTCTTCATACCTATTTTGAAGACGTTTTCACCAAAAATTAAAATCAATAAAAGACTGACTCAAGAATTTAATCAATCAGCGAACGACCGAAGTAAGTTTATCCACATATAAGTAGAGCTAACTCCCTATGTGTGAAAATAATTTCTTAAAATCACATCAATCTTAGTTTAACGGCTTAATTATATTATATAGGTAGGACCTGAATCTTTTCATGATTGACTTTGTAGTCATAAGCTGTATGAGGTTAAATATTTCTTTAAATGACTTTAAATCAACATAAAATGAAAAACAATACCATAGTTTAGAATTAAGATCATAAGATACTGACAATTCATAGATTATTTTTATATTTTGGTATTAAGAAATAAATATAAGCACCTATTTTATGATAGGTATAGAAAAATATAATTAGTGGTGTTCAATAAATAAGCAACGAATTAAAAAAGTATGAATAATGAAACAAATAAATATTTTTTACAAAAGTTGTGTACTTTCAAAATGCCTACAAATATTTTCTTTGTATAGACCCTTAAAACATGTGAGTACTTAATTTAAAGATATTCGCACCACATCTGCTTGAGGAACACTAAATTAGCCACATGTGAATTTGGGAGGCGACATCAAGTCTTGAACTCACGACCTTCACTGCGAACCGGACACACTAATCCAATGACCCATTCATTACCTCCTTCCTACGATATGTGTCTTATCACATGTTGATTCCCAGTGAGTTGCCACCTAAAAATACATGAGACATGGGTCCAAATAGTATAATGAAAATGTAATTGTCTGCAAGATCATGGGCGTCGCCACCAGAATCTCTAGGGGGGCGAAAAATTTTTTTTTAGAATTTGCCCTCAAATAACAAAATATAATTTTCCAATTCAATTCGCAGTGACAGTGAATAGTAAAAAATCTTTAGTTTCGTTGAAAAGACAAAAATTATTTGATAACATATTATTTAAAATTTAAGGAAATATAGGTACCTATAAATGAGGCTAAAAATAAATGTCCAGTAAAAGAAAAAATTCATCGCAAAAAAAATCAATAAATCCAATAGTGAAAGTAGAAGTCGTATTAACTTTATAAAACAATTATTTTAATATAATGCACAACACTTTTTAACTAAGTTTTAATTTTATTTTAAAACATTTAAATGATCGGGCCAAGAAATATGCTAGGTTGCGTTAAAACAATGAAAAAACATCTGCATACCCTTAGGTTGTTCTGGGAAAGACAACATAAGGGTTCTGATAACATAAGGTAACACCGCAAACAGGTTGATACCTACAAGACTTAAGGTACCTACAGAGTTCAGACACACGATGAACACATGACGTGTTAACACGTGTGTTATGTAAATATGTATTATGTATTACATTATTTTAAATGAGAGCATACATTACGCTGATGTGACGTCAGAGGCCCATAACACGCATAAACACGACATGACATAACACGTGTTCCTAATATCTGGAAGTGCCAGATCGCTGTCAGCGTGTTGTTACATCAGACATATTTTAATTATATATTTCGTGAATTTTGCGTATAGAAAATGGAAGAACTTAATTGAGGATGTCTGAAAGTACGAATTCAGCCAATTCGTGCCTCAGATCGTTTATTGGATGAACCCAATAACTCTCTAGCTTCTTTGTGAAACACAAACAATACTGCAATATCAGCTAACATTTCCTCCTCTTCATCCAACAAGTCCATCTCTTCGAGTTCGAGTAGGTTCTCCATTTCGTATACGATTTGATACACAGAAAGACGCGACCAATACTGGGCAAGTTTTTATTCGATTTTCCTACAAATAGATTCAAAACGTCAGTATAACACGTAACACGTCAGAGTAGTGTGATCCAGAGACACCTACATTAAACCATGATATTTTAATATTCACCTTAAAATTAAGTACATACACAATTTTTTTTATTAAAATAGGTACCTACCTAAGGTAAAAATTTAGTACCTATCATTATGTAGAATATGTAGATGTTCTTAAAATGCAAAGTAAAATGTAAAAAATAAACATAAATAATTTTATTATTTATTATAGAAATCAACATACAAACTTCAGAAGCATATACAGAAATCTAAATTTAAAAGAAATAAAGTTTATTTCTGTGGTTTAGGATTTATATAAATTAGGACCATAAAATTTTTCTATTTCTAGTACCACAATAGAAGAAGAAGAATTAATTGAATTATTTTGAGGTTATAAAGAAAAAGTATTAATAAGAGTGGATCTAGCTAAATGTTCAATGGACGAAGGCCGAGAAAAAAGCAAGAAGAAGAAGATTTTATGAGAAGTATTTTGAGGTTATATAATCTTTATTCTGTGATTGTGATTGATAACAACAAAAGTTTGATTCTGGATGATAGATAACTGTATTGATTTATACAAAAACATCTATTGCAAATTATTAAGATGTCGGATTCTGAAGAAGAAAATTTTTGTTATTTTGGAAAACCTCTAGATCCATATGATGAAGGTAAAACATTTACTAATGGTACCTAGTCGCAAGTTCTACAAAATATATTTTAGTCTCAAGGAATATACCTATTATTAATTAACTTTTTATTTATAGATGCTTTTCCAAAAAAGAAACCAATTTCTATAGAAGAACAAATAGCAACAGACACTCAAGGAAGACGTAGATTTCATGGAGCATTTACAGGTGGGTTTTCTGCAGGATTCTTTAATACTGTTGGCTCATTGGAAGGATGGACTCCTAGTGAATTCAAAAGTACTAGGCAAGGTAAAGCCAAAACGGCTGTGCAAAAACCTGAAGATTTTATGGATGATGAGGATTTTGGTGAATATGGGATTGCACATCAAACAGTTAAGGCAACGAAAGAATATTCTACGGTGAAAAAAAGGAAAAGACAGGTTGGTGATTTGTTTATAACAAGAAGTTACAAATAATATTTCTAACAAATGCTGAAATTTAATATTTATATGGAAATATGGGAAAGTAATGATAAGTAATGGAATGTTGCAATAGAAGTTTCCTTACAGAAAAAAAGGAGATAGTCAGTCAACCAATTTTGAGAAGTAGTGACTTGTCAGTTGGTCCATAGATTTCTGTAAGCGAATATTGGTGTAATTTAGTTGCAGTACTAATATTACTAATAAGGATTGCTTTCAATTACATTTAACTCACTTTTACTATAGTTTGGTAAAATGAAAGAACATTTTTATGCTAAGTTTTTAAATATTAGCATGAAGTACCAGTAATACCAATCTTTTCATTTGAAACAATATTATCACAGAAACTGAAAATTTAGTTTGAAGGACATTTTCTCAAAAACATCTCAGGTAGTTCGTTTATTAAATATCTTGCTTTATAATTTCAAGATTTTTATCGTGCAAATTATAATTGTCATAATAGTTTGGTAAAATGAGAAAGAAAAATTGAAAGGCTAGGTATATTTTAAACTTTTATACACAAACCAAACGACCAATCATTACTATCAAATCAATTATTTTCTGTAACAAAATTTCGAGCTAATTTTGAGTTAATTGTGTGTGCAATTATGTGTACTGGAAATTCAGAGCGCAAGAGATTTATGTCATGTAAGTAACAAACCATGCGGTCTTGCTCCTTTGTAGGTAGACCACTTAGATATATGTAATTGTTTCAAAATAACCGACATTGCTTACATGGGGTCTACATGACACATATTTAGCGCACAAATAAAATCGTGTAAAAACCCAGTCTGGAAAACCTGTAATAACATTTGCCATGGTGTGTACTTGAATATGATTTTTACAATTCACAAATACAAAACGCCAATTTCGTCTTGCAAAGTAGACACTTTACTACTGCACAGTCAACATAATTGAGGAAAATATTAAAGATATTTATTAATTTTATAATACCTACCTATAGTAACATAACCACTAAGTGACCTTACTTCATCTGAATCTATGAAGAAACTAAAGTTATCCACAACCGGCCAACTAGCCTGACTGACTATTAGGGTTGCCAACTCAAGCGTTTTATAAATCGGGACATTTCATTCGAAAATTCGGGACCTAATGAAAAAATTCTCGGCTTAAAACTTTATTGCAAAAATAAAACACTAAAATATTTTTTTAAATAAATATTTAGTATTGGTACCTAATTAGAGACTAAAAATCACAAAAAAACACCACTCAATGGAAAAATAAAATAAAATATTTACATTCTACCTGCAATATAAGGTACCTAAAGCCTAAAGTTTTTATTTAAATTATTACTTTCTTGAAAGAATATTTTGACTAATTTTTGGCAGCCTTTAAAATATTTTTATTATTAAGTGTGTACGTATTTATAAAATTTATATAAAGAAGTGAATTTAAAATTTGTCTTTATTTGGACATGGTCGATGGACCACCAATTTCTTTCTTCAGTCCATAAGTTTTCACAAAGTGAAATACGCATTCCGTATCAGCATTTGAAGCTGGGATTGGTTAAACAAACTCCACAATTTAAAAAAAATTCTTATAGCTACCGTTACTGAAAATTTTGTTCCAAATCGCTATCGGGTCCTCAATATTCTCTTTCATGGCATCAAGGAAACATAGCTGGATAGCACAAAATTCGTCATAAAGGTATTCCATATGGATTTGTTTTTGCAAACCACTTTTTTCAACAGTGGACTCGGATCTTGCCAAATCTTACTTTATCATGATGAGTAGACATTGGGCTAAACGCGAGATGGACCGCAGGATATGACGACTGAAATCGGACTAAATTCGGAAATCCTCAAAATGCGGGATTAAAGGTCTTCCGCATGAGGTACGAGCGGGACGCGGGACGAAAGCTTGTATAAAACTAGGACATCCCGCAAAATTCGAGATAGTTGGCAACCCTACTGACTACCAACCTTGAACTCCAAATTCTTATGCCTAAAACTTAAATTGCAATTGTAACAGGCTAGCCGATGTACTATACAGGCTTCGCGGAACTTACTTAATTATTCAGTTATCTCGAAAGGGAGTCTAAAGTTTTAATACTGAATCGATTTCTCTGTCGCTGGGTTCGAGATATGCTGTGATTGACGTATAAAAAGAGTATTGACTTACCGTGGGTTATCTTATCCTGAATCTCGATGTAAGGACGTATTCCTGGGACACTTCTTATATGCTAACACTGAGAGGGTAGTTTGGCGGATTTGCATGAAAACACAGCACTTTTAGGCAAGGGTTTTTAATAACAAATAAATAGAATTTAGAAACGTAAACAAAATGCTTCGTCTACTTAAACACTTTCCCGTCGCCTGGGGATGCACGGATTTAGACATCCATAAAACGTTTTAATAAATCTGTTACGCCCGAACAATGCTTAATACTATTTATGACCCAAAGTGACATCTTTGCTACAGAACCAGAGATGGTTCTACAAAATCTATCTATTTGAGCCAGATGTTATGGTCTAAAGATATTGAATTTACACGCAAAAAGGCCGCTTGACGTTGACCATGTCAGCTTTTGTTACACAATGTTCCTTCTCTACTAATTAGTCATTACCTTGTAGATGTTTCCAGAAGGGCCAATTCCTGGAGTGCCTGTTTTACAAACTCTATTAAGTAGTGGCAATGAAACAGTTGGTTATTTACTTCTTAAAAACATTGGAATTCAAGATAAAATTGCTAATCAGCAAGAAGTATTTCATTCCTCAGAAGGGAAAGTGTATGGGTGTCAAATGCCATCTGAATATAGAATACCAAAAAGTATTGAAAACAAACAATATCAAATCCCTAAAATTTATGAAACATTTTTAAAACATCCTAAATCCAATACATTTGGATTAGGTTATAAGGGACTAGATAAAAGTCATGTAAATTTAATTCAAAGCACCAGCTTTGTTATGAAAGACAAAAACAATAAGAAAATTTCAATAAAAGGCCAAGCGTTTGGAGTAGGAGCCTTTGAAGAAGAAGATGAAGATATATATGCAAAAGAAGACATGAGCAAATATGATTTTGAATTAACAAAAGAGAAAAAAGGCAAACCAGAAGTGGAAAAACTGCATTTATTATTTAGTATATTTAAATTGTCAAAAGTTCCTTTAATTTTTAAAAAGCTTTATGCTCCACCAAATATTCCTCATAGTTTTACTGGTAAGCATAAAATAAAAAAATCGAGGTTTGAGCCTATTACTGAGGAACCTACTATACAATGCAGAAAACAAATTAATGCTGCAGTAAGAGCTGCATATTTAGGTGAAAATGTAGAAAAAGTATACACAGAGTCGAAATCCATGATGACACCTGTTCTAAAAGAATATGAAAATAATAAAGACAAGCAAGATGAAAATCTACCCATGAAAAGTTTTGATATTTCTTCAATACTAATATCAGATAGATTTGTGTCAGCAGGTCAAAATGATGTCAGTAATATCTTAGAACATGTTCAAAAGACTGAGACAACCCATGGAACAAAAGAACTGAGAGAGGCAGCCAGAATGAAAATGTTTGGCCCACTTACCAGACTTACAATGGATTGGCACCCGTGCAGTATTTTGTGTAAAAGATTTAATGTTCCTGAACCATTCATGGAGTAAGTACTAAAAATTTTATACACAAATGTTTTACACTGTATATACCTTATTATTTTCCTCAGCGGTGGCGTACCACCACTTTAATCTGTATATATATGGTACAGGGTATACCGCATATAGGCAACAAGTTTATTTTTATCCAAAGACTTTCTGTTTAAGAGCATTTTTTCTTCCATTTCTATTGCTACCCTCTTACATACAATATTCCCTATGTTCATAAACCTTGATCCCGCCATTCCCGCCTATAGAAGTTAAGACATAATTTAAATACAAATATAGTGATATTTAAGTACGTTTATTTATTATTAAATAAACTAATTATAAAATCACCACCAAATATATTGTCATGTACACTTTCCTGATAACTATTTATTTAACATTACAGAGCACTAAGTTTTCTGAATTTGTTCTGCAATGTATCAAGTAATAGTAAGCCCTAATAGTAAGGTAGATATGACCATAAATGGTTACCATAAGAGCAATGTGTTGAAGAAAAACTTTATAGCTTCTACAGGCTAGCAACGAATTATTGATATTTCCTTTCTAACGCAATATGTTTATTATAGAATACTCTTTTAGTTCCCTCACTGTTAAATCTAAATCAATCAAACCATATCAATATATTCATAAAGGGCACTTCTCATAGGGAAAATAAAATAAAGAGAGTGATTAATTGCTTGGTAAACAATTAGGAACAATAACATCACAGCTATTCTAGCGGCACTATTGGCTACAGGAAGGACTAATCATTTTAGAGGGCACTACGGTGTGTTTCTCACCACTACTAACATTCCCAATGCCCTTTAGGCAATCATGTCGCGACATCATTAATTGATTTCCCTACCTATGGCACTCTGACATGCGCATAATTAGCGTGAAACCGGTCAGTGTCTGGTGGTTGATCTCGATGAAGAATGTGGTGACTTCCATGGAGATGCCGGAGTAATGCAACGCCAGTCGGGGCACATTGCCCGTGGAATAGTTGTTTTCAGCATCTCCTTCAAATATTTTAGCAGGTTATTTAAATTTGATATTATATTTGTATTTACTTAAAAGGGAAGTTCACGCGACAACTATTTGCTTCTTACTTTGCATGTTCTCTAATTATTATTGCTTTAATGGTTATTAATGAATAAAAATGAAAAAACAAGAAAAGCATGAGCAAAAGGCTGTACCTATATACTCAAGAAACATGATAGATTACCCTATCTAGGACCCTAAAATTGTATACTTCGCTTACTTGTTACTATTGTTGGGTACGTCAAACTGACTTTTTTCCTAATAAATATTTAAAAATAATATACTCTTGAATCTTTAGCTCTTGAAAACAGAGCCAAGATAAATCAGACTCAACAAAATAAAATTTATTATTATTATCTCTATGAGATAAATGACAGCACTTACAGAGTATTACTTGCTACACTTAAATAGTATTTCTTGATTATGTTCGTTGTGTTGTTAATTTCTGAAAACATTTTTTAGAAGTATATGTAGAATTTGTTTGAAAAAACTTGTATGCCAAGTTATTTCTGGTAGAAACTTTTCATTTGACCACCCTGCATATACTTATAATTATTTTTGTATTGCAGCAGAGCTGATGAAAAGAGTAAAAAAAGAACAAAGAATCTTATATTTGAATATCAGAAACATGCAGATGAAGAGAATTTAACTCCAGGGCTCTCATTCCAACCAAAACAGGAGGAAACTGAAATATTAGAAACTTGCAGTACTTCACAGGATTCCACATCAACGAAAAATGTAAACTTGGATCTGGAATTAGAACAACAAAATGAAAATAAGGAATCTCAGCCAGACAGTAGTGCATTGGATTCGGAAATGTCACCTAAAGATATTACAGAAAAGGTTGATGTAGCTCAAAAATTGGATTTATTTAAAGCTATATTTTTAAGTAGCAGTGAATCAGAAGATGAAGAGGATATTACAAAAGAAGAAAAGACTGATACTCACAACATAGAGGAGTTTAAGGCAAACATTTTATCTGATTCACTGATCCCTAAAATTAAGCCAATTAAAGAAGGAATACTGTCCAATGTAAATTTGCATACATTTTCTAAACCTAAAACAATTATAGATGAAAGTACAGTAGAAAAAAATACTGACATTTCAACTAATCTTGATTTAGCTGAAATTAAGCAGGAAGTGAAAACAGCTTGTTATGGACCTGTGCTTCCTAGTAGAAAAGTTGAAATTTCAAATATGACGACAAAGGTTACCATCTTACCAAGTGACAGTGAAGATGAATGGGTTGAAAAGAATCAAGATAGCAACAAAAAAATTAAGCATAAAAAGAAACATAAAAAAGATAAACATAGGAAACACAAACATGATAAGAAGAAATCGAGAATGGAAAAGTAATTAATAATTTGTAAATATTTTTAATTGTATGAAAAACTGTGATATAAGTTATATAGTTGTTGTTTATATATAAGGTAAAATAATATAACAATTTAAAAAAAATAATATGAATTTCATCTAGAGTAACCCTTTGATAGGTAAATGTATAAACACTAGTGCTCTGTAGAAAACATTTACTTCAAATGGGAGATGCCAAGAGTCACCATGTCCTTATATTTCTACTGCAAAAGTACCTACCACATATGATATCGAAATTGAAAAAGTTGTTTAAGAAAGTTATATTACTATTAAGACTATTATAACACTATTATATACTAATATTAAAACAATTATGTCATCTTAAGACCAATACTAAGATTAAATTTTAAACTGCACAAGTTTGTCTAGAACTATTGCAAGTATATTATAAATAGTGCTGGTTGTTACATCATACTAATACATAATCCTGCATTAATGGTATATCTAACATCTACATACATGAAAACTATCAGTTTGTATTGGTATGGCATCCCAAGTGGCACGTTTGAAAGTTTAATTTAAGCTAGTGAAAGTATTGTACAATTTAAGAAAGCACATTAAAGAAGTGAACTACTTTCTTTTGAATTGCATACATTAGGGGTTAATTTTATTGTTCAGCAGGAAAAAAATGGCAAGGTGTTAAATTTTAAAAGGGGTTGGAACCTTTCGTGTGAAGATAACACTGATGTAGTTTTCCACATAACACCAAAACACTACTGCACTCGACGCGCGTTTCAACAACCAAGTTGAGATTATCTAGATCACTACGTCAGTGCTAATGTTTTAAATATAGTTCACCCTAGTAAAAAAAGGGTCAGTAAGAAAATGCAATGTTGTCAGATATTTTGAAACAGTTAGATGATATACGGATCACCAAATAAAAATATGTTCAATTTGGAGGCAAGGTATTTGCCTCCAAATTAGCACCAAAAATACCACCAAAATTTGGTTGTATTTTTCCAAGTATCATGTGATTTATCTTCATTTAACTAACATATAGTAATATATTGTGTCTTTGTTTCTAAATTGAACATATTTTTATTTGGGGACCTGTATATACTAAAGTTGTGATTAAATAATACTTAATAACTATTAATTATTGATTTAATAATTTATAGCATCTGCAAATATTCTGAAAAATAATGTTTAATAAACCATTAGGGTGAGTTGACAAAACACTTTTATTGTTACGAAATATATTTTCCTTGTGTTTAAGGACCTATTGATTAGGCAACTCCAACCTCACTTGATACACCAAGGTCTATGTATTTTATTGTATTTTTCTTTTGTCACAGTATTAGCTGGGCAAACAATACCTTTGGAAAAGTTGCTTGAACGATTTAGAAAAGTGTTTTTGCTAGTTAATGCAACACCCAAATATATTTTGCAATTGATCCTCACCAACCAAACAAGTAAATGTTGTATACAGTTTTGTGTTTTGCTGTGCTCTGTTAGTGCTGAAACATATATCTCAATAAATAGGGATGATATATCTCTGAAAGGTGATTACACTTGTAATAAAATGCAAAGTAATAAATACAAATTTGTACATCTAGATAAATGTGATCCAAACTATGTACTTAACTTAAATATGCTGATCATAAAATCATGATCCATCGACATTTCAGATACAATACCGACATACTGGTATTTTATACAATTTAGGTAGTCATAGTCTCAATAAATTAAATATATTTCATAATTTATTATTACCTTTTAACTATCATCTATATACAATTAATCATTCAAATACATAATATTTATAAATATTTCATTTCTTCAATACACTGTCAATCCAAAGATTCAACTTGTCCTCATCTTGTAAACCAACTAGCCTTTCTTTAACTTTTCCATTTTGGAATACCACCAAGGCAGGAATAGTGCTGACCTGATAACAAGTAAATATTAAAAAAAAAATACCTACACAAATAATTATATATAAACATGTTTATATCACACTGTATGTAGTAGGATTAACAACTAATGATGCTACTAATTGGGTCTAGCATGTTAAATCATTCTGTTTCCAATGTCAACGTTAGTAATATCTAGCAACACTATGTTTGAAACAGTGTAGTACACATATCTACATCAGTTGAATATACCTAAGGCTTCTCGGTGAAATTACAAAATTAAAATCAAGACACAAGTAGGTATTTAGCCCTCTTGCTTGCACTGTAGCTGTATAAATTTGTGCCACTCCAAATATCATACAAATTTAGCAAAGAATTACAGGCTGAATTTAATTTTTAAAAAGAACTTGAACCAAATATCTTTTACGAAAATCAATAATTTACGAAAAGTGCTTCAAGGAATTTTGTGATTGGTGCTTCATGAAACAAATAGATGAAATTCATAGCGACAGTGTGTTACTAGTATATTTTGCTGAGAAGGCGAAGCATTTTAAGGCTTCCACACTTTGGTCACATTACTCTATGATAAAAGCCAGTCTTGGGGTGAAGAATAATGTTGACATCAGCGAGTATTCAAGATTATTAGCATTTTTAAAAAGTGAAAATGTTGGATACCAGCCAAAAAAATAAAAAATTCTTACTAGACAGCAAATTGATCAATTTCTAAAAGAAGCTCCAGATGAAAAGTTCTTAATGGCAAAGGTAAATTTAAAAAAATTTGATTTCAATTAAAAAATACATTTCTAGTATTTCGGGTAGCTCTGATTATGGACATTGCTGGGGCTTTGAGATCGGATGAACTGGTATTGATTGACTATACTCGATGTTCAGAACTTGGGATCAATCATTTTGATATCTGTAAATAATACCAAAAATCATGTAAATAAAGCGTTTACGATAGTATTTTTTGTGGGTTATAGACATAACAAATGTTCTACACAGCCAGTAGGTAAACATTTTTTTGGAGGATTGCCTAAGAAAATAGCTGAATACCTCAAATTACCCGATTCATCTTACACATGCCACTGGTTTCGGCGCTCATCGACATCTTTGCTGGCCAATACAAGTGCTGATATTAGCATAATAAAACATCATGGTGACTGGAAATCAAGCAGTGTCCCAGAGAGTTATGTTTAAAATTCATTGATTAGTAAGACAATCGCTAAGAAAATTCTTTTGGGACAAGATTTGGAAAAGGAAAATCAACCGTCAATTTCCAGCGAGTGGATATTTTGTTTATACATCAAATAATAAAATTAGTTCATTAACATCTTTGTTTAGTATTAGTGGTGGTTCTAATATTAATGTAATTGATTATTACTATTAAATAAATATGATAAAATATTCATTAATTGAGTTGGCTTTGCTTTTTTACCCTAGAGAGTAAAAGACTCACTTTACTCTCGCTTTTGAGGGACTAAAATTGCTTATTATATAAGGGTGGTACAAAAACATAGTTTCCCTCAAAAAAAAATAGTCCCTCATAGTTTTTCTTTGTTATTCGAATATTTTATATTTAACAATCACTGCAGTTTCATAAATTTCCATCAGATATTACCAGCGATAACTGTAATACTATACATTATTGATCTGTGCCAGTTGATTTCGAGTGTTGACAACACACAAAATCATATTTCATATCACTACTTTATAACACAACTGACAGTCCAATTACCCACACCATGCATGAAAATTTTATTTTGGCTGTTATCATTTTTCTAAAAATAACTTTTTCAACTACAATGTGTTGAAATATCCTTTATAAACGTATTTAGCGTCTTTCTACAGAAATTTTGACAAGTGTTATATTGAATATTGGTTACTAGTTAGTTCTCATGGAATGTCATGTAAATTAAATTTTTCTTTTTTTTTTTTTGATTAATCAAATAATACTGACGTTGTTTTCCACGTAACACCAAAACACTTTACTGCACTCGACACGCATTTCGCCAACCAAGTTGGCATCATCTGGAGATGATTAAAACTAAACCTATGCTAATATTGTGTCCTATTTACAGATAAACTATTTCTATGGTTCAGTGAACCATCGCGACTAATCAGTGAATTTTGGATTTTCTCTTTCATTTTGAAAAGTCGAGGAATTTCGAAGTGTCTCTTTAAATTTACGTTTTCTAATTATTATATCAATTAAACTTACAGAATATCCATTACTCGCAGCTATATCCCTAATCAATGCCATTTCTTTTTCAAACCTCTCCTTATTTAGAAGAAAGCTAAATAGGCGATGAATTAAAAAATTGAAACTCATCATTTTGTGTTGAGTGTTGAGCACAATGGTGAGAGTCCTTAGGGATATATCTTAAAGTACTGCTATCTTTTCTGTATAATGTCAAATTTTAACTTATTTTCTCTATTTCTAATTAATAGTCCTTCTATTTTCGCGACTAAGACCAATCACCGCCAGGAAACAAGCAACTTTTTGTAGCAGTGTACTACCATTTCACACACAAGCGATCTCTGCATTTACATCCTATCCAAGGGATGATCCGTCATGTTATGCAAATAAAAATATATTTTTTGCTTATGAAGCGATGTATTAAAGGACATATAAATGTTTTGTTGGAAGCACATCAAACTACTGCATGTGATTTTTCGTACCCAAATATACAAAACATCGGAAAATATCTACTCACTAAACATGAGGCAAACAATATGACGAAATATTTATAGTTTTTTAGATTTTTCATTTCTTTTGACAATATTTCCAAAAATCATCCGAACATCACCCCATTATAACACCTAAAAAGAACAAAAACTCACCTCATATTTTGCCGCAAGTTCTCCTAAGTCATCTATATCTACTTTGGCCAAATTTATTTGACCTTTTCGTTGAGCTACAACATTTTCCAGCCTAGGTTCTAATGCTTTGCAGGGGCCGCACCACCTAGATAATACGAAATATAAAACTCTACATTTACAATTATGTAAACACTTACGTTGCAAAGAAATCCACTATTATAGGATCTTTGCTATTTTCTACTTTTTCCAAAAAATCTTTATCATCCTGAACTTTAAATGATGCGTTTCTGACGTATGAAATTCCCAAAAACTGTTTTGACGTAGAAGAAACTGTTTTAATAAGACTAGAGCGAAGCACTGAGTTCATTTTTTATATTTAATTACAAATAATTTATTCTTAATTTGATTATAACCTGCCTTAACTGTTCTAAACTAAAACAGCTGATCGTTTTTTAGTTTATTGATTTTAGATTTTAGGTGTTTTGTAAGTCTATGGTTTGGTTTTAGTTGACTTTTGTTCTTTAGTACAAAATCCATAAAGAATAAAGAGGAGTCCGAACTCTGTATATTTAATTGGTTCGAATATGAGAACAAAAGAACAAATGAATTTAGTACAAATTTAGCCTAATCAGTTGCGCTATTTACTTTCAAGGATTTTTTAGGTTCGCTCCGTTCGCTGTCACAAATTGTCAAAATGATCTGCCATGCAACGACATTGGCATTTTAAGTAAAATTGATAGTTTTGTGTTCTAATCAGTCATGTGCCGGATAATTACTTTCTTCATTCTGCAACCGAAAATAAAAAATAAATAAATAATTATTTTTGGTATTTTGTAGTTCTGTTATGTATTTTCTACTTTATGTGCCATGGTCACAGAAATAGAAACTAAGTAGTAAAATCGAAAACCCTTCAAAAATTAAACGGAACTACATTCATGACACAAGAGATGAAACGAGAAAGAGGAATGTTAAAAAGAAATAACCAATAACTCTCTTATATATTTTATGCCAATAACCGTCTTTAAAAATGGTAGATGTTGTTTGTGTTTGGGCGAAGATAATAACATTTTCGCCGTAAAATGGCTGATAGAAATGAGAAATGTTTAAGTGAATTATTAAAATATTCTGGAAATAGTGTATGTGCGGATTGTGGAGCACGAAGTAAGTAATTTAATTTAAAAAATTACCTTTGGTATTTTTAAAAAGCATGCCACCCATGCTCCATCGAAGTAAACAAAGTTGTGTATACAACACGTAGATAATTTCGTAATCAGTTTAATTATTTTACAAATTAATATTATTTATTTGAAGTTAATTTAATAAAGTTAGTCCACTACCACTATATTTTTAATTTAAATATAAATAAAAATCGTGTAATATAAATTTCAATAAGAATTGGTTAGATATAGCCTACTTTTAAAGATCGAAGAAACGTTTAAATCTTAATAAATGCAGTACACATTATTAACAAAAAGAAACCAATTTATTTTGTTCTGTGAAAATTAGGTAAACTGAAATGAAGCAATATTGATTATTAAGCCTTATTAACAAAATGCTTTACATTAATTTTATTCTGTACTTACTAAAGTCTTCCAAAGAAAAGTACATTGATTAAGAACCAATAAGTGTCCAAATTACCATAAAGGTTAAGGTACCGTAAGCTACATACTAACTTTTTGTATTTCAATTTTAGATCCAGAATGGGCTTCTTATAACATTGGTATATTTATTTGTACAAGATGTTCAGGTGTTCACCGCAGCATGGGTGTTCACATAAGTAAAGTGAAACATTTAAAATTAGATAGATGGGAGGATTCACAAGTTCAAAGAATGAAAGAAGTGGGAAATACAAAAGCAAAACTAAAATATGAAGAAAGAGTGTCTCCTTGTTATAGAAGGCCCAAAGAAGATGATCCACAGTAAGTCCGTTAGGGGAAAATTTAAAAAGTCAGATGTCGGTGGATATGTCTGACTTCATGCTATACATATAATTTCAAAATAATATATTCAAACAAAAGTACTAGATAATTTTCTAATGCTATAGTTATTGTTATTAGGTACAGTAAAAATTTAAAGTGCAGGATATTTATGGATATTTGTCACTTGTCTGTTGTCGGTTTGCGTACAAATTACAAAACAGCTGATTACATAGAATATATGTTTATTAAGTAGAATCCTCCCCTCTCTATTCGAGTTATTTCCAAATGAGCCGAACATGAATTATAAACAAAAATTTATTTCACCGATTTAAACCATATAAGCGACCAAATTAAAAAGCATGATCAAATTATATGAAAAACGTTTTACAATTTTAACTTTTTGTAAACGTGAACATTACTATTCAGTTAGAAAATCCATACCTACAAAACTTTGAATTGTATAATGGAAGTGTTAGGCAGATAATCAGTACATTTTAGTCATTATAATTAATTGGATGCGTTTCAGAGCTGCTTTCAAACTTGCTTTGATAGGACATGATAAATCTACATCTCTGTGTCTACATCCTCTAATTCATGTTTCTTTTTTGTATTTTAATTAATTTTAGTGTCAGGTTGTTCATTACTCACATACCTAAGCATTTTTATAAAACACACATTAAAAATAATCACATTAAAATATGCACTTGATCATTTGGACCAGGTCAGTGTTTCTCAAGGAATAATGGTTTATTCAACTAAATAAACAAAATTTCCTTATTTGTTTATATTTAAATATTCATTACCAAGAGTAACAAGATACAACAGATGATTTTTTTTAGTCAAATAAAACCAAATAGTTGTTTAGAAAACTTGACTGAAAAAAAAATTTACTTGTCATAATTTTTGCTCCATACATATTGGACAGAACAGAGGAGTATGTTCTCGGAAAATGTACTTCTGACATTCTACACATTGTGTTTTGGTTTTTATATTTTCTTCTACGAACAAAAGTGACATCTTCCTAATATAGAAAGTTGACCTACTTCTGTCAGTTGAGAAGGTTCCTTTTATATAATTTCTCAGTGGCAGGAAAAAATAACTTTAAATGTGGTTGAATAAGAGCCAGTGTTAAAAATTTTAAATATTTTCGAGTGCTCAAGGACTAAGTATTTGCTTCATAAAAAATTTGGCTGTTCATATCTGCTTATACAGTGAGTTCATCAAGTCCCGCATAAATTCATTATTTTGAAAATGGTAAAGTTTTTGAAAAATTGTTTGGACCCGTCGATTTTCTTTTCTTTTTATACTTGTTTTACATATATTACATTTTCTACAGGACGACTCGATGAAGCTACGTCGATATAAACTTAATATTTTAAATGGAACACCCAGTACTGTTTTACATATTTGGAAAGAACTCTTTTTACGAATACGGTCATATAAGGTTTTATGGATCTATCTCTAATAATAAGGGAGACATGCCCAAAAAAGGGTGTCATAAGAGCAATGTGCTAGAAAGAGAATATCGATTAAGAAAACAAAATCGACGGTTCCGAGCGGTATTTCAAAAACTTTACCATTTTCAAAATAATGAATTTATGCCGGACTTTATGGACTCACTGTATATTTAGTATAGAAAAGATATTGTAAGAAGCCTTCTATTACTTGTTTGTGGAATCCAATAATTTCCTTTCAGTTCATCGACTATGTTAACTCTTCGACAACTTTTTTGAAAATATCTCTATTTTCTACTGTACTGAAAATAATGTCAGATTTAAGTTTATCAATCTTATTCTATCTAATATACCTAGAAGGGTTTAATAGTTGAAGTAGCAGAATACTGAATAATGTTTAAAGACTACCAAAATCCATTATGACTAATATCCTGCTCTACAGTTTTATTAAATCTAAAGGATACAGTTTTTACACTCTGTGTCATTTGTAAACTGTACAGTGTAAATAAATTTATGTTACTATAGTGTAATCGATTTATGAAGTCGAACTTGGCAATAAAAGAACAGTGAGACAGGATATATTTACTTATTCTTTCAACATTCACAGCTAATATAGTTATAAAACTTAATGTTGTCAATTCAAGCAGTGGGTCACAAGCTGAACACTTAAATCTCCCTTTTAGGAGCAAGCAGGTAAAAAGATATAATGTGGTCACCATTGGTTTATTGCCAAGTTCGCCTTCGTAAATCAACCCGACTATTAATATATTTGTCACTAAATGAGAAGTGCAATAACCATCTGTGGTTGTGCTTTCAGAGTGTTAATAGAACAATGGATTAGAGCGAAGTACCAAAGAGAAGAATTTTGCTATCCAGAAAGACAAACATATACTAGTGGTTATATGCAGGGTTTTCTTATGAAGAGGGGAAAGGAGGACAGCAAATATCAAGCAAGAAAATTTGTCCTCTCTGAAGCAGAAGACACATTAAAGTATTTTGTTAGAGAAAACAAAGAACCAAAAGCTGTGCTTCGGATATCGGAGTTAAATGTGGTTTTTGCACCTGACAAAATAGGTTACCCAAATTCACTGCAACTTACATTTCTAAAGGATGGTACTACCCGACATATATATGTTTACCACGAAGAGGGAGAAATAATAACAAATTGGTATATGGCTGTGAGGTGTGCTAAATTACACAGATTACAGATAGCATATCCTTCAGCTAGTGAATGTGACTTGGTGAATTTTTTGACTGAAGATTTTGCAAAGGAGGGTTGGTTATGGAAGACTGGTCCTAGAATTAGTGATGGCTATAAGAAACGTTGGTTTACATTAGATAATAGAAAACTAATGTATCATGATGAACCACTTGATGCTTATCCTAAGGGTGAAATATTTATAGGTAACTATGTTTTTTGTTTTTTTTTGCTTTTTATTAGGCAGATAAAATCTTAAAACTAAATAATTTTAAGTCGGTGAATAATACTCTTTCTGACTGTCATACTATTTTGAAAACAAATTAAACTTGAAAAGTTTAGTTAAATCGTATAGAACAGAATAGCAGTTGCATAATATCTGTCTGCCTACACCTACTAAATAATTTACATTGATGTGAGATATAGACTGAAAAAATCTGCTTCAAGAGTAAAGTGCTAAAAAAATAGTAATATCTTGTTTTCAACATAAAAGGTCTTCTGACATTATTAATATGATTAACGACCGGTTTTTCAATGCAGGGTTAAGGATTGATAACTATCAGTTTAGAACTAGCTGACAGTTAAAACATTTTTCAAACTACTGTAAAATGATAACTGCCAGTCAAAGTGCCCGTCAATTTAACTAATATTTCAAATTATCTGTTTGCATACTAACTGATACTAACTTCCAGTTAAGAGAATAATAACCTAATTATTTATTGTCAAAAGTGACAATGATTTGTAATTACTACAAATTTTGTTATAAATGATCTTAAAAGTGAAAGTTTTTAATCTTTTGGGAGATGGGGATGAATGTTTGGTGGAGTTCTTAAATCATGAAAGACCCTACACAGTTAGAAGAAAATTAGCCAATAACAGCAAAGTATTTAAAAGTCACTCTTACCAACTCTACACAATATTTTGCTAACAGACAGTTATTTAGCTACTAGATGAATTTGGATTGGAAAAACGCTTCTAGAAATAACACGCACTTTGACTGTCAGTTAGATTTAACTACTGGTACTTAGCAGACAGTTTTAACTGCGCATTGAAAAACCGGCCCTAAATGAGTTAATTATTATATTTAGATTATTTAACACTAGAACAGCCCATTTGTTTATTTATGTATGTGTTTCGTAATATATTAATATAGCTACTTCCTGTGCTTTCTTAAAAATATTTTTTTTTGTATTTTGTATATTTTTGATATTTCATCCTGTATGAATACGTAATTTGAACACATTATACCTAAATAAATGTGAAAATATAAGTTAATTTGTGTGTGAGGTTTGTAAATAGAAAGTAGGTATTTGTAGAGTAGAAGTGAAATAGAGGGCCATGAAAATTAAGTTGTCTGTCCTAGGAAACGAGGATTTTATGATTTCACGTACAGGGTTATAATTGTTTACCTCGTTACCTTGGAAGGCTCAGTAAATAGTGCCCATCATATTCTGATATTGGAAACTACAAATTCAAATTTCAAATGTCGCCATAATTATTGTCAAAGTGGACAAAAAAAAATAAATGGATAGTAGTTTCGTAGTTTGTAAATATGTATACATAGTTTCTTTAAAGTTAATTTGCATAGAAGAGCAGGTCATTTCTGATTTGTTGTACTGATGTGTTATGTTTTCTTGTGTGAAATACTTACAGAACTACAATAAATTACATAACTAATAAAACACAACAGTAACGGACTGACAATAAATATGACAACAATAAAAACTACAATACAAGAATAACAGATGAATCAATTAAAACACACCGCAACACACAAACTCTTTGACAGAACGTTACCCGTTAATACATTTTACAGTTGTCACTTATCAGGAAAGTTAATTTACGAAAAACAAACAAGTGCTGCTGATGCCGGTAATTGTGGTTAAACACTGAAACAGGGCAATGAGACAGACAAAAATGTTTGCAAACGATTGAATACCATTTCAATTGTTTGCAAGATTTCAAAATAAAATGTCATTTAATTGAAAAATAAAAATACTATCATTTATGTACTAAATAAAAAAAAATAAATTCTATCAGTTTTATGCTAATTATATTTACAAAACGTCCGTTGAAGAAACCCCAAGTTTGTAAATCTGGTAACCTTAATTCCACATAATGGAAGTAAACGTACTTTAATAAACATTTAAGTTCAGTAATAATAATTATTATTATCTGTTATTATATGTAAATTATCTTGGACATTGTTACATTTTAAAATAACTGCGTCTTTTTAGTTCGGTGTTATAGCCTGTAAGTTAAGGCAACCATCTAATTAATTGATAACATCAGACAATTTACAATAATTTGCATATAAAAGTGTATCTTAATTATCTTTTAGGGCACTCTATGGATGGATATAGTATACGAATAGGTGTTTCTGCTGGTGTAAAAGATCAAGGATTTTCCTTTTCTTTAACCACCCCAGATAGAACATATAATTTATCTGCTCAGTCGGAACATGATCGAGATCACTGGATTGAAGTCATAGGAAGAGTAGTAGACAGGCCTCTCACACCACAAGATTCAGCAAGTATGTTGTTTTCCTTATTAATCACTTAAGTACTTAGTAATTCAAGTAGTGTGGTCTAATAGATTTAATTTTACATGCTTTGTTTTAATTTGTTTCAGTTTGCGGGAGGTTAATAAAGAAGCGCACAAATACAAATTCAATAAATATATTTTCCCCAAGGTAGTATCAATAACTGAATTTACATCTATTTTATATCATGCCTAGTCTGATATTTATTATATAATGCAGTAACCATTATTCATGCTCGTCCTCTTCTCATTAATACTCAAAAGTACAAGTATACATATAATATCTACAAATACAACATGGCCAAAATTATTAGATATTACATTGCAATTTAAAGAAAAATTTTTCAACATGCAAAGATAACCTAGAATATATTTGTACACACAAATATCTCACTGTTTCAAAATTATATTTAACATATTTTACTACTAATTCAGTAAATAAAAATGTCATATGCAATACTTTTGGCCTATGTATTTCATTTTGCTTGCAATCACTTTAAAAAAAATTACAACAGATATCAACCAATATTTTAAAAAATAAATAACTTGACAGTTAAATTTTAAAAAAGTCTCTTAAATTCACCCACTATGATTGAGTTAAGAATTGAAATTTTGAAATAAAATATTAAGTATTTTTTTGTGAGACATTACTTGATTTGTTTCAGTTAAACAAAACCTTCTGACAAGATTATAGCTCAATATTTTATGTGGGGTAATGGGTATTAAATCAGATATTTATAAAATTTTATATTTTAAGCAGCCATATATAAAAAATCGAGTTATATTTATAGATTGAGACGCAGCCGTAGCAGTAGCAGCAGAGGTTCGTCGCTAATGTCGAACAACATGAAATGTATAAAAGCATTTATAAACTACCGCTCCCATAGGTTTGTACCTCATTATGTTACCCAACTTTTAACTTGGGACACTATTGCTAATAGATAATTTATATTAATAAGCTCCTAAGCTAATAAGTTTTTATTTGTCCATGGACAAAATTGTTGGCATATATAAATTGGCAAATTTGTATAAACTGCTACTGTTACACCTCTAACACTACCTCAGCCTCAGCTCATCAATCTACAAATTAAACTTTATTTTAAAAATGAATTGAGATTTGAGACATTTCTTCTTCTTTCTTTTTTCTAATTGAGACCTTTGAGGACCATGCTTTGTAGACAGCATTCTAACATTGCGAATATCTAGCCACTTTAGAATTACAATTCCATTTTCTTCTCCTCTGACTATAAGTTGACCTCTCTTCTCTATTTCCTATTTCTCTTTTGAATATCGCAAAGAAGTATTTCGATACGCAAAACCGATTCATCATGTTCAACGTGCGAGGCATCAGAAGGATTCCACCCGGGATCTTTCACAGAATCATCAGCACTAACATATTCTTCAACACTCTCATCACTTTGCTTAAGTATTTCACATAACTCGTGAGTTAAATATTTACACTTAGCCATTGTTTTAGTATAATTATTGGACGCGAATAACGAAACCTCACATAATGACAATAGTTCGTCTACGTTGGAAATCACTGCGTAATGAACCGTACTACCATCACACATATGACCGGCGTGACCTGTTATCTCGGACGCTATCGTACCAGGCCACGTCGGACATATATGAGCGACAGTTTTTTGTTAAATAAAAACATAATTTTCTTATAAAATAACTTACTAGAAGTAAATAATTATTTTATTAAAATCAATGGGAGTTTGCATTAAACTCCGCGCGGCCCCATGTGATTTTTATTTAAAAAGGGCGTGGCAGCCAATGTGTTAATACATCATATTTCGATGACCACTTTGTCTCGCCAATAGTGTTTAATCTCTTGTAACGGGTACTCTTAGTATTTCCAATCTACACATCCATGCGCTTATAAAAACCTCTTATGAAAACAGCACAAGTATTTAAGTTTTCAAACAAATTGGCAGCCGGTAAAGCATAAGAATCATATCGGCTCTTACAAATTTAACATGTGTGCATAACACCATACATGTACTTGGTCAGGAGCTAAATCCGTAAGTCTACCAATAAATCTATTATATTGACCTTGCATATTGCTAGCTCCATCAGTTGAATTCCCAACACAGTTTTGTATATTAATGTTGGAATTTTTCAAACTATTAACAAGCAGGTCGCACTTCCCCTCTCCAGTCGATGAAGTATACTGTACAGCACTTAATAGACGTTCATGAACAACATCTGTAACATATCTGATACTAGACAAAATGATCTTTCACAGTTATGTCCTGAGATGTATCTAGCTGAACAGAAAACAATCCAACTTCCTTAACCCCTTTTTTACTTTGAAGCAACTTTCGTATAACTTCTATTATATAATTTACTGTTGTTTTTGAAATCATTGTTATTGCACAACCCCTACCTTGCGAAGCTGTTTCTGTTTTATGTGGTTTTTTAGCATCTCTAATAATTTTTGATAAATACAATTTCAATTGTGTGTCGAACTTGGAAATTAACAATAATAATTCAAACAAATTAACATGATCCAATTCTTCTTCATTTAATAAATGAGCTGTTTCATTATCCGATTGATAACCTAAGGCACGTTTACCAATCAACTTCATTACCTCTACAATTCTTTCAAATATATCTCTTCTTTCTTTTATTTGTCTTATTTCAAAGATTAACGGAGTCATTTTATATATTAGTCTTATATTTATTTTATTCTCACTTATTAGGAACGTCTCTGAGCATCTACGATGCATTCGGCTATTTTCTTGTTCATTAATTCATCGATGTATATGCCTCCAATCGCAGATACCACAAACAAAAACTGACTCCTCATTTAAAGCACTAAATGCTAAGCAAATAAAACAGTACAATTTTTTATTCTTAACCGAGTGGGAGTCATTTTTTATTTAATCCATTTTCTTTTCTGTAAAATACATTTACGCTTGAAAAGGTAATTCGTAATTATTATTAACCGGTTGAAAAGGATGATGTAAAATCTATCTATAACATTGAAATTATTGGTGGGTCAATTAAAACAAATATTTTGATTAATTATATCATGCGACAAGTCAACGGTATCGCTGTTAGCTAAAACACTAACATTCCCTTTCCCTTGAATTTGGAGTCTCTTCGATAGAACCTTCTTCCGGTACAGAAACGGTTAATGGTATATCGAAATGTGTAGATGATGTAGATGATCTCGGTACTGATGGTATTACCTCTGTTTCAATAGCATTAATATCAGTCTTATCTTGAGGAATTATATTTGTTGTATCAACAGATGTTGATGGACATGGCACTGGTTGAGGTTTTGTAAAAAAATTTATTAGAATCTGACACTGTGCTGCTTAAATTGATAACTTCCTTTGTTTTTTCTCCACTTTTTTCGGCTCCGCCTTTATAGTTCTATTTTTACTATTACTGTCCATTTTATATTACACTGTAAAATTACTTTTTCAGTAGTCTATTATAAATACTAAAGGAATAATAATTAAGTTATCTCATGGAAGGAATTTTGCATAGGGCGATGTATTTTAGCATCACATTACGACCGGACCAGTACAACGGAAACTAACTACTGAAACAAATTCTCAAGTTTCTCGGATTCTCGCCTGCCCAACTGGCCCCACAAGCCAGGGCCCACCGGGCATTTGCCCGGTTGCTGGCACTTTAGTTGCGCCTGTGCCGTTGTATTTTAAATTGTGACATCACAAAAACCTACCTCTCATATACTTTCTGTCACTAAAAATGGAAGATTATGAGACTGGCATTCTTGTAATTACAAAAAAATCCTTATCAATATAAGATATTGAGGTGAAATTTTGTCATATTTCAAACACTGCAATTCAAATTAGCCAAGTGAACTAAACTTTCTGGAAGCTGATCCATAAATTTACTTTTTAGAAAGTGATTCTAAGCAAAATAGAACACAATATAGTCAATAATGTCACTCAGTTTGTGCTGGAAGTCAGAACATTCGCAATTAATTAATGTTTACAAGTTTTGTGTTTATATTACATTTTAAGTAGTAATTTGTATTGTCACTTTTTAACTTTGTGTTGTAATATTTTTGCATTGTAAAATATTGGCAGAGGCCATAATTTTTTTATGATACCTAAAAGTAATTTCTTTAAGATTAATGTAAACTGAAAAGTATATAGGTTCTTAGGCTGATTTTATTGTGTGATGTGAAATTTGTAAACTTCTGGAAATATAGTTTAAAAAAGTATGATAAAAGTTTATTTTATAAAACTATACTTCTACTTTTTTGTAACTATATTATTAAAGAAAATCAATTTCTTAAATTGTAAAAGTTTATCGTAAACTTAATGTCCTCAACATATGACAAGATGCGCAAGGATTTAGCCTTTAGCTTTTTTTAGTTAAGTTTACTTTAAGTTTATTTGTACATAATTTGAAATTAATACCAAATTACTTATATCCTTAGTTTATAATATTTTTGGTTTTGTTGAAATTTAAACCTGTAAAAATGGAGAACACTTAGAACTTATCTAAACATATATTTAATATACCAAACTATCTAAATCAAAACATTCACAGATTGAGTGATAATTAATATTAAGGGAATTCTTTGTGGTAGATTCAAATTACTTTTTTCATATTTGGGTCCAGAATTGTGTCATTGATTTGACAATTGATATTTATGTATTTAATATTTATGTAATTAATTATTTATATATTTTATAATATACGAGTAGTTATAACTCAAACTAAATTGTTGATTATAATTTGTCTGTAAAATAATGAAGACAGTAGTGAATGAAGAAATGATGAATAAAGTGTTCGATTTGAATCTTTTCATATTTATTTGTGTAAGTTTTTTAAATAGATGTTAGGCATCCCAATAGAGTTGGATACATGTTTTCAATATTCAGACTTTTCCACAAACATGGTATCTTTTATGTAGTTCCTAGTTATTAATCAAAGCAGTAGGCGCACTGCACAAAACTCTTATGAATCGGTACTTGTAATTACTTTTCTACCATAGTAAAAGTCTGGTAATATGCTCCCTCATGTAATTTTTGTATTTGCGAGTTCTGTATGCTTCAATAAAGGAGTTACGACACCTCCATACGAAGGGATTCTTACACTTGTAAACTGAAGAAATAATTTATAACTACCTATTACAATGTATGTCACAGTTGATAATAAATATCAACTAGTCATGATTTGTATTTGTAAAGGCTGGTACAGCATACAGTTTATGTGACTAATACGATACTTCGTCTGGTTTCTCATTTAATACAGAATAACCTAGGTGACCACCCAAATTTGTGAACAAATGCTCTTTCATTCTGCTACCGTGCCTCTTAATAAGGCAGTGATTAAAGTTATATAAATTTTAAAAAGCCAGAAATATAAATATGTTTATTTATTAAAATTAAAGATTTTCACAATTTTAACATATATCTACAAAAGCTGTTCCATTTCTTGCATAAATTGTTTATAAGCATCATCTTTGGTATGTTGGCCAGCAAGCGCATTCTGGTGCATGGTGAATTCTTTCTGTTTTAATTCACGAACCAGTGCACTCTGACTCTGCTTAGGTTTCTTATCTTCTCGTTTAACCCTAAGTGCAGATGGAACGAATCGAGTAATATCGGCACTGAGATTTCTAATTTGCGGCTTTGCCGAAATTGTAGCCCCCTGTTTACTAGAATCTGAACGGTTGATTAGCTGTGGTGCAGCCGATAAAACATTTGGCTGTATTATTTGTACACTTTGCCCGCTTATGCCAGTAGGTGGGCCAGGAAGCCGTATCATTCTAGGAGTTACTTGTGGCATCCTAATGGGCAGTCTGGGTGGTAAACCAGGAGGTGGACCGGGTGGCATTAAAGGCCTTCCAGGAGGTGGACCTGGAGGTAATCGAATACCAGCACTTGGGAACATATGTGGTGGTGGTATGGGTAGATTTGTAACTGTCTGGGTAGGCAGAGTGGGTAAAGTATCTGAAGTTCCAGGTGGTACCAAAGGTTCAATATGTGCAGTGAGTTTCACCCTATTTTCTTCTTCTCTACTTGATTCCAACTTTTTCTGAACTGTCTCCATTTCTTTCATAAATTCATCTACATTTTGACCTGAAAGTGCTACCATTTTCTGTTGCAAGGAAGTAGGTTTTACCGTTGCCACTTCTGGATCACTTATTATTTCTTCCGTTTCCATCTCCTTCTCCTCTTCCATGACTTTTATTGTGAAATCTTCTACTTCACCATCATCGTTTATGTCTGGTGGAGGGCCTGGAGGGCATCCAGGCGGTTCTCTTACAGACTGCCCCTATAATGAAAATAAGTAAGTATATTAAAGAGATAACTAAAAAGTAAATATATATAAATTACACATTCTATATTTTATAGTATAAATGGCAGTTGCAACAGTAATTACCCATATCTAATGGAAATTGTGGTAAAGTATTCAGTTCCTCTAGTATTTATCGTAATTGGATTTTTCACCTATTTTTATAATTTAAAACAGTAGCTCAAAATACCATCAGATAAAAACATATCTGCTGAACTTTTTTTTTAGGATCTTTTAATTCGAATATCTAACTCAAAGTGGATATATCGAGATAAAATAGTGATATTAGGAAACAATCAACTGCAAACGAGCAGAGGAATTGAGAACTAGCTGCAGCTAGTTGTCAATACCTCTGCAGCTAGTACTGGTTTCATACATAGTGTCACAAATTTTCATCAGTTGATGGGTAATACTTGTTTATATTTACACAAGTACTTATTTTGTGTGATTATTTTAATTTATTAATTTCCCTTAAAATATTAATAAAAAGTCGAAAAATTTTAAAAATTGTTTTGCTGATAGAAAAATTTACCAAATATAAATATTCAATTACTCTTAATCCATCAAATCCATATTATTAACAATTAATATTTTGATTTTAGTAGTATTATTATTAAAGTTAATTCTATCTATCTTTATGGAGATATATAAGTACATCTCCACAAAAATGAAGAAAGAATTAAAGAGGTTGTTTAGATCTTGATCATATTGAAAGAAGCTTTTCAAAGAAGTTTACAATCCCCTCAACACTGTCAACTGTCTCCAAAAAAGCAGTGCAAGCCAATAACTGAATAAAAGGCGCCCTCTCTCAAATACATTGATGTATGGATATATGGCATTAAATTAAAACTTGTCAAAATAAATACTAATAAATTTCATAATTATTGGCCGATACCCGCAGTTACCACTAATTTTTTGACACTTATAGAATGACATCTACAGTAGTGTGATGGATGCTTCACTTAAAGGTATTAAGCTAACGTTCGAATATGAACAAAGTGATAAAACTTTAAACACACAGTGCTAAATATTAAAAACACTTTCATTCATCTCATAAGAGGCGAAGTATTGTAAAGTGACATAGGCCGCATAGTTCCTGACTTTTAAACAAAGTGATTATTGTCTTCTATATCTAGCTCTCTATCTAGAGTATCATAAGCAAATGGTGCAAGTTACCCATTATAATTAGACCAAAAAATCTACAAATCTACCATTCTTCATTTTTGATTTGAGGGAACCAATTACTATGAGAAATTAATGTAAAAATTACATAATCAGACAGTTTCTTCTATGAATGTCAAAATTACGTCACTTACGCAACAATTGACATTTGTTGCTTTCATTTTAACCCTTTTGCTGCTGTAAGCATATAAATATGTTCCGAAATTTCCTGCCATCACCCCAGATGCCATATTTATACGTTTTCAATTTAGTCATGAACTGCATGTTTTATATAGTAGGAGGTGGTAGGGATCTATTTGAGAATTGCCGAACCAGAGCGGAGCATGCGACGCGATAATATCAGTGCCAGACCAAACGTTAGAGGAATAAGACATCGTCAAAAGTCCGTACTTTAATCGCTGCATACGTTGAAAAATGCCCCTACCTCTAAATGCCTCTACGTTTTGTAATATTTTTATCATTTGTGTTGTATAAATGTATGAATGATAAATGTATTCTTACCAATGCCTGAAATTTTAAAGCTGTCGCTATTGAATAAATGGTATGTTCTTGTTTCCTCTCACTTGTAGGTAAAGGAATCTGTGACGCTGTATTTGAAGGTGTTGCTTGTGGCAACTGAGGGAGTGGAATTTCATCTACTGTAACTTGCTGAGCACTTTTTACAGATTCATAAAATGCAACTAGTTGATTTCTCTTCTGTTCATAATCATTCTGTTTTCGCTTTAAATCTGCCCATTTCTCAGGATCATCTTTATACTGAAAAGTTAATAGTTAAAAGTTAGTTAAAAACACTATAGGATTAATTTAATACAAACATATATTATTTAAAATGTAAACTCTGATACTTACATACATAATCAAAACCCTTTCCAAAGTGTCCCGTAATTTCTTCCGTTTATCTTTTAAAACTTTTTCGTTCAAAGGAGATGGCTGATTAACATTATATTCTGAAAATTAAAGTTATATAGAAGGTAGAATAGAGACGTGAATAAATTACATACCCATTTGATCAATTTTTTCCATTTCTTCTAAAATTTGTTGTGGATCCTTTCCTTTTAAAACAGCAGCTCTTACCATCTGACGCTGCTTTTTATTCTTTTTCAATTCTTGTTTTCTTGCCTCTTTTCCTATAAATATAAGATGTTAAGAATAAGTTAACCAACAAAAATACTTATTGTAACACTTACTTGCTTGGTCTGTTGGATTCATATATTTACCACTTTTAGTGGTGTTTATTGATCTTCGTCCCATATTGTAAACAAATAAAATTAATAAATATTGTAACAAAAATATTAAGAAACCTCAAATACTTAAAATACTTCTTATTTTAATAACAAACAAGTTAAGCACAGAATGAACAGTATGAACACAGACACAGATGAGATGAGAATGAATATAAGAAATAAAAAGGTTGAAGGTTATTCTCCTAGTACCAACATCGAAACAAAAATGACTTTTAAAAAGCGCCATCTAGTTGCATGGACCATGGAAGAATTGGAAATAAAATTGTTATTTTGTTCCTTGGTGCCTAACTCGGTAGATAATACAGTGAGTTAATTTAAAAGTGACCTATAAATTATTTATAAGTATACGCGCATTCGTAAATCCATCATTTCTCAAAAAGATGGAATCATTTCCATCTCAAAACAGTAAAAGCCGTTCGTAAATTCAGCGATTGCTTTATGATGGGCTGTCAATCTTGTTCGTAAATTCAGCACAAAATTGTATGATGTTCCATCAGAAAACCATCACTTCCATCATTAAATATTTATGATGGATTTCAAATTTTTTGATGGAAAAAAGAGGTTGAACTGTCATGTCATTAATTTTGAGGTTAGTATGTTGTTTTTTGTTTGGTTCAAGGGATGCAGTTTTGATAAAGCATAAAAGTAAGCACAAAGCACCTAGTAGATTTGTTAGTCACAATGGAGGGTGAACAAATTCCAGTGGATATTTTGGTTGGGGAGACAAAATTCTTACTCACAGAGATTCATGAAATGGACGTTTATGCGCATGTCTCCATCTATCATTAAACCTAATTTCAGTTCGTAAATTAATCCTAACTGTCAATTGTTCTGATGGAATCACATATCCAGCATAAATTCATCACATCCATCAGTTACGTCATCCATCATAAAACTGTGCTGAATTTACGAAAGTGCGTTGTTTACATTTATTTACAAAAATATTTAAAACATTTGATGATAGGTTTTTAGCCGCTAATTATATATTTCGCCAATGCTAATTATATAACGAGCATTTAGCCGGCCAAAAATATTATAATTAGCCGTTAACAGAATATACATACAGTTTTTTAATTTTTCACACATATCAGAATAACTTTTTCGCAATTACCAATAAAATATCTATTTATTCTTACCTACTAGGTAGGTAAGCATAAGAGGTATTATTAGGTCATCATATTATAAGTCATATATAAGGAGAAATTAGATCTAGAGATAGGGATTATTTTGTATTTGATTTTATGATACCGCAATCCTCATCATTTAATTAAGTCACCGAATTAAGTACATCAAAAGTAAAAATAATCGTACAAACTAAAAAATAAAACAAACTAAATTAAATTAAAAAATAAATAAAAGTTCATAAACCTCAAGTTGCCCATCTGTTATGCAGTTCCATGATTCAACTCTCGTGTATACAGTCTACACACATAATATATTGTAAAATTTCAAGTAATGTCAACTGCCATACACTTTCTGTAACACAATAAAATAAAATATAAAAACCACAGCGTTTTATAGGGTTAATTATAAATGGATAATTATCCGGCACATCACTGAATTTAAAATTACAAACACAAATTTACTAATAAGTAAAACTGTGTCTGTTACTTTAAATATCAATCTAAATCAATGTAAAAGTAAAAAAAATCACAAACGTACAGAGATGTGCCGGATAATTATCCATTTATAATTAACCGGCTAATTATCGATAATTATCCGTCGGCTAAAAATCCTTCTAAATATTATAGTCGGCTAAATATTATAGTGCCAAAAAGTGGAAAAAATGGCCTCATAGGGAGATATATTGGAACTTTTATTTATTTTTTAATTTAATTTAGTTTATTTTATATCTTTATTTTTACGTATAAATATATGAACGCATTGTCAGACGCGCCGCCACAGTCGCTGCAGACGCTTCTGTCGTCACGCTGAAGTCGCGTAATTGACAACGCGTTCATATAAGCTTTGTTCCAACATGCTGATTTTGTATGATACACGTAATGGTTCATGTACTATTTTATGCGCCTGCGTCGATATTGTACTACTTTCGAACTGATTCCGAATCGCGACGTGTTGGAACGGTTTTTGAACGCATGACGCACTGTTTGTCATGCTTTCCTTTTATCCTTCACCACCTGCACCGCCATAATGTTATTAATCTAACTGTTGCTCTAAATCGTCACTGAAATCAGATTCCCAAAAATCAGAAAAGTCCTCCAGATTGGACATAACTTTCTTTTTGTTAATAAAAACAAATGGTGTTTGAAATAACAAATAAAAAATAAATACATATAACATATAACATAACCTGTTGCTGGCTAATGGATGATGGATGTAAACTTCTGTTTATTTCATATTGCGCATGTCTCTGACTAACAGTACCACTACTAATTCACGGACTGATTTGACCGTTCAAGAACCAGTTCATGTACTGCACATCCTTATGTTGGAACAAGGAACTCCCAGTGTACATTTCAGCCAAAAGTTGTGTTGGAATAGTAAATTCGTTCTGCGCATGGACTGAACGATACGTGAACTAGTTCGCTTCTGTGTTGGAACAAAGCTATATTTACACGTAAACCAGTGACCGATGCAGTCTTATAGATATTCTGTGCTGTGGCTTCTATCTTATAGATATTCTGTGGCTTCTATAAAACCATAGACAAAATAATAAATAAGACTTTTCAAAAGCATGCACGGCCTTGGCATCATGTTCCTGCGCATTTCGGACGCGCACTGCGTTTTACGTATATTAGTTGAACTAACATGTAGATAAAGAAGATTCCTTTATTTCGCTATCAACTAACAATGTTGCTAGTGTTATATATAAATACTTGAAAATCGAAAATTTCTAAATCGTCGTTTGATTATTGATTCAAAAATTATTATTTTCTTTTAATCTTTTATAGTATGTAGGTACATATCTCAAGATTAATGTTTAATTGAGGAAATCCGTGATATAGGGACATCTGCCTTTTTTATTTCGAAAGGGAAATTCTTCTGTCTATTATGAAACGGCAACTGGCAACATTGGATTTCATTATATTTCTAACAGGGTTGTGCAAGTGTAATAGGCGCTTTAGCAGCATGGATCTTTTGTCCCTGCAACCGAAGTATGAGGTAAGGGGAAGGAAAATTTCTAGTTCTTTTTTATCTTAAAAGTTGGTTATAATTTCTACACTAAAACACTAAGCCGTCCTGTCCACCCTGGATTTTGTGTTTGTCCAAATGAAATGAAGGATATTATTATTATAAATAAAATTAAATTAAAATAAAACATTATTATTACAATGTAAGTAAAGAAGATTATGATTTAATTTGTAGATTTTCAATATATCTTAGAACCCGTCTAAAATTATTCTTAATGCTTCCGCTGGATTTATGCAGCTTGCCATTAGAATAACTGAGTACTTATTCCATTATATCATTAGGCACATCAAAGTGTTTTGCTATTGATTTTTTTGCTATTTCTATTATTCTTATAGCAAGTTTATCCAAGTACGATCCAATCTAATGTATCTTTAATTTCAATTCAATAAATAACTGAAAATATAATTGAATCATTTTGTTTAACATTTTTTAATATAATTATAGGTAAATCAAAGGATTGCTAGCTGTTTGAGGTACTCGTATACTACGAAAGGAACAGTAGTTCCAGAAATAATTTACAATTATGAGTTGATGCAACATATCAAACAAAATGTTGGAGAAGTAAAAAGAAGTCTATGAATACTATTGCATCAGTGTAACAGTAGCAAAAATGTATTCTTGATTGATGTTGAAAACTGTACTAACCTATCGAAGTAAGATATGATTTGATGGTATTTATTTTAACCTACACTGCAATTTACACCTGAAAGAGTCATGTAACTAATCTTAAGCCGCAAGGACAAAATAAAATATTTTCAGTGTATTGTGTAAAAAGTGTCTCGTTTACTTTCATTATTTGGAGTTTAAGTGTCGTTACATTAATCGTATTGAATATCAGAATGACAGTTCATTACATATTAGTAATGACGAAAGTGAAATTAGTGGCGTGAAAGTAACAGACTAACTTGCCTTTATTGCAGGCACACGTATAAGAAAATATAGACAAGTAAGTTCTTATCACTGTTAATAAGTAGGAACCTTATCTGTACATAGAATAGTAGTTTTTGAAATAGTTTTATAATGCTAATGTGTTAAAAAATGTTTTGTTTGTAATACCAATTTATATTCTGCAATGGTAAATAGCTATTTGAAGCAATCACTTTTACCTGCTTTCAACTTTTTAACAGGTTTAATATGTGTTGTGTATGTTGCATATTACATAACATAAGGCAAACCATAAACACAAACATTAGTACATTTTTATAGTCCCAATAATTCTACAATGTCTTTATTATTTGATTGAGAAATCACTACTTAACTATCTAAATCTCTTAGTAGAGAGTTATCGAGCAACGAAAACAATGTAATGTTGAAGAAATACAGTAATATTAGTTCTATACTATGCAAGCAGATAATGTATTTTCATTGAAAATCCATATCCATAAATGTCTTTAAGACAAACTGGATGTTGAGAGCAGAAGTTTCAAAACTTGCTATTAATGTAATACTGGTAATTAAAGCAAAAGATGTAAAACATATGTTTATACTATTTCAGATAGCTTTTAAGTTTTTGTGACCCATCATAATCGCCTATATTTTACACTATCCCTCTCCGTCATAAAATATCACGTACGTACGTTGCAGATTAGAAAACATTACAAGCATTATATGTTTGAGTCTAATCTGCCAAATAGTTACTTGACACTTAATGGTACATGAAAGAAATAGAGGCGGAGTTAGAAAAACTTGTCTATGTATTTTTTGTAATTAAATAAAAATTTTAAATACGTTTGTGATTTTTTTTACTTTTACGTTGATTTACATTGATATTTAAAGGAACAGACACAGTTTTACTTAGTAAATTTGTGTTTGTACTTTTAAATATCTTTGTAAATAAATGTAAATACAAGTATTATAAATAATTTAAAGGTCATACTGAGGTCACCTTTAAATTAACTCACTGTGTTATCTACCGAGTTAGGTACCATGGAACAAAATATTGATATTAGTTCCAATTCTTCCATGGTCCCTGCAACTAGATGGCGCTTTTTAAAAGTCATTGCTGTTTCGATGTTGGTACAAGGAGAATGACCTTCTTCTTATAGATAATAGATATTCTGTGATTTCTAACCTATATTTCCATTTTATCATTTTGTCATTTGAACATATTCTGTGATTTGAACTTTGCAGTGAATAAATTAAAATAACCGTGAGGTAATATTCTGTGATTAAAATCTGATATTATATATCCCCCTGATATTATATATCAATAAACTCGTCTTTGCAAGGACTTTCAAAAAATGTAATAAAATACAGGGTGTTCCATCTAAAAAATCATTGTAAAAGTAGTAAAATTTATCTTACCAATTGTGAGTAAGTCAGTGCAGTTTACATTCTCGGCAGCACTCAGACAACGCGATAACAGGCAGTTTGGCACATGTAATAAAAAGACAATTACTGTTCTGTTAATAATATGTAAAACTGTGTACTCACCGGGGGAGCTGGGCCCCCTTGCCATAATAATCCCAGGCCATCTTACATAACATTACTTTGATACTTCATTTTATTAACATCATATTTTAAGTATCTTCGAATCTTCGACTGCTAGCTAGAGTCACCTGAAATAAGTAGGGCTTCCCCGGACACCTGTATACCGGCGTCCCAATGCATCGTAACCCGAAGGTCCGATAACATGTCATCGAGGATCTCGCAGTGCCCCCCTGCGAGTATCGGATCTCTCGAGGAACCACGGCATAGGCCAGGCACGTGTGCACCAGGGGGCGACATGATCATTAAAACCTCCACCACATCTTACTACTGATCATTTAAATACCACAATCGAGCCAGCAACCCTTGCAACTGGCCATTTAAATACCACATAACAAACACACTGTACAGGACAGCCTCAATACACATCATATCAGCTGTATTAAGATTTCTCAACTCTGCCGCCCATAACCTTCTGCCTGTTACCGTTTTTAAATATCGACGGTCTCACGTTTTGTGGATTCAGCAAACCAGTGATCGGATTATTAGTTCTACAGGGAGGCCAGAAATAATGCTCCATTATAAAAAGAACATTATTTATTATTGAATTAATTACCTGTTTAATTATTGTTTAATTATTGATTAAGTATAAAGATATTATTAAGAATAAAGATTATTGATTGAGTATATATATTGAGTTATAAAGGATACATTACTTATAAACCTTTATAAATCCATTATAAATAAATGTAAAACTGATCTTCTGTGTGCTGACTTGGAATGGCAACATACTTTCACAATTTTTAAAGAATATGATGATACAAAAAAGAGGCTGACATATGTAACCAAAGAAGTTACGATTATTATTATAAATCTGTACGATATAATAAATTCAATATTGACGTCATTTGGACATGTTCAGCATTTAACAAAAAAAATTAAGATTATTTTAAACAAACATATATCCTCCGATTTCATTAGATGTGAGAAACATAGAGAGGAAATTAAGTCCCAAATATTAACAGACTCCATATTTTTAATTAGCAAAAAATATTACCAAGATATTTTTTGAAATGAAAACTGATATATTTATTTTATTATTGTTATTATTTATTTGTTAAAAGAATTATATGTTTACGTTTTACGATAACTACTTTTGGATAAAAATGTTTATTTTGTTGTTATATGAACTATTATTACGAATTATTTATTTATGAAGTTATATTTCTTTGTTAATTTTTAATAAAAATTTTCTAAAAAAATAAATGTTTTTGTACCTATTTGACGGTCTGGTTTATGCATCCTACTGGTGGTAACTTCTACTCCAAAAGATTATATCTACACTTTTTAATTTATATTGTAATAATTTATTTTTACTCAAAGTAAATTTAAATAAATGCATAAATTTTCTGTTTATACATGCTACTTTTATTTTCTACTCTAAGAAAATTGAACATACAGTTTTTAATGCACAGTATGTGTACAGTTTAAAAACTGTATGTTCAATTTTTTTAGAGTAGAAAATAAAAGTAGAATGTATAAACAGAATCATAACCCTGAATTTCAAAATTTACCGCGATATTTACATACAAGCAGTATTCCTAACTTACCGGTTGAGACCTACTTTAGTTCTCTCGGACGTCAAGGGGGGCACCACAGTCGCACGTAGTGCCAACTTTTTTCTATTGAATTGGCAGGCAGCTCTCTTTTTTTAGTTTCTCTATCTATCTAAAACCTAAGATCTAATCTAACCTAACTATAAATTTCTAAAAAAGTAAAATGTATATTAATAAAGATACCGTTATTTTTGGTGAAAAAGTAGTTTTAGTATCATATAAAGAAGAACATGTGTTAAAGTACGTTACATTACATTGGTTTTTTAATATTTTCAGTTTTCTCAGTAATCTTCACTTTTAGGTATCATGAATGGATGAAATCTGAAGAATTACAAGTATTGACAGCTTCAGAACCTCTTACTTTGGAAGAGGAATATGCAATGCAAAAATCATGGCTTGTTGATGAAAACAGTGTAGTATATAAATTTAAATCTGAATTTGACCTAATTAATATCGATTTTAGAATGTACCTTTATTGTCCTAGATAAATCAAAATATGAGGCAACAGGAAATGAAATAGGTATTTAAATTCTGTAGCTTTAATATTTTAGTAATACCTATTAAGTACCTATAGTGTTTGCTCAAAATTATAGAGAGTGAGACTCATAACTAGTATCGGAGCACTATAACTATACACCGTATAAAATAATATTTCCTCGATAAAGTGATTGCGTATAGAAATTTAATGTCCTATTCCCTATGGACAGTGATCTTGACTATAATTTCATGAACTGTATACGAGGTACAATGTAATTGATGTATTTTAAAAATAACCGATTGGCATTGATAAAAAATAAGCAAATAACATGATTGGCTAATATCAAAACTTCAAGGTCGAAAACTGGAGCATTTAGACTTGCATGTCGACAATATCCCAGTTTTTGTGGAAGTTGCGTTAAAAGTGTGTTTTTTGTAAGCAAGTTATGTTTGATGATTGATTTATCATTTATTAGGTTACGATTGTTTTTTTACAAGTGCGGAAACTATTGGAGTTTCTAGTATTCATAAAAGACCTACTTTAACCGATTTAAAGAAATATTTTAGTAATTTTTTTATATTTTTTAAAATTTGGGTCTATCATCCCGATGTGCTTTTGGAATTGTGATCCCTTGCTACTTCACCATATGTCAAACAGCTCTATATTCCGTGAATGAGTCACTATAATTTTGGCGAAACACTATAATCTTAGTAACGTCACCTATTAACTTTAAAAACAAAACTTTCAGAGGCAATGATTGGAGATACAAATTTATTCTTCGCTAATTCTGAAGATAGATTATGTGCAGAGGCAGAAATTATGATTGCTGAAAAATGGGCAAGACGAAAGAAATGTGGCTGGGAAGCAATGTTGCTCATGTTTACGTATGGTATAAATACTCTAGGTGTAAAACAATACATTGTCAAAATTTTGTACAATAATGCAGTAAGTATAAATATGTTTAAAAATATGGGATTTATCGAAATAAGTAGAAGTGATGTATTTCAAGAAATTACATTAAGTAAAATGGTTGATGAAATGTGGTTAAATTGGTTGAAGTCTAATTTAGGTAACTTTCAAATAAAAGTTGGAAATTCTTAATTATTCAAAATATTTTTAATAATAAATTGTAAACATTCATTTATTTTATTTCAGTTTATTTCAAGAAGGTTAGTTAATTAATGAAAATCGATTATATTATAATAATTAATTAAATTTGATTGGTGAGAACACAAACAACCTACCAAATAAACCTACTCACAACTTGAAATAAAAAATATTACATTAACATATAATTGTACTTTTGCTAGTTTCACCCTCATTAAGTATATTAGGTATAAGTATAAATAGGTAAAGGTTGATCACGGAATAACATAAAGAATATACGAATAACACTATAAGAATAACAAAAATATATTGAAAATTATTGACTGTTTAATTTTCTTTGGGTATCCAGGGTCTCTCGGAATCTACAGGATTCCAAGATAAATCATAAAAAATTTAAAATGGTATATACATCCTCAACCTGAATTTTTTAAACAATTTTTAGTTAAAACAGATCTGAGGTATATTTAACTATTTCAAAGATATAGTGTTTTTGTAATTTACCAATTTCCAGCAGAAATTAGAGTGTGCTTCATAAGTAGTATCAGAGTGCTATTAGTCATTTTTCAATTTATTATTTTTAGTCTCATTGATAGCATTAACATGTCCCCTGCCAACACTGTGTTGGGATGAACGTTTGCTCACACAGCATATGTGTGGGCTGAGATACTATTGTTTTATAATAGAGGCAAAATGCTGAGCACTGCAGTTGAGCTTTCGGCACTGTAGAAGCATGTTGGAAGGGTTAAAGTTATATGAATTCGAGCATGGTTCGGAATTTTAATATCCTTGAAGGGGGTTGGAACCTTTGGTGTGAAGCCAACACTGATGAAGTTTTCCAAATAACACCAAAACACTATACTGCACTCGCTCGCGTTTTGCCAACCAAGTTGGCATCATCTGGAGATGATTAAAACTGATATCTAGATCCCACAATGGCAGATGGTATGGCTGCTGGCCCATAGAGATTAAAAATGTCAAGAATTACAAATCCAAAACGAGTAACTGACGAGGAATTGCTTGCACTAGTTTACTTTTCTGATTTGGATAAGGAGCTTGATAGGGTTACCTTAAAAGCAAGGTGTATATAAATCCACCAGTAAATTTAAATGAACTGAAACAAATAATTCACATAGAGATTGGGGCAATAAATCACCAAGTTATTGACAATGTGTTAGACGAATTTGAATTTAGACTTGGTCATTGTCACTTAGTGAATGGTGGTCGTTTTGAACATTTGCGTTAATTTAGGTGAATCATGCACTATGTAAAAAGTTAATAATTTTTTACTGGTAGGTAAAGATTTGGTAGGTTTCACATTTAAGTGAATCACGCATTGTGTAAAAAGTAAACTAGTTTTTGCTGACTACCAGTTTGACCCTGATACTGGATATTAATATCAGTTAATTTTTAAGTGCCTTCACGTGCAGGTGTGTTAGCCTTGTAACGAAGTTACTTTTTGTTCCATAGTAATTTAAGAGGACGACATTGTGATTTTCCATGATTTTGTTGGATGTCCAGCGACGCCAATAGTTGAGTAATCACAAAAACAGAATCACAGTCATATGTGCAAAGCAATGAATTAGGTCTTGACATATTTTTATTTTTTCTAATATGCGAACTTTTTGAAAAAAACGTTATTGATTGTAAATCTAAATATTTATTTTATGTGACAACCAGAGCATTTTATTAAATTCCAAATATGTCATTCCCTGGTATAATCATTTTTCAAACACACTGTAAAATTTCAATTACGAACATTATCTAATTACGAAGCTGGTCATCCAACAAATATTTATGTTTCGTAGATAGTTTACCGCCATGCGTCTCAATGTACAACAAGCAATAACAAACACCCACTTGCAGCTACTGGCTATTTTGCAGTTTTAGCGTCCGCCAAATAGAGGCCGCATATAATATTTAGGCAGTAGGAAACAGTTTTCTTTTCGTATAGCTATGTAGGTAATACAGAAACATATATTTTAGGTATGGATATGTAAGGATCAACTGTATTAGAGGGAGAGAGAGATAGAGTCTGGTCTGGTGGAATAGAGTAGTGGATATTTTAGATATTTCTTCTTACTATCGAAATAAATGGAATAGACACCTGAGTTTGGAAACCGATATTAAGATAACGTACAGGCGAAAAAAATTGAAATTTGGACCATATATTGTCCCACTATTACTCTATTGTGTGCTAAAATTTCAGTTAGTTTCGTTATCCCATTTTTTAGTTATTACTGAAAATGTAGAAAAAATCACGGTTTTCTGTCTACAAAATTTATACCTGTCAGTTTAAATCGTCGTAAATATTTTGTTAATTGATAAAAAATAATTCAAATTTTTACTGACGATAAGTCGAACTATTGTATTCAACACTGTGAAGGTCATTTGTCTCAAAAGCTCTTCGTTTTTTTATAGCACAGAAGGGAGTGCTATCTCTCGTATTTACGCGACACGCGTAAATAGGTATTGCGCGTTTTTTTAAAAACGAAAAAACTAACACAGAAGTAAATAACTGTAAACAACAATCTGAAAAACGTTTAAAATAATATAGATTTAAAGGCTGTCTATATACCTTAAGTTTAGTAGTTATAGTTATCTGATCTTTCTGTATCCGCTCAGAGATAAATTTCATTTATTTCGATAGTAATAGTGGATAGTAGATAGTAATAATATATTTTTGACCTTTATTCTTAGTTATTCTCTAATATTTTGACTTAGGTATGGAAGTTGCAAACTAGTAAGATCAGTTCAAATGGATATTATTTGCCGAAAACACTAAATATCAAATATTTATTCTTATAACACAGGGTGTCTCACGGTGACAACCATTACGATATTTCAGAGACTACTTCGATTTGAATTTTGAAAATTTAGGACATGGGATTTTCAGGCATGTGCTCCTCAAATAAAATAATGGCATCCATGTAGCACTTCCGGTTATACCGGAAATCGCTACCAATTTGTTTATTTTAAATGGAACACCCTATATATTATTACAATTTCGATTTCTACGTAAAAGTTTAGGTGGACTTTGATCAAGTTTCCCTATTCCTAAAATTAACTGTTTTCGAGACATTAAAAAAAAATAAAAAGAAACAGTAACCAACTGGAAACCAGTTGTGTATTTTACAGTAAGAGATAAAGCGACAATATTTATAGGAGGGATATCCTATACCCTTAAGCTTCCCTTTCATACTTTCAAGGTGGCTTAATTGCATATTGCATACAGGGTGGTAGAAACTTAATGCCGTGTTATTAAGTCCATCATCAGTTGATTTTTTCAAATGGAACACCCTATAAGTGTTTCGGTTTTATTTTCGAACGGTATATCATGGGTCCCTATACCAATCTCTTCTAGTTTTTAAGTTATCTCTCTTTGTCTATTCTAAGTTAACTCTTTTTGTCTAATCACCTAAAATCATTTAATTTCTTGCGAGGATGGCTATAAAATTCTTAGCCGAACTTCAAAACAAAACTAATCTGTCACAAGTTATTTTTTGTCAGTCCCCATATAGGCTGTTTAATTAAGTGTGGTTTAAAATAAAAAAATTGAAAATGAAAACACGTAATTCCAATGGTGACATTATAATTTATTCACGGGAAATGTAACAAGATAATGAATAGAACTTGCAGAATTTTTAATGAGACATCCCCTAATTTGCCAACAATGTGTGGGGACATATTAGTTTTTTAAAATTATGTTATAAATGTTACAATAATCGGTAAAGACATAAAACTAACGTATATAATGAAAGATATTGAATGATGACGATGATTACCTATTATTATTATTCTTGTCACTGTTACACGTTGTTTATTAATTAGGTATTAATAAATAACGTTTAAAAGTGACAAAAAGGCAATCATCGTCATCATAGCATTAGGAATAATCCTATGTTCGATATGATCCCCACCTAGCCTTAAACAATTGTTTATCCTTCCGATAAATTCATCTATCACATTTTCTGATATTTGGGCTGCAGGCAAAATTTCAAATGATCTTATTCGAGCAACTAGATCTTCTTTTGAATTAATTGGTGTGGAATATGCTTTTGGTTTTATTGCACCCTAAACAGGTAAAAATCTAGCGGTGGGAGATCTGGGGATCTTGCTGTCCAATTCCAAGGTTCTAAACGTCAAGGTCCAGAATACTTGGTTTTGCACCAAGCTGGGTTTCTAAAATGAATACAATTACTGTTAAACAAATATACGATTATATTGCTCCCTATTATGTACTTTTAATAGTCCTAGCACTAATATTTTATACAGGGTGTTTCATTATCCCCATTCAGAATTGTAACTTGTGTACGGAACAAAATAAGTCAAAAACTTCATGTAATAACTTAGCATTACATGCTAAAAAGGTCCTGAAATAGTTTCTAAGCCCTTCAAAGTTATCCCTGAAAGTAGACTTTCTTTCTGGAGAAAGGGAGAGATTCTGGAGATCTGGAGAACTTTTAACGGTAAACTAAATTTTCAACCATTTCCGAGAAAAATGCATTCAAAGATCATGATGCACATCCACAACTCGCAAAGGAAAATTTAAAAGTCAAGATCTCTTAGTAACCAATTTATCTGATTTATTCTAATTTATTTTTATTTATTTATTATTATGCGCTCTGGCGCCCTTAGGACTCAGTTTGTTCCATGTTATATGCTGTTAAAACATTCAGAATGAGGACCCCGAAAAACCCTGTGTATACAGGGTGATTCATTAAGATCTACATTACATTTCCGATACTAAAATATTACGATTGAACCCAACTTACCTTAGTCCAAAAGCTGATACTGCTTACTTAAAACTTAAAAAGATACATCATAAAGTTGAAATTTAAAAAATATCGACAATAATATTTAATCTTTTTATCTATCTTTTCTTTCTTTTATCTTTCGTATCTTTTTAACTATAAGCTTTTGGATTAAGGTAAGTTGGGTCCAATAGCAATATTTTAGTATCGGAAATCTAATGTTGCTCTGTATTCCATTAATTTTGGGAAACCCTGTACAAAAGCAACATACATTGAACTTTTAAAATTCAAATAACTCAAAAACCGATAGAGTCAGATGAATTAAACAAGAGCACCTTTTCTACGTATAATTGAACTGCCTTTTAGATTTCCAACTAATTTTACCTATAGTTCATTAGATAAAAAAATATGTTGTGATTAACATAAAGTAACAGGGTGTAACTAACGCCCTGTACAGACAGTGCTAAATTCAGCATCAAATTTATAATTCTCGAACCAAACAATATAAAGCTACCAATTTTTGAGTTGATACTGCTAAAAATTCCAAACCTATTGAGAATTTTCCAATAAAAATTCCAACTTTGAACACCCTGTATCTCGTAAACCTGCAACATTTGTATAAGGCATGTTGAGCTCAATCATCATATTTTGGTATGTAGTATCTCCAGTTTAGTGATTTCCCATTCTTAATGAATCACCCTGTATAACAGAATAAGAGCCTTTTACAAAATATACGATACAACCCAATACCTGAGGAAAATAATTGATCCAAAAGTGACTAAAGAATAAACTGTGTGAGCCCTCCTCCCTCAAATATTAATTCCATTTAAGAACTGTTAAAAAAAGCGGATTTAATATTTTAGACGATAAATCGACTAAATATAAACCTGTCATTTACCATTCAAATATCATTATTTGTATCCTATATGGCGTAAAATGACAATGTTGAAACGTTTTATTTTGAAAACAAATTTTTTGTATATTATTTTGTTTTAATTAAATATGTACTTTATACCTAGTTTTATACATGTTTTTATGTTGGTATTTTTTTTATAAATATCTACTATCGAAATAAATGGAATAGACCCCTGAGTTTGGAAACCGATATTAAGAAAACGCAGGGGGAAAGAATTTGAAATTTGGACCATATATTGACCCCCATCACCCTATTGTGTGCTAAAATTTCAATTATTTTTGTTATTCCATTTTTTAGTTATTACTGAAAATGTAGAAAAAATCACGGTTTTCTGCCTACAAAATTGATACCTGTCATTTTAACTCGTAATTATTTTTTAAATAAAAAAAATTCAAATTTTTACTGACGATAAGTCGAACTACTGTATTTAACACACTGAAGGTCATTTGTCTCAAAAGCTCTTCGTTTTTTTATTTTTAAGCAAAACAGAAGGCAGTGCTATCTCCGTAAATATTGCGAAAAAACTGACACAAGTAGTAAGTAACTGTAAACAACAATCTGAAAATATTGTTAAAATAATACAGTCATAAATATGATATTTTTAAAATATCGGATAAAATGACCGGATAACTACTAAATGCAAGGTATATAAAACAGTAGCCTTTATAACTGTATTATTTTCACAATTTTTTTCAGATTGTTGTTTACAGTTATTTACAGTGTCAGTGACAGTGTCAGATTTTTTAATAGGGACAATTTTACCAATTTTACCTTTCTAAAATATGTTGTATAATCCCCTCAGAATGTGTCTCATCCATCTCTTCACAATCGTACTGTTTTTCTACTATTTTAGAACTTATTGTCGCCGTTGAAGAAGTTCTGAAAGATATGAAAACAGCAACTTTTAAAATTGAATTAAAAACAAATGTTACTTAACCGCGGCTAAAATTTTATAATAGGTATGTACATAGTTAAAATTTTCCGAAGTATATAGATTTGGAAAAGTTAGTCCCATTATCAAGCTTCTAAACTGTAGAACCTTTCGTTTGACAGAAAAAAAATAGAGGCATATTTTTAAGCGAGAATAATATTTTTCACATTTAGCTGATTTTAAAACTTACGTTGTACAACTAGGACAAGAAATATCCTGATTATCTTCTAGAAGTGGTCCATTTTTATTGCATTCGTTGTAGGAAAATCTTTTTCTAAAATCATTTCCAAATATTTTACTAAAAATTCATTACCTACCTATAGGAATTAATTATAAACTTACCTTCCACCATCAGTCCAAATTATTTTCTGCAGTTTAGATCTATTTGTCCTTTTTAGTGTTTTACTTTTAAAACGTCCCATTATAAAAATTAACACAAGCACGACACAAATAACACAAGTAATAGCGGTTTTACACAGTCCAATAAATTCATGAAGTTTTTGACCTTGAATTAATTCACGTGTGTAATACACGAAATTGCCGCGAATAAATTGTCAAAATAGAACTGGCTCTAATTTTTCAACAATTTTTTAGTGAATTCTGGCTACATTTTTATTTACAATGTTACTACCAACAGTACCAACACCAATGCCAACAGATCAAATACTTTATTTTGTGTCGGTTATAGGTTATACCAAGAGAATTTGTTTAGAGATTATACCATAGACATGGTTTATAACTATACTCTTACCTTTTGTTGAGAAAAGCATAGCAGATATTTATCAGAAAGTTGACTTGTCAAATTTTGAAGTTGGTATCAATTATTTAAAGGTTGACCCTCCTGATTACTTACAATAAAAAATTGGACTGTGTAATACACTTCAGACGCTTTCAATAAATTCATCAATTTTTTCATGAAAAAATTCATGAATTAATTTATGAATTTATTGGACTGTGTAAAACCGCTATAATATAAAACAATCACCACATTAAAAACAGTCGGGAATTTTGAATATAAAAAATTGCTAGTGCACCTGAAAGCTGTTAGTTATTTAATAAAAATAAAAAGTATTAGCTCAAAACCACAGAAAAACTGTATTCAAGCACTGAATACAAAATTAATAAATAAGAATTATTAATACGCAAAAATACACCAAATCACGAGGCTCGTCGGTTCGTGAGTCCGCATCCGAGGGGAAGGCCACAGATACGAACTTCTCCGTTCAGACTCGTCCTTCTTCGGTTTCGGTTTGACAGTCCACACCATGTTCAAATATTGCCGCGTTTTCCGCCATTTCGTTGCTCACTGGTAGATTAATTTCTAACACGGCCAGACTGACATTCACTTCGTCCTCGAAGTGCTTCACAGGCTGTAATCTTGCTAGACTTGCTGTCTAATTGAGTGGATGTTTCGGGCAGCAAATCGTTTTTTGTAACAGACTGGATAGGCGTGGAGCAAGAATCGTCGTTTTTCGATTCAAGCTCTACACTCACACAAAATATTAGTGTTATTGTTCATGATTAGGAACATAACTGATGCGACCTTCCAAATCGTCACAACCTTGTCAACACTGCAAATTCTCGAGACGAGAACTTATGTCAGTTCAGCGTTGTTGTTTAACCTACCTACGTAGATTATAGGCACACAGCTGTTCATACTTTTTCTCAAATTACCTATCACCTAGGTATCATTAAAATCATGTTAGTTTAATTTGTAATCATGTAATCTATAATAAGTATGCCTAGTACCTATAATCAACTGAATTTATTATTTATTTTATTTAGTTACCTATTTATTTAGATACGTGCTTCAGGTCAAATCTCATGACAGGCAACGTAAAAGAATTTATACATTAATAATTACCTATGAAATAATTCAAACGTTATTTTCTGTATTGCTTAAAGTCAATTCACATGATAGGCAAAATATATAAACCAAAACATTGTTGTTTACATGCTTCAGGTCGACAATGCAACAGGCATCGTAAACTTTTATATTTGCTTAAGGTCAGTTCACATGACAGGCAAAATATAAACGCAAAACATTGTTGTTTACATGCTTCAGGTCGACAATGCAACAGGCATCGTAAACTTTTATATTTGCTTAAGGTCAGTTCACATGACAGGCAAAATATAAACGCAAAACATTGTTGTTTACATGCTTCAGGTCGACAAGGCAACAGGCATCGTAAACTTTTATATTTGATTAAGGTCAGTTCACATGACAGGCAAAATATAAACGCAAAACATTGTTGTTTACATGCTTCAGGTCGACAACGCAACAGGCATCGTAAACTTTTATATTTGCTTAAGGTCAGTTCACATGACAGGCAAAATATAAACGCAAAACATTGTTGTTTACATGCTTCAGGTCGACAATGCAACAGACATCGTAAACTTTTATATTTGCTTAAGGTCAGTTCACATGACAGGCAAAATATAAACGCAAAACATTGTTGTTTACATGCTTCAGGTCGACAACGCAACAGGCATCGTAAACTTTTATATTTGCTTAAGGTCAGTTCACATGACAGGCAAAATATAAACGCAACACCAAATATTCCAGGTACTTGTTTACGTGCTTCAGGTCGGTAATGCGACAGGCATCGTAAACACCAATAAAATATTCTAGACTCATTTCATGTGTCTTAGGTCATATAATTATGCTGACAAACACAGAGCATTTGCTTACCTGACTCAGATCCAGAGTCAATCATGTCAGCACAGTCATCAGGGGTCCATTCACGAGGCCAAATTCTGACTTGATCTGCCGCACATTTAGTCGTAAATTTACCGACTAATTATTGAATTTCCAGCCTGTCATTAGGCAAAACATTTATTATTTTAAAAGGGCCCCGTATTCCGCTTTGCAACTTTCTAACAAAAGCTGATCTGCTTAAAATAACCAGGTCGCCAACAGAAAAGCTACTTACAGGTTTTCTATTCTTACTGAAATACTTCTTCTGAATTTTGTAATTAACTCTAATGCCTTCATCTGCAATTCCTTTTATCTTCTTTCTCAGCAATGGTCTCCGAGACGTTGGAAGATTATCAATTGCCATAGCATTTAATAGAGTACGAACAACTGGAACAGTACCATCACAATCAAGAAGTAACTGTAATGGCGATGTTTTCGTGGTCCGTTGTACAGTGGAATTTAACATCAATTGGATTTTCCACAACCGCTTCGTCCATTCTGACTCGATTTTTGTTTCTACACGCAACATGTTGGCTATTGTGCGCATGTAACGTTCCACCTGCCCGTTTCCTCTATGTACATGTGACGTTATAGTATGTAATTCAATCTGCCATGTCCTTAACATTTGCTTGGTTACACTGTCTACAAAAGCAGGCCCCGAATCGACAATGAGACGCGTCGGGGTACCGAATAATGATACAAAATTCTTAAAGCATTCACGAAATTCAGCACCTGATGTGCTCGCTAATGGGTAGAGCAGAGTAAATTTTGAATAAGAGTCAACAATTGCTAGAATATACTGCCTGTTATCTTTTGTAACTGGTAGAGGACCCAAATAATCCGCGTGGATCCTGTGGAATGGTATTAGTACTTTTGGAATGGGATGTAACATTCCTCTAGGTGCAACATGGGATCTTTTTAGTGTTAAGCACCCAATACAATGTTGCAAATATTTACGCACAAATTTTCTTAAACCTGGAAACCAAAAATATTTTGTGATACTTGCAACTGTTTTATCGTAGCCGATGTGACATTGTTCGTCGTGAAAAATACGAAGAAGACCTAATCGGCTTCCCTTAGGGACATACCATTGTTTTATGGGTATGGCATCAAAATAATCTAAATGGTAAAGCATATCTTTTTCTACCGCATACCTATTTTGATCGACAAAAGTTAACACGTTTGTCAGTATTATTTTTTTTTTTATAGCACGCTTTTTTGCCCAACAATTTTCTTCAACATGTCCCTCGTTTTTGCAATATTTACAAGTAAGAATAATTCTTGGCTTTTTATCAACATGCTCTGCAATATTTACATTAGGATCACGTATATTGAACACTCACGCTTTACCTATATGACCAGATTTGCCGCATCCATCCAAAACAGAGCTTTGGTCAATGTTGGCTTGAATGTGATGCTGATAAATCCGCATATTATGACGTTCTCGTTGTGTACGCTGCGCTGATTCAATATTATTTGATATGCGCCGCTTCTCATAAGACGCCAATATTGAAATTAAATAACATGATACACGTCTAAACAGTTTTGATTGTAAACACTAGTTCGAACATTTAAATCTGTAATACCATGTATAATTACTTCAATCAATACATTTTCCGGCCATTCCACACAAACCTTGCTCAACTTTCATAATTTTTGTCTAGCATATTCATCATAACTCTCACACCCAGCGGAATTAAAGTTTACAGCCTTGTATAACAAGACGCCATTGTTTCGTTTATGAGGAAACGCCTGACTTAAGACTTAAGGCAACTTTCCCACACACGCTCATTAGCTTTAGGCCGCCACAAATCATACCAGATTTTCGCATTACCTTACAAATGATGGGCAGATCTTACCACAGTTTCCCATTCATTCCAACCAAAGCGTCTTTGCGCCTCGTCAATTTCGACAAACCAGTCGTCAGCGTTATCATCCACTTCGGGATTAAAACTCTGGAGACAAACTTGCACATCTCTGGAATTTCCTGGACCAACATGGGTAGAACGAAGACGAAACATTGCCAGGAAATTCTCAGGTGTCATGGCGGTTTGAGCAGAGTTTGGTATGTCTCCTTGTTCTTCACTATTAGTGGACATTGTGGATATATCCGCACTTCTGATGTTAGTTATTTAATAAAAATAAAAAGTATTAGCTCAAAACCACAGAAAAACTGTATTCAAGCACTGAATACAAAATTAATAAATAAGAATTATTAATACGCAAAAATACACCAAATCATGAGGCTCGTCGGTTCGTGAGTCCGCATCCGAGGGGAAGGCCACAGATACGAACTTCTCCGTTCAGACTCGTCCTTCTTCGGTTTCGGTTTGACAGTCCACACCATGTTCAAATATTGCCGCGTTTTCCGCCATTTCGTTGCTCACTGGTAGATTAATTTCTAACAAAAGCATTCGATATCCGCGCCATCTGTACGGGAAAAGCAGTACTTACGAACCGAACTACGAACTGGTTCATATTTTATTTTATAAACCTGCCTTCCCAGATAGGTTTATATCTATAATAAATATTCGTTTCACGGACAGCTAGCGCTTGACAGAAATAAGCTAGAACTACGCTCATTTCAAATAATAACGGTCTTATTTTCCTGCTCTTAAACAAGAATCATATATGACCCGTTTTATTTTAACACACTGTATATAAGTATATGAATATTTTTATGAACAACTCATATTCAAGTGCATTACCGTTTTCCAATATAGTGTTACTTGTATTATAGTACATTTATTAATAGATAAGACTATCAATAATATATATGTATTCTATTAAAACTGGCCGATATCCAAGAAATTCCAAGCGCTGTTTTTACGGCGCGCCACCGTTTTTGTTCCTAACAAAATACATGAATATCGAGTTGTAGGGACTTTAAAATATTAATTTAATGTATTGAAAGTGGATAATATTTGATTCATTTTCTATTTAAAAATACTTATGCAACTGCTACTTATCACTCACGTAGTTTTCCACATAATACCAAAACACTATATTGCACTCGACACCCGTTTCGCCAACCAAGTTGACATCATCTGAAGATGATTAAAACTAATTTTAATCATTCCAAGTCATAATCAAACCAAATCACCCCATGATTTTAAAAAATACAAAAAAATCACCTTTTATCAACCTATTTTTCATTCCAATGGAAATGGAAAAACGCCATGGAAAAAATAGGTTGATATTAAATTTAAAAAAGTTTAATTCATGTGTACCGGGTTTTCCAACGAAATGACTCACCCTCTATATCTTTTTTATTTGTGGTGCTAATAAAAAAAGTTTTATACAAAAGTTTTATAATTTTTTACGATCTTTCTAGATATGTAGTTGAACAGCCAAAATGAGTGCCGCTTAAAGAAATATGAATCTAGGTTCAATTTTTTTAAATGGAATACCCTGTATATTTTTTGATTATTGCATTCTACGGGTTTTTCTGATTTCAAAAATATATATGTGCTATAATCGCTGCAACGGTTGTCATTTTATGAAGCTTTTTTATAACACGTTTTGGAAGCAATTACTCCTATATGAGGCCTTGTTTCTATCCAAGGCTAATTTGATAAATGAACAATGTCTAAGACAGCTGCAGCTTCTGTGTTATAAAAAAGCTCCATAAAATGACAACTGTTGCATCAATTATAGCACATATATATATTTTTGAAATCAGAAAAACCCGTAGAATGCAATAATCAAAAAATATACAGGGTATTCCATTTAAAAAAATTAAACCTAGGTTCATATTTCTTTAAGCCACAATCATTTTGGCTGTTCAGCTACATATCTAGAAACCTCGTAAAAAATTATAAAACTTTTGTATAAAACTTTTTTTATTAGCACCACAAATAAAAAAGATATAGGGGGTGAGTCATTTCGTTGGAAAACCCGGTACCATTAAATCACTTTAAACTTGAGGATAATGTTATATGGATTATTATAAACTTGGATTTGCAAGATACCTATTTCTTGTTGCTTATTGATAAGAAATATATGAAGTATTTGAGGTTCAAACTTAACAATAAATTATACGAGTTTAATTGCTTACCGTTCCCGTATATTTTCACAAAGCTTATAAAAGCAGTCGTTATCTCCTAAGATGTAAATTAGTAATATATTTAGATAACATATTACTTATTGAAGATAATTATGAACAGTGTAGTTTGTTTTGACTACGATGCCCGCAAACATTTATTTGCCTCGCAAAAATGTATATTTCTGTACAGGGTGTAGTTTGTTCTGACTGCAATCCCCCAAATATTTGTTTGCATCACAAAATACGTATTTCTCTACAGGATGCAGTTTGTTTTGACCACGTTACCCGCAAACCATTGTTTGCCTCGCAAAAATGTGTGTCTATACAGGGTGTAGTTTGCCTTTCAAATCTGTATTCTATATAGGGTGCAGTTTGTTTTACTTACGGAACCCATAAACAATTGTTGCTGTGTTCTTTAGCATAGAGCTATTGGGAAAAAACTCCTGCGAAGAGAACAGGAAAAGACCAATTCTTCACGAAAAGATAGGTAGTAGTGTGTTGATCTAACTACTAAAACAGGGAATTTCAGCTAATTTCAGTTAATTACAAAATATCCCTTACCAGAAACATGTTCATGCTTAAATTCGCCAAAAATGAACGACGAAATAAAAACCATATTATTGGTAAAAATTATAAACTTTTTTTCTTTTTTTGCAATTTACAAAAACAACAAGGCGTGGGATTAGCGATTAGTGAATCCATAATTAGCCAGGAACTAAATAATTCTAGTGAAAATACTAAGAAAGAAATAATTCCAAGACTATCTGACGCTATGCCACTTTTTTTTTTGAGTGTACACCATCAAAAGAAGGGAGGTAAATCCCTTAATCAATGATGATAGCTGGCTAGCAGCTCAACACACGTTTTCTTCCTTCTTTAGAAAGCTGGTATCTGTTTCTCCAGCCATAAATTACGGTTGGATTCATATAAAACCACTTGAGACTGTAAAATTAAAAAACCTAAACCTACCTTCTAGCCTAAAGATATAATTTAATTGGTGGTTAAATAATATAAATAAAGAAAGAAGGTAAAGAAATTTTGCAAGAGCAATTTGGCCTAGAGATATTTTCTGATAATTTCACTTCAGACTGGGGAGGTTACTGCTATGTCCAAAAGACACAAGGGTTTTGGAAAAAAAATGGAACACTAAAGATATCAATGTCTTAGATCTGCAGGCTGCTTATTACTCATTAAAATCGTTTACTAAATCCTTATACAACTGCAATATCCTATTAAGACTTGAGTACTATAACGGCTATAGCAACTATTAACAGAATGGGCAGCACTAAGTTCAAACCATTAAATGCTTATTGTTATAATAATAACGAAATATATATTATTCTTTTCTCTTTTCATATATAACACACGTTGCATTAATCGCGCAAACAGTTCTCACTTTGAACATCTACCAAATCTATCATAGAAGATACGAAGAATAATTCTAAAATTAGTCGACTTACCTGTAAGGAACATATCTTAATTATTCGAGCATTGGAGTTCTTCTATGATAGACCCCTCCCACCACTATTATACCAAGGGTGCGATTAGTTCAGTCACAAATGAACTGATATTAACATCCAGTATCAGGGTCAAACTGGTAGTCAGCAAAAAATTGTTTACTTTTTACACAATGCGTGATTCACTTAAATGTGAAACCTACCAAATCTATCATAGAAGAACTCCGATGCTCAAATAATTAAGATTGATCTTCCTTACAGGTAAGTCTTATCTTACAATTTTTTCATTATAATTTTGTTAACTATTTTCTTGTTTTGTTAATGATGAAACTCTTTTAATTGCAGCACTAGTAAAATAGCTTTTATAATTTAATTATCAATTTAATAAATAACTTAATTCATTTTATAATTTTCATTTCTTTTATTATTAGCTTAATAAAAAATTACAAGCACCATTACGGGCTAATTTATCAAACCTTATATCGCCGTATTTCTGTTTTTATTTTTGTATTTGCGTCCTTTATTTTTTTTATTTATACATTTATTTATTTTCCAAATAACGATTTAACATCCAATGATATCTTCTTTTGGCTGTGTACCTCTTACCATTACAGATAGGCTTAGCAAATTCTATATCGCCGAATTTGTAAAGAAGAGCTCTATCCAAATATGCAAAAACTGGGTGTTCCATTTAAAAAATAAAATTTTATTTCGTACACCGTTTTTAAAACATCAAGTTGAATAGACGCAAAAGGTAACAAAAAACTAAACAAAATCGATGGGACGGATCGATTCTTTATAAAATATGTTTCCTTTGTTTCTAAAAATTATTTACTTTATGGGCGCACTATATGTCCAGTATAGATCTGCAAGACCAAATGTTGTCCTCTTATCCGGCACACAGAAAGACAATTCGATGGTATAAGAAAGTAGGTTTTACCTTAGCTTAGTGCTTTACAATTTTTTTCATATTTTAAAACCAATTCTCTGGACCAAAGATGTCATATCTAGATTTTCGTCAATAAATTATTATTGAAACCTTCCTGGTAGACGATAGTACCAAAAAAAATTGAAACCAAACCAAAGAGAATGTCTCACATTTGGCAGCTAAATGTGAGACAGGTGTGCGTGGAAGGCAATTTTGGAAAAAGTGTCGTCGGTGTTCAAAACATAGTATTCGGAAAGACGCAATGTATTATTATAAAGCGTATCCCAAATTACTACAGAAAATACTAAAAAATGAAGAAAATTCATGAAAATCTACTCATGACATCTATGCCTCGGTGTTTCTGTTCCGACAGTCAGGCAGCCTTAAAGGCTTTAGCATCTCCAAGGACAAGATCCTCTCTTGTCCAAGAGTGCGGAGATACCCTGGAGGAGCTGGCCAGAGGGACAGAGGTTAAATTGGTATGGGTACCAGGTCATAGTGGAATCCCAGAGAACGAAAGGGGAGATGAACTGGCTCGACTCGGATCTCAGGGACCCAGCCAAGAACCAGAACCGATTTTAGGCATTACACGGAGGCAGGTCAACATGACTCTTAATGATTGGGCTCATGAGACACTAAGTAAAAACTGGAGAAGGAGTGGAAGTTGTAGACAAGCTCGCAACTTTATAGTGGAGCCAAGCAAGACCTGGCTGGTGGACACAGCCTGGCTGTTAAGTCATAGCCGGAAGGCTCTAAACCAGTTGATGGGAGTTTTAACGGGTCATTGCAACGAGACCCTATCTGCCCAAAGTGCGGAGAGGGCAACGAAACACCTTCCCACTTCTTGGCAGAATGTGGCTTTCGGCAGACTAAGACACGACGTCTGGGGGGCCGGGGAGCTGCAAGGGGAAGAGGTCAGTTCCCTTGAATGGACCGATATTCTGACCTACATTAGAAGGTCGGGAAGGTTCGACGAGGGAAGAGGTGACGGAGTTAGGTAGGGGACGACAGGGGTAGACAAAAAGGGCCCGCTTGTGGCCTATTTGCGAGGACTTGGCCACCCCATACCACTACTATGCCTTGGTGAGCACTTCACATCAAAAAGTTAGCGCAGTACTCAAACCACAAAGTATGCGTAACATTTTTTTTAGTTACATTTCTTTTACTGCAAAATATTCTATTATTATCAACTTTTCACAACAATAGGAAACAGTAAACAAGTTTTCGGTATGCAGTACCAGGTGTGTTTGTCTAGGGTGCTGCTCCCATGAGCAGTGAACGTGTTAAGAAATTTATAACTTATTTTTATCTAATATTGTATCGTACATTTTACATTGCCTGGCAGACAAAATTGTAATTCTCAACTCGATCATGAAATAATTTTTTTAGAAATGTTATTAATTAGGTAGTAAATCAAATAGGAAACTAAGTGCCATATCTTATAAAAATATATCTATGGGTCATTGAAAGTTTGATATATATATACAACGAAAACAACGATTATGCAATACTGAATATCAGTAGTTCAGTTTAATGTAAGACAATCTAGGCCAAAAAATAATTAATCGTAGAAGCAAATTAATTAATTAGTATGGTACAATTATTAGTATATGAAAATAAAGTTCTCCACACATCAAGACAGACCACAGCAATATCTAACAACTGAAAATTTCAAATATACAAATTACTTAACTATAAAAGTTTGATGCTTGTGATGACTTATACCATATTTCGGTTTACTGATCTATGTTGCTCAAAGGGTATCAACATCATTTTTTATTGCATAACACAGTAAAAAACAAAATGATACACTAGACCATTAAATATCAGCAAACTAAAAAACTGGCGAGCCATTATGTAACTGGATCTGTCACATGTGGACTCACCAGATGTAAAAGTTACTTCAATCCACAAACAGCAAATTAAAAGGCATCAATTCATGTGGATGTTTATATACATTCAAGAGAAAACCTATGCCACTTTTCTAGCTGATATGTTCTTTTAAGGAAACATTTAAAAAAATGCATACATATATCAACTCAACCTCTTGACATCTGTGCTCCCTGCAGTTATGCAGCATACATACGAGTGCTAATAAATTTACAATATCTAAGTAAAAACAAAAAGTACATTCCCACCTAAATTCATCCTTTATTAGTACGTGAATTAAAACTACATTAAAAGAAGTATAAATTGATGCATATAATATTAAAAATAAAGCGAGGTAAAATCGTATACTTGGATTTAAAAAAATCCAAATATTTGATTTACCATTATACTTAAAGTAATATCTTAAAAATCTTTCCTAACACACCTACATTCTATCAAACAACTTGAATTTCATATAAAATACAAGTACTTATAGCACATTTGACATATAAAAAATAATTATTTTACGAAAGTGTGTTTGTTAGTTGATAAGACCCTTGGCTTTAAAGAGATCACGCATAAGACCTTTTAGGTACTTAATCTCGCGTTGCAAATCAGTGACATTGTTCTTTAGATCTGTATGTCTGTCTAGCAGTGCCTTTTCTTCTGTTAAAATCTCCTCAACCTCGGCTTTCTTTTTCAGACGATATCTGGTAGCTGCATTTTTGTTTTGTTCCTTTTTACGGACCTTCTTTTCTTCAGGTGCACCTTTAGTATGTGGCTTTGATCTTTTGCGTGGATTTTTAAGAACAGAGTCATTATTGGTGTATGATTCGATAGTTTCAGGCACCCATTCAGTATCATCTGAAGAGCAGTCACCAAAGTTACTGGTACTGCTGCTTGCTGGTGATGCCGGATTGCTACTGCCGCTACTCCATTGCATATCCTCCACACGAGTGCGTACTAATTCGTCAACTACTGCTAGTTCATGGGCAATATCTGGGTGGGGAGTAACAGCAGGGGGATAGTTCATTTCATGGCTAAATGGTACAGAGTGTATATCAGACTGCAGGTGCTTTTCAGGTACAGAGAAAACGGCTAGTTTGTTATCCGGAATGACTGGATATGTTGCCGATGCAAGAAGTGGTTCTAAAGTGGTAAGCATTGGTTGTCCACTCGGAGGACTCTGGGGTGGTGTTAAAGTGCCATGGGTAAATTCCACCACGTCATACATTGTTTCAAATTCATTTAAAAGGTATTGAGTATCGGGTGCCTTATATTCAGATTTCACAATTTGTATGGGAACTGCTATGGCACGTGGTGGTTCCACTTCATCCAAAATAGGCAACATTTTCTCATCGAGAAGGAAGGGTTCTGCAACAAAAGAAACATATTAGCTATGAATACATTTGTTTAATATTATTGTGTATTATTTGAATAAGCAATAGATTTGAAATTTGTTTTGCTTTCCTTTTCTAAGGAAATTTTTGTTTTTATTTATTACCTACAGTATTTAATTTGATATCAACCTTGAAATAATCTGAATAAATTTTCTAAAATATTTATTACCCTTTAGACACAGATCAAGTTTAAATATAAAAAAAATTCTAGTTTAAAAATTAGCTTTTTGTGTCAACCAATTTCACATTTTTAGAAAACTGTAGTCGTTTTATACACTTGTTTTACCTTACCTATATAAAAAGACCAGGGAGATTAATCTATCCTATATAGTTACTGATTTCAGTTAAATTATTAATATAATTTTGCCTTGGTTGGTGCAGTAGTATTCCTAAATTGAAACCGATAAGACACCACAGTCTTTAAAGTGGGTTCAAACCTTTGATGTGAACACAAAAATCAATCAACTGTTTCATGAAATACCAAAATGCAGCACTTTTTGCCATGTGTATTTCGATAACTACATATAAGAGCCATATATAGAGAAGGTGAAACTTGATTTGTTCTTTTATAGCCATAACTGGTAACAAAATATACACGGAGTGGCTTAATCCACACCTTACTAAACAAATATTTGCAGGTAACCAATATTTATGAAAACTAAGTAAACAGGAGTGCAAATTCTATAAAATTAATTTTAACGAAATAAGGTGAACCCCGTTTTAATTATTTTTCAGCTTGTATTAAGAACTTTAAAGATATATTAGTTGTAACTGTATACATAATATGTATAAAAAGTTTCAATATATTATATTCAAATGTTTTATTAAATGATATGGAAATACTGCACCCTTATCTGTTAGTATTTATGACAACTTAAGTTTAGCTCAATAGTATTTGCTCAATTTGAATGCATCTTGAATAATTGTTCCCGTCATTGTCTAGTATAGCTATATTTAAAAAAATAATTATAATTATAGATGGAAGAAATCTACAACAATTCGAAGTTATTTATCTATGTTCTTAGTTATTTCCTTAAGATAAGATAAAACGTGCGTATAAAATAAAAATAAAGGGTATGTAATAAAAGTATTATTTTTATATAATAATAAATTAATAAAATTAAATGTGTATCTTAACACATTTCAGTACTGAATGTTTCCCAAGTAATAAATAGTTAGAAATAACAATTCCCGTCTGGAGCGCTTTTTTAATCTTATCACCCTTATCTCAATAACAGCCGTCCCTCATTTTCCATTTTATTTTATTTTTACACAGAATCAGTTTGGCATTTAAAAATTATTTGAAATAATACCAAGTGAAAGTTACTTGTGTTACATCTATGATAATATGTGGACTCATTTTATTGAAAGGGTCCTTATTACATCAATATCCGCAAATCTTGACATATTGATATTGTATTTCCAACATCTACAGCCGACTTTATATAAAAGTAGGCTACGCAAGATCATTCTTATGTCGAGCGCACTAATAGAAGTTACTTGGTAACCGATTACTTTTATACTGCGCACGTTTCTAAAAAAAGTACACATTTACAATGCAAAACTACATAGGTACACTTCTCAGGAAAATGTTTAAAATATAACTTTGATATTCCTATACTACAGCCATAATTATAATTTATTAATTACTTATATAATGTGTAGGGTGTAGGTATAAAACAGTGATATCCGCACCTAAATACCCACACGTGGTGTGACTGGTGTGGCGGGTAAAAGCCATGGGGGTATGTATTCGCTGAGCAAATAATGCTGTTAAATTGGAAGTTTGAGTCTAAATAAATATGGTGGTATATAGAGTCAACCCTCTACCGGATTATATGAAAAATGTTTGATTTTTTTAATATTGTCAATCTTTTAGTAATAGGATATATAATAACAATAATAATAATAAATGACTTTATTTCCCAGAAACAATAAATATTAGCAAGTAACAATATATATTAACAATACTTAATACACAATAATAATCGTGGGAAACAAGGGGAAGTTCACTCGAAAGAGTGCTCTACCACTTAACCCTTGCAGTAAAGTATAATATAGTAAAGTTTTGCACAAATTTAAGTCAAGGCCGGGTTTTTTTTTTTTTTGGGAAAACTCAAAATAACCAACTAGTGATAATGTTAATAATGTATTAAATTTTAACAATAATTTAAATATTTTAATTCTTATCTTACCCATAAAAACGTTTTTTTTTTTTTTAATATTCAATCAATATTAAATCAGTTTTTTTTTATAAAACCTTGCATCCTTGCATTTGTATTGTATATTTACTAAAGTAGAAGGGTAATGTAAAATCTATGTTTATGACTATAACTGTGTTTTGGGTGATAATTTCTTTTAGTCTCCCCATTGGTACGTCACTGGATCAAATAGCTATTAGCCGTTGATATAAAAAAATAAGGGTGACTGAATTAAAATGTTTAGATACACTTTTTATTCAGCAATAGAACAAGAAATAAGTGAAAGTGTTTGGCGCGGTTGTCCTTGTATATGTATGTATAAAATGTAAATATAATACCTTGCAGAAAATAAATCAGGTCATAAATGTATTACATTATAGTTTTTCAAAATTAGTATCGAAATAAGCAGTGTTAGTGCCTGTATCCAATTCCTAGAGATATACTTTTGGAAAATTTCCAGAAAACTTCTTTTGCAAACAATTCATTACGTTTTGTCTTCAGATAAAAAAATAATAATTCAAACCAGAAAATATCCAAGCTATTTCATACCATCAACCATAACAATGTATTACGAAATCAGTTGTACAATAAAATAAGTCGAAAGGTCTCAATAAACATGGGTCTCCCTATTAATGGATCGAGATGAAACGTTTTTGATCACGAATCTATAAATTTCATTCATAACTATTCGATTTTCTAAAATAAAATAACAGGCATTACATCTACTGTTTTTCTACAAAAAAGGGACTATTTTTTACGTAAATATTTTACTTTATTGTTTTCACCAAGGCTTTATTTTCACAAGAACTCAAATAAATTCCACTACCCATATAAATACTTCAACATACTAAGAACAGCTTACATTTAGAAAAAATATTAATAACGAACCTACTCGATATTTAAAAATTTATTAGGAAAGGCCATAAGTTGGTAAACTAAACGTTTGGTGTCTAAGAAAAATAAAGATCATTATTATTATTTATTATTGTTAGTTATACATAACTATTATGTGATGTCAAAACAGATTTATATTAATATGTACAGGGTGTCCAAAATAAGATCCTCTATCCTCTTATCTCAGAAAGTATAAAAGATAGAGAAAAAAAGTTAAATACGAAAGTTTTTTGTTTTTACCTGAATTTTTCATTTTTATAACTTACTTGAATACAGGTTGTTCAGTTTTTCTGATCCAGGCATCAACTTTCTTTTTTTAAATGGGACACCCTATATTCAATTACGTTTTTGAACTCTCCTTAAAGTTCTAGGTCGACATTGTTAAGAGTACCCTATACCTATCATTTACCGTTACGAAGATATTCGCATTTAAAGATAAAAATCTTAAAAAACACCTGCTCAAAAAATCTCGGCAAAACAAGTAAGACATCAAAAAAAAAAGCTAAATAGGGTTTATTTCGTAGACAATTAGACTCAGAAATTACTTCTATGGATCAATATTACCTGATTAAAATACAGGGTGTTTTTGACAGATGGCTCAAACATGTATATGTTAAAATTCCAGAAAATCGAAAATCTCTTATGGAACACCCTGTGTATTATTATATTTTTGGATTCTCTATTAAATTTTAACCTTACTCTATATAACATTCCCTATTCTTATTTTGCTTAGTTTTCAAGATATTGACGAAAATGTGGAAAAAATGTTCATTATCGGCTATTATTAAAAATATATCTACTATTATTTGGTATATTATAGTAAGTGTGCCTTAATACTGATTAAGAATATATTATTTTATCAAATCTATATTTTTTTAAATTATTTCATTAATTATTAACTAATATATACAAATCTATGTTTGTAACTTGAACCAGAAATAACTATATACCTATAAGTGCAAGTTTTCTTACAGCGCAATCACTTTGATTGAGCGCTACAATTTCCATCCTGATTTTAATCTTTAAATCATCAACATTATTACTCTGAATTTGATAAACTCAGGTTTTCAATGTAGCCCATAAAAAGTTATCAAGTGGAGTTAAATCTGGGATCCTTGGCGGCCATGGGATATTCCCGTTTGGCCCTATCCATTCCACAAAATAGTTCTTAATAAAATTCTTTACAACTGCAGTATTGTGGCATGGGACTCCATCCATCTGATAGATGATCTCATTGGCATCTTCTTCGGCATCCAATAAAGGTAAAATGCAAGTTTGTAATGAATGCCATTTCCTGATATTTTACCTAAGGTACCTGGGACCATTTAAATATTGGCCAAGAAAGACAGGGCCTAAAATGTGTCTCTTATAAATAGCGCACCAAACATTTTCGTCAATATCTTGAAAATTAAGCAAAATAAGAATAGGGAACGTTATATAGAGTAAGGTTAAAATTTAATAGAGAATCCAAAAATGTAATAATACACAGGGTGTTCCATAAGAGATTTTCGATTTTCTGGAGTTTTAACATATACATGTTTGAGCCATCTGTCAAAAACACCCTGTATATTAATCAGGTAATATCGATTCATAGAAGTAATTTTTGAGTCTAATTGTCTACGAAATAAACCCTATTTACCTTTTTTTTGGATGTCTTATTTGTTTTGCCGAGATTTTTTGAACAGGTGTTTTTTCAAGATTTTTTTCTTTAAATGCTAATATCTTCGCAACGGTAAATGATAGGTATAGGGTACTCTTAACAATGTCGACCTAGAATTTTAAGGAGAGTTCAAAAACGTAATTGAATATAGGGTGTCCCATTTAAAAAAAGAAAGTTGATGCCTGGATCAGAAAAACTGAACATCCTGTATTCAAGAAAGTTATAAAAATGAAAAATTCAGGTAAAAACAAAAGACTTTCGTATTTAACTTTTTTCTCTACCTTTTATACTTTCCGAGATAAGGGGATAGAGGATCTTATTTTGGACACCCTGTACAATGTGGCTGACTTTTTCAAGATAATTTTCTATTTACAGAACATTCCAAATATTGAAAGAAGTCATATTATACAGTGAGTACAAAAGTAACCCGTAAATTCAGTATTTCTTAAATACCCATTTTAAAAAAAAATTATTGGTAAATTTATGATTACTCGATTTGATTTTATTTTTCCTCTTATTTTACATTTATTTAATTTTTTACAAGGTAGCTTATTAAAGCTGCACCAACGCAAACTTTCATTTTTTAAATAGCACACCCTGTATGTTTTGACATATTTAAATTGTCACTCACTGTATATGTATTTCAAAATACTTATAATTTTTAATACAAAATACATATAATCTTCGCTCATAACAATAGCAGTAGTAAAAACCTTTCTACATGGATAATGGATATGTTTAAATTTCATTACTACATTATGTTATGGATTATTAATGGCACTACGGCTGGGCTGGCAATATGTGTTAGCAACAAGATCTAATCCTAGTCGATAAAATTATAAATACGTAGCCGAGAAAAAAACTAGAATATTGTATCGTTTTCCAATTAATTATAAATTGTAATTTTATAATTACTATGACCAACACTGAAAAGACACACGAGGAAATATAACACAACACATTATTTTCTAGTCTTTCTTGATTAAATATTCAGATTGTTATAATATATTTAGATCATACCATGCAATTTAATATTAACAGGAGTGGTTTTATACTCTATTTAAAATTGTGTAAAAAAAAATGAATAAATATTTACAGTTTAAAACATGTAGAGGATTCCTCTTTTCACCTGATAACCAAATACGAATAAGTAACACAATTTTTCATTTGCTCATTTTACTGTAGGTACTCTGGAATTCGATATAGAATGGATTCGATACTTTACTTTTTGTAAACCTAAATTTAAAAATACATTAGATGTCAGAAAAATATTTATACATCGATACATTTGTCGATATGTCGAATAGCAATAAAGAAACTCGTTTATATGGATATAATAATAATAATAATAATAATAATAATAATAGTAATAATATCTCTACCCCTCATTCTAATCACAAGGATTAGCCCGGAAGTCTGAGACTTGTGTGAGAGAGGGGGTGGCATATTATTATTTCGCGGGCCGCATTTGCGCCTCAGGAACGACTTACGTTGATAGGCCCTAACCACCATTCAGTGCTGGAATGAGGGAAACCTGGAAAACCTCATTAGTTAGGGGGACAAGTCAAACATCAACTGATTTTAATCTCTCACATTAACACCAAGTTAACATTCTTCCCATCCTAGGCCATCGCCAGGATGATTGCCAAGCCATCCCTGCGAATAAGCCTTGATCTACGAGTAAACAATTTAATGAAAAATTGTTGGCGGAATGGGAATTAGAACCCACGACCTCTGGGTTGAGCGATCGAGACGCTAAGCCCTGAGCCACCGGCCCGATATTCATTGATAGTTATCAATATGCATCCGATATATCAATAACGATCGGTATATCGATAACTATCGATACTAAATTTATAGTTATCATGTTATCAAATTCAATATTTACACTTACGTTTCTTCTACAATTTAACATTGAGTACACGAAATTTACTTACGCGACAGTACAATTTTAAAGTGAAAACATGATCCGAATGTAATTCAGAAACTCTCAATAGTACTAACCCTCAGCACCTCAGGAGGTCCCAAATAAATATCACTAAAGAATCTACTGAATTGTATATTTTTTAACTTACTTACATAATATTTACTTCAAAGGCAATGTAAACAAATTAAATATATTAAATTGTCCGTTGTCCGTCAGTGTCAATATCCCCATCTATAGCATCGATAATAAGTAACTATGATAGCTACGATATTTATTTACCTACATTGTGTAAATTATATATTTTATCACCCATCCCCAATTAGCTTTAATAAGGAGCAGCATAGCATGGCATATAACAAAATTAAGTTTGTCATTTAGTTTATTTCAATTTTTTAGAGTAGCATTATGTTGGTATAAGTAATAGATATTAATTCTTTTATTTCAAATTCAGATTGTAATAGTCACAATTTCGTACTTATAACAATTTTATTACGTGATATTCGTTGTTAGTGTTGTTACACTAATTTTTTGAAGGCATTACATCTAATATGCATCTAATCGTTAAGAACACATCAAAAAGAACACAGTGTTGCACATTTTTCCTTTCACGTCATGTGTAGTGTCAAAGTTTAAACTGTAAATTCACTAGATTCCTCTAAATATAATAATAATAATAATAATCTTACCAAGACATCTTTAAATTCCATGGGAATAATTTTACTCTCAGTTTTGATTAAAAAACAAAATATTTTCGAACTAAAAACCTTGGGATATATAAACACAACTCTTCTTAGTTTACTTAACATCGAGCTTACGTAATTTATTTATTTTGGTGGCCAATTTAATATTTAAAATAATTCTGGAGAAGATTTTTGACTGACTTTGAACTACTGAACTCGTTTGTATCATCAAGACGCAAAAATAGACCTTGCATATATTTGCCAAAGTATCAATATTCCTTATCTTATATCAAAAGATATAATCCCCTCCCTATATAAATTAATATGAGGAACACCTTTATAAATCTTTAACCATGTAATATAATAATAATGCTGTTCTAAATTTAAACATCGAAACAGTCGAACGTATCTATATTTTTTACTGTTTATTTTTAAGATCTTATTAACTTTAATCCATCAGAAAAATATTTCTTAGTCACATATATTCGATAATTGATATTTTTTAATGATGCTGCAAACTTTTTAACATAGCAAATCATGGAAATATAACAGAAATAAATAATAAATTAAGGGCCAAAATACTCTTAGAATGTTTACTCTGTTGTTTTATTTAAAAAAACAGTCGAACTTTCCTTTTGTGTTTTAAAATGTTTAGATTTTCCCCCCATATATTAAAAAGAAATAGCTGGATACACACGTAAAGATTTATCGAGCGATTTGAACAATTTATCGTTAGATTTACAGAATTGCGCAAATAAAACTGCTAGTTAAGGGAAAAAACTAATTTAAGAAATTTGCACGATAAATCTACGTAAATAATTTTGAGCGATAGTTTGTAGTCACAATATTAACATAACGATTAATTGGGCAGACAAATGTCACAGTCGACATTTGGCAATTTGACAATTAGTTGTCGATTTGTGCATGCCACATTATATTTTTTATCAAACGTATTTATACACAGAATGGCAAGTAAAGAATTCATCAGTGGCTTAATCAGCCTAATTCACGTGAATCTTGGTTATTGGTTACAGCTTGGTTCTTGAAAAACATGGCGGAATGCTATTCAGGTGTTTCTTGGTTGTTGGATTGAATATTGGTTATTGATTTGCATATTAGATATTGAAATTGTTCAACATTTTGTATTCAGGTGCTTCATATTTTTCAATAACAGTTTTCGGTTTTCCATATATCATAAGCCGGTCAAAAAAGGTCCGCTTAGTGGATTGGATGTTGAAATTTTTTATATAAACAAATTATGACGGATCTAATTAATTTTCCATTGATCATTGGGGCTTTACAAAACGAAGATGAAAGGTAGGAAAAGGAACAATAATTTTATTTTATTTCCTTAGTTGGTTTTTAATAAGTAGGTGTATTTTTAGACTTGAATATAATCGCAGAAAGAAGGACTTGAGAACCACTACAGATCCACTAGATCTGTTTTGATCAAGATCCTCTGGATTGTTGGAGGGCAATAATTTGACAGTAATCAAAATTTTATTTTTGCGTAAATAGTCAATATAAATGTTAAATTGTTTTTTTGAAGTACGTTTCTTCTCCATACTTAGTTAAGTAAAGTTTAAACCACAAAATCTGTTTAAACCAGGAAACAAAAAGGTTTAAAACACTACTTGGTATTCAAATAAAATTGATCAAACCAAGAACACGAAAGTAATAATTTGTGGTGGTATGATATACCTATTATAGTCATAGAAAATAGTACTATATTTTCTATGATGATAATTAATACCATAAAACAAAAAGAATTATTAATTTAATACACTCCAAAAAATTACACCTAACAACGCGGGAAACAGACACGAATCCTGTGCAGGAATCACAGAAAAAATTAAGGTTATATTGGTTATATTGGCTATTTTGACGTTCGCATTTGACAAAAATACAACGTTGCCACGTTTGAAAACCAATTCAAGAACAGATTTTCAATTTCCAATAGTTCCGTTTTCAAGGGGGTCACCTGAATAGGAATTCTTCTCAATATTGAAATATTTCAATATCCAATATTGGCTAATTTCAATAAACAAGAGTACACGTGAATTAGGCTGAATTGCACTATATAGAGATAAAACAAAGCAACCATGCACTGACTCTTTACATTACACCTCATATTGCAAGCGAACGATCGGTTATATTTTTCGAAATTACGAAAGATCCCCGATCCCCGATAAATTGAACAAATTTAACCAAATTCAAGATATATCGCTCCAATGAAACTTTGCGTTAGTAGCTTGAGTGCGATTTATTTATTTATCTACCAGAAATTTCTTAGCGATTTATCTAACGATTATTTGGTACAATTTATCGAAGCGATAAATCTTTACGTGTGTATCCAGCTATTGAATAATACAGGTAATATTTATGCCATTAGGAAACTGAAAGTATTACAATATACCTATATCCCTTATTTGCATAGACGTTATAAAAATAGCAAATAGTCTCAACATGGTATATATTAACTTGATAACCTCGATTATGCTAAGCATAATAAATATTTCATTAATTTTTACAATGCAGCTGCAGTAGTTTTCCAGAACAGGCAAGTTTTTCATAACCATTTGATAATCAGATAGGCGGTAACTTTTGTTTATCTCTTGAGTAAATTTTCAAAAATTGTTAACAGTTGCTACACTGCGCCTCAAGGATGGATGGAAATAACAATGAAAGATACTGAGGTCAATTAATCTGAGGGCATCATATCAAGGGTAAGATAAAAAAAATCAAATACCTACTGGTTTGGGTGCACCTACATAAAAATGGAATGTATTTAAAATAGTGCATTTTACACAATCATGTAATTAAAAACTAACTATAAATAATTCAAATGGCAAATTTTGCTTTTATATCTATAAAAAAAAAAACACAGGGTGAAACAGGAATGTAGTCTTGTATCCCGATACTCAATGTCTTTTATTTTCCAAGGTACCATACTTGGGAAGTATTTATGGCGAGACCAAAATCAGTATTTGTTATGTCATAATTATTATTAATAAATAGGGTACACAAACACTTCCTATTTGACCAGAAGTGACGTAAATTTTTAAAACATAATCGGAACACCGATTATACTTTTACGTATTTAGATTCACAGTGATTTTTGATTTCTGTACCTATTAGCACTATTAGTACCTATCATTTTCAATTTTTGAAAGTTGAAAGTCAAAATATTTGATTAGTTTTTTAAATTTGCATTTAGTTTCATGATTCATGAAAATAGTTTCGTAACATGTTCGCAACAAACTGAACATCAGAAAAATATAATTTTACGTGTCAGTCATTCCAACACATTAGTCTGATGGTGTAATATATAATATCAATCATTGAAAGCATTCCAATTTCAAATTGTTGCCCTTTGAGACGTTACACCCTTTGCAGCTCCACATGCTGTATATTTCTAGTTACGGATCTGACTGATGCATCATGTAAGAGTGCCCATTTATTTTTAATATAGTGTTGTTTATATTTAATTCAATTAAATTATTTGTTAACTATGTTTGTTTTAACTATATAGGTACCGATATACTATCACTATAGATTTCTAATTTATATTTACCAATAAATGTTGTGCCTGATAAGAAAATTTCCGAAGTGGAATTTATTGAACTTACGTCAAAGGGAAAAGACCTAATTTAACAGGTCAGTTCTTTGTTGTTCTTCGTGTACATATTAAGACAACAAATAGTTATTTATAAATAACTACATATAATTAGGTACTCATTTTCAAATTTTTTTTTTTTTTTGAAACAGATACTTTCTGATTTAATATTCTGTAGTACAGAATATTGTTTATATCTACGTATATTATAAGAAATGAATATATTTAATGTATATTTAGTTGACTAATTGAGCACACTGCTAATATTTTCATTCGAGCAAAATCTGTCGAAATTATCAACATTGAATGCTGCCAAATTGTGAGTTAGAAATTAGTTTTTGTAGATGAAGATTAATTAAACTTTAAGCCATTTATAATGCTTTATAGTATATAGTTAGTCGAAAATTTTCGAAATACCTAATACCTATCTCCTCACTATATTTCTGTATACAACTGCTTCAAAAATATTTAAGTTCCTCCATCGATAGTGTTAGTCAATGGTTCCAATAAAATCTAATTTTAATGAGAGATTTTAGAGATTTACGATGATAAAATATGAACTAGATAATTAATTTTATGTACCTATTATTTAATCCACTAGTGTAACATTTTTCATGGTCAGTTTGAAACAAATGTATCTTCCGAAGGTACGGTTATAGAAAATTGGTATGAAATATTATTTCCTTTCAAATATTTATGTACCTAAAGACGCAATAGTTTTATCATTTTATCGTGCGTCCGTATATATTTTATTGTAGAGTAGGTATGTTTACCACGTGTGTTATATTTTATTAACAAATTCCAGTAGAACAATTAGAATTTGACTTTATTTTGAATAGGAGCCCCGCAGTAGCCCTTATATTTTTTCTTGTGTTACGTGACGGCTGCGAATATGGTTTCTATTGGTTTCTATACTACTTTGTCATTTTATTACTATTACATTGATGGTAATCTAAGCATTATTAAATTGTTTACTGAAAATAAACTGGCTCTGCACTCACTAACCGATAAGCCAATAAGAGTCAAGTGGTTCGTTTGTGACCAACAACAATCGTTTACAAAAAACTGATTAAGTAAATGTCCTCTTTGACTTGTACAGTTCGATAAGATAATCATTAAGGACGAGTTATCAAAAGCTCAAGGGGTTCAAAAATACGTTCTTTTCTGTTTATATTTACGTTTCCTTGAAGATTGGTATGGAGATTAGTCCAGTGTCTTTATTTTTGCGTTTTCTGCTGAAATGCAATAATGATACTGATGATGATAACATTATCTCGGAAAAATGGAATTAGATTTATAACTTGTGCTTAACAACAAAATTTGAATGATAAACTTTAACTAACCCATGTAAACGTTGTTGAGTTTGTAAAATCATTTTGGTATATATATTTTTTTTTATTTCGTTTTATTTAACGTCGGCCTATTTCCGCGACTAAGGCCAATCACCGACGCCAGGAGACGAGCAACCCCCAACCCCAATCTAGGAATAAATAATTAAATACATATTATATAATAATTAAGCATATAAAATATGTTTAACTCGAGAATTTCACTGTTTCATATTTTCTATTCTTTGACAGGGAGATATTTTTTGAGATCTGCTTCATTAAGAAATAGGAAACATAACAATCCGACTTAAAAATCGCTTTTTTTTTATAATTGGGATAGTTTCCATAATGAATGGCCTTGAAATAATATGTGAAATAAAATAAAATAATATATAAATAACTATTTGTAGTGGCGAGATACAGTGAAATACACTGCAGTGCCCTCTTTGGGTCTTTGCTACTACCTGTCTGACAATTATTGTCTAATTGACAGATAACGATCTGCAGAAAGCAGATGCCATTACAGCGACCTCTATTGTCTTTGAGGAAGACAATCCTACTTAATTATTGGAAGGAGATGCCGAAAACAACTACGCCACGGGCAATATGCCCCGACTGGCGTTGCATTACATCAACATCTCCATGGATGTCGCCACATCCTTCATCAAGACCAAATACCAGACAATGACCGGTTTCGATCATTCACATATGCCCCTTAGGCAATCAATGTCGCCAGATCATTCATCGATTCCGATACCTATGGCAATCTGATGAGATCATAACAAGATCGAAACCGGTCATTGTCTGGTATTTGGTCTTGATGAAGGATGTGGCGACATCCATGGAGATGTTGATGTAATGCAACGCCAGTCGGGGCATATTGGCCGTGGAGTAGTTGTTTTCGGCATCTCCTTCCAATAATTAAGTAGGATTGTCTTCCTCAAAGACAATAGAGGTCGCTGTAATGGCATCTGCTTTCTGCAGATCGTTATCTGTCTGTCAATTAGACAATAATTGTCAGACAGGTAGTAGCAAAGACCCAAAGAGGGCATTGCAGTGTATTTCACTGTATCTCGCCACTACAAACATTCACATATGCCCCTTAGGCAATCAATGTCGCCAGATCATTCATCGATTCCGATACCTATGGCAATCTGATGAGATCATAACAAGATCGAAACCGGTCATTGTCTGGTATTTGGTCTTGATGAAGGATGTGGCGACATCCATGGAGATGTTGATGTAATGCAACGCCAGTCGGGGCATATTGGCCGTGGAGTAGTTGTTTTCGGCATCTCCTTCCAATAATTAAGTAGGATTGTCTTCCTCAAAGACAATAGAGGTCGCTGTAATGGCATCTGCTTTCTGCAGATCGTTATCTGTCTGTCAACTAGACAATAATTGTCAGACAGGTAGTAGCAAAGACCCAAAGAGGGCATTGCAGTGTATTTCACTGTATCTCGCCACTACAAACATTTACATATGCCCCTTAGGCAATCAATGTCGCCAGATCATTCATCGATTCCGATACCTATGGCAATCTGATGAGATCATAACAAGATCGAAACCGGTCATTGTCTGGTATTTGGTCTTGATCATGATACAACTACACTGATATGCTCATAACTTGACCAAATTTCGTTTGTTCTGCGCACGACGTCATTCTTGATGCTAAAATGGCGAAAATTCAAATGCGTTACTGTCAACGTGACTGTCAGTGATATAATTATTTTCGTGTTTTTCAAATGTATTTCCGTATTATTATAATTGTGAGGTCCGAGGGTTATCAAGTTGTCATTTTTATATTATAGGGTGGTGTTTATTTACAGTAGTGCTTCTTATTATCTCTTCAAATTATAAAATTTAGGTTAGAATTATATTCGGTACGTAGATCGGTACACAGAATGCGGTTTGAATTAAAATAAGAAAGATTGATATTAATCAACTATTATTTTAGTTTCCCTGTATGAATCGTGTATTATAATTCCATAATCCACGTTTCTTTTATATTGTTATCTTTGTTTACAAGTATTTTATTTAATTTTGTATCAAAACTGATATCACGCTCATCGATAGACCACGCCCCCATGCGCTTAGGCATATCAGTGTAGTTGTATCATGGTTTTGATGAAGGATGTGGCGACATCCATGGAGATGTTGATGTAATGCAACGCCAGTCGGGGCATATTGCCCGTGGAGTAGTTGTTTTCGGCATCTCCTTCCAATAATATAAATAACTAGACAATAATTATTATTCAACTGCATAAAAAAAATATGTATTCATCTAAGGGCCGGTACTTCCACATCCAGCTAACGTGGTAACCGCGGGTTTAAATTAACTAGCGCTTAGATTATGAGCTTATACTTTTACTTACCATTAAAACTCCCAGTTTAAATATGGATTATATTTGACAGCCCATTACCACTTTAATCGGGGGTGAAAGTATCGGCCCTAAATATAGTACCTAGGTACCTACATGTTTAGTGAAATGGCATTTAACTCGTCATTTTAGTACCTATATAAATATAATCATAAACAGAGTCATAAGGTAGAATATTATTATTAAGATTCTGACCTACAGGCGGTCATGCAGCACACGGTTCGCAATAGCAGTGACTATAAAAATTCTTTTATAGTCACTGGCAATAATTTACGAACCGTGCATGCAGCAGTCAAACTTGCAGAGCATCCAAACCTAACTAAACATATTACATACATTTAGTATACCAAAGCAACACTTTTCAATTTTTTATGACTCGCAATATAGATACCTATGTTGTCTAACGACAATAACGACATTAACGACGTATTTGTTTCGAGAAAAACTAAAATTTTCACAAAAAAACATGATTTAAAAGAACCCCACGCAGCACTGTTATCCCTCCCCCAAAGGAAGCCACATCCAAAAATGAACCATTAAATATGTAAGATTTTGAGTCATGTCTTACTTTAATATAAATAGATAAATTTGATTACCTCTATTTCTCAAAAATTGACTAACTATAATCTAATCCTAAAAGACAAAATACTGGTATTTCTAGCAGAATATTCATCAATGCTATTTATTTTAGTTAGATGCCTATTCTGTTTTCCATGGTGAACATTTTTTATTGACGATTTCAAAACCTTGTATATAAAAAAAAAGTTATTTACCTTAATGTGAGAGTATTCTTTCTGATATAGTCATCATATTAATTTGCAACAGATCAAAAAAGAAACACAACATGAAAACCGAATTTATTTTAAGTAGGTAGTATGTACCAGAACTATGAACTATGACCATGAAGGAAGAACACGCTTGTATTAAGATAAGGAGAAGATCTAGGAGAACTTGAACAGAAAAAGTGTAAACTAGAAAAATCCAGAAGAAACAAGGAATACTGAAATAAAAAATACTAGCGAGAGGCAGATAACGATGGAAACACTGAACATTTGAGTACAGGAAAACACGAAATCCTATACTGATTACTGAAAAGGCAAATGTTTGAAGCATTTTCAATTTTGTCCTTTTTTAACATGATAAAGTTCTTCCTTACTTATTCATACATAGTTACCTACTAATTTTCATCAATTCAAAGTGAATTTATATTTATAATATATCCACAAAAATAAAGCTAATGACGTATCCTGTATCCAAGTAACTGGTTTCTCGGCCATGTTTTCATGAAATAACAGACACAAGCACAACCAAATTCTGAAAGCATATTATGAATATTTGTTTACCCACTTCTCCTAGACAGCAATTGCTTGATTAAATATCCTTTACAATAATTCAACAGGTACAGTACTTATATGTATGCATATAAATAATTATGGACTACATTTAAACGCATGACTACCTAATGCATGTCTGTTTTAGATTTTTCTTTAGGTTGGTGATAGATGATTAAATAAAAGCCGTAAATGTAAAACGATTAGGAATTTAGCTTTCACATAGTTTCCGAGACAGAAAATTACTTAGTTCTTGTTATCCATATAGTAGATACATATTAAGTTAGCAGCAAAATCATATTAATAACTATAGATACATACTACAAAATACAAAGCAAATGTAGTTTCCTCAATTGCCTCGAAATAAAATTAGTATATAATAATATATAACAATCTCATTCTGACACCGACCAGTTAACATATTCTAAAATTACATACTTTGTTCGAGTGAATACCTACCACTAATTTCAAAGCAGTAGCGACATATACATCTGCATTAGTAAACTTTTTATTGATTTAGAAATGTATGCAACCAATTTCCTATATTTAAATGAATATTATTGGAAATATGATAAATCATTAGATTTGTTACAGATTATGAAGAAAACATTTCCGAGATTAGTGACGGCGACTATTTCAGGTGATCACGACATTCCATTGGCTACTGGCTCAGTTTCACTGGTAATGCCGTCACTGGTAATTACGAATATCCCCTTGTACCGTTGAGTTAATTTTCCCAAGAACTTACATATTGGACAAGGCATTTTGTGTTTTATGAACGAGGGCTTCCTCACATTAGTATATTTTTGCTTCGGACCGTCAGTATTAATACGTAGTTCAAATAATTACGTATCTTTAAGAAAAAATCATTTGCTCTACTTACTTAAAATTAACTTTGTTTGCAAATATGGAAAATTCCATGACTTTCCAGGTTTTCCATGACCTTTTATAATTTTTTTCCAGTTTAATATATTACAAAAATAGAGTAGTATTTCATAAAAATATATTATAAAAGTTTTGTTCAAATATGGGCTTGGACTTTGCCTGAAGATGTGCGCGAGTTCAAAATAATTAGCCAATCCAAACGTAATCAAGTAAGACAACTTCTTAGAAGATTGTTTAATTTTTACGGAGATAGTCCCAAGGAACATTTTTTTTAATAGGAATGCTCTTGTTTACTGAATTCAATGATAAATGACTTCGTCTATGAAGTGCGTACAATATTTCAGCCTCAGACACTTCATTTATGGTTACGAAATTATTTACATCTTTCAGTTTTCGATGAATTCAACATTATTGTTTTCTACAGGACAACTTTTATTTTCAAAAAAGAAAAATTTACAAGATTCAAAAAATGTCAATTTACGAAAAGCAGTACTAATTTTAGCCAAATAACTGTTTACTTATGAAAACCAATAGTTCTTGTTCTGAAAAATATCTTTGAAACAAAATATAATATTATATGTATATTGCGCCAAAAAATTAGAGAATAAAAAATATTTATAATTTTCTTTAGTTTTATTTATATAATTTATAGTTTTATAAAAGCTATTAAATCTAATAGGCTGATGGTACCAAGTATCGATCCACACCCTTAACCCAAGAGAATGTATCCATCTTCGATTACTGTCACGGCTGTTGCAACTTAAACTTTACTTAGGTGCCTCATGCTTATACAATATTTTAGTACCAAACAGTACCAGTACCATATACCAAACAGTAATGGCAAATAATTGGCATGCGCACACTCGATTTGATGTATTTTTTGTGATGAAAGCTATTGAATTTTAAACTAAACTGTTTCCTGCAGTATTTCCCATGTTTTACTTCTTTTTCTTTTTGGGAGATGGCAAGGTTGATTTGCTCAATTTCATTTCTTTTATAAAACTATAAAGAAAATTACAACTATTTTTCAGTGTTAGCGTAGTGTATTATTAATTAATATAGATTTTTTTTAAAACACATAGGAAATAGGTACCTAAACCTTTTTTTATATTCTGAGTTAAAAATTCTTGTTCACATTATGTAGTGTCTGGCCCATATGGTATATTGTTTGAATGCGTATACTAGTCTCAGAGAACAAATTAATAGCACTTACTTGATCATTATGTGGGTACATATTTTAATAACTGATAAAAGTTTTTAAAATCATTCATCTAAAATAATCACAATTTGCGGTATAACTGAAATTTCAATATATCACCATAAAATTTCAACATCATTTATTTATTTATGAATAATGGATGCGCGTGAAAATGCAACAGGTCGACAGGCATATTTTTCCATGATATGAATTAAAAAAAAGTCCAAAATTACCATTCAGTTCGAAAAGGGATTACATTAAGGAAAAGGGATTACAAAAGGAAATACACTATTACATAAAGGAAATAATTGTATTATTATGCTTTTATAAATCCTAGTTTGACTTATATAAAAAGAGGGTAATTATGATAATAATCCTATGGATATTTCAAATTATTTGACGACATTATATAATCATTGATCATTAATCAACAACTAATTAAAGCATAAGAAAAAAACAGTTTCAAATAAAGTGTCACAAATATTGTACCCTACTTATCGACTCCCAATGGGTGTTTTATTCAACAGTGTAACCACTCGGCAACAAGTCAATGAACAAGCTATTAATACTGCCCCTTAGGTCAAAAAATTATCTATTCGAGATTACATCGCGCTCAAATTCTAAAAATAGTGGATGCAGTAGCTTAGCATTTATATCTTCAGATTAATTGAATCACGACTTTACACGTTAAATATGAGACTTTATACTTTAAATATGAGAAAGTGCAATTTGGGCATTTCAAGGAGAACTGTCCAAATATACAAACAATTATTCCATACATAGACTTTATGATTAGAATCTTTAATTTGAAACCGAATACTTGTCTTGTAAAACTATCGGTTTCTGCCCCACCACGTAAAGGCATAAGCATGGAAAGCTGAAGGACTACTTCACTACTTCCGCAGTTCCAACCAGTTGGGCGTAGACATGTTCTTTCATTTTTGCAACACCTTCAAAATTACATAACGTCATTAAAAGCTGTTTATGTATCAACTTTGTGTACCTATGCAAATATTTTAGACACCTACTTTTAATATTAATCGAAATACATTCGTTAATCAAGATGCTTGATTAACCACCTTGCCTAACGTTTTGTGGTTTCTTCTACAATACCTGATATTGAAAAAAATTGGCATTGTTGACAGTAGAAACCATATACTTGGGACATATATATTTGGATAAAATCTGTTGTCACACTATTTCGATTATTTCTTTGCTCCTATTAAGAATTAAGATATGTCCATCCGTCCAAAATGTTCCTTGGTATTGCTTTCCCAAGGCACTAACATTTTATCTTTTAATAATGTTGATTTTCAAAACTTGCAAAAAACCTTAAATCTTATTGGCACCTTTTCCCATAATATTAAAAACAAATAAGTTAACAAAAGTGGGAATGGTCAGTTAATAGTCTTGCACAGGGTGATTTTTTTTTTAGAAAAAAAATGTTAACGTGCAGTAAAATTTTTGTTCTTCAGTTTTATCTAATCATGTTAAACATCATGCGGAAATTAAAAACTATCTTATTCTGAGGAAAACTCAAGTTGGTTTTGCTTCATTCTTTATAGCTTAAAAATGTTTAAAACTGATAGCTCGTTCATTTATATTTTATAATTTTAGAATTTAGAAAAAACTTTTTCTTTTCCTATCAAAACTTTTTCTTTTCCTATCAAAACGGTGCACGTCCAATATACAAAAACCCTATCTAAATGGAACCTATACCTATGAAACATATTTTTTATTGATCTGAAATATTGTCATCAATCAGTTTGTGCATGTAAAACAATAATGAATTAATGTATTATTATAAATATTAGGTGGGAATCTCAGACCATCATACAGAAACGACAAAATTGTATAGTTGGAGAGAAATATGTTGAAAACAATAGCTGTAATAAATATACAACAGTAGTACACAATACCGCCTCTTGTCTTTATTGTGTTAAACTATAACAAATTCCAAATAGTAATGGTACTGATGATAATTAAATTACAAAATGGAATATAAAATTGTTTAATTATTATTAGAGTTAGTAAAGTTCACTGCACTGGGAATAAACAACGTAAATAGCAATTAATGTTTATTAGTTGTCATTTAATTGTAACCACAATGCGATTTTTTTATTGATACTAACTTTCAGAACTAATTACTGAGGAACTAGGTAGTTATAAAATCATTATCATAGTGATTTGATATTCCTCAGCAGATACAACCAAAACGAGAAAGACAAGTTTTGCCTTGTTGTCTACTTTGAATTCTGCATATATTTGAATTTTATTTGTGTATCAGCCTTGAGTTAGGTGGGAGCTCGCTTAATATGAAGTTCTTCGCTTAGGTATTTATCGAGGCATTGGGAGTTTATATCAATAAGTTGTCAACAGGGACTGATATCGTAAACCTACCATAACAAACAGCCATTATGCAGATTGACAGGGGTCACCAACTATATCAAACACAGCAAAGTCTATAGTTCTAATATAAAAGTATATTAATAAGGCAGTGTAGAGCGGGGGCGGCGTAAAGGGCGGCTTGGGCGGTGTGTCAGGGCACTTTTCAACGTCTTTTGACCAGTTTTTGAGAATTGAACACAATTTCTCTATTCCACGTGTAATGGTAGCTGCACTTCATGCTATACACGATGACCGAAATAACCATTGGTACGGCCGACCATTAGGAGTTTAAATCGAATTTGTGGGCACCGATGTTACATATACAAGGCAACGTGCTTCGAATCGCCACAATATGGAACCGATACCGTCGAGAGAGCGCGATATGCTGAGTTTCTAATAAAACGCAACTGCAAAACACCGTGAACGTACGACAAGACTTCTCCGACGTAAACGTGGAGCTCGACTAGTCGTCCCTCAAATACTTCCCCACCAGGCCGACGTTCCATGTGATCGTATAACAAACAGATAAACAACTTTATTGTAATATTCTGTTATGTTATGTTATAACAAATCAATTATAGTCGTTTGTCTATTTGGAGGGGAAGGTCTGAAGGTTTTTTATCTTAAAATTCTACTATAATTATAATTTTCCTTGGTGTCAACACTTGTGCGCAAAAATAGATAAAAGGCAAAAACACACTTGCATACTTTGTTTTCTTTTTGGTACCGAACAGATGTAAAAGTACATGTGCGGTACTACAGAACACGTGATAATTTATAGCATGTATGTATATGGTATATGAAGTATTGTTAAATGTTAAAAAAATTCTCAGTTTCTGTGATTATACAAGATATAAGCTCACAATATAACGATATAAGTAATATATCACACCACCCCTAATAAGAGATTTAAATTTAAATTCCAGCACACTTTAGTCAAAAGTTTAAGCTATAGTTTCTAGATGTCTTTTCTGTTTTAAATAACGTAAAACTAGCTGGAAACCTAGCACTCGATGCATGTTTGGGTGTGTAGGAAAGAGCAACTTTATGAAAACGAACAGAAAAGGTGGAATTGTGGAAGTATACTATCTACATATTTTTATGCCAAAATGTAACAATGGCATTTGTAGATCTTTATTTAAAAAACAATTTCTGTTTCACCTTTCCAGAGACTAGCAACTTCATACTTTTTGGATAGTATGCGTGAACGTTAGAGAATTTAGTAGCTAGTCAAAAATTCACTCCCGGACTAAGAAAAGTTGACGTCTAAAAACACCAACCTTAGACGTTATTCGCCGACGTCTTTAGATGCCAGTTTTTTGTTAGCGACTAAATTCGCATGCGAATAAAAGAAGCATCACAGTCAAAGTTGTGCATGTCAAATTTCTCGTTGAATAAACGTCGCTTGCCAATAAAATAAACGCAATTTTATACGCCAACCTACCGTAAATAAAAAGATCACGCAGCATGTCATTGCAGTTTGTAGTGCGCCTTATCAATATTATATTATTATTTCGAGCAGATTGGAGTATCTAGGAGTCTATTTTATTTCATCTCCGAGTTAGAATGTTAGAAAACAATGTACAAGGTAATTTCGTAGCTTTGCACTTAATTAAGAGCGTTTTAATTGCAACCGTTTTTTAAACTTCGAATTAACTTTTTACAAGAATAAAAATACAAGGTGTCCTAAATTAATTTTATAATCAAGGTGTACTAGTAACTGCATATCATATTCAAGGAACTGATTGCAATCACCCTGCTCACACAAGACAATTCAAGTTCAATTCTTGACTAAATTTACTCTGGCAAAAAATAACAAAATTCGTATACACAGTTATTTTCTCACTTCATTATATCAGTGACTATAGATAATCACTGATTATATTGTGTAATGAAACAGCCCTAGACAACGCCTTATATTCTTTATATATCATTTTATTACCTAATATAAATCTGATAATAAATATTTATATCATAAATTAGAACATTATTCTGAATGCGGATATGCATTCGGGTGCATGATAATGAAATCCAAGAACTTTTTGTCCAGTAGCTTCTTTTGACTTTTTTTTTAAGTCAGAAAATGGAATATCTCTGAATGCAAGTATAGATATGAAATTACAGAGCCATATATTAAGAGATCTTCAAAAGATTTTCGACATTATAAAAAAAGATCAGAAAATCAGAAAATGATTTTTAAAAAATTTTATTTCAGAACACAAGTGCTCCATTTCAATAAATTTGTAACAAAATACCAAAACTGAGTCTTAAATTTAATTTGGAAAAATACCTGTATATCTATATACTTTACCTACAATTAAAATAATAATAATGTTTTATACGCTGCTTGATTATTAAGTTTGATTTAGGTTTTGATACTATATCAGTATCAAATAAACAATACAAAAAATTAAAAATAGGTACATCATACACATACCTTATTCGAAAGAATTATTAAAAAGGGGACCACTGTGCATACGTTTGCCAAAAGAACGAAGGTGCATCTATTATAAATACATGAGATGAGATTATATATTCTTCATCAGTGCCTTCGCATGATTCTCCTGATTTTAAAATCCAATAATTTCTGTTTTAGTTCCACCCATTTTCTCATAGTCATTCTGGCAGCACTATATATGCAACTCCATAAGCAAGCTGGCTCCGATCCTATGAAAGCCATTTGAGATCCCTTTCTAGCAAGTTCATTAGCACGTTTATTTCGTCCAATGCTTTTATGATCTGGCTGCTTGACTATCAGAGAATATGTAGTATGTTCGTGTTATTACGTGTGTAACCCCTCCTCACATTCTCCGCCGAATACGCCATTACTGCGAAAATTTCTGCTTTGAATAACGTGGGATAAGTCCCAAAACAATAGCTTCTACGCTATCTAGGTCTCGGCCCAAATACTCCAGCTCGTCTCTCTGTCTGTTTGGAGCCATCTGTGAACCACACGAGGCGTTAAACCTCCAGAGAATTTACCTTCAAGTCTCAGTCACTGATATTCTGTATTTGAACCTGGAATGGCTCGCAGAAGCTAAACTTTGCAATATTTCTGTCAGATATCGTCTCTAGGATAGGCTCTGACATCAATTACGTCTTATCTTGTATGTCCCCTTGCCTGCTACCGTTGCTTCTCAACGCAGCTGTTGGAGCCGAAGCCATGGATCCAGTTATACAGTATACAGGCCAAGCTCTGAATCAACCCTCTGATCAGCTTTTCTATAATAATGATCGAGATGCCTTATGCCACCATACAAGACCCGCATAAAGTATTCTGGGTCTCACCATTGAGGTGTACATCAAATGTAACATCTTCGGTTACAATTCCCAAGCGCCGACATACAAAAAATGTCCGTATCGCCTTGTTAATAGTTTTTTCCAGACGCTGGTTCCCGGTAAGCTTCATATCCAGTGTTACACCTAGTCTTCTCACCTAGGACGAGTTCTACAAGTCCGTTTAAATTTCCTCTTTTAGTGAAGGGGACCTCTCTTGTCCGGATTGACAGACTGCTTCCAAACTACACCAAGTCTCAGTAGTGCTCTTTGCATTCTAGCTCCGAAACCGAGTTATTATGTTTTCCAACCACGAGAACAACCAAGTCATCTATATAACCTTCTGTATAAAACACCGCTCTGTTAAGAGCATCCAGTGCATCATCCACTATTAAACCCCAGAGGAGAAGTGACAACATTCCTCCCTGAGGGCATCCCCGACTTACTATACACTTTGTTGTCCTCCATTCAGTGTCTTACTGGAATCTAATACATTGGGGAACATTTCCCCACATAACTTCCTACATGAATTCCACTTGCTTTCCTATTTTTTTTATATCCATTGAGAGTAACCCTATAAGTTTCCCACTCCCTGCATGATTGGCTCTATTAATGAGTTTTCTAGTTTATGCCTTCAGATTTGTGAGTTCCTTGTTCCACCATGGTACGGCGTTTCTAGTGTTCGTCACTCTCATCGGCCAATTATTTTCATACCATCGTGTAATAGCACTCTGGACTTGGAACTCCATTTTATCGGAATCCCAGTCAGTTCATGTAATTTAATAATTTTGATTTAATAATTTAATTCATGTAAAAAATAATTTTGTTAGTAATCTCGGATGCATTTCTCAAAACCTAGTAATATTCTCATGGATTATTAACTATCAAATTCAGTGATATAATGATAATATAATAAATACACAAAAACTAGTTTCTGACAGGTCATAAAATGCTCTTTTTTTTTCAAAATTGGTAAACTCTAGCCCTATGTTACATGTAGTTGAACTTATCTCCAAAGTAACTATAAAAATTAAATATAAAATAAGTAGGTAGGTAGTTAGTATTATTTGAAATAACAAGTTCGTGCGGCTTCAAGCGGAACTGGAAATAATTACATGTATGCTGGAAGTATTGTTAGAAAATAAATGAAGATGGTCATATTACTCCTTTACTCGTATGTAGGCAGTAAATCAGACTCAGGCAGGTAAATAAGGTATTGTAATACCTACCTTATTATTAGGTGCGAAATACAAGTAATAATGAGATTAATAATTCAAAATAATACATTACTAAAGATATAAAAAGAATCGAAAAATTTTAGAAATGTTAAATGCCTGACTATCGAAAATTGCCTATTGGACACTATATGGAAGTCAGGATATATTTTTTAAGTCACTGTATTGTCATTATATTGTGTCTACAGTTTTGATTCAATGTTACGTTTCAAACGTGAATTTGATACAAACGTGAAAACAAACAAAAATAATATGCCTTTCTTGTCCTTAATTACTTTATGAAAATAAATAAATAAATAAATTTCATTATTTAATACCAAATCTGTGTTTAGCAACTAATACTAATTTCAGCAACGACGGAACCAGACCAATTTATTTAAGAAGTAGCCTTCTGCAAGGCCACGTAAAACCATTCACCGTAAACTCTATAATGTGACAAATCAAAAATAGTCTAAAGCAAACAACCGTAACATTGCATCATAAGAGAAAACTGTAGATTCTAGAGTAGTGAATTATTTTGGCATTCATTTATGCTATATTATTACTATTTAAAAGGTTTGAATAATTTAAACAATTGTTTATATGAAAGTATGCAAACATTTTACAGTTTATAGTGTTAATAGTAGATAATATATATTTTAAAAATATATAAAAACAAAACCATATTTATCTGAAGGATACCCTACTGCCCTACTACATTTCACATACATCATCAAATTAAAATTTACAAATAATGAATTATCCTTCCTCTATTAGTGGTGCTTTGCTCATATTTTATTTTTTAATTCAAACATCCTATATATATTTGAAAATTTCGGCTTCCTTTCGCATCATAGGAATTGATTAGTTTATCTCTAATATAAGAAAGCAGTTGTAACTGAAATAAAATATAGCTCGTGCCTACACCTACCTACATATAAAAATGTTTTAGAAAGTAACAAAACATTTGCTGGAATTTGCGAAACAAAACCATGTCAGTGTTCATTTGAACATTTTGTAAAAAAATCGATATCATTAAGTGAAGCAGCTGTGGAAATTCGTTGTAACTGACTTAGATAATAATTTTATCGGTCTCTAACAGTCCGTGTGGTATACTTTCCTGGAATATTTATTCAATGTTGCATTTTTGTTTTCTCGAATATCGGATTCTATAGTTTTTAATAGAATTTGCATTGAGTGATTCCAACCACTTGTCTTTTGATTGTTTCCTGCGAGAAGTGATTATTAGACCGACATGAACACCCTAGCCACAACTGATGGATGCCTAGATATTTAAATTTTTGTGCAACTGACAGCTATCATCACTCTGAGGCTTATGAATAACAAAATAAGCTCAATAATCTTGGCAAACAAATAGACACATCAAATAGAAAATAAATAGGTATGTTCTTATGTTCAAGACACGTTTAGCATAACAATCAGCTGAATCAACGTCTAACTTCACCATAGACTTAACCAGCAAATTTTACTACAAATTGTAGAATACGATACCTATATTGGATAATACAATCATGTAAATTTCAGCAGACATTCCGAGAAAGTAGCATGTGCCATTAAATTGGCGGCAAGGACAACACCGATCGGTGTTGTTGGCCAGGAGCAACACCCCAACCCTACGCATTAGCTTAGAAAGAAGCTAAAGTTCTAAATCTAAAGTTTACATATCGCTTATAAAACTTGAGATTCTATGAAGAAATAGCGCGTTGCTCCCGACTTCCAAATCGAAGTAGTGTTTTCTATATGTATATAAATGGTATTTGAAAGAATTTCTCAACTGCTTTGATTTAAAGTCTGATAAATTAAAATGTTTTTTATACTATGATTATTTTATATAATTCCACGATACTATAACAGATTTTTTTTAATTACGTATGTGAAGCAATAGTCGAAATAATTTAGCACACAAGCAAATGCTAAGACTCTTCAAACCGTTGGCAACATTTCTGGGCACATGTCGATTATGATAATGATTATTTAGGCGCTATACCAAATAGTCGTGGTAAATGTAAAAAGTCTCTTAGAAGTGTACCAAGTTTTATAAATAAACTGGATACTTACACGGCTACATAACAAAAAATCTCCGATTTTCAGAGTACCTATGTTGTGATTGAACTTTTTTTTCATTTGATGGAATTAAATCTATATCTTTATAAAAATAAATGAGAGGATTCGGTCCGATAAGATCTACACAGAAAAAAGAAAGACATTATTATATCTTTCTCTATTTCTCTATATTATTTGGCAACCGCCGACACATGTAAATGTATCTGGCTTAGTGGTTATTATATAAAATTAAATGTAACATACGGTTCCGTGAAAAAGTTATATTTAATTTTCGATCTAATTTCATAGACTTCAGATTTCCGTAAACAAGACCGTTGGGCGTTCCACTTGCGAGGAGCTTATTTACGGCCTTAGTAGTAGTAACACCACCTAGGTGGTGTTGGTTGTAGTGGAAAGCTTCTGACGATTTTTCAAGACCTATTCTGCTTTATTTACGATTCGTATAACTTATTATATTTCTGTTGTAAACACTTTCCGAAATTAAAATTATGAACACTTCTGCTGTAATATAAGTAAATCTACTAATATTTTCTCTAAAAAGAAGCACTCTTACCCAGTTACCTTTAGAGATACAGAATGCAAAAAATGCTAAACTATAAATACTTTACTTTAAATAAAAGCTAAAACTAGGACAATAAAATAATTTGTTTACCAAATTTTAAGATGAATATTACCACTTAAAATGTTTATTTGCTAGGTACTGTTACGCAATTTGATCTCATTTTTGTTAATTATACAACTAACTATAAACTAGATTTCGATTTCCCATGTTCTGTTATGCCTGATTAATAACAACGTATTTACACTTCCTGTATACTAATGTCATACTTTGTCAAACAAAGAAAGTATTTTAGAAATATCACAGTGTTTCGTTCAGATATATTCCCAATGTTTTAATTTAGTTCAAATTAAATTATTTGTTTGTTTCAACAGGTTAAAAGGTCAGTCTTTGGATAAGATAATACTACTAATTTTCCAGGAATATGACTAAACATTTAAAAAATAATAATAAGGACGCCTTAGATACAATGAAACACAAAAACAAATATACAGGATGCACGCGACAAACCAGACATCTATCAATAAGGGAATGAGAACCATAGAATAAAAAAATGGGGTTCGGCTGTTTGAACCTACAGCGTTTCAGTTCCCATAGTTACACTTTTTCTTGTAAATATATACTTTCAAGCAAATTTACATGCATTGGAATGAAAACGGTGAAAATTGAATTCTGGTCGAAATTTTTCACTCAACACGATACGACCGTCTAGTTGGATAATATGTTCCAACGTGTATGGTTTAAAGTTCAAGTAAATTCTTTCAATAAGAACCAATATTCCCTATTCTTTGTTTCTTTTTCTGGTCAATCTTACTGCAATTACAAGTATGGTAGGTAGTTTTTCTTTTTAAATTCCATAGACATCATTATGGATAGATATCAATATAATATTATACGAATGAATGAGATAATAAGTGTCTATGTTTAATACTGCTGCAGTTTTACTCTGATTAACACTCAATGTGCTTAATAATGACAAATATTATTATTTATCAAGAAATTTGCTAATTCGACATAAACTGATAATAACTACTGCTGTAAATGCACTCTTCATACTACACACTAAAAAAATCATTCAGATAATAATAGTATATAGTTATGCGTGCATTCACATCGTGCAACAGCTTCAAGATTGTCCACTACTGCTGTATGTACAGACTTTATTTTCGATCCAAATCTAGGGTATCTCACAAATTACTAGTGATAGGAAAACTTAATAGCACCTTTTTTCTGCTTGAATTTCTACTCGAATAAGACATTTTTTAACTTCAGTTGTTTTCTAGTCACCGGACGCTTTTTTTGACATTTTTTTACTACCTTCGCATGTACGTTTGGTGCTAATTACTTAAATTACTACAATTAATGTTAAACCGTTCTAAACTGACTGAACTGTTCTAATTGAATCCTTGTTGGGTACGGTCCAGAAAAAACAAGATTTTTCCGATGATAATTATAGATCACTTACTTTCACAAATATAGAAACTATAGGGTGTTTTATACATTAATTCAATATATATTAATGTCTTTAAAAATTTCTAGAATATTAATAAATTATGGCAATGGGTTATTCTTACATAAGCTTCCATAAGTAAATGACAATACTCGCAAAATAATGGGTAACGGGTAATAATTATTATTGACTTAAGTTCAGATCAATGAAATTTTTAAGTAGTCTACTAACTAGAGTTCTTTACTTCAAATAAATGTATATTTTTATAAACCACCACATTGGAATTACTGTTACTGAATTTTTTTATGAACCATTAGGAGATAACCTTGCATATGATCAACTAGATAGTAGTAGATTCATGGTAATTCGATAACAAATGAAGTGTCTAATTTGACACTTACACTGTCCATATACCTATATAATACTTACATCTGTCTGGAAAATAAAGCTCGAGAAGTTTTTCACATCCCGCAGTTTCTGAGATGACAATCTGTTCATCGTTAGAAAATTTCGATGAAGTTCCAGGGTATCCCTATGACTGAGTAGTGAATACCTACGTAGGGTTATGAAACTATATGGGAATATATAGTAATTTTTTTCTTGTAAAGCTGATATTTTGATTACCTCATATTAGAAAATGTGTGAACTAGAACAATAACTCTTTGCAGTGCTGCAGCTTTGTCTTATCTACCTTCCTCTTGACTTTATTCAGCTACAGCTATTTTTGGCTTTTACCTTATTCAACAATTGCAAACATTTTTCATCTGACAATGCTGAATAGTAAAGCTACCACTTCCGACGTGGAACAGCAAGACTGCAGCATGCACATTATTTGTGCCATTTGTGGTGCTGATTTGCGATTTTGCTTTGCAAGAGGTAGCATCAATAATAATTGTTTTAAGTAGGTACATTTAATGACAGAATCACAGATTTTCTTAGTAACAATTTAAGATCTCACAATAAAACTATACACACCCCATATAACAAATTACTGCAATTATCAATTATTTACACTTGCTTGTCAAAGATGTGTTTTAATTAATAAGTATTATAATATGACGAAAATCATCAAAGTTATAATTGAATAGAGCTGAAAATTTTGAAAAAAATTACATAAGTATGTAAGTCCAGTGTTTCTTCCATTCAATAAAATATTTACAACCTAAAACAGTCTGAATATTGGTAGGTACAACTCTTTTTGCGCATGCAATCTAGCCCTCCTTGTGTTATAAAATTATGAATAAATCATTTTGAACAATTACTTTCTTGTCTCCAGTTAAGTGTTACACTAACAAATCTACGTAAACATGTTTCTAGTCGTAATAGTACCTAATCATTATATAGGATTGGCAGAAATGCAGGAACACACAACATAACAATTCATATCTGCGAATAAGCAGTAATAATAAACAATTTGGAAAAATTGTTAAAACCAGTAGTTTCAATTATAAGCAGAGGTTTCATTAAACACTAAGTATGCATTCCCATAAAGTTGTTGGTGAAAAATGTTAAATAAAGTAATACCGCCTTTTAAACCAATTGAATGTAGTAGGTACCTAGATATATTATAGTGGTAGTCCTGGTAGCAGTAGCTACTACTGATTATTTTACATTCAACATTTATCAATACAAATACCAGGTCATTAAACACTAGCATGCACGTCTTTACATAAAAAAATACAATGTATGGGCGTTCTACCAAAATTAAAACCAAATTGCTTATTCTTCACGAAAAGTAATTGAAATATAATTTATTCTATTGTTAATAAAAAGTTAATACACGTGGTAAACATACTTTCTACAATAAAACTTGTACAGTCGCACAAAATCGATAAAATGATCCATTTTTCGCATGAAAGAAGCGCACTGTGTCTTCAAGTACCTACATAAATATTTAAAACAAAAGAAAATTTGATAAACTAATTTTCTACAATCGTACGCTGAAAAGATCCTTTTGTTTTAAACTTTAATTAAAAATGTCATAGGTACTAGTGGATTAATAAAAGTATTATTTTATAAACATTTACGACATCCCCGTTTTACAATATCCCGCTCTTGTTTATATATTAAAATTACATTTTGGGGAAACTGTGTGGAAACATTTGGGGGACTGTTTATTAGTAGGTACCTATTGCTTTACATTAAATAAAAAATTAACGAATTTGTCGTCTACCGAAATAACCGTTTGAAATGGGAAGTTTTAGGCTCAGGGCCACCTTATTGCAATTTCATAATATGATTGGTAGGTACTAAAATTATAACAGTATAGTCGTTAATTATTAATAATAAACTAACAGCGAATTCGACTGACCGCCCTACTGCGCACTGGGAATATCTCCTTCCTTTATTATCAACTTCAGCCACAAAGGGATGAAGCTATTCTCAGTTCGCACTAAATGCAAAAATCAAGCTAGCCGAATTTGCTATCAGATATTTCTTCTTATTTTTACCCTATAACAACTGATTTACATGTAAGTACTTATTTTATATACAAATTTAATTGTTAATACGAACTAAATACTTACCTATCTACTATTATTTGGTTCTACTCGTATATTAATAAATAAAACAAACCGGCCGCCTTGTAAACCTATACTGTCGACTGTAAAAGAACCTTACTCTCCGGACTTCCGAATCATTTTAGTTTTACGAGATAACATATGGGCCAAAAATTAACAGGACTTGTCTTTTCTCTTCAAATTCCGATTGTTTTAAGTGGAATTGAAAATTCGATTAAGTTGCGCACTTCAAAAACTTTTGTTTTTATGTATACCTACAATTAAAACTATTCACCATAGACAGGCAACCCAATATACACGTTCAAGATAGATTGGTTACATCAGAGTAATAAATAAAGGGGAGACCGTTATTTACATTCTAAAGTGAAGCCTTGAGGTAAATGTATTTACAAACATCGGTCCCTGCAACGTCCTTGACATTGATGCCGAAGTTACTTTTTTATTTTTATAGCTAGGTACAGCCGTCATCATTTTCATTGATTATCATGTAAAGATCTACCACATTCTTGACCTCAATCAATTTACAAATTAGTTACATTGTAATATGTTTAAGGCTACCCACTATTTTTTTGTGACTTGTGTTATAATTATAGGCTCTCCATATCCATCAATACATTATTGAAATTTCTAGCGATATTAAGCGCCGGAAGTGGCAACATTGCCTGGTATTAACCTAATATAGCAAGTAACGCCATTATTTTGAAATCAAAAATTGGTGAAGCCGAGTGTTTTATGTGTTCTTAAACTGTGTTTTTGAACTTAACTTTTGTATATAATTATGTATATTGTAAGCATTTCCGTGATATAGCTTGATACGCCACTACGCTGATACGATCAGGGACCATCGTGTGTTCATTATGTATTGTTTGTTTACCAACATCCAGTAGGTTGAGGTTACATGTTTACATTATGCTTTGAAATAGGGAATGCGGTCTCCCCTTTATTTATTACTCTGATTTGGTTACCATGATTTGATTAATACTATTAATTAATAACGTCAGCACGTAATGCGGGTTGCGTTCAAATTATCAGGAACTAATAAATCGAAGTTTACTGTATCCAGGTTCTCAAACATTTCAGGCACCATAAAATATCTTGTTATTTGAAAAATTAAATATTCTACAATAAAAATTAATTTACCTTCTTTAATGAGATCATCTAGGTCCATCAGATTTTCTAAATTCTCCAGTATCTGTGACGCAACTTCCGCCTTTGATTCGCATGGTGTCAAATCAGATTCGAATTTTATGTCATAGAAATCAGTTGCTTGATAGAAAGTAGTGTCGAGCAGTGTCGCCTCATCACAACCGAGAGGTGACACCGGCTCCTCCTTCCATAGCAGCACAGAACTCATGGTGTTGGGCGCTGCTTATGGTAGATGGATTCAAGGAAAGATTTATTAAGTGAGTTTGCTGTTCTGCCGAAAGTGCTACGGCGAGCGAAGAAAACGCCATGATGGCTCTGAAACAAAACAAATGTTAACGGAGTGCTTCTACTAAATTTGCCTTAACAGATATTTTATTATATATATTAAAAAAAGAGAAGTTAATATCTTCACTTGGACAAAGGAAAAGGTAGATAATATTTTTTTCTAGTAAGTAATTAATTATTAGAATTTGTGTTTTTTGCTAGGTACCACAATAAAGACAAAAATAAAATTCGAATTTGTTCAATATACGTATTTTCCTGATTACACAATAAGGTGAAGTAGGGGCGAAATATAACAAAATTTAAGGCATGGAAAAGTTAAATACATCAAAAGTAGATGAAATTAGTTTAAATTAAAATAAATATAAATTTGAACATTTAATATAATAATATAAAGCATAGACTCGAAAAATAGAATCTTTGTTTTAAATGGACCTATTATGATGAGCAACCAAAGATATTTTAAATTAGTGATAATCTGATAATTCACAAAAATTACAGCGGTAGTAATTTCACGTTGTCATAGTATACTAATAGTTGTCACTGTCACAGATTAATATATTCAATGTGATTTTTTTTAATCATAGAATCCCGTGAAATTTAATCATATTGGGGATATTCCCAAGAGAAAATCCATGAAAATGAGATTAATTGTGAATCGAAGACCATTTGGAAACAATTAATGTTGTTTGGTGCGGAAAAAACTACAAAATAGATCAAGGTACACCAGTCTCTGAACTTGCATCTATTTTAAAAAGCTGGGCTTCCAACATGCTAAAACAAGTGCAGAAGAATACAAAGATGAAAGACTTCGCAGCGAAACTATTAATGGAAATAGGTATTTGTGTATTAACAGCGCAAAGTGATACATTCATTGCCGCTCTGAGCGAGAAAATTTCAAGCGCGCGAGGCGTAGCGGAGCGCCGCCATCTCGCGAGAGCGGCAATGTCACTTTGCCCTCGAATTACGCACATGATTTTTTCTACAACCGAGCGACAAAGTAACCAAAACGCTCGCTCCTCCGAAAAGTGCTACTTTGTGCTTTCTTTTGGAAGCACAAATTTGTATTTTGCGCTCGATTGTAGGAAAAATATTTTTCCTACACCTCGCTCAGGCGGCAATGTATCACTTTGCGCTCTGAATACACAAATAGTTATTAATGATTATAGAATCAAAATAAATCGTTTCAGTTCCCTTGGCGAGGAGGTCAAGACGCACGAGCACAGATGGAGTTTTTTTTTTAAATAATTGCTGGGAGAAATGAATACAACCCTGTACATATTTACAAAAACAACACAAGGAGGCAATAAAGTGTGCAGATCCCAAATGGTTAGTTAAAAACAATGCAAACGTGAGTTTGTCCTACAAGCCTGTGTTTAAAAACTAAAAGCAAAACGACGAGACACAACATATCAACGACTTTTTTGACAGTAAATCTATAATGGAAAATAAGTGAGAAATACAGTCTCCTGGAACCAAACTAGATGTCTGGATGGACAAAAAAATCAAGCCCTTCAAGTGCAACTCAAAAGCGACAAGAAAATAACAAACCATTCATAAGGGCCACGGTTGTTTCTAAATTGGCTAAAAGCGACGTATTGAAACAAAATTAAAAAAAAAACACCGGTCATTTGATTACAAATTCCCTTGACCGCAATCTACAGTTGGGTGAAGAACACCAGACAAAAATAATTGGAAAAAATGCGATAAAGTCGAGTATCAAAAGATGCCTCCTAAAAAAACATCAAAATTGTTAAAATAATGATTATAGCTGTACATTTTATTACTCAATAAATCAGTAAGATTAGTTTAGTGTATTTTTGAAAGAGTTTAGTAAATTTTATATTTATTTACTATTGGTTGTCTTCTTATTCGAGAGATAATCTTTCCAAATACCGCTCGAGCTTTTATTTAAAACGAGTCACACATTTTTTCACTCAAAAGGGTTGCCGGACGAATTTAACGAGTATCGAAAACGTATTTTTTGTACGAGTTTAACATAATATTTTTTTCCAGCCGCTTCTAATTAGCACCTCCAGTTTACCGATTCATCGGCGTCCCTATCTGTTTCCATTTTTCTATTTAATTAAACTAAAAATAGAAAAATGGAAGCAGATGGTGACTCTAATGAATCTGTAAACTGGAGGTGCTAATTAGAAGCGATTGGAAAAAATATTATGTTACTCATACAAAAAATACGTTTTCGAGACTCGTAAAATTGTCTCCAGCACCCTCCCTGGCTAGAGTCGGCTGTTTCATTCCCTTCATGGCCAGAATGGCCTGGGACCCAGACCAGAGTTACTCTATTTTTTTCTGCTCAAATGAGCGAGCGCCTGCTGACCACTCCATACCGTTTTTGAGTTACAACGGTAGGAACCAAGAGCTTTAAGAACTGCTTGGCCCCAGAATAATGGCTGAGGTTAGGCCGTCTGAAAAGATTTTTATCGATTTGCGTGTAAGTTACATTTGTTCCAGCCTCTGTACACACAATTCGATGGCATACATTTCTGCCTGAAATATAGTTGCATAACTGCCAAGGGATGAGGATATTTTTATCGTTGGGTTGCAACTGATGACACTGTGTTGTGAAATAAACCAAGATATTGTGGTCGGAGCAGATATTTAGGATTCAATCAGTCTCTAGTTAGAATGCGTTCTAGATATTTTAGGAATGCCGGAATGGGAAATACAGTAGAAAGTTTGTATCACCGCTGCCTAATACTCTAAGAGTTAAAATGGAGTCAATATTCAAAATGTCATCACATGCACTGATCACTATGTTATTATTCATTTTCCACTGGTAAAAATTAAGTTACACGAGTGAAAACATGGGACGGAAAAAAGTGAGCGAAAAATGTTGTCTACACCCTTATTCGGGACATCTTGTACATCCAGTTTGTCATTATTTAATATAGCAATTAATTTGACTACATAAAACATTGTAAAACAAATAAAAAATAATACTAAATTACAAAATAGTTAAAATGCACAAGTTAAATTACGAAATTGTTGCGATTGCGGAGAAAGTGCGGACAGCAATCAGATAATATAATGGAACGGATATATTTTCAAGTTTTGCGAATATTCCCATATAGGTATTTAACTTTAAAATATTTCAGCGAGTTTGACGAATTTTCGAAAAAATTTCATGTTAATCGTTTATAAGCTCCCTGACTTATAAATGACTGTTACATTCATAGACATAGGTAATATGTCTATTAATTAGGTTACATTACATTTAATCCATAGTTCCTACTGTTTAGCTGTTAAATGATATTCGTGGAAATTCATTCTTATCTTGGGACAAACCAGACAATATAAAATTTTCTTCTCTGTCTTTCTGAAAAATAATCTGTACCTGTTGCATCACAATTTCTTAATTTAAGTAATATATTTCGATTAGGTAGTAAAAGTTATTGCCCATGAAAAAATGAGAAATCAGGCGATGATAACAGAATTTCAATTTCGTTTGGATCACAAAGTTTTTAGTGAAGTATAACAAAATAACTTACACTTTTTAGTTTCAAATCATTGTAGCGTTCACGTCGTGTTTAGACGCAGGTAGTAGAGCTATTAGGTAGGTATACCTAATAGTTTTTGAGCCAGGGTCTTCAGCGAAACTGGAAAGACAATTAGCAAACTAATTTTATACATTTCTGTTGCTCTACATGGGCTTGTAAGAAAAACAAGATAATGGAGTATTTTTGTTGGATATGGTGTGATTCCTAATACGTCATCCGTTCTAAGCGGCGACTGAAGAGGGATATACATACCTATATGGGATTAAAATTATTTAAAAATTGTGTATTTAACCCAGACATCAGTTGAAGTTGAATTCAATTATAGAATTTTTGTAAAGTAGGTATTGACGAAGCGCCGTTTTATTCAATATAAAAGTGTTTCTTCAATCATAAGAACAACTGGGTCTGTGATTTCAACTGAATCGTTATTTTATTATCATTATCAATAATAATTGCATCATGTCCATGTCATATTATATTTATTTTTTTTTTAATTACAAAACCTGTCCCATACAAATAATTAATTATAAAATAAAAATAAATAAGAAAAATTGTCCCTTAATAAAACAATGTGCACGCTAATATTTTATATAGCTCTTATCATATCTAATTTTGTATGAAATATCAGCTTCTTTTGGAATGCCATGCCACGATAAAACTGATGAAAAGTGAGTCATGTTATTTTGTTAAATAAACAAATAAGGGCGCACCCAGGGGGAGGGCAAGGGGTCATGGCCCCCTCTAAGATCTTTAAAAAACACTGATAAAACTGATTGCCAAAAACGACTTTGATATGTCTCCAACAATAAACCTTATGTACTGATACAGTAAGTTATTAATTAATGATATTTAATTTAAAGTTAAAATTTACAGTCTTAAAATATTATAATGGAACATATTCATTAGGTCTCTTTTGAAAAATGCTTTTTATACTTTAAGAATTATGTAGGTACCGTATACTATAATAATAATAATAATAATAATAATAATAATAATAATAATAATAATAATAATAATATCTCTATCCCTCATTCTCATCTTAGTGATGAGCCCGGAAGTCAGAGACTAATGTGGGAGAGGGAGCGGCATATTATTATTCTGCGGACCGCACAAGTACTTAGTAATATAGTACTATAACTTGGTATAAAGTAGAGTAGTAATTTATTAATCGAGTAAAACAATTAATTTGGCGCTCCCATGTCCCAGGCCGCATTCCTATAATATAGGCACAGGCAAAAAAACACTGGGCGATCCATTTTCTATCTTATTACCCTTTATTGTATAGGACGGGGACCGGGTTATTCACTGCTCGCAGTCTGATTTGGTGTTTATTATATGAATCCCAAATTATCTGAAGCATTGCCCCCCCCCGAGATTTTTTCTGGGTGCGCCACTGGAATATACTCTACACACGATATACACACAGATACTCTACCCTAGAAGATAGACCTGCCGGCTTCATCTACAACCGGAATCCTTCAGCTTTTATATTTCTTACAAATTCCAAAGGATCAATGAGAATGAGAGATGGTTTTCAAACTATGACAATTTAGTTATGTGGTCTCCTCTTCACTCTTAGGCAGCGGTTACATTGGATGCGGATTCGTACGAAATTTTATTCTTACGAATTGGTACGAATTTGTACGGACTCGTCTGAACAGGGTTCGGAGTTTATAGGGCATCAAAAATTCCATGACTTTTCCAGATTTTCCATAACTTTTATGATTTTTTTCCAGGTTCTTTTATAAACATTATTTGCTTAATTAAGAACAATTTGTTTGGATAGGCAAACCATCAAAACAAATATAATGTGGTATATGAAAATAGTTACATTGATGAAAATATATTGTTGCAAACGTTTTGTTCAAATATGGGCTTGGATGTAGAATTGTGTGAGATATCTCAGCACATTTACAAAAAGAGTAAGCAACATAACTAATGTGACATGTAACTTTTATTTAAAAAAAAAACTAACTTTTTGGTGTATTTGAATTCAAATAAGAGGCGCGAAAGCTAGGGGCAACAACTGCAAAAAAAGGACATGTTTAAAATATCCTCAATTTCTAGGTAAAATCTATGCTTTCGTCGTACCTTACAATTTATATTTATATGGTAATCTGTGCATTGTGCAATTTTCAACCAGAGAAACATTTATAAATGTTAAGTCAAGTCAATTCACGGCTCACGGAAAACAATCACAGACACAGATTCATAATCATAATGCAATTTTTGGCAAATAACAATCATCATAACCCCCTCTTTCAGCAATAGGATAAACAAAGATAGGCAACTTAATGTTAAAGTGGTTCGCAAAAAATTGTCTACAATTCTACAATAGTGTTCTGTTATTATGGTTTGCCAATCAGAATCATCTGCGTGACGTCATTTGTAGTTTGAAGAATGTACAGCCGTATTCAAAATAAAATATGTATTTCACAAATATTTTGAGAAAAGCATTCCTAATTTTTTTCCGTGCAAACGATTTATTTCCCCTAATTCAAATACATGTTTCCAGGTCGCAAACTAGAATTCCCTGACTAACCACAACTTTTAAAAAATTCCATGACTTTTTGCGTACAAAAAAAAATCCCTGACATTTCCAGGTTTTGCAGGTTTTCCAGGTCGCTCCGAACCCTGCTGAAGTAAACAAATAAATGCTTCTTTATGTTGGTGGTTACAGTGCATAAGAACATTTGTCACGATTTCGTACGAATTCGGACGATGTTCTGATGCGACCAAACTATTTTTTTTCGTCAGTATTCGTGAGGAGTGGAAGAGTCATAGATAGATTGCGAAAAGTTTATAACTTTAATACAGGAAAGAAGGTTTTTGCGGGACAAAAAAGTACCTAAACATTATCACAATAGAGACTTAACTAAAAAAATATGGAGGCACGTGGCAGAGAGATTTTTTATTTGTTTCTTATAAGTTATTACTGAACCGATTAATATAAGTAACAAAATTGATGTATTAAAATAATAATTTATTAAAATCGAAAAATTTTGGATTGTTTTCTTTAATTTCTGTAAACGCGATTGTCCAAACTCATCCCCATTCTGCTTTATCCTTAAGAAGTACCTAATAGTCAACGCAAGTAATACGGTTTTACAACTGTATTCATTGTCAATGCTGTTAAAGTATTTACGTATAAGAGTATGCACTACTGAACTATCTATCTACTACTGAATACTGAATTGCACTGTCGGTACGCATCTAATGTAACCACTTTTAATTATGCATTCGTACGAATAGATTTCTTACGAATTCGTACGAATAAAATTTCGTACGAATTTGCATCCAATGTAACCGCCGCCTTATACTTCTTTGAATATTACAAATGCAGTTTTCAATTGAATACTTTTGGGCACCATTAAAAATAAATCCACCATAGTGTAGAAGAAAATACATTTCTTTAAATGCAATTAGGTTAATTTTGAACTAAAATTAAAATTAATCAAAAGCTCTTTAATTTTAAACAATTGGTAGCACACGGATATTTTCACTTATATGTAGTTTCCATTTTTTATTTTTTAATGGAACTCGAAAGATAAGAGAATAACAGTAATGGTGTCATTTGATACGAGTAGGTAAGCACTTCAAAGATCTATTGATATGGTTAGATTTGATAGAACTTTTCAAAATATTTATCAACATAAAAATAAGATATCAACATTTAGATCTGTATATGTATTTGAAGAAGATGCCGAAAACAACAAGTACCAACACCAATCCTATAAGACTAATTCTACATATAATGAATAATAAAACTAATTTTTAAGTTTAAAACCCTATTTGTAATTTTCAAAAGTATCTAAATGATATCAATTTAAGGCAACAACATTTGAGTTTAAAGATTTACAGAAGTTTTTAAATGAAGCATCCGATGAAATATTCTTGCTCATGTAAGTAATTGTTGTAATGGGAGTTATTCGAGCTTGTTGCTGTGATGAATTAATAAATTTAAATCAAAAGATAAAAGAAATATTATTGTGAATATTCCCAACACTAAAAATTATTACAAACCACGTTGTTTTGTCCTTACTGATGGAAATGGAAAATGGTTTAGAAAGAGAAAGATATATAAAATATGCACTACAAAATTACTGAATTTACTAAAAAAATTACAGGGTGAAAATACCGGGTGTCTCAAAGTTGTAAACAATTTTTTTGTGGGCTAACCTAAATCGGAAAACACTTTCAGTCTAGATCGTACCCTTCATTTTACATAAGGAATCGAAAAACCAAGTAAAAAAAGTAGGTTGCCATTTGAAAAAATACAGCTGGTAATACAACAAAATTGGGGCACCCTGCATATCCCGCAATATTTTCATTGTATAGAAAAGAGGAAGGGTTACTAGAAAACGCTGTAGATCTCATGTGCGTAATGAAATGACCTAAAAATGCAATATAAATAACATGCACATAGTTAAGTATGTGTTCATAACACAATACTAATAATAATAATAATATACTACAAATTTTAATCACATAATTTCAGATCGATATTTGGGTTGAAGGCAAGGATTTTTAATAAAAATCCTTGGGTTGAAGGTACTAATACTTACCACATTATAAGAATGCTCATGTAGATTTATAAAATGCATACGCCGTTAATACATTCATGTTTTAAATTTGTTTATTGTTTGCCTTGAACTTTCATTAGATGTTAATAACATGTAAAATTAAAATATTTACACTAAATTCGTGCATGGGTCCATCCACAAAATGACAAGGGAGGCACTGGTTTATTTGCACTCGTTTGATTTTTTTTATGTACCTACTATGTCCTGTTTTTCATTTTTCGGTACATCCTATTACAGACACATATATAATAATAATAATAATAATAATAATAATAATAATAATAATATCTCTACCCCTCATTCTAATTACAAGGATTAGCCCGAAAGTCTGAGACTTGTGTGGGAGAGGGGGCGGCATATTATTATTTCGCGGGCCGCATTTGCGCCTCAGGAACGACTTACGTTGGTAGGCCCTAACCACCATTCAGTGCTGGAATGAGGGAAACCTGGAAAACCTCATTAGTTAGGGAGACAAGTCAAACATCAACTGATTTTAATCTCTCACATTAACACCAAGTTGACATTCTTCCCATCCTAGGCCATCGCCAAGATAGTTGCCAAGCCATCCCTGCGAATAAGCCTTGATCTACGGGCAAACAATTTAATTAAAAATTGTTGGCGGAGTGGGAATTAGAACCCACGACCTATGGGTTGAGCGATCAAGACGCTAAGCCCTGAGCCACCGGCCCAGGTATATACTATACAATATAGGTACATACAAGGAATATATATGTAAAAAATAGTATAAGACATGTTAACTGTTTGCAGATCTGCCGTGATATCATCAGAGTCATCAGACCAACTTACAAATCAGCTATAATTTGACATACCTATAATAAAAGCATGTTATGAAGACTTTCTTACTTAACCGCAACCATTAACTTCTTCAACTTATTGCTCTTAGGGTACACTCTTTTGGTCACAGTAATGTCATTTTTGTCACTGTTTTTGTCAAAACAGAAGTTATAGGTATTTGTTCGTAATGCGATGCTCTTTTGATTCGACTAATAAGAAATTCTGGCGGTTCAGGAAAAATCCGATAGTTTAGTAAAAAGTTTTTCTAGCTTCGAATATCAACATAAAGACTAGGCTAATTTATATTATCAGCTTTGATTGGATGGCATCTTTATTAACACGTTTGTGTGCACAACAATGCTGACGAAGCTTCTGACACTGACAACAAATTTGGCACTCGAGACAAACATATCAAATACAAATTTATATCATTCGTTTCAGAATTGAATTCTTTTGACCGTAGAATAATATACTGGGTGTTCCATTTGAAAAAATGAAGTTTTGTAACTTCTTAAATTGGTAAATTGGCTTAAAAATTTTGAGGGCCCTGTATGTTCCTCAGACATTATGCAATCATTTTCAGATGAAGCGATGCCTAAACCATTACTGTTGCAAATATTGTAATTAAAGGTCTTCAATTGTTCAAGATTCAACATTTTTAATTTGGTGTTGTTAATAATAACATTTGGTGCTGTAACTGTCACTTTTTTCTTAAAACTGGATATATCTCGAAAATAACTGAATTTAGGTATAGACAACTTTACACAAAGTTGACTTAAAATCATCAAGTTGGTGTCGTGAAATAGAAGAAACGTGAAAATATTTTAAAAAGGTAGGCCCCACTGACTTGTAAATAACCAAATTTTCAAAATCACCCTGTACGTACTTTTTCATATATCGATCGCGGTCCTTCCCGGTGGGACACTATGTATAGATCGGTTTTGATCGCATAGTACGGAGCTTAGTGCGGTTAGAGGAGGGCAAATGCGATGTTACTACCTTGACAATGTTGTGCCAAGTGCCATCTGCCATCTTAATAACAAATAACAATGGAGCAATGGTAGAGCGCCGAATGTTTGCATATGACACGTTTATCCGTAATAACGGGTCAGTGATAGATAACTACACAGCTTTTTCGCATTCACTCTAATATTGGTCGACGGGGAGCTGTTCCGTCTCGCAACACCATCATAAGATGGGTCAATAATTTGGGAACTGGTAGCATAATGAAGAAAAAATCACAAGGTCCTCAACGTACCGTAAGAACCCCTGAAAATATAGATCGAGTGAGAGAGGCGCTCAGCAGAAGTCCTTCCGCTCGAAAACATGCAATTGAGTTGAACATGAATTGCGAATCGGTTAGAAAAATCTTGCATAGGTACGGATTTAAAATTCCACCCCTACCTACAACCATAGAAGAATCGTTTTTACAAGTTAGATTGTTCAGCAATTAAAGAAAAGAGATTTTGAAACTCGTGAGGATTTCGGTACGATAATGCAAGTGAATTTGGAAGATAATTTAGGTCTACAGCTTCTAACGAACGACGAAGCTCGTTTTCATTTAGATGGAGCAGTTAATAAACAAAACTTCAGGTACTGGGCTAACGAAAATCCACGAAATATCCATGAACGACCTCGTAATTCTGAAAAAGTCACAGTGTGGTGTGCTATTGGCCCTACTTGCATTATTGGTCCCTATTTTTTTGATGAGGCGGGACGTACCGTCACCATTAATTCTAACCCAGATGATCCAAAAATGTTTTACGCCAGAACTACGCGTACGAAAATGTAAACTATACTACGAAAATGTATAAATCCAAGGAATGTGTGGTTCCAGCAAGATGGTGCCACGGCACATACTACCAACGCATCAATGAATGTTGTCCGCAACATGTTCCCAGCAAAACTCATTTCACGTTTTGGAGATGTACCGTGACCCCCAAGGCCTCCAGACTTATCAACTTATGATTTTTTTCTGTGGGAGTATTTGAACAGTCGTGTATATGCTCACAAGCCCAGTAATTTGGACATGGCTATTCGTCAGGAAATCATGACTATTGATCGAACGATGTTGGAGCCTGTTAAGGGCGATTTCATGAAGAGGGTCGAAAACTGCATTAACGCGACGGACGCCATCTCGATGATATTATCTTCCATACTTGATACAAATCCTAAATGGCATTGTGTAAGCTTTAGTCTGGTGTTAATAAAGCCTTATTTATCTTGCAAATTGATTGTGTAACACTTATTTCAAAATCGTCCGCTTCCCTATTATCACCCTGTATATACAGGGTGATTCAGGGTTAATCTTGATAACTTCGGGAATCGATAGAAAAGGTTAAAATAATGTTAGTTATAAAAACTGCCAAATTTGTTTTAGCTTCATACCTAAGTATTTACCGACACCACAGTATAATTAAAGTAAAATATGAAATTTCATATTATAGTTTTAAATAATGAAACGTTGATTCTGTATTTTTAATCTTGCGCATTTTATATATATTCTGTAATTATTGTATCTGATAGAGAAATGTAAGTTGTTAGTTGGTTATAGGTACCTATATTATGTATAACAACTGGATAATATGTTACTATTGGACACTAAAATAATAGCTTTTGTATAATTTATTGGATTCAAAAAAATGTAATCGGTTCCTATGACATAGGTAACCACCATCTTATTTTTCTCAAAAAATTTACGTTAAAACGGTATCTTTCTATTTGTAGTATTAACCGAAATATCCCATTAAAACATCGAAAATGGGACACCCTGTACAGTGTACAGTCTGGTATGATCAAATCTATACAATTTTTCTATAATATTTAATTCCAATTAAAATACCTACGGGGCTAAACCCTAAAAACTAACTTTCTTGAACCACCGTATATGTATAATATATTTTGCAACAATTAAAAACTCCTATTTTTTTCCTAATTCAACGATATATCTTTTTGGGGTTATCTTCGATAGTTTTCGAGATAAAACTGCAAAACCTCGTCATTATAGAAAATATTAATCACCTAATCAACCTAAAATTATTTTGAAATTCAGTAATGCCTTGATTTTGTTAATTTTAAGTTTCATTTATTGTTAGTATTGACGTACCTATTTATTTTTTATTTTGCGTATTCTGATATCAAGTTCTGTAAATATATGTTTGTTATTGTTTTACAAAATACTTATGGGTAGGTTTTAGAAATAAATGCAATAACGAATCAATATACAATATCCTCCGATTCAGAAAAATATAAAATAAGAAATTTTAGTTTTTGCAAAATATGCAGGGTATTTTTGAGGATATTCCATAAAAACCAGTAGTTTTTGGTAGATCCCGTATATTTTTAAAATATTTAAATCGAAATTAAATTTTACAGGAAACATCACATGGACCTGGCTTAATAATGTTGATCATTGAAACTATAAGGGGGGGGGGGCAGTTTTGCGCTAATAACACACTGTACTTTAGCCAAAAAGTAGCTTAATATATATTTTTTAGCTTTAGCTAGCTAAATAGTAAACAACGAAATGCTTCAAAAATGCTATATCATTCTGGGTCAATAAAATTTAACAGCCTATTTTAGTTCATAGTTAGGTAAGTATTAGTTAGTAACTCTAACTAAAAAGTTTGGGTAATGCCCGATACATAGGTAATGTAGGATTGGGATAGTAGGATAAGTTATTCGTTCAATATGCTTAGTTTGAGTTTGGGGAATGGCTGATGTAACGAGACATGGAAACTGAACGCTCGAAACCAGACTATGACTATACTATAAAGATAATAAAGATACTTACTCCATATTTAATAGTTGTACGGCACACTTACGTGTGCAAAAATATAAGTTACTAGAACTCCATGATGCACGGATTGCACTTACGAGAAATAAAAACAATACACTCTTTACCTAGCCATGGATGAATGATTAATGAATGAGATAAAGAAAAGAGGAGCATAGGCGCATGGCGGAAACGTGAACGTTATTACGCATACTCAGTTTTTGTTAGTGGCGGGATTTTAAAGATATTATTAGAGATTACATCAATATTCCTACATATTTTATGAACATTCTCAATTCGCATCTTATCTCATTTATGTTCTAATTCATAGATAGTAGCATACTATATAGCTGTATACTATGTATAGGTAATGTTAATAATAATTATTATCGTGTGAACGGTATTATCACAGCTTAAATAACAAATTTAAGCTGTGGTATTATTATTATAATACTATTTATTTATACCTACTGAAAGTGGACCAGTGGCGGCACCATAAGTATAAGTTCTGCTGGCAGCTGCAGAACCACCACATTATAACAGAAACAACAGACAATTAAATTCATATACCTGCTCGCTATTAGGTACCTATGTAATTTTAACAAAATTCCCTGTAATTAATATAAAATCAATAAATCATTGTTATTATTATTATTTTGTAAAAGAACGCGGTCGTCTCCTGCCTGATTTAACAATTGAAAATGCTGGGGAAAGTCGTAAAAAACTTTATAAAACATAATTCAAAAAACACATAAATTTAAGAAACAACTGGATTTTTGTGGCTGTTCTGAAAGAATGCTTTGTTTTAAATGAAAAAATGATTAGTTCTTTGTGATTGACATCTCTGTTTCACCCACAAATGTAAAAAAAAATTCGCATATTTTGCCGTGATCGACCGTACCAGTAAATAGTCATGGACCACCACTGACGTGAACTGTGATCTAGCAAATGATGTAGGAATAGGAATTTTAAGTAAGACAATCATCATCATATAATCATGAAGTAAGCGTTGTTATATACATAGGTAACAGTTCAAAAAGACCTACTTAAGTCATACCAGTGACTATTCTTTCTATAGTCACTGGTCATACCTATGCAGTAAGGTGTGTATCTACCGCGGGGGCATGCGAAAAAAATTCTCATATGATTAGATAAGTACATAATAACAAAATTTACAGAATGTAATTTTGTAAACTTTGATAATAACATTAAACGATCAATAAAAACGATGCAACATGCTTTGAGGCTTAGGCCAACCTTCATATTGGCAACGTTCAACGATAAAGCTTATTTGCTCGTTGTGGGGGATAAGTGGTGCTACCACGGATTTGGAGCTACAGACAAACTTATTGCTATTATAGCGTTATATTTCTTCGTCAATTATTATTTTAAATACAATGAAAATCGACTAAACCAAAGTCGCCTTAATTTATGGGGCATTTCATAATTTATTATGATAATTGCGCCACAAACCCTACACGATTCTTTCAGTTTTTAAGGATGTCCAGTTTCGTCAGGGGCGGACTAAATTCGTTTATCCGCCCGTCCACCTGCATGACAAAATATACACAATTTTTTTTTCTCGAAAAGTAAGCAAAAAATAATCATCGATATGTATTTTAGTCAATGATATGTGATAACAACCCTTGCTTATGTAATTAAATATACCTACCTATAACCACAAGTATAAAGATATATATATAAAGATATATACAGTAGTTTCACTCTTTAAATTTTTTGTACAAAAGTTTTTAATGCACATGTCTGCTCTTGGGTAGTATGCGCGTTGGTACAGATGTAGAAGGGGACGAATGGGCCGGCGTATGCTATTTTATGGGCGCACATTTGCTTTTTGCTTTACAGGTAATCAGCATACGTTTGTGTGTCTAGGCGTTTGTGTTTGTGATTTTGATAAGTGTTTTGTATTGTGTGTAACATGGCTACAAAATATTGTTTCATTTGTAAACGAAATTCTGTTAGGCCACCTTTTTTACTCCAAAAAATAATAGTCCGGGCCTGTGCGTGTCTCCCAAAAACGGTCACTAATGCGCATGATTGTGCTTGGGTAGTATGCGCAGTGGTCTTTTTGGGGGGTTAAAAAAACAAAACTTAAGGACACCAACATCAAAGAGATTTTGCCGAGTGAAATTACTGTATATATCTTTATTTTATTTTATACTTGTGCTATAACGTACCTAATATATACCTAACGTAATAGCATTTATTACCTACCTGTACCGACGGTACAGGGTATCTCTTTGAGTAATACCATCTAAAGATAAACCTATGTTATCGTTTATTCATAGGTGTTTGATTGTTTTACCTGAACTGAAATCCCTACTATTTTGACCATTTTTTTCCATAATTTTAATGAAGTATTTCTGTTTTTATAACAGTGCAGTGTGTTTGTCGTCGTTCCACAGTGCTGCCAGCACCACAAAACAGAAAAAGGCCAGCACTGTGGAACCAGCACTGTGCTGGTCGAGTTTGTATGTTTGTACCTCTAATAAAAACAGTTCGCGATCTAAATATTTTTGGTGGGAGTTAATTTCCATACATAACCTTCCACTTCAACAGAGCTATTAAAACTAATTTTCAAATTTTTTAACATTCTACATTGGAATCTAGTTTCTACCTCTACTACCAATATTGTTGTAACTTATAATTCAGTGATTAATTCTAGTTCTAAGGTTAGTATTATGTTCTCAGTTGTATGTTGTACTGTGGTATGTTGTATGTTGTATGTAGCAGATTCTTTTTGTAAAGTTAAGATAATAAAGTTAAATAATAAAAGTAATCAAAGTGAGTAGTAATTAAAGTAATATATAACAACAGGTTATGGGCCCAGGAAGGCTCTAAAGTAAAGAAACAAGTCGACGACCCCGCCAAAAATTCTAACCTAGCGGCCACGTGTATGAAAAGTGAAATTAGACCGCAGTAAAGACAAAATAACAAGTTAGAAAGACTATGGATTCTGAAAACATGAAATTTGCCTTTGCAAAGCTGAATAACAATAACTACCAAAACTGGAAGTTCAGGATTAAAATGATTTTAAAACGTGAAGAAAATTGGTCTGTAATTGATGAAGGAGTTCCCGCGCAACCCAGTGATCAGTGGAAACGTAAAGATGAAAAAGCTCAAACTACCATATCGTTGAGTGTAGAAGACAATCAAATTGTTCATATTTGTAAAAGTAAAAATGCAAAAGAAATGTGGGACAACCTGCAACAGGTACACGAGAGAAGTAATTTAAGTAATAAATTATATTTATTAAGGAAGCTGTACCAGTCAAAGTTAGGTGAAAAGTCCATGTCAGAATATATTAAAGATGTCTTGGAATTAGTTGAAAAGTTAAGAGGTATAGGCGAAACGATACAAGATGTTCATGTAGCTGCTTTACTACTTGGAGGATTGCCAGACAACTATTCCACGTTAGTCACAGCTTTAGATACTAGGCCTGATAATGAATTGACACTGGAGTATGTAAAAGGTAAATTAATGGATGAATTTAATAGAAGGGGAGGAAGTTCAAACAGTGATGAAACAGCCCTCAGCACGAATAGGCTTAAAAGTTCAGGTAAAAGTATGGAAAAAAGTAAACAAGAAACCCGTGAATGTCATTATTGCCACAGAAAAGGTCACCTAATAAAAGACTGTTATTTTCACAAGAAAGATAAGAAAAAAGAAAGAAATCAGCAAGCAAAGAGAGCGTCTGAGATAGGTGAGTCTGAATTTTGTTTTAATACTGTAACGAATGGAATGATCAACAAGTCAGTGTGGTACATCGATTCTGGAGCTACGAGTCATATGTCCAATGATTCAAGTTGTTTTATAAATTTAAAGCCCGTAGAGCGTAGTAAAATAACAGTGGCAAATGGACAGCATATGTGTATTAAAGGTAAAGGCGATGTAATTTTAAAGATTGATATAGCTGGAAATATTATAAATTTAAAGCTTAAAGATGTATTGTATGTGCCTGAGTTAGAAAATAATCTGTTATCTGTATCTAAAATTACAAGAGCCGGTTACAAAATAAATTTCAGCGAAACTGCATGTTACATTAAAAAGAATGATTCTGTTGTAATAACTGCGAGATATATAAATGGTCTTTATGAAGTTGAAGTATTTGTAGAAAAAGTAAATATTATAAAAACTTCCTGTGAAAAAATTAACAATTGCATTCATGTATGGCATAGGCGTCTTGGACATAGAAATCCGGAAACAATTAATACATTAATAACTAAAAATTTAGCGACAGGCATTGAAATAAAGAAATGTAATAATACGAAGCAGTGTGTTTCATGCATTGAAGGCAAACTAGCAAAAAAATCTTTCCCTCTTGTATCAGAAACAAAAACCCATCAAGTTCTTGACCTAATACATAGTGATTTATGTGGACCAATGAAAACAAGTACTGTAGGAGGCAAAAAATATTTTCTAACGTTTACAGATGATTTTTCGAGATATACGATAGTTTATTTGCTTAGTAGTAAAAATGAGGTCTTCGGTAAAGTAAAAGAATTTCTTGCTGAAATGAAGAATAATTTTGGAAGATATCCAAAGTTGTTTAGGTCAGACAACGGAGGTGAATATACAGGGGAAGCGGTACAAAATCTGTTTAAACAATTAGGCATAAAATTCCAATCCACAATACCGTATTGTCCGGAACAAAATGGAGTATCAGAACGTAAAAACAGAACTCTCGTCGAATCCGCAAGATGTATGTTATCAGATGCTAAATTACCATATAAATATTGGGGTGAAGCAGTCATAACTGCAAACTATATTTCAAATAGGTTACCAACAAGATCTAGAAAGGAAACTCCGTATGAGTTGTGGTTAGGCGAAAAACCTGATTTAGCGCATATAGTTGTTTTTGGATGTCAAACTTTTGTGTATGTTCCTAAAGAAAAAAGATCAAAATTAGAAAATAAAGCAAAAGAAGGTATAATGGTAGGTTATAGTGAAAGCAGTAAAGGATATAGAATATTAGACCCAGCAACAGATAAAATAACTATAAGTCGTACAGTAAAATTTAATGAATTCTTAAATCAGCCTTTTCAAGACATAAATAGTTGTAAATCTGAGAAGGTTAGTACAAATGAAGTTAATCCACAAATAATGACTTTTGACTTAAACAATGAAAGTAACCCAGAAGAAAATATACCAGAGAGAAATGAAGATAAAACGCAGACAGATTCAGATAATACAAGTGTGGAAGAAGAAACAAGTACAGGTGAAGCAGAGTATCTGGATGACACATCCTTTGAAGAAAATAATGAGACAGATGTTATAACTAGATCGGGCCGTATATCTAAGAAAAGAAATTTAGAAGATTATATTACGTACAATGTTTTTGAGACCAACAATTCTGAAATGAATTTGGGTGATAGTGAAGTACACAATCCGAAAACACTGAGTGAAGCCTTATCAAGATCTGACCAAAAAGAGTGGAAAGAAGCTATGAAAAAGGAATACAAATCTTTGATGGAAAATAAAACTTGGATATTGGTTGATCGTCCAGCAGATAAAGTGATAGTGCAAAATAAATGGGTATTTACTCTAAAGAAAAGTGTTAGTGGTGAAGTGTGTTACAAGGCACGCTTGGTTGCAAAAGGGTTTTCGCAACAACATGGTATTGACTATTCGGAAACTTTTTCTCCTGTTGTTCGAAATTCTACAATAAGATTATTGTTTGCATTGTCAGTAGATTTAAGTCTCAATATTGAACATTTAGATGTTGAAACCGCATTCCTTAATGGAGATATCGATCATGAAATTTATATGTGTCAACCAGAAGGTTTTATTTGTAAAAATAGTGAAGAAAAAGTATGTCTGTTAAAAAAGGCAGTGTATGGTTTAAAGCAGTCATCCAGAATATGGAACAAAAAAGTCACGGATGTATTGCTACAATTAAAGTTCACACAGTCTGCTTATGAACCATGCATTTTCTTTAAGAAATATGAAAAAACTATTGTAATCATTGCATTGTATGTTGATGATTTTTTAATATGTTCAAATTGTCCTAATATTAGTAGCAACCTTAAACAGGAACTAGGAAAACAGTTTAAGCTTAAGGATTTAGGTCCAGTAAAACATTTTTTAAGTTTAAATAAATAGATCACGATAAAGAAAATAATGTAATTAAAATTAATCAGAGGGATTATATTTTAGAATTATTAACCAAATTTAAGTTAACTGATGCAAAAACTGTTTTAACACCTATTGAAAGTGGTTTAAAATTGAAAAAATACACTGGTAGGGTACCAAACTTACCTTATCAGAATTTGATTGGTTCTTTAATGTATCTAGCTGTACACACAAGACCAGATATTGCATATAGTATAAGTTACTTAAGCCAGTTTAATAGTACTTTCGATTATGAACATTGGAAACATGCAAAAAGAGTGTTAAAGTATTTGAAAGGCAGTATTAATAAAAACTTGGTTTTTAGTAAGTCTAACAAAGAAATATTTGGTTTTGTGGATGCAGATTTTTCAAATGATATAACCGATAGAAAGTCATATTCTGGTTATGTTTTTAAAATGAGCAATGCTGCAGTGTCTTGGGAATCTAAAAAACAATCTTGTGTTGCACTTTCAAGCACTGAAGCTGAATATATAGCAATGGCAGAAGCCAGCAAAGAAGCAGTATTTATTACTGGTTTTCTTAATGAAATTAAAAAATTAGATGAACCATTATTGTTATTTAATGATAGCCAAAGTGCACAAAAAATTGTAAAGAATCCTGTTTATCATAATAGAACTAAACATATTGATACAAAGTATCATTTTATCAGAGAAATGATGGAAAAACAAATAATTAAAATTGAGTATATGCCAACTGATAAAATGATCGCCGATGTATTAACTAAGGGATTAAGTAGTCCTAAGCATGCATTTTTTACAAAAAATTTAGGAATCAATTAATCACGGAATTAAGGGGAAGTGTTGTAACTTATAATTCAGTGATTAATTCTAGTTCTAAGGTTAGTATTATGTTCTCAGTTGTATGTTGTACTGTGGTATGTTGTATGTTGTATGTAGCAGATTCTTTTTGTAAAGTTAAGATAATAAAGTTAAATAATAAAAGTAATCAAAGTGAGTAGTAATTAAAGTAATATATAACAACAAATATTGCTGAATGGTGGAACGCTAGACCAAACACTAAACTTGGTCGCAGTTTTGGTTTTGCGTTTGGCTATTGATTTTAAAATCTATTGCTACGCACCGCCCAGCTCTTCCTTTCACCTTTCAACCCAAGGATTTTTAACTTTAAAAATCCTTGCTTTCAACCTGCTTGAATTTGGAGCGGCGGAGATGAGCGGGCATATCATTTGGAGCGTGTTCAGATGATGATATGCCCGGCGACCGCCGAAAGCGTTCTCTTCGTTCAGATGAATTGTCGAACGTTCGCCTGGGACAAAAATCTCCCTAATTTTCCGTTATCATAACAGTTATTTTGAGCATGTGCAGTGCTGAAAATTATACTTTTTTTGCAGGTGCCAAAAATTAGAGGGTTCAAAAACTTGAAAGGGGTTGGAACCTTTGCTGTGAAAATAATATTGACGTAGTTTTCCACATAACACCAAAACACAATACTGCACTCGACACGCGGTTCGTCAACCAAGTTGGCATCACCTGGAGATAATTAAAACTAAACCTATGCTAACATTGTGTCCTATTTGTACCTAAACTATTCTGTGGTTCAGTGAACCGTGATTTACTAACCAATAAAGCGGGCTATTTGGGATTGACTCTGTGACCATTCATAATATTTTTACATTTAGCAATTTCCAAACTCTCAAAAGCATCCAGCTGCCTGGAATCTGTTACGTTCCTAATCAGTCTCAAACTGGTTCTATCCATTTTATGGTTGTTCTCTCAAACGCATGTTGGGCGACACTAGACTTGTTTTACCATATTTGAGATGAGCCATATGTTCCTTGAATCTACTTTGAATTGACCTTCTAATTTGTCCAACATACTTTGGAATGCAGTCTTTATAGCTAATTTCCTAAATCGAGGACTTTTCCTTAGTTTCTATTTTGTCTTTTGGATTGCCTAAAAGGTGTTGTAGTCTATTTCCTGATGAATAAACCACTGACATACCTATATCTTGCCAAAACCACGGGTGAAACGAGGATCGTATGGGATATGCATTTATGAATGTTACTAAGAATAATTTTTTTTCTATTAGGTACATACATTAGTTTTTAAAATTCGTTCCCATAAGACAACCAACAACCCCCTCCCCAATAATATGCTACTAGGGGCCTCTGAAATGTAATTAGCATCAGGCCCCCAAAAGGTCACCATCCGGCACTGAGCAACGGTTCTGGTTCCATGAATTTAGAAGCAGCACACATCTGCTGTGTCAATAGCTAGAGTCCATCGCTTTATTACCTTCAATGCCGGAATTGTTTAGGATTCAGACCCGAGTTGCATAGTTTTTTTTGCCCAACTGAACAAGCACATTTTGGCAATTTCATGGTATAAACTTCTGCTTCAAAAATAGTTAAATAACTGCCAGGGGTTAAATGGAATTTTATTTATGGATTGCAATTATGCACTCCGATTCCAACACAAACAGGCGTTTTGGAGCCTTCTGAAAACCAACAACTATCTGCACCGAATAGGTCAACTTTATTTTGATCCTATTTATGTCTGCCTTGGAAGAGAATGTTAAAGGACATTTCTTAATTTTGAGGGCTAATTTTGTAATTCTGAGACAATTATTTATAGGTAGATATATATAGGTACTTTATTGCAAAACATATCCTAAAATAATCCTACTTTATTCCTAATTCTATCATTTGCACATGTTAATAATTAATAATAAATTTAAATAATATATTCACACAGAAAAATTTGTATTATTGTACAAACTAATCCTAATGTGAAGATATGTGGGTTATATTTAAATAGCAGTTTTATTGTTTTATCCAGTTTAAAGTTAAATATGAGTTAAAACTAAATCTTATAGCTTATTAATGTACTGAAAGCTATATAATTTTTTTATATTTGAAAAATATATCTAGAACTTGAAAGTAAGAACAGTGAGAACAAGGCTGGTATATCAATTTTTCATTTTAATACCTTCAAAAATGTTTAAAGTTCGTACACATCTAGGTGCAAAAAAATGACTCAATATTTACAGTAAAAGCCTCGAGCCGAAGTCAATTTTCTGCCTTTTTTAATCTTTAGTATTGCCCATTAGAAATCGAAATATATACCAGTATATTAAAATATTTACACATTTAAAATTTATATAAAATGCTGTTGTTCCACATATTTGGTACCACAGACAAATTACTTATTTATCTGTGGCTTTACTACTGACAAAAAAACTATTTCTAAAACAAAAAATACATAAACTCCTAGCTCGTACTTTTAATGCAGGATTTATTTACCTATTTATTTTTTTCAAAGAAATAAAATATCCAAAAAATAAAACATCTCAAGCAGGCTATAAAGGAAAAGTTTTAAACAATGTCTGCTAATTTGTTCCAGTATGTAATCACATTTATTCTTATTTTTGATAGCACTACGTCTCTTACTTATTAATCATATTAATTATTGTCAATATAGATAGGGGTATAGAACAGACACAAGAAGCAGTAAAACTAAGTACAATGATTTTATAAAACATTTACATTTTTTAAATATGTTTTACAATGAATACATACATCTCATAAGTCATCATATTTAGGTTCAATGCCTTCATGTCTACATTTTATCAGTTTCCAGAACGTTTCTGGTGAATTGTATATTTCGGAACAAACTGGTTCATCATGCATAGCTTTCCTCCATTTGCGAAGAAGTGGTATTTCATCATCTTTGATGGGTAACTTTGTTCCCAACTTTATCGGTATACAACCTGCTCTTTCTCCCCAAGGCCACAGCATATAATCAACCTTAAAAAATCATTTAAATATTACTCTCAAGTTCATTGTTAATTATAATATTACTAATTTTAAAATCGACTGACATATTGATACTTTCTGATACTTTTATGTTTGTGACAAAAGGCATACCATTCCTGGCTTGTTTCCACCAAAGAAAGTGGTTCTTCTTTGAGCTAAAGCATCTTCAAAAACTTGAAGTGGCACGAGAAATTCTTTCAACCATTCCTCTGGGGTTTTTTCTGTACTTGAAAAACAACATTGACCAAAAACTTGGGTTACAGACCCAATTTTGTTTATTAAATCCTTGTCACGATTTTTCAACTCGGGTTCTGCAGGATATAGAGGGTTTTCAGGAAACTTCTCATCAAGATAGTCACATATGTCAAGACTCTCAACAATAATCTTCGACCCATCAAGTATAGCAGGTACCTTTCCTAAAAAGGGAAATTTAATTTCTACGATTTTCTAATTTCATAATTTAACAAAAATTATTAAAGCATTTATTTAAAACAATATTGCTAAATTATCTTAGTATTGTAATTGAGCTTGAGCTCTTGAGCAGTCCATATGGGTTGATATCGCGTAATAGGTAAATAACGGGTAATTAATGGGTATACCGGGTTATTAACAGGTACCGGGTAATTAACTGTAGCGGGTAAATACCGGGTACCCGGATAACAAAATTAATGGGTATCGGTATCCCTATTCAGTACGCAAGTATTTTTAAATGTTTAAGCATGGTTTAAGCATCACGTCCCTTCAAAAAACGCAGGCATGAGGTCACTGACAGTGTGCAAGACTGTGATTGGCTTTAAATTTGTCATTTCTCATTTGATTTGTCAGTTCGACTTTTATGAACGACCGTTCATAAAATCTATCGGTGAAAATAAGATAAGGGACGCTAGACTCATATTAAGGTTATCGGCGGCGAATTTTTAACATTAAAGTGTCGCTAGATACCTGTCCATTTATTTGCAAAGAAGTACATGGCAAACTAGTAGTAAATAATTATTTTAAGCAGAGGCATAATATTACATAATTCACAAATAAAATATAGTAAATAAATAAATACAAGGAAAATACATAAAAGCAAAAACTTAATTTGTCTATTGAACTTTTATGAATTTTGTTTGCAATATGAAATTAGATAGGTTTATATCGTGATTTATATCACGATGCAAAAGACAGGTTCCATTTAGTTAAATGTCACTAGTGTAATTTAATGAATTATCTAAATCAATGACATAGTACAAAATGAATATTTAAGATTGATAATTTTTATGAAAGCAAAAATCCATATAGAATATTTTGTTAATCTATTATTCTATTAATTAATCTATAATGTTAATCTATATTCTGTTAATTATTTGATTAATTATGTTATTAATCTGAAAATTGTATTTTATAATTTAAAATTATATTATAGCCTTCACAATTTTTGCTTTTTTGACAAAAGAATTATAGAAACCATGATACAGGTCTTAAAAGCCTATTTGAATGAAATACATATATGTCATATTAATATAGGTGTATATATCTAGCTTAGTGGACTAAAGCGTCTTGTGGCAGCACTTCTCAGTCACATTACCTATTATGGTCTGGGTTCGATCTTCAGCTTTTACATTGACAACGTCGGTAAGTTTTGGGTGTTTGTCTGGATTTTTTTCAATGTGTAATCCCCTTTCGGACAGCCGGACAGCCTTTGTCCGGCTATATAAATAAATAAATAAATATATATATATATATATATATATATATATATATATATATAAATGTAATAATATAACTAAATCCTAATTAGTTTTCTTACCTTCAGGATGAATTTTAAAGTACCATTCTGGTTTTTTCGTTAAATTTATATTCACAACATCATGAGGAATTCCTTTTGCATTTAAAACTAATCTGCTTCTCTGAGCATAAGGACAGAATTTCATAGAATAAAGCCTTAATAATCCCTCGACTCTTGGAGGTTCTTGGGAACCTTGGAAATTGAAATATGTTAAAAACTTCATACAATAAAAACATTACAATAACTATTCACTACTCACCAATTGTTAAATGACTGGAGGACATTTTATTTTAGAGTTTAGAATACAGATTGCTGTCAAGTTGATTTCAAATTAATAAACCATATCTATCTAGTCTAGTTTCTAATGTAGTTAGTTGCTGCAAAATATATAGGAATAGGTACTTATAGTTGTTGGTAAATGCACAGCCTACCAAATAGGCTGTGGTAAATTGATTCAAATAAAAAAGCAGAAAACACAAAAAAGGAATAATGGATTAATCAACGTAATGGCACGGTACAGTCATAGTCATAAACATAAAATCACAAAATGCATAATAGTAAATTATGAAATTAGTTTATAATGCAACAGATTATGCATTATTATAAATGAATTTCATATGCTATTTTATAGTCGAACTGTGATTTTTTACAGACAATTTAAGTTTTAAAATCTTAAATTTGTTCTAATTATGAAATTATTATTTCTGGGAAATCGTAGAATATTCGCATGTGGTTGTTATAGCATTGTGTACACAAAGCAAAAATGTTTTCATGTAAAGAAATTCTTAAAAAAGCCGAAGAAGCTGAATCAAGCATTATTCCAAAAAAATCAGAAGATCTTTATAAAAAAGAATTGTATAGGTTTTCTCAATGGATGCAAAAATGGAAACTGGGGAAATGGAGACCGAGAAGACTTTACTTGCATATTTCTTTGACTAGGTAAATTAATTACATTGATGTTTATAGCTGTAATTAAAAAAGAAATTAATTGTCCCTTATTTTATTAGTCAAAGATGTAGAACTCATCGTCGTTATCGTGTATGTATTCGAAATTAAAATGCATGTTATGAATAAAAAATGACATTGACATTAGTACACTTTCTAAACTTACTGTATTTTTGAAGAACCGCTCGGTTGGTTGTTTACCGGAAAAATCTCCAACAAAACCAAAATTTTAGGTAGTTGTTATTTTTGGTTTATTTGGTGCTTGTCAACGTATGGAATTCTATAATTTATGTGTTGATGATGTTAATGAAGTTTATGAATATAAAACTGAAACACGTGAAAATTCAGAAGTTCTTTTTATTTTACAATGCGGGTAAATGTACCTGTAACCCTATTAGCATTAATACATTCGGGCTGATTTCCCGAGATATTGCAAAGTATCTAAACATTCCTAATACTGATCAGTATACGGGTCATTCGTTTCGGCGAACATCCACTACAATTTTAGCAAATAGTGGTGCTGATATTAGAACTATTAAGAGGCATGGGGATTGGAAGGGTGACGCCGTTTCCGAAGGATATATACCAGATTCACTAGAAAATAAAAAGAAAATTTCCAAGATACTGAGATCTTCAAATCACGTAGAAAATATGAATAATCAAATTTGTATTTCATCATCTACAAGTGCATGCTCTAGTGTTCTTGAAACTAGTTCAGGGATTTCTATATCTGGAAATTTAAACTAGTATTACTATTAATATAAATAAATAATTTCTTTTAAGTTTAAATAACTTCCAAATTGGACTTCGTGGCATACAAATAAAAATATGTACTTAATAAATTATTAGTTTTTTTATTTATAAACTAAAGTCTAATAATTTAATATCAATATCGAATTTGAATAGCCAGGTAATTCAATTTAAAATGTTAAAACCTACTATTTACTATCATGCCATAAAGTGGACTTTATAGCACGATTCGTTCACATTACAGCATGGGTGCTAGAAAGTGGCAGATTATTAACGATTTTGACGTCCAATGCACAGTATAATGCTAATTTCTTTAGCATTATACTATACTGTGTCCAATGACAGCATTATGATGACAGTCGACTGAGACTGAACCCTAAACTTTGTTTAAGGTTCTTGCCTACCTACAGGTCTTTAATTAGGCCATAGCGCCCATATTTTATGATAGCGCCATAGGTCACAACATTACAACCATATATCATATTATATGATTACCTACAACATAAAAAATATGTGGAAAATATAGTACCTACCTATCAATTTTTGTCTATTTCAAGATCAAGCAAAAATATATAATTAGAGCAAGAACTAGCAGGTAGATGAAGGCAAATCATTTTATACTTACACAGAATACCTATCTATATTTTTTTAATTGTAGGTAATCAAAGAATATATTAATATTTTTGTAAACAAAAACAATGCCAAAGACAAGGTCACCATAGAAAAAGGACATAGGTACATATATTTTTTCTATGAAGGTCACTCTTTTTTTGTTTTGTGGTCACAATATAACAGCCACAGAACATATCAGAGACAACACTTTTCTTGTTGTTTTCTCTATGGAACATATAGCATTACCACAGCTTTAACTCTTTACCACAATCACAGACAAACCACAATCAACAATAATTGGTAAAGGTAAAGCCAAAGCCACAAGCCACATCAGGACAACCATGCCACATAACTAAATGTGGCCAAAGCGTAAAACAGGTAAATTTAACATTGAAATGAAATGCAAACTTGTAGTTAATCTATGATGCAAACCATAGAGAAAGTTATATGCAAACGAAATTGCTGGGTAAAAAAAGAAAAAAAATTCCAGTCCAGTAATTCCACCCCACGAGAACCTAGAACCTATTTGGTTTCCTGTTTCCTGGTTCCTCTATGCCTAAACCCAAAACCAAAATTAAAATATTGTCAGCTTACTACAACCACAACCAACGTATATAATATATCACATGTACGCTGCTACAACACCGTTGTTTGTATAAATACAAACAACGTACAACACAACCAACAACTACCTAGTCCTAGTAAGCTGTAGTAATACCAGAGACTTATCCGTCTCTGGTAATACTGGAAATAAAATATTTACGTCTACTTTTATGTCCTACCTGTGTGGTTGAATCGAATCACTAACAGCACTAGGGCAGTCAAGAAGAGTCAAGTCAAAGTAACAAAAAACGTTTATCAAAAAATCAGTGATTTCTCTTTTCTCTGCCAGTGACCGCAGGTACCATATGTATTTTGCACAGATCGTATTTCGTGTTTTAGTACGTAATCACGTAAGAATTGCGCTGGTATTATAATAAATTCCTTGGCTGGTACTGATTATATACTAATATTAATTGATATACAGAGTGGTCATGCAAAAACAAAGTTTTATGTGTATAGACCCATACGCTGGGAGTTGAAATAATACTTTTCTTAGTTATTTATTGGTAATTGCAACAAGGTTGGGATGGTGAATACTATTATAGGTAAGTATATACTCCTATATTATATAAAATAAATATAAAAAAATTTTCAAAATTATATACTTAAGTAGGTACATATTTAAGTGGTATATTTCATTCTAATGAAAAACTTTGAATTAGTTTTTCAGAAGCAAATATAGGTATAGGCAGTTTACAAAATACGGAATTTTGAAAACTGTCTATTTTTCCAATAACTACCTACCAAAGTCAAAGTTTTTTATTAGGAATCTGTAAATGTGCCACTTATATTATTGTATATTAAAAAAAAAAAAAACTAAAATTTATCAATGCACTGGATAAATATTAGAACATGATCTTAAAAATATGTAAATTTATTTCATAAACTAGGTAAATATGCAATTTACGAAAAATTTGCAAGAAACAATATTCTCGCTCTATGCCTCTTTTAAAGGGCAAATATTCTGTCTCTTTAAGGATAAATTATTATTTATATATCAACTTTCTAGAAGTTATCTCTAAAACATTTTGAATATTACGTTTACATTTTGAACTTACGTGCATAATTTCTTTAACATAATTTATGAACACCCTGCATGCTTTACCTACATTAAGAGATACAATTCCTATCTGTACATGGTGTATAACAACGAGTTGAGAGTAGTCGTATCTCTGAAACTAATCGAGACACAAAATTGAAATTTTGGCTCTGGCCATGTCACATTAAGTTCTATCGCTTGAAAATAATGGCTATATTTTACTGCATCCAGTTCTACCAGAAGTAAACATCAACTTCCTTATTTTAAATGGAACACCCTGTATATTTTTGCATTGTTTGATTCCCCTAATAATTCTGAGTCAAAATGACCCCCCATACCTCATACTTAAAATGTATACTTTCAGGGATAATTTGATTTTTTTAAAATAATTGACAGGTCGAGGGTGTCACTATTAAATAAATATCTGACATTAGAGAGTTTTTGAACCTCTTAAATTTTAGCACGTCGTTATCGTTATTCTGCGCATGCGCAGTGCCAAAAATAGTATCATTTTCGGCACTGCGCATGCTCAGAATAACCATAACGATAACGTAAAATTTTAAGGGGTTCAAAAACTCTCTATTATCGGCAATAGAAAAATTAATCTTTGAGACCTCACTGATGAGTAACCCATGATCTACCTATCAGTAGGGTATTTTAGTTCGAAAACAAATAATACAGGGTATCTGTTATTACATAGCCAATATATGAATCTTTAAACAATATATGAATATTGAAAATCATTTTCTTTTTTCTCAAATGATTCACTATGATATAAAAATCACTATGATTTTTTCAGTACAATAAATTTGAATTTAAAAATGCCTTAATTGGATATAGGTAGGTTACCCTATACCTAAAATCATTATTTACCTATGTAAATGGAATTATGTACCACAAAATTTCATGTTTTAGAGAAAAACATAGTCTTATTAATTGGCTTTGCAACAAAAAAAGAAATACGTTTAAATTTTACATTAATTTTATATCTCCAAATTCAACATTAAAGTTGTTTTTTAAATTGTGGTTTCTAGAATTTTCCATTCTTATAATTTAGAAAATAATTATAGAAATTTTGTAGAAATTGGTCAGGAACTTGTCTATTGAAAACAATCCATAGTGTACAAAATCGTAAGTGGCATCCATATAAATTCAATTTGGTGCAACGCATATTGAAAAAACTAATTGGCAAAATTTTATTTCATTATATTAAATGAACATTACCTATATCCATTACTATTTTTTGTTTGTCAAAATTTTTACTTTAAATAAATTTAAAATTTTCACAAATATATATAAAATTTATAATAGTTTTTTATGACAAAGCCAACTAATGAAACTATATTTTTCTCTGAAACATGAAATTTTGTAATAATTCCATTTATGTAGATAAATAATGATTTTAGGTATAGTATAATTATTAAAATATGCAATCATTAAGTTTCTCATAATACATTGCCAAAACCTATTTAGATAAAAAATATGTTTAGTACATGTGTAAATATATGCACGCTCTATGCCTCTTAAATATTTTGTCTAATTTTTACATCAAGTAGAATGTACTTTCGTGCATAATTTTTTCAACATTATATGAACACCTTGTATGGCTTACATTAAAGAGATAAAATACCTATCTATTTATCTAATATAATACACTTATGCTAAAGTATGACTCGCATGTTTATATCTACTTTAAAAATGCAGAGTCATTAAGTTTATCATAATACAAATATATAATACAAATATATTTATATTTAGATCAATATGTTTAGTAGGTAGATACATACAATGTGGTCATAAAGTAAGGAATAAATTCAATATTTTGTAAACCATAATTTTTTTAAAAAATCGCTCGGACATGTCGATTTTCTTTTATCTTTACACTTGTTTTACAAATATTAAATTTTTTACAGGGCGAATCAATGAAGCTACATCAATATAAACTTTATATCGATCTTGACACACTTTTTTTGCATAGCTCTCTTATTATTAGAGATAGACCCATAAAACCTTATATGACCGTATTCGTAAAAAATAGTTCTTTCCAAATGTGTAAAACTGTACTGGGTGTTCCATTAAAAATATTAAAGTTTATATCGATGTAGCTTCATTGAGTTGCCCTGTAAAAAATTTAATATTTGTAAAACAAGTCTAAAAATAAAAGAAAATCGACGTGTCTGAGCGATTTTTAAAAAGAATTGTGGTTTACGAGATATTGAATTTATTCCTTTTACTTCACAACCACACTGTTTGTGTAAATATATACAGGGTTATTTACGCAAAGTGGGTATTAGACGTTCTTGGGGTTCGGTTAACGATAAAAATCTGATTTTTTTAAGTGGGAGGTTTTCGATTATTTCCGATTCAATGAAAATATTTTCAGGTTTGCATCACTTCCGGTTATACCGGAAGTAAACCACAACTTCGTTATTTCAAATGGAACACCCTGTACATTATTGCAATTTTGACCTCTATGTGATATTCTAAACACATTTCATGTAGGATGTCCTATACCTATCTTCAACTGTTTTTGAAATATTGACATTTTGCAACTTTGACACCCTGTAAAATCTAAACGGTTAGAGATCAAGCAAAGCGGTTTGCACATTCCTAACTCAAAAGCTATTGCTTGATACTAATATCAGATTTATCCAGAAATAAAAATTTTCGATTAAATTTAATCTCTTGGTTAAATCTGAAATTAGTATCAAACGATAGCATTTGAAAAGTTAAGATAGGAATGTGCAAACCGTTTGGCTTGATCTCTAACCGTTTAGATTTTATAGGGTGTCAAAGTTGCAAAATGTCAATATTTCAAAAACAGTTGAAGATAGGTATAGGACATCCTACATGAAATGTGTTTAGAATATCACGTAGAGTTCAAAATTGCAATAATATACAGGGTGTTCCATTTGAAATAACGAAGTTGTGGTCTACTTCCGGTATAACCGGAAGTGATGCAAACCTGAAAATATTTTCATTAAATCGGAAATAATGGAAAACCTCCCCCATAAAAAAATCTGATTTTTATCGTTAACAGAACCCTAAAAACGTCTAATACCCGCTTTGCGTGAATAACCATGTATAATGTTAATATTGTTAATGTATCTTAAAGATATAAAATCGTACCTCTAAGAGCAGTTAACCGACTTTTTGTTCAGTCAACAAGTGTTTAATTTAATAGTTTGGCATAAAATCATATCACGTAATATTTTTCTTACTATAGTGAGATCTAGCAGGAACGAAAGGTCGGTTTCGTTTTTGATGCATATTTCTATATTTTTTGGCCCCAAAAAAATCATTCTATAGGCAGACCAAGATGGAGTTATTTCAGTATCCATCCAGGTGGCGATGCTTTAAAAAATTATACCGCAGATTAACTCTAGAACTGCAGCAGTGTAACTGGAATTTATTTGACTGGAACCATATATCATAAAATCAAAAATAACTATTGACGATTCCAAAAATGAAAGCGCCCTCTGCATTAAAATATTTGAACCTATTTAAAAGATAATTTTTGGAGGCTTATTGATGATATAATGATAAAGAACACGTATTTGGGTTTGTTTAACGTAATAATTTAGTGGTGCTTGTGACTTTTTGATATTGCAAAGTTAAAAACCACATGGTTAGTATTTGTACATATCTTTATTTTTACATTTTAAAATGGCATTCAAAACAAACCAGCACAACACAAACTGCCGTGTTTATGAATGTCATTCCACAAAAATGTGTTAATAGAACTGTTTAAGATAGAAGATAGAAGTTTGGCCCTAGTATAAGAAAGAGTTCTTCACTCATTTGTCTAAAAGACATGTAACAATTTAATAATAAGGAACATGTTTATTTATACAACAATCACTTTGGTGCAGTATGTCAATACTTTTCTATTATTAGTCTTACAAAAACAGGATATATTTTAATTTGAATATAACAATTTACTTAACAAAAAAACGCAAGCACTAATATCTCAGTAGCACATATGGTACATCGCGGGCTTTACTGCGACGTACAATTTTATAGACCAAACATGTTATGAATTCCTCCCCGGTACTACCAAATGTCCGCCAGACGCACACATAATGTGTATGTAATTAGCATAATATATAATTATTTAAGTCACCAATACGTCTACAATGTATATCGATGATATATAGACATTTTGATATGCATATTCTGCAATCGACATGATGTCAATTGTCTGTAGGCAATGTTGTGTTATCAGTATATTGATCACTTAAAGTACTGTGTATGTATCAATTCTATATCAACAGAAAGTTGATATAGAATTGTAAAATTGACTATTTTACATCTGCTGTATGTTAAGATTTTATGTAGATGGTACTTACCTATATACATCTTTCTTTATATAGGAATTAAGCTAAAAAGTTAATTAAGAGATAAGTTATTGATGTAATTATCAGTTACTTGATAATTTCATTAATAATTTATCTCTTAGTTAACTTTTGGCTTAATTCCTATATAAAGAAAGATGTAAACAGTTAAATAATAATAATATATAATAATATCTCTATCCCTCATTCTCATCTTAGTGATGAGCCCGGAAGTCAGAGACTTGTGTGGGAGAGGGAGCGGCATATTATTATTTTGCGGGCCGCGAGTGCGCCCAGGAACGACTTACGATGTTATAACTTTAACTACCATTTAGTACGAGAATAAGGGAAACCTGTAAAACCTTATTAATTAAAGTGTACAGAGCAGTCCATTTTTGATGGGAATCCAGGGTATCTCGGAAACTACAAGATGCATAACAAAACCGCTTGCACATCCTCGAGCTACTTTTTCCAGTTTGACTTAATGGTGAAATCAGATCAGGTCTACTTTGTTTAGGTTTTGAGATACAGGGCATTTCTGAAATTTTGCCTTTTTCGTCAGGGCCCTGTAACTTTTTTATTTTCAGACCTACAAAAAAAGTTTAAAGGGGAAAGTTTTAGATATTTTTAAGTGGAATCCATTGGCGTAGCAAATTTTTTTTTATTGCGTCCCGTTTTTTAAATACGGACCAAACTTGTGTTTTTTTAAATGCAACACCCTGTATATTTCTAGTTAATTCGAAAGAACTTTCAATTCTGGTTACAGTAATATATAACAAATAGGGGTTTATTTGAATTTAAGTACCTTTATTAAACATTTTTATGGTTAAATGGGGGGAAACGCGTATTTCCATTGATTTATTTCCTTATAAACTACATTGAACTCCTGTTTAATGTTATACTTAATATCTTAATAGTAATATAACCAAATACGGTTATATATAATTTATATTTGTAAAAATATTCGACATTTTTATGTTTCCATAATTAATTATTATCTAGTATTCGGAAATATTTAAATCTTTATATAAAATAGTGTGTTTAATTAAATCAAGAGTTTAATATAGTTTATAAGGAAATAAATCAATGGAAATACGCGTTTCCCTCCATTTAACCATAAAAATGTTTAATAAAGGGACTTAAATTCAAATAAACCCCTATATAATATATATTACTGTAACCAGAATTGAAACTTCTTTCAAATTAACCAGAAATATACAGGGTGTTGCATTTAAAAAAACACAAGTTTGGTCTGTATCTAAAAAACGGGACGCAATAAAAAATAATTTGCTACGCCAATGGATTTCACTTAAAAATATCTAAAACTTTCCTCTTTAAACTTTTTTGATAGGTCTGAAAATAAAAAAGTTACAGGGCACTGACAAAAATGGCAAAATTTGAGAAATGCCCTGTATCTCAAAACCTAAACAAAGTAGACCCGATCTGATTTCACCATTAAGTCAAACTAAAAAAAGTAGCTCGAGGATGTGCAAGCGGTTTTGTTGCGCATCTTGTAGTTTTCGAGATACCCTGGATTCCCAATTCCCATCAAAAATGGACTGCTCTGTACAGTAGTTGTTAGCCATTTATACAGTGATATTGTAGTACTAGTTGCATATTAAAAACGCTACCAGCCTTATACACACAGATTTAATATTGGAGCAATTAGAAAAAGTTGACCACGCTGGGATTCGAACCATCGTCAACCACGGAGAACGATTAAAAATCAGACGTCTTAACCGCTCGGCCACCGAGCTCCTATAAGCGTATAAATAATATTAAAAATATTCTATAAAAAATACTTACTTATAGGTTTCTTATTGACATCAACGATTTACTAGATTTTTTTATTTGCAGTATACTTATCTCTATTTTTCACATCCAGCAGACAAGGTAATTAAATGTCTGATGAACATGATCCGGTACGGAGATATAAAAGATGCTAGGATAGTACGTAATTGAAACTTCGTGTGACTTCCACTTAGGCAAAGTAGAATATTTCGTATTATTAATCAAATATACTAAGCGGAACTTTATTGTACTCCACCAATTAGTTTTAATCTTTTTGAAGGGCGGTGAAATTTTACGTTATCGTTATTTTGAGCATACGCAGTGCCGAAAATGATACTCTTTTTGGCACTGCGCATGTTCAGTTTAACGATAATGATGTGGTAAAACTTAAGGGGTTCGAAAACTCCCTGTTATAGATTTTAATGCTTAAGCAGCTACGAAAATTGTGTACAACTTGTAGTAGGTACATTTTAAAAAACTTTTCTAATAATTAAAATTGATTTATGCAAAACATAATACTTTAAATTAAACTATATGGACTAAAGAAGGATTAATCCAACAATTACATTTAGGTAAATATTTATGCTCCGGTTCTCACAATAATGAGATCTTAGGGATCAATGAAAAAGGTGATAAGTAAAATTTGCAATTTAAAAATAGTACTTTTATTTAAAGTATACATATAACTCAATATAATTTACATTATCAAAAAACTAATTACTAATTATTATGCATTTCTAAAAATATCGTCAATAAGGTGGCAAATCAATTTCTTATCAATCATCAATTAGTAAATCCAAATTTTGAACTTCTAGTATACCAAGTCAAGTTATTTATATAAAAATAGAGAGCCACAGTACTTTATAATAATAATAATATAATATTGCCACAACATTTATTTCGGACTCGGACATAGAATATATAACATGCTGAAACTGAAATAGGTACCTAGTTGTTGTATGTACATCTGGAAGCAATCTCTTGCGAGTTACCTACACGCTGTATACCCAAGTAGATATGTATTTTCATATTTGTATATAGTTTAATAAAAAAGAGAAATAAAAACATATACCTGTTTTAGGGCAACCTAAAATAAATTGCTATAGGTTTAGGGGCTTAAATTTGGACACAACAAGCTCTCCAAAATTAAGTACAAATTAACGTAAGGTTTTGTTCTATAACACAAGGTTACTGCATATTATCAACTATTATAACCTGATGATATAACATATAGTCGGATGTGTCTATTCCCATTTCTTGAAAACACACATTCCGCTAAAATGCTGGAGATAAGGTTTTGAAACAGCAGAGCAACTTGAATGTTAATTCACACAAATGTAGTAGAAAAAACATAGGTAGATAATCAAAACGCACATAAAATAAAAGAATAATAGAGAATATTTGAAGTGATTTTGTTTGTAATTTGTTACAGATTAAAAATGAAAAGATCCATAGATGTAATTATTAAAATATCACTATCAAGATGAGAAGCTACTGTATTATGTTATGTACACATATAGTTTTGGCACATAAAATAAAATAATAAGAATGGATTCAAAGAATGCAATATTCTTTATTGCATAATGTTTATAAAGATTATCTGTCCAAGCTTCATTACGGAAAAAAACCTGGAAAAAGATGAGAAATACCTCGTCAGAGATGCCTCATGGACAATAATTAGACAAGTGAATAGACGATTATTATTATATGCTGTAATGAAAAATTAAAGTACTTAATAAAGTTTTCAGTGTAGACAATTGTTTATAATTCTTAGATTTCAATAGTTTCATGAAATATTGCAGATATTGCTATTCCTACACAAGTCAGTTGTGAGAGGTTAGTAGAGGTCAAAGTGATTTTGAAACACTTTCTAAAATAGTTGAAGAAGAAATAGTTAAATTTTTGCGAAGAATAAAATCTAAGACAGTGATTTCCAGACCAGCCTTTACATGGCCCGATGTAGATGATGATGTTTCTGAAGTTGTGCCTATAGATATCATTTGTATTTTACCTCCTTCTACCACAGGAAAAGAGGTGAAATAAAGTTTGATGTCAGGTTTTCTATATACCTAATATCAATTAGAACCTTTTCACATGAGCCGGAACCGGTTACCAAGAACCCAAGGCCGCTCTCATTGAACAAGAGGATTTATTATACAGATACGTTTCCCGTCAACTGCTTCTAAACTATGAGGAAAGTTTGCTTTTTTCTCAAAATTTGCAGCGATTAACTTCCATTTCACCTTTGTCGGTATAAGTATGTACTGTAGTTTCAAGACAGACCATATACCTACTATGACATACCTCTTTGACAATCTTGCTCACAGCTGAAATCCCCAATCTACAGCAATAGTGAAGATCAGTGAAAGTACAATCACTCGCCAGATATTTGTAACAATAAAATTACATATTTTATTGTGTGTTGATTTTTTTGTTTTTAATTGTAAGTAAAGAGGTTATGAAGAAGTGGGCCAACACAGAGACCCATTTCAAAAATCATGCGATGAGGAGGTGTCCATTATCAGACAGTACATTTACCATGATTACCTCCAGTTTCTAAATAAAATGTTGGTGGAACGGCCAACACATTTGTCTACTTACACGGATCAGACCCAAGGGGTAGATGCAGGTTCTTCGCAACAGTCACATGAAGAAATAACTGAAGATGGAGTCGGTACATTGAAAGCCCCACGAAAAGAGATGGAATCCTACAAGTGTAAAATCGACCCAATTGATCAGAAAATTATACAAGTGTTAAATGAACGTCCCGATCGATATTTGTCGTTTTTTAAAGGAATTCCATCTTTAAGCGCATTTAATGAGGATGTTTATACATTGACATATGGTTGATGGATATAGCTCTAATAGTGCGGGATATATACATAAAAGTGTTCCGTAAACATTAATGAGTTGGAAAGATAATATTGATTTATCGCCAGTCTACAAATACTACAAACTGTTTTTCCAACACATTGGTTTTATGGTAACCTAACCATTGATGATCATATCTCTCTCAGTATTACAGCTATCATTAAACCCTATATCAATGTATTCGCAACAGGACATTCTATTCAAATTTGTAAAAATACACAGGGTGTTCTATTTAAAAAAATATAAGTTGTGATGAATCTCTCCTTTTTGGGACACCCTACATAAATGTCAATAATATAAAAATGTGTCTCTCTTCAAATAAAAATCGGCCTGTCCAAGCATTTTCCATGGAAACCTATCTTTTGTCAGATAATCGAAGGTGAAACTTTTCGTTGACTCCTGTATGAATGTTAGTGGGGATCAGATATGGAAGACCAATAGTGTGCTACTGCTATTGTGCTGGAATTGCTGGAGCTACGATAGGCCACATAGCCTTGGAGTCTGATTTGCAGATCATTCACTTTTGAACCTAACCTAACCTAACCTATGGGGTGCATGAGAAAGACTCATGATAATGTGGCTGATCGTCGATTAGAACCAGGTTACAATTTTTTTTATCTGACACTTACATTAATTTTTTTATCAGACTGTATCGGCATTGCCCCAATAAAACCTCCTATGTGACAAAATATGTAATTTAGTTGATTGGGCAAAAATTGATAAAGTAGGGTAATAAATTGAAATTATTTACAGCCTACTTAAATCTAGTAACAATAATTAACTAGTATTTGAGCTTACCCCAACGTGTAATTTCTATCTACTTATCAGAAATTTAGGTTTTTGATAATAAAGAAAATAAAAAATGTTAAAATAGTTCGTAAATTTGGAAATACAATGGCATGTTTCTTTTTGTTTTCAGACAATAACCTGTCTTAGGGACAAAAATACTGGCTGCAGTTTCACAGTTTAGTAATTCCCATGCAGATGAATGGACAAACTAAAGTGACTTAGCAATGTACAGACTGGAAGATCAACTTACTGCAGTTATAAATGAAGTCTGAACAAATCTTGCTACTAGCCACACCGAAATTGAAGAAAGTTACGAGATTGTAACTTGTGGCAATATGGAAAGTGGAGGAGAAACTATAGTGTCTATTATAGCTCAATCTGTACAACACAATATGAAACCAGCACTTAATTTCACTCAGATTGCTTATCTTGTGAAAACTACACAGAGAACGTAAAAGAAACTGCAGTGTTTTATTCTTGAACTGTCTGGCTCTTGAACCTGTACAAAACAACACTATATAGTAGAAGTAAATAACAGTTCTAACTTAAAAGATGAAAGGCCTTGCTTATAAAAGATGGAAATGAAAAGATAATTATGTTACATGAAATCCTCACAGGGTTGCTAGAAGTAGTAGAAAAAGATGTTACCAAACCCTACAAAACAAAAACCCAAAGGACAATTCTCTGATAGGGATAGACAGTTGATTTTTCAAACATTTTGCCAGATAAAAAGCTTCTATGTAGGGATTGGTTTCCACTAGGAAAAATAATAAGAAAAAAACAAAACAAACCAAAAATAAGAAATGAAGGTCATCGTATTATTATGCCAAAAGCCAATAGTAAAGTAAGACTGTGTCGTAAATTATTAATACTTTGAATCTATAGAAGATGCATTTAAAAGGTGGGTAAAAAGAGATTACTGAAAATGTCAGTTTCTTCTATCAGTCTATCAAAAAATCTTGAAAGGTAATTTGAGCGCATTATTTTAAGTTCCAACTTAGTAGTAGCAATTTAGCTCTACAAGACATCTTCATGGATCTTGCAGAATTGGAATGGAATGCCACTTACAAATAACTCACTTCCAAATTATAAAACAAAAACTTCAAATACATAATTTTACCATACCGTCTAAGTAATCAACAACAAAGATGTTAATACTTTAAGTGTGGCATGAGGCAAACAGGGGTGTTACGTCACAAATTTTTATTTGAAATGCCAGCAAAAATTACAGATACTTCGTTTTAATATATCTGATGGATGTGTTATCCGCAAAAAATATTTTCAACCTCCAATATGTTCCCCCATCCAATTATGTTGTAAAAATGAGAGTTGCACGTTTTGCCAACCTTACAATATTCATGCAGTTGACTATACCTTTTCTAGAAATTATAAAAAACCAGACACCAATATTATTTCACTATAACTTGGTAGAAATAAAACTGGTGAGCCGGTGACAGACAATCTTGCAATTCAGTACTTGCCAGATAGTCAAATTTTATATAAAATTGACAATTCAGCTGAATACAAAACTTTGCCATGAAGAAAAGCACACACAGATCCAAAAATAACTCAAAACCACCATTATTTTGGAGTCAAAATACATCCATTTACAAGAACTTAAATCTGTTATAGACTGGCCATCATCCGTTTTATGATAACCTTCCATTCAAGGAAGGCGAGAAAGAAAATAGAAAAAATGGGGCTAGAAGAAATAAAGAAAATATAGAATTTTTAATTAGTAAATTATATTATTTTATATTTTAAGGTAACAAAAAGGAACTAGATAGGGAAGATAAAATATTAAGTACTTTTGTTAACAAAGAGCAACTTTCTTAAATAAAACTTGTAAAAGTTAATCATTTTTTTTACAGTAAAATATAGTTTTTTGCGCAAAACAAATATTGATGTGGTATCAACGATATGTATGTCATCATGAAAATATTCTGTAAGTATAAGACAGATGAAAAAAAAAGGTATGGACTGATATCTTCATGGATTTTATTGCATTATCTTTATTCAACAAGCAGTCCCAGATTAGTTCTGAATTTTTAAGATATGTTTTGATTTGTCCAATTATGAACCCTTTTGCTACAATTACAAGTGTCATATAAAAACAACTATAATTATATATTCTAATAAAAAAAGGTTAAAATATCTTTGTGCCTGCCGTCGATGTTATATTATGTATTCACATAACTGTGAAAATAAGACTGAAATGGAAATATGAGTTGGACAAATATGATGAAATAAAAAACATACCTAGAGGAAGCACACTTTAAACAACTACCACAGCTAAAATGCTGGACAACCCGAATAATTCTGGACTCATTCCAAGCTGCTCTGCGAACAAACCAAATATTTGCAATCATAATAATAATTATCAAATTCAACGCAAATTTTTTAAAAAATAATGCTATTCAATATTGGTTAAAGTAAAGTAAAAAATATATTGCATGCTGCCATACACAATATAAAATGGATAGATTCATCATGGAATGGAGAGTTTTACTACTTTAAACATAGTGTTTTTAAGAATAAATTTTGATAAATGGACAAATGTCCCAATACCAGATTGTATGTTACACATACATACATAAAAAGCTGGAGAAAATTAATGCAACACTTAATTTTTATGAATTTAGAGATAACCGATCAAGAACCGTAAACAAAGAAGGACTGATTTCAGAAGAGGCAAAACACAAATAATAACATCTAGAAAATAATTTCAGATAAAAATATACTAATTAATCAGAATCTCTTTGTAAATCGGCATCAAAATCACTATCTATATCAGAAACAACATGATACATAATATCAATATCGTCGTCAGACTCTTCATCGTCATCCAACATTTTAGGAAGTTCCAAAATTTTTTTGGTATCTTCCTTAATGATTATAGTGGAAATATCATAGTGTATATTCCTTGTACGTTGTTTAGATAAAGTTAGTCGTGGCCATTCACAGTCATTTATTTTAGCCAGAGTTACTCGCACCTGTGGACCGAAGGCTGTATGTTGAACAGAACTTACTCTCTGATATAGCATGATATTCAGTTTATAAGTTTTTTCATTTTTCACGGTCCTGAAAAGAACATTTAGTTTTACAGTAACATATGAGAAAAAGTTTCATATCTTCATTTACTACATCCATGTTAACTGACTGATAGATAAATGTTTATTCTAGACATTCTCAATTACAGAAATATTATTTTTAATTCTAAAGACCCAGCTTGGATTTAGTAAACAAATTAAATCAGGTAACAGTAACAATTTTTTTAAATCTGTTGGAATTTTTTAGGCCCAAAAATTTGTTCTCTGATTATAAACATCTCTACTAATAATGAATATTGAACAAATATAGTGTTATTCAGAACCTATCCATAATAAAATTTGGGGATGTTCAACATACATGTAGAAATGTGGTAGTGCAAAAAAAATTTTTTTGGCGGGGTCTGAAAACTATTTAAAAATTTTTCATTGCACGCCGCTGGATACTGGTCCACTGTAATGGAGCGACCTTAGGACTGACAATGCAAACTAGCTAGCACGAAAAAAACCGGCGCACCCGGCGCAAAAAAGATTTGCAGCGTTTTTACTTTAAAATAAACTTAAAGATAGATAGGCGTTCCAGGTACAAAAAACTTCTTTACTGTTTTTTGTCGGAATGTGGTATATCCGATGTCGTTGAAGTACAGTTGCCCATCTACGTAGTCCTTTATAATGGTATAACTTTAAACATTGTTTACGGGAAATCCTAATTACTTTTATTAACATTTTTTTGGTGATATCGATTTCTTATTTAAGGATGTACATATCCTCAAAGTTTTAGAGATGAGTTCTGAATAACCCTGTATAGATAACACCGACGTAGTTTTCCATATAACACCAAAACACTAGACTGCACCTGACGCACGTTTCACTAACCAAGTTGGCATCATCTGGGGATGATTAAAACGATTATGCGCACTTGGTTGGATAAATACGCGTCAAGTGCAGTATAGTGTTTTGATGTTATGTGGAAAACTAGGTCAGTGTTATCTTCACACCAAAGGTTCCAACCACTTTAAAAATATACGAGTATATATATAGATACATACTTGAAATGCATGATTGTTCCTCTAGTTAAATTAAGGGTATAATCCTCAACATCATGTAGCTTAATATCTAGTTTTATATATTTCTCCGTCTGTGACCAGTACACTTCAGGAGTATAGTAGTCAACAGCAGGGGCAGCTTGAATTGCAGGCAGTTCGAACCTATTTCTTTGTTTGGTATCATTGTTAATAGTCAGGAGCTAAAAAAAAATTGTAAATAAATACAAATTTGTTTACCTGCCATGTTATTCACTTTATTACCGATTTGAAAAATCCCTCTGCATCTATGAGAAAAAGTTCCATATCTTCATCTACTACATCCTTGTTAACTGACCGATCACCTAGCAAATGTATTTATTAAAATTATTACCAGTCAGGCCACTTTTAAGTTTACACTTACCATTAACACATATATTTTCCTCAACTTCCTCCGTTTTCCTGCATATATCAATTATATGTTCTAATTCTTCATCTGATTCATCAGTTTCGTAACCAGTACTACAAATTTCAAAATCGTCTATTTGCTCAGAATTTAGGAGTGCTACACCACATTCTATAAATAAATTATTAATCAAAACCCGTTTTTCCCCAAAACCATCTTTAAGAAGAACAGAATATCTGTTTTGTTTATGATGTATTTCATTTGCTTCTATCGAGCAAACTTTAGCGAAAAGCAATCTAAATACATCTGTATTTGGCTCTGTGGCATACTCATATAAGATATTAGTGATTTCATTTTGCCACTCATCTAAGACGGGTCTAATGCCATGCAATCTACACTGAATACTCTGAAAGGGTAGTTTTGTAATGTGTTTGTTATGGATATATTTTAATTCAGTAATGTTGATGACTGCCTCATCACCAAAGTCTACGAAAAAGCATAGTGCCTTGTCATTTTCTATATTTTTAACAATTATTCTGGCATAATCAACTCCTTCTGGATCTTTGGCAAGACCAATAGTGCCAATTTTAACATTTTGTATATTGGGATAGTTGGGCTTTTTTAAACTTTCCTGAATTTCTTTTTGTAGGTTATATAATCTAAAAGGAAACTGATTAGATTTGAATATAACTTTTCTTTTACATACATACTGTTGGTTAAATTTATTTAATCTGATATATATTTCATCTGGTGAAACAGCTGCAGAAAAAGTTACTTCATTAACATCCATGTTTAAGTGAGCCCATTGAGGCTCAATCTTCCTCTCTTCTTTCATAGGCCTCTTGACTGGGTTTTCATAAATGGGTAGAGAGATAGAAGCTTCTTTACACAATTTATATAGATTGTTAAGTTGATGATTATTGTATTCTGCTTGCTTTAATACCAAAATTTCTCTTGTTAATTGAAAACCGGGAATTATTTTTTCAGATAATTTAACCTCTCCATATACATTTTCGAGCCACAAGGCATGTCCTAGTTGAAGGTGTATGTTACCTGTCATGATTATGTTTTTATAATCATGTTTTTCAAGAAGATTTTTCACATTCATGAAAGACTTAGCAGAAAAATTTTCATCCCGGTAGGGTGGAATAAAGTTTGCTAGATGTACATCAATAACTAAAAGTAAACACAATATTTATTTATACTAAAAACCACTATTATTGTAGTATTGCTCACACTATCAACATTAGCGCAGATAATATTTATAAACCAATGTTGTAATATTTATCAGTAAATATAAGCAAGCAGTATAATGATTAGACGTAGGAATTGTAAAGGTCATGAAACATAGTTGAAATTACTACAATATTCCGAAAAACACAAGACGTAATAATAATAATAATAATAATAATAATAATAATAATAATAATAATAATAATAATAATAATAATAAAATTAATTGTAATTTTAAACAGTATATTTACATCAATCTTTTCGATATATTTATCTTAGAGAACAATCTTGCATCGGAAGCAAAGCAATAATTTTTAAGTAACAACCTACCATATATTGACCTTATATTTCCTCATAGGATCTAGCTGATTATTGGGTTGCATGCTGGATCTATACATTTGGCAAATATGTTCTGTTCAAGCATGCGTGCAGGGTGTGTGTATAAAAATTAGGGCTGCGCCAACCCGGGGGTGCAAGGGGTGCGTGGCACCCGGGCGCCAAGTTCCAGGGGGCGGCAAAAGACATCGTGGTTAGTAGTCAGACGTCAGTCAAGATATATCTCTTCCCCTTTTTTTACATTTTATTTTTATCCGTTAGTTAGATCAGATCCCCTTAGTAAATAAGTACTTTCTAAGATCTCAGTTGATTTGTTATAATTTACAGTTTTAGCCAAGTTAAAACATTTTCTTCACGGTGTATTAGTCGCCGGTCATCACATTTGTCGCGAGTAGCAACGAAACACCGTTTTTCCTACTCGATTAAAGAGGGCAGCCTAGATTTGTCTGATTTGGTTGAGGAATTTGCAAGACGGAAGGCACGAAAAATTATTTTTTGAATGACTTAAGAAACTAAGTATTTAAACAAAAAGACTATTTAAGTTCCTGTTCTTAGCTCTTTTTTTTTTTAATATTGTTGGTTTTTTGTTAATTGTTATTGTTTTTAATATTGATTGTTTTTTGTTAATTGTTGAAGAAAAATACATTTATTTTTATTATTATTAATGTTTACTTATATTACCATATTTATTTTATCAAATTATCGGTTCATTATTTGGTGATTAATCTAGAATGCTGCTAGGGCGGCGGCAGCTACCCTTGGCGCGGCCCTGATAAAGATGATTTTCACCTACTTGATAAATCAAGAAGATAAAATCTATTTGATTTTCCCGTGTAGAGCATTAAGGGACGTAAAAATGACGAGGCAAATCACATATACAAAAGCTGTTGGTGTTGTTAATGATTAACAATTATCCTGACTTGTTTTCTGATAGTGTATAGCTGCCATATAAAATTTGGAATATTATTCATAGTGACTAATACTCCAAAATTATTGGTAGGTACCCTTTCCTGCATAATAAAACTTTTAATATTCTTGCTAATTTTCTGTTTCCACTTAAACGTTATTTATACAAATAGTTATTTTGCAACAAAAAACATTTGCTGAGATTTTAATTAACAACACAGTATACAGGGTGTGTCATTAGTGGGTAATTGTTCGATTACTCACAAACGGTACATTATATCAAAAAACTTTTTATATCAAAGTTTTTTGGCACTAAAAGTGCATATTGTAAAAATATTTTCAATTACACAGGGTGTTCCAAAAAGTCGGGGCAAGATGCAAGTTGGTTATTTCAAATGCAACACCCTATATTTTATTATATTTTTGAAATCTAGGGATCACTAATAACATATTTGCATTAAGGTTCCCTATAGCTATCTCTTTTCGTTTTTGAGATATTTAACAATTAATGGAAAAAAACCTCGTAACACAATGTGAAAATGAAAAAAATGTAGTGTTAGTTAGCACAAGGGATACCTTAAATATTGCACTTGAAATTATTTGGCGATTTTTATACAGGGTGGTTTTTATCGTGATTTATATTTCACAATGTTAAATTGCCTAAATCTCATTTTTTTTTAAATGGAACACCCTGAATTTTTTTATGGCATTACATGTAGGATTTAATTACCTTATAAATGGTATTAGGATGTCCTATACGAAAAGTTGACCGGTTTCAAGATATTTACGATTTTTTGAAAATTTAGCTTCTATAACTGATAATTACAAATTATAGACAAGTAAGTTATGAAAACAATTTATTTTGTTGTGGAAATTATTTAACTGTCAAATAAATATTCGATTTTGTATAATCTGTACATTTTATAAGCAAGATGCACTATTCCAAAATGCTCTCAAAAGCACCATGAATTCTGTTCATCATGTTTTCTCGTATGGTTGATGGTGTGCGGTAAACTAAATCATTTGTGCATTCTTATAAAGAAATCTAATATTGTAAGGTCCGGGTACCGAGAAGACCATGAGATAGGTCCACCCTTCCTATCCACCTATTAGTGTAGGTATATTTAAAAATCTCTTTACTGAACCGCTGCAATGTGTAGGGCAACCGTCATGCTGCAACCGCATCCCTGCTAAAATGTTCAGAGGAATATCTTCAAGATAATTTAAAAGTTGATTTTCCAAAAAATGCAAATAAATTTCTCAATTGACACTATTTAGGACGGTAGACATGCAGCATAGGTGGAGATTAAATGTATGTGGGGATTCTAGGCGACAAAGTGATTGGACCATATTTTTTTGAAGCGACTGTCAATGGAGACATTTATTTGCATTTTTTGGAAAATCAACTTTTAAATTATCTTCAAGATATTCCTCTGAACATTTTAGCAGGGATGCGGTTGCAGCATAACGGTTGCCCTACACATTACAGCGGTTCAGTAAGGAGATTTTTAAATATTGAGTACCTACTCTAATAGGTGGATAGGAAGGATGGACCTATCTCATGGTCTTCTCGGTACCAGGACCTTACAATATTAGATTTTCTTTATGGGGATACACAAAGGATTTAGTTTACCGCACACCATCAACCATACGAGAAAACATGATGAACAGAATTCGTGGTCCTTTTGAGAGCATTTTGGAATAGTGGATCTTGCATATAAAATGTACAGATTACACAAAATCGAATATTTATTTGACAGTTAAATAATTTCCGCAGCAAAATAAATTGTTTTCATAACTTACTTGACTATAATTTGTAATTATCAGTTATGGAAGCAAAATTTTCAAAAAAATCGTGAATATCTCGAAATCGGTGAACTTTTCATATAGGACATCCTAATACCATTTGAAAGGTAATTAAATTGTACATCTAATGCCATAAAAAAATTTAGGGTGTTCCATTTAAAAAAAAATGAGATTTAGGCAATTTAACATTGTGAAATATAAATCACGATAAAAATCACCCTGTATAAAATGGCCAAATAATTTCAAGTGCAATATTTAAGGTATCCCTTGTGCTAACTGACACTACACTTTTTTCATTTTCACATTGTGTCATAGAGGAAATTTTATTGATTTTCCAATGCAGTGTTACGAGGTTTTTTTCCATTAACTCTTAAATATCTCGAAAACGAAAAGAGATAGATATAGGGAACCTTAATACAAATATGTTCCTAGTGATCCCTAGATTTCAAAAATATAATAATATATAGGGTGTCGCATTTGAAATAACCAACTTGCACCTTGTCCCGACTTTTTGGAAGACCCTGTGTAATTGAAAATATTTTTACAAAATGCACTTTTAGTGCTAAAAAACTTTCATATAAAAAGTTTTTTGATATAATGTACCGTTTGTGAGTAATCGAACAATTACCCACTAATGACACACCCTGTTGTATATTTAGTAATATAATTATAGTGTTTTCAATACTGTCTATGTGACAGGTTCCTCACATTCATCCCTTCCAATTCAGTGTTACTGCTAGTATGCTAAGTGTAACAGCATTCAGCTGTTAAAAAAAAACACCAAAACCGCTAGTATTAATGTTTTTTCCACACAAACCTATAGCACACCACTCATATTAAGGAAATATTTTATGCCTGCCCTTTGTGTATTCTCTAACCATTTTTAAATAAACCACAAAGATGTTTACAAGATACTTGTTTCTCAAAATTCCTATGTCTGATAATAAATAAATTAATATTATATACTAGTAATACTTAAAGAAAATATTAACTTTTACATTGGTATTTGACCAACTGGCCCATAAATTAAATTAGGTATACAGGATTAGTCTGAAATAAGGGGTATCCTGCTAATAAGTAATAGTAATTGTTAAAACACTTCCCTCGTCATCAAATTTATGTGTCAAAGTGCTCTCACTTCAAAAACTTTAAAATAATGTCAAAACTACGGGCTACCCTGTTCAGCCTGACATCGAACTAGCTAAACTTACATGAACTTTCCCAAAAAAATTTAATAAAATAATGCAAAATTTTTAATGTCTGTAGGAGCTAGGCCACGCTTATTGCAGGTCTTGTCTTGTACATCATAGGTATAGCTGTGCTATATATTGTCTTTATATATTGGCAAAATTTTTATTCAAATTTAAGATTAGCATGTTTACAAAGTTGTGTTTTAAATTGAAAATTAGATATTATTAGATAGATAGAACTAGTCCAAGTGCAAAGTTGCAACAAGACTGAGGCGACGAAAAAACTTTATGAATAGCTCTTTCCGAAAAGAAGGCAATATTGTCAAAAAACAATGTTGAATTCGTAACCATTGAACCAATGGTTCAATGGTTACAAGACTCAAGAAATTTACAGCCTACTTATGAGGATACCGGTAAATAGTGACCTGCAAACATTCTACAAGCAAAGAAAATCATCGATGAAAACCTTATCACTTCCAAGGTTGTGTCTCATTTTGTAATTAGGTGCAGCAAAAACAAATGAAAAATCTATATTTTGTATCTAATGTGTTATTTACTATATACAGGGTGTCCACCTAGTGCGCGTAAGTCCAATATCTGGGTTAATAAAAGAGATAACTTAATTTTTTTTTCTACAGGGTTGTCTAATATCCCGAGCTGCACAAAATGAAAATATATTTACATATTCAGGGTGTTCAGTTTTTCCTGGACAGGTACCAACTTCGTTTTTCTAAATGGAAATATATATTTTTTATTGCTTTTTCGAACTAAACCCTTGATTTTAGTAGGACTTTCATCAGCCTTCCCTATACCTAACTTAAACTGTTTTTGAAATATTGACGGGTGAATATTGACATTTTTGCAACTTTGACACCCTGTAAAATCTAAACGGTTTGAGATCAAGCAAAACGGTTTGCACATTCCTATCTAAACTTTTCATAAGCTATCGTTTGGTACTAATTTCAGAATTATCCAAAAATTTAAAATTTTCTGAAAATTTTGAAAATTTTTTATTCCTGTATAAATTTGAAATTAGTATCAAACGATAGCTTATGAAAAGTTAAGATAGGAATGTGCAAACCGTTTTGCTTGATCTCAAACCGTTTAGATTTTACAGGGTGTCAAAGTTGCAAAAATGTCAATATTCACCCGTCAATATTTCAAAAACAGTTTAAGTTAGGTATAGGGAAGGCTGATGAAAGTCCTACTAAAATCAAGGGTTTAGTTCGAAAAAGCAATAAAAAATATATATTTCCATTTAGAAAAACGAAGTTGGTACCTGTCCAGGAAAAACTGAACACCCTGAATATGTAAATATATTTTCATTTTGTGCAGCTCGGGATATTAGACAACCCTGTAGAAAAAAAAATTAAGTTATCTCTTTTATTAACCCAGATATTGGACTTACGCGCACTAGGTGGACACCCTGTATATATATATATTATAAAATTTTGTATCTGACCACGCCGCACAGAAAATAATTTTTAAAACAGAAAAAATAGAGGAGAATAAATTTAAATATAAACGCTTTTATTCAGAACAAAATAAAAATGATTTTCTAAGTGGCTTAAGAGACCAAGATTGGTTAACTGTGTACAATATTGATCCTTCAGATATAAACATGCAATGGAATAGCTTTATGAACACTTTTTTAAATATTTTTAATCAGCATTTCCCTTTAAAATTAATGGGGAATAAAAAACAACTTGATAACTCAAGAGATAATGAACTTAGTGAATGTAAACATAGGTTAGATATTTTATTGGTCATGTCAAGACATGACGCTCGACGCTCGATATAAGGAGAGTTATAATAACGAAAAACGAGAATATGACAATATGTTGAAGAGTACTAGGGCAAAAAAATACGAAACTAGAATGAAAAACTCTGATAACAAAACTAAATGCATGTGGGCTATATGTAATGAAATAACTGGAAAATATAACGGAACTGCTGATTTTGGAATAAAGGGAAATGCTGATGAAATACCAAATGAATATAATGAATATCTATTATCTGTGATTCCTGAACTACTGGAAAACTTAGAAAAGTGTTCCTTCAGCAGTAATATAGTAGAGAATAACCAATCTATTTATTTGGTACCAGTAACAGAGTCAGAAATTTGTGAACTGGCAAAACAAATAAAAAACAAACACAGCGGTGGAATTGATGAAATTCCCACAAGCATAGTAAAACTTTCAGTAAATGAAATAAGGAGTGTTCTGTGTTATGTGATAAATAACTCTCTTAAACAAGGAATATTTCCTGATCTTTTAAAAATAGTGTTGATAAAACCACTGTATAAAAAGGGCAACCCGGAGAGCATGGAAAATTATAGGCCAATTAGTTTACTTCCGGGGTTCTCAAAGCTGTTTGAACTAGCAATGAGTACTCGCCTAATGAATTTTATGACATATTGCAATTTATTTAATAAAAATCAACACGGTTATCTAAAGGGTAAATCCACTCAAACAGCAATTTTTCAATTCACACAAGCAGTTTTGAGACACCTGGAAAATGGAAATTTAGCTCTTGGAATGTTCCTGGATCTGTCAAAGGCCTATGATTGTTTGGATAAAGAGTTGCTTATCAAAAAGCTAGAAATGTATGGGGTAAGGGGAAATGCGCTAAGATGGTTTAATTCTTATTTAAGTGGCAGACAACAAAGAGTCACTCTAACAAAAGACGGCAAAAATTATGAGTCTAGGATTATGCCAAACAGAATTGGCATCGCACAAGGCAGTATTTTAGGACCAATACTATTCATTGTGTTTGTAAATGATTTGCGACCTGTAGTAGATGAATTAAATCAAAACATAGTAATGTACGCCGATGACACAAACTTGGTATTAGGGCACAAAGATCCATCAAATCTTCTAATAAATGGCGAAGTTTTTCTTAAAAATGTAAACAATTGGTTCATGAAAAACAGACTAATTTTAAACAAAGAGAAAACAAATATTACTTTATTTAGAACCAAAAGGAGTACAGTAGATCGACCAACTTATTTAAACGATAAAGGTGAACAACTGGATATCACGGAAAATGTCAAGTTTTTAGGAGTGTATATAAATGAATTTTTAGATTGGTCATGTCATATAACGTATTTGTCAAAAAAATTGAGCTCGATATGTTATGGAATTCGATATGTTAGCAAGTACATGAACAAGAAAACACTTAAAATAATGTACTTCGCAAACTTTGAATCGGTTATGAGGTATGGCATCATTTTTTGGGGAAAAGATAGTAAAATGCAGAGTATCTTTGTGATTCAAAAACGCTTAATGCGAATTATTAAAAAAATGAATTATAATGAAACATGCAGAACAGTTTTTAAATCAGAAGGGATAATGACGGTTTACGCATTATACATTTATGAATGTTTAATGTTTTTGTTCTTAAATAGAGGAAATTTTGATCTGACAATACACCATCAATACAGTACAAGAGCAACAGCTATAAATTACCCCATACATCGCCTTACACTGACAGAGAAAAGCCCTCAATACATGTGCATAAGATTTTTTAACAAGTTGCCTGATAATATTAAAATAACACAAAGTAAAAAATTGTTTAAATCACACATAAGAAAAATGTTAATTGAATTGGAGCCATACAGTTTAAATGACTTTTTTACTGGAAGTACATGTTGAATATGTAAATTTTGTGTAGGACGCCTTTTCATTTTGTGTTTGTTTGTATTGTATTATAAATGTAACATAATGTGAAATAAAGATATATTATTATTATTATTATTATTATTATTATTATTATTATTATATAAACTAATTTACTTCTTGAACGGTGGTTAGGACATAATGGACCAGTACATTGACCTGTGCATAGTTCCAATGTGAAAATATTAGATTACTTTTAATAGGATCATGTGAAAAGTGTTGTGTATAGCACAGAAGTAAATAAAATTGATGGATCTTCAGCAATATATTCTGCAGTTGTTAGACATTTGCAATACACAGCAAATGCGTCACATTTGTAAGCAAATAGAGAGGGCCTGATTTAATTTTATTTTTGCTCCTCGTATCATATCACATTTTGATCCAACTAAAATGTGATAAATGAGTTAATACAAATGGCACACCTTTCTTTAGAAGGTTCAAATTATTAGTTCTTTAAATTATACCACTGAACCCTTATTTCGGACTAACCCTGTATATCAATATTCAATTAATTATACTTACTCTTCCTAGGTTTGTTTCGAAATTCCTTAGGTAACTTGAACAACCTATTTTTTACTGTACAGATAATATTTCCTTTGTCTATTAACTTTATTCTTATACAGTCACCATCAAGCTCAAGCAAGTCACATCTATAATAAACTCCGTCTAATTCATCCATATCATAATATGCATATAGGTGTCCCACCATAGGATTAATGACCTGCTTTCTAGATATTCTAATTATGTTTGTCAAGTCTTCCAGTATAACCGAGTTATCTTCAAATTTGCGTATATTGTTTTCCATGTCGATATGTTGAATTAATTGTACAGAGTAAGTTGCTACATCCTGTATATGAGTAATTTTAAATTTAATCTTTCCCGACTGCGGTAAATAGTCGGGTATGTCCACATTTTTGTGAAGGATGTGTCTCCTTGGACACTGAATGGCAGAACATGTTCCAAACAATTTCAATGTTTCGCACAGTTCGATTCCACCTTTTAACTTCTTCTGTTCTTCCAAATGTTTTAAATCCTGGATATTTACAAAGCAAAACAATATTGATAATATATAGCATATGTGCAAGCAGTACCTCAATGGTTATTCCACAATTTTACAGATAAGAACATTTTTAAAAAAAAAAAAACAAAATTTCGTTGAAGCTCACTGACAAAAGCTTACCTTTTGACGTACAATGCGATAATATTTATACAGAAATAATTTACTTTGTCATTGAATTAGATAATAGGTTGAAATTACTCCATGCACAAAAATCTATGATGGAGGGTCATATCAAACAGTTTTTTTTTTCAAAAATATAGGAATTTATCATTACTATATATAAAAACATATAATCTTGGTTTAATTCTAAGTTTTTTTTATCAAAATTATATACCTATTTTATATGGAGAATAAAATATAACTTTATTCTAAAAATCGGACAATGACTGTATTACCATTTATTATACAGGGTGAGTAAACAAAAAGTTACATCCTCAATTATTTGTAAAAGGATTGATTTCCATGGAAAATCCAGACAGACTCACCCTGTATATACCCTTATAATATAACATTATCTGAATTTCAAACAACACAAACAGGTGTTCCCCAAGGATCTATTTTGGGACCATTACTATTTTCAACTTTTACTGCAGATATATGTAAAGTAATTCTGAAATGTTCAATACATATGTATGCTGACGACCTGCAAGTCTATCTAAATTTTGCTGTTGACTCATCAGAATCTATTCGCCAAGCAAACTCTTATTTAAATGAAGATCTACAACGTGTGCATCAGTGGGCTACGGATAATTCACTGCTGATAAATCCTATTAAATCCCAAGCTATTATGTTTAGTCGTTATGATTTTGATACCACTAATTTTATTATCAAGTTAAATGACAGTGAGATTTTTTGGAAAGAGTCTCAAATCTGGGTCTCATTATGGATACTAAATTAAACTTTAATAAGCATGTCACTAAAATTTGTCAAATATGTTTTTTCAAATTAAAAAGTATTTATGAATTCCGGGAAATTTTACCCACATCCACTAAGAGAATATTAGCTGACATGATTGTATTATCCTCCGCAAATTACATGGACGTTGTTTATGGACCACATCTGACTGCTATTAATAAATATAGATTACAAAAGTACAAAACTCATGCATAAGATTCGTTTTATCTTTACCAAGAAGTGTGCATGTCAGTCCGCATCTCAGAGAGTTAGGTTGGCTATCAATGAGTCAGCGAAGGCTCTTACATGTGTGCTGCCTGATATACAAAACGATTACCACCAATACTCCCGATTACCTAAGGGAACTAATGATACGTCGCAATGAGTTGCATAATGTAGAAATTAGAAATAATAACTTGCTCACTATTCCTCAACACAGAACCGAATTTTACAAAAATTGTTTTAGTTATCAGGCAGCCCATATTTTTAATAAAATGCCATTCTTAAGTAATAGCATAATTAGTAGCACCACAACTTTTAAAAAACAAGCCAAAGATTTTATAAGCCACTTATGATGTTATTTCTGTTGTTTTAATGTGTTTGATGTGTTTTAATATATATACATATATGTCCTTCTTTCATTACCTGGCACCATATGTGCCGTTATATAATATGTTACCTCATTTGATGATTGTTTGTATATTTATTTTTCGTCCTATACAATATTCTTAAAATGTTTTTAGGTGTAAGTGAGAACACGCTCTGCGGAATCTTTCACCCTTGTTTGTAACTTCTTGCAATAAACGTGTATTTATTTATTTATTACATTTTTGGTTTAGCCAAATGTATTAAATACGCCTGATGAAGTTAATGTATTTAAAATTTAGTAATAATGAATGTGCTCCATTTTAGTTTTATAATGATAATGATGCAGACATTAAAGAGTAATTTCCCAAAAACAAAAACCAGATATATTAACCTAAAATTCACGTACTTGAAAAATGTACTAAATTGTTTTTTACGGTTGCACTAATTTTCTTGTCAAAACCTGTTACTAAGAAATATGTTGAGTTAATTTTCCATGTAACATAATTTTGGGTAGACAGTTTATAAGACACATTTCTTCAGAGCAAAATATTTTGACAAGAAAACTGCATGCCAAAATTTTATCCACAATTTTTATGCACAAGAGGTATTCGGCACAATTTTTTCGCGAATAAATTAGGTTTTTGATTATTGGGACAAAATTTGTACGTCAAAATGATCCCTGTAAAATTGACTGTAACTATGGAAATAAACCTCTTATTTTGTAGATGAGGGAAATAATCATTAAATTTTGTGAAAATAATTAACTGCAGATATTAAAGGAACCACCTACAACATAAATCTTTCATCAGATCTGAATTATGTACTTGAATATGTGTGCCTATCATGTTAGTTAATTACATAAAATACTCTAACTCCCCTATTTTGTAATTTGTATTGGAAGAATATGGCATTAAATGTGCATACAACTAAATAATCTTTCTAAGAAACGCATGCGCCTCAGTACAGCAGCCCTGTGTTCTCGACTTTGTATAATTAAAAGATTTGCTTGAGAAATTTTGCACACTTAGGAATACTCTATACTTATATAACGATCCCCAATATATGTGTTAAAAGACTTACCTCAGAAAAACTTTTAAATTTGGCCGGCAACTGATTTTTTAGTTCAGTACTTTCCATAAATTTAAAGAACTTGGACATATGATTTTCACATTCTTCATCACACAATATAACACTCTGACATTTGATGTGTGTCTAAAAATAAATACATAATATAAAATTTCATTAGTTATTTTTATTTATTATTGCTTGCTTGTATAGTCTATATAATGTCAATTGAAACTGTAAAAAAAATTCCGACAAAAGAAACACCTGCACCTCGACGGCGGCCTCTTTGTTTATGCACGTGTGTCGTTTGTCAGAATTTTTTATGCAGTTTCAATGGAGATTATAAAGACTATACAAGTATACACGCAAGCTTTATAAGTATAGGAGGCAAAATAAAATAAACTTTAAACTACAAGACAAACTAAAGAGAATTCTCTCGATATCTCTAATGAATTTAATTTTTTTTTATTGTTAGTAGTATGTATGCATTAATATTTTACTTACCTTCTTACTGTCGAGGGGACTTTTACAATTTTCAAGGAGACAACCAAAACGCTTCACAAATTGTGTCCATGAACTTGGTAGTGAATAATGAATAAGAAGTGACGCATTTACGAGGGTTAATACTGAATTTAGTATAAAATCTGTACACACCAAAACTAAAATAAATAAGTCATTTTAGTATACCTTATTCCCTATTATATTAACATATTACGTATGTCTAATTTTTAACTTAATTTTATTTACTTAATAAACTATTTCTACGAAAAATTGTATAGTCATTATTATTTACCTGTATACTCTCCACCTTTACATTGAGTCCAAACTTCCTCTAGGTATACAATATCCTCTTTACTTAAATCTTCCGATATTATGGTAGCATCAATACCTTTGAGCATTAATATTGTTCGGATATCTTCTATTTCTTCCTTTTTACATAATATTATTGATTTACAAATCCTAAATGTGTCTTGAAGTAAATCTGAAATCAGGAATTAATAACTTGAGGAATTTTATTAGTAAAAATTACATTACTTTTTAATTCATGTTCTTTACATGCTGAATTGACAAATTTCATAGAAAACTGCATCTTCCCATACAATGCAGCCTCCAAATGATTTCCAATGCATATCAATGGCATTTTATTTAATTTCTGCACTAAATTTTCTAAACGTAAATTCCAATGCTCTGCACAAACTATTAATTGAACTGGTTTCAGGTGGACACGATTACCTAACATACTTTGAGTTAAGTCAAACAATCTTTTCATTATTTCTGATTCTTGTTTGAGTATCTTATCCCCATCTTCTAAAATCAGGTGACACAATCTCTTGAAATTGATTGCCTTTATTTTCAGCAAATCGATAAGAATGGTTGGTGTGGTTACTAGCATATCTATGTGTTTCTAAAAATTGCAGTTATTTAATTTAATGCCACATGTCAATAACTTTGTGAAAGCTATTTTACAAAAAAAAATACTTATTGACCAAAATTTAATCTCAAACAATTAAAAAACTAATACCTTTGCCTAAAACTAAATACCGAAATATCTAAATACCTAAACTAATAACTTTGTGAGATATTTTACAAAAAAAAAAAAAAAAATACTTATGGAACAAAATCTAATTTCAAACAATTAAAAAACTAATAATAAATACAGGTATGCCTATTTTATTTTAATATGATATATTTCAAATATTGTCGACTTTAAAAATTGCTTTAAATAAAATTTATATAAATTGAGTAATCAGACTAGAGTGAGCAGAGCTCTTTTTGTCATAACTACATATTTTGGTTTTCAAATTCTACCCATAACATATATGGGCAGGATTAGTTTTAGGAAATTAGAAAATGTCCTGACAAAAATACACCTGTATTTTTAAATAATTATTAAAAAAATTTATAAACTCACTGTATTAATATGTGAAAGTGGATACGTGATTAAAGAAACCTTCAATCTATTCCTTCCCAGTAATAGTTTACTTAGATCGTATATTTCTTCACACTTCTTGGTGTTAGCACAAAGAATTACAACAATAGGTCCACCAGAATTTGCTGCGAATGGCTCATATCTTTCATTCTTCTCCAATAAGAAAGTTAAAATCACTGGAAGGTAAGCCATGGTCTTACCAGTTTGTGAACCACTAACCATAACAACATGCTGTTGCCGTAAAATAGCTGGCCATGCATACATCTGAATCCGCTTCGCTTCCCTGTACCTCAATTGACGCAAAGTATTACGAATACATTCGTGAAAATAAACTTCAGACACTAACCTCAGTGGAGTCTGTGAATATTCACTAAAATAATTAATAATCTATTAATCCAATAATAAATGAAAATATTCATAAATATGTCTCAAATGTCTCTATCTTAACTAACTTCTCACATATAATACCATAAGTATTTAGTAGTCAGTAGTGACAGCAGTAAAATTTATTGAGTTTATAAGAGGTGGTTGCTTAACAATTTTAATATCAGTATTAAATATCACAAGTGGTATTCATCACAGTTATTTACCAAATTACCAAATGAAAATCCCATGTATTACACATTATTTCAAATACACAATATTACCCCTTCAAATAGTTTTTAGGGGGTAGTTGCCCTGCAGAGAGGGAGTTGAGGTGGGGTATGACATTTTCATCTAAATAAGACATTTAAAAAAGTGAAATTTACCTGTAGTAGTTTTAGTTTAAATTAAGGGTAACTAATATTAACTATTAAAACAGTAAATTTATTCCATAATATTTGAAATCATTGTATATAGATGATAATAATAAAGGGTTAAGAATGGAATCCTGAGGCACTCCAAATTTTACAGGTAAGGCATCTGACTGCCAACTTGGAATCAATAGTTACTTTTTGTTTATGGTTAGTCAAAAAATGACTAATGAAAGGAGCTGATGAATCATTAAAACCTTAATATGGGGTCATCATAAAGTAAGGGGTATACTTTAAAGTCTTATATAATTTTAAGAAATGAAGCTAGTAGCAAAAAGTAAATGGAATCTAGTTGCTTCAATAATTGGATTTTACTGTATCTATGGAAAACAAAAGAGTTGTCGTGTCAACTGCTGATACGACATAAGTGTCAAATGTAATCATTGCGATTTATAGAAATGTTCTCAAAATAAAACTAAAGTAAACGTAAATTGAGAAGGATTTCAACTTTATTAACATGGATCTACAAACAAGAATTGGTTTAGTACAATGTTATTACAAATGCGGCAGAAATTATGATTTTTATGCAGGATGGAGCACCCCTGCATATTTACTGACCAGTTAAAGAATTTTTAACTGCTGCTTTTCAAAATCAAAATAAGCAGACATTTTGTAAATTCATGACTTCCAAGATCGCCTAATCTTAACTCAGTGGATTACTGGCTGTGGTGTTATTTAAAAAATTTGGTGTTTAGAACACGACCAACAACGCTGGAAGAATTAAAAGACTCTATTAGGGAGCACATTGCTGCAATTCAACTAGAAATGCTCAATAATGCTGTGTACAATTTGGAGGAACAGTTGGTGATTGTACAGCAGGAAAATGGACGACATATCGAACATTTGCATTAACCACTGTTGGACATAAGAAATCCCATTGTTTAGGCAATCAAATTTCTTTTACATCCTGTTATTAACTTAATTCGTTAAAAATACATAATAAGCTGAAAAATATCCTCTACTTTTATGATAACTTTGTATATTAGCTCATTAATAAGAATATCCTTATCCAAAGCATCAAATGCCTTATTGTAGTGTAGAAGATAGACATATCTGCTTTACTTTTTTTTTAATTATACTTGTCACATCCTGTATACATATACATGCTGTAGGTACAGCAAACTCACCTCAAAAATTTCAAATTATTCATGAACATCATTTTATAAATGGTATTGTACATAATATTCACTATATCATAATTAGTTTGTGTTTACAAATTTGAGTGCCTCGATACCTCGACATATTAAAATAAAAATTAAAATATAAGAATGTAGCAATTAGATTTATTTATTTGAAAAGTGTATATGACACATGCTCGCCATGAATATGGCTATTCAATTATTTGCTCAGTTAATATTTGTTGCTTAGAGACAATGTTTTGTTGTGAGTGATTTTGTCATGATTAGGAATTATTATGTCATGATTAAATATGTCACGTTCACAGCCTGTTTTACATCTATTTTGAACCATTTGCTGAATTTCAATACAGTTTTATTGTGCATCTCTTGTGTTGCATTTCATCTGGAGGATGAAACAGTAAAATTTGACACTGTATGAAATAATAATTCACTAATACAAAGGATACAATTGAAAATGAATACATACCCATGAACCAGCAATTTAGGTGTGGCTTGTTTCTGTAATTTTGTCATAGATGAGTAATCCAGTGCAATGATTGTTCGGTCAGTCACTACGTTTTGACCTTCCAGTAGAAACAGAGTTTGCGGCTTACTGGCAATCAAATGCTTTGTCTGTTTAGATTCATTTGAAAAGTTGGTCTCTATCTGCCAGTCATTGTCATTTGTCCAATGTTCACATTGTTTACAAGTACAAAATGGCTTTATTTGCAGTTGTTTTACGTGTTCATGTTTCACCTCTTTTAAAACGACTCTGTCTTCTGTTCCAGAAGTTTCATCACTAGGGGTACTAGAACTACTTTCTTCCTTAATGGACTTATTTGTAGCATTTATTATTTTACAATCACTCGACGTATCTTCCTCTGATGACATTTTAGGCACACAAACTTTTTGTTTAGATGACTTCTGCACTGCTTTTTTAGACATATTTAAACTAAAAGTGGCACCTCCCGGCACAAATATTGAATTTTTTGGAATTACTCTTTTTCTTGGCTGAGAGTTTGTTTTACATTCCATATCTCCTAAAGTTGATTGGTTCACATGTGTTTCTTTAAAAACAAAAAGGTTATATGCTATACATATTACTATATTATATATATTACTATTATTATTACAGTAAGGCCTCGATCGAGGCCTCGATTAACCATCCTTTGGATTATTAATCGATTCAAAAATATTAAATTGTTAAATATAAAAAAAAAAAAAAATAAAAAACCATTCTGGAATCAAATAAACTAATTTTCTATAATCTAATGGTTTCTTAAATTCACCACTTTTTCACCAAATTTTACTGTTTACAAATATTATTGAAAATTAAAAAGTATCCAGTACTCACTTTACTCCATACAGAAAACTGTATGGAACAGTTGCAGGTCTCTTCACTGAATATAAATAAATATAATAGATTCATAAATGGTCTTACAAATTACATCAACAATAAACTGTATTTCCTGAGGAATAAATGAATATAATATGAGCAAAGATTTTATGTTAAGATCTATGGAGATTTTATAGAGAACAGGTAAAATTAAGAAATACGATCAATTTTTCAGTCACATTGCTACCAAAAATATTTTTATGTAGGTACTTTTCTTGTGCAGACCGTATCCATGTCTCTGCAGAAAATGCCAATCAGGTGTGTAACAGCATTCTTAGTTTAATTTATCACAAATCCACTTAAAAAACTTATTTACCTATATATTCCTGTAAAATATTCCAAATTTACTAGACAATGTTTCCTATGATATTAAATCTTGGTTAGAAATAAAATATATTAAGACAATGGTATTTTGTTAATCAATCATTACTGCAATTATTTATAAACAAAATCTACTAACATCAAATGAATTCAAAGACATACTTAGATATAATATTTTGTGTTATTTTGTGGAGTAGTAAAATAATTTAAAATATATATTTTTGGCGTTACTACTCTAATACAAAAGCAAATGGATTTTAGAACCGAGAAATTTCATTGTTTTTAATTATTGCAGTCATAGTTAACAGGGACAAAAGCATTTAAATATGTAACTACTAAATTTTATTTAAAAAACTAAAATAACAAACAAAATATATATGACCATATATAAATATTAAAAGAAATTAATTTACAAATATTTACTTAACACATTATTTATGTAAAACAAAATTCATATAAAAAATTAGCATTAGTACTGCGTACTCGTTTACTAAAAATTCAAACTAAATATTTAGGAACTCTATGCTATACTAAAAACTAAGTATAAAACTAAAAAACAAATTGGTACCTAAAACATACCAGAAATTCCAAGATTTTCTTCTTTATCCCTAGAAGTGTTTAGTTCAGATAGTGGTTCTTTGGTATTGTTGCAGGGCTCCGGATCGTTGTTCTTGATAAGATTGCTAGTTGAAACACATTTTGTATCTTCAGAATTATGTTTCTGGTTCCTCATTCTTTCTAGCAATAGCTTTAAATGATTACGTGGACTCTTTCCTTTAGAGCTATAAGAACTTTCAGATTTACTAGGAGTGTCAATGTCTGATATACTCTCATTTCCCGAGTTAACTGAATTATGCGAACTATTTGTAGTATTCCTTGACCTGCTTCTTCGAATATGAATAGGACGTGTTAACTGAAAGGAATAATATATATACCGGGTGCAATAAGATCCTGATACATTCCCCTTTTTCATTTTAATTTTAAACATAAATGATTTTAATTTTGGACACTGTATATACTCAATAAACGTCACTTTTGACATATTAACAAGTTCTTTTCAGTTGCAGATTCACCGGAAGTGACAACAACGTTTGATTTTCAAATGGAACACTTTGTATATTATTACATTTTTGAAATGTGCTTAGTTTTCTGCATCCAATAATACTGCATAAGTGACATTTCAAATATCAATTTTTTATTTTTCAAGTTTTCTATTTAGGTGTGCCATGATTTCAATTTATCTTAATTGACAACCAAGAAATAATAAAAAATATAAGTAAGTAATTCGATTTCTCTTTGATTTTAATTATAATTATTTATCTAATACATCAAGTGGCTTTGAAATACAAGAAAAAAGAAAGAAAAGAAAGAAGTTATATCATATCAACGCACTTCTGAACTTGCACAGCAGTATATCAAATAACATTCACAAATGGTTGGGCTGTTATACCTACAATAATTACATGCCTTACTCGTAGCTCTAGGTTTTCTCGGTTGCAACAGCAGTTGCATAGACAATATTTTTTAATTTACCCCAAACAAATAAATCAAGGAGAGCCAAATCAGTTGATCTTGGAGACCATCTGACGTGACCATTCGTTGAAATGTCATTCTCTCTGAATCTCTGTTGAAGGTAATCACACTATTCTTGAATTATGGGCAGAACACCTGTCTTGAAAATACATTTCTTGTTTAGATTCAAAGGTAGTTATCTAAAATATATTAAACCTCATTTTGCAGGAATCCCAAGTATCTGGCACCACTTAAGGGTCCTTCATACATTATTGGAATAATCATCGTGTAATCAGCGATTATTCAAAGCCAAACACTTAAACCAAAATGCTATTGAAAATTTTGTTGTGACCAATATATCACATTTTGTCAATTAAATAACCTCAAATTAGTGAAGAACCTACACTCGTCTGAAAACAAAATTCTCAAAAAACACTAGTACCTAAACCCTTGTGGTAAACAATATCAAAGGATCTTAATTTCATGGAAATGATAAAATATTATGTACAATATTTAATATAAAACAGTTAAAGCATCCGTTTTATTTAGGATTCTAACAAATCTAGTTTTTAGATTAAAATAAGTAAATTTACCAAGTTCTAACACAATATTATTGTTTTAATTGTGAGGGAGATAAGTCAATCTGGCACAAATTCTACATTTCTAATAAAACAATATATTTTTTATTTTAAGAAAATACATCCTGGAGAGAGCCTAATTGCTGGGAGTAAAAAGGGTTAAGAGATAAAATTCCCTCTGTTATATTCTTATTCAATTGCACTACACGTAATATTGTAATCTTCACCGGGAACAGTAGCCCCTCCTAGCCCTATTTTCGGCGCCATTATGTAGTATCCATTCGGAAATAGAGCAATTTTCTATGAAAATTGTTACTTTTTTTTCCGGGAGTATAACCAGAATATAGTTTATATAGAATAAATTATGTTATTTTGCAGGTATTTGCAGGACTACATTTTTCATTAAATTGACCTTTTTTATTATAGAAAAATACTTAATTACACATAAATCAGAGAGATCTTGTGAAATAAATTCATAAGATCTGTCCGTGTACATCACTTTTCTATTAATATCAATCAACATATTATAGACAAATACTTGACAAACATACAACTAGACAAAAGAAATAGATTATAATGATCACCCTATTTTCTGCTTTACAACAGCTGATATATTGAGTGATATGATGTGATAATATAAAAAAATGGTGAAAGAAAATACACCAGTTAGTTAGATCTATTTTTGTGATGGTCTGATTTGATTATACTCCAAAATTCTTTGTTCTGAACTTCTTTACTCTTAATAATGCTGTAAATAAATCGGAAATTCCAACCATAATTTTAATAATAGAAGGATTTGGTAATACACACCTGGGTCACGGAACCTAGGTGGAGCTACGCTACCTCAAGCTGCAATGCTTAGGGGAGACTCAGGCAAAACCGATATACTGGGCAAATCCGATCTGTTGATTATCTCAAATAACTATAGCTAATACATCTGGCAATAACTTTAGAAAGCAACGTGAGGTAGCTGACACGCAATCTTTAATTAACAGCAAACTAAAATGTAAGTATTATTATCATAATTATAAAAATACAAATTGTGGAAACCTGATAACTTCGTAGGCATAATTTAAAAAGTGAATTATAACTAAAGTGTATGCTGTATGTAGGAGAAAAATACATTTTCTGTTAGGTTACTCTTTTTACTATGACATAACCTTAAAATTTCAAATAATACAACATTGTTGCCAGTTCTATAGAAGGAACAATAAATAACCGTATACTGGGCAATTCCAATCGGGCAAAACCGATCATGATCAATTTTGCCCTTACATTTCTGCCAAGCACGAAAAATGATAATTACCATTTTTTTCAGAGCTCAATATCAATATGGTGTTTAAATATAAACATAAACCTGAAAGAACTAGTTCATGGACGGAAGATGCCATGACTCGGCCAGTAAATGAAATAAATACTGGCACAATAACAATTCGGAGTGCATCAAGAAAATATGGTAGAAAAAGTACAACAAATTAACGACACAACTCCCCCTGAAAAATGGATTAAAGTGATGTCAGATATTCTGATAATGCCGACAGCTTCGTTTAAGCCAAACGCTGTCAAAAGAAAATCACAAAAATCTGAAATACTGACGTCGACTCCTGTGAAAGAAGAGATGAGACAAAAAGAAAATCGAAGACCAAAACCCGCAGAAAAGCAAAAAGTTAGAAATTAAAAATAAAGTGAAAAAAAAAAGAAAAAACAGCGAAGAACAACGAAAAAACAGCACCTAATTTTATATACCACAAACCACCTATAGTAGTTGAAAATCCAGAGGAAAACATACCTTGCCTCATATATGGGGAGCCATATGAGAATTCACGTCCCAGAGAAATTTGGATACAATGCAATATTTGTCAAAATTGGGCGCACAAATTATGTGCAGATTTTCAAACGGCAATATATATTTGCGATTCTTGCAAAGAAGGCATAATTTCTAAAAGGCATTGACAAAAATAATATTTTTATTTAAAAATATGTGATTATAACCAAATTATTTGTTTTCCTTTTCTATTAAGACTGATTAATAAAGTAATATACCAAATATTGCTGATTTTGTTTTTTCTTTTAATTGTAAAAAAGTATCAAATCTGTAGTTGCTGTAGGCATAGTAAACCTAGATCGGTTTTACCCTAAATCAGGATTGGTTTTGCCCTAGGGTACCGGGCAAAATCGATCTTTGCTATATGTCCAATTTTGCTTATATATATTTTTTTCGAGTTCCTTATATCATTATAACTGATCTCAAATAAAATTTAAATATTTTAGTCTACATATGCAACCAAAAAGTTCTACAATATATGTCAAATTGTCCATAGTACAAAGTGTCAAAGTTAAGTGGTCGGCCTTGCCCGTGTTTCCTCTACTGTCTATTTAGCGATTTTGGTTGCGGGACTTACTTAAGTGTTACCTAAGATATCGAATTGTAATAGGTCTGTAATGACATTACCCGTTTTAAGCATCATTCTAACTTTAAAATAATTTTGTGTTAAACTTTTTACCAGATTATATACAGGGCGATATATCTATTAAATAAAATTTTCAGTTAAGTATTTCATTTCTATATTGGGAATCCTCTTGTGTTTCATGTGGGTTCAATGACACTATAGCGACTTGTGTCGACAAGTTGTTGAAACCAGATACCGTCTAGATGCCAGGTGTTGCATGAGTCATACATTATTTTTTACTATACGGGGTATAGCGCAGCGCAGCATAGCATACACGGCTCAACTCCATTAGATTTGTCATTACACACCTACTTATTTTATTTAATCTTTGGATTTGTTAAACTTTGTAATAAATATTTTAATTAGAATTTGTGTTGGGTAGTTGTTTTCAGTATTCAACGTAACACTTGTGACTGTCAATTTTAAATAAAAAATACAACATGGAAAGGTATGTATGGAAAATGTATTAATTCTCGGTTACAATGTATAAAGGCATGTTGCAAGCCCTTCACAACAAATATCTTTGAAAAGACTTTTATATTAAAGAATTATCAAATTTAACAAAAAAATTTTGTAATATTTACCCATCTTCAGTAATGAAGATTTTTTATTTTAAAGTAGTGGCGGCGCGTGAACATTAATTGTATGTGTTCTGCTTAGGGTTGTCACGTTGGTCGAATTCAATTTCGCGATATTAAGTCTGGCCGGAGCTCCTAAATTTTTAAAATTTTCAAGGTCACGTGTTTTCCTGGCGCTTCTGAACTTCAACAGGGAATTTCAATCGGGACCGTACAGCTAATTCCCGGTACAACAATCACAGAAAATCCCCCATGCCCAAGTGGCAATCCTATGTAGTTCTCAATCGTATATTGTCCATACTTTATCCCCACCAAAAAGTAAGCACGGAAAACAAAAGAGTGCATTTTTTATATCACACTCGCACATCCACTCTGTTTTTGTGTATACATTATTGTTAAATTGTCTTTTGTAACTTTTACTTCGGCTTGTTCCACTAACTTCAATATTTAATTGTCGTGCTGGCCTACCCAATTCTTTTATTTTCAGTTTATCCTCATAAGGCAGAGAACCAAATAAAGTTTGTTGTTTGTAAAAACGAAACGCTATTTATTTTAGTAACTAGGTATAATATCCGTGAACGCCTAAACGAAAATATTTACCCGTGCCGCTCACAGAAATAAACGACCACGTACCACGTCCCATTACGAAATATTACTGAATTTACTGCAGTGGCTGTTGTTGCAGCCACATAAGCCCATATATTCGTGTACTGGGTCACGTGGCTGATTAGCCAATAAAAACAAAGAACGCATCTAACTGCTCGCTGTACACACATTTTGTATATCAGGTTGCGGTTGCATAAGGGGCTAGCTCGCGTCGTAATAAATAATAATATAAGCTCCTAGATTTATTTTCGCGCGAGAACATTTGGATTTAATATGCTTAAAAGCTTACATACATAAAATTTTATGTGTTCTGCAGCTCCGCAGCTCTTATGGTAAAACCGCAACTGTTTTGAAGTCTTTTTTACTATCAACGATTGGGAACTTGGGTTAGATCACATTATTTGTGTCCACTTCTGCTTTGTCTTACATTAATTTTGTGCTATCCTGTACGTTTTACATTTTCAAATCAGTGTTTCTTACCTTTCAACTTATTTAAAACACTCTGAAATTTTGACCAATTATTTATGAAAATCTTGTATAATGACACGTTTTATATGCAAATATTTGAAAGATTTTTTTATTCCTACACAGATTTTCTTAACAAGTGAAGACTACTTAGGTTCGGAATCGCTGCAGCCGAGATGAATAGTTGGCTGTTCCAATATTTTAATTGAATTGTGTCCATACTCCCTGCAGGAATATTATGAATGCAGGTGCCACATTAACTAGCCAAAATCGTGATCAGATATAATATGGGCAAATTAAAATTATTTTAACGTGTTGTTAGTATTAGCTCTAGTTAGTTTTAGTTAGTTAGGTTTTTGTTATACATAACTGGGTTCAATTATGTTTTAGATGTTTTAATTGAGTTTGTACTGGAAGGAAACCATTGGATTTTATAAGTATACACTTCATCACACTTCTTCATAATTATCTGTATAATTTACTTGGTCTGCATGATTTACTTACCAAAATTTGTACAACTATGCTTAAGACTTATATTTATGTACACGGGTCTGTTTGGCAAATAAAGCAATATTATTATTATTATTATTTATAAACACTTCTTTGTCCTGAATTATTTACAAACTCTACACCCATGTGTTTGTAAAAGAACGCCCTATTCAAATATGTAAAAATATACAGGGTGTTCCATTTAAAAAAAATAAATTGAAATTTTTTGGGAAAAAAACAAAACTTGGCAACATTGCCAATACTTTGATTGGATCGGGCGTTACTTGTACACTATGTATACAAAATTCTGTTTCCAGATCTCTAGCAGTTTCAGAGTTATTTGACCCGGTCGCTACTTCTGACTAACCCTGTATATTCTTGAGCATCTCAAGTGAGATGCTCGAGACATCGATTTTTTTTACTTAATTAAAATACTCTAATGTTTGCCGGGTGCCGCAATAATATGTTAGCATATAATGTATTTACAATAATAGCATCTTCTAACTCTCAACTGGCGGCAGGCACAATGGGTCGAATGGTCTGAGTGACGGGGGTAACGCCGGTGCCGCATTCCAACATCAACATTATGTATATGTAGATATGTATAAATATGCTTACCTCAACATCATCAAATAAATCATTTTCTTCAAATTCTTTCAAATATTTTGAAATTATTTTTTCACACCAAGAGTTATCGTCTTCTTTTAAAAACTGTATGGAATTTAATTTTTTACAAATTTGTGCAATAAGCCACAAATTCTCTTCTTTATAGCTGTATATATTTTCCCGAATTTCTGCAAAATAAAGTTTTTACTAAACCTTAAATGATAATATACTACATGCCTACACCTATACTACTCTATACTAATAATCAAATAAAGGATACTTTAGAGGAGGGCAAGGAGGCACTCCCCCATGAGCATTCTTGAGTGATAACTAATTACAGATTCATATATTATCATATTCTTAAATATGTATTTCATATACAACTGTGTATTATTTTTAATTTTACTCATAATGATGATAAATTTCAAAATTCTACAATTATTACTTAAGACTTTCTACTAAAGATGTTATAAATAGTCAAATACATATAACAATGAAACATGAAAAAATAACTTACTAAACTTTATGTACGAATTGAGGCAAGAATGCACTTATAAAAAATGTATTTACTTTCTTTAATATTATTTGAGGCAGAAATACACATGCAAGTAAAAAACATGCTTTTGTACTAGTAGTAGTAGGCAGAAATACGGATGCAAGTAAAAAGCATGCTTTTGCACAAGTAGTTAGAATTCTTTTATTGGCATGCTTTCAGATAGCACCTTATTAAAAACAAAGAATATACCTACATGCTAATTGCATGCATACTACCATGTAAAGATTTGTTTATGTATTGCAATACACCGTGGATCTAACAAAATAATAATACTAAATTATATATTATAATTTAATTTTACCAAGAATTATCCTAAAGTTTTTATTTAAAAATGTGTGAGTATGGCCAGTGATCTAACACGTTTAGACCTGCTTTTATGTATGCTGCTCGCCACCCCCACCTCATTCCGCATACTACTAGCAGACAAAAACCAAACATTGTGCGATCTACTTGCATGCCTTACTCTAACATCCTTCTAAACACATTCACGTCCGCCAGATTAGTGATGTTGACAGAAAACCCTTATTTTTGTAAGGTGAGATTTTAATACTTATAATTAGTTGACAAAGTGTGTTTAATAATATTATTTTGTTATTTACCACGTACTTATATATTATAGCAAAGGCAGTACTTTTACCATAAAGTATTACTGCCTTTGTTTAATTATATTTCAATATATTATTATGAAATCCAACATTATAGTTACCTTTAAATAATATTTCCTTTATTACAAGAATTCCTCTGTCAATTAAAGTTTGACGTAAAGACCTAAATTCTTGGTTTTCTTTATATAAAATATCGCCAAGAAAAATTCCATCGACCTTATTCTCAGTTATGAATTGTAAATCACTGAGATTTGACATAAGTTCCAATGAAACTTGGTGTGCAATAGAAGTAGGTGTTAATATTGGTTCGTTAGCTTTTGTTGGTAGACCAGATTTATGATCAAAGGTTAAATGCTGCAAGAAACTACTTTTAAAATTTTGGTAAAATTAGTATTATATAATAGTATACAACTGAAGTGTAAACAAAATACCTACAAAAATAGTTATTTTCCTAACAAGTGTGGAAGGTGATACTTTTCCGCAAGCGACTGCAGTTGTCCGAACGACGCGAAGCGGAGTTCGGACAAGCAGTGAGTGCGGAAAAGACACCTTACACGTGTTAGGAACAACGTTTTTTCTACGGGCGTGAAGAAAATTGACATATTCGTTTTATATTGAAATAAATTGTGAGATGTCAAGTGCACACAATGCTGTCTAATAATTAGAAGTGTCAAGCATTCCTTTTTCTTTATGTCAAAATCTGAACAGTGACAACATGATTTTTTGGAATTAAGATAATATTATGATCACATTGCAAGTAATACATAGGTATTTATTTTCCGCACTAGTGCGGAAAAGTGCAATTTTCTACACTCAAATGAGTGCAGAAAATTGTAACTTTCCACACGCCTGTAGAAAAAAATTTTTTTTAAAGCATGTAAATGAAAATTTGTACAATTGGACACGGCTGTACAAAAACTATTAGTAAGAATTTTTTAATAATTTTCGTCCTGTAAAATGCTTCATATTACCACTAAAAATATTTAATGAAAGCGATATTACAATGCAATAATGATGAAAGATATACAATCCCAATATCACAATAAACAATATTCTGTAGATAGTAATTTGATAGCGATTATAAATAAAGGACAAAAAAAAAGGAAATGGTTTTTTAAATCTTTATATATCGAGCCTTCTGGAGAGGATTCAAGAGGACTGGCTTGGAGGGTAGATGCATATAGGAAGTGGTTATCCAGGTCAGTGATAATTATAAATTCAAAACAAATTATACAAAATATAAACTACCCAAAAGTTTTAAAAATTTTAAATTACTACTGGATAAATAGAATTATTTACAATTTGCAAATTAAATGCTATACATTAAGCTACATATCTGGTTTTCCCTGTTATGTCAAATACCTCTGTATAGCTTTCATGTAAAACCTGGACAGTTCTAATGTCAGGGGCATTGCTTTTTTATATTTTTGGTAAATGCCATAAAATTTTTAAATTACATTAGAGCTGGTCCACATTAGGCATTCTATTGATACAGGTTCTCATCAGAGTCTAAACATACCAACCACTTTTATTGATATATACAGTTAAAGGACTAACCTGTCGTACATATGCTACGTTATTTAAACTAGCTTGTGAAGCTAATGGAGCTACTTTTCTCAAAGAACATGACAATTTATAAACAACTTCCACCTCAATCATGGTTCCATAATCTATTAACCAGCATAAAAAACTGGATACATTTTTTTCCCTTGCTTCTGGTTTAGGTATATCTTCTATGATAGCTCTATAAAATTTGCTATCTACCGAAACTGCAACTATCTGTCAAGTAGATACATTTCATAAAAAAAGTAAAAAAATATTTTATTAATATGAAAACCTCCATTAACCATCAAGGATTATAACTAGATGGATTGCAGATATTGAATAGCAGATATTTGACATATAGACAAAAACAAGATGAAAGTTAGGTTCATGTCACGAATTTATAGCAAGTTATTTGGCTTATGAGAATTAACACGGGTTATTACATTTCATTGAATTTTATATTCCCAAGGCACACTATGAGAAATATCGCCAATAATGGAACAGTAGAACTGATAATATGTATGTTTCAACAATAAATACGTGTTTGATATAACATACATATATCCCATACACAACAATAAACATATGTTTTAGGTTAATATACACAGTTTACATAGTTGTCCCAGAACATGCGACAACAAGCGGCAGTGGTCCAGGTGGAGTGTGCTTAATTTGCTGACCAACTAAAAACTTTCCTGACCAGACATTTCAACTATGTCTATGTACCTAAACCTTCATATACAGTCTGTCCATAAAGTAACCCCCCCCCTGCTAACTTTTGAACGAATCGAGTTCTAGAGTTTTAACAAGATACGGGGTGAATGACGTAAAATGAAGTTGATTCTGACGATAAATTCGATTCTTCAAATTCAGAGATGGCGCCACGGGCGCTGTCAACTAAATTTTTTTAAATGTTAAAGTATGCCGTGGTGCACCTCATTTAAAAATTTTGAACAAATATTTATTAAAACAAAAAATAAAGGAATTAGATAAGTTGTTCAAAATTATGTCCATTGACTTCTTGGCACATAAAAAGTCTATTTTGAAATTCTTGCCTGACATTTCCTAAAATTTCTGCAGGGATATTTCTACACATATGTGTTAGACGTTCCTGTAGTTCGTCGATATTTACTGGAGGAGTTCTGTAGACTTTTGACTTCAAATATCCCCATAAGAAAAAATCAAGAGGAGTTAAGTCCGGGGAACGAGCCGGCCATTCTACCGGGCCCCTTCCGCCCGGGAAATGGTTATTTAAAAATCGGTAACAGGTTCATAGAAATGAGGCGAGGCCCGATCTTGCTGAAATACAATATTTTGAATGTTATTGCCAGCTATTATTTCTATCTCTGGTAAAATTTCTTCCCGCAGCATTCTTAAGTAAGAATGCTCCTCTTAAATTTTCTCTTAAAAATATCGGTCCAATAACGTCGTTGCCCAAAATGCCAGCCCAAACATTAACTTTTCCGATGTGCTGTATATGGGTTTCCCGGAACTGATGGGGATTTCAGTAGTCCAGTAACGGAGATTATGCCTATTTACATGGCCGTTTACGAAAAACGTACATTCATCACTGAAGCAAATGTTAGTTAATAAAATTTGATTCTGCTGCAATCTTTCTGTCATTAGTTCACAGAATTGTAATCTTCGATCTGGGTCATCTTCAGAAAGTTCCTGTAAGAGTTTCAGTTTATACGGATGTAATTTATTTTTTCTTCATATCTTATGAACTGTTGATCGTGGCAAGTCGTGTTGATCAGCAAGTTCAGCTGTTGACTGCTGATTGTCACCCTGAAGATCGACCAGAATATCAATTTGTTTATCCTGTGAAATGGAAGGCCTTCCACTTCTTCTAATATTACCTAGGTTTCCAGTTGCTTCAAATTTTCTTATAAGTTCCTTAATGCACTATCTGTCAATTGGGTTATCTGGATATCTAATATTAAATAAACGAACAGCTTCATGAGCATTACTTTGACTTTTATAAAAAACTTTAACGGCAGAAACACGTTCTTCAACGGTGCTCATTGTATCAAATCGAATAACTTAAAAAATAAGAAAAAACCTGTAGAAACTTTCAAACACTCTTAAATTGAACACTAAACTACTTTCTCGAACCTTACCGACGTTTCAGTGACAGTAGCAAGCAAAGGTAAGCAGACTTGATAAAAGCAAAATTTTTAAATATAGGTAGTTAATAGAAACGCTTGTAACTAGAGAACGGATGACTCTTGTCATTTTTCAAAAACGAGAATGTAGAGAATTGATTTACCTTTTAAATGAGGTGCAACACGACACCCTTTGCCATTTAAAAAAATTGAGTTGACAGCGTCAATTTATATATATATCGTCAGAATCAACTTCAATTTACGTGATTCACCCTGTATTTTGTTAAAACTCTCTAACTCGATTCATTCAAAAGCTAGCGGGGGGGTTACTTTATAGACAGACTGTATATGTAATACATAAAAGGACCACTTCCCCTTACAAGCTATACCCCTCCACTATGAAAAAAAAATGTAGTTTGTTGTTGGAATATGGAAACTTGGCCGCCTAGTCCCGTAGATTTTACCAGGTCAGCAAATTTTGTAGAAAGTTCTCAAAGTAAACTAATCCTATTTTTATAAGTAGGTCCCGTGAACCTTTAGTTCACGGGAGTATTAAAGATATAAATTTGTATTAGAATATGAAAACTCAGCCTTCTAATCGCGTAGATTATACCCGGTCAGCAAATTTTGTTAAAAATTCTAAAAGTCAATAACCCCTATTTATATCAGTACGGAACAGTTAGTTCATAGGAGTGTGGACCATGTAAATTTGTGTTGGAATATGGACACTCGGCCTTCTAGTCGCATAGATTGTACCCAGTCAGCAAATTTTGTTGAAAATTCTCAAGAGTAAACAACCCCCATTTTTATAAGTAGGGGGCCATTAATTCAGAGGATAATTAAAGATGTAGTAGTAGTAGTGGCGGTATGGGGCGGCCAAGACCTGGCAAGTAGGCCACAAGCGGGCCCTTTTTACCTACCCCTGTCGTCCCTTACCTAACTCCATCACCTCTTCCCTCGTCGAACCTTCCCGACCTTCTGATGTAGGTCAGAATATCGGTCTATTCAAGGGAACTGACCTCTTCCCCATTCTTCCCATTCTGGGAAGGCGTTTCGTCGCCCTCCCCGCATTTCGGGCAGATAGGGTCTCCCTCAACACCCATCAATGAGAGAGTCTTCTAAGCTTGCAGTGACCCGTTAAAACTCCCACCAACTGGTTTAGAGCCTTCCCTACCACGACTTAGCAGCCAGGCCGTCTTGGTCTTGCTTGGCTCCACTATAAAGTTGCAAGCTTGTCTACAGCTCCCACTCCTTCTCCAATGTTTACTTAGTGTCTCATGAGCCCAATCATTAAGGGCCATGTTGACCTGCCTTCGTGTAATGCCTAAAATTAGTTCTGGTCCCTGGCTGGGTCCCTGAGATCCGAGTCGAGCCAGTTCATCGGCCCTTTCGTTCTCCGGGATTCCACTATGACCTGGCACCCATACCAATTTGGCCTCTTTTCCTCTAGCCAGCTCCTCCAGGGTATCTCCACACTCTTGGACAAGATCGGATCTTGTCCTTGGCGATGCTAAATCATTTAAGGCTGCCTGACTGTTGGAGCAGAAGTAAATATTTTGCTCCGGACAGTTCCTTACTTCCTCCTTCTTTGCTGCCATTAGGATAGCAAATACTTCAGCCTGGAAGACTGTGGCATACGAACCCAGTGCAAAGCTTTGCTGCACACCCCTATCCTCCACATAAATTCCTGCCCCCGAGAACCTGTCCGCCACACGAGAGCCATCTGTGTAGGAGAGCAGAGAATCAGAGGGGAATTTAAACTGGTCCTGCTTCCATTCCTCCCTCTCTGGAAAGATGACGGCATATTTCCTCTTTAATCTAAGAGGATCTTAGATCGACGATCTTTTACTTCAGTTACTCTGATGGCAGATATAGGTATTTCCCTCTCCGCCATCCCTGCAACTGCCGCGTGACTGTTATTTCTTCCTCCCACCTGCCAGCTTCCTGAGTCCCGCATTCTTCAGTAGGCCGCCATTGCCTCCCTCATTATCCATGTGGACAGGCTTGGCAGCCCTAGCAGAACTTCCAAGGCAGCTGTAGGTGTCGTCCTCATTGCACTGGTAATTCCTATGCAGGCAAGTCTTTGGACATTTGTCAGTTTCTTGGACACCATTACCCGGCCGACGCTTGGGCACTAGACCAGGGCACCGTATTGGATCCTCGGTCTAATTACCGTAGCCTATAGCCAGTACAGCATCCTAGGACTGAGACCCCAATTCCTGCCTACTGTTCGTCTTTGTTACCAGAAGGTGGTCGTTGACTTTTGAATAATTTTGTCAACATGTGGCCCCCAGGTCAACTTGCTATCTAGGGTCACCCCTAGGTATTTCACCACTCCCACGAGTGTCAGATAGTCAAAGATTTAAGTTAAAGATGTAAGTTTGTATTCGAATATGAAAACACAGTCTTCTAGTCGCATAAATTGTACCCGGTGAGCAAATTTGTTAAAAATTCTCAAAAGTAAACTAACCCTGTTTTTATAACTAGGGAATGGTTACTGCACAGTAGTGTTAAAAGACATAAATTTATGTTAGAATATAGTCCTCTAGTGCAGCATATAGGGGTACATTTTTCAACATATAGGGGTATAACCTGATAGGTCCCGTGGTCTTTTTATGTATTACATATATATGAAGTTTTAGATGCATAGAGATAGGCGAAATCTGGTCAGCAAAGTTACTAGTTGGTCAGCAAATTAGGCACACCTGTCTTAGGAGTATGTGTACTGACTTTACAAACTGAAGTACCAATGTTCACTAGTTTCAGCACCGAAAGGCAAATTTTGTACTTTATAATTCATTACAATTATTGGCGATTACTTGTTAGAGGAAATGTTTCATTCAGTAAGTGATCACTATAATTGTAGGTAATTAATTAAAAAGTAGAATAAAAAAGTGGTTTCTAGTGGAGCTCTAACTAGTAAAACTTTATACTTCAGTTTGAGAGGTCGCTACATACAAATAACTCTGTCACGCCTTCCAAGGAAACTATGTAAACTGTCTCTAATACATGTAAAATCTAATAAATGGAAACATAATTTGTAGTCCTCATCAATAATCCTTTTAAATCATTCAAAACTTCTTCACATAGGAAAGTAAGTACATGAACTTCTTTCAGTATATTCATGTGGACAACCTATTAATGTGAATCAACTTACATCAAAGGATATATGTACTACAAAAATAATTGGAAAGACGGAAGTTGAAGTAGACAGTAGAGTAACGGTTAATTGAGGTTTTACAATACTTACATCGCCAATTTGAAAAGAATCATTCAAACTATTGTCATGAAATTTGTACTCATCTTGCATGACTTTATTGATATTCCTTAAAGTTTTGATTCTTTCATCGCTATGTGATTCCACTATCCAGAATAAATGAGGATTTACAAATGTAGGTACTGAAACAAATTTGGTCCTAGCTGCCATGATGAGAATTTAAATTAAAGGCTTAAGTAATAGTGGTCACAGGATTTTAATACATGATAAAGACATGTATAAGTTATTAACTAGAAAAAAAACTGTTTGCCTGACTGTACTGCTGTACTGCAAAGTAAACGCGGTAAACACACTTCGACACTTCGACTTCGAGGAGTTCGGAGGTTAGGAGCATAGATTAATTATCAAAGAATATATTTAACTACTCACAGACCTCATGTAATTACTGGTTGTAGCACAGAATATCTATTTGTAGTTAGGAGTTTAGGAGCATGATACAAGTTGTATCATGGTTAGGAGCACAAAACAGAAAAAGTTAAAGAGTTCCACCACTATAGAAAAAAATTACATTATTCTTCTTCTTATATATACACCTTATATACGTTGATATAAGGTTGTAGTGTACACTGCCCTAAATAGTGATAAACGAATGGAATTCGTAAATTAGTGTAGTCCAGTGCTACACTTTTCGAGCAAACGAATGGACCTATAATGTCATTCGACCCTTATATAATACTACTATACTATATCGCGGGTAGAGGCCCAAAAATTCCGCAAATATCACGGCGCCGAGATACAATCTCTATCCTTATCGAGAGTACTAGAGATGGGTCGAATCCGTATGATTCGTACAAATTATACGAATCAAATTAGTGATTCGTATGGTACGGATCATCAGTTTTAAAAAGATTCGTACCACTGCGTCAAGACCCTAAACAAAGAAGGACTGATCAATCAATAACAGCCAATCACATTTGTTTATCACTTATGTGACGTCAGTGGATTCCCTTTAGCGGGAGATGTGAAATTTAAATATCCTCTTTGTTTTAATTTGACAGCTTTAACCTTTTAACATAACCTATATATGTCACATTGTCATGTAGAATGTCTCGGTTGTCTTTGGAATGTCATCACTGTCATCAGTCATGTCATCATATCAAAGTTTTTCTGTATCATATCATAGTAATCTGTGCACTGATTAACAAAACACAAGTTATCACAGTTGTCAAATCGACAACGATTTTTGCACAACGCACTTCAAATCGTAAGATATATATCGTAAAACACATGTATAAGTACTTTAAAATCACATTTTATTGCATTAATAAAGTCTCTGAAATAATATTGGGTTGGATATTTTGACTGAAAATTTTTGAAATTGCAATTAGAGGCAAATTTGGCAATAGGGGATCCACTGACGTGTTACGAGAAATCTGTTGAAAATGACCTTCAAATTTTTATGAATGAATTGATCAGTCCTTTTTTGTTTAGGGTTCTTGCCACTGCGTATGTACAAAACAAAACATCACAGCGCACGCACACTGGGCACACACCGTACAGCGTAGCGAGTTATTCGACACATTGGTACTAGTATAAAGTGGTATAAATTATACTAGTCAGCCCAGCGGCTATCGTATGGAGTACGGCTGTACCTGCTGTATGGTACGATACGATACTGAAATGTAGTGTGCGGTTAGGTGTACAGAAATTTTGTTTGATACGAATCATTGGTACAAATCTTATGGTACGATTCTTTATGAAATCCGATTCGAATGATACGAATCATTGAAAAGAGTCAAATCGCCCATCACTAAAGAGTACCTTGGGCAAATATGCGCATGCGCACAAATTTCGCGACATCCAATAAGCATGCAGCATAAATACTGCATCTCTCTATACCCAAGGATTATTTACTGTTTACAGGATTGCTCGATCCCTATACTACAATGTAATCCATAATTGTGACGTCATCAAAGATCCAAAGATCTCGAACTTGTAGAAATAGGTACACTTTATACTGTTTTATTACAAACTTTAATAAATAATAATATTAATAATCATTCAAATACGAAAATTCTCTTGCAAATGTGAATATAACAAGCACAAAATAGGTATATTTTGACAATTCGATTACATATATCTTCGATGACGTCACAAAGGCGGATGACAAAATTGAGCGATCGGTCAATCCTGTAAACAGTTAACAATGTTTAGCCCATAATGTTAGCCCATAATGTTTTCGGAGAAACCGCTTATGGGCTAACATAGGAAATACGCGATATAGTAGTATTATATATATGGTTCGACCACAATCAGAGAATATAAAGCCGAGTACTCTAATCTCTAGTCTATTCTGTGCTATAAGTAGCACATAGAAAATTAAATAGAGAGTTTTTGAACCCCTTAAAATTTACGTTATCGTTATGGTTATGGTTATTCTGAGCATGCGCAGTGCCGAAAATGATACTATTTTTGGAACTGCGCATGCGCAGAATAACGATAACGATAACGACGTACTAGAATTTAAGGGGTTCAAAAACTCTCTAAAATTAACACGACTTTATTTTCTATGAAGTAGCATAACCTCATAACCATATCACAGAATTATACACTATACGCGATTCATTTTAAGATCGAAGCGCCAAAATGGCAGTAACCTATACTAACCTACGTTCACTGACACTGACGTTTGAAATTTGATTTATCAAAGATTTGTTGCTGAGAACTTTAAACCAGGTAAAAAGCTTGTAAAACTATTTTGAAATGGGTAAGTAGTGAGATAAAATTAAAATAGATTTCAATATTTGTCGAGCGTTCAATCTGAAAATGAAACTTAACCTCAAAATATGTCAAATTCTTTATTGGGCGTACGGCATACATACCTTTATGTAAATAGTCATCCTTAGAGAAAGGTAAAGAGCACAATCTCTACTCTGCCTTCTTTAACTTCTTTATCCATACTTGTCTCCTGTGACTGTAATGCTCAACTTATAGTTTCCGCGATAGCTCTAGATTTTCCGTGTTTTGGAAAAGTATGAAACTGATCTCGGGGTTTTTCTTTGTACAAGAGGAACAATGACGCTCACAACAATAATGATTCATATCTAATCAAAGCAATTAACTAATATAACAACGGATATTTCAAAATTCACAATAGACATACATACGCAAAACTGAACCAATACCACATGCGTTAGTTGTGCGTGCCGCCAGTAGGTAGCGTATTGCTTAGCAAGAATCATCAGAGTAATAAATAAAGGGGAGACCGCATTCCCTATTTCAAAGCATAATGTAAACATGTAACCTCAACCTACTGGATGTTGATAAACAAACAATACATAATGAACACACGATGGTCCCTGATCGTATCAGCGTAGTGGCGTATCAAGCTATATCACGGAAATGCTTACAATATAGATAATTATATACAAAAGTTAAGTTCAAAAACACAGTTTAAGAACACATAAAACACTCGGCTTCACCAATTTTTTATTTCAAAATAATGGCGTTACTTGCTATATTAGGTTAATACCAGGCAAAGTTGCCACTTCCGGCGCTTAATATCGCTAGAAATTTCAATAATGTATTGATAGATATGGAGAGCCTATAATTATAACACAAGTCACAAAAAAATAGTGGGTAACCTTAAACATATTACAATGTAACTAATTTGTAAATTGATTGAGGTCAAGAATGTGGTAGATCTTTACATGTTAATCAATGAAAATAATGACGGCTGTACCTAGCTATAAAAATAAAAAAGTAACTTTGGCATCAATGTCAAGGACGTTGCAGGGACCGATGTTTGTAAATACATTTACCTCAAGGCTTCACTTTAGAATGTAAATAACGGTCTCCCCTTTATTTATTACTCTGATCAAGAATCGCGTATATAATCTTATCTATGGTAATTACCATAGATTACAGAACAGAGGGTTTATCAGAGTTGCCAACTCTAGGGAAATTTCCCTATTCTAGCTAAATTTTGGCACCTCTAGGGAAATAGGGAAAACCGACGTAAATTCTAGGGAAATTTCAGATGTTACAATATAATTTTTTTTATCCTTAAATAAGTATTAAAACGACAAATTCATTGAAAACTAATTTAAAATCTAAAAATTACCTATTTATTTTAGAAATATTTCTACCTATTTAGTGTTAGTTTATTCTAGTGCGATCTCTTTTCTTTAGTCAACCCATATGACTAAAGTTACTCATATGAGTCAATCACTGAATACATTTATACAACACGCTGTATGTACCCAAGGATTGTTCACGGTCTTTAAACTAATACGGTTGTCTGGTAACTTTTAGCCAATCACAGCTCAGCCGGCAAAACGTCACAGGTATGCTGCATCCACGCGTATTGGCATCTCAGTACATCGAACAAAGGCATAGAGATGGAAAATAATATAAGGTAGACAGAGCGCGATATATAATATTTCAAAAATCACATGTTTATATTAAATAAAATTAAAATTATTTAAACCTATTATGGGTAGACTATTAAATAAATAAATATTGGTAACATAGAAATTAATATATAAAATTTGTTTCAGTACCTACCTGAATCCAGTTTTAGTTTAGCTAGCTATAATGTATAGGGGTACTTAAGGGGGTATTGTAGTTACAGTTACTAGGTAGGCATTGAGGTTTTTGTTTATCCTGTGATTATGGTAATTAATTGACTATATTTTCCTGATGTTATAGGTACCTACAACACTAATTAACTTGTCTTTTAGGGTAAATTTACTCGATGTAGTTTATTAACATAAAATTGCAAAAATTAATTGAAAATAAGAAAAAACCAAATACCTACCTAGTTAGTAAAATAATAGTCAGTACTATAAGTCATTATTTATTTCCAAAATTAAAAAATAAGTTCGTACATACCCTTTAAAAATGTTTTAACATAAAGCACGTAGGCAGATAGGAGAAAATGAGATGTTTTTTGTGTACCTAAAGGTGTATATTAATATGATTATACAAAATATTGTGCATCCTCTGCTTGCACGGTCTGTTTACATATCAAACTACGTAAGTGTACCTCTGTCACTCCTATAATGACCTTAAAAAACCTTGGATCTTGGAAAAGTAAAAAATCTAATCACTTCTCCCTTTTTTTTGCCTTTTCACTATTACCTTTGCAAGTCGCTACACTGCAAATAGTTCCGGTCGTATTGCTAAAAAGTAGTAAATATTTTGTTATTGAGCACAGTAAAACATTTGTCTGTTCACCTTTTATTTGAAGCTAATTACACCGAAAATAAAATGATGGAAACACTTAACGATAGTTCAATAAAAATCCGAAATACTTATAAATTGTTGAAAGCACGAAATACACACTATAGCCGAAAATTAGCACTAATTAACAAATATAGAACCGTTAACCGTATAAGAATACAATGGAAATGGCATACCACATAAAACTTGCAGCCGTCTTGTGACGTCACTGTGACGTAGAGGTCGCCATATTGCGTAGCTTACCAGACAACCGTATTAGTTTAAAGACCGTGAGGATTGTTAACTGTGTTAACAATCCTTGGTATGTACCAACGCTTCAAACATTGCGTCTGGTTTTAGTTCAGTGGCTACAAGTTACTGTAGTTTTTAAGGGATTCGCCTACTTCGTCTCATCGATTGCATCGATATATGTGTATCTCTTATTTATGTTATAAAAACATGTGTTACTCCAAAATTCGCTTTTATTTGCGTTATTAGTGTGATTTTTTCCAAAAACCTTACCAACTAATTTAAAAATTCCCGCAATTCAAGTCCAGGGAAAAAAGTATCAATCTAGGGAAATTTCAACAACAGTACAGGAGTACAGGGAATTTTTTGCACATTTGGTTGGCAACGGTGGGGTTTATTATTATTATTATATTATTATTTTATTTCATCCTACCTAAAAAAATAACCATCATAACAATAATCAGTTAGATATAGTAATTATAGTATATATATTAAAATGTTTATCTTAGCAGAAATGAAAAATGTTACTAGAATTCCACCTGAATTATTCAATCAGAAATTGAATGATGCAGTTGCTGGGGAACTGAATAAGAAATTAGCAAATAAGGTATTTTGTTTAATTTCAAAAATGTGTAAGTAGGTATATTTTAATAGTCTGTTTCAGGTAGTTTTAAACGTTGGTTTGTGTATTGCCCTTTTTGATATATTAAATTTGCAAGAATCATATATATTTCCTGGAGATGGAGCTTCACATACACGTGTAGCATTTCGATATATAGTGTTTCGACCTTTTATCGAAGAAATATTAGTAGGAAAAATTAGAAGTTGTAGTCAAGAAGGAGTCCACGTAACTTTAGGATTTTTTGATGACATTTTAATTCCTCCAAGTGCTTTACAACATCCTTCTAAATTTAACGAAACAGAACAAGCCTGGGTATGGGAATATGATATTGACAATGGCAGTAAACATGATTTATTTATGGATGCTGGAGAATCTATAAGATTTAGAGTCACTGCAGAAATGTTTAATGAAACTTGTCCAACAGGTCCTGCAAGTATGCAGGAAAATCAAGAAAATGTTGAAAATAAAGTACCATACAGCTTAAGAGTAAGATTACTTTATGGACTATATAGTCATTATTATAGTATTTCATACCTACCTTAAGGCATACCTTCCAGCTAGCACCTGTTTTGGTAAAATATTCATTCTAGTACTTCAAACAGTATTTGAAATGCCACCTAGTAGGTACTTGAAATAACGGTACAGTATTTGAAATACCCGAAAGTATTTGAAATACCAAGCAAAGTAATTGAAATACCAGTAATTCTGAAAACCAAATACCAAATCCAATTATTGGACCTAAAGCCAAATACCAACTACCAAGTACTGATAATCGAAAGGTTTTGAAATAAACTGCTTTAAATACCGAAAGTATTTGAAATACTTTTTCAATTACTTTTATTTCAAATACTGGACATCTCTGCATGCTGCTAACAGTATGGTGATATTTTACAGTGGTAGTTATGTTTGCTTTGTCTTACACTTTTTTCTATTCTGTATTTATATTTCATTCTTTTATGATTTTTATCCATTTCCCTAACTCGGTGACTACTGTTGAAACATAATAGGTATAATATTAAAGTAATATTGGAAAATAAACTTGCAGGATGTCCTAAAATTTTAAAATGAATACAGAGTTTAACATAATGATAGAGCTTTCCCTTATTTTTTTTATATTTCCTAAATAAAGTATAAAGTAAGTATCTAAATATCGTGCAACAAGAATATAACCCCTGATATTGTAAACGTTTAAAACAGGAGCATAACTTTAATAGATTATACACAATTATTCATAAGTATTAAAAACAAGAATGTAGAGACTTACCGAACATCAAAATACAGTCATTTTCAATGCATAACTACACAATAAACTACAGGAAATGTTCAAAATGTACATTGTTGTTTTCAATACACGCACAACATCTCCAAATCTAATTTTCATGCATTCGCTGGAAAATACCAGGATTTATCCTCATTTTGTTGGCAGCAGCAAAAATGTGATGTAGCAGGTCGTCTTCTGTTTCTACTTCGGCGGAATACACTAAGGTCTTCATATGTCCAATTAAAATTGGACATATGAAGTAAAGTAAAAATAAACATAAAGTAAAAATCAGTAAACATTTTAATAATTACTTTTTAGAGCGACAAACGAAATAGTGGTAAGATAAACACGTTTCAATTATTAACAGATACAAATTTCAAACATCAACTGGTTTAATCACTGGTGTCCGGCAGTTAGTCAAATGCTAGTTACGATTTATTTCCGCTGTTGTCATATTGTACGATATGTAATTTATAGAATTTTATTGATCAAGAAGAAAGTTATTCTACTAAAACTAAGAGTAAATAAATTCATAGAAGTTGTAAAAATTCTATTTCATAATATTTTATGCAGACAATTACGTACAGATTCCATAAATAACTGAAGTTTTGCATGTTAAATTGGATATTTTGATAATTTTTTTTTCCAAAATGGTTGAGTTTTGGACCCATGTTATAGGGTTTTTTTTTTGTTTATTTTGACGTATACTATCGCCTGTTAAATTAATGGTAGTGAAGCTTCTAACAGCCTGTATAATTGAAAGAGTTACTTTCTCTGTTTATTTGTTTTGCTTTTGATTTTTGATGATGACATCTAGTATTTGTTTTGATTTATATGTAGTTAATTTAAATAAAACCTAAACAATAAACATTTTGTAAATGCTCTGAAATAAATTTATTACATACAATTATTACTTAACATCTTAAATTCTTCAAATATAAAAGTATTTATATATACTCGCATGTATTCAGATGTAAACCTTTTGGTATATGTATTTACTACGAGGGATACATACAAGTCTACTAATTTACATAAATTAATAAATTTAATGCCATAAAGTACCTACTTCTTTTACATTATAGATACATAATATTTAAAACTATTTTAATAATAAATTTTTTTGTTTCAGGGAAGTATTAATGAACCTGGATTAGGATTATTAAGTTGGTGGGATAATTGATAATTTTATACATGATTTGATAACTTTGTAAGTATAGATTTGTATTCAAAATGATTTGCTACTATTGGAAATAAGTTGACTTCTATGTACCTACCCATCAGTCACATTTTCTGAAATTCACTTCATAAGTTATTAAAGAGATGAGCAACTGCTTCAGATGAATGCCAAACCAACTTATAAATGAGAACTATTAAAGACTGAAACAATTAGAGTGTATTTATTATTTTGGTAGTTGATGATGTACAGGGTATTTTTTGCAACCTGTTCTGTGGTTGTCCATACTTTCATATATAAGGCTATGGATCAAAATCTGAAAAAATATATAATATATGCATGTACTAAATTAAGAGGTAACAGCTTTTCGTAGCAGGTAGTTTTAGAAAATTTGTTTCATTTTATCATTATCAGCTGTTTGACATTCAGTTTAACCAAAATAAAACTAAACAGCAAACTCAATAGTTAAATGTTAAGGATGCTGAAAATCTCACCTTTCAGAATTCAAAAATGCATTAATATAACTATTCCAATTTTTTTAAATGTTTTTTTAACTTATATTCATTAACTAAATCACATTGCTTTACTGTTGTCTTGTTGTACTTTAATAATATTGTAAGTCATCTAATGTCTTGTAATTTTATGTCTGAAATAGACAGTCTAAGGGAATTAAGTTGCTCTTTGTGAAAATCAGTTAAAACTATCATAAAAAATTCCCTTTAATATTATATGATTGGATGAGCAACATAAGGTTATTTTGACTTTTGCTAAAAATGCCCTTAATACAACTCATCATGATGGAGTTCTTTTTATAACGGATTTAGGAATAATGTTGAGGCAGTAATTTCGAGTATTAAGTTTCAAAAAAGATCAGTTGCATTAGTATTCTCCGAGGGAGAGAATATCATGTTGTTGTGTTGTTGTTGATAAGCGGCGCGGTTACCCGCAGCACTCAGGTCTTTCGACCCATTGTGCCTGCCGCTAGTTGGGAGCTATTGGAAGAGACCCGTGCTGTGCGCATAGGCCAACACCCGTTGTAGGGGAAGCTCCCTAATGTCCTGAGGCAGAAGAAATGCTGCGCCCAGGTGTTTGTGTCTCTTGACCATGAGGCAGGCACAGCGACAGAGGATGTGAATGGAGTCCTCGTCATCGTGTCCGCAAAACCTGCACCTTCTAGTGTCACTAAGACCGATAGTGTTAAGGTGCTTGTTAAGATGTCCGTGACCTGTCAACAGTCCTGTGACAATCCTTATGCTGTTACGACTTAGCGCAAGTATTGATCGAGTTGCTTTCGACCAAGGCCCTTCAATTAAGAGCCTGGCTTGTCGCAGCCCAGTCACGTTTGACCATTCTTCCTTTGATCTTACCTTGATCCAGTTTCCAATGGACCTTGCTACATAACTAGGCGGAAGCCCCAGCACTGGTTCGGGCCCTGTGAACTGTATACTTGAGCCTCTCTTAGCCAGTGCATCGGCCTCCTCATTTTCTGTTATATTATGATGACCCGGTATCCAGGTCAATTTTACCTGGTTGTTCTGTCCCAATTGGGTCAGACCATTAACACACTCTAGGACCGCCCTGGAGGTGATCCTGTAGGAGATCAAGGCACGTAAAGCCGCCTGACTGTCGGTGCATATCTGGATATGCTGATTAGAATATCTCCTTTTGAGATTTTCCTGAACACATGCAGAGATAGCAAACACTTCCGCCTGAAAGACCGTGGCATACTTTCCCAAGGAGAAGGATAGTCTCGCCCTCGGGCGCACGCCCCGGACTCCCGCCCCTGAGCCCTGGACTGTCTTGGACCCATCCGTAAACCAGACGAGCCCATTCGAGACCTGAGCTTCAGGATTTTCGAGCCAAGCGTCCCTGTCCGGTATCTCTACTATGTAAGGTTTGAGAAACACATAAGTGGGAGATATCCTGTCACTGGGTGCGTCCAGTAGACTGTCTCCTCCCACAAGTTCCCCAAGAATACTTGTGTGTCCACCATCGTGGCTTTTACCTAGCCACCGCCCCCACTGCTTGACCCTATAAGAGGCCCTCCTTGCCTCCCCCTCAACCACTATATGCAGTTTAGGGAGAGACAGGAGAGCCTCCAGAGCCTCTGTGGGAGCCGTGCGTATCGCTCCTGTCGTGCTTACACACGCCAGGCGTTGTAGTTGATTTAGCCATTGCTTGATGGTAACCCGCCAGACGGCTGGCCACCATACAATCGACGCGTATAGAAAGGAGGGTCTAATAACCGAGGTATAGAGCCATAAGGTGGCTCTCGGATTAAGCCCCCACATTTTTCCAAAGAGCCTCTTACATGTCCAGAAGGACGCGGTGGCTCTCTGTATTTGTCTGTCTATGTGGGGTACCCATGACAACTTTTCGTCTAGGATAACTCCCAGAAATTTGACCATCTTTGAACGCTGGATGGTCTTATTGAAAATGGTTGGTGCTTTAAAACCATCCAACTTCCTTTTCTTAGTGAAGAGGACTAGATTGACCTTAGAGGGGTTAACTCTCAGCCCTTGTCCTATACACCATTCTTCTATGATTCTTAGGGCCCTTTGAGTTAGCTCACTAACTGTATTTCCCGATTTCCCTGCGATTAAGACCGTAAGGTCGTCTGCGTATGCTTGAGTCATAATCCCTTCCTCATTAAACCTGAGACTAAAACTATCATAAAAAATTCCCTTTAATATTATATGATTGGATGAGCAACATAAGGTTATGTTGACTTTTGCTAAAAATGCCCTTAATACAACTTATCATGATGGAGTTCTTTTTATAACGGATTTAGGAATAATGTTGAGGCAGTAATTTCGAGTATTAAGTTTCAAAAAAGATCAGTTGCATTAGTATTCTCCGAGGGAGAGAATATCATACTCTAATTCTTATTGAATGAATACTAGTCTCCCTAAATAATGTGAATTTTCTATAGACTACTGAAACATTTTCTATGAGTTTATGTAATCGTTTAAATCAAACCAAGCTTCATCTGAAAAGAAGGTGATATCCAAAGTATCATTATTATTATGCTGATCATTAAAATAGTGACAATAGTTGTAACACTCTTCTTGCATAAGCTGGCAGCAAAAGTTCTTCATACATCTGTAATTTGTATGCATTAATCTTGAGATTTTGAGAAAGAAGAGTAAGATAAATACCATAACTTAAATTTATTCCATTTAAAATTCTCTTATCCGAACACTCTAGGTTGTCATTGAATGGCGTTTCTGATGGCTTGAATAAAATTTTCTGTTCTAATATAATGCACTTCCTATTAGCTGTCAGTGACTTAAGAAATTCATGTATATTTAAAGTATCTAGGCCAAAAATGCACTATCGCCAAAAATTACCTACATTTGAAAATTGTTTATTCTCATTTCTTTTCGCTTCTTGATTCCCATTATGGCATTACAAAAATATGATTCCAACAGAGGTACTTTTTGTTCATGCATAAACATTAAGAATTAAATTTGTCATTATGAAAAGTAAAAATAAAGTTTTCTGGGGCAATATATTAAAATAATGAAGGCGTTTGTAAAAGGAAATAACGATGCAGCTACAGACATGGTGTTTGAAAGTTTTTGTTCTCTTCAGTATAACACAGCTAAAGAAAAGTATGTAGGATGGAATAGATCTGGACCAAAACTCAAGGAATACGTGGAGAATGCAGCATTTTTCACTTTAATGCATAATTGAGCTACATATAGATTGTCAGTTGAACAGTCAGTACGAGGAGCTCTCATGTGCTGTTCTAGACAAAGGCAAGAATAATCAACAGCGAGGATCAATAGTAGAGCACCAATCCAAAAGATAAAGTAGAAACCGGTTTTCCGGTGACACGAAGAAGCCACTTGGTCTCGAATCAGTAGGATATGGCAGTTGTACTTCCCAAGCACGATATGGATGGGTTTGTTTTCCTCATTCCAGTGCACCACACTATAACTCCAAATGCCTGATCAAATTCAGTGTGAATTGGTGTTGTAACGGGTTGACACAAATGAGTTCGTCATTCTCCATAGTTTTCATCTTCTCCCCCTTTGCCTCGGAAAGATCGGCAAAGCAAGCACACGTACAGGTAGAGTGAAAAATATTTTTGGCTGGTCACCACGGCGGTTGGAAAAGCAATTGGAATGTGCAAACATTATGCGCAATATGGCAGTTCTCTCTATATAAGAAAGAGAAGTGGAACGTCCCCCGTGTCACTAAGAATAATGGCAGGTGTTCTTCAAACCTGTCGGCTTGATGGAAATACTCGTGAATCGTGAGGAGACGTGTTGGCTTCGTCGCTGATCAACTTATTTCCGAATGTTAGATTAATTATTACTAAGCTGGTAATAACTCTCATCTAGTTATTTACCACGGTTTACATCTTCAGGAAAATCATTCTGTTATTGATATGTATCTTAAAGTTAGCATATCCACACCAAGCCCTCTTTGATGACACTGGTTTATCGCAAAGCTTTAGAATGCCATTAAACAAGTATGACACATCTTGTTAACTGAGATTAGTAACATGCAGGCGCGGCGCGTGATGAAATAAAGCAGGTGTTCTGCAAATGTTGATTTTACCTATTTTCTAAAAAGTTGGTTCGATTCTACGATTTGTTGTATCAGATTCGTTATATCTTGAATGAACAGCCAGATATTTTATTATAATACATGAATAAAATTTTATTCTGCTATTCTGCTTTAATAATTTTAGCAAATTGAAGCTAGAAACATTGTGATCAAGTAAAAACAGATTCAGATTGTGATTAAATTGGGCTGCAATTGATGTATTAGCTTATTGTAACAGCATCGATACCTATGTATTTTTATATGGTAATAAAATAATATTACCTAATCCCTAATATAGGAATTATTAAACTTAATGGAGGCAGTTTTTTATAGTGTGTAGTGAATTCTAAACTGTACCATTAATCTAGCAAGAACTGTCACTTATAACTTACTGTAAGTTGAGTTACTACCATAACTGAAATATTCATACTATAGTAGTGCTGTTTTTATTCAGAAAATATATACATTCATATTCTATGGGCAATTAGAAGGTAATAATAACATAACTCGATAAAAACGAACAATAGGAAATGTATTGAGAGTGTTATTGCACAATTCTAGTATCAAATGTAACAAGTGGACAATATGTGTTTGCTTATTCTATCACGAGGCAGCGTGGAAGATGTTCTCTCAAGTAATCAAACAATTCTTTTGATGCCCCTGGACAATTTGTTAGTTCTAATTCTCTCATATGCCGAAGTTGGATCAGACTTGATAAACCACTAGACGTTAACAAGGGACACCCTGAAAAAGTAAATTAGATAAATATATTTTTAGTAATTTTTAGTTTTTTTAAACTCGAAGCATTCCAAATTGAAAGTTAAATCACTATTTTAGAAAAAATATTCTTAGAATAGGTGGAATGGACACTGTCCTCCACAAAAAAAAAAACCGCGGCTAAATTATGGAACAATTTCAATAAAACTGTAATAATTTATTTTTTGTAAAAACTCCGAGACATGTTGATTTTATTTCGTTTTTGGCCGTTATCGCGTGCATCTGATTTTCTACACAAATACAGATTTAATCAAGAGATTAAATTTAATCCAAAAATTTTTAATTTCTGGTTAAATCTGAAATTAGTGTTAAACGATAGCTTATGAAAAATTAAGACAGGAATGTGGAAATCCTTTTGCTTGATCTCAAACCGTAGATTTTACAGGGTGTTAAAGTTGCAAAATGTCAATATTCACCTGTCAATATTTCAATACAGTTGAAGATAGGTATAGGACATCCTACTTAAAATGTGTTTTAAATTTTACGTAGAATCCGGAAATGATATAATATACATATAGGGTGTTCCATTTAAAATAAGCAAGTTGCTGTCGACTTCCGGTTATACTGGAAGTGCCAGAAACGTGAAAATATTTTAAAAAGGTAGGCCCCACTGACCTTTGTAAATAACTAAATTTTCAAAATTACCCTGTACGTACTTTTCCATATATCGATCGAGCCCAGTGGACACCGTGTTTATAATTTGTACATAGCTATACAAATAGCGTATGTCACTATTGCTACCTCTGAAACTGGAAATCATTTAAAATTATTTCTCTTATTGATGTGAGTGAAAGTTAGAACCAAGCATCATTTTTCCTTATCTACAAAATGGTATCACTAGTTTTTTTAAATGATGTTTAACATTTGAGATCATTACCGACTCACTTTTTTTAAATACAGATGAGGATTTTTTATTTTATATTTAATAATAAAATTTAATTTTCTACCCAACCATGTGTCGAATATTCTTTCCAAGATTTCTACCCAAAAATCCATCATGAGCTTTTTTTTAATAAATCTGTAATAGAGCCTCTGTCTTTTGTATGAATTTTTTGAAGTACCAGTATGTATGACTCTTTTGGAATAGGTTACAAAAAATATCGTGTTATTAGATTGCGTTTGGTTTCTGGGATATTAGATAGAAAAACTAGAATATGAAAAATGCCGAAAATATTTGTGTCATACATAGTTGAATAGCAAGTAAGTTTTTTTGAATATGAAGTAAAGACTTCAGATTTCTATTTAAAAAAGTGAATTGGTAGTAATATTTCATATGTTAAACATCATTCAAAGAACCGAGATACCAAGTTATAAGAAAAAATATTGTTGATTCTCGTTTTTTTTCACGTCAATAGTTTTAGAGTTATTAAGAGAAATAGCTTTCGGCATTTTTCATATTTTCCCTAATATCTCGGAAACTAAAAGCAATTTGCCAACACTATAAACATGTGAATGGTGAAAGGTGGGAATTAGAAAGGGCAATTTTTTTCTAGTTTAACTGATTTCATACCTCTTACAGTTTGAGAATAGCAATAGTGGCACATACTATTTAGGGCACTTTGTATAAACAATAGCTACATGTTATCTAAAATTAAAATATGTAGTTTTAAAAATAAATTTAAACGTATATGCATATTTTAGAAATATCATTTCTCTAGATTTCAGGCCAAAAGTGAGAAATTGCTGAATCCTGCTGAGTTAGAAACCCCAATATGCTGCTAGTTTATTTTCTGAAATACCTTTTTATTAACAAAATATTTTTACTACTGTAATACTTTAAATTATCAACTATTTGATACTTTATATTAAGTACCTACTTAATGGCTGTACTTTGCAGTACCTACATAAAAGGAGCACCAACCTGCTAAAGATAGAATTTGTAAATTGCGCATTCCACATAAATGTTGCAGTCCAAAATCCCTTATTTGTGAACACCAACGTAAGTATAGGGAGGATAAAGACAACATAGTAGAAATGTATCCAATTCCTATATCTGTTATATGTACACATCTAAAAAAAAAATTAATTATTCATTGGGATTTAACAGATCAATTATAAAAGTGAACATTAATCAGTCACATTAATTATTCATTTATAAATGACAAACGATATGATGCAGGGAATACCTTAACAATGTTGCCTGTTGCATTAAAAACAAATATGAACCATTCTGTTAACTATCATTAGATGCATGTTAGATGTATTATTTTACTCGGACTTCAATATGTTGTGTATACCACTTCTGATTTGGTCCTTGGTGTTTATGAAAATTTTTTTATAATCCATTCACAATAATAATCTGTTAAATAGTGATCCTATGTTCATTACCAGAGACTTTAATGTACCAAACAGACAAATTGGATATATTTTGATTTTAGTAAAAGTTCGGGAAAACCAAAGATTATACAGCAGTTAATAATATTTGCAATCCTGTAAGGAACTATGAATGTTAAGGCAACTTAGTTAACATGGATAATTACCATCCACCTCTTAAAATAACATTTAACACAAATAATATTAAAAAGAGTGAGTCATATTTATTATGAACATGTCTATGACTTCAGAAGAGGTGATTTTGTTTCACTTGCTACTATAGACTTAATCAATGTCATTGGGATCGTCTAAAATTATGTTACTTCTAAAATAGAAGATTGCTGAATGATAATTAGTACTATTTGACGCAAGTTTGTATGCAATAATTATAAATTTAGTAAATGTCCTTTCACATTTACTGATAATATTATGTAATGTTAATTAATGCTAATGCATCCCATTTTTTTCACTTCCATTGCTCATGATAATATATAAGAAACTATTTTATAATTCATCACAGTGTACAAATATTTTGAATTTCCCGAGATGCGTTTTTATATACCTATTTCCTATTTATATGCCTTTATATATTATAATACTTATTTATAGTAAATATTGAAAATAGGTATATTAATGTTAAAAGACATACAAAAATTCGGAAAGGATATACGAGGATTGTTCAATAAAAACCCGTTTAGAGGCTTTAAAACCATTTTTATTCAATGAATTTAAAAGATTGCCTGCTGGTAAAATTCTTGCGGTGTTTGTGGAACCATTTCCTAACGACAAACCCTACTTATGAGACTGAATTAAACTGCCGCCCTCTTAATCACTTCTTTAATGGGCCAAACTGTATTGTACTGGGAACAAATCGCGACTGAAGATGGATATTGTAAGATTTTCCAATTCATACAACTAAACAGATTTTGAACCGTTTGGTCCACGACCACCGTATATGTGGTCGTGCATTATCATGCAGAAAAATGACTCCATTTGTGAGCATCCCGGTAAATGTAAACAAATTTCCTCTTAATAGTTTCATTCATTTCAGTTTAAAAATTTAAAAATAAATCATATTGCAATATACAAGAATGATAATATCAAAAACATAAAATTATAATACTATTTTTGTCGCCAATTTTAAGATACTAGAGAGGTGTTACATATTAGAATTTCTCTTCATGTTGATCCAGCATTGCTTCAGCAGTAGCATTATTTTGTAAGAAAAAATACACAGTAACAAATCTTAGTTTTTTAGTGATTTTGTGGTACTTAAATGAAATAAATAGAAAAGTCATGAAAAATTTGTAGCATTATAACGTGTAACTTGACGTTCAGTACTTGGACCACTTTCATTTATAATGTTTAAAACATTTATATGTTTTATGTATGGTATACAGGAAGATGTAAAGATATACCTCCCTATCGATAAGCACTGCACAAGACTGTTTAAACTTTCTGAAAGCTCTTAATACTATAAATAAATAAATTTTTTCAAACAATGCTCCAATCTTGAATGAGGGAAAATATAAATCTATATCCTAAACTTGGAATATATTTAAAAAGCGGAATAATTATAGAACAAATAATATTGATTTAGTTGTATTATTCAAGTGTGATTTTAGGTTTTCTAATTATATACCTTAAAAAGTTTTTCATAAAATTTAGCTATACTCTACTACTAATATGCAAAAAATTAAAATGTTTATGTTTTTACAAATTTTCACTTAAAATGACTGGTGTTAAAACCCGAGGGAGAACTGATGAGGATTTAGAGAGATTTTAAGGGAAAATGGGTAGGCACAATGCATATATTCCATCATTTTAAATAAACATTTAACTTACCGATCTAATGTTAGTTCTTCTAATTGATTGAGGTCGCATGCTATATACTCCAAGGCAGCATCGGTGATTCTAGGACACCAGGAGAGGTCTAAAGATCTTAATTTTTGCAGATTTTCAGCGATAAGCTCTACTCCATCGTCCGTTATTTTACTACACCCTGATAAACTTAATACCGTTAAATTAGGTAGCGAATGAACTGAAAAAAAGAAACATTTTTAATTACAACAACCAATAGCGTAGTGGTATAGTGATCTCGCAACTGTGGCGCTGGCCTCTGGCAATACAATGGAAATTAGGGCAAATTTTAAAGGTAGGTAACAATTTTTTTTGAAATTCAAGATCAGGCATTGTAAAACTTCAGATGGTAATGCTCAATAACACAACAGCCATTTAAAAGTTTTTTCAGATAATTTTGAACTCTATTAAAGAACAATAAATTAATTTAAGATATAATAATAGAAAATCTATCTCTATAAAATATAAATTAATTATTATGAATCATGATTCATTTTAGGGTTACACCACCTGTAAAATAATAAAAAACAGAAAACTAGTATAATTATAATTAAGTATTATTTTTTTAAATTATTTTACAGGTGATGTAATCCCAAAAGAAAATAAAATGAATCATGAAGCTGCACCACAAATAAGTTACAGGTATTAATTAGTTTTATAATTAAAGAAATGGATTTGTCTACTTTAGATGATATTGTAAGAATTAGTAATTTGAACTGAAAATAAATGTTGCCTACCCACAACAAAGATGATTATCTTAAATGTTTTGGAGACTGATTTAACACATAGGTATCAATTTTAAGTTGCTCTTTTTAATTAAAAATGATGCTGTTGTAACGAAGTTACTTTTTAGCCCGTAGTAATTTAAACAAGAATTAAATATGAACCGTTTTATTTGAACACACCGTATATAAGTTTGTAAATATTTTTATGAACAACTCATATTCAAGTAATGCCTTAATGTTTTCCAGTATAGTGTTATTATTATAGTACATTTGTTAATAGATAAGACTATAAACAATATACATTTATTCGATGGAAACCGGCCGAGATTCAAGAAATTCCAAACGTTGTTTTTACGCCGCCCGCAGTTTTTGTTCCTAGCGAAATACATGAATATTTTCGTGTTGTAGGTACCCTAAAATATTTATTTAATGCATTGGAACTGGATAATATTTGATTCATATGCTATTTAAAAATACTTATGCAACCGCCACTTGAAATTTGATAAAGTCATATTATAATATATCTATTAAAGTATTTTATGACAAAGTTTGGAATACATAGCTCTCCGTATAGTCATGTTAGGACAATCAATTTGTTTATTAATGTTTATGCACTTTCCGGCAATAAATGTGTACCGAACTTGTTTAATTTACTAAGGGGAATATATCTGAGACAGGTTTGATGTATTACTATACCGTATTTGCCCATTGTTACCGAATTAACTTAAATTAAATTAAGTTATATTGAATTTAATATTGTTTAATTATTAAAGATATGATTTCCGTTATAACTTGTATAACTTTTGTTAATAATAAGTATTTAAATATGTTATTTTGTTAGGAACCGATATTTAAATGCAGGTTGATGCAGTAAGGCATGAAAGTCAAAGTACGTTACTAAATCTGATTAAAATATGTTCTAATTACACATTAGATTCATATTAATCATTTGCCGATATTATAAATTAATTTCAAGTAAGCATTCCGCAAATTTAATAAAATTTGAGACCATATTTGGTCATGAAGCGAAATCCGCCGTTCTGATTGGTCGAGCCAGCGGCCGAGGACTATAAAAGACCGGCCGATTTTCGTTGAAAAGACAGTGTTCCACCGATCTCCGAAGGTAGTAGTTTTCCGGTCTCCGAAGAGGCAAGTACCTACTCAATCTCCGAAAAACACCGACCGAAGTATAATAATTATCACCGATCATCAATTAGAGTAAGTTCTAATAGGTAGACCTCCTGTCCGACTCCCTTAGGTAAAAGCTAATGAATAACCTGTAGTGTGTGTTCGACCCTCAGGACAGATTTCTATAGCCATACCTATCCCGAACCCTGTATATAAGCTGATGAATAAACCTGTAGTGTGTGTTCGACCCTCAGGAAAGATTTCTACAGCTATATATACTCCGAACCCTTAGATAAAAGCTAATGAATAACCTGTAGTGTGTGTTCGACCCTCAGGACAGATTTCTATAGCCATATCTACCCCGAACCCTATATATAAGCTGATGAATAAACCTGTAGTGTGTGTTCGACCCTCAGGAAAGATTTCTACAGCTATATATATATTGCACCCTTAGATAAAAGCTAATGAATAACCTGTAGTGTGTGTTCGACCCTCAGGACAGATTTCTATAGCCATATCTATCCCGAACCCTATATATAAGCTGATGAATAAACCTGTAGTGTGTGTTCGACCCTCAGGAAAGATTTCTACAGCTATATATGCTCCGAACCCTTAGATAAAAGCTAATGAATAACCTGTAGTGTGTGTTCGACCCTCAGGACAGATTTCTATAGCCATATCTATACTCCGAACCCTTAGGTAAAAGCTGATGAATAAACCTGTAGAGCGTGTTCGACCCTCAGGAAAGACTTCTACAGCTATACCCGTCCCAAACCCGTTATATAAGAGTTGATGAATAACCTGTAGTGTGTGTTCGACCCTCAGGAAGACTTCTACAACCCGTTCCGTTATTCCGAATCCCTACAAAGCCGTCTGATTTTTATTGTAAAATAACTTGTTTAATATTTGCACCGCTTCTTCTCTTAAACTGTGATTGAAACTTTACTGCCGCTTTAATGCTTGAATAATGCACTACTGCTAATAACCTGGGTTTAATACATTGCATACCTGTATATAATATTGTTGCTTATTACCATTTGTTTATTTTGCTGATTTGCTACTTTTGCTACTTTATTTATTTTGCTATCCGCATTTTGTCGCAGCTTGGCTGTTTAATATTATTTTAATAAATCTTGTAGTAAGCCTCCGAAACCGACTTTTATTACCTAGATTTGAGAAACATTTTGACCCGCTGGCAAGTGTACGTGTGTACACCTTCTTCACTGTAGCTACCCCGCCTTTACTCATAAGCGAGTAGAGTCCGCGTGGACCATTCACCACGTGAAACCCATGGATGTGTGGCGCCCGATGGCAAAAACCCGAGGATAAATCCGAAACCGAATTAAGAGAGTGTCACAAATTAGCACCCTCGAGTAGAGAGCGTCACAAATTGGCGCCCTTAAGCAGGGACAGTTTTCTCAAACCTAGTGTGATATTTGGTAGCATATAAATATATTATTTTTCAGCATAGGTACCGTAGACCCTGTGGAAGGTCTGTTATTAAGTGTAGGTAGTAGTGCTTGTGAAAAATTGTGTGTGATTCTTTTAGCCTGTGAGTTTTGTAGCGAATTTTTATTTACCGTTTTATTGAAATATATGTGTACTAGATATTTGCCCAAACCGAAAAAACCATACCGTTTCCGACCGATTACTCTTAGAAAAAAAAAAAAATAAAAGAGTACCTGCCGTATTTTGAGCAAATTTTAGTAACATCCGAGTTTGTATTAAATACACAGTTGTATTAATAGTGGTGGCTTAAGAATCTAACATAATTACAACCTACTAAAGTAATTTGATTTTGTAGAAATTTCCGTATAGTAGAGACAGACAAAGATAGTTTTTTTTTGTAAAGTTTTTAATAGTTTTGTAAAAAGGGACCGTAGTTTTTTTTTATACAGGTAGGGACCGTATAGTTTTTTTCAGATAGGGACCGTTTTTATTTGCCATACATACAAGAACTGTTTGCTTTGAGATATTAAATATTTTACAGGTATTAATAAGATTTGAAAATAACTGTTGTTACAGTTGACCGACACCGCGGCAACTGATAAAAACAACTCTTATTTGTGTAAGTTGACCGACACCGCGGCAACTGATAAAACAACTCTTATTAGTGTAAAGGCTAACTTATTAAATATTTTACAGATATTAGTAGGATTTGAAAATAACTGTTGTTATAGTTGACCGACACCGCGGCAACTGATAAAACAACTCTTATTTGAGTAAAGGCTAACTTGTCATAGCCTGGTGACAGGAAAGCTAAGTGGGACTTGCCACTGCCGTTGAATATTGCCTAAAGATTGCTGTTGATTAAATTTTATTTGGTGTTGAAGTATTGCACCTGGATAGAATAAAGCAAACGACTTCTTGTATAGTATCCGTTCAGTAAAAGTTAAAGTAACTTATTGTTTCCAAAAGCCGATAAATTTAAATAAAATAAAGGAGTTAGATAGACAGAAAATAAGTTTGATAACTGTAACCTAAAGACCGACCGAGATACTGATACTAGTAGAGCAAGTTTTTTGTTAGTATTTATATGAATGTAAATAGATAAAGTAAATAAAAGTTTAGTTTGAAGTTTGCCTGGGAGTGAGCAATTAAATCCGGGATTATTTTTAATTAAAAATTTATACGAATTCTGGTGTGTAGGTTCTAATACCGAAAAAAAAAAAATTAATTAACAATACCGATTAAATACCGACCTGATAACTGAAAATATTACCGTTTTAGAAAAAAAAATATTGAGTCGTACATACCACCAGAATGCCGTCCGATTCAGAAACGAATGTAGTGCCGCCCCCAGTCATGCCTCATGAAACCGAGGATTCCGATGAGAATCCACAGCCAGCTAAAGTGAGCTGGATTTATACATTAAAGAAAGATGAGCTTATAATTGAGTTAGAGAAATTTCAGTTGAGTAGTAAAGGCACAATGCCAATATTACGTAAGCGATTGGTCACTTTCTTTAGAGAAGGGCCACCGAAAAAACAAAAAGCTTGTTCTACAGTAGCAGGTCCGTCTACCATTCCCACCGCCGACAATGTACCGCCCCCAAGTACCTCTCATGAATCTAATAACTCTGGTGATGAGGTTTCACATCCGCTTATACGAGATTGGGTTAAAACTTTAAGTAGGGAAGAACTTGTAACAAAGCTAACCAAGTTCAACCTAGATATTCAAGGGGAGACGTCTGTCTTAAAACAAAGACTAGCCGCCGTCCTCTGTGAACCAATTCCAAGGGCACGTTCACCGCCGCCGTCACCGATTTTAACTCCGTTGCCCTCCGAAACTCGCCCAGTACCGTTTGAACCAAATCACGAATCTACTTATAGAACTACACCGTACCGCCTCGCCGACGATGTATGTACTAGAGTTAGAAAATGGGGACTTAAGTTTAATGGTAAGACCGACGCCGTAGAGTTCCTGGAAAAATTATGTGATTTCCAGGAAAATAGCGGGATAACTACCATTGAATTATTACCGGCCTTGTATGAAATTTTTCAAGGAAATGCCCTAGCCTGGTACCGCAATAACCGAGCATCTTGGACTAGTTGGCAGGATTTCCTAACCGATTTCAAACACTTTTATTTACCAGCCGAATATCAAACATTTTTAGAGGAACAGATACATAACCGCCGCCAGACACCTGGTGAACCTGGCCGCGACTACGTAGTCACCATGCAAACGTTAATTCGAAGGCATGGTGAATTCTCGCAAGAAAGAACCTTGCGCCGTCTCTATGGAAACCTATTACCGGAATATCGACAATATATACGGCGGAGCGATGTGCAAAGTATCCGGGACCTGGTGATCCGTATCGAAGAGTTTGAAACTCTTCAAAAAGAACTCCACCCACGTGGTGGTAGTCCGTCAACTAACCAGAGTCCGGTGTTACCTGTTACCGAACATTGCTCCACGCCGCCTGTTCAAAGGATTCCTTTGAACATCCGTCCCCACCATACCATACCGATTAGGCCACCTGAAGAAGAAACCCGAAGTAGGGTTAGAGTACCTAATACCTATGGAGAAGACATCCGGAGTAGTAACCGTCCGTCCGTCCGTCCGGAATCTGTAAACACGCCCAGAGAGGCGCATGCGCGCCCTCCTGCGCGACAGACAAGGCAACCGACTACCCCTTCCCATAGACCCGTCTGCTGGAGGTGTGGACAGTCCGGTCATTTCCGAACTGAGTGCCGAGCACCTCCGAGGCTATTTTGTTCACGCTGTGGACGAAATGGAATTATGAGCCGAGACTGTAATTGTCGCAATCCGGAAAACTAAACCGGAGTCGTACTGCTGCGAGGCCAGCACACTCCCGGACTATTACAGCCCCGCCTAACGTAACCGTTCTCGAAATAGACAACCGACCGCACGTCACCGTTAAAATAAGAGACAGGATGTTCTCTGCACTCGTAGATACCGGCGCTGTCCGATCTTATGTTGGCGACAAAGTCGCTGAATACTGTAGAGAAATAGAAATTCCGCTCCAAGAAGTTTTGACGCCCGCTGCGAAACTGGCAAATGGATTAACAGTAAACATACAGGGTGGTTACTGTTTAGAATTTTCTATAAGTGATATTCACTTTTCCGAAACAATTGCATATTTGCCAGATTTGACGTCCGATATTGTGTTAGGCATGGATCTCCTTGGTAAGAAGAAGTTTACCATGGACATGTTGACCAACACACTGTATCTAAATGACCAAGTAGTCTTTAGACAACAGCCGATACCGTCATGTAGTCCTATTGGAGGACTAGAGATACAGTTGACCGACACCGCGGCAACTGATGTAAAAGCTAGCCTCCAAAAGATAAAGTTAAAGGGAGAAACAGAATGTGTGTTGCCACCCGACTTGCCCGAACCTTCTGCCAGTAAGGATATCGAAGAACTAAGTGCCGTAGAAGGTGCGCTTAGATGTTCTTGGTATCAACGCAAGAAGGTAGATGTTGAAAATAACCCAAAAATATTTCCAGATTACTGTGTACGTAATGACTGGTTGTATCGGTACTTTTCGAATTCTAAAGGCATGTCCAGACCGAGCAATGCATGGAAACTCTGTGTGCCGAAACCGATGCGTGAAACCGTTCTAGCCAAAAACCATAGTGACCTTGCTATAGGACACTTAGGGGTAGCTAAGACAACAGCACGCATGGCACTCCGATATTACTGGCCGGGAATGTTTCGTGAAACAGCAAAATTTGTAGGAAATTGTATGCATTGTCACCAGAAACTATCCTTGCCTCCGACTCCCACAACTTCCGAGAACGCCCGTTACCAAAAACCGACACCCTCCGTTAACCACCAACAGTGGAAAACTATCAGTATAAGTTTGGTAGGCCCCCTACCCAGTTCCGCTAATGGAAACCGTTTTCTGGCAGTTTTCCAAGACTGTGTCTCAAACAGGGTTAAGTTAAGTCCGTTGCGTAATGCAAAAGCGCAAAGTATAGTTAAAGCTCTTCAGAAAGAAGTTATCTATCGCTTCGGCTGCCCCCGTAAGATTTTCAGGAATCGTGGCACCCAGTACGATAGCCGTCAGTTCCGTAAACTTCTAAAGGACTTTGATATACAGCTTAGTTGCATCACACCGTACACTCCACAGACCGATTTAATAAAAAGGACAAACCGTACTCTAAAGAAGAGTGTAAGAAATTATTGTAGACCGAATTTGAATAACTGGGATGAGCATCTGGATGAATTCCAGAATAGTATTACCAGTCATTAAATCATTTAAATCAAAGATTAGACTTAAACCGAATAGAGATGAGCCGTTTACCGACTAGACAATGAGACAGCAGGTGATGCTGTACCCGATGAGACACCGACCCCTAACCTCGATTATACCGACCGCCTAGCTATAAGTTGCAAGATATTTCTGACTTAAAGAGTGAACATGTCCCATGCATTCACCACCGAAAGTCATTACTATAACTTAAGGCGACGAAAATGGAGACGCCACGTAGGCGACCGAGTCATGAAGCTAGAACACCCGATATCGTCAGCTCTTAGAAGCTTCGAATCTAAGCTCGCTCCGAAATATTCGACTCCGGGACCCATACCGTATACGTAACCGTAACCGAACCATGAAGCCCATGCACATGAGATAAAGAATATAGCCGCCCCAAGAGATGACCGATGTATACTTCTACCCGGTGAAGATGCCGATTTATCTATCCCAAGGATTCATATCTGTTGAAGTCGCAGAGGAATGAGTATAGGGATGTCCATGAGTAAGAATTTTCTGATTTATTTTAGGTTGTTAAAGGTTGTACACACCCCTAATAAAGCATTTTTGTGTTTGGGGTATGCGCCTTGTTAGTTTTTATTGTATAGATTTAAAGTTAATTTGGGGGAGTTAAAATTTAGAAAAAAAATATAATAAAATCCTTTATTTATTTTTTTTTACCGAAGTAAGAGGGGGGTGTAACGAAGTTACTTTTTAGCCCGTAGTAATTTAAACAAGAATTAAATATGAACCGTTTTATTTGAACACACCGTATATAAGTTTGTAAATATTTTTATGAACAACTCATATTCAAGTAATGCCTTAATGTTTTCCAGTATAGTGTTATTATTATAGTACATTTGTTAATAGATAAGACTATAAACAATATACATTTATTCGATGGAAACCGGCCGAGATTCAAGAAATTCCAAACGTTGTTTTTACGCCGCCCGCAGTTTTTGTTCCTAGCGAAATACATGAATATTTTCGTGTTGTAGGTACCCTAAAATATTTATTTAATGCATTGGAACTGGATAATATTTGATTCATATGCTATTTAAAAATACTTATGCAACCGCCACTTGAAATTTGATAAAGTCATATTATAATATATCTATTAAAGTATTTTATGACAAAGTTTGGAATACATAGCTCTCCGTATAGTCATGTTAGGACAATCAATTTGTTTATTAATGTTTATGCACTTTCCGGCAATAAATGTGTACCGAACTTGTTTAATTTACTAAGGGGAATATATCTGAGACAGGTTTGATGTATTACTATACCGTATTTGCCCATTGTTACCGAATTAACTTAAATTAAATTAAGTTATATTGAATTTAATATTGTTTAATTATTAAAGATATGATTTCCGTTATAACTTGTATAACTTTTGTTAATAATAAGTATTTAAATATGTTATTTTGTTAGGAACCGATATTTAAATGCAGGTTGATGCAGTAAGGCATGAAAGTCAAAGTACGTTACTAAATCTGATTAAAATATGTTCTAATTACACATTAGATTCATATTAATCATTTGCCGATATTATAAATTAATTTCAAGTAAGCATTCCGCAAATTTAATAAAATTTGAGACCATATTTGGTCATGAAGCGAAATCCGCCGTTCTGATTGGTCGAGCCAGCGGCCGAGGACTATAAAAGACCGGCCGATTTTCGTTGAAAAGACAGTGTTCCACCGATCTCCGAAGGTAGTAGTTTTCCGGTCTCCGAAGAGGCAAGTACCTACTCAATCTCCGAAAAACACCGACCGAAGTATAATAATTATCACCGATCATCAATTAGAGTAAGTTCTAATAGGTAGACCTCCTGTCCGACTCCCTTAGGTAAAAGCTAATGAATAACCTGTAGTGTGTGTTCGACCCTCAGGACAGATTTCTATAGCCATACCTATCCCGAACCCTGTATATAAGCTGATGAATAAACCTGTAGTGTGTGTTCGACCCTCAGGAAAGATTTCTACAGCTATATATACTCCGAACCCTTAGATAAAAGCTAATGAATAACCTGTAGTGTGTGTTCGACCCTCAGGACAGATTTCTATAGCCATATCTACCCCGAACCCTATATATAAGCTGATGAATAAACCTGTAGTGTGTGTTCGACCCTCAGGAAAGATTTCTACAGCTATATATATATTGCACCCTTAGATAAAAGCTAATGAATAACCTGTAGTGTGTGTTCGACCCTCAGGACAGATTTCTATAGCCATATCTATCCCGAACCCTATATATAAGCTGATGAATAAACCTGTAGTGTGTGTTCGACCCTCAGGAAAGATTTCTACAGCTATATATGCTCCGAACCCTTAGATAAAAGCTAATGAATAACCTGTAGTGTGTGTTCGACCCTCAGGACAGATTTCTATAGCCATATCTATACTCCGAACCCTTAGGTAAAAGCTGATGAATAAACCTGTAGAGCGTGTTCGACCCTCAGGAAAGACTTCTACAGCTATACCCGTCCCAAACCCGTTATATAAGAGTTGATGAATAACCTGTAGTGTGTGTTCGACCCTCAGGAAGACTTCTACAACCCGTTCCGTTATTCCGAATCCCTACAAAGCCGTCTGATTTTTATTGTAAAATAACTTGTTTAATATTTGCACCGCTTCTTCTCTTAAACTGTGATTGAAACTTTACTGCCGCTTTAATGCTTGAATAATGCACTACTGCTAATAACCTGGGTTTAATACATTGCATACCTGTATATAATATTGTTGCTTATTACCATTTGTTTATTTTGCTGATTTGCTACTTTTGCTACTTTATTTATTTTGCTATCCGCATTTTGTCGCAGCTTGGCTGTTTAATATTATTTTAATAAATCTTGTAGTAAGCCTCCGAAACCGACTTTTATTACCTAGATTTGAGAAACATTTTGACCCGCTGGCAAGTGTACGTGTGTACACCTTCTTCACTGTAGCTACCCCGCCTTTACTCATAAGCGAGTAGAGTCCGCGTGGACCATTCACCACGTGAAACCCATGGATGTGTGGCGCCCGATGGCAAAAACCCGAGGATAAATCCGAAACCGAATTAAGAGAGTGTCACAAATTAGCACCCTCGAGTAGAGAGCGTCACACTGTACCTACCAAACTTTTATTTACCTACCTAATTTTAATATTTCAATTTAGTTAAAAAAAATGGCTCAGTTGGACCAAAAAATGATCTACTGTTTATTTTCATAAAAGAGATACAGAATGTTCAATTCATTGCGATTAAGATACAAAAATCCTCATATCTTCTGCACTACTTTGTATAATACTTGTAAACCCTATATTGGCGAATTTAGAAAAATTTATTTATTTATTTATTTATTTATTTTATTTAATTGAATACAACACCCTACAGGATAAACCTAGTTAAAGGGTGAGGAGAACAGGCAGAGAGAAAAAATATAATAAGTACAAGTAATATCTACCTAAAAATGATCCGAATTCAAATATACCGGGTGTCAACGGATCTATTAGACAAGCCATAACTTCTAGAGTATTGGATGTATCAAAATGAGATTTGGTATAGGTAAATGGTAGAGGAAGAGGAAAGTTTTTGCATATTTTTCACGTTTAGGTTACTTCCGGTTTCACCGGAAATGGCTTCAATTTTGAATTTTTAAATGGAACACCCTGTATATTTTTACATATTTGAATTTCTGAGACAATTTTGGACTAGAAAATGACATTAAAACTTTTAAAGTATAATACTCGTATACGAATTTATTAAAAACTTCACTGAAGTAAATGTATTTTATGAGCTTATTTTTAATCCAATCACAATGAATTTAGTATCGTTGAATTCGCAAAAAAATCCCTTTTTGAAAAGTGCTTGTCTAAAAAGTGTTGCCATTTGAAAAAAAAAAGTTAGATATAAAAAAGTAATTTTGCCAACTTGTCTCATTCCTATCTACCATACTAATCACTAAAACTTTGCGATTACATTTTTCTGACATCATCTAAGGCCTTCAGATTAGTTTGCGCACAATCATGGCCACCTAGATGCAATATTAAAAATGGCTCTAAAAAAATCAAGTAGGCGAAAAAACTTTTTAAAATGTCATTTTCTAGTCCAAAATTGTCTCAGAAATTCAAATATGTAAAAATATACAGGGTGTTTCATTTAAAAATTCAAAATTGAAGCCATTTCCGGTGAAACCGGAAGTAACCTAAACGTGAAAAATATGCAAAAACTTTCCTCTTCCTCTGCCATTTACCTATACCAAATCTCATTTTGATACATCCAATACTCTAGAAGTTATGGCTTGTCTAATAGATCCATTGACACCCGGTATATAAGGTAAAAAATACATCATCCCATTTAAAAAATATGGTTCCGGTTTATGGAGCACCCTATATGACTATAAATATTTTTAAAATGCGCGTCCTCTTAGGCTCTATGAGATCCTAAGATATTTATTTTTTGTTTATTACGGCATAGGAGTTATGAAACTTGGTCACACTATTGGGCCACCCTGTATATCCACCGAATGAAATGTACCTAGCCTAGATATTGAAAAAGTTTTTAAAAAAGAGTTTGGGTTGACATCTACAGGGTACGGCAGCGTAACTTCCTTTTGTCAAAACTTAATAAAACCCATAGTATGAATCAGAACATTTTTATTTGTTTTTTATAATGTATAGGCGCATCCCTAAAGTTTGGTTTTACATAGTTTTGAGGATCAAATCAGATAGGTGACGTCCCCCATTCTCCATACACTGAGTAAACCGATTTCTGGCGTTTGTCATGACTCTTGCCAGCATAGCAGGCGTTATGTTGGCAATTTATTCTTGGATGTTGGTCTTCAAATCTTGTAGGGTCCTTGGACGGTTCATAAAAATACGGGATTTCAAAAAACCCCATAGAAAAAAATCACAAGGGCCAAATCGGGAGAGCGGGCCGGCCACTCCAAATCGCCCTTAATTAAGATGAGGCGCTCTGGGAAGTGTTCACTCGAAACATCTATCGATGCTCTTGAAGTGTGTGCCGTTGCACCGTCTTGTTGGAACCAAATGTCCCCTAAGTCCAACTCATCTTGCAGTGGAAAAAAACCTGTATCATGTTTACATACCGGTCCGAATTCACTGTCATTGCGACTTCATTTTCCTCAAAGAACCAGGGACCAATAATTCCAGCTGAGGAAATTACATTGCACACCACACTGTGACTTTAGGTGACAAGGCCTTTGATGCCTTGTTCCAACGCATGATGGCGGCTGAACTCTGTCGGGACGGGACAAAACTTTATAGTCCCGCCTCTCGAACGAGACCACTAGCGCTCCGCTACGACATCAACCGACTGAATGGCGCGCATTTTAAAAGGAAGTTATGCTGCCGTACCCTGTATATCTGCATAAAGTAATCAAATATCTGTAACCGTTTTCGAATTATCTAATTTTTTAAAAAGCGCTCGCGTTTTATAGAGTAAGTATTACAGCGCGTTCACGTTTATAGCGCGAATATTGGTGGCTCTATATATATCTACCCCTAGAAAGAAGCGAGTTAGACCGGCGTTTTTACTCCACTTCTACTATTGATAGTGCAGTACTCGCTAATGGAATAGCGTCTCATTTGATAAGACGATCGGCGCACGCGCTTATAATTATTATGTTTCATGATGTTATCTTTTTCAATGTCTCCGATGGTTGTAAGGATTGCGAAATCTGAACTTTTCTCTTTTCAAGAATTTACAATAAGACGTTACGTTTAAAATATACGTATAATATAATAATATTGTGGAATATAGAGAACACAAATTTTATAAGTTGAACTATTGAATATACCCATGATATTACACCCACCTATATTTACAACGCCGTGGTTAGTAATTTCCCAGCAGGAGTGCAGCCTGAGCACGTTGAGGGAGTTGCTCTGCTTCGGCGAGAAGTATCCTAGGGCCGCGTCTGTAACGTGGTAGGCCTGTAGGGAGAACTCGTAGAGCGCGGGCAGCAGCTGGGCTACTGCCCCCACCGCCTCGTCGGCGACGTTAATGCAGTCTGTCAGAGTCAGAGATACAATCCGTGGATTGAGGCAAGCCCACAAACCCGCCTCTGTGATTTCGTTACAACCCGCCAGCTCCAACTCGTAGAGAGCCTGAAAAAAGTAATTTATCGGTAAGTTATTATTTGTACCGTACCTATTATGAGCGACACAATATAAAAAACGAAAGGCATTTATTGGTCCATCTCACCCTTGTTTATATATTAAATATTCAAAACATCTACTTAATTCCAACTTTAGACTAGGATTGCCTTTACGTTAAATTAAACGTTTACGATATTTGTTAACCAAAAAACCTGTGTAAAATGGGAACTTTAGAGCCGGGAATGGCCACCTGAGGCTTACAGTAAAGACCAGAATTAAGCAAAGTAGAATGACCGGAAAAAGAATAGATCTGTGTTGTCACATTTATTTTTAAAGTATTCTTATTTAAAACAGGAAACGTATTAATTACCTTATTTACCCATTTTTTTAACTTCCCTTATCCTTATTATACTTTATTAAAGCGAACACAATGTTTAATTTGTCTTTTACTTAATAATGTCACAAGTATAAAGATATATATCTTTATACTTGTGATAATATCAAGGAATTTCCGAATATGTGGCAACTGCGAAAGTCGTAAAGTTGACCACAAGCTGTTCATCCTTATTTAACATACATATTCTTGCATTTACGCTTTCTTTTCTCTGAGCTTCAACGACGTTGATTGGTCGAATCAGGAACCAACAAGCGACTGCGCTCGAGGTAGTAGGGAAACAGTGGCTGGCGTGATGTTGGATTATTTCACGCGCGTTTCTTAACGGTAAAAATTGTATATAAATTGATAATAGGTACCTATATTACATTTTTACATGTATACCTACATTAGTTTTTTACAGTTTTCCACTGAAATTATTCGGTAATTAATTACTTTAGCGTAAAACTATCAAAATTTTCTGAAATTTTGTCTACCACCATTTTCGTAAATGCTGCTATTTTTCCTTAAAAACTTCATTCGTCCACAAAAAATAACTTTAAATTTGTATTCAGCATACCCGAAAATAGGGGGATAGGCAAAATTTCAGGATAATTTCAGAGTTTTACGTTAAAGCAAATCATTTTTCACCTAATGACAAATCTAAAAATGTCTATATTAACTAGGCATTTTTAGATTTGTATTTTTTTACCACTGGGCATATTTCAGATAATATATACTAGAAGTATTCTATAGAATAGTCAATAGTATACGAGTATATATTAACTGAAATGTGCCCAATGGTAAAACAGAATACGCACGCCCATGCATCACCGCATTTTACCAGATCGGCGAGGTCATTCCACTTTGCTTAATTCTGGTCTTGACTTTAGTTCAGATGAGAGGAATTAGACGCGCGTTTAAATACACAAAGTTAAAGCAAAGTCTACATAATATATATGTAGACTTTGGTTAAAGATATGCTGTTCACATGGCAACGCGCGATTAGAATTTTACTCGCGCTCGACAAGGGTCAACACAAAATGCAAATTTTTAAATGCTTGTGTGGACCGGCCTTAACGCGCGTTTTTAGAAATGAGATTTGTTTGTTGATTGTTCAGTTGAAACACGTTTTGTCTTGCATCCTGTTGAGTTTTTTTAGTGCTCTGCTCTACGTGTTTAAGGGCGGATTTACGGGGGGGGGGGGGAATAGGGTAATTACCCCCCCCCCATGAATTGAAATTTTACTTTTACACTAGCAAAAAGCAAAAACGTAATTAGTTAAAAAAACAAACGTACTCCACTTAAGGATGTTTCATTAAAGGCTTCTATTTGCTATTTCATTTTTGTTCAAAGAAAAATGTACCTATTAGTGGAGTAAAAACAAGGGAAAAAGTCGCTTCCTTCTCGAAAAAAAATTTTTTAAGGTATAACCACATGAAACCTATACAGGATCATTGGTTGGGTCCTTGTGCATGTGAAATGACTAATTACGACATCCTTAGGGGGGTCAGACATTTTTTATCCCCAAAAATGTCAATAATTTGTCAAAATGTTATATTTATGTTTTTTAAGACATACCACGCGATAACTTCGAAACTAATTAACTTATAAACATGAGGTTTTTTTTAATCGATTGAGGACGTATAGGCGGTCATAACTATACTAATTTCAGTCCCCTGGTTAGCGTATTTTTTCTTGGAGAATGGAGTAAACTCGAAATTTTACTTTTATTGCTGCATGATTTTCGGTAAGCGAGAAACTTTTTTATTTCAAGGAATTTTGCCATAGTATCTGCGTATGAATTAAAGAAAAAATATTGAAAAAGTTTTTAGAACAAGAACCAACCTTCTGTGACAAACAGTTTTCGAGTTATCGCCGTTTAAAATTAATAACACAGGGGCGCACTGCGCCGCGCGACGTGCTTTTCGAAGACGCTATCAAATTATCGCACCGTACCGCGCTCTCTATGTGTTTTGAAGGCCCGCTTGGGTGATCTCCTGACTAATATAAAATATCCAAAAAGAATTTTGTATTAAAAAAATAATTTAATGTTCTAGTATTCTAGTATAATATATATATTTTCTAATTTCATATGATTCGATAAATATTTTCTATCAGGAACACAAATTTGCATTGTATTTACATTCATATTTTTAATATAAAGTTAAAACACGAATTACAAAAAAAAGACAGAAATTTAAAAAAATTAGAATTTTCTAGACTCCGAATCTGACGAACTGAGGTCTTCGTTTTGTGGTCTGTTACTATATAATGGGTGGAATGAATAAAAACGAAGTACCTGCTACTACTACAAGTATTAGTATATTCTACATAGTATTTACTTTAAAACGAAGTAGATACTACATTTCAAAGTACTCCCTTCTATTTTTCCGGAAATGCTAAAAATAATAGAATTCTTCTAAACATTATAATTACTTTAATACTTTTTACTGGTAAATACATCCATTTTAACAACTGAAATATTTTCTCCGTCATTAACGAAGTTGATATCATGGCAGCCTCATCGTGCGTGCTACAAAGTGATTACTTTAAAAATGGTTCAAATACATAGAAATAAAATTTATACTGCAAGAAGACACTACGACGCTGATACCATATACCGTCAAATATTTAGGTAAACAATTAAGTACCATCAATTTAAAATGGTTTATGTTTATATTTTTCATCTAGGTTTAGTAGGGAAAACGTTACTTTCTCGTTACTTGTTACTCTTCTATCACACTTCTTTCATTCGAAGACATCTTAAAGGACTGCTGATGTTATAAATACATACAAAACTGAAACTGTCTCCCAAAAACTTTTAAACATGTATATCTCGTTAGCCGGGGCCTGGCGCACGGCGTATGTGTGACGGAAGTAAGTACAAGTACACATTTCAAAGAATGTATTTTAAAGTAGATATTACGTAGAATATACTAATACTTGTAGTAGTAGTAGCAAGTACTTCGTTTTTATCCATACCACAAATTACATATTTATATTCGTCGCAACATTTTAATCCTTGGGCTAAACACGTGCACCTATTATGGTTGCAATTTTTGTCAATCCGATGTTCCGACAGAAATTGCAACAATAATAAGTGCACGCATTTAGCACAAAGATTAAGATGTTGCGACGAATGTAAATATGCAATTTGTGGTATGGATAAAAACGAAGTACTTGCTACTACTACTACTACAAGTATTAGTATATTCTACGTAATATCTACTTTACAACGAAGGATTTACTAATTTCCGGTAGTATCTACTTTACTTGACATAGAACATGCTTCACCACAAAGTATAATATACTCCATATTATGAAGTATCTACTTAACAAGTGTAGTACATCCTTTGAAATGTATAGTAGGTACTTACTTCCGTCACACATACGCCGTGCGCCAGGTCCCGGCTAACGAGATATACATGTTTAAAAGTTTTTGAGAGACAGTTTCAGTTTTGTATGTATTTATTGTATGTATTGTATGTATGTATGTATTTATTTTTATAACATCAGCAGTCCTTTAAGATGTCTTCGGATGAAGGAAGTGTGATAGAAGAGTATCGAGTAACGAGAAAGTAACGTTTTCCCTACTAAAAGTACTAAACCTAGATGAAAAATATAAACATAAACCATTTTAAATTGATGGTACTTAATTGTTTACCTAAATATTTGACGGTATATGGTATCAGCGTCGTAGTGTCTTCTTGCAGTATAAATTTTATTTCTATGTATTTGAACCATTTTTAAAGTAATCACTTTGTAGCACGCACGATGAGGCTGCCATGATATCAACTTCGTTAATGACGGAGAAAATATTTCAGTTAAGTATTTGCCAGTAAAAAGTATTAAAGTAATTATAATGTTTAGAAGAATGTTATTATTTTTAGCATTTCCGGAAAAATAGAAGGGAGTACTTTGAAATGTAGTATCTACTTTGTTTTAAAGTAAATACTATGTAAAATATACTAATACTTGTAGTAGTAGCAGGTACTTCGTTTTTATTCATACCACCCATTATATAGTAACAGACCACAAAACGAAGATCTCAGTTCGTCAGATTCGGAGTCTAGAAAATTCTAATTTTTTTAAATTTCTGTCCTTTTTTTTTGTAATTCGTGTTTTAATTTTATATTAAAAATATCAATGTAAATACAATGCAAATTTGTGTTCCTGATAGAAAATATTTATCGAATCATATGAAATTAGAAAATATATATTATACTAGAACATTAAATTATTTTTTTAATACAAAATTCTTTTTGGATATTTTATATTGGTCAGGAGATCACCCAAGCGGGCCTTCGAAACACATCGAGAGCGCGGTACGGTGATATAATTTGATAGTCTTCGAAAAGCACGTTGCGCGGCGCAGCGCGCCCCTGTGTTATTAAATTTAAATGGCGATAACTCGAAAACTGTTTGTCACAGAAGGTTGGTTCTTCTTCTAAAAACTTTTTCAATATTTTTTCTTTAATTCATACGCAGATACTATGGCAAAATTCCTTGATATAAAAAAGTTTCTCGCTTACCGAAAATCATGCAGCAATAAAAGTAAAATTTCGAGTTTACTCCATTCTCCAAGAAAAAATATGCTAACCAGGGGACTTAAATTAGTACAGTTATGAGCGCCTATATATCTTCAATCGATTAAAAAAAACCTCATGTTTATAAGTTAATTAGTTTCGAAGTTATCGCGTGGTATGTCTAAAAAAACATAAATATAACATTTTGACAAATTATTGACATTTTTGGAGATAAAAAATGTCTGACCCCCCTAAAGATGTCGTAATTAGTCATTTCACATGCACAAGGACCCAACCAATGATCCTGTATAGGTTTCATGTGGTTATACCTTTAAAAAATTTTTTGAAACATTTTTCTACCGATTTTACTCCACATATCTAAATACACAGGCAATTTGACAACATTTTTTAAAAATGTGGTTCTTCGAGATACCCTTTCCATGTTGAAAAGCTAAATCTATCATTTGACAACGTAGTTTATTAGTACAGATACCTGCTGTATTTACTAGGCAGATGAAGAATTTAATAAGTGCTAATTTATTTATTGACGAAATTGAAAATTCCTCTGATTTGGGACATGAATTTAAAAGAATACTCTTCTACGACGTCTCATTCTTCTGTATTACGCAATCACAAACAAATAGCGTCTTCACATTCATTCTCGATGACCACAAATTGGATCATATACAGGGTGGCCCATTACGAATGGTTAAATCGGTCCATAAACAAATGATTAACAACAAACCACAAGAATATCGCGAACAAAACATCCTAGATATCTCCTAAATGGTCTTTGAATACGTCCCAGCAGAAAGGGCTAAACCATTTTTTATTGAACCTACCTACCTACCTTTACTGTACCTACTTTTATTTGAGAAATTGCACTAATTTTGATATTCAATGACTATTAGGTTTTGATGGTCTAAACTGCCAAAGCACCAAAGCATATCTACGTACTGCATAGGTGTCAACGAAATTATTAGACAAGCGTATAAAGGGAAAAAGGTAGATTTTCCAGCAAGTTTGAAGAGTTATACCCACTAAAATAGTAGAACATTGACGATTAAGTTTTTCTCGCATCATGTAGGTCCATTACACTGATGTTACCATATCCACAGCACTAAGTAGGTATATTATACAAAAATTAAAATGGGTATAAAAAATCAAGTGGGCTGAATTGTTTTTCAAACAAGTGCAATTGCAACTCAAATCGAATGCAGAATCCAAAAAATTCAAAAGTGTTCAAAATTTCAAGGTTGAGGTTGAGGTATACCTTGAGTAACAACTGCCGAAAAATTCGTCTTTTCTCCTTTACACTATTTCCTCCATATTTTAATTTTATATCTTGAAAACGTTGGTCGGTATACGGCTTACCTATCTAATATTTCGTTGACATCCGGTACATGGCATGATAAATATTATATCATGGGTACATGGAATATTAAAGACAAAACCTTTACTCTTTCTTTTTTTCATCCTCTGTTTCATATTAGGTACTGGGAAACTATTATCAAAGACTATATAGTCTATTCTTTACTATTATTAGGTAAAAAATATGTTTAATTTATTTGTAATTTTAATTGTGTATATATTTTCAAATGAATTTTGAAGCGACCTTTAGATCTTCTCAAAAGGGCCATAGTTATTTAGTTCGTATATTGTTTTATTTTTAGAAAAAACTGATTAAAGAAAATTATTGTCTAGTCACTCTATTCTGTATCTAATTTATAGAAAGTTTAAAAATTCACTTAGCAAGCCCATATTAAACCAATTTATTTGCAACTATTTATTTGATGAATATATATGTGTTCAGTTTACTCACAATAATTTAATTATTGCAGATGATCTCTTTCTAAATGCCTTGCATTTTATCGTCGGATCAGACGCCCCACAAATAAAATAAAAAAATTTTACATCAAATTTTAAGTTATTGAACATTGTTTTTTTTTTAAATAATATTGATAACCGACTGACAATATTATGTTATAAGAAACATAATAAAAAAATCCGATGCAAATTATCAGTTTAATTTAATAAATCTGCATTCAAATATAGTAATATTACTAATTAATCACATACGTAATAACACTGGCGTAGTTTTCCACATAACACCAAAACGCTATAGTGCACTCGTCGTGCGTTTCGCCAACCAAGTTGGAATCATCTGGAGATTTTAGTAGTAAGTTTTAATCACCTCCAGATGATACCAACTTGGTTGGCGAAACGCGCTTCGAGTGCAGTATAATGTTTTGGTATTATGTGGAAAACTACGTCAGTGTTATCTTCACGCCAAAGATTCTAACCCTTTCAAGACCTACACAATACAAATCTGAAACATACTTAATATGTGCATTATCCAGAGTAGTCCTAAAGTACATATACTTATCTAATGAATACCAAAAATATGTGTACCTATATACAGGGTGTCTCACCAGGAACTGCGTCGATCGATATTTGAGAAAGTACTAATCTGGTACTACCTACACTGTTGTAAAGTTTCTATAGGGCGAACGCAACTAAAATATCAAAATATGTAGAACTCTTCAGCACATCCAGTTATACCGGAAGTCGACATGTACTTCGTTGTTTTAAATGGGACACCCCTGTATATTACTGCATTTTTTCCTATAGCTAGGAGTTACGCATTTTGAGATATTAATATCTCAAAATGAAAATAATCGACGTATGCTATGGTGCGCAAGAATGTCTGCAATTTTTTCCGGGAAAGTGATATTAAGTTGATTTTTTGTATTCTTAGAGAACTTAAGCGAAGCTAAATTATGATGTATATATTCAAAAATATTATACCAAGTGTTCCAATTTTAGCTGTTAGTTATCGTAATTGTTAAACTGAGCAGGCGTAGTGCCAAAAGGAATGGTCTTATTGTGGCACTACACATACATAACGATTACGATAACTTATAAGCTAAAAATTAAGGCGTTCAAAATCTCCCTATTATGTTTAGTTGAACAGGACCCTAAAGTATACAGGTTTCATATCGAATGATTTTTCGTATCTGCTTGGCTGGCCCCATAGATAAATAGTTATATATAGGGGCGGCGGGGCGACCCGTTCTACTGCTCTGGCCACAATAACTGCGTTGTTTTATAATCAAGACGTCCCAGTAGATCATATTACAGAGATATAATATGAGCCATGCGAGAGCGCGTTGGTAGGCTGCTTAGTCAAGATGAGAGGCGTTAGACGCGCGTTTAACGCGTATTCTGTAATTTGTAATTATTGTACACATGAGTGCGACTATCGCGCGTCAGACTGTATCCGATATACAGGGTGACCCATGAAGAATGGAAACACTCGCGTACAAAAATTGTTTATGGACCGATTTGAACCGAATTTTTTTTAAACAATAGATCTCCAAAAGCTCTATGTTGATACAAAATTTGAAGACGAAATTTTGATTTTCAATGCATACTACGAATTTTTTTTAAGTGAAAAATACCAAAATTTTGTTAGCAATTTTTTTATAAAAAATCTGACTACACCACTGGATTTAGGAGTACCTCGAATGCATTTGTACCAATTTTTGCGAAAAAAAGTTTCTTCCTAAAAAAGTTATGACAATATCAGCACCACCAGTGTTTGCCTTTATTGTCGGTGAACCTATTCGGTAATTATATTGTTGGTTATTTTGTGTATACTGGTTTTTATGGTTCTTATTAATAATTGCACCAGTGTTTAAGTTGTTTAATTTTGTTTCTCTTTGGGTTCTATTCGATTTTTATAAAAGAATAAGTTCACCGACAAATGCAAAAACTGGTAATGCCGCGATATTGTCATAACTTTTTTAGGAGCAAACTTTTTTCGCAAAAATTGGTATAAATGCATTCGAGGGGCTCCTAAATCCAGTGGTGTAGTCATGATTCTTATAAAAAAAAATCGCTAACAATATTTTGCTATTTTTCACTTTAAAAAAAAACTTGTGGTAGGCCTTGAAAATCAAAATTTCGTCTTTCAATTTTGCCTCAACATAGAGCTTTTGGAGAGACCTATCTTTAAAAAAAAACTGGTTCAAATCGGTCCATAAACAACTTTTGTACGCGAATAAACTTCGCGTACAAAAGTTTTACCACAAGTTTTTTTTTAAAGTGAAAAATAGCAAAATTTTGTTAGCGATTTTTTTTATAAGAATTATGACTACACCACTGGATTTAGGAGCCCCTCGAATGCATTTGTACAAATTTTTGCGAAAAAAGTTTGCTCCTAAAAAAGTTATGACAATATCGCGGCATTACCAGTGTTTGCATTTGTCGGTGAACTTATTCTTTTATAAAAATCGAATAGAACCCAAAGAGAAACAAAATTAAACAACTTAAACACTGGTGTAATTATTAATAAGAACCATAAAAACCAGTATACACAAAATAACCAACAATATAATTACCGAATAGGTTCACCGACAATAAAGGCAAACACTGGTGGTGCTGATATTGTCATAACTTTTTTAGGAAGAAACTTTTTTTCGCAAAAATTGGTACAAGTGCATTCGAGGTACTCCTAAATCCAGTGGTGTAGTCAGATTTTTTATAAAAAAATTTCTAACAAAATTTTGATATTTTTCACTTAAAAAAAATTCGTAGTATGCATTGAAAATCAAAATTTCGTCTTCAAATTTTGTATCAACATAGAGCTTTTGGAGATCTATTGTTTAAAAAAAAATTCGGGTCAAATCGGTCCATAAACAATTTTTGTACGCGAGTGTTTCCATTCTTAATGGGTCACCCTGTATATCGGATACAGTCTGATGCGCGATAGTCGCACTCATGTGTACAATAATTACAAATTACAGAATACGCGTTAAACGCGCGTCTAACGCCTCTCATCTTGACTAAGCAGCCTACCAACGCCCTCTCGCATGGCTCATATTATATCTCTGTAATATGATCTACTGGTGTAAAAGATGATTGAAACGTCGGATGTTGTTACCACATAAATCGTTTATTCGATACTCATCGCTGTTTTACATGTCATATATGTTTTATTGAACTTCCCAGTGCATTGACTTACTTACTAAACATTATTCAATATGTACTAACTAAGCGGTTTCGCAAGTGCAAGTAATATGCAAATTATGAAACTACGTACATACTTAAAAACTACAATAAGTAAATACCTTGCATTACACTGGGACGTCTTGATTATAAAACAACGCAGTTATTGTGCACAAATTACTGAGTAATTTGTGGTTATTGTGGCCAGAGCAGTAGAACGGGTCGCCCCGCCGCCCCTATATATAACTATTTATCTATGGGGCCAGCCAAGCAGATACGAAAAATCATTCGATATGAAACCTGTATACTTTAGGGTCCTGTTCAACTAAACATAATAGGGAGATTTTGAACGCCTTAATTTTTAGCTTATAAGTTATCGTAATCGTTATGTATGTGTAGTGCCACAATAAGACCATTCCTTTTGGCACCACGCCTGCTCAGTTTAACAATTACGATAACTAACAGCTAAAATTGGAACACTTGGTATAATATTTTTGAATATATAAATCATAATTTAGCTTCGCTTAAGTTCTCTAAGAATACAAAAAATCAACTTAATATCACTTTCCCGGAAAAAATTGCAGACATTCTTGCGCACCATAGCATACGTCGATTATTTTCATTTTGAGATATTAATATCTCAAAATGCGTAACTCCTAGCTATAGGAAAAAATGCAGTAATATACAGGGGTGTCCCATTTAAAACAACGAAGTACATGTCGACTTCCGGTATAACTGGATGTGCTGAAGAGTTCTACATATTTTGATATTTTAGTTGCGTTCGCCCTATAGAAACTTTACAACAGTGTAGGTAGTACCAGATTAGTACTTTCTCAGATATCGATCGACGCAGTTCCTGGTGAGACACCCTGTATATAGGTACACATATTTTTGGTATTCATTAGATAAGTATAATATGTACTTAGGACTACTCTGGATAATGCACATATTAAGTATGTTTCAGATTTGTATTGTGTAGGTCTTGAAAGGGTTAGAATCTTTGGCGTGAAGATAACACTGACGTAGTTTTCCACATAATACCAAAACATTATACTGCACTCGTCGTGCGTTTCGCCAACCAAGTTGGTATCATCTGGAGGTGATTAAAACTTACTACTAAAATCTCCAGATGATTCCAACTTGGTTGGCGAAACGCACGACGAGTGCACTATAGCGTTTTGGTGTTATGTGGAAAACTACGCCAGTGTTATTACGTATGTGATTAATTAGTAATATTACTATATTTGAATGCAGATTTATTAAATTAAACTGATAATTTGCATCGGATTTTTTTTATTATGTTTCTTATAACATAATATTGTCAGTCGGTTATCAATATTATTTAAAAAAAAAACAATGTTCAATAACTTAAAATTTGATGTAAAATTTTTTTATTTTATTTGTGGGGCGTCTGATTCGACGATAAAATGCAAGGCATTTAGAAAGAGATCATCTGCAATAATTAAATTATTGTGAGTAAACTGAACACATATATATTCATCAAATAAAAAGTTGCAAATAAATTGGTTTAATATGGGCTTGCTAAGTGAATTTTTAAACTTTCTATAAATTAGATACAGAATAGAGTGACTAGACAATAATTTTCTTTAATCAGTTTTTTCTAAAAATAAAACAATATACGAACTAAATAACTATGGCCCTTTTGAGAAGATCTAAAGGTCGCTTCAAAATTCATTTGAAAATATATACACAATTAAAATTACAAATAAATTAAACATATTTTTTACCTAATAATAGCAAAGAATAGACTATATAGTCTTTGATAATAGTTTATGGAGGAAATGTGGAGGAAATAGTGTAAAGGAGAAAAGACGAATTTTTCGGCAGTTGTTACTCAAGATACTTCAACCTCAACCTTGAAATTATGAACACTTGAATTTTTTGGATTCTGCATTCGATTTGAGTTGCAATTGCACTTGTTTGAAAAACAATTCAGCCCACTTGATTTTTTATACCCATTTTAATTTTTGTATAATATACCTACTTAGTGCTGTGGATATGGTAACATCAGTGTAATGGACCTACATGATGCGAGAAAAACTTAATCGTCAATGTTCTACTATTTTAGTGGGTATAACTCTTCAAACTTGCTGGAAAATCTACCTTTTTCCCTTTATACGCTTGTCTAATAATTTCGTTGACACCTATGCAGTACGTAGATATGCTTTGGTGCTTTGGCAGTTTAGACCATCAAAACCTAATAGTCATTGAATATCAAAATTAGTGCAATTTCTCAAATAAAAGTAGGTACAGTAAAGGTAGGTAGGTAGGTTCAATAAAAAATGGTTTAGCCCTTTCTGCTGGGACGTACTCAAAGACCATTGAGGAGATACCTAGGATGTTTTGTTCGCGATATTCTTGTGGTTTGTTGTTAATTATTTTGAATATTTTTTTAATAACGAAGCAATAAATACCAGTTGGTTGGTTCCTATTAGATTTCAACCTCTTAAAAAATTGTTGAAGCCATATATATGTATTATAACTAAATAGTAATCTGATTTTAGTTAACCTACAACAGGAAACCACTAATTAAAATTAAATTTTCCTACTCCAGCTAGATAGATTGAGTAGAATAGGAATATTGATTAAATTCGTAATCAGTTATTCGACGGTGGAATTGGAAGTTTTGTATTATAAAGTCAATACTCAATACTCCAAGGTATTTTTTTCTATTATTTATTTTCACCATCTCCATGGTGTAAATAATTGATATAATGCAAAGTGTAATCTCTGTTAAAAAATATCATAGGCAAATCGTAAACCTTATTTATACTTTGTTACCAATTACCATCGACTTGACTAACCTGAAGATGGTCTAGTAACGACTCCAATCCTCTGTCTGTAATACTCGAACATCGCAGATTAAGCGTATGTATGTGTTTTGAAGCAAGGGGAAACGTGTTAACCAAATCTAAAGCATCTTCGTCTGAAGCGCCCATCAGACATAAACTGTGGAATCCTCTTCTCAGCAAAGAGGAATACAGACGTGCTCTTTCATTACCTTGGGAACCGCGCAATTCGCGGCATTGCAGCACTGGCACGAGCCCCGACCAGTAGCGTGGGAACCGATACAGAATGTCCCTCCAACGCATGCAGACCTGAGCCAAGACACACCTCTCGCACGCACTAAAATAAAGGAAAAACTTGGTCAAGAATTTCTCGTCCATCATCAGCTGATCCCAGTTGAGGTAACTCGGGGATGGCCGCTGTTTTCTTTGGTTGGGAGCACCCGCTGCGTTGGCGCCTGAACTCTTCGCAGACCTGGAGGGTAGCAATCTCGATGGCTTTTCAGGGGGCGCCACGGCTGCGTTGCTGCCCCCGCAGAAGACGTTGGTCACCCTCTCCATCACGCTACCCTTGGCGGAATGGTGCTTGCTGCCTCTGAGGCCCAGGCCATTGATGCGTTTGGAGAGCTCCGCCGAAGCACGCTCGACCACCCCTTGGGCGGATATGGACGACATCCTGAGGATGGCAGGAAGTCACGAAATCATCCCGGTCGAGCTAATAGCGTCCGTCGCGACGCCGATGTGAGCAGGACTGTTTTTGGCGTGGATCAGCTCACCCCAGAATGAACGGAAAGATCAATACTCACCCCCGCGGCACGCGCACCTCCGCATTTCTTTCAGTGGCGGCTTCGAGATAATGACGCTGGGGTTGTGACAAGAAAACTTAAATATTTCAGAGAATGGAATATTTTGACAATCGAATCACCCGACTACAAAAAGTATCAACCAAAATGAAAATAAAATTTGTATTTAGTCGATCTTATCACTACACAGCTTGAACATAAAATTTCATGCAGATATGATATATGATTTAATTTATAATATCTCTTTGAGCAAGCCATGTGAAAAATCAGTATGGAGTTTATAAGGAAAACAGTTTGATAATTGCGTCAAAATGAATAATAAATGGGAAAATATTTCACACTTCCATCTTCCATCAAAGTACATGCCTATATACCAAATACTAAATTTCATGAAATTCTCTAACTTATGCAACACAATAAGAAAAGGTTATAAATATAGGCAGGATATTTTACTGAGTTTTTTTAACTTAAGCTTTAATCAAATAGAATAAGACGAAAACTAAGAGTAGCAGATTTGCACATTTTTCAGCAAATTGTTTATAAGCAGACGAATTATTGACTGATTTTAGTGTTGGCGTGATACCTACCTCCGTATTTTTTACTTCTCGTTTCACTTGATATTTATAAATAAACTTATTTATTAGATTCTAATATTTGAACTCTAAAAGAAATGATGGTAGAAAGAACATGGTATATATTATATTTATGTTTGTGAGATTCGTCTCTGAAATACTATAAATTTTCTTCCCTATATAGTTTGAAATCAATTTTAATGTATAATAATTATTAAAGAAAAGGAAACAGAAGTACCTACCTACCTACTTCTTTAGTTCTGTTTTTACTTTATCATTATAAGTATATATTTAGTTATTTTTATTTATTATATTATTTTACAGGCACCTAGGTAGGTACCTATTATTCCTCAAATTTTTTTTTTTGCAAATATATATATATATATATACTCTTTTCCGAAAAAGACAAATCGGTCCTTTGTTAAGATAATTATAATAATTTATCTGTTCTGTACTGTGCCCCCTATGACAATGACACTGACTTTCACATTCCAGTGGCAGGTTCACGCACAGGTTAAATCAAGTCCACCGACAAAGCGTCAAGGGCGTCAAGCTGGCTGGATGAGTGGATGAGGTTGAAATGGGATTGAATTATTGTTTTAGCGATTACACTGATTACAGTTGTTGTTATTGAATTTTCGTCAAGTGAGGTGATAAGCAAAAAAGTTTCGGCGTACCTATAAGCTATGTGAAAGTCCAGAGAATTATTTATAATTTCATTTAAAAAATAAACAATCCTAAAGAAATCTAAAAGACTCAAAGTAAAAAAGATTAACATGTATGGGTATACTCAAATATGATTGATAAACTAGGTATTTGAAACCATCACAATGATACATTTTTGCTGTATGATGTTTATATCCGCCCTTCCCCTTCATTCAACACATGGCGATGGACAAGACTAACTTTCATTGAAATTTTAGGTGGATCCGTCCATTTGAACAAGTTTAAACTTATCGATAATTCTATTGGAAAAATTATTACGTATTTTTTAAGAAAGCAGAGTTAAAGTTCACGCCAGAAATTAGTGTCTCACGGTGACCACCTATTTTAGAATATTTCAGACTATTAGGTACCTACTTCAATTTAAATTTTGAAAATTTGGTCGGGTTTTCGCTGGTTTCTGGGTATGTCCTCAAATAAAATAATGGCGCCGACGTTAGCACTTCCGGTTATACCGGAAGTCGTCATAAACTCGCTTATTTTAAATGGAACACCGAATATATTATTGCAATTTTGGATTCTACGTAAAATTTTAGGTGGATTTTCATCAAGTTTCCCTCTTCCTAAAATGAACCGTTTTCGAGATATTTAATCAAAAAAAAAATGAAGAGAACCAGTTAAACCTTAGCTTAAAACCATTTGTATTTTGCAGTAAGAAAGATAAAGCGACAATATTATAGGAGCGGGATAGCTAGACCCCTAAGCTCATATATATAATACTACTATATCGCGTATTTCCTATGTTAGCCCATAAGCGGTGTCTCCGAAAACATTAAAGGACAAAAGATATAGTGCTATACTGTTCCAGAGACTCTTTGTTCGTGCGCATGCGCAATCTCCATGGTTACGGAAGCTGATACACTGTTTATAGGCTGACAGACTTCCCAACTTTCAACTTTTTTTAAAAGAAGTCGGTAGACAGAGATGCAGTATTTATGCTGCATGCTTATTGGATGTCGCGAAATTCGTGCGCATGCGCATATTTGACTAAGGTACTCTCGATAAGGATAGAGATTGTATGTCGGCGCCGTGTTGTTTTCGGAATTTTTGGGCTTCTACCCGCGATATAGTAGTATTATATATATGCCTAAGCTTCCCATCCATACTAAACAAACTAATTTCAAACCGTAGCCTACTAGCCGTAGCACATTTCATTTGACTAATTTGCTGCAAGGATTGTTAACTGTTTACAGGATTGCTCGATCCCTATATTGTGACGTCATCAAAGATCCAAAGATCTCGAACTTGTAGAAATAGGTACACTTTATACTGTTATTACAAACTTTAATAAATAATAATATTAATAATCATTCAAAATACGAAAATTCTCTTGCAAATGTGAAATATAACAAACACAAAATAGGTATATTTTGACAATTCGATTACATATATCTTCGATGACGTCACAAAGGCGGATGACAAATTGAGCGATCGAGCAATCCTGTAAACAGTTAACAATCCTTGGATTTGCTGTCATTAGAGAGTTTTTGAACCCCTTAAAATTTACGTTATCGTTATGGTTATGGTTATTCTGAGCATGCGCAGTGCCGAAAATGATACTATTTTTGGCACTGCGCATGCGCAGAATAACGATAACGATAACGACGTGCTAAAATTTAAGGGGTTCAAAAACTCTCTATTCATGCTGTTTTAGATACAAATCATGTAGTGCCATAATATACTCTTCCAGAGACCCTTTGTTCGACTTGCGCATCCGCACATATCGTCGATCTCCATGGTTACGGAAGCTGACACATTGTTTATAAGCTGACAGATCCGACCAAATATTATATAGACAAATAATAGCAACACAGTTTTGTGACCAACAATATTTAAAACAAAAGCTTTTTGTTTACATTAGTGCCCAAGCATTTGGTCCAATCAAAAAATGTCATTTTAATTTACCGCCTAAATTGTTAGGGATTTTGTGACTGTCACCAATGGGCGTGGTTTACACAGGTAAGTAGCCATGCATAAACGTAGAATCGGCGATCGCGAGAGGGATCGTCAATGATTTTACAATTGTTTTTTAATAGTAAATATTAAATACCATTATAAATAGTGTAGTAAATATTATATACATATGTGTATAAATTGTTCTTGAATATGTAAATCTTAAACTTTGTATTTACTAAAATAACATATTCTAATTTGTACTTTTAGTTTTATAATTATTATTTTCACCCCTTAAAACATAGCCGCCCATGCCGTTGGGCACTGTGACAGGTAATTTCATGAAATTGAAGTTATGTTTTTTGTTATTCTTGGTCACATTATTTTATATGCTGACAAATAGGCAATTACTTATCTATACATATTTGATCGGAGGCTGACAGACTTCCCAACTTTCAATTATTTTTTAAAGGAAGTCAATAAACAGAGATGTAGTATTTTTGCTGCATGCTTATTAGATTTTGCAATATTCGCGCGTATGCGCATATTTGACTACGATACTCTCGATAAGGATAAGGGATAGAGATATCAGAGTAATAAATAAAGGGGAGACCGCATTCCCTATTTCAAAGCATAATGTAAACATGTAACCTCAACCTACTGGATGTTGATAAACAAACAATACATAATGAACACACGATGGTCCCTGATCGTATCAGCGTAGTGGCGTATCAAGCTATATCACGGAAATGCTTACAATATACATAATTATATACAAAAGTTAAGTTCAAAAACACAGTTTAAGAACACATAAAACACTCGGCTTCACCAATTTTTGATTTCAAAATAATGGCGTTACTTGCTATATTAGGTTAATACCAGGCAATGTTGCCACTTCCGGCGCTTAATATCGCTAGAAATTTCAATAATGTATTGATGGCACGGATTTCTTAAAATAAACTGGATCGCTAATACATACTGGTGGGGGTAGCAAAAATAACAACTGATAGGCTGCCGCCATACTGTGCTAACTTCTAGGTATTTTTAAACTAAATGATGGTAACACTGTTGAGTTACCATCACTGCTTTTATATTTTCTTTTTGTTTTGTGGTTTATAAATGAAGTTCTGTGTGCAAGGTGCAAGTTATTTATTTCTTAATCTGAAGAAAAAACATGCAATTTCATCATTTAATCCATTTGGTCGAAGTATTCAATGTTGAAAAGGTTGCGATAAAAGTCTAAAAACGTAGATATCTGTTATCTGAAGAGTCAATCGAAAAGATACAAGGTGAAAAAGGCTGCAGTTTTGGAAAGAGTGCAAATTGAAGAATTTTTGACTAAATCTTGTGATAAAGAATATTTTATGATTAAGGTAATAACTCTTAACTTTTTAGACAATATGTATTAATAATACTTTGAATCATTTTAGGTTGCGCTAGTAATAGGAGTCTCTGGTGCTTGTCGATGCTACGAATTGACGAATTTGAAAATCACTAATGTATAGGACACTGGCGCGTATCTAGTTGTTTCGATACTAGATACCAAGACCGGCATTTCACGAAAGTTTAAAATTATAAATGAAGGATTTTCTATCAACGACGTAGAGATGTGTAGAAAATGTATTTTCCTAAGACCAAAGAACTTATCACAAAACAGATTCTTTTTACATTATAAGAATCAAAAATGTACTTCTCAGCCTGTTGGAATCAACACATTGGCAAAAGTTCCATCAAAAGTTGCATCGTTTCTGAACTTGGCAAACGCGGAAGCTTATATTGGCCACTATATGAGGGTGCACTTCAATAACTTTATTGGGAAATAAAGGTGCCGACTTTACACCCATCAAGTGGCATGGTGGGTGGAAGAGCCCTGCTGTGGCAGAGAGCTATATTGAAGACTCCGTATCTAACAAATTTGGTATTGCAAGGAAAATCCAAGGTTCTTCTCGTTCAAGTCATTCCTCAGGAGAAGGAGACATCCATTTTGTTTCAAGAAGCAACTACAAGCTTCCTATTAACGGAAACGAAGTGAAATATGAAAAAGCAAAGAACGAAATGTCTATTAATATAAATGTTAATGTTAATTTTAATAAGTAAATTAAATTTGGTTGATTTAAGTTTATATTTTTTTATTATTTCAGTAGTGGATAATAGGTTACTTTATATGCTTTATAAGTGTGGATAAAACTCCTATTATAATGTGATTGTGTGTATAAATTATATTTTAAATGTGTTTTTATTAAATTCCTACCATAATCATAATGATTTTGAGTTTTGAAGTTGTTAATGTTATCTTCTAGAAGCAGTTATTACCATATTGTTTATTATAAACTTCATGTAATTTTATAACAAAATAACTGATTAACCTATCCCAATTCATTCGCAATATTTAATATATCTTAACAGTGTAAAGTATAAATTTGACTAATAACTACTTGACATTACTAATTGTATGATATCATTCAGTTAAAAAATATTTTTTTAGTGCCGTTTTTACTGATAAGACGTGCAGCTACTTTCATCGTGGCTTTTTATATATGCAGCTCCTGCCACAATTAAAATAACTACAAACATATGTCTAATTCTTCGATAAATACCTACCTTATATCGATACCTTTTTGCCAAACTATCGTAAGTGACATTTTCCATGAAAATGACTATGGATCTATCGTAAGTATAATATGCAAATACACATCTTGGTAGAGGTAGATAGATCCATAAATATGTAAGCGTATTTAAATGTTTCACGGTTAAATAACTGCATACATTTTATCGTAAGTAACAGAACTGTAATAGGCAGAGTGGCAGAATTGTCGTAAGTAGCCTAAGGTAAAATTTAGTGAGTGACTTACGATATTTTGGCAAAAAGGTATCGATATTAGAATTCCTCAAAATAATATACATAACTGATCCTAACTAATTTTTATACTGCAATCAGACAAGGTTCAAATACTTGGTTGACAAACCATGTTACTTTAAAATTTTTTGGGTTAGTTACTAAATTATGTTTAGACAAGTAACTATTATCCAGTTATAATTCCGGCTAATGTAAAATTTATTTAAAAAATGAAGTTGTAACAGGAGAAATAAAGAGTGTCGTCAATGAATTTAATATACATTGGTATCTACCAGACATACCATTGGAAGATTTGTACATATAGGGAGTGTCTTTACAAGCACATAAATTTCGACTTTGTCGAAAATCATTTCAAGTCAAATTAAAAAGAGATGATTCCAATTATTTGAAATGCACTATAAATAGAAAAAAATTATGTGTACCTTTGCTGCACAAATATAGTCCAGTCTGTCAATTACTCGTCATATCTAATGCACAAATAATACAATTTAATCTTTGATATAACCCTATATTAAGTTAACTTTTTAGACCCGCTGCTAAAGTATTTTTATTACAACAGTGTACATATTTTATACCCATATCCATCCATATAAGTAATATTTAGTTAGTCATATGCCCATATCTCACCAAACTATTTTCAAAATTTCCCTCTGTAAATACCTCAACATCATTAGCTGAAAACTAGCCAATGGAATGTTAGCACAGTGTGGCGACCACCCTACAACTGACAAAATGATAGTTAGGAATCAGCGATCCAGTTTATTTTAAGAAATCCGTGATTGATGGATATGGAGAGCCTATATAATTATAACACAAGTCACAAAAAAATAGTGGGTAGCCTTAAACATATTACAATGTAACTAATTTGTAAATTGATTGAGGTCAAGAATGTGGTAGATCTTTACATGTTAATCAATGAAAATGATGACGGCTGTACCCGAGAATAGCAACCAGAGAGAAGCGACAATAACTGTCGGCACCTTTGAAGTCTGGGGGCAAAATTTTGTGACCTTGAGTTTAACATAATGACGGATGACCGGTCTAATACACTGAGAGAAATATTAATGAGGCCTAATAAATGCTATACACTGATAAAAAAAATATGATTATACTGAAATGTAATAAAACCTATATTATAAATATTTTGCCTCATTTATCACGCAAAAAAAGTTATAATGATATATTGCTTTTCATAACAGGAGTTAATGTAAAAACTTCTAATTATTAGAATAAAAGAAATGCATTTTGCCAGTTTTTTAGATAACAAATAAAACACATTTATATATAATATATATCATAGTATATATTTTTAAAAATTCACATGTTACCTACCTCCACAACATGACATTACATTAATAAAAGAAACATACATCTATAGTACCTACCTAATATATAAAATACACGAATTATTACGGAGGTAATTTATATATGTGATAAAATTTTTAATTTTCTAACGTTATTTTTATCTTTTTGTTGTATTTTGAAGTCCCTATTCGAATACTTAATTGTATAAAAAATTTTCAGCCTTATAAATAATTTAAGAACATAATCTTTGGGAAATTGAAGACATGGATGATTAAAATATTGTTTGTCCATTAAACTTAATAGTTTGTGCGAAATACCCTGCCCAGTACAAATTTGATCAAAATTAGAATTAAATATTTTTTCTAATTCATATATATATTTAATAAAATGTTCTGGAGGAGATTGCAGTCCACCATATGTATGACTGCTGCTATCAAAAGCTTTATAATGTATTAATAAAAAATTTATATCTAGTTCCTGAAACTCTCGGCCGTAATTTTTACATGTCTCACAGTTCTTGTGGTTCTCTAAAGCCCTCTTTAAAATATATCCACAAACAAACCTGACAAACAAAACGAATCGGCGAATGCGAATAACAGCTCGAAAAATCAAATCGGCCGTCGGACTAAATTAATTTATTTAGGCCGGCGGCAAACACGTTGCAGAAATGACAGTTGGCCGGCTTACCCCCCACTCCATTGTTTTTGGGCGGGATCGACTTTGTCGCTTCTCTCTGGTTGCTATTCTCGGGCTGTACCTAGCTATAAAAATAAAAAAGTAACTTCGGCATCAATATCAAGGACGTTGCAGGGACCGATGTTTGTAAATACATTTACCTCAAGGCTTCACTTTAGAATGTAAATAACGGTCTCCCCTTTATTTATTACTCTGATATAGAGATAGTATGTCGGCGCCACTGAACTATATATAATATATAGTTCAGTCACAGTATATTATACTGTGGTTCAGTGGTCGGTGCCGTGGTGTTTTTGGAATTTTTAAGCCTTAGTATTATATCAAGGGTGTCCCAACAAGAGCGCCGGATTTAATTTTAAAGAAAAACACATTTATTTTTGAATTAAGCGAACACTTTTATTTCAGCATAAAGAAAAATAGTTCCGATTAAATGTAAAATACAACATCAGGCAAATGGCCATCAAGAAACCTCTGGCACAGGGTTATTCTTTTGTTGAAATTGTGAATAACGTTTTCGCATAAATGTGGCTGTATTTCACCAATAACGCGTATTTCCTCTTTAAGATGTTCAACTGTTTCAGGCTTATTCGCATACACCTTTTCCTTCGCATAGCCCCAAAGAAAAAACGGTGTTAGATCGCACAATCTTGGTGGCCAATGTTGATCGCCAAATCGAGAAATGACACGGCCTGGAAACTTAGTCTGGAGTAACACCATTGTTTCACGTGCTGTGTGGCAGGTCGCACCGTCTTGTTGCAAAAACATGTCCTCCACATCAATTCATTCGCCTCACTGTCGATTCATTTGCAGTGATGTGCCGGATAATTATCCATTTATAATTAACCGGCTAATTATCGATAATTATCCGTCGGCTAAAAATCCTTTCAAAATTAGCAAGCTAAATATTATAGTGCCAGTGGAAAAAATGGCTTCATAGGGAGATATATTGGAACTTTTATTTATTTTTTAATTTAATTTAGTTTGTTTTATATTTTTGTTTTTTAATTTGTACGATTATTTTTATTTTTGATGCACTTAGTTAAATGATGAGATTAGCTAACTGCTAATTATGATATTTTTAGCCGGCTAAATGCTAATTATATAATTAGCATTGGCTAAATATATAATTAGCGGCTAAAAACCTATCACTGTTCATTTGGCACATTATTGCGACCGAAAACTTGACGTAATTGGCGAACTGTTTTCGCAAAACTTTCTACTTGATGCTTCCAGAGTATTATTTTCGTTAGCTAATGTTTGTGAGTGATGAATAGATGTAATCTCCAGTTCCATGGTAAATAGTAGTTAGTGGTCCGTTAAGTTTTATATGTTTTGTGTTTTACTGGCGGCACGCCGGCACGCATCAAGGATTTTTAACTTATATAAGGCCATTATTACCAGTGATGTGCCGGATAATTATATCGATAATTATCCGTCAGCTCAAAATCTTTTCAAAATTAGCAGGCTAAATATTATAGTACCAATAGTAATAATGGCCTTATATGGAGATAAATTGGAACTTTTATTTATTTTTTTAATTTAATTTGGTTTGTTTTATTTTTTAATTTGTATGATTATTTTTATTTTTTTATGTACTTAACTAAATGATGCGGATTGCGGTATTATAAAATAAAATACAAAATAATCGCTACCTCTAGATTTAATTTCTCCTTATCTATAACTTATAATATGCGATGACCTAATAATATATTATGCTTATATACCTACCTAGTAAGGTATAGGGATATGAATATAGATATTTTATTGGTAATTGCGAAAAAGTTTTCTGATGTATGAAAAATTAAAAAACAATGTATTATTCTGCTAATAGCTAATTATAATATTTTTAGCCGGCTAAATGCTAATTATATAATTAGCATTGGCTAAATATATAATTAACGGCTAAAAACCCATCACTTATTATTACTCTATTGGTACTTTAATATTTAGCCTGCTAATTTTGAAAGGATTTTTAGCCGACGGATAATTATCGATAATTATCCGGCACATCACTGCGTCAGTGTCAGGGACCGTAGGTTAGTATAGGTTACTGCCGTTTTGGCGCTTCGATCTTAAAATGAATAAAATGAATCGCGTATGGTAGTTGTATCATCGGAGTAATAAATAAAGGGGAGACCGCATTCCCTATTTCAAAGCATAATGTAAACATGTAACCTCAACCTACTGGATGTTGATAAACAAACAATACATAATGAACACACGATGGTCCCTGATCGTATCAGCGTAGTGGCGTATCAAGCTATATCACGGAAATGCTTACAATATACATAATTATATACAAAAGTTAAGTTCAAAAACACAGTGTAAGAACACATAAAACACTCGGCTTCACCAATTTTTGATTTCAAAATAATGGCGTTACTTGCTATATTAGGTTAATACCAGGCAATGTTGCCACTTCCGGCGCTTAATATCGCTAGAAATTTCAATAATGTATTGATGGATATGGAGAGCCTATAATTATAACACAAGTCACAAAAAAATAGTGGGTAGCCTTAAACATATTACAATGTAACTAATTTGTAAATTGATTGAGGTCAAGAATGTGGTAGATCTTTACATGTTAATCAATGAAAATGATGACGGCTGTACCTAGCTATAAAAATAAAAAAGTAACTTCGGCATCAATGTCAAGGACGTTGCAGGGACCGATGTTTGTAAATACATTTACCTCAAGGCTTCACTTTAGAATGTAAATAACGGTCTCCCCTTTATTTATTACTCTGATGTTGTATCACAAGAACATCCTCCTTGGTTGTATCATGGTAGTTATCAAGTTTTTAGTTAAATTAAATGTCTTCCGAGGAAAAAGCGTTTTATGAAAAATAAGGCTAAAGTAAAAGTAAGAAAACTCAACAGTCAGAGATACTATCAGTGCGCTCTTATATCAGCAAAGAGCTAGAAATAAAAAACGGTATTACCCACAGATTATCTATGTGTATTACCCATAGACCATAGATGGAACGAAAAATCTACTCTATAATCTAATCGTTTCTCGGCATTTAATCTATGATCTAATCTAACCCTAAAACAAAACCCAAAAAATGTGTGTCATATTTTATGCCAAAAAGCGAAGATTCTGTTCTGTGAGCAAAGCATAAAGTATTATTGTTTAGTTATTTATTTGTTCCAGGAATATAAAAACCAAATAAGACCTGATGATGATGATTAAGGATTCATTATTATTATTATTATGCACTTAAGTACATTAAAATAAGCATTGTCTCCTTATGCTCGAGTATAATAATGGGTGATTTGGATTGTATTCATCCTGCACTCGAATTAAAAGCAAAATATGATAGAAAAATTTACAGGGCATTTGCAAATCAAATCCCTGAATCAATACGTAATGATCCATTTTTAAACGAAGCAATTGCAGCATTGCCAAAAAATTACTGCTTCGAAATTCATAAAACAATATTTAGAATAAAACAATTAAAGGTGAAGACTGTTGCACTCCAAATGCCTGAAGGGCTTTTACTATTTGCAACTACAATTGCCGATATTATAAAAGAGTTTACAGAAGCAGAAACTGTAATAATGGGAGATGTTACTTATGGAGCCTGTTGTATAGATGATTTCACGGCTAAAGCATTAGGTGTTGAACTATTAGTGCACTATGGTCATAGTTGTCTAGTACCAATAGATCAAACAAGTGGAATCAAAGTACTGTATGTGTTTGTGGATATAAAAATAGAACCATTACATTTTATAGACAGCATCAAGATTAATTTTGAGACGAAGACCAAGATATTTCTAATGAGTACTATTCAGTTTGTATCTACAATACAGACTTGTCAAGGGATTTTGAAAGAAATGGGTTATAATATTGCAATTTCTCCGTTTAAACCATTGTCCCCTGGGGAGATTCTTGGCTGTACAGCACCTACCTTAACTTGTGCGGATGCAATAATTTATTTAGGTGATGGGCAGTTTCATTTAGAAGCAGCTATGATAGCAAATCCAAAAGTTCAAGCATATAAATATGATCCATACCATAGGTGTCTATCAAAAGAATATTATGATCATGAACAAATGCAGCAGGCAAGAAAAAAATCTATTGCAGATGCACAGAATGCTAAAACTTTTGGTGTGATTATGGGAACTCTTGGTAGACAAGGTAGTCCTAAAGTTGTAGAATATTTGAGAGAACGCTTAGAGAAAGTTAGCAAGAAGACTGTAGTTATATTACTCTCAGAAATATTTCCAAATAAATTAGATTTGTTTTTAAAATTAGATGCATTTGTGCAAATAGCCTGCCCTCGTCTATCTATTGATTGGGGAACTGCATTTTCAAAACCTCTTTTAACCCCATACGAAGCTGCGATAGTTACTGGTGATTCAACATGGTACAGTGAGGATTCAAATTATCCAATGGATTTTTATGCAAATGAAAGTTTAGGTCCTTGGACTCCCAATCATAAGCCCATTGATAAAAAAATGTGCTGTGGAAATTGTTGATAATTATTTTTTTTTTTTTTTCATGTATTTTGAAAATAATTGTACTATACTTTATTTGAAGTTTTGTAAATTAAAATATTGATATATTTTAATAAACTGTTTTGAGTTGAGTTAGAATGATATTGCTGTCTTGTGCACCCTTAGTATTACAAGGGTATTAATAACATTAATTTTGACATTACATGATGATCGAAGATCGAAAATTCTGAAATTATTTGACAATGACAAATATGAACTGGTAAAATAAATAACAAAAGACAAATATCACTGTATCAGCGTATTGAACAGTATTTCTAGATCTCAACAACAAATAACTTTTGAAACATGTCCAGAAAGAGGGGAGTACAGCTACAAAGCGGTATCTGCTAAATATCAAAATGCGCAATAGTTTTAAAAATTTCCCCAAAAATAATTTGTTCAAAAACAAGATATTTTGGATCTGTTACTTCATTACACATTACATCCAAGTCAACAGACCCTGCTGACTTGGAAATATTACGAATTTTTACTTCATTATGGGCTTCCGCTGATACATACCATTAAAAAGAAAAAATATATTTAAAAAGAATAAGTTGAGGGTAGTCAGGATGTGCCGTTGTAATCAAATTCAATAGTGGCGGGTGCATATAGCATGCACAGTTTACATTTTTTAAATAATGTTTTCCTAAATAAATTGTATATTGGCCAACAATTAGTTACTTTAATTCTATTTTTCATTCCTCACTCTTTTGAGAATTTTCTCATAAATTTCCAACATTGTCATAAATTTAGTCCACAGACAAGAACTAATATTAATTTAAATTTCGCATTGTTTTGGGCTGTGCTCAAGCAATTGAGTATCGGGTTTATGAAATATTTAATTTTTTTTAAATGGTATTAATACTAAATAAATTAATACTTTATTACTAAATTAAATACTATTTAAAATAATGGTGAAATTTGAAAGATGTAATTTTTTATAGTTTAGAAGTAAAATAGTTAAAGTAGTTCAAAGCTTCAATTGTAAAAATTTATATATAACATTGAACAAAGACAATAAACTGCACAAGTTTTCAATTTAGCCAGCAATGACCAGGAATTTATTATGAAGTAGCACAATATATAAAAACCTAATTGTAATGTAACAATAAATTTAATACATAATATATTACATGTTAGGTTAAAGTTACAAAATTATTTTATTCAATTTTCAGATTTGGCATAGACTTCTCTAAAGAATTTAAATCCCAGATAACTAGTTGACCATCTGATCCGGAAGTAGATATTTTTATAGCTTTCTCTTTTGTACCAGTATAAATGCAAACACAGGTAATGGCATTTTGATGGATAGAATCCAAATTAGTGTCAGATGTCTCTGTTCTAGCTTGTTTATCTAGAGAATGAAACATTCTCATAGCAGATAACCCACCACTTTCTTTTTTCTGAGAAGCGTCTAATTTTTCAACAAACGATATATGGCTATTATTATCAATTTTGTAAAGAATTGGTACACAACTATATCCTGCAGCTACGATAGATTTATTTGTGACCCACGTGCAGCTAAAGAATGGTAAAAATTCTGTGCGCAGTTTAAAAACTGCATTTCCTTTTGTAGCGTCCGCCACATTAATCGATGAATCGTGTGCTACCTAAAAATGTCAGAAATGTGTTTTTATTACTTCATTTGGCTGTTAAATCATATTTTATTTTTTATTGTAAACAAATAAAAAAAAATGTGAGACAAGCCTATTATACAGGCTATTTACTTTTACTGTTATAAATATAACAACACAATTAATATTTTCGGCAAAAATAATTCTTCAAATGATACATACCCAACAAACTCTATTTCCATCTGGTGAAAAACTAACACTGTGTACCCAACCCCCTCCAGCGTCAGAATTAACAAATTCCGCCATTAACTGCCCAAGTGTCATTTTAGAACCCCAATGAGTTGGTTCTGGGATTTTTTCTATATCTTTGATATAAGCAGAGAAAATTCTAACTTTAAAATCAGATGAGCCAGCAGCAAGCAGTACATTATTAGGATGCCAATCCAATGAAGTGACAGTAGAACGTATGGGCTTCTTAATATGTTTTGAAACCCACCAGTCATTTTCAGACTCAAAGTAGCAAACTGAAATAAGTCTAGCCCCCGACCCCACAGCAAATTTATTTTCATCTGGAGACCATTTAACACAGGTGGCAGCCCGGTTTATTCTCAATAATACTAATGTTGGCTTCCACTTCTGATCTTTATCTTGAGTCCAAACATATGCATTTCGATCAGCGGCACATGTCACGATTCGATTTGTATTAGGTGCCCAATCAATTCCCATCACACGTAAATCATGTTGATTAAGTGTATCCAATAATTTCCAGTCGGAACCACTGCGTTTGTATATATGTACTTCATGATTGTTTGGTGACAGTGCAATTTCTAAAAAATTTAAAAAGTATTTAACATGTCAACTTTTTTTATTTTGAATATAACCATGTGGGACACGAATATATGGTGTCTTTTACCAAATGTATATATAATTTTTTTTATGTGTATCATTCATATTCTCTTCACCAAACAATTTTTGCAAAAAAAAATTGAAGTAGGTAATTTTGTTATTGCTACATTTTATTTTGTCAACAACTGTGGAGTTGCTTTTTTTACAAGGTCAGCGATTTTATCTGAAAACCTCTCTCGAGCCCCCCTCTCTTCAGTTAGAGTAATATCCAGTTGAAAATCAGAGATCAGCTAACCTTAGACAAACTCTTGTAGGTATTTTATAAATTTACAAGGCCAATGTATACTGTGGTACCTACTCAATTCAAATTCTATATGAGTTAGGAAACACCTACATAAACGCTACAATTATTAGAGGAATCAGCAACTACAATTAGTTTTTGCGATTTTTTCAGATGTATAACTATTCTATTGTTTAATTAATGTTATAATATGTATAGAGGTATATACTGCAACTTTCTTCATCATTGGATAATCAAAGCTAAATAACGAATTGCGATTGGTAAACATCCTAGCACAAATCCTTAATAAAAATAAGGATTTAATCACGTTATTCCAAAACATTGGAATAGCATAGATTTGCGCTTTTCATGAACTGTCCAAAGGTTTTGACTTACACAAGGTTTACTTTGAGGCTTGTTTTGGAATGCATGTAATTGCTAATTGAATTGGCAAATACCTACCAATACAGTGAAACCGTGTTGGATCCCAGGTCATAAAAACATTGAAGGAAATTAATGTGCAGATAAATTTACTAGAATAGGATCTAAAATGGCTTTCATAGAACCAGAGCCATTTTGTGCAGTTGCTTATAGCTCTTCCAGAATTGCTCTGGCAAAATGGGTGAAACTAGAACATAGGTATTTCTGGGTCCTTAAACCAAGACAGACATGCGAAGGTACTGATGGAAGGTCCATGCAGAAAAGTACTACTGGACATGAAGTAAACGTCGGGCCAGGGGTACATATAAAATAATTCACATTCTGGGTGAATGTAATTCATTCAGGGTAAACTATTCATGACCGTTATACGCTAAGGGAAATTTTAGCGGGTACACTTTTAGATTTTATGTAAAGAACAAAGATACTCGCTGAATAGGGAATCAGTGAGAAGCATAATACGCCTGGCTGTGAAAGATGGAGAAGAAAGTTATTTTACTTACCAGTTTTATCTTTATTCCAAGCATGGCAAGTTATAGGGCTTACATTATTCCCAAATCGATGTTGTTCAGTCATCTAAAAGAGAAATTTTGTGGGTGTGTCATGTCATCATCACATACATTATATATACATCATCATCGTTATTATACTTACAAATTATGTATAATGTATTAAAATACATAAAAATAAATACCTTTAAACACAATTCGTGGACTCTGGTCAGTCAACACGAATTAATAAATAAAAATAGTCAAGTAATTTTTAAAACTACCACACAGTATATCTGTTTTCACTATGATTTTCTGGTTTTCACAAGGACATTTAAATTTCACTTCACCACAGAATAGAGCACAGAATATCTATAAGAGAATAGAGAGTTTTTGAACCCCTTAAATTTACGTTATCGTTATGGTTATGGTTATTCTGAGCATACGCAGTGCCGAAAATGATACTATTTTTGGCACTGCGCATGCGCAGAATAACGATAACGATAACGACGTGCTGGAATTTAAGGGGTTCAAAAACTCTCTATTATCTATAACACAAAACAGTTAAAGGAATAAGGAATCTATAACACAGAATATCTATAAGAATCTATACACGATTCTTGATTCTTGCTAAGCAATACGCTACCTACTGGCGGCACGCACAACTAACGCATGGGTTTTTTGGTTCAGTTTTAAAATATCCGTTGTTATATTAGTTAATTGCTTTGATATGAGATATGAATTATTATTGTTGTGAGCGTCATTGTTCCTGTTGGACAAAGAAAAACCCCGAGATCAGTTTCATACTTTTTCAAAAGTGGGAAAATCTGGAGCTATCGTGGAAACTATAAGTTGGGCATTAAAGAGTTACAGGAGACAAGTATAGATAAAGAAGCTAAAGAACGTAAAGTAGAATGTGTGGCTCTCTTACTATTCTCTAAGAATGACTATTTCCATAAAGGTGTATGTATGCCATATGTTCAATAAAGAATTTGACATATTTTGAGGTTAAGTTTCATTTTCAGATTGAACGCTCGAAAAATATTGAAATCTATTTTAATTTTATTTCACTACCTGTGTCCATATACTAAACTATATGTATATGTAGTATATGTACGTTGTAAACGCGCTGAAAGTACCGTGACGTTCCACGTACCGACTGCTGCTCGCCGAGCCGGCACTGTTACTCCTGTTACTTTTATCATCTCGGAGCAGTTTACTACTGCGACAACAAAGTCACAGGGCCAAAATTGCAGACAGTGAAATCGCAAGACATCTGATAAAATGATATATGAGTCGGTCAATAAAAAAATATAAAAATCTAGTCAATTGTTGTATCTTTTTATATATATTCTGTGTTTTATATATTTTTTGAAAAATTGTTTCTATGGTTTCTGTAAACAAGGAGTTATATTTCCTTATATTTCTTTAGTTCCGAAAAAATATGCCCTTTCAACTTAATAATCAAAGTTTAGGTAGGTTTCCATAAGGCTTTTAATCAGTGACATAAAAGTACCTATTTCATTTATAGGTACCGGTTTAGTTCCTGGTAGTACATCTCCAGCTTTCATTGGACTTGGAAGTAGAGACCCAAGTGAATTTACTTTGTTTAGTGGAGCCATGAATGATTCGCCCTTAGAATTTAACAAAAGCAGAACTGCTCCTAGAGCTCCTGAAGATAAAGATGAAGCTAGTCAAAGCCCTTCAGACAAACGATCAAGAGGAAATAATAGAGGCAACAGAGATCGTAGAGACACAGAGAAATCTCACGATTCAGATTCAAATTTGTCGGGTACACAAGATGTAATTCCAATTCAGAACAGCCCTGGTATAGGCACGTCGAACATGTGGGCACAGCCAATATGCGGTTCGTACTTTTTACCTTAGTTTTACCAGATTTCTTTTTGTTTTAATTATAAAAGCTTTCGGATTTGGAGTCATATAAATACTCTCTTCATAAAGTTAAGATAAATTTGTTTGTGATTCTATTATAAAATAAAAACTATTACTACTTACAAAGTGACAAAGGTAGGGATGAATCTTAACGTATCGATTGATATTTCATATATTACATATTTAGTTGTAATTAATATTGTGATGGTACAATATACATATCATTTAAAGGAAATGTTGACTTAAATTTGGTCTCATTGCAATCTAGGTATGTCACAGGATAAGGTGGACACCTGGTTAACATTTTCCTTCAGTTACCACACACATTTTCAATATTCAAATTTTATAGGCAAAGCGCTCAGTTAACAAACATTCTCTGTCTTGGATAATTCTTTTTTTCAAATTCATGCGTCAGCCGTAAATTATTTTCTTTTAAAACACTTTAAATAGGTACCCTATAGTTCTCTTAATTTTTCTTCACGTATATCGTACCACATGTCTTACTGCTTTATAGTTATACTAGAGTTTACTTTTTTTTTTTGATTAATCTATACCTATATTTTCTACTATTGTTTACTGTTCTGAAAATTTTCTAATATGAAAATAGTCATATGACACCAGACCTAACCTTTCTTTCGTATAAATAATTTAAGAAGAACATTACAGATTTAAATATTGACACATGCTTACCGAGGGGTGTGATACGAGTACTTTTTGGTGTCCATTTAAGCACTGTAATTTAAAATTACTTAGACAATATGTACATAAATTATTTACGGAAATATAAAAATTACCAAAATTCTTTCGTAAATTACAAAAATTACTTCCGAAATTATATAAAGTATTAAAATTACACGGCACAGTGGAAAAAGTGTAGAAATTACTAATAAAAGTAGAAAAATTACAGTACTTTTCAAATTACATACCAAAAAGTATTAAATTTAAGGGTACAGTATCTTATTTAAACTTACCTACTTCAAATATTGATGTGAATGGTCCTTGACCATTCACATTCATTCATAATTCAATCAACCATTGAATTATGGTTGACATAATAATTATTATTATTATTATTATTATTATTACTTTATTGCTTAAGAAAATACAGTATTTTATAGCAAGAGTCTGGAAAGATTACAATTATGTTATTAGAAAAAACAATTAAAAATACATGAAAGAAAGAAAACGAGACAATATAACTTTAAAGTCGAATAGTCATAGGAGGCAAAAGGTGAAATTAAATGAATTATTCATTCATTATAAATGATCGCAATTTCAATACACTCCAAATGTAGTAGGCGATTGTCTTAGCCGAGTTAGCAGTGGTATTTTCTAATGAGGAGATGAAGGAGTTAAAATTTAGTAGAATTGAGTCAGAGCCTGGGATCCTCATAGAGCAGTAAATAGGACACTCAAAGAGGATATCGTTTATTGTTTCGAATTCATTTATATTACAGGCAGTACAAATTTCATTAGGGTTTATGTTATAAGTAGAACCTTTATAACTAAACTTAATCATAATATTATTACAAGCGCATAATTGAGCAATGGTTCTTGTAATTTGAATGGGTAAATTCAACATTAAATATGGTTTAACGGATTGTCTGTTGGAAAAGTAATTATATAATGGCAAAAATGTGGTACGTTCCATAAGATTACAATCTGAGTCAAACAGGTTTTTACGAAATTTGGATAAGAGAGAATCCTTCTTGTTTTTTAAAGTTATAGCGGATAGGTTGTTCCAAACGTCTTCAGCGTCTAGCAAAGAGAAAGTTGTTTTAAGTTGTAAAGCCCAATTATATTTAGGATCGCAGTCAGTGAGTTGAAGTTGTCTTTTTAAACAAATTTTCGGTAAACGTGAGTCGTTCATTCTCAAAACCTTTTCAAGCCAGGAGAGTGACCATTTAAAAACATTATACATGATTTTGATTCTTCCGCATTCTAATTTAACTACGTAGTCAGGCGTATTCAAAGGGAGTAGCACCAGTCTTTTTAAAAAATTTGTCTGCACTTGCTCAAGGCTGTCAGTATACCTCAAACCCCAGATTGATGTACAATTAGACATAACGCTAAGCACTAGTGATTCAAACAGATGGATTCTTGAAGACCAAGAGTTAATTTTAGTTTTGACCATAACAGACAGTAGAGCACTAATTGCTTGTTTGGCCTTGGAGATAGTAGAACATGCCATTTCCCGAAAGAGAGTTGAGGATGTAAATGTAACCCCTAGATAGATATACGAGTTTGTTATATTTATTACGTGTTCACGGAAGAGGAAACGCTGATTAGGGGATGGGTGATACGGACCTCGGGCGAAACGTAAAATTTTTGTTTTTTCCATATTTACAAATATGTGATTTAAAGAAGTGTAATCCTCTAGGATCTTCAATTTTTTACCACCATCAATCTCAGATTCCGCAAGTATTACGAGATCGTCTGCATAGAGAAGCATGAGAAGATTATTATGACTATCAATGTTTATGCCACGTGCTCCCTTTTCTATAAAAAAACACTCAATGTCTGCAAGGAATAATGCGAATAAAAGGGGACTAAGTACTTCACCCTGGAGGACGCCCGATGAAATATCAAATGCTTTGGAAAGTTGACCCCCAGACTTTACACGCATATTAGCTTGGTTGTAAAAATTTCGAAGGAGAGAAACTATTTTGGAACTGAGACCGGTTTGGTAAAGTTTATGCCAAAGAAGCGAGTGATTTACCGAGTCGAAGGCGCGCTTAAAATCTACGAATATGGCAAATACCTTGCGCTTACGAAGCCGCAAGTGAAATTGGACACATGAGGTTAAGGTAAAAACGTTGTCGCTACAACCACGACCTCTCCGAAAACCAGACTGGCATTGTGGAAGAATGTGGAAGTTTTCCGTCCACAGGTTGATACGATTAAGAATAATGTGCATAAAAATTTTTACAGGACAATTGACTAAAGCAATGCCTCTATAATTGGAAGGATCATCCACTGGACCATTTTTATGAGGCATGGACATAATAATGTCACTCCAAGACCGTGGGACAACCAAGGAGTCTAAAATAGAATTAAATAACGAACACATGTAAAGTATCCAGTTATTTGGTAAATATTTAATGAATTCGTACGTAATTAAGTCCGAGCCAGGTGATTTATTGTTTTTGCACTTATTCAAAACAGAGTATATTTCATCTGTTGTAATGGGAAAGTCAAAATGTGGGTTTCCGGCATCAAAGAAAGTAATATTTTCAGGGATCGAAGCAAAATAAATATTGGAATAAAACTCTTCCCAGGTCTCAATTGCCAGGGAGTGTACGGGGGGTTTCTACTTCACGCTTCTTTAATAGTATTCCAGAAAGTTTTAGAGTCTCTAGAGTTTGCAAGTTTAAATATTATGAAATTTTCGTACTCTTTCTTTTTCTGTGAAAGAAGTTTTCTGTACTGCTTTTTGGAATTTAAAAAAATGGTTTTTAAGTCAGGGGCAAAATTATTTTTTTTACAGGTATACAGATTGACTTTTAGAGCTTTTTTTGCTGAAACACAATCCAAGTTGACATAATAATTTAATTTATTTCACTCAGTTCTCGCGAATCTGACAAAGAACTGCGTTGTTTGCTCATGCGCTATTTCATGAATATGACGTGCATTCATACTTTTATATTTTCACAATGCAGACATTTTGAAAAAATAAATTTTTTTGTTTTTTACTGCGTTTAGTCTTATCAAAATAATTTTGTAGCACACCCAAAATTTTTTAAAATTATTATTATTAGAAAGAAAATTTGCAACGAAGACAATCAATTATCAAATATGAAAAAATAATTGCTCAAAAATATTCTTGAATTAAGACTATTATGGAATTTTCACGAATTACAAAAATTACAAAAATTATCACTGAATTAGAAAAAGTATCATTGAATTACAAAAATTACCAGTGAAAGTCTATGAATTACAAAAAGTATTGTTGTTGTTGATAGGCGGCGCGGTTACCCGCAGCACTCAGGTCTTTCGACCCATTGTGCCTGCCGCTAGTTGGGAGCTATTGGAAGAGACCCGTGCTGTGCGCATAGGCCAACACCCGTTGTAGGGGAAGCTCCCTAATGTCCTGAGGCAGAAGAAATGCTGCGCCCAGGTGTTTGTGTCTCTTGACCATGAGGCAGGCACAGCGACAGAGGATGTGAATGGAGTCCTCGTCATCATGTCCGCAAAACCTGCACCTTCTAGTGTCACTAAGACCGATAGTGTTAAGGTGCTTGTTAAGATGTCCGTGACCTGTCAACAGTCCTGTGACAATCCTTATGCTGTTACGACTTAGCGCAAGTATTGATCGAGTTGCGTTCGACCAAGGTCCTTCAATGAAGAGCCTGGCTTGTCGCAGCCCAGTCACGTTTGACCATTCTTCCTTTGATCTTACCTTGATCCAATTTCCAATGGACCTTGCTACATAACTAGGCGGAAGTCCCAGCACTGGTTCGGGCCCTGTAAACTGTATACTTGAGCCTCTCTTAGCCAGTGCATCGGCCTCCTCATTTCCTGTTATATTATGATGACCCGGTACCCAGGTCAATTTTACCTGGTTGTTCTGTCCCAATTGGGTCGGACCATTAACACACTCTAGGACCGCCCTGGAGGTGATCCTGTAAGAGATCAAGGCACGTAAAGCTGCCTGACTGTCGGTGCATATCTGGATATGCTGATTAGAATATCTCCTTTTGAGATTTTCCTGAACACATGCAGAGATAGCAAACACTTCCGCCTGAAAGACCGTGGCATACTTTCCCAAGGAGAAGGATAGTCTCGCCCTCGGGCGCACGCCCCGGACTCCCGCCCCTGAGCCCTGGTCTGTCTTGGACCCATCCGTAAACCAGACGAGCCCATTCGAGACCTGAGCATCAGGATTTTCGAGCCAAGCGTCCCTGTCCGGTATCTCTACTATGTAAGGTTTGAGAAACACATAAGTGGGAGATATCCTGTCACTGGGTGCGTCCAGTAGACTGTCTCCTCCCACAAGTTCCCCAAGAATACTTGTGTGTCCACTATCGTGGGTTTTACCTAGCCACCGCCCCCACTGCTTGACCCTATAAGAGGCCCTCCTTGCCTCCCCCTCAACCACTATATGCAGTTTAGGGAGAGACAGGAGAGCCTCCAGAGCCTCTGTGGGAGCCGTGCGTATCGCTCCTGTCGTGCTTACACACGCCAGGCGTTGTAGTTGATTTAGCCGTTGCTTGATGGTAACCCGCCGGACGGCTGGCCACCATACAATCGACGCGTATAGAAAGGAGGGTCTAATAACCGAGGTATAGAGCCATAAGGTGGCTCTCGGATTAAGCCCCCACATTTTTCCAAAGAGCCTCTTACATGTCCAGAAGGACGCGGTGGCTCTCTGTATTTGTCTGTCTATGTGGGGTACCCATGACAACTTTTCGTCTAGGATAACTCCCAGAAATTTGACCTTTCTGGGATTGAACGCTGGATGGTCTTATTGAAAATGGTTGGTGCTTTAAAACCATCCAACTTCCTTTTCTTAGTGAAGAGGACTACAAAAAGTATTTGACAAAGCCTTATAAAGTCTGAAAATAATATGAAAAATAGTATAAATTATCGAAATTACCAGAAAAAGTACAAAAATGATCTAAAATTAGATAAGTAATTTCATGTAATTTAAGTAGGTGTCTATTATTTCCTCGTGTCACACCCCTCAATGCTCCCTTATATTCAACACGCCTTTATTATACTAAAAAAATTGGCTAGGTTAGGTTTAAAAGCGAGTGGTCCGAAAACCAGACACTACACCGCGACCATGTGGTCTATTGTTGCTCACACCTACATATATTTCACCCAACAGATCCAGCTTCTTAATGAAGCTGATCACCTTATTGGTTATTGGTTATCGTAGTAACTTTAGGTAGTAATAACTACCTAAATACAAAACATGGAATTTAAAAAAGTACAATGTTGTTTCGTTATACAATAATTGTCTACTACAATAATATCTAGGGTGGCCAACCTATCCACACTTAGAACATAGCTACTAGGCTAACAGCATTTAGAAAAAAAAATCTATTATTGTAGTGTATTGCTGCTACTATTTAAAGTTAATTTGTAACATTTTTTTTTAAATAATTTTGTTAAAAAAATTACAAATTTGTGTTATTAGATATTGATTAACAAATTTAAATATGCAAAAAATACCCAAGATACTTACATATTGCATACTTACACTCTTTACTTAAATATAATATCCTGTTAATTAGTTTCAATATGGCCATTATATAGCATGTTTATTGATAGGAAAAAAATGTTAAATACATTATTCAACTTTGAAGTTTTGTTTTCACTTACTAATAAATAATGAAAAACCTCACAGACTATGTGAATTAATTCAATTTCATTTTTATTGACTGTCATACTTTTCATGATAGTTCGAAATACTTTTATTTTCATATTTTTCTTTACTGTAACAAGAATAATGTCTTTCAGACTAAATTGTATCTTTTACATTAACTTTAACAAAAATTAGTGGTTACTTTGATCCAAAACTAGCCATTTGGCTAATTAATATGTCCCTTCCTTTTTTCTCATTATATTTATGTTACACTATATGTATATTTTAACCTATATTAGAGTTAAGAGTTCAGAATACCACCTGTTGCCTGTCTGGTTTTTATTATAAATAACTCTCTTAAGTATCAACTATTATTTATTATTTTGTTAACGTAACTACAATTACTCGTATTGTTTGTGTAGAATGGTGAAAGTAGATTCAGAACTCTGGCAGTATTATGACAAAATGAAGGTTACTTGATGAGAGAATCTTCATTTGATTAGATTAATGATATTAATTTATAGCTACTTGTTAGTTTTGACAGTCATTAAGTTAATTAACACAAATTATATTTAACCGATTTAGTTAAGTCTAAAATCACTGCATATGTGCAGATTGTTATTTCTCTCCTATCAGTGTAATAATTAAAAATATAGGTTCGTTAGAGAGTGATCAAATGTCAGAATTGACATATTTACAATATGCATATACAGTGTTATTCAGAACTTATCCATAATAAAATTTGGGCATGTTCAACATACATGTAGAAATGTGGTAGTGCAAAAAAAAATTTTTTTGGCGGCTTCTGAAAACGATTTAAAAATTTTTCATTGCATGCCGCTGGATACTGGTCCACTGTAATGGAGTGACCTTGGGACTGACAATGGAAACTGGCTAGCACGAAAAAACTTCGGAAGTTCTGAGAGTATACCGGCGCAAAAAAGATTTGCAGCGTTTTTACTTTAAAATAAACTTAAAGATAGATAGATGTGACCAAAGTGATGTGTCTTTAAAATGAATAAAATTTTGTTACACTAATTTTGAAGAATTGCGCTACTTGATTACTAGGTATTAGAAACATGAAATTTATAAAAAATTTGCACATACCTTGTTACAAAAGTTGTTCGAAATTTTGTCCCTCGACTTCTACACACTTTTGGGCACGCATTATCCAATTTTGCCGCACTAAAGCAAATGCTCCTCCTGGTTGCTGATCTTGTAAACGCAAATTATTAAGTAAATTGGGGATTTTCAGCATTTTGCTGCAACAACCACTCACAAAACCTAACTAGTAATTGATAATCCACTAGTAACAGTCCATTAACTCAGCATTACTGTACACATGAGCCATTTTGAAAATTTTACAGTTTCACATTCCTACGATAACTAAAACACGGGCACACAGAGAGTACACACATAGACTGATGACTGAATAGACAATAGAGATATTATCCCCATTCCAACTCTCTTCGCCCAGGCGTTCGAGGTACAAAAACGTGTTTACTTTTTTTTACCACATTCTTAGGAATGTGGTATATCAGATTGTCGTTGAAGTACAGTTGCCCATCTACGTAGTCCTTTATAATGGTATAACTTTAAACATTGTTTACGGGAAATCCTAAGTCTTTTATTATAAATTTTTTTGGTGATATCGATTTCTTATTTAAGGATGCCCATATCCTCAAAGTTTTAGAGATAAGTTCTAAATAATCCTGTATAAAGTTTATAATTAATTTTAAATATTACCAGGTATGGGATATCCAATGGTAGGAATGAATATGATAATGGATCCCAACATGATGTCTATGAACAATTACGGCATGATGCCACCAATGATTGCTCCAGATCCTAATATGATGACACCAGACCCTGCTATGATGATGAATCCTGTGAAGGAAATAATTCATTGCAAATCGTGCACGCTATTTCCTCCCAATCCAAATGCGCCATTACCGACAACTCGTGAGAGACCTCCTGGGTGTCGAACAGTTTTTGTTGGTGGTTTGCCAGAAAACATGACTGAAGATATAATTACTGAAATTTTTGAAAGGTGCGGAGAAATAACTACTTTGAGACTGAGCAAAAAGAATTTTTGTCATATTAGATTTGTGTATGAGGCATCTGTAGATGCAGCTATATTTTTATCAGGTTACAGAGTCAGAATTGGTTCTAATACTGATACTGCAAATATAGGTCGACTACACGTTGATTATGCACAAGTAAGGATTTCAAATTTTTTTTTATAAAAAATAGAGAAAAATAGAATTTTATTATGTTACCTTTAGGCAAGGGACGATCAATATGAGTGGGAATGTAGACAACGACAGTTGCAAAGAGAACAACGTCATCGTGAGAGAATGGAAGAGGAAAGACTTCGTCCTCCATCTCCACCACCAGTTGTACATTATACAGACCACGAGGCAACTGCCGTATCTGAGAAAATCAAGCAGGATGACTCTTTCACTAAAGCTGTTCAGGTATAATACTTCTATAAATGTCTCATTCTGCTGTTAAAATATGGATGACGAGGTCATTAGGAATGTTTTTTTAGTGTACTTTTATAATCTAAAATTTGTATTTCAGATAGTTATAACTTGGTTGGAGAGAGGTGATTGCAATAAAAGAAATGCAAATAATTTCTATTCGATGATCCAGTCAACTAATTCTCATGTAAGGCGTTTGCTCAATGAAAAAACACAATATGAAGAGGAACTAAAGAAAGCTAAAGATATAATGAAGGGCAGAATGCAAGGAATATTATTGCAGTGTAAGTAAGTTTAGCTATTAGTATATCGTATCTCAGCAGTTTTTAGTAAGTATTTTTACTTTACATATTCGGTTTTAGTAATCAATTGGTGTTCAAAGGTTCAAAGTATAAATATGTCTACAAATGATGTTTTAATTATTACCTAATAACAATTAGAGTTATTAAGGAAGTAGAGCTGAAAGTGTATGTATCTAAGAATGTGGCATTCAGCATTAATAATATGTGAATGAAATTTTTACATAAAAATTAAAATTAATAAACCGGTGGTAATGATATTCTAATTATTACTTAAATTATGTTTGGTGTGTGAATGTAAACACTACTGCTTCAATTTTTTTCGATATTAAATACTCGAAGACAAGTAAATCTTAATCTCAAAACTAATGAAATCTAATAGCGTTTTCGGTTTACATCACAACGTCACAAATCTGACTGAGATCGCTCTTAAACCGATCTGAATCGCTCTCATAATTTACGATTTAATCGAACACTGTTTTAAATTTGAATTTCCTGCTTTTCATCTGTAAGTTGTTGAAAGGCGGCGCGCTTACCCTCAGCACTCAGGCCTTTCGACCCATTGTGCCTGGCACTAGTCGAGAGCTATTGGAAGAGATCCGTCATATGCGAATAGGCCAACACCAGTTCTAGTGGAAGCTCTCTAATGTCCAGGGGCAGGAGAAATGCTACACCCAGATGTTTGTGTCTCTTGACCATGAGGCAGGCACAGCAACAGAGGATGTGAATGGAGTCCTCGTCATCTTGTTCACAAAACCTGCATCTTCTAGTGTCACTAAGGCTAATAGTATTAAGGTGCTTGTTGAGATGTCCGTGACCTGTTAACAGTCCTGTGACAATCCTTATGCTGTTACAACTTAACCCAAGTATTGATCGAGATTAGGAGCCTGGCTTGTCGCAGCCCAGTCCCGTTCGACCATTCTTCCTCTGATAACATAATTAGTCGGAAGCCCGAGTACTGGTTCGGGCCCTGTAAACTGTATACTTGAGCCTCTTTTAGCGAGTGCATTGGCCTCCTCATTTCCAGTTATGCTGTGATGACCCGGTACCCAGGTCAATTTTACTTGGTTGTTCTGTCCCAATTGGGCCAGAGTAAGCTAACCTGACTTTTGCGTTTGATTTTTCTACAACTTTTGGATTTTTCTCTGAAACAGTGAAATAAAAAGAGAATGGATACAGAAGTTATTATATAAGCATTTAATCTGGACTAGGTACCTTCAGAAAATATAAAGTAATAATTATTATTATAGGGCAAAAACATGTGCAAACTCTTCGCCTGAGCTATCAGATGAAGTTAACGTTTCCAAAGATTGCAAAATTTGCTGGTTCGTTTAAAAAATTATCAATGCGCACAAAAGAATTCTAAAATTTGAAGTTATCTGTTTAAAATTTCAGTTGATGAACTGCTTGCTCTGCAAATTTTCTCAGGTCAATTGAGAGCAGTCGTTTTAAGATTTCAGAACAATAAATTGAATAAATCGAACACGAAACTCCGAGCAAGAGCAATTTATATCCAAAATGGAACACGATAATCTCATCGCGAGCACTCTCAGATCAATCACTCTGAAAGCACTCTAGAGCAGTAAACCGAAAACACTATAAGGTATTTTTGCCAATATTTCACAGAAAAACCTTAGCCCTCATTAGCTCTAAAGGAGGGTATAAATTAAACATATTGGAAACATCGACCAAATGGAAAATTAGGGTATACAGATTTATTTTTTAATTATCCAATATCGAAAAATAATGGTACGTATGAAATACTTATTGTGAGGAAGGCAGTAGAGTTTTAGAGTGTGTTTTACATAGAGACGGCAGACATATTGTGTTCTTAAGTAAACCTATCTTTAGATAAATTTTAAAAATGTGACAGTTTTATACAACAGATATTTAATGAAGTTAATGAAGATATTTAACAAATGACCTATCAATGAAAATTTGTTTACAAATGTTTTATAGGTTCTAGGAGGGTGCTAGTACATATCTAAGTAAAAACTAATATGCTTACCAAAAATTCAAGAGACTTACAGTTCACAAAAATAATATTACATCTTATTTAAATGTTTTATTAATATTTCATACCAAGAAAACTATATAAAGAGATACAATATGTGCCCCATTTATTTATGAATGACTGTGAAAGCTAATGTTTTAAAAAGCTGCTAATGTGAAGTTTTTGCCAATTTGAATTTAATTTCCAGTGTAACAAATATCCTTTTTGTAAGTCAGTAGTCCATCAGCTTGTTATGTTATTCATTAAAAAGGGGCAACACTGCATTCTTTAGGCGAGAGCGCCTTTGTTGCTGTGGCGCAAGCCAGTGTTGTTGTGACTGTCCTACGATTGTGTAGTAAGTTGTAACGTAACACAGGTGACGGTTGCAAACACTTATATATGTAAACTATATAGTACACTACTGTACGATTATTACAACAGAACTGTGAAATTTAAGATGAAATACAGCCGGCAACCAAATGTCCTTCAAATTTTATTTAATAACGGGCAAGGTTGGAAATCATCCGTCCCGTGTTTACACATATTTTTAGTAATACATCAATATTGATTTGTGGGCAAGTCAACAGTGGAAGGTTAACAACCATATATTGAGTACATATTTTAACTTAAATAGTCATCATCTAAAAATGCTCGAATGGTACAAAAGGTGAGTATATATAATTAATTTTAAATTATATTCATTTGTGGGCATATTTATTAATTCCAAATTCCAAATCATTTAATATAGAAAATATGTAAGACAGTTAGAGTTCACATAAGCACAATTCCTTGTTAAACTATATAATGGTTAGACCAAGCTATACTGTACCTCCAGTATGGAGTCTTAAAGACTGGAGTAACCAGGCCAGGTACCAGTTCATTCTAGATATTCCACAGTGAAGTTGAATGCTTTAGTGTAAATTTTATATGATTTGTTGACAAGGATATTGTTTTGGTTCTCCAAATCTTTAAACTCTTTGATGCCAAGCAACAAGGACGGTCCCTTCAATGGTAAAGTTGTAGCATCACAAATTTATTTGTGTTGCTATTGTAAGAAGGATACAGTATTATTAACTATTGTTATGGTTATAATGGTGGTTTAATTAAATATTTGCGTGTGCCTGTTAGTCAGTCAAATTGAGCGATTATTCTTGGCGGCCTGCCACAAGAAGGTTTGGGACCATTTCACCAAGGCTCAGAGAAAGAACATAGAGACTTGGAAAAAGCAGTCATTGGTATGTACTACCTAGGACTATCAAAATGTTTATGTGATTCTGATACCCTTAATTTAAATTCAATTTTCTAACTGCAAGTAAAATTGTATAAGACTGATTTACAATGTACAAAAAATATGTGTTGATTCTGAAAGCTAAATAAGTTTTAAATCTTAACAATATTTGCGATCTTTGCATTAAGACCAATATCAGAGTTTTAATAAAATTGTGCAAAATGGTAAAAACATATGCCTTATATGCACTCAAAAGGTTTTTCCTGCTTTTCCCAGTTGATCAGAGCAACGGAAGTGGTGTCATCGGAAAAGAATTTTAAATTGATCTACAGAATGTAACAAACAGTATTTTTTAAATAAACAATAACTGCTTGAAGTATATTTATAAAGCTATGAAATTTGAGAGGTTACATCATAACAATCAAGACTAAATCTTATATAAAAATATTCATTATAAAACTATCTTTTATCATTGTCATAACAATGTCATCAAACATATATCACAAAGGAACTTAATGTAAATCAGTTGTATCAAACTTACATGTTCTCAGGTCTGAATAATTAACTACTAAATTTTTGAGTAATAACAGTTTGCACTAGTATAATTTTATATACATTTACACTTAATTTTTTTTGCATTTTTATTTTCTTGCTGTACATGAATAACCAAGAATATAAATACATCCTTGACTAAACACTAATGGGATCAAGATAAAATATGAATTTATTATAATTATTTGACGTGACATTACACGGTTAAAAGTTTTTATTCTTATATAGTTACATAAAACATATAAATTAGTTTCAAGTACTTATTGATATAAAAAAAACATACATTGAATGTTTTACTAACATTACATGCAATATTACTTGCCATATTTTTTGCAGTAAATAAATTATCTTGGCTTATACAGTGATAACCTAATATGTAATGTTTTTTTTTTTTCATTTTGAAAGTCCACGGTAATTTTGCATGTTAGAATTAGATTTTGAGTTAATTTACATGTAGATTTTTAATACAAAATATCAACTTTGATATAAATTTCATAAATATTGGGCTGTTTCATGTCATTTAAAATTATTTAATAAGGTAAGGAAAGGTAAGTTAGGCATTTACAGTCAGTCAAACTGAGGATGGATATAACTGGAAGGACAAAATAGTTTATACTCTTGTCGCCAAGGGAAATATTAACCAACCAACAATATGCAGTACATTTCATATTAATTAATCAAAACTAAAATTTCTAGAATTCCTATTTGCAAGTAGTTTTTTCTATATAGAAAAAATTCTCTTAATTATATATTAAGAGAATTTACAAAATTAAGGGAAAAAATAGTAACAGACATCTGCAGGAAAATGAAATGGTAATATTTAACAATAACACACATTTCATAGTTCAGTTCCAATAAAAACAATTAATTACATTTTTTGCAATCTAAGAAGCAACATTTAAATTCTATAGAGATCCTACTACTTTTCTATCCGAATGCCCGTGGGTGTATTAACTTGATTTTTTTTTAAATTGCAATTATGGGTGAATTTTTACTAGTGCATTACAACAAATCAAATTTGTATCTATCAAACTTATATTACAAAAGTTTAGTCACTCAAAGATTCAAGTGCTCACCTAATCAGTAAAAAAACTTAACTTATTTTGATGATACCTGATTTTGAATTTGTTTTAGTAATTCCTAGTCTAGATAATTTCAGTGAAAATTTTTTGACGCAAAAACAATCCAATTAGATTTCTCTATTTGTAATCACGTGTGCAAAACCAACCAATAATAGTCCCATTATACTGATAATAGCCCATGGGTAGTTATCACTTATGTCATCGTACATTGACAGCGAACAAAATTTTCCACTTCTATAATAATTGTAACAATTTAAAATGTCTATCACTTTTGTCACGATTTGGTGACAGTGCTTCAATCGACAAAATTATAGAAGTAAATACACCAAAAAATACTGTTAGCAGTAAAAAGTAGGTATACTTGGAAAATATTTTTGAACTTTTGCAGCACGCGGAAATATACATTAGATGGAAATCGTACAGTTGAAGGACTGGCGTTGATAGTCAAGGATTGGGCGGCTAATATGAGAAAAAGGGATGGTACGGAGTTTAAGGAGCCTACAGTTAAAACTATGTGGAATGTAACAAGTAAATTATTACAAGAATAATTGTATTTTTAATAAATAATTTTGAATATTTTCATAAAAATTGCAAAAAATTTTCTCACCGAATACCCCTCGAGCATTGATAAATAACTCAAAATTTTCTCACAACTTTCTCAAGCACGTTACTTTTTGACAACAGCCCTCGGCCTACGGCGTCGGGCTGTTGTCAAGTAACGTGCTTTCGAAATCTGTGATAAAATTATCTCGTAGTTATGCTCTTGGGCCATTATAGGTGATAATAATATGGTTTGGTGCAATATTTTGCTATTTACATTTTTTCGCTTAATTTACTTTACAATTTGATACACTTTAACATAATTCAACTAAAGATATATCCTTCAGTATTCTCTGTTTAAACTAGTGATTAAACCTAAATGTTAATTGGTTTCTTTACCGCCAAGTGTCACAATCTATAGATTGTTATTGCTGATGTATGCTGTCATGTAATCTTTAAAATATAAGCTATTTGCTGTTTTAAGTGGTTCGCAAATTAGCCCGATTTTTTTTGTGTTTTTTCTTTCTATTTGTTAACTTAAAGGCATGGAAATCAGTCACAACTTTTCATCATTGGAAGCTAGCTCTGATCATAAAGAAACAATGCTGCCTCTTTCGTTCGCCTTCACAGTCGAATTTAGTTGGAATCATTTTAATACTTCCAAATATAACAATGTGGTCCATCTGTATAATTATTTTATCTGTGCTTAAATATACCCATTACAAAGCTAAAAATTGGTTTTGTTGCATGATAAAAGAGAATTAAGTTTAAAAAAACCTATCGCTAAGATGATCATGTGTATTTTCTTGTAATTTTCCCTGTCATGTAAATGTAAATTTTCTATTCACTCCTCCCAAGGAAGGTGCTGCTGCTTCTAAATGTATCAAACCAGAACAGGCATTACGTATATCCTTGAAAACCTCCTGCCATAGGTCAGCCTGGCTTTATTTCTTTTTTTTTTTTTTTTAGCCAGTTGGGTTATCGCAATCCATTAATTTATTTGTGGTAGAACATTGATACCATGCCACTTGATTCCTATTGATAAAATTGGTTCTCGTGAGATGAACATGATAAGTATAAATAAAAATAGTTGAATACAAATAGTTGAAAAAAACAACAAAATTTGTACTTACATAATTATTACGTTTTATTAAAACTGACATAATTCTAAATTACTCTTTGTAATCGTTGAAGTTACCTATATCTATCACTATAAACATATCCAAAATCAGATATCATTCAAGAGAGTGAACCATTTTTATTGCTGATAGTCTCTTTTATCACCATTTTACTTATGATTATTCATCGGACAATTAAAAAATAAAAAAATCATAGAGATAAATTAGCAATAAAACAGAAGCTAATGTCATTCTAATGTTCATGACTATTGATCTAGATTTCCAAGTAAGTCCTAACATTTAAATTATTTCCCCTCTTGTAATTTAACTTGCAAAACTGCAAAATCAGAATTGAGTTCAGCGTTTTATGGTTCCTATTTTTGTATAAAAAATTTTGTTTTAAAAATTATGTAAAAAATGTACATGGTGATTTGATCAAATTTGACTCCCATTGGAACCTCAAAAACTGTAAAAGATACAAATTGCGGGTGTGGTAGTTTGGTTTCCAAACATCAATAAATCTGCTATATCTCTGGTTTTGGTTTTTGAAATATGAAGTAATTGGTTATTAATTTAATTATTATTGTAAAAAATCTAAGAAATTCAAGAAAACTATATACCTATAGACATTTTAGTAGGAAAACTATATGTAAACCTACCCATTTTGCAAATTTAAAAATTGTAACATAAAAGTCAATTGAAATATAAAGTGATCACAGAAAGTTATTGTATGATAGCAGCAATGATTGTATGATTGCTCCTTCAAGTGTTTTTTTTACGATATAAAATTTATATGTTACTTCCTTAGGAATCACACAGTTAGCTGGTGTGTCAGCTTTTACAATTTTGTATTATTGTTCTTAGGGGAATACACTATGGTTACACTAATTACATGATGGTTTTCATGTTAACCTATATGAGGTTCGGTATGCTACTGGTACCTGCAGGTTTGTGATCTTTATATTTACCATTACAAATATTTAACAAGTAATGTAATAGCTCTTCACATATTGATCAGCAAACTAAGTACAGTAAGTTATATCACAGCAATGCGAAGGATAAAAATTATATGTATATTTTATTTTATATATACAAGGTGTCCACCTAGTGCGCGTAAGTCCAATATCTGGGTTAATAAAAGAGATAACTTAATTTTTTTTTCTACAGGGTTGTCTAATATCCCGAGCTGCACAAAACGAAAATATATTTACATATTCAGGGTGTTCAGTTTTTCCTGGACAGGTACCAACTTCGTTTTTCTAAATGGAAATATATATTTTTTATTGCTTTTTCGAACTAAACCCTTGATTTTAGTAGGACTTTCATCAGCCTTCCCTATACCTAACTTAAACTGTTTTTGAAATATTGACGGGTGAATATTGACATTTTTGCAACTTTGACACCCTATAAAATCTAAACGGTTTGAGATCAAGCAAAACGGTTTGCACATTCCTATCTTAACTTTTTATAAGCTATCGTTTGATACTAATTTCAAATGTATCCAGGAATTAAAAATTTTCCGAAAATTTTGAAAATTTTTTATTCTTGGATAAATTTGAAATTAGTATCAAACGATAGCTTATAAAAAGTTAAGATAGGAATGTGCAAACCGTTTTGCTTGATCTCAAACCGTTTAGATTTTACAGGGTGTCAAAGTTGCAAAAATGTCAATATTCACCCGTCATTATTTCAAAAACAGTTTAAGTTAGGTATAGGGAAGGCTGATGAAAGTCCTACTAAAATCAAGGGTTTAGTTCGAAAAAGCAATAAAAAATATATATTTCCATTTAGAAAAACGAAGTTGGTATCTGTCCAGGAAAAACTGAACACCCTGAATATGTAAATATATTTTCATTTTGTGCAGCTCGGGATATTAGACAACCCTGTAGAAAAAAAAATTAAGTTATCTCTTTTATTAACCCAGATATTGGACTTACGCGCACTAGGTGGACACCCTGTATATATACCGGGTTTCCCATTTCATTTGACTAATAGCAATTAACATGGGCTATTACATTTCATTGAATTTTATATTTCCAGGGCACACTATGAGAAATATTGCTAACGGAATCGATAGTACTGACTGTCAAACACTTCTGGGTACCAAAATACTAAAGCGAAATGCTTTTTTAATTAAAATATCAATAAGAATTCATTTTAAGTTAATAGATGTACTTTACATAACTGCGTTAGCGCTGTCACTTTGAATTCTCTGGTAGACTAGTTGGTTAAACGGCAGTCTTTTTAACTGAACCGCAAAATTTTGCAGGTTCAAATCCCGCCAGAGACAACTTTTTTTATTTTACTTTTTAATTAATTACAAATCATTAGTGTTTACTTATTCGAATAAATATGGTTCATTGTCAGTATCTAGTTATGATTTTTGAAGCTAATCTTTAGTCATCATATTTACTTATCAAAAAAAAAAACATGTTTTTAATTGGTTCGTTTCCTTTATCTTTAGCTAAAGCTACTTACTATCTTATAAAATAAGTAATCAACAAGCAACATATTTTTTTATTTATTACAGCCACTGCACTTTTACTAATAGTGGTCTTATCTCTGCTAATAGTTACCTAATACATATTTATACCTCAAGCTGGATATTGAGTGAATCAGTTACAGAGGAACTGTCGTGAATTAGTAATAGGTTTTTTTTAATAAATCACTATAATTCTAAACTTATGATTTTTTTTAAAATATGTTCATATTTATTCGAATAAGCAAACACTTGTAATTGTAATTGTTTGGGAGGACGAGCCTTATACCACTAGGCCACCATGCTATCCAAGTTTTGTGCGCTAGGACAGGTATGTAAACTGTTATAGATCACCTAACATTAATTTTTAATGATATTTTAATTAGAAGCATTTCGCTTCAGTATTTTAATAATCAGAAGTGTTTGGCGATCAGTACTATCGATTGTGTTAGCAATATTTCTCATAATGGGCCTTGGGAATATAAAATTCAATGAAATGTTAACTGCCATTAGTCAGATGACATGGGAAACCCGGTATATATATATAGATAGATATATATGTATATAAGTTATATTTTAAATTAGTTTTACTATTAGGGAAAATATTTCTCTAGAGATTTTCTATTTCCGAGGATTGGGCACTGCAAAAAGGGTAACATTGAGTATTATCAGAATCTCCAAACCAAATTTTCCTGAAAACGAAAGGTAGGTGACATTAAAATCTGATATTATGGATTTTATTGACAGTAAAAAATAATCCACTTGGGTTGTTAGATCGACAATTATTACTGTGACGACTGAGCAGTATGATTACGAAAAGGTAGTATATTGATATAAAATCTCCTTTCCACACATATTCCTAAAATTATGAGAAGTGTATCCAATATATTCTAATCTAATGATAGCTATCTCAAAAAGTAGATTACTATTTAAATTAGATCCATTGAATTCTTGTTTATTTCTCAAACGAAGCTGTGTAAGTATGACAACACAAAAAGGTGGGTGTTTTTTTAATATTCACTCTTATAATAAATCTCCAAATGTAATATTCATCTTTTTGGGTGCATTTTCTTAAGATTTATATTTGCAATGATTAATTACTATGATATGTACTGTATTAACTCATTTATTGTTTGACAGTGGATGTAGTTTGAGTAATATTAATTTGTAACACCATTGCTTCTTACAACGAATCTGTATTTATAGGAAATTAAAAATATTCAACTGGAAGAGTCCTCAAATGAGAAAGACGATGATGAAATGGATGTGTCAGATGATGATGAGCCTGCAAAGAAAAAACATCGAAGTGACGCAGGTGCCGAAGAAAGGAATAATCTCAAAGAGGAAAATGATAGTTTACGCTGTCAGATGGAAGCGTATAAAAATGAGGTAAGCAAAAATATGGTAGACTGTCTATGTTGAATTTATCTTTTGTTTTATATGTAAAATGTTAGTTTTATATCAACGAATCTCTGACTATTCTCTACCTACATATGTATAGAACAGGCAACTTAGTTCTACATTCCTAATAAATCTGTTACATAACTCAAATTATGCATTATTTCAGGCGTACCTCTAGAAAATTATACAGTGTCCTATCCTTAAAACATCAGGAATTTCTGTGAACAAATAAATAAACATTGTTTGAAATGTATTCATCATTGAATACATTTACATTGCTGTAATTCAATAAGTCTCAAATTTTTAAAAACAAGTATAAAAAGGGTGTAATTTAGGAATAGACAAATTCTAGATTCTTCCTTTAAAATAAGGAAGTTGGTATCGACTTCTGGTATAACAAGAAGTACTAGGGAGTCGTAAATATTTGCCAAAAAGGTCAGCGCCATCAATTAGCCCCTCATGAAAATTTTCAAAATTCTACCTGGTTCTCTGTATATAGATTGATCTAGACAATTATTGTGACATGCCCTGTATAGTTTGAAAATAAATCAAGGCAGGTTATGATGGTGCCATGGCTTCCTATGTACGTTACGATGTATGTATGTATGTATGTATGTATGTATGTATGTATGTATGTATGTATGTATTAGAGATGGGCAACTCTTTTTGGTGAATCGATTCACACGATTCAATTTGTAAAAATGAATCGATTCCTACAATTCGTTCATTTGAACGATAAATTTTGAATATACATCTTGCAAGTTCCAACTCGGATAGAAGTTCCACTGCAAGTTCCACTACCCGATACATACTACCCATCTTATTCACCAGGTCCAGGGCTCTTGCGAAGACAAAACAAATAAACAGCGGCGCGGTGGCATCATAAATCTAAATATTACAAAAAGCATTCATTGTAAGCTGCCGCCCAATTCAATTTTATTGGGTATGTTAATTTTCGAAACTAATAAATTAGTAAAATATATCACAGCATATCATCAATTTACTAATGTATATTGTTTATAAAAAAATCTATCTTCATATAAACATAATAAAATATGAATATATGCGGTAGGGTGGGTTTGTACTTAAGTTACTTATTTTAGTTGTTTAGTTTATCCCTGGCAGTGTTCTTGATCAGTTTAGTCAAGTTTAGGCAAATCTAAATAAGTAATTAAAAAAATGTCATCAACAAACAAGCGTTTAAAAAGTGATGTTTGGACATATTTTAAGATAGTGTCAGAGGGTCGTGCAAAATGTGAAATATGTTTGAATATTTATTCGTACAAAGCTGGTACCACATCGAACTTAACTCGACATTTAAATAATAAACATTCAACGGTGGTTATGCGATCTACTAAATCTTTGCCAAAAGAACCCGAAAGTGAACTTTCCACTTCCAGAATTGAACAACAATCTCAAGTTCAAGTTGATGCAGAAAAATTACCAACTACATCAACAGCTTCTACTTCTGAAAACCGCAAGCGCTCACAAGCTTCTTTAAACCAATATTTTTGCCGCCCGATATCGCAAAACAAAAGCAAACAATTAGACGAACTTTTGGTGAAATTGATGGTGAAACAGTTCCATTCCTTTAGGATTGTAGAACAACCAGAATTTCAAGAATTTATTGGTTGTCTTAATCCTAGTTATCAATTGCCGTCACGAAAAACACTTTCTTATGCTTTGTTGGATAAAATGTATAACAAAATTTCTGAAAAATTAAAAAAAGGATTATCTGAAATAACTGCTTGTTCGGTAACATCTGATGGCTGGACATCTGTAAATAACCAAGGTTTTATTGCAGTAACGGTGCATTACTTACATAAGGAATGCAATTTTCTATCAGCTCTTCTTGATTGTTTTGAATATTCAGAATCACATACTGCTGCACATATTTCTGAGGAAATTAAACGCGGATGTGAAGAATGGGGTGTTTACAATAAGGTTGTTGCTTTGGTTTCTGATAATGCTGCCAACATGGTTGCGGCGGCGAGGAATTTAAAGTGGAAACATATAGGATGTTTCGCTCACACGCTAAACCTTATCGTTCAAAATTCGCTTAAAGAAATTAATGAATTGCATAGAAAAGTCAAGTCAATCGTCTAATATTTTAAAAGAAGCCCAAGTGCTCTAGCCAAACTAAAGTTGTTTCAAAATAGGATGGGCTATGAGCAACAGAGTTTGACACAAGATGTAAGCACTCGTTGGAATTCAACACTTTTAATGTTTCAAACTATAGTAAAATATAAAGAACCTGTTTTATCCGCATTAGCTGTGTTGCGACCTGAATATACTCTTTCACAACATGAAATAACTATTTTGGAAAATGTATGCGAATTGTTAAAACCTTTTAAGGAAATTACAGAGGAAGTGAGTTCAGAAAAACAAGTTACTCTCTCTAAATTAATTTTGTTTGGTCGTGGTTTGGCGATCCATGTTCAAAAATTTGAAGAAAATAATAATATAATTAAGAATGTTGTTGATAAAATGAAATTAGAATTATCAAAAAGATTTGCGAACATTGAAAACCACGAATTATTAGCAGCAGCTACGGTCTTGGACCCGACATTTAAAAACAAAGGATTTCAACATATAGAGTCTAATCAAATAAAAAATTTCATTCAACAAGAAGCAGCTTCAGTACAATTGGTAAAACAATCCACGAACATCGTTCCCTTAGAAGCAACAACCGATACAGGCCTAACTGTAGAAATAGAAAATATTCAACCCGAACCCGACTCTTCTAGTATATCGAAATATTTAGATTTAGACATCAGCCAAAACGCAGCAAGTCCCTTATCAGAAGCAATCATAGAATTTGATAGGTATATACAAGAACCTTTACTTCCAAAAAAAAGAAGATCCCTTCATCTGGTGGCGCCATAGACAAATTGATTACCCTAGATTGTTTAATATTATGAAAAAGACACTTTGTATAGTAGGTAGCTCCATACCTTGTGAGAGGGTTTTTTCAAAAGGCGGCAATATTCTTACTGAAAAAAGGCAGCAATTAACATCTAAAAAATTATCTAAAATTCTATTTTTAAATTACAACATGAATTAATAATTTATTTAATTATCAGGTGTTTTTATAATTATAATATTTATTTAAGTTCTTATTTTAGTACCTATGTATTCATTTTCATGTTGTCTTCTGCAAAAATATCTACCTACGACCTATACCTAACCCTAACACTTCTATATTCAAAGAGAATATTCCACCATGATTTCAATCAATAATACATAAAACATAACATACTAGTAAATATATATAGGTAGGTGTAGGTACTACTGTTACAATTATACATCACTTCAAATCAAAGACATTATGATGAAAATTTGTTGGGAAACTCATTTTACGGAATCGTGAATAATAATATAATAATAGTAATAGCCTGTATTCTCTTGTAGAATCGTGCCTATCGAATAAACAAGCTCTTATAATATTGTGCCATTCAACGATTCATTTCGGCCACAATAATTGGCGAATCACAAATATATATTGTAATTTACTACGAGTGACACGGTTGGAAATTGGAAATGGAGATCAAGATTCAACAATTCAAATATTGGCGATTCTTGAACGAGTTGCATCTTACTAAATAGTGAATCGATTCACGCGATTCTTTTTGAATAGTCGTTCAAATGAACGACTCGTTCAATCATTGCCCACCTCTAATATGTATATACCTCAGATATATAGAAAATTGGTATTCGGGGCAAACATAATTAGAATGAAGGTTACATCTCAAGGGGATGGGCATATTTCACAAAAGTAATAATAATAAAAATTCACTATTGAACGTTGGTGATACCCAAGGCAGGATGTTGAATATAAATTAATTTAAGTTTTATAAAAATATAAGCTATTTTTATATACTATATCTTTTTACAGGCGGAGGTTCTGAAAATGGACTACAAAAAAGATATGGAAGAAAAAGATAAGCAGTTTAAAATGTTACAACAAACGTTACAAGGTATGCAACAACAATTAATTGATGCGAAAAGGAAACAAAGTGAAGAAGAGGCTAGAGTTAAAGAATTACAGGCTAAACTAAAAATTGAAAATAAAGGGAAACATTTAAATGACAAAGAAATCATAACTCTTGATGACAGTGAAAATGAGCAGAGTGATTCAGTTAGTGTGACAGAAAGTTCAACTGAGACCATCCAACGTTTTAATGAATGTGACGCAAAGTTAATAGGTATAATTTCGGCATTTTTAAATGTTCACCCTTTTGGAGCTGGTTTAGATTATATTTGGTCATATGTTAGTAAAATAGAATCTAATTTGAGGCCAGCAGAAATAGAATCTCTTATGAATCGGTTTCCAACTGTTTTTAAACAAGAGTTAGTTGGAATTGGAGCAAATATTGAAAGAAGATGGATATTCAATGCTTTCAATTCTACCGCTAATAATACAACTACAAATCATTAAAATTTTTGTTTTAGTTAATGTCATAAATTACATTATGAATAAAGATATGTTTTTATATTCTAGTTAAGTTTGGACTGTGAATTTTATCTGTAGTTATATTAAGTATATACCTAAATAAAAAAAATGTACTTATTAAATCTGTTCATTTACTTCAAAATAATATATTCATTTTCAAATTACTACGCACTAAACAAATTCTTTTAGATTAATCCAAAGAAAACGGAAATTAATATACCTAATCCACCATGGTAGGTTTACATAATAAGATATCAGATATATGAAGAATGTATGGACATTTTGTGTCCATTCTCATGTCCACACATTTGACAAAAATCTTTTTGTGGAATATTTATGCACATGAATATAGTCAGTTCAAAATAAATAGTATAAAAACTATAAAAGGCCACCACAGGAATGTGGAATAAACAAACTTAATATATCCAATCCATCATATAATGACAAAATATTAGTAGTGATGAGAAAGACACCATAGTGCCCTCTTAAGAGGGCACTAAAAGGTGTATTTCTCATCACTACTAACATTCACGATGTCCATCAAGTAGTTGTTTTCGGCATCTCCTTCAAATAAATAAATAGGGTCGTCTTCCTTACAGATGACAGAGGTCAATGGTACCTGCAAAAAAGCAGGTTGCTATCTGTCTGTCAATTGTCAGATAGATAGTAGCACAGACCGGAAGAGGGCACTACTGTGTTTCTTATCACTACTAATCATTTAGAAATGGATTATTTAGACCATTTATTTAGATATGATTCGGAATTCTAGGAATGACAACATTTATTTTGTTGTGTAAAAGCTTTACTAGGGAAAAGGTACGAAAATATTGGAATCATCATAATAGATTTAAATGCATATGTGAGGGTATGTATAATGTAAAGACACTTTACGCAACAACTCCACACCATTAAAACGCAAACAATCACTAGTCCCCGATTTCACGGTTTTTAGAGGTCAAGTGCCATTTTCTACATTCACTAATGCACTACACTAAACAAAAAATATGGAATAAATAAATCATTTAATATTAACATTTTTATATCTACTCGTCATACACACGTGTTTGATTATTTAGTTTCAAATTTTTCAAACTTTAATTAATAAGGTTTTCCAGGTTTACTTAATTCTCGTACTAAACGGAAGTTAAAGTTATAACATCATAAGTCAATCTTGGGTGCACTCGCGGCCCGCAAAATAATAATATGCCGCTTCCTCTCCCATACAAGTCTGTGACTTCAGGGCTCATCATTAAGATGAAAATGAGGGATAGAGATATTATTATATTAACAGCTGAAGTAACGAATTCCCAATATCTTTGTAATAAAATATATTTTTACACTATAACATATAAATGTATAAACTATTTCTTCTTTTTTCCTTTTTTCTGTTTTGTGTCCTCAGAAGGTGATTCCTGTTCAGGTTCCACATGTGGTTCCGGTTCTGGTTCTGGCTCTTGATCCTCAATAGGTTCAACATTAGAAGTGGATAAATCATCAACATGTGGCTTGGCAGCTGCCAGTTCCTTTTCAATTGTTTGATAAAACTCAGTCTCGGCTTGCTGTACTAAACTATCTTGAAACACCGCTTCGCCAGTAGTTTCAACTTCCTCTTCAGCAACGTCTTCATCAGCATTATCTGCAGCTTGTTTTGTTTGTCTTAGCTTTAGACGTATTTCCCTATTACGAGCCTCTAATATCTTTTCCCGCCGACTTTCTCTTTCAAACATCTGTAAGAAATTTGCAGTTTACTATTAAGAATATCTATACAGGGTGTCCTAAAAACATACCGACCAACTTTCAGGAGTAGTAGGGGATATCAAAAGGAACATTTTTTGTTAAATAAACATGTCCACAAATGACCCGTTTTGATAGTTAAATGGAAAAATGGTTATGGAAGTTCTGTTTATTTTATTGGTAAATAATGGACATCAATTTACAAAAAAAAGTTCAAAACCATATTAAAAAATCACTTCTTATTCTTGAAACAAATTTTTAAAGATCTGTTTTATGTTGGTTTTTTTGTAAACTAGTAAACAATCAATTTTTGCAAACTATAATTTATTTATCAATTAATTAAATTCCTACTAAATAAACCAAAGCATTTAGGTAATTCCTCTAAAGTCCAAGTTTTTTTTTTGAACGTGTGAAATTTTGAAAGTGATTTTTTGAACAAGTGAACTTCATATGTAAATTAATATTTAATTATCAATAAAATAAACAGAACTTCCAAAACCATTTTCCCCTTATTTTGCCAAAACAGGAGGCGGATCACGACACTCGATTCGATGTAGTCGATAATCCGATTAATCGACTAGAGAAAATTTATCATGACGTTCGATCGTATCGAAAATCATTTATTCGATTGTGACTAGCTTCATCTTTATGAAATTTTGACAAAAATGACAGAGACAAAGTGGTGTTTTTTTATTTTACATGCAAATTTACTTTTTGTATCCAGCGAAATTTGCGAGTTTTGCGTTTGGTTGTATCCATTTATTACTCTAAAGTCATATATAAGAAAAGAAAAAACGAAAATACAAGGATGATACCAGCTAAGCAATGGGAAATTCTCATAGACTTCTTAGAAAGCAGCGTTTCTATTGTTTAAAACAATATTTTACTTAAAATTATTTGATATACCTATATGTTGTGTATAAAATGACTAAAAGTCAATATACCTAATGAAACGTAAACCACAAATTATAGAATCGAGTTTTGTAGTATTATATAAGTATATACGTTTTAAAACCTAAAGCCAATCTCTCATTATCTCATTAAAAGCATCAAAACAAGTAAACCTAACCTCATTCGATAGCTCGCCCTCTGTCGAAAGATTTTGATCGAAGAGAGTCGATTTATCGAAAGTCGTGAATGTAGTTTTTCGATGATCGAGTAAATATGACGTATTTCAATCGAGTATCGAGGGTCGTGATCCTGCTGCAGCTTACTTGTGAATATGTTCATTAGTTCATTTACCAAATATTTTTTTATGTCCCTGCCACCCCTGAAAGTTGTCAGTATGTTTTGGGACACCCTGCATATTAACATGTTGAGTGCTATGCTAATTACTACAATAGAACCCACCACACCAACATTATATTTTTCATTATTTTGGTCTGTTATCAAGTAAAAATCACAAAAATATTTTTTGCTTTCGCTTTTATTGTGATTTTGTCTTCACTATTGACTTGCAAATTGTTATTACATCAATATTCTAAAAATGTAGCTGCTTGTACATCCTTTGACAATCTTATATATAGACTATCGATGGAAATTGTGTCAAGAAAACTTAGTAATTTAAAAATATCAAAATAATATTATTAATCAGATAGCTTATCACAATACCATTTAACGATGTAGTGTTTGGTATGCATGCGACTACCTCTCTAATATAGACATATACACCCGGATTCATGAAAGGGGCATAAGGCGTTAGTCGGACTAACCAACTTTACACCTTTTATTTTAACCCGCGCAACAAGGGCGCAAATTTTTCGCGTAACCTTCGCTAGTCGGACTAACGTTTGGCCTCGTTGATGAATTCGTACGTTAGAACATAATAAACATTCTGGCATTCGTCAACCATTAAATTAGTGAAACCAATAAATCAACAGGTAACTCCAACAATTTAAAGATAAATCCATCTGATGCCATCAAGAATTCTCTCTATTTTCTTTATCGAAGAAAAGAAAAGAAATAGTATTGACGGCATTAGATCAATCCATCACAGAATTCTGGAATTCGCCCCTGCTATAAATGTCCATTTTGTTTAGAAGCAAGGCATCAAGTACCACAAAAAATTTCTAAAACATTTTTACTTACTGCAGTTAACAACATTTTATCATTTTTATTGCTGACTGATAAATTTTCGCTGAATTCCACTAAATATATTGATCCTTTCTGATTACCAACAGCCACCAATCGACCCATATCATGTGTTCTAAGACATTTTAATGGCTCATCAGAAACTTTGACACTTAAAGATGCTTGTTTTTGTTGTTGTAAAATATCCCAGACATCTAATGTACCATCACTTCTTGTTGTAAAAAATACTGATAATCTAGAAAAGCGGAATTGTTAAATTTGCAGCCATATGGTTGAAGGAACTAAAAGATTCATTACTCCTAAATCCAAAATTTCTATGGAAAAAATTCCAGGATTCAAAGCTGTTGGTCAAAATAATATATAAAATTTTTGTAATTTTCATGTTTAATAATTTTAATATATTGTTTCTTTTGTAATTAGATATTTGATTTCAAAGGAAACAGTACCTAATTGCAATTAGATAATAGTAAGAACAACACTGAAATATTTTCAATAAAAAAATGTTGTGAATTATGTATATCTTATGTAGATTATGTGGACTGTTCTGTTCTGCCATTTTTGACAGATGATATCTTTAGCGCTTCTCGTAGTCCTTCTATTGCGATTGGCAGCTGAAAGAATTCAGTAGCTCACCATACTGAAGATGGTGCCATCTGCTTAAAAATTGAAAAACTTCCTTGATGCTTAAGGCCAAAGCAGAAGAGCCCAGAAAATCTATATAATTTATCTAAGACCAGTGTATAAGCTGAAGAACCACCAAAAATTTTACCTTGTAGGACTCCATGATCCATCAGTTAGCATAGCTTTGTGGAAGCTTGTCCACATTATTGCACTTTCACGACAATCTTCCGACCAAATTTTAGCAGACCAGTCTCCGACAGTCAAAAAGTTTTTAACAAATCCGGGATTCCTTTGAAGTGCTAGAACTGGTCCCAAATGGGCTGAGAACCTGGTTGTCATTTTTTCTAATGGAGTTTTGCCTTTTCTATTACAAGAAATGACTACTCCTTGTTCAGTGCCAACCATAAAACGAGTTGGTATTGTATTCTCGTATTCTAAACAAGATGCTCCAAAGGCATTGCACATTTTTTGGTCTTCTTCTTTATTGTAGTCAAGAATTAGGGTCTCTGTAGGTTCTGATAATTTTCTTATATCCCACCTGTTACAATTTTAAAAATTAATTACTACATAATTTGCATCACAGCTGATACAAAACAGCTTATTCGCTGAAATTATTGATCATTACAAAACTCTCTTCTTCTTACCACTTCACTTGACCATCTGTAGATGAGCTGAAAAACTCGGTTCCCGTTTTTGAGTGTATCCACAACACGTTGTGTACAGGATCCCTAAAGCTTGATTCAATAACACTTAACTCAACAGGCTCAAAACTTTTTCTTGTATCCCAAAGAGCAACTTGACCATTTATTTGTCCACTAACCAAAGAATGGGGATCTTTTTGGTTGTATTCCAAACAAACTATCGAGTGTTCTGGTTTAAGAATAATCAATGGACGATTTGGATTTTCTTTATATATAAAAAAGATAAATGTAATTGATTGACTGCGAAATTGCACAAAATAAGTACAGAATTTATAAAATAAATGACCATTCATAAAATGTTACTGTTCGGAGAGTTAATTAATATTACAAGAAACTAATAAATGTCTCTCAATATCCCCTCAAGGGCTGTTCTGCAACTTTTACTTGGCAGTTTAGGATACTAGAGATGTAATGAATCTTACACTGATACTTTGTTTATACTTCGAGTACAAGTACTAATCACCAGAGCTGGCCTTTAAATTGCAGCCCCTAGATTGAAGTTTTTTACTGCCTTCTGACTAATTGTCGACAGTGAGTATGTGTAAATGTGAGGTGGGAGAGGGAGAGAGTATTTTAATTTATTAAGGTAGATTAGAAAACTCGTATGGAGTCACAAGGATCAAGAGGTCGCAGACTGGGATGTAACGACAAGTTGTTTTTAACACGTGTTTTGACTATCGATTTCATAAGGTTTCAAGTATCAATAAAATATCAACGGCTTTAATGATTGATCATTTTTTAATGTTTGGGTTTGAAAACGAATATTTATGAAAATTTTTTTTGAATTTGTTCCTATTTTTTTACTAACGAAGCATGTATTAAATTTATGACATTTATCCCACTTAAAGGTCCAGCTTCTTAATGTAGCTGATCACCTTATTGGGTGAGAATTTATTCAGATCCTCTAGCAGAAGTTGTCCTTTGCCAAATAATGAGTATCTGATCCTTTCCCCAGCGGGGCAGTGCACAATATGTGTTCTGCCGTTTCATCATCTTCTAAGCACAGGCGGCACTCACCATCTTCTGCTAGGCCGAATTTGCACAGATGATATTTTAAACAGCAGTGACCCGTATATAGGCCAATTAGAGTTCGTAGGTGAAACCTGCTGAACTCTAGTTTTTTAGTTCTTGTTTTTGAAGGGTTTATTATGAACGCAACTTAATGTAATTAATGTTCCACACTGTGGATTGAGCTCAAGCAGTGGCAACCAGACAGCATCTGTATGAACCTGAGTATTTAGAGACGCATCTATGTTGAGTATTTTTCTTTAGGTCTCTCTTCATGACTTCAGTGCAATTTTGTAATTCGGAGTGTCACATTTATGACCAAACCTAATTAATTTGAAAAATAATTGAACCTACATTTGCCAGTTTCACTGACATTGAGATTTTGCTGTCTTATGCTTCAGTCTAGTCAGCCTATATTCAAATAATCTCCATATTATAATTAAATAACTTACCGACTTCCCAAATATACGAATGGGTAGTCTCTTTTGGACCTTTTGGTTGAAATATTAAATTACAATGTGATACTGCTAATTTCGTTTGATTATCTGGCGACCAAGATATATGTGTAATGGGTCTAGTAGGAGTACTTTGATCTTGATAGAGATTAACTGTCCTTGCAGAACTCTTTTCCACCAATGTTGTGGGTTCAACATCTGAGAAATATTGCTGATATATATTTATTGCATTGTTTTGCAAAATACAATTTTCCATATTCTAAAACACAGTCAAACGAAACTAATTTAGTAACAAACCACACCTAGTAATATTTGTCTTTATCGTGGCATTGCGGATGAATGGAACAGTACGGAAAATCAAAGTTGACATTTTTTAAAAACCAAATAATACAGTAGAAGGCAAAAACTCTTAAAAATTATGTTGAAAATAGATAGCCTTTAATTACCTTATTGGAACATAATATTTTAAGTTTATTCTTGTTATGCTGTCAGTTTTATTATGCATATATAAAATAGGTAAACTTGCCTTAAATAACTGCATCATGGTGTGGTAGTATCCTTCATCTTTCTCTATTTTTCTCCTGTATCGCTTAGTCTGTTCTTCGTCTGCAGTATTTACATCTTTTGGCCACCCACCTTCGACATGATTCATCGAGGAGTTTGTAAACTCTGCTCTCATAGTGTTTAGATAGTGTTCTGCTTGTATAGGAGCACATTGTGTACTCCTTGATACAGGATCTCTTTAAATTATTTAATTAGCAGGTAGCAGAATAAATTGTCACATATGCACACAAAAAAGCTTTTGTCAGATACCTACCTTAAAATAAAATCTTTGTACAATTTTTTATCGGAAGGGAAATTATCAATTAATTCTGGCCCCCTATCAGAAAATAGACACTGTCTTCCGAATTCAGATCTTTTCTTTTGATATGCATATTGAACTTCCATGTTTCTTTACAATTCACTGATTTACAAATGAGCTGTATGTTTGAAGCACGTTTGAAGTATAATCAATATTTAGAAACCATGGAGATTGAGGCAAAAAAATGTATATACCTATTGGAGTTTATTGCTTTTCTTGTGACAATTTAAAATTCTGCAACAAATAAATACAAAATTATGTGCCTTGATGAAAGCAACCTTAAAAAGAAACATTACTTGTTATATACTTATTTACCACAACTTAATAACAAAGTGGGGAAATATGTGTTTTAAGTGTGATGTGAGAGCCAATTGATTATTTGAAAATTAAGTGTTATGATAAATGGCCTTTATCTTTTAATTTTTTCTTTTAAGTTTTGTAAAAATATTATTTATTATAATGGTGGTTTTATTTTTCTATTTTAGTCGAGGGGGTAGTCACTCCAATAATTCATATATACAGTACAGATTACATTATGCTGCATTGCATTATTTTTGTCCATAATTAACTTTTTTAAATATACTTGATCCCATTTCAAAATTTGCGGACACAGACTGTGGGATCGTATTTAGTTAAGCTGATCAAAAGAGTGTCCGTATAATCAGTGACTAATTCTTTCTATAGTCACTGGTATAATTTTTCAATCAGTCAAGTTTTTCAAGATCAGCAGTTTTTAATTTCCAGAATTAAAAAAAAAACATTGACAAATTTCAATTTTTAACAGTTTGATAAAAAAATGTAAAAAGTGAGTTACAATTGTTCTAAATAAAAAAAAAAATCGCATGGCTATAGGTCTGGCGAACAAAGTAGACTGAAGTTCAACAAATAACAGCAGAGATGATATATAGAGGGTGAGTCAGTTTATACTAGCAGGACTCTGGCATTTGATAGAGCACCTTATTTTAAGTGAAGTTTGTCATATAAACATATGTGGGGAATCGATTCGTTTATGAGATACAGGGTGTCAAAGTTTTGTTTTTTTTTTAGTGTTTTCCACACAGCTCCTATAGTTTTTAAGATAATTTATTCAAATTTTTATGGTAGATTACCTATGATGGTCCACAAATTTTGACATATGTAAACGATTTGAAAACATACAGGGTGATATTTTTTCGGGGGTCAGGCCCCTTTTATCGTCCAGAACTTTTTTGTGGTGTGCAACTGACTGCTGATTTGCCAAAATTTGGATTCCAAGTTCAATTTAGAAACTTTTTCGTCGTTTGCATTTTTATCGTAGCTGTAACAGTTATTGAGCAATTTGAAAAAGTCTATGAAAGAATATTTTATTAAAAAAAAATATTTTCATCAAAACTTTCACTAAAAACAATTATTGTCAAACGAAAGTTCATTAATCTAAATTGTCAAAGGTAACAAACTTACAGTATAACTTTTGCCACTAATTATTTATTTTTTTATAGCATATCAAAGACTTTTAATAACTAAGCAAAATAATTAAGAAATAATAATAAACCAAGCTCTCCATCCTAGCGACGAACAACGCAGAGTGAATTTTTGTCGTTGGATCCTTAACACATTAGAAAATAATAGAACTTTCTTATCCAACGTATTATGGACTGATGAATCTTGCTTCACCCGACGTGGGATAGTAAATATCAAAAGTCAACATATGTGGGTAGAGCAAAATCCACGTGCTATTAGGCCAAGAAAATTCCAAAATGAGTTTAGCATTAACATATGGGTAGGAATTTTTGAAAATCGTTTATTTGGACCATATTTTTTGCCAGAAAGGGTCAGCTCGCAAAATTTCTTAGAGTTTCTAGAAACCGAGCATCCTAATATGTGAGAAGATGTCCCTCTAAATTTAAGACAGCAAGCTTGGTTCCAGTTGGATTACTGCCCAGCTGATTTTGTAAAAAATGTAAGAGCTTGGTTAGACGACAATTATCCAGAGAGGTGGATTGGACGTGAAGGTCCAATCGCACGGCCCTCAGGTTCCCCAGATATAACACCAATGGATTTTTTTGTGGGGCTTTTTTAAAGAAAAAGTGTATGCCACTCCTGTTCAAGATGTTGACGATCTTAGAGGGCGTATAAGGCATGCTTGCGAAGACATAAGAGTTCATCACTTAGTTTCAGCAAGAAGGTCTATTGAAACGCGATGCCGATTATGTATCCAACAAAATGGATCACATTTTGAAAATTTTAATTTGAAAATAAAATTATTTCGGGTTATTTGTAAAGTTATTTGTATTTGCCTTGGTTTATTATTAGTTCTTAATTATTTTACTTAGTTATTAAGTCTCTGAAATGCTACAAAATATAAATAATTAGTGGCAAAAGTTGTACTGTAAGTATGTAACCTTTGACAATTTAGATTAATGAACTTTCGTTTGACAATAATTATTGTTTTTAGTGAAAATTTGAATAAAGATATTTTTTTTAATAACATATTCTTTCAGAGATTTCTTCAAATTACTTGACAACTGTTACAGCTACGATAAAAATGCAAAAGACGAAATTTTTTCTAAATTGAACGTGGAATCCAAATTTTGGCAAATAAGCAGTCAGTGGCGTACCACAAAAAAGTTCTGGACGGTAAAAGGGGCCTGAGGGTCCGAAAAAAATATCACCCTGTACGTTTTCAAATTGTTTACATATGTCAAAACTTGTGAACCATCATAAGTAATCTATGGTAAAAATTTGAATAAATTATCTTAAAAACTGTAGAAGCTGTGTGGAAAATACTAAAAAAAAAACCAAAACTTTGACACCCTGTATCTCAAAAACCAAGCGATTCCAGACATATGTTTATATGACAAACTTAACTTAAAATCAGGCGTTCTATCAAATGCCAGAGTCCTGCTAGTATAAACTGACTCACCCTGTATATTATCAAATGAAAAATTAAAATTTGTGAATATTTTTTATTTTTGGATATTTAAAATAGCCGTAACATTGACGTAGTTTTCCACAAAACACCAAAATACTACACTGCACTCGACGCGCGTTTCGCCAACCAAGTCGGCATCATCTGGAAATGATTAAAACTTTTAATTGCAGATTCGGATTCTACAGCTAAAATACGTAGGATTTATCTGAAACATTTTGATTTCAAAAATCAGGTTCCTATTGAAGATTTCAAAGTTACCCCCGTCCCATCTACAGGCAGGGGGGAGGTGGACTAATTTTAGTACTATTGCATTTCTCCCGCTTAATGATTAAATTTTGGTTGTAGGTATTTTTTCATATATACGAAATTCGAGTGCTTATTTCTAGAAATATTTAGAAGCTGGGATCTTGCAGTTTTCAATAAGAATATTAATAGCAATATAAAAATAAAAGTAAAACATTGAACAACACCTTTAATGAAGCAGTGTCATTGTCAATGTTTTATTTGTTTATATTGCTATTGCAATTCTCTTACCTACTTATTATTCTTATAGATAACTGCATAAACCCAGCTATGAATAGAACATATTGTTTCCTAATTCATATACCTACGCCCAATCTGTAAAAATAAAATATCTATGTAGGTAATTTATCTGTGTTTATGTTACCTGTACATCCAATAGACTTAAAAATTCTGTAGAGTGTTTGTTAGATACATGTTCGATACCATTTTTGTAACTTTCAAATTGTTGTATTTGTTTTTGAGCCAAAGAAAAATGTTTGCTTTGGGGTGTTGAAGTAAGTTTTATTTTCCCATCAACATTCGACTGAACTTTGGTAAATGACTTATTTTTATTTAGATGATGGTTTGACGAGTTTGGAGTTGAAGTATCAAACATTTTTATTTCATTCAATAACGGAAGTATGTCTGCATTTTGTACATATTCTTTTCTTATTAAAATATTTTCAAGAGTAGTGTAAATTTTTCTATTTCTATTACATGTCAATTCACTCTCCATATATTGCTCAATAATAGAATTGAGTTCTTCTAAGCTAAAATTAAAATATTCTATTTTTGTATATTATATAAATGGAATTAAACGCCTTCACTTACCTCATAATTTGTGATATTTTGATTTTGTGTAAGTAGTTATTTAGGTATAGGTACCTAATGTTACTGTCTAGTGTATTAATTAATAACCGACCACCAAAGGTAATTTCGTTTTCGATTCTTACTAAATGTATATTTTTTATTTTAATTATCACTCACCACTTTCAATAAGAAGGTTTTTAATTATTCTTCCTTGTTAAATAAAATGTATTTCACTAAACTACTAACTAAATCAAAGCCCTTGTAAATAAAATTTAAATTAAATATAAATAAATGTGGTGGAAAGCACAAAAAAAGTAGAAGAAAGTGAAACAGCTAGAATAGAAATCAAAATCAAAAATAAAAATCTACGAATAAAAACAAAAATCAAACTTTTGTGCATAGAATCATAGAAAAAGGATATCTTTTTTCTATGCATAGAAATGGCATTTTATCTATGGGCATAAAATACGGAATGAGAAGATGAAGGACCACAAAAAGTGAATGACCTTAGTTACCACAAAATATGATTTTACTCTGTACTCCACAGATTAACTATCTTAATCTGTGCCAGATTACTTAAGTACTTCTCTACTTGAAGTAGGATGTAGGTCACGGATTATGTAGGTTCAGTGATGGGTTTTAGCCGCTAATTATATATTTAGCCAATGCTAATTATATAACTAGCATTTAGCCGGCTAAAAATATTATAATTAGCCATTGGCAGAATATACAGTTTTTTAATTTTTCACACATCAGAATAACTTTTTCGCAATTACCAATAAAATATCTATTTATTCTTACCTACTAGGTAAGTAAGCATAATATGTATTATTAGCAATGATGTGCCGGATAATTATCCATTTATAATTAACCGGCTAATTCTCGATAATTATTCGTCGGCTAAAAATCCTTTCAAAATTAGCAGGCTAAATATTATAGTACCAGTGGAAAAAATGGCCTCATAGGGAGATATATTGGAAGTTTTATTTATTTTTTAATTTAATTTAGTTAGTTTTATATTTTTATTTTTTAATTTGTACGATTATTTTTGATGCACTTAATTAAATGATGCAGATTGCGGTATTATAAAATAAAATACAAAATAATCGCTATCTCTAGATTTAATTTGAACTTATGTTTATAATACATCTGTTTATGGATTTCTTTTATAAAATTTTAATTTTATTAAGAATTTTCTACGAATTTCGGCATTAATTCATAAAATGTATTCTGCTATTTATATTAAATGTGTACCTCTTGGTCAATTCGGTTCCTTCTTGCTTTAGTAACTTAAAATCAGATAAAATAGTTAAATAAGAAAAAGTGAAATTATCAAACATGAAATATGTATATATAAACTGCTTGTGTGAGGTTGTGAAACAAGAAATAAGTTAAGCTCTAAGCTGAGAAGTTAGTCGTAACGTAATCGATTTTCTCGGTTGTCTATTGTCTATTCGATAGGTATTCATGAATGAACTGGTCGAATTGATACTCGATTACATGGATTAAATCAAATCGAGTTTTGAAATTCACAAATCACAAATGTCACTGACTGACAATTCTGACATTTCAGTTGTCAAATTGCTGTCTTCTTTCATCTATTTAAGCCGTATTAAACGTCACATAAGTAAAATGTGTCGACAAATAATTATTTAATTAAAAAATAGGGCATTTACTGTATCAAAAACATATTTTTCAAATTAGAATGTTAATTTTCTGAAATACATTGCAGTGCTACAAGGATAAACTGTTGTTACTCAATGTGTCATAATATAGGCAACCACAATGAAAAAATTGTTTTCTAAAATTGAAACAAAAATCGACAACACCTCCAGAGAAGGAAATAATTATATAGGAAAAGTGTTTACTGTTGGTCGGCAAACAGTTACAGTTGAGGATATTTTAGCAGAAGGTAAAACTAATTAATTTTTTTGGGTTGGACACAATTCTTATTTAATTTGAGCCATTTGTACGATGTATTCTAACAATTTTAATTTTACTTGGCAGGTGGTTTTGCGATAGTATATCTTGTAAAGGCTAATAATGGCTGCCGATATGCTCTTAAGCGAATGTATGTCAACAATGAACAAGATCTTAACGTTGCCAAACGTGAAATTCAAATAGCTGTAAGTTATTTTATAATAAATTGATTCAGTATTGATTCATTGTTCTCTATTTCTTTTAGAGTAATTTAAGTGGTCATAAAAATATAATTGGCTATGTGGACTCTAGTTTGACGGCAACAGGGGGTGGAGTTTATGAAGTTTTATTACTAATGCCTTATTGCCCAGAAAATGTTTTTGGATTAATGAAAGCACGTGGCAAAGCAAATTTTACCGAAGTAGAAGTTTTAAATATATTCTGTGATATGTGTGAAGCAGTTTCCCGGTTACATCATTGTAAAACTCCAATTATTCATCGTGATTTAAAGGTAAGAACTTCATTTAATAACATCCTTTTTGATAGTATTAGTGTGTTGTTATTTTAATTTTCTTGTGTAGTATGTATTGTTTTCTTATGACTAAGGAAATCACAATATTTCACATTTTGGATAGAGCATTTTTTCATGAATACATTAATATAGATGTCGACATATAAAGAAATTATGAGTAGGAACTATCAGTAATTAATGCTCATAGCATTGTGACCAACTACCAACAAATCTCCTGTTTAGCTTCAGGACTTTAAGAAATATTGAATAAAATTTAACAAGCATATAAATACCTGCAATAGCTCTCTGTACAACATTGCTTTCTACGTATCATATTCTCCAATCGAATTATACTCCAGCAGAAAGCGAGACTTGTTGATATTGATACTCTGTTTTACAATTGACTTTGGCTCGTCTTAGTTCGTAAAATTATTCACCATTCTGAAAACATAACAGTAAATTTGCAGTGGAATTTTAAAAATCTCAATTTACAATAATTTGTACGATTGCTGACACAGGATCAAGATGATCCTGTCAGTTTTGAGTTTTGACAAGTTTTGAAAATACAAGATACAAGTTGCAAGCACATAATTCCTGGAAAAAAATACATATTTATATATGTTTTTTTATAAACTGTTTAAATATTTAAAAGGCATACGTATTTAGTGAATGTGCAATGTTTTTTTTATTCAAAGTAGGTATGTCAGTGTGTTTCTTTATTTAATTTTTAATTACAGTATAACTTCGATAGTTCGGACACTCACTAGCCCGGACACTCCAGTAATCCGGACACTCTTGTTATTCGGGCATTTTGAGAATTTTGACTCTGTAATCCGGGCGATGAAAATATTACACATATGTATATACTACTTAAAACAATGCAAAACAAAAATTGACTTGTCTGAACAAGCAGAAATTGCTTACTCTAACATTTGTGGGCTGTGAATCATTCTGTGTTTGGTTTTCAAGAGAACAATCTTCCCGTGGAAGATGTATTGCTCCTGAAAACACTTGAAGAAAAAGCAACTGCTGTAGCTACATCAAAAAAAGTCCAAACCAAAATAGAAACGTATTTTAAAAGAAAATAGATTTCTCCGCAGATTACATACCTAATTACATATTATTATGTATTACATATTTACATATGTACAACATACAATATGTACGTAATATGTATTATGTTTTTGCTTTTTGTATATTTTATAAGTTTCTGTTTAATTTTTTTTAATAAACTACAATTTTGACAGATTATGAGTTGTTTTCAATTTCAAAAAAAAAAACTCCAGTAATCCGGATACCTCGATAGTCCGGGCATATGCCGGAACTATATCCGCCCGGACTATCGAAGTTGTACTGTACATACCTAAAGCTTTATTTCCTCCCCAAAAAAAGTATAACTATTTATAAATACCCTGTTAATAGAAACACACTACACACTACTATTGACGCCTTAAAGTTTTCCTAACTTAAGAAGCTAAATTAATCCAATTTGGAACAGTTTTATATATTCTATAAACATATTCGAGTATATACAGTGCTTTCATAAAGTAGTGGATAAATTCATTATTTCATATATACCTACCCAATTTTTTTACAAAATTGGTATGATAATGATAACCCTAGACAAATTATAATTATTTATTTAGGTCCAATTACAGGATAAGGAGATGCATGAAGTACCTATATAAAAAAAATTATTATTGTAATAATTCATACACTGATGCTTAGCTACCGTTGATAGCTAAGTATCAGTTTTCATTCTACCATTCTTAGATATATTAATAATTAGAAATAGTGAAAATAAGTTAAAATTTGACATATACAGAAAATATACCAGTACTTTAAGATATATCCCTAAGGACTCTCTCACCATTGTGCTCAACACAAAATGGCGAGTTTAAATTTTTTAATTCATCGCCTATTAAGCTTCCCTCTAAATAAGAAGAGGTTTGAAAAAAAAAAATCATTGATTAGCTGTGAGTAATTGATATTCTGTAAGTTTAATTGATAAAATAATTAGGAATTGTAAATTTAAAGACACACTTCGAAATTCCTCGAATTTTCAAAATGAAAGAAAATCCAAAAATTCATATCTATTCCATACAATCCTCGTTTCACCCGTGGTTTTGGTAAGGTTTTTAAAGATATGGGTATGTCAGTGGTTTATTCATCGGGAAATAAACTACAACAACTTTTAGGCAATCCTAAAGGCAAAATAGAAATTAATGGAAAGTCGGAGATTTACGGAATTAGCTGTAAAGACTCCAATCAAAAGTATGTTGGACAAACTAGAAGGTCAATTGAAACTAGTTTCAAGGAACATATGCCTCATCTCAAATATGGTAGAACAGATAAGTTTAGTGTCATTCAACATGCATTTGAGAACAACCATAAAATAGATAGTATTAATTTAAGACTATTAGGAATGTAACAAATTCCAGACAGCTGAATGCTTTTGAGAGTTTGTAAATGTAAAAATAGTACTACTGGTGACAGAGGGCCAATCCTGTATAGCCCGCTTTATTCGTTAGTAACTCACGGTTCACTGATCCGTCGCGGCGGTTCACTGATGCGTCGCGATGGTTCAGTGAAGAGCGCATAATCGCAAAACCGGTCAGTGTCTGATGGTCGGTGTCGATGAAAGATGTGGCAACTCCTATGGAGATGCCGAAGTAACGCAAAATATCAGTCGGGGCATAGTGGCCGTGGAGTAGTTGTTTTCGGAATCTCCTTCAAATATTCAATAATTTTGTTTGTTTATTGAAGAAGATAATGTCAATGTACCTATCTTCTGTTATGCAAGTGGCTTAAGTGAGTTACTTATTAATAGTCTGTGATATAAAGGCTTTGCTAAAACATTTTTATTTAATTACCTCAGACATAAGACATAAGTATTATCAAAGAAAATATTTATTTTTTGATCCTACTCTCGAACCTACTATTAACATCTACTTAATGAAAATTGTTTTATAGTTATATTGTCCTAAATAAAATAAAAGATTTGTTTTTCCCAGATCTTAACATTGATATAAAAGAAATATCTCTTTATTAACTCAACATTAACTTTTATGCAATAAAATTTTTAGTTTGTTATTTCGTAATTATAATTATATAACCATGGATTAATTCTAATATCCCCTATTGTAGCAGTTAAAGGTATACATCACAGTAATAGTTATTACATTTTAACAATTCAAAATGTATCATTTGAGTGTGTAGTGAAGTTTTTGATTGTTGTTGAGTATTGTATTTTAGTTTACAGTATTCAGTATTTTAATTTACCTATTTGAACTTTTTATTATAGCCATATCATCTTCATTTTATAATGTACATATACTCATTCATATACTAAAAGTTGAACTCTGGAAACTATGGACTATTATATGATGTTGGTTCATGATTTTGTGACTCGAGAGAATAAACTGAGCTTAACTCTTAATTTTAATCTTAGAAAACTGTACTTAGAATATTTAGTTTAGGTAAGCAGTTTTAGCTGTGTATAGCGAACATATATAAACATTTGATATTGTTACGAATTTAACTTACAGTCTCAGAGTTTCTTCAGCCACTTCAGGTCTCCCAGAATTCATTAGGTAATTACTCTTATTCCATGATCTTTTTGAAAATAAATCATAATGGATTGTTACCTCTTGATAAAAAAAAAAAAATGAAATGTAATGTGGATGTAGGTAAAAAATCTCATATTTACAAAAAGAAAATTACCTTAAATAAAATATTTCTTCATTAATTTATTTTATAGAACATTAATAATTTTGCTTCAAATGAGTTTCTAATTTGTATATAAAAAACTGGAAACTTTTATACTTAACAGTATACTCAACAAACTAAAAGTGAAAGGTGTAAAAGATCATGCTGAATCGAAATATGGGAAAATATAGTAGGTAACACTGATGTAGTTTTCCACATAACACTAAGAGACTATATTGCAGTAGACGCGCGTTTCGCCAACCAAGTTGGCATCATCTGGCGATGATTAAAACTGACATCAGGTGTACATTAGCTACAAAACTGACATTAGGTATATTAGGTGTTCCGTTATAAGTTTAAGTCACAATCGATGGGATGGGACTGATTCTTAACTACCGATGGTAGTGGCAACTAAGAATTAGTTTTGGTGTCTTTAAACACATGTTTTAGTTTCATAATTACATCCCAAATGTTTATTTATTTGGAGATGCCGAAAACAACTACTCCACGGGCGTTTAACATATTGAAAAATGATTATTGAACGTTAAGTTTAAATTGGTGGTACGAGCCCCTTCCCATTTCAGTTGGCCCACCTACTGAAATATTAGTTTTTGGGCTAGGACCAAAGTATAATAAATACAACAGGTGGTTTTCACGCCCCTAAGTAATTAACAGATAATATCTAGTAGAAAATATCAATGTCATTGTTCTCTATTCAAATTTGTAACGAAAAGCAAAAATTTTGCAAATCCAGCACATTAACCCATGTTTGTTCTGGCACAAAGGACGTCTATAATCGAAGATGGCTGTGGAAAAACTGACGCTGTAACAATTGCTAATCCTCATATAGCTGTCAGTACGCAGTTGGTATAGCTTCAAGCACTTAAATATCTGTGTTTTTTAAAATGGGTAGAGGAAAGATTATTGATGCGAAAATTCGTTCGCTAATTATAAAGTTTTTCAATTCCGGTAAATCAAATTCAGAAATTGCAAGTTTATTAGATTTATCACGGTATAGTGTAAGAAATATAGTTAGACGATATAAAAATACCGGCTCAATTGCTACAAGTCCTCGATATATTAAAAGAAGTAAAATTACAAATGTGGATAGGCGATCGTTAAAAAGGATTATCCAGAAAAACAGACGGGCTAATTACCTTGAGCTAAGTGCTCTATGGAGTGACGCCGTTGGAAGACGAATTTCGAGATCCACAACGCACAGGGAGGCCCACAAAATGGGATTTGGCACTTACAAGGTAATTTTTCTAATAAGAATTATTGAAATAGAAAAATGAGAAGTGACAATATTTTGCTTTAGGCCAAAGAAAAGCCACTTTTAACACTCCAGCAGAAGAAAAATAGAGTAAGATGGGCAAGAGAACATAAGGATTGGACATCTCAGCAATGGCGTGCAATACAATGGAGTGATGAGGCCAGATTTGAAGTGTGTGTTGGAGACATTCGAAGTCGCGTTATTCGACAAAAAAAATGAGGCTTTTCACGCTGACTGTCTCAAACGAAAAGTAAAATTTCCTGTATCCGTTATGGTCTGGGGAAGCATGTCATCTAAAGGAGTGGGAAAACTTCATTTTATTGACGGAATTGTAAATACCGACAAATATTTAGCCATTTTAGAGGAATCTCTCTTACCGATCGTGGCAGAATGTCTGTCATCCCGCCAAGAATTTGTGTTTCAGCAAGACGGTGCAGCATGTCATACCTCAAAGAGATCATTAAAATGAATAACTGATCATGGTATAGCACTTTTAAAATGGGTTTCCAGCAGTCCAGATTTATCACCAATTGAAACTTTGTGGCACGAGATGAAAAAGGTGCTACGAAAACAGCCTGCTAGAAATATTCCTGAGTTGAAGCAAAGACTTCAGCAAATATGGGATTCTTTTACACCAAAATTATGCCAAGACTTGGTTAACACGATGCCCCAACGAATTGCAGCTGTAATAAAAAATAAAGGCGATGTTACCCAGTGGTAAACTTAGAAATTGTTTTGTTAGTTTTACCCTATTTGTTCCCATTTTTCTTATTTGCCTTTATTTTCTGTTAATTGTTAGTGTTCGTCGCTACATATATATTTTTTATTTTGAAAATACTATTTAAATGATAAACAAAGTTATAAATTAAAGTTGTACTTTTATTTTTGCCTTCTAAAAGCGAAGTTTCTGGGAAATCTTATGGTGGGCCAACTGAAACGGGAAGGGGCTCGTATATGAACATATAAAGATCCCCAAATAAAATATCTTTAATTTGGCGGCAAGAACGGGTCGATAATAAGTGAAATGTGTATTAACAGAGAAAAAGAACAGTGCATGGATGGGTGGAGGTACCGATATCTATGGGTGCGAGACGTGGCACGGGTGGCAGAGGTCAGAGGTGTGACCACAGAGGTAGTCTGTGGGTGTGGCTCTCAATTGAGTTCCCTCAGTAAATAACCAATTAGAAGTATTTTTCCATTTATTATGTCATTTAACTTTATTTAAATATTTTTATTTGGAAACCAGCATAGTTTTTTATTTATTTTTTTTTGACAATTGTCAAATTTATTATTAGGTATGTACAGATGTTAATTTTTGTAAGTATTTTTAGTTTAAAAATAAAATGTCTTGCGACGGTTTAGATTTTTCTGGGTATTCCAGCTATATAAACAGAAAAAGAATTGAAAATAAGAATCAGCAATTATAAACTAAATTTGTTTTTTTTTGTTAAATATTACTGTATATTATTTCAGATTTAGATAAGGTGTTCTCTCACCAATATATTGATATCGTAGACATTGTTAGGTCTATCTCTAATAATAAGGGAAATATTTCGAAAGAGTGCCACAGAGCTAATTTTTGTGACTGAAAATATCCCATAATAATAATAATAATAATAATAGTAGACCATAATAAACCCATCTACTCCTTTATCAATGTATTGATGAGTGGATATTCTGAGTGAAATTCTATCCAAAAATAAAATAATGTAATAAAAAATGTAAATGTTTGATAAATTTAATTTTAAACCTTTTTAGTTAAAAATAATATCTTGCATTTGTAAACTTTAGCAACTTTTATTTTCCAACTTGATATATGTTATTTCTATGTATGTAATAATTCATATTTTCGATTAGTATTTTGCTTAGATTCTGTAATGTAGTGGTTTTTTTAGAAATAATTATTCTACGTATACATGTGAGATGTATGTTATTGAACCCATGATGAAAAAAATTGAATTTTTCTCGAAAAGTCAAAAATATCAAAAATGTTTCTGCTTCGTTTTTTATCATATTATTTCATGTTAGCTTCATACAGTGAGAACATAAAGGTTGGGACAAAACTAATTCGATAAAATCGTTACAAGACAAGTAAGAAAAATGTTTGGACAGATATACGTTGTTTTTTGGATGGGAATTTTTCGGTATACATATATTTTTTGACGTTGGAGACATGCTATTACAATTAAATTAATAAATTTCTTGCTAAATTTGTTATGTAACCTACTACAAAATGTTTACGTAGCATATGTAAAAATTGTGCTATGTAAATGGCATCATCAAATAAGGGTGTTGCCATTTAAAAGATACCGATGACGTCATAACTCTAACAGGATTGACGTCACAAATAATATAATATGTATACCAACAAAATACCCATCCAAAAAACAAAATCTGAATATTTTTTCATACTTTCCTAGTATTTTACAATTTTATTGAATTTGTTCCAACCTTTATGTGCACTGTATAACAGGTTAGAAATGGATATAATTTTTTCAAATATTTTACAATTTTGCATATTGTGACTTTTCAAGATATGCCTTATCTTCATTGTCTCAGAAAGTGAAAGGAGATTTCTTCGTTCTCACCACATTCTGGACTAATTGATGTTTTACCTCATTAATTGCTTTATAATTTCGGGATTGTCATTTCATAGTCAAGTTAACTTCTGTTTCTTCTGCAGTTTTCCGCCAATATCACGTAAGTCTATTAGCTCAGGGTTTCGTTAATATTCCTTCTAGTAATCCCTAAAAAGGGGTTGAGCTTCTTGACAAGAGTCGTAGGAACCAAGTTGGGTTAATTTGTCAATTTTCTTGTTTCCTGGGACTCATACATAACTGAGTATAATCCATAGTCACAGATGTCAATCGTCAGGAAGTTGATAGGTGGTATATTTTGACTCAAGATGTTTCATCTTCTCTCCTGGTCTATGCTTTATGTCGCAATGGAGACCTTTCATTATGATCCACCACTGTGCTACACTCGGCAATAGGTCTCATATAGTAAAAGTTGACAACATAAAAAAAATATATTATAAAGAAAAGATTTAATTCCAGTTTAATAAATACTAATTATTTTAATTGATTCTACTACAGCAAGTCTTGAGTTTAAATGAATAAATTTAATTGAACCTTACTGGTCATGTGACTGTGGTAAATAACTAATTAAAAAGTCTCTGAGTTAATTCTATTATAAATAATTAATTATTCTAAGTTGCAAAACATTTCTACTACACTAGGGCAATAATTTAGTAGGTTCGTTAAGATTTTGTGCCTATTTATTTCTTGGTTAAGGAAATAAGACAGGAAACTAAGTGATTTTATCATTAATTTATTGATGAAAATATATGGTACAGAATAGTTATAAATTATATTATTTATAGGTCAAGTATTATGGGAAAATGTTAGTGAATTGTATTTATGTCCCCAAATTTGTTTGTAACAGTCCAGTGATAAAGGAATTTGGGGGTTGAGAAAACATCCCTATATTATATTTTTAGGCGATTACTTTTATCGAGGATTGCTGCCCTCTAGAGAGATTAGGACCTAATAGTGAACTATCCTTGTACATTGTTTTTTGTAATTTGGTTTTATTTACTACCCCAAAACGGCTATTTCAAATCGTACTGTATATTAGTAGTGAGTATATTGTCTTATTGTTTATGGAAATTTTATTTAACATCTAATAACAAAAATAGTTTCCTTTTGTTTTGCTTTCAATGTTTTATTTTAGTAATTTTTAACTAAGGTATGGTATGATATAGCTAGAAAATTGTTTGGCGCCCCTTCAGTTTATGTAACTTCTGTTTTTATATATCATAACCCACTCTCGACTCCAGTGATGCTTAGTCGGTCATGCCATTGTTGTTAACCATCATAAAAATATACGTAATAATATAGATACTAAATTTATTAAAATACACAGTAATGTGTAGGTAATATATTTATGTATATTGAACTAATAGTATATTGTCTAATTTTTACGATATAAAATACAATATGAAGGTGACCAAAATCTTTAGTCAACAAATTTTCGTATATATTTTCTTCAGCTTTACTTGAATTTTAGGTAGAAAATATTTTGGTAGGAGAAAATGGAAATTATGTAATATGTGATTTTGGATCTGCCACAGGAAGGGTGTTAAATCCTTCTGAAAAAGGTGCCACCACTGTGGAAGAAGAAATTAAGCGTTATACAACATTGAGCTACAGATCACCTGAAATGGTGGATATGTATAGTGGTAAAGTGATATCTACAAAGGCTGATATTTGGGTAATATATTATTTGTTGTTCTTTAGACAAGTGATTTAAATTGTGTTTGATTCAAAATTTCTATACTTGACATTTTATTAATTTCTTTAATTTTATAAAATGTATACAGTGATATACTATACTCCGGATACAACTCGGGTCACATGGCTTTAAGATTACTACTTTTTAACTGGAATATTCATCAAACGGCAAGTGTGGTCGTGTGATACTTATGTATTTGAGTTCTCCACTCAATGGTAGTTTTATTTTTACGTTTCGTCATTATTTAATATTTACTGGAAATAGGGCTATCAAGAAACCTTTCATTAGATATCCTCTCAGCTTGATGTAAATTACGCAGATTTTTGACATAAATAAAGATAGGTTTAGTATCTTTTTCTCTTCCAACGGTTAGACGTAAACCATTATTTCATTAACTGCATGAACCGTAAAAAGAAAAATTGATAGTTATCAGTTGTAACAGGCTACCCTTTGTACTATAAATATTCTCTAAAATTTACTTGTTTACAGATTTATCTCGAAATTAGTCTAATTTTAATACTAAATAAATTTTTCTGTCGTTGGGTTCAACGGCTTTGATATACATATAAAAAGGTTTCCCGAGTTACCATGGATAATTTGATGATAGGCCTCGATGGATGGATGTATTCCTGATACACTCCTAGTTACAAAGATTTGGATAAATGTGCTTCTCTTTTGGGAATGGTTTTTAATAAGGAAAATAGAATTGAAAAACTTAAGCAAAATTAAAATACAAATTACTGAATTAATTTTGACTACTAAATTAATGACTGAAAACTAACGAACAATGAATATGAATGAACTTTATATGAAATTTCTAACAGCATCTAATTCAAGCTGGAGGAACATATTTTGCACATTCTTGGTGGTTTGCCCTCATACTATGAGGCAAAGTTACCAAGCACCAAGTACCAACATCTTATTCTAAAGTCATGGCAAAAGAAACTAATGATATTTTCTCTAGAGACTTTCGAAACAAAGCATCTTTGCCTTTTGATTTTAAATCTATGATTCTCATTGGTTGTTAGAATATGTTCCTCCCTCTCTGCCTAGTACTGCGAACGGTGGTATCCTTGCCAGAATTTAGCTATATTATGGTAAATATGTACTGATTTAATATTAACCTGAAAACCTTCTTACGATGGTTCCAGAATTGGGGGAATTACCATTGACTTAATGACTATATTTTATATCTGGAAAATTATTCGAAAAACCAACGACTGTTTCATGTCTTACTATCCCTTTTCATTACAAATATATTTATACGGGTTCTTTCTTTCTTAGATTCTTCTGTCTCTTTAGTTACATTTACTTGTTATGATTAACATGCCGTTGGGCGCCATTCTCAAGTAGACACTGTTGCGTGCCCAGGGTGTTTCAGAGTCTGATTTGAATCAACCGTTATTCTTAGAACGGTACCATAAAATTGGTAAACCAAAGTATATTAAATAGCGTTTATGAGTAAACTGACATTTGTTAAAGTACCAGAAGTGATTCTATGAACTCGACTGATTTAAGTCCCCTGCGGGATATTACTTTCTAAGGATATTTAATTTCCAAAACAAAACTATAACTTGACATTTACATTTGGGTAACAATAACTTAGAACTTGAGCTTTTGTCACACAGTGACATAAAATAAACTATGATTTACGTAACTGTGGAATTAATTGACAAAATGTAAAAATGAAACCCAATGTAAAAACAAAACCGTTGGGTAAAGAACTCAAAGACCTTTCAAATGAGGCATCACATGACTTCAGTTGCCATTTAAAGTTTTAAAGTTGATAGCGCTGCCAGTGTTATCTTTGAGTATTCTGGTTTCAATTTTACACTGAATAGTAGTTAACTTAAAGCCATGTGACTTCATTTGGTTCAAAAGTTAGCAAGTGTAGTTTGAATAAGTAAAGTTTCAGTAAGTAATTTTAAAAAGCTTTTCTTAAAAAAAAAATAACTGGTTTCAAACTGTAAGAATATTGAGGCAACTACAAAACTCTCCAACCTGTTGTTTTGAAATGCTACTGAAGTCTGCTGCGCCACAGTGACAGTTTGGAGAGATAACGCACTTTTGTAAATTCAGCACAGTTTTATGATGGATGACGTAACTGATGGATGTGATGAATTTATGCTGGACATGTGATTCCATCAGAACAATTAACAGTTATGATTAATTTACGAACTGAAGTTAGGTTTAATGATAGATGGAGACATGCGCATAAACGTCCATTTCATGAATCTCTGTGAGTAAGAATTTTGTCTCCCCAACCAAAATGTCCACTGGAATTTGTTCACCCTCCATTGTGACTAACAAATCTACTAGGTACTTTGTGCTTACTTTTATGCTTTTATCAAAATTGCATCCGTTGAACCAAACAAAAAACAACATACTAACCTCAAAATTAATGACATGACAGTTCCTCCTCTTTTTTCCATCACAAAATTTGAAATCCATCATAACTATTTAATGATGGAAGTGATGGTTTTCTGATGGAACATCATACAATTTTGTGCTTAATTTACGAACAAGATTGACAGCCCATCATAAAGCAATTGCTGAATTTACGAACAGCTTTTACTGTTTTGTGATGGAAATGATTCCATCTTTTTGAGAAATGATGGATTTATGAAAGCGCATATAAGAAAATTAATACCCTGCATATTAAGCAGGTGGTTCTGGTTCTACGAATTTTTCTTATGCTTAGTTATTCATATTAATTAATAAACTATTAGATATTTTCGTAATATGCCGTTATTGTTCCGTAATATTATTTAAGTTATATGCATGTAGGACTGTATGTCTAAAGGAATACCAAAATTCAAATGTCAAATATGATAACCAATTATAAAAGGCTGGTGTAACCTTTAATTTTTATAAAGTAAATTACGTTGGTGAAGGCGTTCGTGTCAGAACTTCGGTGAGGAACATATTTTTTGAAGCCGATTATTTATACATAGAGATTTGTCTACTTGGAATGTTTACACAAAACTGTTGAAATAAAGATCCATGTAAATGGGCTTATCTTTGTATATTTCCAGTTTACACAATTGACCTAATTGAAATTTTCTGTATTAATTTGTTGTTTATGATTAACTCTACTCTGAGAAGATTTTAATAAGCATCTGTTTTAGGCTCTTGGTTGCTTGCTGTATAAATTGTGTTTTTTCACTTTGCCATTTGGTGAGAGCACTTTAGCAATTCAAAGTGGAAATTTTAGCATTCCAGATCATTCGCGTTATTCTACAGGTCTCCATAAATTAATTAGTAAGCATAACCATAATATGTAACCTTATCAAATAAATATTATATTTTCTTCTACTAGGATACATGCTGGAACCAGATCCAGACCAGAGACCAGATATTTATCAAGTTAGTTGCATAGCTTTTCAGTTGCTTCGGAAAGACAATCCAGTAACGAACTTAATGGTAAGCACTTTTTTATATCGGTATGTAGAATCAATTATTATAATTTGTCTGTAAATTATGTATTGTTTGTTTTTGTTTATAATACAGAAAACCCCAACTCCTAATATAGAAGAACTGCCAGTTCCACCTTTGGAATCTGAATTGAAGAAGACTCAAATTAAAGTAATAAATAAGGCTCCCATTGTGCCTGCAGTCGAGGGAACAAGTGTAATGCCGAGACAACGACCTAAAGGAAGTTCATCAACCCCATTAAGTCTCAATAATCTTCCCCTGACCATTAGTCCAAGCCCAACATTAATTAAAAAGTCACAGAGTCCCATTGCTCAAAATTCCCAACAAAATTTCCAAGGTAACATTGCCTATACTCCATCTTTCCCACCCAGCATTAATTCAAACCCTCAGAGTTTTTCACCAGTCTGTGATTTCCAATCAAAACCGGCTTTTTTCTCTGGCACAGAATTACCTCAACCTCAATTGGACTCCCTATTTCAGTCCTCTGTTTATCCTGACCCATTCCGAGATGATACAGCATCACCCACAACTTTAACAGATGTTACTAATGACAACAAAGCAGATAATTTTTCTAACCAGTGCCCAGCTGGCGTTCCAGTGAGTGTTGTTTCCCCATTATCACCAGAAAATCCACTGTTTGGCTCGGGTAATGTTAATCATGGAATTACATCTCAGATGAAATCTGGACTAACTGAATCGAGTAGTATTGTCGGAACAACAAACACTCCTCCCTCAACACCAACACTTTCTATTCCCAAAGGACACCGTCGTAATATGAGTGACACGACTGCTTTTAATAAGTAAGTATATCGGATTAATACTGTCAGGGCTCTAACTACATAGTGTTCAGTAATAAATGGACCATACTTAGATACCATACCAGTAGATTCTATAAAAATTGAATTCATATAATAATAATTGACATTAAATTTTTTCTGTCCAAAATACAGGGCGTTGAACTCCAAAAAATAAAAATTAAGTTTAGCCATATCAGAGAAACATACATACATGTATACATATAATATACAGAACATACGATAAGCTATACTTTATATATACAGGGTGTCCCACCAGGAAACAATGTGATCAATATTGAAATTTTCTGAAAATTAACTAAATTAACTTAATAATAATTAACTTAATTTGATAAAGTCATACCTAACAACTCAACTGATTTATTATCCTACAAAAATACTTTCTAGTGGTCTATTAAAAAAAAAAATATGTATGTTGTGTTGACATTTTATTTCTTTTTGAATTTTTATTTTTAACAAACAAAACCTATAAATTGGAATTTTTTTTGATATGTATTATGTGTTAAGTATATATTTTCTATTTCAGAGCTTATGCTACCGAAACGTCTCAATTTTTGGCACCATTTGAATCCTCGATGAAATCTCGGATTAGTGACTCACCAACTCATAGTGGTGACGATGTCAACAGACCGTTAGCTCCAATTGGCACCTCCGCGTCAACATCTGACGTGAGCCATGCTATGACTCCAGACAGCAGATCACTTTCTGCCGATGTTGCAGACTGGAATCCATTTGAAGAAGCACCATTTAGTCAGATGACTGAAGATCATATTTTTGGTGCTGAATTTGATAAAATAAGAAAGGGTAGCCAGAGCAGTAAGTAGACAATAAAATGGTTTATTTTTATGTAAATTCTATTTATTCTCGTGGGTATGTACCATTATAAGAATTAAATTAATAGCAAACTTAATATTTTAATACATTTTATTCACACTCTGATTTTCAGAATATTTTTGACACACAAATCAATTGTTTTAAAATGTAAACGCTTATATAAAGTTAAATATATTGTATAGTTTGAATCTTAAGTATTTTGAAATAAATAAAAAAGTTTCATGCAACATGTTTACGAATTAATATACTTTATGTTAAATTTCATATTTATTTCATAAAGTTTCATTTATACTGCCCATTTTAACTTGCCGTAAAATAATAATGTTACCGTCAAATGCCCTAACTTTGGACACTTTTTGAACTTTATTTAAGTTACCAATAAATCAGGCAGATTTAGATTAAACCATCTTTGCAAGCAATCATAAAATTATATGTGACTAGTTAAAAGGAGCTCAAGTATACAGTTTACAGGGCCCTAATCAGTGCTCGGGCTTCCGCCTAATTATGTAACAAGGTCTATTGAAAACTGGATCAGAAAGAGATCTGAGAAAGAATGGTCGAACGGGACTGGGCTGCGACAAACCAGGCTCTTAATTGAAGGGCCTTGGTCGAATGCAACTCAATCAATACTTGCGCTAAGTCGTAACAGCATAAGGATTGTCACAGGACTGTTAACAGCTCACGGACGGCTCAACATACTTTTGGCCTTAGTGACTCTTAAAAGGTGCAGGTTTTGTGACACGATGACAAGGACACCATTCACATTTTCTGTCGCTGTGCCTGCCTCATGGTCAAGAGACAGAAACATTTGGGTGCAGCGTTTCTCCTGCCCTGGACATTAGACAGTTTTCACTAGAACTGGTATTGTGTTATTTGCATTACGTAAACAATCTCCGTATGTTACCACCATTTGGATTGGAGTAGAAGGCTATGTGCGTTATGTTTCCTGGTCGGACTTATTCTAATTTGTTGTGCTTTAGGGGCGCCGTGTTACCGGGGGTTATGGATTAATTGGCGTCACTTTTAAAAGGTCGAGTACAATATTTTATTTTTCGATTTCCTGTTTCTATTAGACCTTCCGAATACCTGGTTAATATGAATGACATGATGACTGAATCACCCTGTAAATGGTGCGGCACATTCAAGTAGCACCATGTATGTGTGGTCCGAAGTTAAGCTGGTGTCCAAACTTAGGGCATTTGATGTATCTCTATCTCCTCTCGTGCCATCTATCGGAATGCCTTGAGGTTTTTATATTATAAATAAATATGAAGAATATCTTAGCTACCCCTTTGATTTTCAGCATACGAGTATTTGTAGCAGATGAAAAAAATTATGGGGCAAACATTGACAGTATTCGAGTTTTACTTATGTACAATCTCCAATATAAACACCACCATTAATTCCTTAACACCATAATTTCTTTTTTAGGTATACAAGGTGTTAAGTCTCGTGAAAGCCTTGTAATGTCTGTCACAGAAGATCCATTTAGTAGTGCCCCATTTAGTCTTCCCATTCGCATCCGTGATAGATCCAACAAAACAGGACTACATTCCTCAGGTAATTAGTCTTAATTCTATAGAACATAGGTGGCTCCATTAGTTTTTTATTTAACCAGAGTAAATTAAGATTAAAAAGTATTTTAGATTTTGAAATAATAATTAACTAAAATGTTGTCTTATCTTATGAAATAAAGTAGTTATTTTGTTCTTTTAAAGATATTAGGTAATTGTTGTAGATTCGGTAAACATTCATTAAACTCCTATTCACAGATTTATCAGAATATAACTGGTACTAATAGGTACTCTGAAAGAGGAAAGGTGTACTTACATATAATAATATTTAATTAATTTTAATAACTGGAAGCATAAAATTCATCACAAAATAAAATGTTCACAATTATGTAATTATAGGCATATTTTAAATTTTTAAAAGTTTCACATATTGGATAATAATGGAGCTTTATAAGTTTTGTCGTTATCAGAAAGTTATACATTGTATAACATTTCAAGCCATTATTTCTTTTTCCAAAATTTATGTGTCCACTTGAATCAACCATTGATCAATATTAAATTGTTTTCAATGCCAAAAAATAAAATAGGTATTTTCTAATATCATTATTAATCCTTATTTTTCAAATATATGCATCTACTTCACAACAGTAGTTAAATAATAATTATATTTACACATCTTAGCCGGCAATAGAGTATATTTGTTCCACGCACATGTAATGGGGTTTGAAATAAAGCGTGCTCTTTAAATATAATTTCTGATATAAAAAATTTAAAGAAATTTATAGTTTCAATAATTATATTTGGTAAACCACTCGAGGCATATCTGTTCTCGTTAAGGCGCTGCATTTGGGTCAATATTAAATTTTTTATATTAAACAGTGCTGAAAAGTGATGTGAATATGGATTATGAGTACTACTAAATGGGCAGTGTTCTGTGTTGAGAACTGCCTCAGTCATAAAATAATTTCAAACTTCAACTTAGAATTTTACTGTTTGCCCCGAATATGGGCAGAAATGTTGGAGATGCTTTGTGAGGCTTCACAATATGATTTTAACTCACTAAATGCATTTCGTTTTCAAGAAGTTGAAGAATGAAACATTTGAAGTAGTTTTTAAAAGGAAAACAGTAACATTTTATTGTCATACTTACAATATTATGTGTTCATATAATGTCTTTTGATATTTGTGTTTACCATTTGAATGTTAACTAACATTTTTGTCAGTCATCGTTCGGATACTAACATTGTTGGGATGTACAGGTACACATTTTAAAAATATTTTCTCAAAAGGCAATATTAGATTTTTCTTGTGAAACAGATATCATGATATAACATGGAAATCATAAGATTTAGTTTGCCGCTAAACTAAGGACAAAATATTAATAATGATTATTTGAATTGAGTCTGATGTTAATTTTTTTTACATATATTTTAACTAGACTAAAGTTTACATAATGTGTAATAAAAATATCATTAATAGTGATATTGTACTTAATATTGAAATATCAAATGGTATTAGCATTCCAAAATAAATATAAAGACAACTTTTCCTAGTCAGATAGATTTTGTAAATATTTGTTTTAGACAGTTCTTGCAAAAGTGATGAAATTATATAATTTAATTTAATGTTATAAAAATGTATGTGGTGCAAATTTAACAGTTCCTTGTATACTTTGTTCACTATTATATATATTTGCTTATGTTAGTTAAAAACTATACATTGCTTTGCACGTGTGAGAATTAGCTACAGGTTAATACCATTCATATGTTGACAAAGTTTATGCCTTCAAATAAAAATTGTTAGTTTACAACAACTTGCATGGTGTCAAGTTTCTTGTTAATAAAATCATTGTACACAGAGAATATACATTTTTTTTTTGTAATAAGCTGCTGTAATTTGTGAGAAACTTTCCAAAAAGAGGAAAGAAAACAAACAATTATTAAAGGTTTCTTGATAGATGAAGGCTTCTTTAATAAATTTTGTAATATAGTAATGGTATTTCCTATGTAATATAATAATTAGTACTAGATGTATATAAGTATAACGGCTCTAATAAAACAACATTAAAAATATTGAACATGTTTTACTTCAGGTAGTTTGTACATTAGTAATAGCAAAAAGTAACTTGATTCTGTATAATTTACAGAAAGTCCTTTCGATGAGAGCACTCTTATAAAATTTTAAAATTCTTGTTTTTCATGCTTCGGACGAAATGCACCGTACTGAAAAAATGTTTTAATAGTCTATTGATGATATTGGGAATTAATGTATATGTATCGCGATAACATTCAGCAAAACCACAACATGTTCGGCATATAATTTTATTACTTACATTCTTCATAAATAAACATCAAATTTATGAAATCATACTGCACCTAGAATATTATAATAATCAATTATAATACTCATAATTAATAATTAAAAGATATTTAGGTATTACCTACAAAAAACTGCAAACATTTGATTTTGTCATAATCGGTTGCTTAATATTAACGACCATGTCTAATTTACAAAAATTCTTTCCAATGTGCTATGATTTTTCCAAAAATTTTTAGAAAAATTCAAAACAACCGGCTGAATTTCAATATACACTGTTAAGCATAACAATGACCTGTCAAAAGTGGCTGCCTAGGGTCAAAATGTGTAAATTTCAGTAAGGAACAATAATGGTGGCTCCAATTTTATTTACAAACATACAATTTAATTACTAGAGGCAGGATATATCTTATAAATACATGAAAGGGTTTTTTACCTGCATATTTTGTTATATTTTCCAGTTTTTAGCAGATGGATGAAAACTGACCATAAATAAAACTCTTTTCAATCAATATTTCTGAATTCTAGCGAAAGATAATCATCTTTAATGTTATTTCAAGATAAAAAATTAGTTTTAGAATTTCTGAATATGTGGTACGTACTTTTTAAAAAATCATAAAAAATTATTTTGTTTGACCCAAGGAAGTAATTTTTTGTCATGTGTTCTGGAATGCCTAATTTATGAAACCTAACCTAAAATTTTATGTAGGATACGAAAATTAAAAGAAGTAAGTAGTTCGATTCTGTAGAACATGTATCTATATTATAACTGATTTGCTAATTAAAGATATTTTATTCGAACCATACGAATAAGACACTATAACATTAAATTATTTTGTTTAAAAAGAGGGCCATTTCGGGACTGTTTGAGATCATAAGAACTGTACAAAAAAGAGATTATTGTACAGTTGTACTGTACCGAAAAGTAATTTGATGTTGACATTGCACGTCACATTATATATTGAAGTTTAATTAAATAGAAAAATAGAAACAGATAGTGACTCCGATGAATCGGTAAACTGGAGGTGCTAATTAGAAGCGGTTGGAAAAAAAATATGTTAAATTCATACAAAAAATATATTTTCGAGACTCGTAAAATTCCCTCGTCCCGAAAACGTGTATTTTTTGTAGTAGTTGAACAGATAACTATTTTTAATCATAATGACAGCAGTAGCCGTGGTATGCCAAATTTGCCATTTATTTAAAATGAAAGAACATCTACCTACAAATAATATACATACTGATTCGGTAATATGCTAACAGATGCAGACAAGATTTTGGTCTTGTGATTACAAATGAAATAGAGCAACGGGCAATAAATAAGAAAAACTTCATATGTTTTTAATATTTTATAAATTTAAATAATTATTAACATTATTGCAAGAAAACGAAGTGATTTAGTTACATATGTAAGAAAATTTTGTAATAATTGTCCTCAACATATAATTGATGTGCTTCTTGGATTTTTTTAATTTGAATTATTGGATTATTAATATTACACATTCCAGGACACGTCACAAAAATTAGTATCATGGGTCAAACAAAGTAAGTTTTTGTGTTTTTTCTAAGAGTATCATATCCAGAAATTCTAAAAGGATTTTTTATGTATAATAACATTAAAGACGTTGAATCTTGCTGGAATTCAGAAATATTTTTGGAATGATTTTTATGACGAATTTTCTAACAAATTGCAGGTAAAAATCACTTTCATGTATTTTTTCATTTTCATTTCATTTTCTCTAGCAATTAAATTGTATATTTGTAAATAAAATTTGAGGCCCCGCTATTTTTCCTCACAAACATTTATGTGTTCTGTTTGACCCATGGCGGCTATTTTTCACAGGTCATTAGAATGCCTAATTGCTAAAATGTCTAACAAAACATAAACGAAGCTTAACCTCAGAGATGAGAATTACACATAGTCATCAGCTAAAATGTCTCCAGCAAATAGGTTTTCCCTCAATCCAAACGATTTCAATTTCCAAGCGATCCAAATTTACTTCTAACTCTAGCTCCAAAAAATTACTGACGTGGATAAATTTCAGTACCGAAGTAATTAGTGAATTACCGAACATGTGTAGCGTTTACTAATTATATATAGGCACTTGCTGTGATTATTTGTAATTTAAATAATACATTTTTAAAAACTTATCTGAAGTAATTACATGATTAGTCAGTCCTTTAGAAGTAAATCTTGTGATAAATATTAAATTACTAGTAATATTGAATATTAATATATGTTTAATTTGGTTAAAACATTTGGAACAGCATTTTTAGAAATATTTTAACATTTCTTTTCTGTTGGGTTATAATTCTTCACTTCTTCTCTTTCTTTGTAATTGTCATTGTTTTCACTTGCTTATTTACTTATATTTCTTTCTACATGAATTCCTATAATTATTATAGCAAAAATATTATGACTGTATTGGAACATTGTTATTGTGATTGTGTTTACTAACATAAAATAATAAAATAAAATAATTCTTGTACAGCTATTATTGTATTTTATGCAGCAATAAAGTTGCTTTATGTTATAATTATTCTATTTATTTACCTCATTTCATGAAAAGGTTAAAAATTCCTATTGAAATTTTTAGCTTTTTCTAAATCCTCTATAAATATCTCTAAAAATGGCTGTTCCAGAATAATGGTGGTGGGCTGCTACTAATACATATTTATCTTACAAGAATGTAATTATAATTAACACTATTTTCTAAATACCCACTATTAGTTTTATTTGAACAGCCCTTTTGTAAATACATTTTCAGAAATGCTTAGCTTTGTTATATATTATTGCTTTAATAATCTTGCTAATCATCCGAATATTTAAAATGTAAATCATTGTCTAGTAAGATTACAAGTGTGGTTAAATAATATGAGACAATTACATTTTGTGCTCTGTAGTGAAAATCGTAATTTAAAAAATGCAGAAAATTACAATAGCAAGAAAACTTCACCAGAACCAGTTGACAAATTTTGACAATCAAAAAATTATTGACAATAAAATCATTGACCATCTTTGACCAAGACAATTTTAGATATAAATTAGATATAGATATTTTATAAAATAGATAGATTGTACCTAGTACACATCAGTTCATTATTTTATATTTAATTGTGGTAGAAGTTTTATTCCTTGGCCCAATATTAAATATCAAAAATTCCAATATTAAGTTTTCTATAATTAAAAAGTAGCCATTCTAAATGTATCTCTTGCAATTTATCAGAGTTGGATATTTTGAAAATCATCTAGGAGGCTCACACACGAACATGAACAGTACTCGGAACTGCTCATAGGTATAAAAATGTATGTTAAACGTCATTACCTGGCTATAACTTATTTCTTCGATCGATTATTCAAATCTGTATTTTAATTCTGCGATTTCTACTCGAGTGTTTTGCTTTTCCGTTTCCTTGCCTCCTGCTTGATGGTGCCTTACGGTATAGTCACGTCCAACAGCTCACATCTGTCAGGAATCTCTCACACAGCCCGGGTGTCCCATTAAGGTCATCGACCGGCTGTATGTCGGAAACTATTTGTCCTATAAATTTCGGGAATAAAATTTGGTTACTAATATGGCAACTGGAAATTCAATAAAATTATTTTTAGCTCCTAATTTTGGCCGCAAGAGAGCACACTTCTAAAATAAAAGTAAAGAACTACATTATTATTAAAAAATCAAATGGAAAGGTAGGTACAACATTATAATAAATGGTACAACTTAATGTTTTCGGCATCTTCTGTTGATTCTTCAAAATTTTTGTTGGAAACATTTCGCTCTATCTATAAAAATAAAGAGAGAGGGAAGGAAATTATTTCCTTCGACAAGAAGTACGATAACTCTGAATTACGTAAACCGATTTCAATGAAGTTGTGCTTGTTGAAAAGGCAATTGATTGCTTAATCATCTTATCTTTGAATTGAATTTCAAATTAAAAAAGACACAAACCGTCAATTGCCACTGTTTTCCCAATGTAAGAGTTTTATTGATTTTCCAAAAAAATTCAAATGTAATGCTTCTCTTTTTTATTAAGCCAAATATATCCATAATGGTGTAGAATTTCAAACCACCTCATTCGATTTTCAAACCAACGGAAAATAAAATAAGATCGTTCAAGACTGTAATCGCTGAATAAACGTTTTGCGTTTAAAACGTAAACATGTTACGAACTGTTCGCTGTCTGCTGAACGCGGCCATTTATTAAATTAACAATAATAGTCTAAATTAAAATATTGTTCTGGACGTGTAATTTATATTCATCAATCATATTCTGTAATATTAAATTGTGATTTACCAGTAGAAACATTTTTGTATGGCCGCGATATTCAAATACTCCATAACGACATTAAACCTGATTTAAAGACACCTTTTACCTGCTCTAATAATATCAATGAAGTAAAAGATTTGTTATTTAACATAGACAAAATCTCGGATAAAAGAAAGCCTGAAATACACGATGAAAATAAAAGTGTTTCAAACCACATTTTGAACTGATTGATTAGATTCCTTGGTGTACAATATATCAGATGAGGAGGATGCAGATTCTTCAATGTCTATCTGCAGCTGGTACAGGAGCATGCCCAGTTTGCCTCAAACGCCTTGCAAGGCGGGCAAAAACCACTTGTGAGAAATGCGTTCTTTCCGGATACCTCAAGGAGTACTCTTGTGCGGCAATAACTGTATTTTCAAAACATTGAAAGAACACTGCAAGCATGTTGTACGCTTCAGGGACTGAGCACGAGATGAGCAAATAATATTAATAAATAATCAATTTGTATCAAAGAAAAAACAGTCAATGGTAAACTAAACAGAAACAAATAGGAACTAAGATAGCAGCACATTGACTTTGTTTTATATTTTCATGGCTATTCTGATGTAATACCCCTAATAATATTGTAATATTCTAATACTCACTAGTCTATGCAGATTAATACTGGATGTTGCAGTAAATAACGCATTTTCCTCTACCTTCTCAAAAAAATATGTTCTCTTTTTTGTTCTTAACTTAAACTTTTGTTCATAACTTATATTTGGAAAAAAATAGCAGGTTGCGGCTTGCGGCACTTTTTTTGTTATTTTATGTGTAAAAACACCATTAAATAAAAAGGGTGGCATTATATTTGAATTTTTTTGGAAAATCGATGAAACTTACATTGGGAAAGCAGCGGCAATTGACCGTTTGTTTCTTTTTTAATTTGAAATTCAATTCAAGATTACGATTAAGCAATCAATTGCCTTTTCAGCAAGCCCAACTTCATTGAAATCGGTTTATGTAATCCAAAGTTATCGAACTTCTTGTCAAATAATTTCCTTACCCCTCCCTTTATTTTTAAGGAAGAGCAAAATGTTTCCAACAAAAATTTTGAAGAATCAACACAAGATCCCGAAAACATTAAGTTGTACCTACCTTTCCATTTGATTTTTTAAAAATAATGTCGTTTTTTTCTTTTATTTTAGAAATGCGGTCTCTAGCGGCCAAAATTAGAAGTCAAAAATAATTTTATTAAATTTCTAGTGGCCACATTAGTCGTCAAATTTTTTCCGAAATCTGTAGGACAAATAATTTCCAAGATACAGCTGATCGAAGACCTTAATGGGCCACCCGGTATATTTAAAGTCTCTGATTATATCACTCTACGAAATTTTTTATATTATTATTGCCACAATTTACCATATAATAACAGAGAAGTGACGTCAAATTATCAGGTTTATGACTATTTTATTACTTGAACTTGGACATTATGTCTGAATGTCATTTGTTTCTTTAAAACATAATTATTTGAGATTTGTATTATGTTCCATTAATCAATAGTTTCAGTTATATTGTGTCCTATATGCATCGCACATGTTGCAAAAAAGTCATGAAGTCAGTGTTAAGTTATTTTGTTACGCAACTGTGAAGTTATATATAAAATAACGTATTGCAGTAGTGGGCTCATTTAACAGATCTTTTTAATTCATCAGGCGTATAGAAGTTAACAAAAAATAGAAAATTATAAATATTGACCGCAGCATGCTAAATGCAGTTGACCTGTGACATCACTGAATTTTAGGTATGTGTGTGTAGTGTGAAGTTGGAGCAGCTGAGCTAACTGAGCTATTTAATTCTGTATTGTTGTTTGGTACAAAAGCACTAGTTTTTATACACCCAAGAGTAATCAACAATATTAGAGTGTTAAGCAAGTGCCACCATCTTGAAAATATTTTCGCCGAATGACTCCCATCTTCCATCGACATTGGTATGCTACCAAATTTTCAGATTTTTGTTAATTATAATTTTTCCGTGATCGATTGATATAGTTCCTGGTGGAAATCCCTGTATAGTTATTATCTACTTGCCTAACTTAATATAAAAAAGTAGTACCTACTAAAAGATAGATTAGTTCCAACATATTGTGTACTTTTATCTATTGAAAGTGGAAGAATAATTTACTGGATAGAACGTCGCCCTATATCTTTTGTATTTTTCAAGATATGTCAACCAAATTGTTTACTTATGGGACAACCCGGTTCATCGGTTACCCCACTTCCGGTTTCATCGAAAGTGACTCCAACTTTTAAAAGATAAATAGTGACCGCAAAATTTGAAACTGCAAAACCCTGAAATTTTTACATATCTGGATTAAGCATGATTTTTTACATCCCCTGGTATCATTTTCAATTATTGTCGGATGATGACCACATTTTTTATTTTTTTATTTGGGAAAATGATTTTATGAAAATTTATTCCTTTAACGGTTTGTTCGTAGTACCAGTTGATTTGTTAGAAAAGCTAGATTAATAGCTTGATTTTCAGTAAATTTGAAGAGTGCTTTGATGAAATTCCCTTCACACATTATTGTCCACTACTACATACAATGCTATACTATACTATTCAGAAAAAAATAATATTAGAATATGGAATACGAGATACTGTTAGTACAAAGTTTCATCGTCTTTTCAAAACAAGTCCCAGGGGTTATAACATACAGTGTAAGACTAACAACATACCTAGACAAATTCAACAATGTCCAGTGAAATCAGCAAGTGGTTGTCAACTATTTGAGGGCTGCAAGATTATCTAAGCTCACTAGCTCCTTGTACACCCTCCCTAGAGAAATAACCTTCCCTATGCAGCCAACCAGGCTATTCTAGAAAAATATAGTGATACCATTCGGTTTGTTGACAAATTTTATATTAGTTTTATAATTTTGAGCAGGTCACTTTTCAAAACTGACTGAAAAATTAATACAATTCAGTAGGTACTTAATTTGATACTAGATAAAGGGTTGTGTATATACACACTGTATATACATTCTTGTTGGGATGGTAGTTTTAATATATTTTGTATTGACAATATACCATGCATGAAGTGTAGAAATATAGGTGAGCTGAAAGTGGTATCAGGATGTCATGCAATCTTTCATTTCCAACTTACATCATAAGCTATAAATCTAACACTGACGTAGTTTTCTATATAACACCAAAACTCTATACTGCACTCGACGCGCGTGTCGCACGTTAAAACTGGAGATTATTGAGTTTTAATCATCTCCAGATGATACCAACTTGGTTGGCGAAACGCGCGTCGAGTGGAGTATAGTGTTTTGGTTTTATGTGGAAAACTACGTCGGTGTTATCTTCACACCAAAGGTTCCAACCCCTTTCAAGCTATAAATCTGTCAATTTTTAACAACTGCATGTATGTCGATATTGTTCTGTTTGAAATTTTTTTAACTTTGGTGTGCTGTGTGTTCTAAAATATCTGTATGTTGTTATATCAGAAATATTCTTGATTGATTTCAACCCAGAATTTTGTATTCATTATGAATTTTTTAATGGTTTGAGAATACTTTGTTGAATGTCTTTTCAAATAATGTAATTTTGTTTTTAATATTTAAACATCCTTGTCATTAATTTAATAAAATTTCACTTGCAGTTACACCAGTTTATAGACAAATAATAACAGAACCTTTGATTGAAGAAAGTTTACCCTATGATTATTCGCCAGAACAAAATCTAGTTTCTTCTGAAGGTGAAGCACCTCTCATTAAAACAGAACCTGAAGATGACGTGTCTCCACCTTACATAAAGGCCCCTTTAGAGGATAGATCTAAATATGAAAAATTAATTCAAGGTGTATATGATGTAACTTCTGATAGTAACTCTGAGGAAGAAATTGAAAGTTTTAAGTCACAAGATAAAGCAATAAAGAAGAAGAGAAAAATTAACATTCCTGAAAAACTTCATTCTGTATATAAAACCGTTGAAATGCCTATTAAAAATTTTAGATCTGAACGTAATAAAGTAGAAGAAAAAGCAATTGAAAAAAATAAAAGAAAGTCTGAAAAAAAGGAAGATTCTGTAGATGTAGACTCAGATGATTCTATAGGATCTGCAAGTGATTTAAGAGTAGATGAAGATGTTGTGGAAACTGCACCTGCCAAAGAAGATGAAATAAGTGAAACAATAAGTGAAAGTATTAAGACTTGTGGTTCATCTGCCTATCATGCAGAATGTGAAAGTATGGCCACACATGATGAGGACTGTACTAGCAGAATAATAAGAACTAAGCAACGAGAAGAAGCTAAAAAGGCAGCTATACAGTCAGAAGATATGTTATTTGTTGGTCATCAATATGGAGAACGACCTTTGCTTATGGATGATGAGTTAGATTCGGACTGTGAAATTAAATTTAATCCAAAATGGACACCAGACAAGACTAAAAAGAAACAGGCCGACATATGGATTGCTCCATCTAGTAGTTTCGAAGATCATGATGTATTTGCATTGGCCCCCTTTGGTAAAGGAAAAGTTAAAAACAAATCAACTAAAGAAAGCCTTGAGGTGAAACAGGAAGATAATGCATTATATACACCAGCAGAACAAAATTTTGAAAAAGAGTCATTTCCAGATTTTTCTGTAAATCAAATGGATATTGTAAATAATGAAAGAAAACCTATCAGTAATGTTTCTTTAAATCCATTTTTGAGTTCTGACTTCATGACTAACGTGGAACCTGTAGTAGCAAACTTTAATACAGCGACAATAACTTCAGATTTTAATAGTACAGATGGAGCAAATCATTCGACAAATTTCTTCGAAGACAGGAAATTTGAATCTAATTTTGTTGACACTTATTTGTCAGTTACTTCGAACAAAGATGAAATTGTATATGAAAACATTAACATTCAAGAAGAAGAACAATATTTTATTAATTTAGAAAGCCCTCAAGAATTTCACCTGCGTGAACAGCAGCATTCAGAGAATAATTTTTCTATGAAGGGTAGCGCATCAGGAGTATTTCCTAGTGAATTATTTATGTCTGAGTCACAAGAAATATACCAGAAAGGAAAAAAGGAAAGAAAGAAAGATAAAGATCAGAAGTCCAAATACCAATTAATTGATGAAAGTGTATCTGATGAGAGTTCTAACTTTATGGCAAAGCCTGTAAAAGTATCTAGGAACCTTAATTCTTACAAAAAAGGTAGTGGCAAATCAAAGAAATCTTCATTAAAAATAAAAATGGATGGTGGATTCAGTAATATGAGTTTTGAGGATTTTCCCTCTGATGATAGAGAAATTATTGAAAGTTCAATTATGCCTTTTGAAGTTCTAAGGACCCCAGAGCAAGAGGAAAAGAAATTTGGTTCAAGAAGGATAGGTAACCCGTTTTCCTGAGGTATGCCTCTTGAAATAGTCATTTGAGAATGTGAATCTAGAAGTATTCCTTTAAATGAATTAACAAGTTCATTTAGTGCAGCTAATTGCCAATCACAAAGTTGTTACTCAATTTGTTGTTGTTAAAAAGACCAATAGAATAGGTTACAAATACATTACACTTTTTAAATTTAAAATTGACCTTTATTTGCATCATGAAGTCGTATATTTAAATTTGAAAAAGTAGTATTATACAAGGTTAATTAATGTTTTTAAATATTTATTGTAATTTTTCTATTTTTATGTAAAGTGCATTTATTTTTTAATTAAATGATTAATGCATAGATAAAGTTATATATGAAGAATGAATCAGAAAATCGACAAATATATGTTTATCCCGGCAAGTTTTCTATTGTGGATTCAGTTTTATCAGTATTAGGTACACATCGAATAGTTTCAGTAATTACTACGAAAAATAATTTTAGAAAAAGATTGTGATACAAAAATAAATCTTAATATCATAACTAGCCATCACGGGAGAGAGGATCATTACAGGGTTGCACTAGCCCATACAATTACCTATGTATAATAAACCGGAGTCTTACCTTATGTAAATGCTTGTTCACAAGATTGAATGGAGTAGGAAAGTGATGCTTATCGCTCAATCTTTCTCAGTTCTGTAGGTCCGATCTTGCTATTATCCTCACTTCCGCGATGTCTAATCATAACAACTGACCTCTGACTTTTATCTCTTAATTTTCAAAAACAAGCCTTAATTGAGATTTTTAACTGCATTGTCTGTACTAGTTCAAAAGCATCACATCACACTCAGTTAAAAGACAAGTTTTGATTTATTTTTAAACCGCTAATGTGACTCCACCTCAGCTATCATTGAATTTCAGTTATTCAATCAAGTTTGTCACATTGTGTAGGTTGGTGTAAAGTGCGAAAAGCTTTTGGCCCATTGATTTCTAACGGTTGTGAATTAAGCTACCTACAGACCTGTTTCCGTAGTGTATTTTTTTTGTAATTTATTGGCTTTTACAACTATTATATTAGGTTTTACCTAAAATACATTTTTTTACTGAGAGTCTTTGTTACTGTTTAAGCTATTTCATGTTTTGCATAACCAAATTATTTAATTAAATTAGTAAGCAAGAAAACAGAAAAGTTATCAGATCATATTATTTCAATAATTTCAATAAAATAATATATCACTTGGCCAACATATCTATTTTTTGGCTACAGACTTATAATTGACTGAATTTATATATTGTATATACCCTGTATATTTTTATGTATTTCATAAAGCATTAATCAAAACATTGATGTAGGGGTAATAGGCCTAACCATAGACATTATATGTCTATGGGCCTAACTTTATTAGTAAAGGAAACATGAGCAACATAATGTAGCGTTCATTAAAGTAATATTGAATGGTAGAAAATATAAAGAGGGGGCAGCTAGGAAATTTTATTTGATCTATTCACAGCAGCCTCGGATATTGTTCATTGACCTCCTTTCTTTAAATCATAGTTATTGCCTAGTTGCCAATTTTTACAACATTCCTCAGTTTAAACTCACAACACAAGAGAGAGCGACATAAACTGTGCTGATTTAAGTTGATAAATGTCATACCATTGGTGTACTTTATTTCACCACAAGGACAAGTGTTAGTATTTCTTGTTTGATAGATTATTGGGATTTTTAGAACCAGTTCAGTCGTAATATGTATGCATCTATTTTAAAAATACATATTAGATATGGATTTCACATAAAAATGTATATCCACAGAATTTATTATTATTATTATGTCTTAAGCCATCACAAATGTAAAATCAAAAATAGAACAAGTACCTAATAATCTTATTATATAATAAATTATGTACTTATTTTACCTTGTGTTCATCTTAAACGAACATATATATGTTACTGATTAAACCACGTATTAGTATGCAAATAATTTCATTTCAAAATTTTATATACCTATTTGATTTCAAGTTTTCAATTTACATTCAAATTTTTTAGGGGAAAGTTGAACAAAAAATAAATTATGAAATTTATAACTTATATAACACTACTTATAGTCAGTTGTTACAGTAAGTCTTATTTATATTTATTTAACATAAGTTATTTATAGTTTGACAATATTTGAAGCTCGAAATGTGATGGTTTGGAAATATTGTTGCTGTGGAAACGTCACCAGACTGTATTCATTTAAAATTGCTGTTTCCAACCATCTATAATTTTATTTGATCTCTCTTTGGTAACGTGTTAAAATAATTAATTATTACACATTACCCTTATGGTTCACTATTTGGTCCATACAGCTTTTTACTGTTAGAGATATATATCTTAAACCTATACCAGTGTTTCTCTCATGAAACACTGGTATATGTTTAACATATCTATCTCTAATAGATCTGTCATTTTATCCAAATATGTAAAAATGTACAGGATGTCTCAGTTAATTTCAATTCAGTCTTTTGTTGCGTCTTAAATTCCTGATTTTATAGGCACTACTTATATTTAGTTGACATGTTATGTTGGAAAATAAAAGAGATAGAGGGGGCGAGGTAACAACTGCTACATTATCCACTAGGTTTTTGTAAAACTTACAGACTGGACAACGCACAATCACATAATGGATTGTGTGATGTGTATTTTATATATTAAATGCATCCTTCACTAGCGACTATTAGTTGTTAGCTATTACTATTATCTATGTGTATGTATAAAGAAGGCTAGGTATCAAATATAAACCCAGATAACCAAAAAGTTGCCCAAAAAATTTGACAGCTGTATTGAAGGTTGCATTACACCAAAATTTGTTTGGTGGCTAACAAACTAAAAATCAATCAAGTTTGATATATGGTACATAGCCTAAATATTATTATCAATTTAGGTAAAGTATTCCACATTTATATATTATTTTTTGTTGAAGAGGTGAAAAAATATTATGATGATATTATTGTCAGTTGTTAATATGTTTTGTTTATGACAGATTCAAATTATAATTGCAGTGCCGCTATATTGACTGCTGAACTAACCCACTGACAATTAATGTATAAATCTCATTAATTATTTGCCAGGTTGTATTATTGATTATTATAGTATTTGACAAAGTGACAGCAAATCTCAAACAATAAACATTTATGGTCTGTGTTACTTTCTTCATTTGGCTCTATATGGCCTAGCATATCTTGCAAATAGTTCATAACTGGCCAAAAAAAAAAAGACATCAGTCAGAATAGTAGTCATATTTATTATCTCACCTCTTTAATTGTGTTGAAAATAGTTGAAAACTTTTTTTATTTGGACAGTATTAAATTTTTGTAATATTTGCGGTTTATTATTTAACATTTTAACATGAAATTGATTTGATGTAAGTTTCCCAGTATTAAAAATCATTATTCTGATATTCAGATAATTTAAAAAAATTATTCTAGAAGAAAATGATGTCAACATAATAAATCTAGGTAACTTACTTAGCTTTTTTATTTTTAACTTAGCAAGGAATAAATTTTGGAAATGTAAACTATCTCTCTCTCTAAAAATTGCTTAGTATTAGCAAGAGAGCTTTTGTTGGCATTGATTTCAAATGTTTTGTACATAATTTCAAAAATATATTTCATGTGTTTCAGCTTCGACTATAAATATCTAAATTGACAAATGCATACTTTGTTCATCCACTCATTTCATTTGTATATACTTACATATAAAGTATGTGCGGACTACCTAAATATTTCTATACTCGATTTGTTTTGAAGAAATGCTCGGAACCTTCAATTTAGTTTTTTAATGCTCATTTTTTCCACTATTTATTTATATTTAGACTGCCATCTATTGTTTTTTTAATGGCACCAAGTATTGAATAAACTGTCATTGGAGAAACTGTTAGTTTGTTGCTCGGCTACAGGCAGCACAAAGTTTTTGTAATTACACAGTACAAAACATGTAATGGAATATTCTCAAACTGTAAAAATTTAAAGACTAATCTATAAAAAATCAATTTAATTAAATTAAATCAGTAGCATACAAATATCGCAACTAAAACATCGAATGACTGGTTCAATAATTTTCTCAAAAACTATATCTGCAGATATATTTTGCGCAGTTTCTACATTTTTATATAGGAACATATTTGTAGTTGGTTTATAAATTTTAAAATTATTAAAACAATGTGGATAAATGATTGAATTTGTTTGTTTTAGCTATAATAACATTATCAAACTCATATTTTTAAATATAAGCTTGCATTTTTTATTTCCATATAAAAAAAAAATCATTGGTATATCGCACACGACAAATTTTTTTTTTACATTTTGCTGTATAATTTCGTTGTTAAGAGGCAATACATTTACCAATATCTCCGCTTATAACGGAATTATATATCTATGTATATAATTATACAAATATGTAAAACATGATCTGTGTAAATGCTTTTATTGACGTTTGTTGAAACTTTATTATGAAGCAAATTTAAAGCTCACTTTTCGAGTTATGATGACTTTCACAGTTCTCTACCTCTTCTACGTATTATGCATATTCAGTAATATTGCATATACTCTTAGTTATAGTTAGGTTAGTTATTATTACTATATGTACCTAAATCAATAAAACATTTATCTAAACTAAATAAGAAGTGTATTAAAAATACTGTCTGATTTATGCCAAACTAAATACTAAAAATCAGTTGCCTTAATTTTTTTTCATATAATTTTTTTTAATGATGCAGGATCTTATTAAATAATATCTCTCTCCAGAGATATATATTTATCAGAAAATATTACAAAATATAAATGGTTTTAGTAGGAATCAAATGGCAGAATGTATAAAACATGAATGTGCAAATAATCAAGTTTGTATTTAAAAGTTTTAAGTTGATGGTATTAAAGTGATGAAGTCATAAAAAAATGTGATTTCACTGATGTATCGAACTGAAAACGTGGTTCTCAGAAGGTATTCTTGAATATTTGGTAAGTTTAAGTTTATAATTGCGTCTGAGATAGCAAAAAAAAGTTTATTTAATTAAAAAGAATTTAGATTTTCTCAAATTATTTGAAATTCAAAATGAATATTTTTTATTTTCTTCTGCCAATTTGTAGAGTTAATTAAATTAAATTAACTTAGACCTAACTTAAAGATTTTTTTTTCTATTACAGATTACATATAAACTAGTAAAGTAGTAAAGAGTGCATACAATTTGAATCACTACGTACATATTGATATGTACAAAGTAGTAAAAACGCTATTTATGTTAACTTAAAAAAATAATGGTCATTTAATATTGGGAAACCATATAGTCAGACTAAGATCATTGATTAATAAAGTGAAAATATATGCTGGACTGTGATATATGTTTGAATATTTAAAAAATGGGTAATCAAAAAATTATCAGATAATAAACCAAAGTTATAAACCATTTATTTAAAAACTCATGAATAAATTCAGCGTAAAGCCTTTTTATATTACGAAAATATGTATAAGGTTTAGAGTTATATAGAAAGACGAATATATAAAAAACAATTATTTATTATGTTATAAAAGTGTACCTATTATTATTATTATACACTATTGTTTAGATTGTAAAATATTGTTACATTCCTTATTTATTTATAGTATTAAAAACTTAATTACACTCTTTTAAATTGTATTATGCATTTAAATAAATTTTGTTGCATATTGTAAGATTTTCATTGCTAAACAATTTTAACCATTTAACCTTAATTTGTACTAAATTTATACTTAAATTTATATAGGTAATTTGTCAATTTATTATATATATATATATATATATATATATATCAATTGTGAGAGAGAAAAGATTATAGTTAAGTTAAAAAACTGTATCAAAAAATGTCTACTACACTTATAAAAATGTACTTTTAGCTTAAAATGTACCTAACCTAACTTATTTTTACGTACAGTACAGTCTTTATTAACATAGGATATAAAAAATTACCTATGCAATTTAAGAAAAAGATATTTTTAATTTTTTCCAACATAAGGGTTGATTATCTATAGTCTCAGACAAATATTGTTTATTTGTCTGAGTGTATATGAAGGACGGGAAATTCTTAAAAGATCAGAAGCCACCGATTTTAAAAAACATATATTTATTTCTGATTGGCTAAATAATTTAAGAAGGCCATAAGAACTAAAGTCATAACCTTCTTAAATGGCAGTACATGTCCTTTCCTTTATTTCGTCTTTGAATTTGAGAATGTGTTTTTGGCAAACAAATCTACATATATTTAACAACAGAACTGTATTACAACTTTTCATCGGTTGTCACCGGGGAAATGATGAGCCAAAAATTATATATAATAAAATAAACAGAATGTGGAAATAAGATGAGCAGTACAAAAGAATAGCTTTAGTTATGCTATGATTTAAAAATGGATAATAGTATGAAACCATCATTGTATAGAGTATAAAGATCTTTCAAATGAGGTATTACATGACCACACTTGCCATTCCTTTCAAAATTGATAGCACTCGCAGCAACATTGAATATTTCAGTGCCATTTTACATTAAAAAACTGGTCAAGTGCAAGTTCGATTTATGCAGTTAGGGTTCTTAGGATCATCGCTATAGTTTTCCAGAGAACTTTAAGTACACTTCTAATAACTATTTATTTCATCATTTAAAGGTCAATATTTCATGATGGCCCTCTTAAGTGTCATTAAAAATAACATGTGCAATACAAAATTGACATTATAACAAGTAATTCTTTTCATTGAAATTATAGCGGGTCCAATTTTTAAATTAGGCCATGTAGCTATTGCTATTTTGCAACAATAATATTTTATTTTGTCTGATTTAAAAAATTAAATGAAATGGTTCTGTTTTCAACGAAATTGTGATCCACTCGCGGAACATGGTTCTAGAAACACGTTTATTTTGTGATGTTGATAACGAAACTGCATATTTACAGTCGCTTAAAAAAACACTAAATATTTTTTGAAAATAGGTTTCAAAAATACCTACATCCTAACTTTGATCTGCATACATTCCAGATTTTTGTTTTCTATACTTACTGTCAAATTTACACAATATAGGTATTTCATAAATTGACGGAATTTTTATGTCTCAGTCACTTGTTCTGGAGAGCCTTATATTTAATATGCTTGCATGTAAAAATAAAATCCATGATATGCCAGCGCTAGCAACCCCAATAATTAAATCTAGTCCTGTATTGATAATTCCATTGCGGTAAGCAATTCCTGTATCTAGATGCATATAGTCCATAAAATCAAACACGCCTTGACAAGATAATCGATGGTAAATAACTGGCAAAGCCGAACCGTGTAAACTTAAAAGTCTCTCGAGGGTTTTTCGATATTGATTACAAGTTTCATAATAACCATCTGTATATATAGCAAAGTGTACAAGGGAATAGACTGTGAAGAAAACTGATAATACTGATACACATATCCAGAATGCTCTAGGAAGTGGACTTGTCATTTCTTGGGTCACTGTCTGTATCTGGACTGTTTCCCCTGGCCTACAAAATAAATTAAATATTAGTTCCTGATCCTGGAAAAATTTACCATTACCCACTATTACCATTTGAAAACAGCTTCAAGGCTAAATAATTTCCATATTCATTCAAGTTTAAATCAAAGATTAATTAATAAGTACTTAGGTTTAAACTTTTTATTATTTTGAATTGTTTTGTTTTTTAAAAATTATCTTTCGGTTATAAAAATTCTAGTTACAGGTTAAACTTTATATGCAAGTTTATACATAACTTTACCTTTTGCAAGTTTTGTTCCAACAAAAAAAGTAATGTAATTACATTGTCAAATAACGTATTGAATATATAGAATGTTCATCAATATATCGTGTGTGTAATTTTATTCACATAAAATGGTTTTTCTATGTACGAAATTTAATTGCAAAACATGTATGTAGAAACCTATTAATATATTAACAGATAATAAATGAACTTCTACTCCTCTAACAGAAGAACAAAAGAGCAGTTGAACTAAGTAGACCGAAGAGTATAATGTGTGAGGTGACAGAACAATTTTTCTCTCTTCGGGAGAAATTTTTAAAGATACAAATATTTGTTGTCAAGAACTGATGTTATTTAATTTATGCACATACATCTCAGAACACCTAACAGACTGGTTTTCTGCTATTTACTGTTTTCTTCTGTTTTGGAAAATGTGTAAATTTTCTTTTCCCGGAGAGATTTTGGCAAGTTTTATTAGGTTTTTTTTCCTGTTGTGGAATTTTATCTTAAATTTTAAGTAGTAAAAGCCTATTATTTATACAAAGGTAAGGTAAGATTTAATTTTTGATTAATCGTTATTGAATTGATTTAATGGGCGCATTCAGGGAAACAGCACTCCAGCGCTTTACCGCTACAAGTTCGCTGAATCGACATTTTAAACGCAAGCTTAAAGTGACATAATTTTCAGTAATTCATATTTTGTAATTAATAATAATAATTAATATTATCCATAGATATTTTGTGCGTAAACCCATAGACGTAAACCTAAACTATATTAATTTTATCGCTTAATGGAACTATTCAGCGATCCAGCGGGAAAAATATATGCTTTACCGCTTTAATAAAGCGCTGCGGGGCTTTAATACAGCGCTGCAGCTATTTGAATAAAGCACTGAAACGCTGCGGTTCCCTGAATGCACCCATTGGCATGGTGTGTGGTGGTTGTGTTAAAAATTCTTCATTTTAGTTTGCGACGATATACTGGTCACTGTTGGTATTGAATCGATAATTAGTTACATTACGCATAGTGTTTAGATTGAGCACTTTGTGGTCAATGATTAGATGAATTCTTAGATCTTTCTGCTTTACTGCATCCCGTCTTTAAAATGCACGTGAAATGAGTTTTAAGTAGGTTCTCATGGGTCAAATATGATTCATGAGTCAATAATAACTCATTGCACAATAGTTTACATAATGTGGCTAGTCGTGCACGATCATTGGTGTTCCGCTGTATCTTATAAACATTTTTTTTGACACTAAAATAAAACAAGTTGTGAGCTGTTTAAAGAAATCTTGACTATGTACAGTGTGATTCACTTTCGAGTGTGTAACATGGGTATCTCGCTTATTATAAAAGATAGACTGTAGGTTTAAATTCGGCAAAGTTGCAGAATTTTGTGCTTATTAATTTGGCGCAAACAAAACTCCCATATCTGCTTTTGTTTTTGAGTAAGAGGCAAAAATTTTTTTTTTCCAGTTTTCGTTTTCTGGCCATAACTTCTATATTTTTGAAAATATTGGCTTATCGTTTTCACATTATTAGGACACTTTCTTGGACAAATACGATGCCGTACACCGTTTTTTAAAAAAATGTCACTTCTATTGTAAATCATCATCAACTTTATTTTTTCTTATGGGCGCCATATTAATTTTTCTCATATTTGAATAAACCGATTTTTTCTGAATACAACAATATAATATATGTTAATATTTGCCTAAAAAAATAAGGGCATTATGAAGGAAAATAGGTATTTTTTTGAAAATGTCTAGTTAGCCACGGCCATGACAGTTAGTTCTTGACAAACCACAAATGTCAATTATAATTTTTATAAACTGCAGCTGTGGAGTACTTTTTACATTGACTAACAATGTATTCAACTGAAGAGAAACAAGATATTATAGATATTTATTACAGATGTAACAAAAATTTTAACAGAACAATTGAAGAATATTTAAACACATATTCTGAAAGACGACAACCATACAAGACATATATTACTAAACTGCACTGTAATTTAAGAAATTATGGCAGATCCATACATATTTCTTGGTTTAGAAAAACTGCCATAATTTCTTAAATTACAGTGCAGTTTAGTAATATATGTCTTGCATGGTTGTCGTCTTTCAGGATATGTGTTTAAATATTCTTCAATTGTTCTGTTAAAATTTTTGTTACATCTGTAATAAATATCTATAATATCTTGTTTCTTTTCGGTGTAATAGATCGTTAGTCAATGTAAAAAGTACTCCACAGATGCAGTTTATAAAAATTATAAGTGACATTTTGTGGTTTGTCAAGAACTGACTATCATGGCCATGGCTAACTAGACATTTTAAAAAAAAATACCTATTTTCCTTCGTAATGCCCTTATTTTTTAGGCAAATATTAACATATATTATATTGTTGTATTCAAAAAAATCGGTTTATTCAAATATGAGAAAAATTAATATGGTGCCCATAAGAAAAAATAAAGTTGACGACGATTTACAATAGAAGTGACACTTTTTTAAAAAACGGTTTACGGCATCGTATTTGTCTCAAGAAAGTGTCCTAATAATATGAAAACGATAAGCCAATATTTTTAAAAATATGAAGTTATGGCCAGAAAACGAAAACCGGAAAAATTTTTTTTTGCGTCTTACTCAAAAACGAAAGCAGATATGGGGGTTTTGTTTGCGCCAACTTATTGAGCACAAAATTCCGCAACTTTGCCGAATTTAAACCTACAGTCTATCTTTTATAATAAGCGAGATACCCATGTTACACACTCGAAAGTGAATCACACTGTACAACTATTGCCTGCTTGCCTCCTTGCAGCCTGCCTGCTGTTGTTCCTTCAGTTGTTAATAGTTACACGAATTGAAAAAAACATGCAGAGTGTCTCACACGTTACAACAGATTAAGGACAATAAGTTATGAAAATAATAATTATTATATGACACTAAAACAACTAAAATATCAAACTGTGCTTGGCTGTATGTAAGGAAATGATTGCCTTAAGATACGGTACAAGAAAAAAGTATAATTTTTCTCTCACAAATTGTATTTATGAAAAACAATTGGTTTCAAACCTTAACTGGTCCATCATATGGCTCTATTATAAATGAACACACACATTTTAGCAAAATACACTTCACAAAAAATTAACATGGAACATAGAAGTACAATTATGATGCTTTGTCTATAATTATATAGACAAAGATATAGGTTATATATGTTACTGAAGTTATATTATAATTGCTGAAATTCTATATATAATTCTTTATATTTTGCCTTTGTGTTTTTCTGAAATTTACACAGTAGACCTTGATGACGGAGCTAATTTAGCTTTGAAACTGTTTATTTTTTAAAATATAATGTGCGTTCAGTAGCACCACTTCTCTCTTCTCATATGAGTAGTTATAGCTACTTATATTTTTGATAATAATAAAAAAAATCAATATACCTACATTCGTAAACGTAAAATATCATCAATTTACTGAAGAAATGTTATAAAAACAACCTTACTTAATTTATATGAGGTACAGTAGGTATTACTGACCTTTTATAGTACAGGTCCTAGAAAACATAAATTATACATACAATATAAATTTTGTAATTCATAATCTATTCACCTGAAGTTTAGAAGTGAACCTAATATCTTTTGTTTAATGCATTGCTTCATTTTACAGAAATAAAAAAATAATATAGACTGACTTACTCCATCTTTGCTAAAACAGAACGAGTAGTTCTAGTTCTAGGTGACTTCGTTGTGAAGAGTACTCGATATCCATGAAAGCAAGTTAAACCAATACAGAAAAATATATAAAATAGTGGTCCAAAGGTAACCCATATACAAGGAGCTTGTGGCCCTCCTAAAAGAATAAATTAAATGAATTTTGGAATACCAAATAGAGACAAACATGTAATATAATATTCCCTAATAAATGCAACTAGAAGTACATGAAACAAATGAACAAAACGGTATCAAGAGGATAAACTATGAAGGCATGGGAGAGTAAACCACCCACGGTAGTTTGTTCATAATTCTCAGTTCAAACTGTAAATTGCCAGTTTCAAATGAAAGTTGAAATTGGAACTGAGAATTTACAGTTGCAACTAGGAATTATACGTAATTTCAATAATTTATAACAACTCTACAGTTTTACATATACCGACTAATAGAAGCAGCTTATACAGGGTGTTCGTTTTTCAATCTCACACAGAGATACGAGGTCGGTTAAATTAAGGGACAAATTTGCACATTTTCATGCTGATCGAAAATTGATCTATGATTTTTAATCTTTGCATTTAGAAAAAAAATGAAAAAAATGCTATTTTTGTTTTTAATTTATTAGGCTATAACTGATAAAATTAGACATATTTATCTAAGACATTGTAAAACCAATTTATATAAAGAATCTATAAATGTCATCTTATTTTTCAAATATATAATATATAATCCAACAGAGTTATAGAATTGACAATTCTAACCGTGAATTTACTGTTGCAATTACCGTTTCATGCCATAAGTAGCTATATATTTTTTCTTTTGCAGAAATTTGCAGCTAACTTTAATAAGTAATTATACAAATATCAAAAATCTAGAAAAATTTACTATTGTTTTGTACTGCGGCACAGTATAGTGTTACCTTGAGACAAGACGATACTACGGAGATGGTCTTGTCCTGTCTCATTGACATATAACTGCACTGAAATTAAAGTAAAAGCCATCTGCTTCAGCTATTGGCCGTTATTTATTTGAAGAATACATAAGTAGGTAATACTTGTGCAATGAAGGTGCAATGAACAAGAAAAATAATTGATATAAAAATATTAAACCTTTTATTAGAGATTACTCATACAAGCAACGGTCTTTCACCCATGCAAGGGATTTGAGCTAATTTTTGATAAGTGTAGAATAAGGATCTAGTTTTTTTAATGGTAATCAAAGAAACATCAACGCTGTACCATTTGTGGTAAATGGAAAGAGGCTGTATCTACTAATATAAAAAAAAAAAACAACAAACCTAGAAAAACTGTTGCAGTATGTTCACCATATATTATACAGCTACAGTTGCGATCACCAACACATTGGTCTAATGTTCTATACCAATGACCCCATGCAATTCCTGTTGTTATACTTGTTGTTGCCCCTACTATTATGCAAAATAGATATGTGATTGACAATCTTTTTTCTGCAGACAACTGATCCATAATTAAACTAAAAATTAATTAAGTATGAACTTTATTGAAATTTTATCTCCAAAAAGAAACAAAAATGGGTCACAAAATTAGTTTCAAACTAATCGCAAAAGATAGATAATGATAAATAAAGATAATGAGTCCAGTTTGATAAGTAAAATAAATATAGATGTGTACCTATACCTAGTAGTAATAATTGCAACACCCCTTATCTTCTCAGATAATAAATAGTTGATAAATTAATGATTAATGATTCACAGATTCTTAAACTTTGTTTACAAACATAAACAGAAAAGTATACGGTATACGTGGCGTTACCTGTTCAAAACAACAAATAGGATAAGAGCCCACCTGTTTTATTTTATACCTAGGTACAGTAAAGTATAGTGAGCAAAACGTGACAAATTCTGAAATTTGAATTAGGTAGTGCTACTAGTTTCAAATTATTGATTACGTTCTGTATCTTTATCTTTAATAAATAAAACGTTTTTAGTCCCGGTTAATTATTTTAATGTTCAAAATAATGAATCATTCTGTTTAAAATTTCTTTTGAGTACTACTGGTTCATATAATTTATGTAACATGCAACCAGATATACACGTCAATTTGAGAGTGCCTACCGTTCTTGCCTTATTATACATATATTTTACTTATTATTAGTTTTTTATTATCTATATCATACCAATTTGATCATATTCATATTACTTAATATTAGCATAGTTTATTGTAAACTATATTAGATTAACTTACCTATGCAGGTTTCACATATTAGCTTCTTTGTGATTCTTTTAATTCAGACTGTGGAAGCATAGGGCAATAAGGAAAAGGAATAGATGTAAATACACGTCAATAAAAAATAAAAATAAGTACCTAATATAAATAATGAAAAATCTACAGACCATTTAATTAATGCAAACTGAATTATCATGCGATTTCAGTCATTACAGTTGTTTTAATCTCGTCCACATTTCCCCATTCAGAACAATAAATCTTGCATTAGGTACTAACCCTTATCTAAATGAATAGAGCATTTCGTCGGGAATGTAGATTCTGCTGCGGCCAACATGTTATCATAAATGTAAATGTGTTGAACGAGATTATTGTTCAAAATATTTTCTACTGACACTGAGAATGTTTTGCAGTATCTTTAAACTGTTTTACTTTCATAAGCCATAATTCAAAAATAAAGAAAACAGACCTTATTACAGTTCGTTGTATACAACAAACCATTTCTGTTAACCTCCCTGTGAATTCTCCTTGTCAACTTAGGACAGAAGACAAGCAAAATACATCTTGACATGTTAATTTACTCACGCTGGCATCGTATCTGGCAGCTTTGCATCCTTCAGGTTTACCAAGGCCTTGCCAAATAAATGTATTTCCAATTTTTGTGAAATGGGATATTTGGATTGACACTTGTAAAAAGAATTAGAAGTTGTATTTCTTTAAAATATTAAAAATTCATTCATTTTAGTTTCCACTTCAATTATTTATTTTTATTAAAAAATGTTTAGGCTTATAAATATGTTTCTAAGAATAACTTAAAATTTATTAAATTTTATTCTTGTACATTTTCTATCAAGTAACATATTAATTTTAAAATATATTTACATCAGGTAGGAATTCATTTAAATCACCGTAATCTATAGTTCCATGGAACACCACTTGGCTTCTATTCACAGCTACCTTTGCCTGTCAAAATAAAAATTGCAATCAACTTTTTAACAGCAGATAAAAGAAAAACTCGAGTGACAGTCAAGACACATAAGTTATAATGCAATTTTCCTGAAAAAGTGCCTTATTTATCACTCGAATTTCTTAAAATATATTAGTAGCCATGCCAAAAAAAATGTCAAAGGCTTTCAAATCAATTTTATTAACAAAAAAGAAAAAACAGATTCACATTTTCCTATGATTTAAATGTATGTAACAATATAGGTCACAGCACAAAATACATACAAAAAAAACAAAAATAAATTAGAAGAAAGCATTTTTTGAAGTAATATAAGATAAATACTTTCTCTATGAATTAGCTAGATTTTTTCTACATAAGAACAAGTAAAAATAGCTACTATGTACATAAATTGTACTACTGCTTTATCGATAACATACTTTAGAATTTAAAATTAAAGAGCTTGAATGCATTATCATATTGTGAATTAAAAACAAAGTTAAAATTCTTGAAATCAGTACTGTTTTATGTTAAATTACGTATTTGACTAAACTATGTTAACAAATCCTCTTAAAAGACATCATCTTACGCTGGGTTAAATTGTCGTAAATCTGTCAATTTATCCCTAGAATTCCAAATAGCATATAAAGCTGATGCTCCAAGTCCTATTGCTCCTCCTAAGCCGCACCTCCTCAGACCAGCTAAAAATACATAGAGGTAATGATTATAATATTTACTTCACAGGTAAAACAGAATAAATATGCATAATTGTTTACATGTTTACTTATAGGTATTCAGTCAGTACGATAAATAAAATAAGAAAAATATTTTTAATGAAATTATACAAAAACCAAATAATTAAGGTAAGGTTAAAATGATAGTACTTATTAAAAAAAATTTATTAAAAAACGATAAGTTGAGGTTTAACTGGCCATTATGTGTTAAACTAAATGTGTGTAAATTTGTGTAAGGAAAATTAATGGTGCCTCTAATTTTATTTACAAACATACTTTTCATTACTATATGTCGGATTATATCTTATAAATACATGAAAGTGTCCTTAGTATATTTTTCTTTTTCTTTGACCATAAAACTCATTCCAATCAAAATTTCTGAATTCTAATGAAACATTTATTGTATTTAATGTTATTTGAAGATAAAAAAATTGTTTTAGAATTGCTGCATATGTGGTACTCTTTAAAAAATCTTAAAAATTTACTTTGTTTGGCCCATGGAGGCCATTTTCTTGTCACGTGTTGTGGAATGCCTAATTCAATAGTGGAGATTAGGTTTACACGTGAGTGGGCCGAAAATCAGACCCCCTATGTGGTTTATTGTGGCTCACATCTAATTACATTTCACCCAACAGGTCCAGCCTGAAGTTTTCCTTTGCCAAATATTGAGTATCTGATCTGTTTCCAAGCGGGGCAGGCACGCAAATTGTGTTTTGCCATTTAATTGTCTTCTAAGTATAAGTGACACTTAAGCGTCTTCCGTTAGGCCAAATTTGTGCAGATATTTTAAACGGCAGTGCCCAGTATATATTAACTCTAAAAGTTTTTTAGTTTTATATTAGCACTGCTTGACTGTCTGAGAAGATTTTTATCGATCTGCGTCTAATCTGCGGATCTTGTTCCAGCCTTTATACACAAAATCTTATGGCATGGACTTCTGCCTGAAATATAGTTGCATAATGACCAAGGTTTGAGTATATCTGTACCGTTGGGTTGCAGCTATACATTGTGGCTTCAAAAGCCATGGGTGTTTTGCCGCCCTCTATAAACCAACAACTATCCACCTTCAATAGGTCAGCTTACTCCGAGCTCATTAATCTCCTCCTAGTGTATATTAATGGGCAGTTCATGGTTGGCTGTTGCAAGCATAACTTCTAAAATGAAACCATCTCTAGCATGCCAACATGAATCAACTGACGTTTCATATAATTCAGTAGCCTATTATTGTGTTCCATGTCAGTCTGCAGCATGTTAATAGCTGCCTGCTTTAGTCTGTAGTAGTAGTGGGTGTGTGTGTGTGTGGGGCGGACAAGACCTGGCAAGTAGGCCACAAGCGGGCCCTTTTTGCCTACCCCTGTCGCCGCCTACCTACTCCGTCATCTCTTCCCTCGTCGAACCTTCCCGACCTTCTAATGTAGGTCAGAATATCGGTCCATTCAAGGGAACTGACCTCTTGTCTCGCCTTGTGCTCTTGCGGCCCTAAATATTGATAGTCTCTTCCTGAAGGGACGTCGTTATAGTTCTGTTTTAGGGTTGGGTTAACATAACCCAAATCCAGTCACTTATGGTTAGGCCAATTTCCTTAGCAGCCCTGTATAGGGAGTCATGCAGTGCATTGTTAAACGCTCCTTCGATATCAGGGAAAGCCACCACTGCACTTTGCCTACTTTGCAGGGATTAGGTAATCTTCAAGACCAGAGTTATTCAATACTACTTCCGTAATTTGCCAGTTTGATTAGGCATACTGATGGATATTAAGAGACTGAATTCTTAACATACTCCTTCTAATGTGCCCGTCCAGTAGCTTATTCCGACTTTTCAACAGAAATGGTGTCAGGCTAATAGGTTTAAGCAGTTTAGGGCATAGGTTTATTTGACCTATTTTAGATATGTGTATCATCCTAAGCGCTGAACAACTGGAAGGGATACAACTTCATGCCAGACTAGCTCTGAACGATACGATGCGGAATGGTATGATAATTTCTAGTCCGTTTTGGAGCAGAGCTGGAAACACCAACTTCTACCAGTTGATTTGAATAGCTCAAAAGATTTAATAGCACACTCAGTGGCTGGTATTGTAACACTGTTACAATACCAGCTGGACTTTTTGTTAGGCCGTTTAGATCGGCCTCCCAGTTGAGGCACTTGTTGATTATTCAGAATCGAACCACTTGGGAAATGGTTTTGTAACAAAAAACAATTATGGCTTAATTTGTTTTATTTACATAGGCATTTGGAGAATGAGAGAAGAGCTAGAACACACGTACTACAATTTTTTTTGTTTGTACCAACTTTTTTATTTTAAATGCAATACCCGATCGACATTCGATTCAGAATTGGGTGGTATACCCATATACATTTACCTATACTAATCTCTTAAGGTTCCATGGTCACAAAGAGTTTTATTATAGAATTATACAGAAATTAAATTATTTTGTTTTTTAAGTATTTGTGAATAAAATAAAACAAATTAGCAAGTCATAAATTCCAAAAGTATTGTCAGTAGCTTTGACAGTATCGGTTGATTATGTTGAAATTCTGTAAACGTATTATTAATAAAAATAGCCAGCTCGTTTAAATTATACCCATGAAGACTATTTCTATTTAAATTTGTTTATTTTTTATGGAAAATGTGACAAAGTAATATCAAGAACTTGTTATACATTTGTTGCTCGAAATCCACAGAAAAGAGACTGGCAAGAGATGCTGTAAGACATACTAGAAAATTTTAGGGGTCTGGTACTGCATTTTTTATTAACACGTTAGAACTATAATTGGCTAATCGCCAGGGTTTTTTGAGGTAATGAATGAGTTTCGAATATTTGGTTGAAAAGATAATGTTATAAAGAAAATTTAATATTTTAATTGGTAGGTGTTATAAAACCTACCAATCAGAATGTGGTACATTGGGTTGCGTATTACGAGATGTTGCAGCAGATTTGGATATTTTGATTCCCGGGTCACGTTTGGGGAAATTGTCGTCTCAGTTCCTTTTTCTACTTGCTTTATTAGCGCTTTAGGTGTAAATTATACTAGGGACATTATTTATATATTTTATAGTAATCACTTTTTCTCCTCATTGAATTTGGTATTGAATTTGGTAATGAACTCTAAGTTTAAAGTTCATTAAAATGTCTTGTTTGCATCAGTGTCTAATCAGCCTTCAAGTAAAATTTAGATAATGAATTTTGAGATTTATTTTAAAAAAGTGCATCAATGGGGGAGTTAAAAAAGTAATTCTTAACGAGCAAGGTTTTTCATCTGAGCGAAGTCTGCCCAATTGCACGAGGAAGCTGAAGGCTATATTTATTCTGTAGCAAATTCTTTTGACTATACTTTGCACTTCAGTTTCAATGAGGCCTGTTATCAAAATATTTCTTACATCTTTCGACCTCTCAGCTATTTCAACAAAAACGTTTTCGAACAAATACCCTCAGCATCAGCTAGGTTGAATATATTGATTATCCTTTGCTGCAGAACCGAAATATCAGCAACACATGCATATCTCTCAGATGGTTACATATTGATATATAATGATTTGACTCATATCAGTAGTTGAAATACAGTTTATGGTTTAATATGTTTTAAAACACACATGATTGGTATTGATTAGCATAACTCTTGGAATGTTTAGAATTGAAAAACAGGTTTTTTCAATTAAAACGTACCAAGTACTTATTTTACTGTTGGTTAAAGTTTTGTAGTATGTATAGGTATTTTAATTATATTAAGTAAACAGTAGTATATCAATCACAACTTTGTGAAGGATAATTAATAATTGTAAGGTATAATACTTTGGTTACATATACCTAATCAAAGATGAACCATCTCGACGTCGGTGTAATTTTATGCAACCATTCATCTGAACCTACATTTGTGGATTAAGTAGGTACTGGTAATTACTCCCCTATGTATTGATTAATTTATAAATAAATGTTATATTAATTATCGTTACAATGGATGTACACTTTACCTGTTGATTTATATAAACATCCCGTAGCTGTTGCAGCAATAATTGTATTAAGATCATCATCTGTTCCTCTAGCCCATGATAAGAAAACTCCAAATGCTGAATATATTACAGCTACTGAACCACATGTATTAGCTGTAGCACTTCCTTTTTTCATAATATGATTTATCATTCTACAAATTTGATATTATTATTATTTATAATTTTACTTGAAACTATTCAACATAAAATTTTATGCATCGGTACCTCAAATTATTAGCTGTAGGTACTCAAGAGAAATATAATATATAAGTTATTGGAAATAGTGTTCAAACATACTGTGTTCTTCTCAATTTTCCTGTTTGGCCAGCTAATGTAGTTGCTTTTAACCCATTGTAAAATCCAGTAGCTCCTCCTAATGCAGCACCAATCATACATGACCCTCCAATTTGACCAAATGCCAGTTCAAACCTTCCTCTTTGTTTACTCGCCCCATCCAAGAAAATAAATTCCGGTTGGTTTTGTGGAATATATCCTGGGTCATAATTTAGATATGGAGAAGAAAACGGTCTAAAGTTACCTACGAAACAATTTTATGTAATCAATGGCCTTTTAGGTTAAACATTACACGCTGTGTTAAAGAAAGATATATTTTTACCTGTTATTCGACTGGAGTTTTCATAATTCGGTGAGTAAATGTCGTTACTGTCGTTTAAAGACATTATTTATATTATTGTTACAGTTTTCAATAAATTTAATATTCTTTAACAGAATATCCTAACGAAAGGATATAGAAGGAAAATCAGTGAAACAAAACGTCATGAATAACAGAATAACCATAGAGTTAGTATGCAAGGCAAGTCCAAAGCACAAAACAGAAAAAGAATCCAAATGAATCCAAAGTATAAGCACAAAACAGAAAAAGAATCCAAAGTATATAACATAAGACTATATCATTGAAATGAACAGAAGAATCTTCTGATCACCGATCACAGAGAGTGCATAACGGATAACGCAGACCGAGTATCTTCGACTTCACTATTCAGTTTCGGCTAGTTAGTTAAGTTCAGTTCACTTCATTACCTTTAACCAGTGATGGGTTTTTAACCGCTAATTATATTATAGCCAATGCTAATATTATTTTATTACAGTGATGGGTTTTTAGCCGCTAATTATTTATTTAGCCAGTGCTAATTATATAATTAGCATTTAGCCGGCTAAAAATATTATAATTAGCCGTTATCAGAATAACGACTATATACATAGTTTTTTAATTTCTGACACATCAGACACAGTATACTGTGCATCAGATCAGAATACCTATTATACCTAATCATATACCTTTCTCAAAGCACTGCCAAATTCCTGACTTATATGGTTATAACTATTATATGCTAATTAATTACTACACTGACTAATATCGGGAGACTAATTTACTTTAATTCGATCATTACAAGATTAGATTAATTAATTTACCTACTAATTATTAATTTGGATTTCCTAACAAAAAGGCCAACAAAGAGGTTAGGTTATCCCTCTACATAGCCTGCATGGTCTTGTTAGATATTTAGCCTGCTAATTTTGAGTGTTTTTAGCCGGCGGCTAATTATCGATAATTATCCGGTTAATTATAACCAGATAATTATCCGGCACATCACTGTTTATTATTTTTATGTGCTCTATCCTTTTCTAACAAGAACTAAACAGTTTACTAAATCCTGAATTCCTGAATCAAACTAGAGTTTGAAATTGCCACATACATAAAAGAAATTGCAAATATTCTTTTATTGCAAATATTATGTGGAAATTGCAAAAGCGTAAGAGTATTCTCTTCTTCTTCTTCTTGTTTATATACATCATTTCTATTTTGTGTTTCATTTCATGTTTTATAATTCATAGCAGTGAGCAGTGATGTGCCGGATAATTATCTGGCTAAAATTAGCAGGCTAAATATCCAACAAGACCATGCAGGCTATGTAGAGGGACAACCTCTTTGTTGGCCTTTTTGTTAGGAAATCCAAATTAGTAATTAGTTAGTAAATTAATAAATTTAATCTTGTAATGATCGAATTAAAGGGTGCGTTTCGAATCGCGCATTATGCACATTTTGCTTCCTACGTTCGTTCCAATTCACGCATTCTGCACGTCGTAGCATCCATAGCTCCTCCTACTTTTGGCTTCGTAGCACGCAGCATCGTGTACGAGGTGATGCGTTTATGCATTGCGGGCAACTTAACCTCATTTTTTAAACTTTTGGAGGGAAGGGAACTGATTCTGTGGTGTGGTGATGCTAGTTTCAATCAATTCTTTTGCAAGAACAAGATTGCCCGAAATTTTGCTAGTTTCTCCATCACGAATTTAAATAAATTATAAATTGTTCACAAAAATAACTGTCAAAGTGTCAAAAGCCGTTCCGAAATGCATGAGCGCATCACACGCATCTGCTAAACGGAACGCTTTTATGTGTCACTGCAGCAGATGCGTTTCATGTACGATTTGGAATGCACCCAAAGTAAATTAGTCTCCCGATATTGGTCAGTGTAGTAATTAATTAGCATATAATAGTTAACCATATAAGTCAGGAATTTGGCAGTGTTTTGAGAAAGGTATATGAATATGAATAGGTATAATAGGTATTTTGATCTGATGTGTCAAAAATGAAAAAACAATGTATAGTCGTCATTCTGATCACGGCTAATTATACTATTTTTAGCCGGATAAATATAAATGCTAATTATATAATTAGCATTGGCTAAATATATAATTAGCGACTAAAAACAAGAAATCCGTGCTAAAAACCCATCACTGATTCATAGCAACTCTCTTCTCTTTTATTTTGACTGATGACCGTCCATGTAATTATTAATCTATGATGACAGAATTGTCATTGTCATTTTCTTTGGTATTGTCAGTTGTCAGTGGTTTGAAATTGTTTTGTTACTTGTCAGTTGTTACCACAGATTTTACACACTAAATTCCTTGACTTATTATACTAGTTAATTGTTATTGTAAAAATTTGAAATGCCTTCGAAAACAATAGAACATATACCAAAACTCGATAATAATTTAGAACCACACCAAGATGAATTGCAACAATTAGGAGAATTAGCTGGGATTTACATGGACCACAAAGTATTCAGGTAGGTATATGTTATTTTGTTTTGATTTTGATTTTGTTTGTAGCAAACCATTTAGGTACTTTAGTTTTTAGTTTCAATAAAATTTATTCGAAAATCCAATGACTACAAATATGTTTTAGAATTCTCGTGGAACTACTAAATATGGGTGTTGATCCGGATACTATTTACAATTTATTAAAAACTATTAAACGATCAAGAAATCAGAAATCACGATCTTCAGTAGTTTCTCAGAAGTCGACTAGAAGCAAAAATTAGTGTGTTAGCTAAGTTAGCTTTAATAACTATGTACCAAACTATTATTTGAACATGTACTTAGGTATGTAAATACATTTTAAATTATTACACATTTATTGTTTTATTAAATATACGACACATACTGGTTAAGGTTATTAACATACACATTTTCTTTATATTAACAACTTGAATATTATTTATCTGTTATAAAATTTTATGTGTTTTTTAATGACATTATATGTACCTATTATATCAAATATTGGATACTGACTTATACATTTAATACCTATATATCTACTATACAAAAAGTGAAATAGGAGTAACGTGGAGTGAAAGAAAGTTTTCACATTCTGAGCCAGATAATTCAAAGAATTACCTATGTTGTTAATGAATATCCTAGTCTGGGCTTGACTTGCCACGGTTTTGCAATTTGTTTGCACGTAGTAGGCACCGAACTGAAAATGCTCTTAAAAATAAGTTATCCAGATGCACGATAGCCGTAGTAAGAACTTATTTGCGTTCCTATCCTGACATGCAAGACATTTCTCAGGGTTTAGTACTTTGACGAGTAACTGTGCAGGTAAAACCTGAGATCCTATGCATGTTCTAGTTGCCTGTGTGTAGGTTAATAATGCACAGAGGATCTACACAGTCATGGACGAGATTTGTGTAAAATACTTGGATAGGATGTAAATTCGAAGGTTCTTTGTCTATGCCATGATAGATAAGTATCTATGCAATTATAAGTAAACTATCCCCCCGATAGTATACCCCGAGGATAAAGGGGCTTGACAAAATTTCTAGATTGAAGAAGGTGGCATGTCGTCTCGCACGGCGTCGGTGATTTGAAATAAAAAGAAAGTACTTAGATTTAATTACAGCAGTCCAGTTACTGCGTCACAATGGGCCTTTCCCACATCTTTTTTTTATTTGCTTATTATAAAATATATACTTAGTTATGCTTAAAAAGTATTTTTTTAAATTTTTTTCTTCGCCAGATATATTTTGAAAAAATTGTTAAAATTACCATATATTTCAAATAACGCGGCATGACGCTATACTCCACTTCGTTGTTGTCTGTTGGCTGCCCTGCATTTTGTGTTTTGATTAATTTGATTTAAAATGAATAAAGGGTGAGTTCGGCATTGCTGTCAGAGCGCTAAATTTAATGATTTATGTTCGGCATTCCACTCCCTGAGAGCTTTAACTACAGTCTGGCGCGTTCGGCTTTATGTTCAAAGATGAAATTGAGATCCTCATTTTGCTCAGATTTTAGATAGCGATTTTTCAGATATTTACGTCATCGTCATCCTTGTTTGGAGGTTATGTCGTTATTCGGGTTGTTAGCAAGCACAATCAAAAAGTCACACACCTAAAAATGTATTTAAAGGTATTTAAAAATACCTTATTTTTAGGTATGTGATATAATTCGACCTTTTCTAAAATTTCTATTTCCTCTTCACCATCAGGTTCTACAAAAAATATTTCGTAGCCAATAGCAATGCCCATAATTCCTACGTTAATATCAATTTTAGATATAAATAGATATATAGATGGAAGCATGATACAACTACACAGATATGCTCATAACTTTCGTTTATTTGCGCATGACGTCATTCGTAAGGGAAAAAAGATAATGCGATGCGAAAATTCTTATGGGCAGTGATATAATTATTTTCGTGTTTATCAATTGTTTTTTCCTCGTAACTGACGTCACTATGCGGATTGGCATATCTGTGTAGTTGTATCATGGATGGAAGTAATAGAACAGAAAACAGTTTGATTTCAGCGATTTCAGGTCGAAATATGTAAACAAAAACAAAAGTACTCAATTGCGTTCGGCAAATTTCTGAGAAGACAAGCGTTGAAAAAGTCATGTGACCAATGATCTGTTTTTCTCTGTACCATCAATTGATAACAATGCCGAACTCACCCAAAATTGAAGAGGGATATCTTCAGACAACCTTCCAAGAGTTGACAGTGAAGTGGTTAACGTGTTAACGATTTCTACGTCACAAATATGAACTTTCTAAATGCTGAAGTGCGCAATGTTAAGACAAGAAGGTTAGCTTTTATAACCTAAGTTATCAAACATTATTTAGTTGATTCTAGCATAAATTGTCCAGTGTTATCACATTTAGCGAAAAATACCTAAAAATTATTTTGCTCAAGTGATAAATTGTAAAATAATCATGTTGATTTGCTTTAGTAATAATTTATGGAGAATATTTCACCTAAAAATACATATTTTCATTTCAAAATTACCATTTTACCTAAAAAACATAATATTTTCATTTCAAAATTACCAAAATGTAAATTTAATCGTTGCCAAGAAAAAAGTAAAATTGTATGTGGCAACGTGGAGCCGTTCTTTAACTTGTATACATTTAGGTTGTTTTCCGATATTAAACTTGGTTAACCAAAATCCCGGTTAAGCGTTCCATTAAATAAAAATTCCTGAAAATTATTTAATTTTGGAACTGTGGTCACCTGAAAAAGGTTAACCAAACGTCAAAATATTGACTGTGCTCTGGGAGCGGTGCATTGGTCAACCGAAGAGTTGGCAGGTTAGGTTTTAGCGTTGAGAGAAGAAAAATCAATTCTCTCAACGATTTTAATTATATTTTGTTTAGATGGTGAAGGCAGATGGGGTGGTGTTCTTGCGTTAAGAGTTATAATAAATATTTATAAATTCTACTTTTCTGTATTGTATTCTGTAGTCCACTTGACCAAGTCGACTGAAAGCTACACTTATATCTACTTATAAACTACTTATATCTTACTATAATATACCAAATTATCTGCTGTTTAATTTATTTTTTGACTGAAGACTAGAGTAATAGTTAAGCACGGAATATGAAGGTATTTAAGGTTGAATGAATCCCAATAAAAACAATTCATCCATGTTGATTAACCAGCCAGTTCCTTAATTACACATTTTTCAGGTTTACCAATATTTCGGTTAACCGAAATATTGGTAAACCTGAAAAATGTGTAATTAAGGAACTGGCTGGTTAATCAACATGGATGATGAATTGTTTTTATTGGGATTCATTCAACCTTAAATACCTTCATATTCCGTGCTTAACTATTACTCTAGTCTTCAGTCAAAAAATAAATGAAACAGCAGATAATTTGGTATATTATAGTAAGTGTAGCTTTCAGTCGACTTGGTCAAGTGGACTACAGAATACAATACAGAAAAGTAGAATTTATAAATATTTATTATAACACTTAACGCAAGAACACCACCCCCTGCCTTTACCATCTAAACAAAATATAATTAAAATCGTTGAAAGAATTGATTTTTCTTCTCTCAACGCTAAAACCTAACCTGCTAACTCTTCGGTTGACCAATGCACCGCTCCCAGAGCACGGTCAATATTTTGACGTTTGGTTAACCTTTTTCAGGTGACGACAGTTCCAAAATTAAACAATTTTCAGGAATTTTTATTTAATGGAACGCTTAACCGGGATTTTGGTTAACCAAGTTTAATATCGGAACACAACCTTAATTGACTACTGGAGTGTGATGTCAGCGAACCGCGCAGTTTGAAATGATTCATGAAGACCGATCACTTTTGTACTTGTATAACTTCGATTAATTAGAATTCTTTAATAAATTGGGTTGGTTCTACCTTTACTTATGTACCAGTATAACGTTTGATATTAATAAAATAGTAAAATTCCATTTGGCGGAAAAGGCCCATTAAGCAACTACGCAATTATAACGAACGGGTTAATTATCTTTGATTCGAGTTTATTCTACCTCTACCTATTTTTCTCCTACAATACCCTTGTTTTCATTACTGGATGACCGTATTTATTTATTTATTTATTTATTTATTTATTTAATTATTTTTACAACTATACAGGGTGGGAAAAATTTTAATGTGCAGCATTGGTATATTGGAAACGGTAAAAGATACAACGTGGCTCAAATTAGGAAAAAGTTGCTCAATTTCATGCTGATTCAAAATATGTGAACAAGTTTAATATATTCCGGGCCGTTTAGGAGTTATGCCGGAAAACACAAAATTTGCCAGTTTCTTTTATGTCAAATAACTTTTCTTGAAATAAATGTAGACTATTGAAATTTGGTATGTTTACATAGTTTGATGAGAGCTTTCGATTGCCATACTAAAACATGTTCTGGACCTACTAGTTTTTCGGCAACAATATTCAACTTTTGCATTTCTTATGGGCGCGATATTGGATTTTTACTTCACTAAATACAGAAAGAAATTACAATCACGGCGATATATCCCACTTGATACTTTCTTCAATAAATATGGATAATATACACGCGAATAACGATAAATAGTATTTATTCACAAATAATAATCATTCATTTATAGTTAATTGTTACAATATATGTATTTTTAGCATTTTGAAGAATTGATTATTATAATAAGAAAAACAGTTATTTGCACTGCTCGAAATGGCTGGCGTTACTCTGAATAGACATGTCATCCACTGCACGTCTTATGGTTGCAGCATCTATTGAATTTATGTATTTATTAAAATTCTTTCCAACATTTCACTCTCTCGTTGGCATTGGATTACTTTGGATACATATAATTTTGAGACCATTTATAGGTACCTATCCACGAATTCGGAAAACGTTGATAGAGGTAGGTACTGGGTTACAATTCTAGCGTTGTGTGAAGAGCAACCAACCATCTTATTGAAACAAGTGTAAATTTTGAATATTTTGCAAAGGTAGATCATCAAGCCTTTCCACCATGTTTTAGTATGGCAATCGAAAGCTCTCATCAAACTAAGTAAACATAATAAATTTCAAAAGTCTACATTTATTTCAAGAAAAGTTATTTGACATAAAAGAAACTGCGGCAAATTTTGTATTTTCCGCAGTAATTGAGTAATGTAATTTGAGCCACGTTGTATCTTTTACCGTTTCCGAGATACCAATGCTGCACATTAAAATTATTCCCACCCTACTGTATATGTATTTGCCTCGCATTAAACATTTTTTAGCATTGATATATAAATATATAATAATTGAATAAAACAAGAAATTTTAGTATCAATAAGTCTATTTCTGCAGTAGCATGATTTAGAACAACTTTTAGAAGACCCACACTTGACTGTATTATTTATATATCTAAATTTATTCAATTTATTTTTTAATTATTTTGAAATAATTCTTTAGTAGGTAAATTCCTATTTATAGGTAGGGTACACTGGCAACAGATGAAATATGATTATGATTTTTATTACACTATAAAATATATAATTAGACTCAAATATATAAGTACAAGTACACTCACAGAATATATTATGTACACTCATACACTCACTATCACAGATTATACATACTCCTCACTATGATTTTCATATATCAGTGAACATTTTTAGAACCCCTGTGGTACAGGTAAAAACGACAACGTAAAAAAAAATTAAAAATAAATATATGTACCTACCAAATTGCATACCAGTGCCACCTGCGATTATTATTTTCAAAATTTGTAATGTGTCTAATATATAGCCAATGAATATAAGTATTACTTACGTACCTGTTTAATATTATTTGTTGTAAATGAAAATTCATGTTAAAAGTCCTCATAGGGCTTTAAGTATAAACAAAGATTGTACCTGTCTTTACTAACCTACAAATTCACAATGTCAGTTGAAGAAGAAATTGAATTAAGAGATTTGGTGGCTCAAACTTTAGAAACTAATGGATGTCTGGCTAAAATCAGGGTATGATAAATGAAAAGTTACATCTGTTTTAAATTATATATGTACCTATATACCTATTGCAGGCGCAGTTAAGAGCCAGTATTTTCCTTGCCCTGGATGAAGATGTGAAGGTAATCCTATTAAGTAATTTAACGTGCCTAAATTTAAAATTTATACTTTTTAGATAAGCAAACAGCAGCCTCTATTAAATAACAAAGTTAAAACCCATTTGGAAACTGAAGAGGGAACATTAATATTTTCCCTTGTTCGTGAGTTTTTAGAGTTTTTTAACTTATATTTTACTTTGTCGGTGTTTGACACTGAGTCTTATATGGGTAATGCTTACACATATGAGGGTCGAGAAAAGGTAGCTAAGGACTTAGGATTAGATAACACAGAAGATACAACAGTTCCTCTTTTATTGCAACTTATTAAAATTGCTCAAATGAAAACTAAAAGCTTACAAATAAATTTAAATATAAATAAAGATGATGTAGAAAACAAATCTGTAACACATGATAACTCAACAAGTAATTTGAATAAGACTGAGTCTGATAATATATCTTCAGATGAAATAAACATAAATGAAGATAGTGATAAATTATTTGTAGGAAATTTAGCCCCAGTCACAGAAAAATTAAATGCTACATTTGATTTAAGTAGTCCCACTATAAATTTTAATATTGTGAAAAAAATGGAAAATGATATAAAAAAACAGTTGGGTCAAGTAGATGGTGAGTATAAGGATCACGTTTTAGACAGTACTTATAATAAAAGGGAAGAGAAAGATGATGATACTTATGGTGACACAAGCTCTATAGCAGAGGATAGCATTGCTATTGCTAATTTAGAAAATAATGTAATAATTCCTGAATTAAGTTTACATAGTATAGGAGAAAATACATTAATAAACCACTCTGTGAATGAGGCTGAGGTTTCTCAACCAATACTAAAAGAATCCAAGACAATGGATAAACCAAAATTATCTACGCAAAAGTCAGAGAAATTAAAATCAAAAAATAGTTTAAGTACTCTATCTGATCTCCCTCCATTACAGTTGAACAAATCTCGTGTTAATGACATATTACCCTCGTTATATAGCAAAGAATTTAAAGACAAGTCTAATTTACGTGAACTTGATAAGTTGTTTGATATGGAGGTTGAATATGAAGAAGACTTTATCTGTAGTGGAGATGATTTATCCTTAAAATCTGATTATATGGAACCTGATCATTCAAAGTCAAATTTATTGGATGGTTTGGAGCTCTCTAACAAAACTATGAGTTCGGATAAATCTATTTTGAGTAAAAAAGATATGAAACATAAAGTATCTAACAGAATTATATCAGATTGTAATAAACAATTGTTTAAACCTCTTGTAAATAGTTCAAGAATGAAAGATACATATAAAAGTACTGATTCTGCAAATAAAAGAGAAGACAACAATTCTTCTGTTAATGATAATTTAAATATTGATAGCACAGATTAGAATGAAGCTATTACTTTATTTGGGTCTTACAATAGGGTCCAGAAGGAAATTATGAAGTGGCTCTGATTAGTTATTTACAATGACTCGCACCGTGCAATGAGGTAAAAATCACTTGCTGATGATTTTCTGACCAAGCATGTATTATGTTTTCCCTGCCAACAGTTTTGTACAGCTTTAAAGGATGGGGCCATACTTTTATGGGGTTTACTGAGAAAATTTCGGACAATGGCAGCTGTACTTATTTTATACAACCATAGATTAAATGACAATAATTACATGGTTTCTATTAAATTGGTTATTTGTTGAAATACAGGGTGATTCGCAGGTAACCTGTATGCAAAAACTTGAGAAGTTATAGCTGAGGACCAATGATGACTAATACGAGCCCTAACAACTAAATGTTGGGACAAGATAATATTTTGGAAATAATACAATGGCTTATCAAAACGACTGAATTATTTTATTTATTTTTTTTAAATACAAACATAACAATATATTCTAGACTATTTGAAAACATTTTCGTGCCATGGTAAAGGAATAGGCATTAATCATAGCGTACTTTGTCATTGGAAGGTCAAATTTGCTGACAACTAAATGTTGGGACAAACAAGAAGCAACTTTAATTTAATACGGGGTCACATCGCCCTTAGCTTTAACGACTGCTTGAACTGTTGCAGGCATTGTATTAACCAAGGACTGACACGTTTGAAGAGAAAAATTATCACAAATCTCTTGTAGTTTTGTCCGCAAATCAGAAATAGTGCGTTGAGGATGGTTTCTTAAATACTGCTTCATTTTATGCCACACAGTTATCACATTTAGATCCGGAGTGCTGGCTGGATGAGATAAAACCTTTATATTATTATCACCAAACCATTTTTTGGTAGATTTTGCCGAATGACATGATGCTCCATCTTGCTGGAAGATGAAATCCTCATTAGGAAACAATTTTGCGCACTAGGTAAAAGTGAGGTCTGAAGTATCTCTTGTTATTTTTAAGTATTTACAGTACTATCTATAAATTTTAAAATGCATAAGCCCCTTGCTGACATGCAGCCCCAAATCATAATTCCCTTTGGAAACTTCACAACCCTTTTTAAGCAGTCTTTATGAAAAGCTTCTGCTTTATTTCGTATTATCCGTTTACAGTGATCTCCAACGCAAACATCAAATTTCTCCTCATCACTAAATATTATTTTGTTCCAGTCATTTTCTGTCCACAGAAGTTTAGATTTTGCCCAATTGTAACGGTTCTTATTTTGAATCTCTGTCAATAGCGGTTTTTTTTCGGCCTAAATACGAATTTGTATCAATTTTTTGCTAATGGATGAACCATACAAAACTGAACTTACCTTGTAAAATCCCAAACCGCATTTATGAATGTATTTTCGGCAACATTCTCTAGATATATTTAATCCGTTTGCCCTGTTCCATTGAGCAGTTATGTCTCGAACGGTACTTCTTCTCGTTGATTTGCGTAATTTAACTAAATTTCGTAAATCTCTTTGTGAAACAACTTTTGGTCTCCCCGAACTTTTACTTCGAACATCCACATTGGCAGACTCACCATATTTTTTCACTATATTATAGACTGTGGTGTTTGGAATAGGTAAATTGCTAGAAATTTTACGCATTGTATTGGTGAATGATAATTTCACGTAATTTCTGTTCGGTAGCTTTTCCACGACCCATTATTCCAATTTAAATTAACAAAATTTAAATATTTCAACTAATACTACTACTTATAACTATTTACATCACTTATAAACTGTCAATGAATAAATAAAACGTTTTTTGATGTTTATATAGCGTTTTTTAAACATTTTCAATGTGAGATTTGTGCTTGTCCCAACATTTAGTTGTCAGCCAATTTGGTCTTCCAATGACTAAATACGCTATGATTACTACCGATTGCTTCACCATGGCACGAAAATGTGTTCAAATAGTCTAGGATATATTGTTGTTTGTATTGAAAAAAAATAAACAAAATAATTCAGCAGTTTTGATGAGCCATTGTATTATATCCATAATAATACCTTGTCCCAACATTTAGTTGTTAGGGCTCGTAGTAAAACATTTTTAGTTTCGGAAATATCAATTTATTTCAAATAAAAATAAAAGAATGTGAATTTTATAAAATGCCCCATATGCGAGTATCATATCCATAAGTTCTTTGTTTGAGAAATTATGCGCCATACTTTTATTCTAATCACGTGAAAATAAACTCGAATACGACCACATCTGATAACAACGTGCTGCTAGAAATACCAAACATATCGTCCTGACCTGTTTACATTCTTAGTTTTTATAAACAAAAAAATTCATCTGATAAATTTTTGTAAACATTTCTTTCAAATTATTTCCGAAACTAAAAATGTTTTACATTTTTTTATCATCATTAGTCATTATTTGTTTTCAGCTATAATTTCCTAAGTTTATGCATAAAGATTAAGAATCACCCTGTATATTAGGCAGGTTTTGTAAGAATTTTAAAATATAATGAAATGGATTCATGCAGCTTTTTTCTGAGGAGTTTTATCGAACATCTTGTTAAATTCAATGCAACACACATTGAATTGGTCATTATGCTCCAAAATTGTTCCTTTTGCAGAATTAGATTATTTAGATATTTAGATTAATTAGATTTATTTGCATAATACGGATCATTTACTTTTTTATGTGCATTGTTGATTTAGATTTTATATTGGTGCCTTATGCCGTATAAATAATATATATACTGATTTAGTTTGTTGATACTAATTTTATTTTCAATATTTAACATTTACACATTAAATGTATAATCCTCACATTTGTTTATAAAACTTGTAAAACACAAAATAAAATTAAAATGAAAGTACCTGAAAAATTTACAATGTAGAGTTATTTTTTAAACAGATATGTAGGTGTCGATGATCTTATGGATTGATTCCCTTTTCTATATGCATTGATTGTCTTAAATTTACGTTAAACATAATTTAGTGAATTAATATAATAATTATTAATAATGTTATATTTTAGATTTTACACAATACACAATACATATGTATAATAATCAACATAATATAGTCATGCTGAGGTTATTCATTTTAAAATTAATATCATTAAATTTTATTCATAGTAGGTTCTTTAACCATTATTTTATATATACATATGTTTTATGTGCTTAGTATGTTAAATTCTACCCAATTTTTTACTCAAAAATTGTAATAAAACTATATTTGTAGTTCTACTAAAAACTTTCAATTTAATGATGTGAGAACATGATTATTTAATATATAATTAAAAAATAATTTGTACTAATAATTCAAAATGTAAATTTCACTTATGAAATTTTTATATTTTTTAAAATTTTATGTGCTCACTTTTTGCCATTAGTAGTAAATTAGTGTTAAGTTAAGATAGCTTTAATCATTTTATCTGTAACTTAAGAGAACAATTTAATTACCAAACCAATTTTAAATATATGTATAAGACCTTCATTAATTGGTAATTAAATTTATTTAGCTACTCCTCTTGAAAATATCTTCAAAATAATATTTTTAAAGTGAAATTGGTATTACACTTTTAAAATAACTTTTATTTGGTTTTAGATGCTTTAAATGAAATGAATACATTGTTCATAGGTGTATTTTTAAGAGAATCATATATGGGTCTGTAAAAATGTTACTTAAACAATGTTTTTGTCACAGAATTTGTGAAACTATGATCATACAAATTATGTTACTGATTTCACATTTTATGTATATCATAATAAAATATGTTTTTATATATACAGGAAGGAAGAGTGCCATGCCATATATGTTAATAAGTTGCAGTGTGTATCTGAACAAACAAAAAAAATTGTTTGGATTTGTACTGTTACTCCTTTGAAACCTAATCATTTTTACATTCCTCAGTATATTGAAAGTACTTAATTATAATGCAATGTATTAATTTAGTTTAATTTGTTTTATACTTAATTTATACACTTTTACAACTTGTGCCTTAAATTTGTGATTTCTGTCAATAATTTTAATAAATAAGAGGGTTATGCTTGTGTTTTTTTTCCTAAGATGCAATTGTTGACAGCCAAGTTGTTAAGATGTAACGATTTTTTCAATCTCGCTTGCCAGACCATTGTCTTCTATAAAAATATTTTAATGGGCGTTATGTGTAGACTGCTAACAGTGTACAGGTTTATTAATTATAAATGAATTCTCATTAACTTTACTGAAGATTTCCAACATGCTTTATCCTAAATACTACAACTTAAATAAATCTTACAACACTAGTTTGGTTTGATAAGGGCCCTATCTATATTTTATAATTTTATTAAGCTAGACCATACAACTATATATATAAAGGATATAAACAATATATCTAATTTTAAATAGTCATGTTCTAGCAACAATGGCTAGAGCATGTTGTGGCAGCATTTCGTCACACTGCCTACATGGTCTAAGTTCAATCTCCTGCTCTGGAGATGTCTATGGCGATGTGTTTTCTATGTTTTTTCAATGTGTAACCTCGTTCCAAACTTATTTGGAGGTTGTCTAATTTACGTGGTGTTTTTAATTTAATTTTCTTTTTAATGAATCTATATATTATATATAAAATATTTACACACCTTATACAACTAATCTATTGAGATGCATAATATTACGTTGTTTTCTGTGATATACAGGTTGTTCTATTTAGTAAACAAGTTTAGTTCTGTTTTTGTGATGCTACTATAAATATGATTATTAAAAATCCTAATACAAATTGCATTATAATAATCGTCAATACTTTAAATGTGAATGTTGAATATTATTTGGAGGTAGATGCAGAAAAGACAAAATAATTACCTAACACTTACTTTTTGAGTCCTGTCCTACCCACAACTACACATTTAATCTTATTTCATAATGGAGTATTGGCCACTGCCACAAAGTTTTCTTAACCGTTACATGTTTTTGACCAAAGCTGACTGTGATATATGTGTGGGTGGCCTAGATAACAATAAATTATTCAAAATGAATAAAGGGCTCAACATATAACGTAGTTTTAGATTCAAATTGAAAAAAAATATTTGCATGTTTATTGAATATCAAGTTAAAATTAAAATGGTTTGGACTATGACATAAATAAATAGGATTAAACATATCTGTTAAATCCTTAATAAACTTTTGAAAATGTGATACCTACTATGGTACTGAACCATCATCAATTTGTATTGATAAAAAGTACGTAGGGTGAATATTTATATAATAATGTTGATACACCCTCAGATATCCTTACCTCATTGCTAAAAAATGTACTCTGAAACAGATATCAGTACCTATTAAAAAATATTTTAGTTTAATTCCCTCCACAGGAGTTAAAAAGAGCTGTAAATGTTTAATTGCACTTGTTAATTAATTCTAGTGCTATGAATTTTGACAATACATACCTCAGATTACTTTTCATCAATCATAGTCACTTAACAGGATACCGATGTTGATTTATTTAGTTTTACATTACATTAACATCATTTATTTGAAGATGATATTAATGTATCATTAATATCATCTGTTGCACTAATGTCCATAGATCAAAGACACTTACTAATGTCATCCATATTTCATTTTTACATAATGGTAAAATAATAACATTGTCCCTCAAATATCTTTATTAACAATAACAGTACTGGTAGGCAAAATAGCAAAATATGCCTGGTACATAAAATTGGTAATGCCATCAAAAAATAATGGAATATAACTACAAAGTATTAAGAATCCGCCATCACACAATGGTATTAAATTACATACGGCCTCTCTCTCTTTGTATTCTCATACTATATGCCTTCGATATTAGATTCCAAGAATCCATATACCTATCCATACACATGGCTATACATTTCTGCAAATAATTTCATTCAAAATTGGGTTAAATATTAATAGATTTTCTTACTTGTTCAGAACTATCTAGTGATGTTCCAGGTTTTGATATACATTTTTTAAAACATTTTTCAGTTATTTTCTGAAATCAGATAATTATTATCAATTTTATATAAGGTTTCGGCCAGGGGCTGATTTATTTAGACTTACTGTCAAGAGTTCTTGAGCATTTGCTACTGCAATTTGTTGTTTTACTTGATCCATCAATTCATCTTTTTGTGCTCCGGACAACGAAGAAAGGTTATCCATTTTGATTAAGTAATTTTAAAAAAGAAAATCGGAATGAAGAAAATGTTAGGTTAACAAGAAAAAGAGAGGTTATGTTTGTAACTTTTGATTTTTGACTTTCGGCCTTGACGATTTGTTGGAGCGAGTCAAGAACCCTAAATCTTGGGAGCGAGTTCCCAATCTGTTTCATTTTGCGAATCGTGGGGCGCGTTCGGTTCGACAGTGTATTATCTTCAAATCGATTAATTTACAATACATGCGTTCAGTTCTGTACTTTTTCATTTTTCAGTCAACAATAATAACAAAAGTTTTAGGTACCTATATTGTATTTCTTTCGGAAATTATTTTTATTATTCTAGGATTTTAAAGAAACAGTTGCAATGAATTTAGATAATTGAGGTTCCGTGTTTATATTACGACAGAAATGTACGACGCGATCTTTGTCAGTTGTAATCTGGGGGATTTATATCCCCTAGATCATGATAAGTTGTATCATGCGGTAGATTACAACTTGGCAGCCTCTATTTAATATAGAGGCTGCCGACAACAATCGTAGTTAACATTATGGCAGTGTGGCAGCTTTCCTTAAATTATCTATGACCAGCTTATAATAAAACACAATACCTGTACTGCACGTTCTTATTTTGTATAAGCAAAAAGGGAGTATTTTTCAAAAGAAACTCTTACGATAAAATAACTAAGAGCCTTTCTACATCATCCATAATAGAGGTGCTGTAATGCGTTGACTCTTCAACAAGGTCTTGCCAGTAGTAGAGCCATATGTCTCTAATCAAAATCATAGAGACTTATTGATCAAAACTAAAAAAATAATATTTAACCTTGAACTATCAAATCATCTACTGCTGTTTGAGTTGTGAATTAAATTCGTTTCATAGGTTATCTTGATCATTCTGACTAACTTTAAGCCGTTGTAGTAAATTATTCAAAGCAATAGCAGAAATTTGCCCCTTTTTTACAGATTATCTTTATGTCCGTCTTTATGTCCGAACAAAACAGAAAAAGATTAAATCCATGATACAACTACACAGATATGCTCATAACTTTCGTTTGTTTGCGCATGACGTCATTCGTGAGGGAAAAATGGTAATGCGATGCGAAAATTCTTAAGGGCAGTGATATAATTATTTTCGTGTTTATCAATTGTTTTTCCTCGTAACTGACGTCACTATGCGCATTGGCATATCTCTATAACATAATTTTAACCATAAACTAACTCTGTTTCATCCCTTTTAATGCGCGATGCGCGTGTAATTTAATTCAACCTTTTGCTGTGGTGGATTCTGTAGGACAAATAATCAGAATGAAAAATTTCAAATCAACCAATCAGATCCTATTTCTTGGATTTACCATATCGAAATGTTGAATTAAACAACACGCCCATTTTCTTACATTTTTTGTAAAACAGAGTTTTTAAGACTGTTCTGTCTTCTTCGTTGTTCGTCTTGTTGAATCCTTTGTATAACTTCAGTACCTATATGGACTTCAGGGAATCAACAGCTAAAAGAGAATCTACTACAACTTTTATAAGAAAATAAAGCAGATTACCTGTACTTATGACCCAGAGAACATTCTTTCAGTTTCTATTGATACTTCTTTATATAAACGAAATCATCAAACACCTTTTCCATAAAATTAAATAGATATTGAAGTTTAAATTTCTTCGCCACATTTTTATGATCGCTAAAAATGTAAGAAAATTCGGATGTTCTTTATAATTATCAGTGGCGGCTCGCGGGTTCAAAAATGCGTGAAGAGCTAGGCTAATATTTTTATATTTTTAAGCACTCGCCTAGTTTTTATATATCAGGTCGATTCTTCTGTCCAACCTGATATATAAAAACGACTGTTCGGCGTTTGCGAAATCAAAATTGCATTTACTTCACGACAGGTCACAGATTACTGACAAGACAAGACAAGTTAGGAAAAGGAGTGCGCGAAGCACACTCCCACATAATGGCTGAACTCTTCACTTGCACCGTAAGGAGTGGGAGCTCGTCTTGGCTCGTCCCTTATAATGACGTCAGCTGGAAAAGCGTTCCCATGGCAACGCAGTGTACTGATGCAGGTTTAGCGGTTTTGACTCGACGCCTCTTCACCACAAACGGCTACGTATATTCTTTTTATATTTTGTAACGTTTACGTGTGTGTAGCGTATGATAAATATTTTAATATTAAATATATTTACTTATTATTATTATTACATTACGTTAGTAATAAAGAAAATGTATTTTGGTAATATCTTCACTATTCATACTGAGTTTAAAAAATAGCATTGAATATTTTTGGTGAAGAGGCACTTCACCTACTTCACCTGAATAGCCGCCACTGATAATTATTAAGTTAAATTTAAGTAGATGTTCTTAAGAAAAGGTTTGGCATGTAACAAGTAAAGAATCTATATTGGATGTAAGGTGCTTTCAATTTTCAATTCTACCGTATCCTTTAGGTACTATACCTACTTAACCGCAATGAAAATAAGCACTTTTGCAAACTATATAAAGTAACCAATATGAAACGTCTTTCAAATCTCGGTTGGTAGGTATGTACCTACCCGTCCTGATATTTTTGAATTATCTAAACCTTGCAAATTTCGATTGAGGTTTTTCAGTATAAATAATTATTAATGATATATTGTGTATATTTATGTACGTATGTAATAGTATGATTAGTATGCAGGTATGTATGTACAATATTTGTTAATTTAGAAAATTTTGAAACGAACGCATAGTAATATTATGTCTGTAACTTATTAATCTATAATGTTTGAGACAATCTGTTTAATTAATTTGAAGTCTTTAAAATGTGTCATGTTACATTATTACATTGCCTTATGCATATATTTTCAGAAGCATAGTTAGGTAATTAAATTTATGATGAATTATTGCGTCATTCCCATCCATACTCATTTAACATTATACTTGCACGAAAAATGCATACTAGGTGGCCCAAACCTTTGATATCTGTGTGTGTAACTCCTTTATTATCTCAACATAATGCGATAGTTCAATGCTAAACTCTTCCGAAAAACTAAAATTTCAATCAGTCAGTCAGTTTTCCTGGGTGAGCACTTTTTAAATTTTGCCGGAATATTCTCACTTTCTTCAGCGACGAATATGTATTATGTGAAGAAGCTTTATAGGATAGTCGCGCACGAATTCAAGTCAAGTCATAGGTACAAACAGAGACAATCTCTGGGTACAAATATACCCTGCATCATCGGTTGTCCCGATTTTAAAATTGTTATACACTGCAACGCAAAATTAAAGGATATTAATTTTTGCCTTCTGATTTAAATTTCGAATAATTTAAAAACTGACTGGCCGATTTTCAATATATTTTTTTTAACTCATAGCTACATCCTTTGATTTTTAAATTATTAATAGCTGAATATTTTATTTTGACGCAATTTAATTATACAGGGTGAAATAGAGGAGTATGTTTTGATAAGGGATATTTATTTGAAATATGCCGAGTAGACGACAGCTGTCTGACTGACATTTTCAGCTAAATTGACAGAATAAAGGTACCTACATGCTAGTTTTTGAAATTTCTCCCTATCTTGAATAGTTTCGGAATTATGATTTTTTTCCAACTTGCTGTATTTCTATTAAAAATAATTTTTGTTCGTTATCCAGCCATCAGCTTAGATTTTTACTACGGAATTATTGCTATGGTTACTGTGCACCTTTATGTCATTCTGTCTGACAAAAATTAAAAATGCTTCGACATAAATAATGAGTAATACAGATTTGTAAGCAAACAACTTTTTTATTGCCCCAGGCGTAAGAAATTAAAACAAAGAATTAATTATCCAACAATTTAATAAAAATTAATAGCGGGTATGACCTCCGTGAACTTGAAGCACATGCTCAACCCTTCTATGCATACTTGTAATTAAGTTATCCAAAGCATCTTGTGGTAAATTTTGCCATAAAACTGGTAAAACTTCTCTAAGCTGCCGGAGATTCTCTGCAGGTGGCTCATGTCGATGTAATGTCTGTTGTAGCATATCCCAGGCATGCTCAATTGGGTTTAGATCGGCGGAAACAGGTGGTAGCCTGAGGTGATTAATACCATTATCTTCTAGCATACGAATAACATTTTGTGTTCTGTGGGGAGGAGCATTATCATCCAAAAAAATAAAGTTGTCTCCTATTTGGTGAGCTAGGGGAACGACTATACCATGGATAACATTTTTAATTTTTGTCAGACAGAATGACATAAAGGTGCACAGTAACCATATAGCAATAATTCCGTAGTAATAATCTAAGCTGATGGCTAGATAACGAACAAAAATTATTTTTAATAGAAATACAGCAAGTTGGAAAAAAAATCATAATTCCGAAACTATTCAAGATAGGGAGAAATTTAAAAAACTAGCATGTAGGTAAACCTTTATTCTGTCAATTTAGCTGAAAATGTCAGTCAGACAGCTGTCGTCTACTCGGCATATTTCAAATAAATATCCCTTATCAAAACATACTCCTCTATTTCACCCTGTATAATTAAATTGCGTCAAAATAAAATATTCAGCTATTAATAATTTAAAAATCAAAGGATGTAGCTATGAGTTAAAAAAATATATTGAAAATCGGCCAGTCAGTTTTTAAATTATTCGAAATTTAAATCAGAAGGCAAAAATTAATATCCTTTAATTTTGCGTTGCAGTGTATTTGCATGAAAACCGGGAAATCAACAAAATTAACAAGATTTATTTGTCGTTATTAATCATATTAATACCTATATCAGTTTTATCTCACAACTTTTATCTTCTATCGAGTAGTTGAGTCGTTTCACAATCGTTATCACATCATTGTTTTAAATAATTATACTGGAAAGTTTAAGATATTTTTAAAGCGTTCATACTGCGAGCTTTAACGTAGATACTGCGTGCTGTCTATCTGAATCAAATTTAGGTATTTAACGATAATGATTAACGATAACTGAGTCTGTTTCAATACACGAAGAATTAGGTATTAGAAGATCTGCTGACGGAAGGAAGAATGAGTAAAAAAAAAGATCAACCACATATCAATAGGTATATTCATGAAATATTATTCTATCTAATATAGGTAGTTTAATAAATAATATTCCCAACATTTCCATAAAAGGTATAAGTTTTGCGAATGTTGTGTGTAAAAGGAAGAATTTCCTTCTCTTCTGGAACTGAAGTTAGGTGACTTTGAATGAATTCAAATTTCACTGAACTAATCTCTAGATTTAAATAGTCGAAAACTTAGGGGTTAAAGTGGCTATAATAAAGTCCATTTGCCATTCAAGGAACCACTTCGAAGGTCACTTTGATGAAATTCAAAAACTGAAAAGTATTTTGAGGTTTTTTTCCCAAGAAATTTTGCTTTTAATTTTGAGTAACTTGATTTATCCTGTTTTTGTCTGATGTTAAAGGCAAGAATAATTTGCTTGTTTCATTTCTATACCAAAACAGATGATACCTTGCATATAGTATTTTAGTACATCGTTGAAACGTCACCATGGGATAGAAAGCTGAATTTTTTGGTATCAAATTCAAAGTAACAAAATAGCACCGTGTTGTCGAATGTTTTAGAGAGAACTCCGTGTGTAATATCCACCGGTATTATTGGAGATCTTAGTTGCAGCGCCAAAGCTTGATGTAGCATTAGTTTCTCTGTGCCGTCTGCGAACGGAGCTGTCGGCCAAGCACCTGGAGAGCTTCTTCGCGGTTGTGAGAACATTTAAAAGTGCGCGCAACTCGTTTGCATAGCTTTAGGGTTGTCTAGTGGGTTGTGACCATGAAACCGACCCAGATAATCACATTATTTCTTCTGTATGGATTGCTTGTGCTCTGTAAGTATTTAGGATAACCTAAGAGGATGTTGTATTATATTTAAGTTGCCGGTAAAATGTATTACATCTTTGAGACAAACTAATTTATAATTTGACATCTTAATTAGTAGTCTCGTTAAAAATATAACAGCTTTATGGCTCACTCATGAAATTTACGTACCTACTTTATTTTAATGTAAGTATTTATTTTATTATAAATGCAACTATTTTTTATTTAGTTTGATTCGACTGCACTTAAGTTTGTATGAATGTTTTGATGATGATATAAATGTAATCATTGTCATCATCAATGTTGAATTATATAAATTTATTTCTAGAATAAATATATGTTATATTAATAATAAAACAAATTGTACATGGTATTCGCGTATATTTTGACCCCTATCTACAGGGGTTATTAATAAAGTTAGAAAAAAAGTTTAAACACAAAAGTTGTTTGGTTTTCACGTACTATCTTTTGGCTAGGTCGAAAAAAAAATTACACGACGTAAATTTGAGGAAACCAATTGAACATAATATTTTTAAATGGGACACCCTGTATAATTTTCAACCCTTGGGAAAACAATTTTTCTCTGTTTTCAAAAATATATATTCTGTTGACATTTGCACTGACAGTTTTCGAAATATTTAATATTTAATGTTTACAATAAATTATAAAAAAAATATTAAAAAATGAAAATATTAGAAAATGTTTAAATAACTAAGGAGGTTACATCGAAAATCGTTAAATATTTTTTATTACTATTGGTTTCTAGAGTTAAATATTTTTAGTTCTTTGTATTTTTTGTATTTTTTTATGGTACTCGCTGTCGAATATTTCGAAAACTGTCAGTGCAAATGTCAACAAAATATATATTTTTGAAATCAGGAAAAAAATGTTTCCCCAAGCGTGCAAAATTATACAGGGGTCTCATTTAAAAATATTATGTTCAATTGGTTTTCCCAAGTTTATGACATGCAATTTTTTTTCGACCTAGCTAAAAGATAATACATGAAACCAAACAACTTTCTTAATAACCCCTGTAGGCAGGGGTCAAAATATACGCGAATACCCTGTACACCTATATAAAAATTACTACATATTAAAGATTACTCGTAGTTGTGTTTTTCTACATATAATATTTAATCAACTATTCATTATATGTATACGCATATATTGAAGTCAGTTACTCATAGGTATTACTCAAAAATCTCATAGGTATTTTAAATTTGATTGTAAATAGAAATATGAAAATTTTATATTTATATTTCTAGTATTTTCTAGCATTTAAATATAACGTTCGGCTGTAAACTCCGATTAGTTACTATATTGAAAGCATGATAATCATTCATAATTCATAACATGCTTGAATTTTCATATGCATATGGAAAAATAATGACTATAAAGTTCATAATAGATTTTTCAAAGTTTATTATAATATAAGTACCTACCTTCTTTAGGTATGGTGAAAAATATGATGGGTAGTTTGATATGATATATACAATTTATGAAGTAGGTTATATAGGTACCTACCTATATAGGAATACCAATATATTAGTATTTACCCATTTAAATTTAAAATATTTAAATTATTTGCTTTAGGTAGATAGGTATATGGGTAGGTCAGCATGTATATGGAGAGGTACGGGTCCGAATTCTCCTTTTTCTATTTTTATCACAAAATATTTCTTTCCGTGGTAGGTAAACTATTATATAACTTAACTGTAATATAACATAATTTAACTAGAAAATACAATGTAAATAACGGATATCGGTTTTCAAAAAATGTAGAAACATAACAGACTGTTAACTACCAGAGTATTTATTGTTGTACACCTGTCAGAATTATTTTTAGAAAGATTCTTAAATAGGGTCCATAGATTCTTAGTTTCACGAAATAAATAAAGTGAAGTCATCTATTTTTCCAGTGCAATAAATATTATTTTTCATGTATATAATGGCCATTTTGGATTGCGTTAGAGAAAAGCTGTATCATTTTAAGATAAACTCATCGCTGTCACAGAATATCTCGTCTATATCATTATAACATAATTTAGCGGGTGCGGGTGACGGGTGATAAGCAATGTGTTTCAAAGTACAAATACAAAATTTAAACCACTCTATTTTCTAATAAAGTAGATACTCGAAGCGGATGGTTCTTTATGAAACATCGTGAAAATATTTGTTTTGAAAAAAAACATTGATCTCATTTTATTTAGATGTTCCAAGAAATATATAGAAAACATAATATATAGAAAACAACGGATATAAAGAAAAACTAATAGATAACATGATAAAAAACAAAAGGAGGAAATTAATTCGTCGGGAGTTTTACAATATTCTGGAAAAAGAAGCCACCTATAGTTATATTAATCACGTCCCAGGTTATAGTGAAAAAATAGCTTGCAGAATAGAACGAAATGGGTGCAAAACGATTAGTGTCAACAAGCGTACTATTGGGAGGATTTTGATAAACAACAAAGAAAGGATTAATAAATTAAAACAATCGGGGGTATACCAAATTAACTGCGCGGATTCTAATGCCGTGTATGTGGGTCAAACCGGTAGAAGTATTAAAACTAGAGTAAAAGAACATAAAAAATCCATATTAAATAACGCAAAAAAATTCAGGATTTTCGACGCATTGTATAGAAAACAATCATTTTATAGATCAGAAAAATGTAAAGGTATTGCATTGTGAAAAGAAAGGAAAGCGCTTAGATCTGTTAGAGCAATTAGAAATTAAAAAATCTTTAATTATAAATATTTATATAATATAGTACTACGAATGATCAGATAGATTTTACACTTTCGCCCTTCTTAGAAAAGGTACTAAAAACTCGGGCTTTACCAAATGGTCGGATCAATCGGGGGTAGGCCCTCGTAAACAAATAAATAACGAAAACGCGCTTGGAAACATTTAGTAATATACATTTACTCTATTGAAAAAGGCCTAATAAGCCGAAATACCAGTATATAGAGTGTTTTCTATATATTTCTTGGAACATCTAAATGATATCAATGTTTTTTTCAAAACAATTATCACTCTATTTTCTATGGAAACTGAAATTAATTTAAATTGAATCTATTAAAATTATGAATCTACCGCGTTTCGTTAAGAGCACCGCGTCAAAAACACTAGATGAACTAGAAAGTAAAGCCTGTTGGACACATTACAAATTACAATCCTGTCGTTATGATACCTACTGCGAAGTTGCAATGAAGGGATAACCATGGGTTATTGAGAGAATAATGCGAACAAGTTGTCCAAGATATTTAGTTACTGGTTTACTTTCTTTTAGTTAACTGTTTTAGTAAATTTTCTTTTTAGTTACCTACTGGTAATTTTTAAAATTATATTTTGGTTTTTAACTATAGGTATACAGGGTGTTCCTTAATATCATGTCCATACTGTAGGAGCTAATCCTTTGTCCAATTTTATGACTAAGAGTCCAAATAAACGTGTGTCCCAAATTGCCTCGTTTTCGAGATACAGGGTGACAAGGTTTTTATAAAAAATCGTTTCTTTTATTAATATCTTGAACATTCGCCGATTTGGATGAAACTTGGTACGTTGGTTTGGAGTAGAAAGGAGCTTATTTTAACGTGAAAACATTAAAATTGTTGGCCCAAGTGGCGTCCAGTAGAGTAACCTATTTGAAATTTATGGGAAAAAACATTGGACACCACTCATGATACAACTACACTGATATGGCTCATAACTTGACCAAATGTCGTTTGTTCTGCGCACGACGTCATTCTTGATGCTAAAATGGCGAAAATTCAAATGCGTTACTGTCAACGTGACTGTCAGTGATATAATTATTTTCGTGTTTGTCAATTGTATTCCCGTATTATTATAATTGTGAGATCCGAGGGTTATCAAGTTGTCATTTTTATATTATAGGGTGGTGTTTATTTACAGTAGTGCTTCTTATTATCTCTTCAAATTATAAAATTTAGGTTAGAATTATATTCGGTAGGTAGATCGGTACACAGAATGCGGTTTGAATTAAAATAAGAAAGATTGATATTAATCAACTATTATTTTAGTTTCCCTGTATGAATCGTGTATTATAATTCCATAATCGACGTTTCTTTTATATTGTTATCTTTGTTTACAAGTATTTTATTTAATTTTGTATCAAAACTGACGTCACGCTCATCGATAGACCACGCCCCCACACAGTAAAAAAAGACAAATGGTAAAATTACTAAATGGTAATCTTAATTTGCTGCAGTGTTATTTTTAACACGAACTGGGTAGTATAATAACTAAATCTTTAGAACTCATATTACACGAACGATATACCCGCCAAGTTTGTAGAAGTACTCATAAGTTGTAGTAAAATTTACACAACCCTGTGTTAAAAATGAATCAATCCGCCATAAATACGGAATAATTACACGGTGAATAATTAACTATTACACATTACCTTGTAAAATCTACTGTGTTAAATTACTTTTATGTAATGTAATAATACACCGATATGTCTAACACTGCCAAGTGTGGACTATATACACACTGATGAGTGTGGATTCAGTGTTAAAATCAGTCGGATTTTTTTACTGTGCATGCGCATAGGCATATCAGTGTAGTTGTATCATGGACACCACTGGTTCTTTACAAGTTTTGAATTTTTTTTTAGCTGAAACAATTTCAAATACAACTTTTTGTTTCTTGCATTTTTTCTTCGTTTTCGAGAAAAAAAAGATAAAAATTATTACAGTGCATGTCTAAATGTTTATTATGTTAAAACTAAAAAAACTGGGATATCCCCATATTTATTTATAGCAGGGATTTAATATCTACAAATGCTAGAAAAAATGCAAGATACAATTCTAAATAATAATACGTACCTCTTTTGTGTATCTAGGTTACGAAAATCTGAAATAACCTGTTTTTATTCCAACCATGATTAGTAGTACCTAATGATTTGTCACAGCCCGATTTATTTATTTATTTTTTAAGTAGAAATACTTAAGTCAAAATAGTCATATGGGTCGGCGTAATAAATTGTCTAAATAAAATGCAGAATATAAAACTGGTGCCGTGAACTAATCAATGGTAAATGATAAACTGATTAATAAAAAATGGTAAACACACAGAATTGGAACACAAGCCTCTTTTTGTTTTAGAAACAATGTATTTCTATATTTTTCAGTTTAGGGGAACACTACAAGTGGATACAAGAGTTTAATATTTCAAAAAGTTTTATTATAATTTAACAGCTCATTTCCAGTTATCCTATTTACAGTTTTCATTTTAAGTGTAAATACAGTTTAACACTATTTTTGAAGTTTTATAACTACAACCATACATTTTGATACATAAATATCAATATTACAGCAATAATTTTTAATACATCCATACAAATATTATTTCTAATTCATTGTCCGGGAGGACATCCAGTTCCATCCAGTTCAGTCGATTATGATCCAATTCAACGGTTTGGCAAGTGGGCTGTTTTGTTTCTGGAATACCCATGAGTAAAAAATTAAAATGAATCTTGAAGAGTTTTAGTTTTTGAAAGAAATTCATATAAATCTCCAATGTATATAATATATAGCATTTTTCGACCATGAATTGAAAGTTGTTGAGACCGAGCATGCCGAGTATTTTCTCTGCCTTCAATTTAAACTATTTTTAGTCAAAAATAATAATTATATAATGTGAATACTTTTTGTTTCAGTAATTAAATTTAGACCATTGAATTATAGTATCTATATACAAACACATATCACAGTATAATATGTGGTGATAAATGTTTTTTATTTTGGAATGTAGTAGGTAGCCTTGTGGAAATGCAGTAATTTAGAATGAATGCCTGCTACAAGTGTAGCTGCCAAAAATAATAGTTTTCACCCAGTTTGTTGACACCAGAGATTGTGTACTAACCTCTGTTGACACGAATCTAACTAATTAAAACCTTTAAAAAATAGATTTTCATATTTCGGGATTTTCTCACGCAGTTTCGAACTAGATGGGTTTGTCTGCTCCCTATCGGATTTAAGAACCATAATACAAGAACTGAATAAAATGCATTGATTAATATATTAGATTTCAGTTTCTGTTTAGAAACTTGGTTGAAACAGTCTTAATTTTACAGTGCTGTAACAACGTAAATAACAACTTTTATGAAATTACTTTTCTTAACTATGAATTTTTTTAAAACTTATCAGCGAATTTCAGAACAATCTATCTCTTATCTTAAGCAAGATGGGTTCATATTATTTATTCACTTTTATACATTAACTTGGTTACATTCGCCTTGTATATATATAAAATTTACCAGTTACCTATTAGTTAATTATTTCATTTATATTTGTACTAATATAATAATTTTACGTTGGAATTAGAAAGTTTAATTTCAAATTCAAGACATCATTTTGAATGTTTGAAAAAGAATGAGATCGTTCAATAAGCGTCATACATGATCATCATGAGCGTCATAGGTATTTTGCTGCTTAGAACAGGCGGTAAAGTTTTTGTCGATTGAATCAACATAATTACTAAACCATGGCAGCATGACATGATAGTTGTTATTTCATTCACTGTAACTGAGAGATTATTTATGCATATACAAGCTCAGCAAGTACTAATTTTTTATTAGTCGGCCGAAGTAAATGCATACGTCATAATATATATGGACTCCTGAAATCATATTAAAAAGAAAACTGATAGCACTTTCATCGACAATATTTTGAGATTCAGCTGTAAATATAGAAATTCGGTAACCCGAATTTTTGAGTTGGCAGTAGAAGAACTTCATATGCTACCGATTTAAAATAATGGTCATCAGTGGCGTAACAAACACCCCCGCAGACCCCGCATCGCGGGGGGCCCGGCTCGCCGAGGGGCCCACGTTGCCCGGGTGGGTCCCATTCGAAAGCTTCGTAGCCAGCTTTGCTTTTTATATTTCATAAATATTATTTCATTTTTATTAGTAAATTATTGCATTTTTATATACCTGCCTCTGCAAGTGACCCAAAGTTACAAGAAATAATACCTACATTAACATTTATTACACTGTCAAAAATTCTCCGATTGTTGAAAAGGGGCCCAGAATGCAATAAACGCCATCTGGTTTCCAAATGTCTAGGAACTTGACCATTCTCTGTATTCTACACTGGAGATGTCGTAAATTATTTATAAAAATTCTCCCTCTTCGGTATACCTTTGCAAGACTGTACTAAATTTGTTATTTGTTTCGTTTAGTTTTAAGAAAGAGAAAAAGAAAATAATTATAATAATTTTGCTAAAGGCGAAGGCGAAAAGGGGCGGTCTTTTTAACAGTATTATAGTTTTATCGCACAAACTAGACTTTGGGTAGAGAGGAATTGGCTTTGTTATTCCTCTAGATCTAGATTGAAAGCTGCATATTAAGAAGCATGTTAGCTGTTTGCAGCAAGTAACGACAAAAGTTTTAAAGACTCATAGTGCAGAGGAGTTAAAGACTGACAAGGATTTTCCAAAAAAGAAAAGGACCACGAAAAGTCGGTTATACATGTAAGGGCTTGTTTTTTATATGATTAATGGAAGAAAGGTGTTCAAAGAGACAAAATATTGGAATTTGGTAATTAACAAAATATAAATATATAAAAGGAAATAATTAAATGAATAACTGACGTAATTATTATGTTGTCAACATGTGATTCACCTTTTCATGGCCATAGAGAGGGTAATGTTTCAACTAAAAAGGGAAATTTTCTATCTATTATAGAACTGTACTTGCCAAATACGATGCATTATTGGAAACACATTTAAAAAACAATACCAATAGAGACAAGTACCAAAAGTCCACAAATTCAAAATGAAATAATTCACATCATTGTAACTGAAATAAAAAAAAATATATATTGAATGAAATAAAGGATGTTCTTTTTTACTATTATTTGTGACACCACGCAAGATATTTGAAAAATAGACGAACTTATAACTCAAATTGTGTAGTACTTGTTAATAGAAAAAGTTAAAAATAATCAGCCACTATCAGTATTTATTAAAGAAGTTTTGAACTTTAACAAAAATCCGCTATATGAGAACAAACTTCGCAGATAACAGGGCTCTATTCTCGACTCGTGCGAATACATTTTTGTATGCGAAAATGACGTAAAAATTACGCAAACGATCAGTTCTTCACAGCAAAAGAACTGTCAAACTACGTCATATTAACGTCATTTTCGCATACGAACCTTTTCGTACGATTCGAGAATAGGGCTCCAGGGCAAAAGCAGTGGTTTTGGCGAATTTCTTCAACATTAAGTCTGTGTTTTAAAATAAAAGAAAGAAGACAGTTACAAAATTGTATGATGAATTATTAGGAAAGATTCAGCGATGTCGAACAACTGTTCAAAATTAAAATTTTTTGTACATAAGATATATTCTTACTAATCAGTTGAAAATAACGTCTGAAAGTATAAATGCCATACAGAATAATTTTATTTTCTTATATCCTGAAGTGAAGAAGAATTATATATAAAAGCTCGAAATTTACTAATGATTTACCAAAAAGACTTGTCCATTAACTTCCCCAATCAGATTTTAAGCCTCAGAAAGTGGCTTGGAAATAGTATTTCAAAATTCAAAACACTGTTTGAGCTTGCAAATCATCTATTAATAAAAAAACCAGTGTGTTTCTTCAAATTTGCTAGATGTATCTAGTGCAGTAATGTTAGGTATTTCTAACTTTACCAGTTAGTACCTATAGTATCAGCGAAAGGTTCGTTTTCGAAACTGAAAATAGTAAAAACCTATTTACGTAACACCATGGGTCAACAACACCTTTTTGATTTATCTTTAATCAGTATTGAACTTGAGTTCGTTAAAACATTAAATATCGATGAAATTATAAACGATTTCGCAAAAAAAAAACTGTAGACGATCTGGTCGTTTGTGTTAATGTGCTTTGCTGTTTTCTGTCTTTTGGATTCTATGAGACTCGTTTACAACTATCACGCTGCGTAACATAACACTCTTTTAAAATTTTGATTTGGTACTATGTAGGTATCACTTATATAATAATCTTTTCTATATGTCTACCTATCTAATTCAACAAATGAATTGTTTGCTATTTTATTATGTATGTAGGTTTAACCCTAGTTACCTAAATATCACATTGAACTAATTAAAAAATTTGTAACCCTGATGGTAATGAAAATGAAATTGAGAATTGTATAATCCATATTTTTCCATTCATTGTAGAAAGTGAGGGGCCCACTAAACACGGTTGCGGGAGGGCCCACTCAGTTTTTGGTACGCCACTGATGGTCATATTTTATTGGTTCCGTTTGTAGTGGAAGTATACATAAGCTTTTTTAATTTAGTGGAATACCTTGTAAGTCTATATAGATTTATATATTTTAAAAAGCATTATCTGAAGAATATATTGATATAGGGATTGGTCACCTCTATCGCCAATAATAACAAGGGAGATACAAGATTATACCATCACCATCACCGTAGAATGGGTTAGAAACAGCATAATAGTTTGTTGACTAGGTTATGGTATGTCCACCAACAAGTGGCAACAACTTAAAATGTATGTAGGTATCTGTGGTAGGTATATAAAACAGCAACTTTAAGGAAGTTTGCGAGTGATCAACAAAGTTCGTACTCACATACTCAACATTCTCAACTGATAGACAACCACATATAGACAACCACAGAGTAGACAACTCTCAAGGCGAGCAAGTATCTTGTATAAGCGTGCAATTTTCTTTGATGTATCGTCACGCGGTGGATCGTGGTCATATACGCACGCAAACTGGTGAATCTGTTCCTGATTTGCCGTCCGATTCGAAACAAAAATTCAAGTGGGGCACGTCATAAAGGATCCACAACGTTATTTGCCAGAAATATAAAAAATATAGGTATAGAACTTTGATATACCTCAGCAAAACTTACACTAGTCTGATTTACTATGATTACATAATTACAAGGAAACAAATGTTTTTGGCCTTTTAAAGTCATATATGACTAATTTTATATCTGATGAGGTGCACCACTTGTATTTTTTGTTTCGAGTATATCTACCTGTTTTGTATTAATTCGCATGCTTCGGCATCGCAGTTTGGCGCATTTGATCCAGATATACTCACGTTTGCTTCCGTTTACTATAGATTACAAATTACTTTTGTAGCATACTTATATATACCTTCCCTTATTATTAGAAGTAGACCCATTAACCATTAACACAGATGTAGTTTTCTACATAACACAAAACACTATACTGTACTCGCGCGTTTTGCCAACCAAGTTGGTATAATCAGGAAATGATTAAAACTCATCTTAGTTTTAATCACCTATACAGATGATGATGATGATGGTAGATAACAGCATCGATTTACCAATAAAGCACTATACAAATAACAGTCAATCAAACTGAATATATATACAATTATATACAAACACATGCATACATACATACATATACACATAACATGCTTACATACAAGCACACATATCCATCAAAAGAAAGTTACAATTAATGTAGCTATATAGTAAAAATATCTCTCAAGGTAAGTATAATAAGCGACTATGCTTCAAGTAGATAAGCAAGTAAAATATTTTAATTATTAATTATAATATATTTGAAAAAGTTAAAATATCATTCGGTTATTCACAACAAATTTAAAATCAATAAATATAAACTAACACCGTACCATTCAATCTAATACTAAACGAATTTGAATGCTAGCATGAGACAGTAACCAATTTTTAAGTTTTTGTTTGAACATATTTGCAGCTTATATTTTTCAGAGAAATTAGCACCATATTATCCTAAATGAACAAAATGTCTTTGACCAATGGATTTGTTTGCTCTTGGAAAGACTACAGTACTATAGTAGATCTTACCCTAGTTTGATACATACAGTGTGGCCCATTAAGAACCAGGACACCCTTCTAAAAAAGTTTTGATAAGCGCGATTCCAATGAATTTTTTTGTATATATTAGCTTCCTAGATGTACATGCTGAACCTATTACGATGGTCCAGCTGCTAATCCTCAGCCTACTACGATTTTTTTTCAATCAATTATTTTTAAATTACTTTAGGGATTTAGGGATATAAGGGACTACTGTAAAGTATTGTTTTAACGTTATTGTTAATCTTTGAAGTAAGTAAAGGAACATTATTCTAGATTAACAATAATTATTAGAGTTTCCAATGCCTGCTATATCTTTTAAGCGGAACACAAATTCAATAAACTTGAAACATTTAAGGCTTTATAAAAAAATTATTCTTCGATACAAATTGTTGAAATTTGAGCCACAGGGGTTTTAAGTGTTGCTGAACAAAGTCACGATGTCAAATTTTTAATAAAAAAATCCCTAAAGTAATTTTCGAAAATTGATTGAAAACAAATCTTAGTGGGCTGCTGAGGATTAGCAGCTGGACCATCGTAATAGGTTCAACAAGTACATCTAGGAGGCTAATACACAGTAAAAAAAGACAAATGGTAAAATTAATAAATGGTAATCGTAATTTGCTGCAGTGTTATTTTTAACACGAACTGGGTAGTATAATAACTAAACCTTTAGAACTCATATTACACGAACGATATACTCGCCAAGTTTGTAGAAGTACTCATAATTTGTAGTAAAATTTACAAAACCCTGTGTTAAAAATTAATCAAACCGCCATAAAAACGGAATAATTACACGGTGAATAATTAACTATTACACATTACCTTGTAAAATCTACTGTGTTAAATTACTTTTATGTAATGTAATAATACACCGATATGTCTAACACTGCCAAGTGTGGACTATATACACACTGATGAGTGTGGATTCAGTGTTAAAATCAGTCGGATTTTTTTACTGTGTATATATAAAACAATTCATTGGAATCGCACTTACCACACATTTTTTAGAAGGGTATCCTGGTTCTTAATGGGCCACAGTGTACGATCCACGAGTGATACATACTGTCCATTTGTCCGTAAAAAAGATAGAACTATTTTACAGTAAAGTTGCCTCATGTCCATAAGTTTATACTTATTATATAACATACAGGGTGGCTCACGAATAACGAAACAAGCGAATTTACCAACAAAAAAGCGGATACTTACCAACTTTTTCTTGCAAATCGCTCGAACACGTCAATTAAGTTTTCGATGGGGAAATATTTTGTGCATATTTTCAATATCGTAGTTTTACCCCCTAAGCGAGGGTGAGGTTCACTCTTAAAATTTTGAATAGGAAGGGAGGTCCAGACAAACCTCATTTTAAAGCTTGAAAAAAGACCTTTACAATGCTGCATTATTCTTTGAATTTCAGTCACTAGTTCTTGAGAAATTTAATTTTTAATTTTTAATTTTTTTCTTTTCATTTTTGCAAAATAATTGGAAATATTTCGAATTTCTTTTTCTTTAGATTGTAATACTGTTTATTAAGTATTCTCTTTTAAAAATAATAATAGTTCTGGTCACTAAAAAAAATAAATTTATTGGAATTCTTATACTACATAGGTCCTACGAACAACTAGAAACGAAAATTTCCGTATTAATATTTTTAGTACGAGTATTAATTTAACAAATGCTGAAAATTACCACCTCTTGCTTCCATACAGTGATAAAGGTTTTGCTCGAAGCGTTCCCGAACATTACTTAGCATTTCTGGTGTGATTTGATGTCAGCCTTTTTTGTCAGTACAGACAATTGTTATTTTACGATATTAATCGGAAATTTATACATCGGGTTTCTTGATAATCAATATATTATTACTACATTAATGTTTAAAAAGGAATACTTATTAAACAATATTACAATCTAAAGAAAAAGACATTCGAAATGTTTATTATTTTGCAAAAACGAAAAAAAAAAAAAAATAAAAAATTAAATTTCTCAAAAACTAGTGACTCAAATTCAAAAAAGTATGCAGCATTGTAAAGGTCTTTTTTCAAGCTTTAAAATGAGGTTTGACTCGACCCTCCTTCGCATTTAAAATTTGAAGGGTGAACCTCACCCTCTCTTAGGGGGTAAAACTACGAAATTAAAAATATGCGCAAAATATTTCCCCCTCGAAAACTTAATTGACGTGTCCGAGCGATTTGCAAGTAAAAGTTGGTAAGCATCCGAAAATTCGCTTGTTTTGTGATTCGTGGGCCACCCTGTATGAGTAGGGTACCGTGGAGGTGTATATAATTTTTATAAATTTTTTTGTAGTCTCCGTAGGGATGCTACATACGCTTTCCTTATCTTTTTAAAATAAAAGTTGCTCCCGCGACGTTCCTATAAAAATGTTATTTGTACTACGGAAGTCAAGTGTATTTTAATCCTTTGCGTCTCGCCATAAAGTAACTAAATAACTTCTTTATGCGTCTCGCCCGTTTGGGAAACATATTCATGAGGAGACTTAAACGCTTCATCTTACTCCCTTCTCCCTCGGTGCATACCTACATATAATAGCACCTCGTGGTAGTGATTTTGGCGGTAACGTGGAGAATATTTCATGCGAGTTTGACAAAATGTTTACCAATCATTGATTCAACACGATAAAATGAATTGAACAGACATTATCGTACTTATAACGTAATGCTGCATTCCATTCAAAAACATTTGTCATACGTTCCTAATTTTTCGTTTACAAATAAAATTTAATCTTTGCTCCCGAGATTGGGGATTATAGCATGCGCATGAGACAGAAATAAGTAAAATTAACGTTTTATTCGTTCCTATGACGCAAATTTCTTTATTTGCAGACTATAAAACGACAACAAAAAAGTCTAATTTCTAACAAAATATATGAATATAGAAGAATATTCAACAAAAAACGGCCCTATACATATATCAACTATTTTATATACAGGGTTATTCAGAACTTATCCATAATAAAATTTGGGGATGTTCAACATACATATACAAATGTGGTAGTGCAAAAAAAAATTTTTTTGGCGGGGGTCTTAAAACTATTAAAAAATTTTTCATTGCACGCCGCTGGATACTGGTCCACTGTAATGGAGTGACCTTGGGACTGACAATGCAAACAGGCTAGCACAAAAAAACTTCGGAAGATCTGAGAGTATACCGACACGCGGCGCAAAAAAGATTTGCAGCGTTTTTACTTTAAAATAAACTTAAAGACAGATAGATCTGACCAAAGTGACGTGTCTTTAAAATGAATAAAATTTTGTTACACTAATTTTGAAGAATTGCGCTACTTGATTACTAGGTATTAGAAACGTGAAATTTAGGTATAAAAAATTTGCACATACCTTGTTACAAAAGCTTTTCGAAATAGTATTCCTCGACTTGTACACAATTTTGGGCACGCCTTATCCAATTTTGCCGCACTAAACCGAATGTTCCTCCTGGTTGCTGATCTTGTAAACGCAAATTATTAAGTAAATTGGGGATTTTCAGCATTTTGTTGCAACAACCACTTACAAAACCTAACTGTCGACGTGTCGGTGTGTCGATTGGGAAATCGTTCCGCATACAAGCGCGAAGCTGCCAATGAATTTTGTCCAACTTCGCCATAAATAAGAATCATGTCCATTAACTCAGCATTACTGTACACATGAGCCATTTTGAAAATTTTACAGTTTAACACTCGATAAGTAAAACACCCGCACAGAGACAGCGACACAGAAAGACTGATGACTGCATAGACAATAAGAGATATTAGCCCCACTCCAACTGTATTCGCCAGGCGTTCGCCAGGTACAAAAACTGTTGTTTACTGTTTTTTGAAGGAATGTGATATATCAGATGTGTTGAAGTACAGTTGCCCAGCTACGTAGTCCTTTATAATGGTATAACTTTAAACATTGTTTACGGGAAATCCTAAGCCTTTTATTATAAATTCTTTTGGTGATATCGATTTCTTATTTAAGGATGCACATATCCTCAAAGTTTTAGAGATGAGTTCTGAAGAACCCTGTATACTTTCTTTATTTTATTAATTAGAATGTTTCTAAGCAGTTTGCCAATTCTCATTTATTATATACTTACCTTGAGTTCAAAATTAAAACTAAATTTTCCCACACAGTATAAGTACCTACGTTCTATTTTAGGAATTCGTTTCCAACTTATTGGTGTCAGCTTCCTAACTTCCAATAAGTGTTTATCCTGTAAATAGGCCGTATGTTAGAAGGTTTATTTTTAGATAAATATATAACTTAGTTAGTAAATAGGTTTTTTTAATTATCTGATAAAACTAAATGTAATAAGATGAATGGGTAGTTACCATGACTAAGTCATAATGATGAAATTAAAGATAAAAGTCAGTAATGACAGGTACATAAAATACCTGCCGTTACTGACTCTGATCTTTATTTTCATCATTATGTATCTACTAGTCCGGTATGATTCAAAGTCTGCCAGTTAAAAAATTAGCAATTTCGAAACAAATAATATGCGTACACCTGTACAATCAGGCAATACAAAAGTTGGGATGGTAGGCAATAAACTAAGGACGTAAGAGAAATAATAAGAGAAAATAAATAAAATAAATATGCCGTAACAGAAGAAAAATCAATAGATTGCTTATACCTTTAAAACGGAAAGATTTAGTGATAAACATAATAGAGTTATGTTATGATATTGGCAAAGTTGTTGGCTGTTAAAATAGTATTTATTTCTTCAATGAAAAACAAAAAAAGAGGATTTTCAGCCATACGTGTAGTTTGAACAGAGAATAATCATTAGTAGTCGGTTGAGATCAGATCAGTTCCAAATACTGATCATTCTCTGTTCAAACTACACGTACATTGCATTCTTAAACAATGAAAAAAGATGAAAAACAAAATAAAACGAACCCATACAATAAAATCAAAATAGGAAATTGATATTAGGTATTAGGCAACCTTGAAAAAGTCCGAAAAGTCGAACGAAACGTAGGATATTTGTCCATGTATCTGGTTGAAAGTACTTTTTTTTGTTTTTCATTGAAGAAATAAATGATAGAGCTATGTTGCCTTTGACGGAGAAATTCATGATCATGACTATAATACCAATTATTAAATATTACCTTCGGGGGTGGAATTTATCAAAAATACGTTTTTGCTATGATTTTTTACCTATTTTTTGCAATTATAATACTAGGATAAGCTTCGTCAGTACGTTTTACATAAAAAAGATCCTATTTTGTTATTTCGTTTATTTCGATAATTGCATAGTTGTGAAATAATAAAACAGTTAGTTCACGAAGATGTATTGACTTATAACTGTTATAAATATATAGTATATCTACGAATTTTTAAAAATGAATGGTTGATAAAAAGTAGGTATTCCTCAACACTCTAGCGTAACCAGCCCTCTAAGGGCTGCAGCTACGTGAAGAATTATTTATATGGTATTCAGTGGTCAAAGAGATTGCGCGGTGGTGATTGCGAGGTTGTAGTATCTACCTGTTAAATACCTATAATAGTACCTATAATAATAATAATAATAATAATAATAATAATAATACCTAAAGTATACATATTTTAAAAGTCTTCGATGTGTTTGAAGATTTTACAGAAATAAATAAACAAATAAGTAAGTAAGTAAGTAAGTAAGTAAGTAAGTAAAGTAAGGATGTAAGTAATAAAGAAACAAAAATCTAAAATATATCTAAAAAACTATATTTACTAAATTATAGTTAGTGTTATATGCATTCCCTATTATAAGTATGGTAGTATGGATGCTAGTAGGTAGTATGGATTAATTTTTACATAAGAAATGTCAATTTCTATTTAATTTTTGGTTAAAAGCCATAGGTTTATCTACATCGAAAATGTGGAAATTGTGTCGGGATGACATACATATGGCTACACAGGATAATATTTTATATAAGTGATTGTAGGAAGTCAATAAATGTATGGTAAATAATAGAGACATTAGCATATACTTCAACCTTTACAAGATACGTGTAATACATATTTAAACATTTTATTGATCTATGTGGGTGAAAATAACGTCATTTTTGTGAACAGTTGGGCGCCACATATACCTACAGTTTAATATAATAGATGTAATATACATTATCATTTCTCCATTCACAAAGTGTATAGTTGTAACAGTTTATTATTATACCTATGGTTTATGTTAGTATTTGTTGTCATTATTAATATTAGAGCAAGCATCATTACAATATCCCATAGGTATTTCTTACCCATGCCTTTATTTTTATACTGTGTGGGTTAGTGACTATAAATTTTAAAATCAAATGAGTTCCTACGTTCTTGTCATTTATGGTAATGCAAATAAGTTATTATTACACTTTGCGGAGTATTAAATAAGCAATAAATCCATAAAGGAGGCTTGGGAAATATTTTGTCACACATACGAAAATTATACCGTTCTCAATTTAAATATATCTATCTATCTTTTACTAGAATAGACATATCAATAAAAATAACAATAAGGAATACATAACACATAAGTGTTATAAGTAGGAGGTGTCTGTTTATAATGATAATTTATGAGATCGCGAATGGGAAAGAACTGAAAGAAGTGCTGATTATTAGTTGGTTTCTTACTAGCAAATACGGATAGTCGTTAAAAGAAATGCAGGGATTGAAAGCTATATAAAAAAAATACAAACCTTTTATTTACCGTTTATAAATATTTATTTACAGTTCCTAGCATACCTACATCATTAATAAACCTTCAACAATTTTCTAAATTCCATACACCGACATAGTTCTTACAGTTCGTTAAAGCAAGATGAACACCATATTTAATTGGGTCGTTTTCTGAAACTTTCGAATACGCACCTAAATACCTGTCTAATTTTATTGGTAACAAAGAATCCCAAAATCTATATCTATTACATACATGATGCAGGGAGCCTGAAATCGGTTTTATAAAATGGCAGTATTAAATTTGACAATGTCGCAAATTTAAAAATAAAAATACGAAATAGCGAATTCAAAAGGGAAGGAAAAACTTAAAATACTTACAAATATTTAATTATTACAGTCTAAATATTATAAATAATTAATAATTTTTAACAAAATTGGTATTTGGTATTCAAATTAATAGTTCCACGAAGCAGATACCAATTATTCAAATCACCACGATTTAAAAGACCTGGTAATATTTGTAGTGGCGAGATACAGTATATCAAGTATAGTATACAGTAAGTATACAGTATATCAATTGACAGATAACGATAATCGTTATCTGTCTGTCAATTAGACAATAATTGTCAGACAGGTAGGAGCAAAGACCCAAAGAGGGCACTACGGTGTATTTCACTGTATCTCGCCACTACAAACATTCACATATGCCCCTTAGGCAATCATGTCGCCAGATCATTCATCGATTCCGATACCTATGGCAATCTGATGAGATCATAACAAGATCGAAACCGGTCATTGTCTGGTATTTGGTCTGGATGAAAGATGTGGCGACATCCATGGAGATGTTGATGTAATGCAACGCCAGTCGGGGCATATTGGCCGTGGAGTAGTTGTTTTCGGCATCTCCTACCAATAACCTGGTAATAGTTTAAACATAAAAAAGTATATAAGTATTGAATATTTTGTAATACGTCTTTTTTGTATATTTGGATACATCTTTTTGAAAATGAGATTATTTTTTAACGCGTGTATCTAAAGCTAAGTACAGACCGGCCAACAATCGTTTGGATACATATTATTAACACTGTTGCCAATATTTATCACATCAACTCGCAACAAGTTGATAGACTCGGCAACATAGTGCCGATGTTGGGCGGCAAGACATAAAAGAACTTTGTTGCGTGTTGTATGTATCCGTGTTTTCAATTTGAAATGGAAAACATGGCTCGGTCTGGACGGTGTTGTCAACAAGTAACGAAGAATCAATATTATTGATGGTGGAATCGCGGCACTGTAGTTCGTATTCTTTTTCAAGATTTTAGGGGGGACCAGACAGATAATTTCTTCGAAATCAGATTTTGTTAAGTCTGACGAAATTACGAAACGAACTACCATCGTTCAAGAGTAACTCCGTCATTAAGTTGTCACCATAGCTTGTCCCATTTTGTAAAAACTGTCGCTGCCACCATCTTCTTTTTCGTTTCTGGGCATTGGAAGCTATTATGATGAAAGCAGCACTAACACCAGCAGCAGTACACAGGTCTATTTTTAAATGTCAACTGTAAGCACTGCCAAAGTCTACATATATCGGGTTATTCAGAATTCATCTCTAAAACTTTGATGATATGTGCATCCTTAAATAAGAAATCGATATCACCAAAAAATTTTTTATAAAAGTAATTAGGATTTCCCGTAAACAATGTTTAAAGTTATACTATTATAAAGGACTACGTAGATGGGCAACTGTACTTCAACGACATCGGATATACCACATTCTGACAAAAAACAGTAAACAAGTTTTTTGTACCTGGAACGCCTATCTGTCATTAAGTTTATTTTAAAGTAAAAACGCTGCAAATCTTTTTTGCGCCAGGTGCGTCGGTTTTTTTCGTGCTAGCTAGTTTGCATTGTCAGTCCCATCACTCCATTACAGTGGCCAAGTATCCAGCGGCGTGCAATGTAAAATTTTTAAATAGTTTTCAGACCCCGCCAAAAAATTTTTTTTTTGCACTACCACATTTCTACATGTATGTTGAACATCCCCAAATTTTATTATGGATAGATTCTGAATAACCCTGTATATTAGAATATAATATGTAGACTTTGGCACTGCCTTTAATTTGGACGCGCAACTGGTTTCGATTTGGACGAGCAACACTGTTGACCACATGTATCCGAATACAAGTTGTGTCCAATAAATATGTTGCCAAGATCCGTCAACATGTCACCAACAGTTGGCAACATTTTGTGGTCTAGTTTGTACTGACATTTGGAACCTAAATGATAAATGCATGCGTCCATTATAATCATATAAAATAAAATAAAGTGTATTACTAATTAACATGCACTTATTACTATTCCTAACATAACTATTCCACAACAAAATATCATTAATATCGTAGAGGTAGGTATTCAAAATATAATTTAATAAATTTATGTTTATTTTACAACAGATATTTCAAACGATTTATTTGTTTAAATATTATTGTTTAAAACAGATTCGATTTTTGGGAATAAAAATATTTTCAATAAAAATGATAGGTATATGCTACTTGATTTATCTAATTTAGGGCTAAGCTACCATGTTAAATTTTTATACCATCAGTTGGCCATAATTTGGCGAATTTTGGTTCCAGAGAGTATCAGTGAGTTTTGAGTAAAACTCACGTTGATATTGAATTCTTATAAAAGTGAAAATATAAAGAAACACAAAACATATTTAAAAAATCATATTTTGATCATTTTTTATTCAAACTGAATGGAATTATTTAACTAAAATTGGAATAGTACTAACTGATTGTAATTCATTTCATGTACTTCAATTTTAATATTTAACATTTTTTGGTTAAGCCGGTTCCATGGCCGCATTTATTCGCTGAATGCATACATTGTTTGGGATAGTTATTAGTTTTCAGGATATTTGCAAACATTTAACTTGTGACTTATTGGGTTAATACATAATTTAACATATATAGACCCACAATATATAAAAAATATCAGCCCGGAATCAGTTCCTAGTCAAGTAATTAATTAATTACAATCCACTAAATAAGGCAAAATAAATTCAAAAAATTTAGCAAATCGCGTTTTTATTGGTTTTTCAGGTTTCACCTACCATCGTGGTCCACAACAATCAATATTTAACTCCACTTTTGATTTTTATATATAATTACAAGCAATTTATTCTACTTACCACTTTGTCTTACTTTACTTACCTTATTCTAAAATACTTGTTTCATATTTTTTTTTGAGAAGCCTGCTTATTTCTCATAACAAAGTGTCTTTTCTATGAAAGGCTGAACAGGTTTTTTAAAATGAATAGAATAATATTTTTTCACTTTTATAAAGCTTCATTCATAAACAATAGACAATTGCATAATAACAGGCAACGCATCATGCTGTAAATTAGTTCTCGCAGCTTTCCGACTCAGTTGGAGTCTATTCAATTCCCTGTGTCACGATTTCAAATAAAGCTAAGCATTGTTGGGTTCTTATTTAATAAATTATTTTGTTCATTTTTTCAGAAACACTACAATTGATATTTGTTACTGTATAAAAACCTAAGAATGGTGTACTCGTATATTACATATAATAAATCCAACCAGGTAGGTATGTACATACATGATCATAATTTCAGGAGGACGATATAGATTTAATCTTGGCTATGTAGATTTACGAGTGTTTTGAAACTGTATCTGTATAGTAAACAGGAGTTGCTGTTTCCAGCTGAAGCATTTTAACTTTTATACGAATCTATATGGCCCTGGATTCAGTGGTGAAGTTCGAACCCTAATTAAATTTAGACGTTATATCTCGAAAAATACAGCTTCAGATTTTATTTTCGAATATAATTTTTGTGGACTTTTGATTTTATTGAGATGTTCATTAAATATTAATTATTAAAGACCAACTGAAATCTCTTTAATCATTTAGAGCAGTAGAATATTGAACACTATAACAACTAATATATTTAAGATTCTTTACAAATGAAAACAATTAATTAAAAATAATATTTAGTAAACTTTAAGTTTTAAGTTATTTAACCATTATACAGGGTGCTTCAAATTCGATGCAATACATGGGGATCTCGGAAACGGTAAGAGATACGAAGTCGGTTAAATGGAGGCAAAGTTGCGTATTCAGGGGAGGGGGCAACATAATGGTGAAAAGAGATCAAGACTAACTTGATTAGTCTTCGAAATATTTTGAAAAAACCGAAAATTTCGATTTTCGTTTTTGTTTTTTTGCGGGCCTATTTGATGAGGTATTCAAAAATAAAGAACACTTTTCTATAGCAACTTTTTGTCCTTTATCGAATGGTGTTAGCGAATTTCCCGCAAAACGTTTCGTTTCCCGGAAACCAACAGCAACTTAATTTTTTTAAATACGAACCTGGAACTTTTTTTTCAATTTTTTGGAAGCATTTTTGTAACTTGATAGAATGCCACCATAAAAGGAACCAGATTTAAACGTTTTGTCTAAGAAAAATCCATCATTAATAATTTCCCGTGATCCTCTTAGATTTAGTTTTATCTAGGCAAACGTTTCTATGACAAACACATTTCAATGTTGTGTCAAGCACTATCGGTACTTAAAAATGGCTTTCAGCAATCTAGAATTTTTTAATTTTATTTAAGTTTCCTCATAATTCAGGAATTGTGCACAACTACTTAAATGATACATTTCCAAACAGATGGAGTGGAAATCATGGTGCTGTAGAATGGCCAGCAAGAGCTCCTGATTTATCTCCATTAGATTATTTCTTATGGGGACGAACTAAAAATGTTTTATGTAAGAATCAATATAATAACATTGAGGATTTGAGAAATGCCACTATTCGTGTTCTGAATGCAATACCTGCAAGGGAAATCGAAAGATCTATTCAAAACTTAAAAAGACGAATACGCCTCTGCATGAATAATGACGGAGGATTATTTCAACATCTGCTTTAGGGTTTTTATAGTTTTAACATATTTTGTTGTTTTATTCATTGTTTATTCAATTACATTAAAGTTTATAGTTGTTAATTCGTTGTTTTATTATTAGCTTTTGTTTATTTATCGTAAATAAAAATGAAACCTCAAAAATATTATTCAATATCTAGAATTAACAAAAGTCGAAACAAAAATATTAATGATGGATTTTTCTTAGAAAAAACGTTTAAATCTGGTTCCTTTTATGGTGGCATTCTATCAAGTTACAAAAATTATTCTAAAAAATTTTTAAAAAATTCCAGGACCCTATTTTAAAAAATTAAGTTGTTGTTGGTTTCCGGGAAACGAAACGTTTTGCGGAAAATTTGCTAACACCATTCGATAAAGGACAAAAAGTTGCTATAGACAAGTGCTCTTTATTTTTGAATACCTCATCAAATAGGTCCGCAAAAAAACAATGTTGCCCCCCTGAATAGGCAACTTTGCCTCCATTTAACCGACTTCGTATCTCTTACCGTTTCTGAGATCCCCATGTATTGCATCGAATTTGAAGCACCCTGTATTCCTTGACCTCCTCCTCGAACCTACCTGCCCTTCTGATGAATGTCAGAATTTGGGACCATGTGAGGAACTCTACCTCTTCTCTATGCAGTTCTCTGGCGCCAAAGATATGTCTCGAATGACATCGTTGTGTATATTAATTATAATTAATATAATATATAAGATAATATCATAATTAACAACAAAAGGATACTTATAAAATATAAACATAAAAAATAAGACTAGAACAGAACATATTATAACAACAGATAAATAAGACTTCCGAATAGAAATAATGAATTCGTATTTTTAGTATACAAACCGCTTGAGAGTCTTCGCCTACTCACAGTTATAATTTACAAAGAATTAGTCGGGAGAATGGATCTGTCTGAATAGGCAATAAAATAAAGTAGATACCTAAATCTGCTGTCTAAGTTTTATCTTTAGAACTAGCATAATGCAACTTGTAAACTGTGGAATAAAATATATTTGTCTATTCTGTTTTGCACAAATAAATCATTAACAGAAATGCTTTTTTGATGATCATCAAAAGTGTTATTCAATTATTTTTATATATTGTTTATGATAATTGTATTCCTTATGGACGTTTTTGTGTATTATTTAATTGAGATCCGTAGATAGTTATTTCATTACTCATCTTAGCCTGTTGTAGGATCCCTTAGACCAAATTTGATGAGATTTTGGATTTTATTTTGGGATTTTTTTGGGATTTCAGGGTACAAACAAAAATCACTATATTCGAACTAGATTCTGTTTCAAACTAGGTAGATAAGTATATCGTGTTTTTTGTAAATATTTTTTGATTTGAGTTATTGATCGTTTGATCAGTGATCAAGCAATGGAACTGGTTACTTAACATATAAAAAGAAATCGCACTTTCAGCTTCTATTTTAGTATAAATTGGTATTCTAATCCGAGCTCCAGACTTTGAGATGCATATAAAACTTATATTTTTTAAATACTTAGAAAGGATACTGCCCATTTCAAAAAAAAAATATTAATATTAATTAAAACAAACAAATTTTTATTATTTCAGGTGTAAATGACGCTTACGGGAAGCATTCAGGAAATGGCAAAAGAAACAGGACAAATCATGACAAAGGTATGTGTTGTTAGTACGAGAATTATAGAGGGTTGATGCAAAGTATACGAGATCTTTGTTAAAATTGAAATTATGTATACCTACATGTCTGCCAAATTTCTCATATCTGCAAATTTCTCATATCTGCAAATTAATATACTTAATGTAAATAAATAACGTAAACATGTTTTAATGGAAATATACACGGTGTCCCACCGGGAACCGCCTCGATCTATATATGGCAAACTATAATTAGGAAAAAAATTGAAAATTGGGCAGTGTACCAAAGTCAGTGGGGGCAAGCGATCTAAAATATTTTCAAGATGGCCGCACTTCCCGTTATACCGGAAGTAGGTGTCAACTTGCTTGTTTCAAATGGAACGCCCTATATATTATATTATTTCTGGATTCTACGTAAAATTCCAAACACATTTCATGTACGATGTCCTATACCTATCTTCAACTGTTTTTGAAATATTGACAGGTGAATATTGACATTTTGCAACTTTGACACCCTGTACAATCTAAACGGTTTGAGATCAAGCAAAACGGTTTGCACATTCCTATCTTCACTTTTCATAAGCTATCCTTTGACACTAATTTCAGATTCAGCCAGAAAATAAAAATTTTAAAAATTTTCCGGAAATTTTTTATTTCTCGCGAAATCTGAAATTAGTGTCAAAGGATAGCTTATGAAAAGTTTAGATTAGGAATGTGCAAACCGTTTTGCTTGATCTCAAACCGTTTAGATTGTACAGGGTGTCAAAGTTGCAAAATGTCAATATTCACCTGTCAATATTTCAAAAACAGTTGAAGATAGGTATACGCGATTCATTTTAAGATCGAAGCGCCAAAATGGCAGTAACCTATACTAACCTACGTTCACTGACACTGACGTTTGAAATTTTATTTATCAAAAATTTGTTGTCGAGAACTTTAAACCAGCTAAAAAGCTTGTAAAACTATTTTGAAAGGGGTAAGTAGTGATATAAAATTAAAATAGATTTCAATATCTTTCGAGCGTTCAATCTGAAAATGAAGTGACTTTGGTACACTGCCCAAGTTTCAATTTTTTCCGAATTATAGTTTGCCATATATAGATCGAGGCGGTTCCCGGTGGGACACCGTATATTTTCTTTTGGACAGCCTCAGAATATACTTAAAACGTAATTGCTAGTAATATAGTTATAGTCTGTCCGGGGAAAGAAGGCAATCGGAAAGGGTACGCCTTCCGCTTTTGATTCGATAATTCAAACAATAAGTAGGTACCTACCTATAACAGGATGTCTGAATATACTGAATTTTATATTCCGCAGAAAACTGCCGAAAATCTCCATCAAACCCTATATATCAATGTATTCGTGGGAGGATGTTCTCTTCAAATCTGAACAAATACACAGGGTGTTCTATTTAGTACTATAAAAATATGCCCCCTTCTAATAAAAATCGACCTGTCTCTGGATTTTCTATGGAAACCAATCCTTTGACAGATAATCGAGGATAAATCTTTTCGCTGACTCACCCTGTATATGAAGGATTATTTTCCATTGATTAACACTTTTTCTTATATAGAACATGTTAGATTATCTGTGGTCATTAAATCTCCTAAACTGTAACATTCAGTATAGTAAGGGAGATTGGTTAAACTCAATGGGAACTCATTTTGGATTATCAAAATCTGAAATGGTTTCTTTATAGCAAAACCAGCAATCAAAAACCAACGTTAGTATGTCCTGGATCGATAGTTCATGGTTAATCTGATGATAGTTGTATAGTGTTACAAGTATTTATTTATTCCTACTCATGTCTCATTTGTAAATTTAAATCTAACTGCAACGTTAATACGTATGAAGGTCGGATGAGTTGATTAAAATTTGAATAGTTCAATGAGTGCGAAATCATCAAATCAATAAAGTTGTAGCTAACTTATGTCTGAACATCAAATCATAATAGTCAGTTTTGTCAGTAAAAAATACATTTTTTTCCAACCATACGAATAAGACACTATTATTCATTAAAATTCAGTACAAGAGGTATATGACAAAAATAATTATTTTTAATGTAACCTAGATGCTTTTTTAATATTTCATTATTTAAAATATATAGCTATATAAAACACTATTAAAAAGAAAAATGTATTAAAGACAATAAGTTGAGGTTATATGAAGATATGCCGTTGTAGGTCAATGTTAGGGGGTGCATATTGTACGCAAGTAGTTGTTTTAAACATATCTTAAGAACAATAAAATTATTCCTTTGCGTAGGTACCTAGGTTATAGGTAACCAGAAAAATAAAAAACTTTATTGAGCCGTAATATTTGATAATTTTATTAATAACTTATCTCTTAGTTAACTTTTTGGCTTAATTCATATATAAAGAAATATACAGTGTTATTCAGAACTTATCCATAATAAAATTTGGGGATGTTCAACATACATGTGGAAATGTGGTAGTGCAAAAAAAAATTTTTTGGCGGCTTCTGAAAGCTACTTAAAAATTTTTCATTGCACGCTGCTGGATACTGGTCCACTGTAATGGAGTGACCTTGGGACTGACAATGCAAACTGGCTAGCACGAAAAAAACTTCGGAAGTTCTGAGAGTATACCGACACCCGGCGCAAAAAAGTTTTTACTTTAAAATAAACTTAAAGATAGATAGATGTGACCAAAGTGACGTGTCTTTAAAATGAATAAAATTTTGTCACACTAATTTTGAAGAATTGCGCTACTTGATTACTGGGTATTAGAAACATGAAATTTATAAAAAATTTGCACGTACCTTGTTAAAAAAGCTGTTCGAAATAATATTCCTCAACTTGTACACACTTTTGGGCACGCCTTATCCAATTTTGCCGCACTAAACCGAATGTTCCTCCTGGTTGCTGATCTTGTAAACGCAAATTATTAAGTAAATTGGGGATTTTCAGCATTTTGCTGCAACAACCACTCACAAAACTTAACTCGTAATTGATAATCCACTGGTAACAGTCCATTAACTCAGCATTACTGTACACATGAGCCATTTTGAAAATTTTACAGTTTGACACTCCTACGATAAATAAAACACCGGCACTGAAAGAAGACACAGATAGACTGATGACTGAATAGACAATAGAGATATTATCCCCACTCCAACTCTATTCGCTCGGTCGTCGTTCGAGGTACAAAAACGTGTTTACTTTTTTTACCACATTCTTAGGAATGTGGTAGGTATATCAGAGATGTTGAAGTACAGTTGCCCATCTACGTAGTCCTTTATAATGGCATAACTTTCAACATTGTTTACGGGAAATCCTAAGACTTTTATTATAAATTTTTTTGGTGATATCGATTTCTTATTTAAGGATGCACATATCCTCAAAGTTTTAGAGATAAGTTCTGAATAACCCTGCATAAACAGTTAAATAAGCAAATAAATAATTTGCTTATTTAAAATAATACTATAAAAAACCAAATCATAATATTTGTAAACGCATTAAAATAAAATTTAAGCAACATTTTTGTAGATACAACTATTATGAGTGCTAGTTTAGTGCTACACATAAAACATTTTATGTCTTCCGGTACTTACATCTTTCTCCTATTATTAGGTAACACCATTATAGTGACCACAAAGCAGTTTAATAAAAATATCACCAATTTCTTCCCAGGACTCAAAGCTAAATATATTCAGATATATAAATTCCAGGCATATGAAATTAACAGCTGGCCTGGCACATTTAATTGACTAACGTTTCCCATTATATCTATAGGAAATCTGTGTCAAAATAATTAGCGCGTATTGTAGTAAATACAACCATTTGAGATGATTTAATGATGCAACTTTTATTAGATTACGGTGAAATTTGACGCTTTGGTGTTAGAACCACATCTGATTCTACGTAGGGTGTGTCATATCTTTCTGACCAACGAAGTTCTTATTTAATCAAGAACTGTATGCAGCAGTTCCAAGTGTATGTTATTTTCTGAAATACTAGAAGGCCTAAATTGCTAAATTATTTTTTAAAATAGGTGAATAGGTACTTAAAAAATGGTATGGTTTAGAACAAAAATATTATCTTATACACATTGTAAATAGGTCTATAGAAAAAAGTACTTCCTTACCTATACAATTTTAATTTTTCGGTTATTAACGATATGTTACCGAAGTAACTCTCAAATGTCCGAGACTGTTTACATTAGTCGAGTAATTCTGCCCAGTAACTGGGGTAAGTTACTCGACTCTCCTGATATATTTGTTGACTGTTTACACGTACTTTTTCGATGGCACAGTAAGTCCGCGAGTCAATTTAGTTGCGCATAAAATGGCCGGCCCAATACATCGATGGCGTGATTTTGTATTGGCCGGCCCAATACAAAATTATTTAAAAAACGGTGTTTATCAAGAATTTGCAATATTTTATTGGAAGAAGTTAATGATATTATTGAGATGGAAAAAAATAAGAAAAAAAGGTTATGGATACGTAAGTGGATAGCAGAGATAGATTGGGTTGAAGTTACACATCATCGGGGCATCCTGATTTATAGCTTTTTTTAACTTTTTGTACCTCTTGATTGTAGGTAGATCGAATGTTTTTTATCTTTTGTTTAATTTCAGGCACTCCAAACCCCTCCCTAGACATTGCTGTCATTATTGCTTCGATAGCCCTCTGGCGCATATTTTTATTTCTGTAACTGGCTTTGGTCATGTTCCACAGACATTTGTGCTCACGATATAGTTCCACGAATTTTACAGTATCATTTTCAGTCCACTTCATTTTCACTATTTGTATATTGACGTGATAAGTAGGTACTAAATTTAACACAGTGCGGGCATAAATAATCGAAATTTTTCGTGGTGCATCTTACACTAACACCAGTACCTGTTTAGACAGGTCGAGTAATTAGTCAATTTCAACATTTCGAGTCAAGTAGAGTAGTGGTGGGAGAAGGCGAGTGGGTGAGCTACTATGCTGGCCGCTTGACCACTCGACTCGCCCGTTACTTACCTAATTACTTTACCCATTTACTCGACCAATCGTTTACATAAGTCGAGTGGACCTACTTTTCTTCGTTCGGCGTTCTTTTTGACCATTTACTCGACTAATGTAAACTAGCCTTAGGAGTTGAGACTCGGTTTAGACACTGGGACATTTTACGGAACGGCAGACGTGCGGCAGCCGAATGAATTGCAATGAGATTTATATTTAAATATTAATGTCTGTGGCAGTTGAATGTACCCGCATGCCAGCTGGATCGTCCATAGCTGAACGACAACCGGCAAGCTGGAGCTAATGCCGTTTTACCACAGATCAAGGTATCATCACAAGAATAAATGAGTAACCAGAAGAATATATCTCAGGCGGCACCTTTGATGTGGTTACCGATGGATTTGTGACCTCGGTTCCAAAAGGGAGACGATTTTCGAGGATATTTTATTGCTTTTCCATAGACGTACCACCAAATCCATTTATATTTTTACGGTTTCGTTTTGAGAACATGTTTTAATATTATAACAATCACAATTTTTTTAGTTGAAATAAAACAAGTACAGGGTGACCCATTCGTCTGGGATTATGTCTGGGCCTTTATTTCTCCACTATTACCAACTTTAGAAAAAAATATCTAATACAAAAGTTTTCAGAAATAATAAGGGCTACAATTTGAAATTAGTTACAGATATACAGGCTGTTCACATCCTTCCAAACCTATAAAAATTTTCTTATTTTAAATGGAGCACCCGGTTTATTATTAGCTCATTGGATTCCTCATCGCAAGTGCTTTCAGTCCATATAACATTTGTTAAGCTAAACTTTATAGTTTCGAAGATATTTAATATTTTGTGTAAAAAATTACAAATGCAGACTTTGATGAAAATAACAGTATCTTCCTTAGTTTTTACATTTCGATAATAAATATTAGTATTCGTTTAGTATAAGCCATGGCGAATATTTTGCTGTATATAAATGTTTTATAAATTATACAGGGTGTTAATAATCTCGTAGCAAAATTGGAAAACTGTAAGAGCCAATATCTCGTTTATTTTAAATGGAACACCCTGTATATTTTTAATGGATCAGATTCAGAATTGAAAACTCTATCGATCCATATTAATATGTTATATACCTAAAGATAATAGTTTTCGAGTTATTTTGAAATTTAAAATATTTTACTCTTTGGTTACAAGTAAACATAAATTATGAGCCTGATGGCTTGGAAAACAAAATTTATCAAGTGAATTTAAATCATAATTAAAATCATGATTTAAATCAAACTGTTGTAATATTTTTTTTATTCAAATAAATAACTAACGTAACATGATATTTTTAAAAGTTATCAGTACAATGTAATAAAAATAAATTTTTAATTTTTTTAATATAAATGAGATTTTGCTCAACCCTTCTAAAGATTAACCTACGCTTAGACAATAACAATCTCGTTAAATTTTATTTTATTTCATTTCAATCAATCCACCCTGTTGCTGAATGCACAGTTCTAGTCTTGTTCGAAATGAAACTTGCACATTTCTTAGGATATCTGGTGTAATGTTTCGGAAGCAATGTCTAATTCTTTCTTTCATATCGTCCGCTGTCAGAGACATGCTGTATACTCTATCTTTGACGTATCCCCATAGAAAAAATCCAGACATGTAAGGTCTAGAGAACGCGCAGGCCAATTTACTGGACCCCCTCGACCAATCCATCTATTTGGAAAATGTCCGTTCAAAAAATTCCTTACATTAACGCTATAGTGCGCGGGGGCACCATCCTGCTGAAGCCATAGTCTTGGTAAAATATTTAAGGGAATATCATCCAATAGATAGATATTCCAAAAGGTAATTTTGTAAAAAATCTAAATATGTCTCTCCTGTAAGTGGATTTTCAAAAAAATATGGACCTATTATGTGGTCTCCTAAAATTGCCCCCCGCAATTCATTAGCCTTGATTATTGACAACTCTCATAGAATTTGGTTGTTCTGTTGAATAAAAATGAAAATTGCAACGATTCACATTTCCATTTTTATGAAACGTTGCTTCGTCGCTGAACATTACAAAATTTATAAATATTTCTTCATTGTTTATTATTTCCAACATCTTGTAGAGATGACGTAGAGCTTGATGTAACTTAATCTTGTAGGGATGAAATTTGTTATCCTTTAAACACTTACTAACTTGTGTTTGACTAATGTCTAGGCTCATAATTTATGTTTACTTGTAACCAAAGAGTAAAATATTTTAAATTTCAAAATAACTCGAAAACTATTATCTTTGGGTATATAACATACTAATATGGATGGATAGAGATTTCAATTCTGAATCTGATCCATTAAAAATATACAGGGTGTTCCATTTAAAATGAACGAGATATTAGCCCTTACAATTTTCCAATTTTGCTACGAGATTATTACCACCCTGTATAATGTATAAAACATTTATATACAGCAAAATATTCGCCATGGCTTATACTAAACGAATACCAATATTTATTATCGAAATGTAAAAACTAAGGAAGATACTGTTATTTTCACCAAAGTCTGCATTTGTCATTTTTTACAAAAAATATTAAATATCTTCGAAACTATAAAGTTTAGCTATAACAAATGTTATATGGACTGAAAGCACTTACGATGAGGAATCGAATGAGCTAATAATATACAGGGTGTTCCATTTAAAATAAGAAAATTTTTATAGGTTTGGAAGGATGCGAACACCCTGTATATCTGTAACTAATTTTAAATTGTAGCCCATATTATTTCTGAAAACTTTTGTATTAGATATTTTTTTCTAAAGTTGATAATAGTGGAGAAATAAAGGAATCCCAGACGAATAGGTCACCCTGTACATAGGCACTTATTTAAACAAAGAATAACATTTATTGATTTTTCCAAATTGTAAGTATTTTGTTATTTGACATTCTAAAGTTTCTATTTATACATTTAAGTGCATAATATAGTCCACTGTACCAAACAGTTTTATCAAGTAATTTTGAGAAAAATTTTTTCATTGGTGTACAAATTGAACGTGTTTACAAATATTTTCAAAACTTTTAATAACGCTGTTTTGTAAAACAATACTTTCAACAATACTTTAATTGAAATAAAACTTCCAACAACGTTATAAAGCTTACAAAATTATAGTGAGACATATTTAAATTGCCAAATAAATCCAAATTGGCATTTTCATAAGCTTTATAGTAGCAAAATAAAGCCGATTTTTATGGAATCGTGCTAAAAAGGAAGCCAAATGCTCGCACTTGCTCATTACACCGATTTCTACGACAGATACGTAAAAACAGATGGCATTTTTAAAATCCGGAGGGTCAATTTAGTATAAAATGATACATTTTAAGATGATAGGAAAAATTTGTTTTTTTTCATATTTCATGGTTTTTTTTAATTTAATAACATTATGCGGCAAAATTATTAACATTTAACAGTATATAAAAAATTTACGAAAAGCGATAGAAATTTGCAGCTTTCAACGTTTTATAAAGAAATATATCCTTTACAGGTCAGATCAAGAATCGTATTGATATCGCATCGCATTATTTTGTTTATTTTGTTATTCTTAACAGGCCCACACCAATCCTTTTGTCGGTCAAAATCTAGTTTAGGAAATTTTAATATTTTTCTATTTTTACGGAATCATCCCTTTTTAACCAGTCATTCGCGTCTAACAAATGAAGTGAGGGGCTGGGATTGTTTATTTTGTTATTCTTAACAGATCCACACCAATTCTATTGTCGGACAAAATCTAGTTTAGGAAATTTTAATATTTTTCAATTTTTGCGGAATTATCCCTTTTTAACCAATCATCCCTGCCTGACAAATGAAGTGAGGGGCTGGGATTGTTTCTTTTGTTATTCTTAACAGATCCGCACCAATTCTGTTGTCGGTCAAAATCTAGTTTAGGAAATTTTAATATTTTTGCGGAATCATCCCATTTTGACCAGTCATCCCCGTCTGGCAAATGAAGTGAGGGGCTGGGCTTGTTTATTTTGTTATTCTTAACAGATCCACACCGATCCTGTTGTTCGTCAAAATCTAGTATTCTAGTTTTTCTAGTTCTAGTTTTCTTTCATATTTCATGGTTTTTTTAATCAAAGTTTTGGTGGGCTTTAGCATATTATTTTTAAAAGGATGTTTTAATGTCAAAATGATACTGACATTCGTAGGTAAGGAAGTGACACATGTTAGCTGGGAAAGTACTTTCCCGGCTAGCAGGGAAAGTGAAGTAAGCAATAAGTAGCTTCCCGACTGTTTTGAAGGGTACAAATCTACAGATTACTAACCGATTGTGAGTAAACTAACCATTACCATGTGCTTCGAAAAAAAATTTTGTAAGAAATGGACGTGTGCATGGAAACGGTTTCTATAATTTGTGAAGACGTTGTTAAGTTACAGTGTAAACAAATAAATCGGTTATTGTTTCAGGAAACATTTGGAAGTTATAGAAAGATTAATAGCAAACAAAAAACGGAATTAGTTTCGAAATGCCTTCCTACTGCTGAAATTTGTTTCGAAATTGTATCTGACAGCGTTACTTGGGATGTTACTTGTTCGCATTGTGAAATGAAAATAGGTTTACGATAATTTACTGAGCACAATATTACAAACAGTTTCCAAGTAGAAATTCTACAATTTCTTCATCATACGTTTCCGAACATCCGCCATTCAGATTTGGAGCAGTAAATAATAATTTGTAAATTAATCATCAGAATTACCGTATATAGAAAGTGTAATTGGTACATTTGAAACGTGCAGGGTCGATATTACTATCATCAAAGTGGAAAAATTGTAAACAGTGTTTATTTCTACCACATTTAGCAAGAATTAATGTCGCTTGCTCAATATTTAGATACCTACATTGTTTTAAAGGTGGACAAATTTTTGTAGAGTTTGAAAGGAAATGCTGAAATATAGATATAGAAAAATTATAGATTCAGAAAGACACGACGCAGTGGTGTAGATTAAATGATGAGGATCAGATCTGCAAAATCCGGTTTGTCCATTTTGCAATTTTTCTGGACGGGCAAAAAGGAATTATGAAAAAATTATAAATACAAATGAAAATCGCTCGATTTGAATTGGGTATAGAGGGTCTAAAATATCAAGTTACACAGTTCTGCATCAGAAATATGAAAAATAGCTAATTAAAATAAAAAAAACTGTAGAAATAATTCAGTTTGCATTTCTTTTATCTTATGAAATCTGTTATGAATATCATAAATACTACTTACACACTAAAATAAGTTGTGTTTTTAGCTACTCTAATAACCAATTTTTAACTTTATTCAACTTACATTAATCAAAAACATTTATATATTGTAACAAAATAAATTCTAAATTTTTAAATAATACTTAACATAAAACTGATTTTGATTCATAGTTTCTTTTGGGATTACACCATCTGTAAAGTAACAAAAAGCAGGAAACCAGAAGCATTCAAATTAAATATGTAAAGTGCAGTATCAAGGAAAAACTTCTAAAGTTTGCTCCGAAATACCACTCTACAATATGCAATAAAATATATATTTGATAAACTAACTAAATTGCATCAGTGGTTTTTTATTTTACAGGTGGTGTAATCCCAAAAGAAACTACGAATCATGAAAACGCACCACTAATAAGTTACAGACATTATTTATTTTGTTTGTCTAGGTGTAATTAGGTAGATATTTACAATGGAATAAAATGTTGATGAACGTCCAGAATATCATAGAACGATGATATGTCTAGCACGAAATTGAAAATTTTGAACAAAATGCACCTATCCTATTATCCTAAATCTCTAGTAGAATCATTAGTTTTTTCTATTGGCCACAAGGATTTGTAGGTATCTATTCTAAGCAAGAATGAATGAAGAAATGTTATTACAACATTTATCATTTTACAACTAAATTCAATACGGAAATGGGGAAAATTTAAAATGTACCCAACAGTAAAAATTGTGCAACATACCGGGATATCAAAAATTATCTTGGTCAAGGGTGGTTGTGGAATGTAAAACGTGTATCTTACTTTAAATTTGAAATAATTGTTGCGTTCGGTAATATGCTCACGGATGCGACGAGATTACAGTCACGTGATTCCAGATGAGACGGACAAATAGAAAATAAATGAACGAAAACGATTGCATAAGGCATAATATAACCTCACCTTTTCTGTTTTGACTTTGTTGACGGTTTCTTTATATTCTATTTCGAATTACTTCAATAATGAATATTGTAAGATCAACCATTTTAAATGTAGTCCAAGGATATGAAATAATTTATGAAGGTGAAGATGAGGAATATAGTTACAAATTGTTTGGAAAAAAATGAAAACTTCGCTGAAGAAACTGTGCCAAATTTTTTCTTCCAGGCAGTTTAAAGAACATTTTAGAATGTCTGCGGAAACATTTAAAGACTTCTTAGGAAAATTACACTACAAAATTACCAACTACAACTTCAAAAAGTCAATGACAATTGACAACCATGACCACCACCATAGATAAATTAAAGAAGAACCACCACAACCTCACAAATTCAGATTAATTTTTCTCCTCGGCCGAAATGCTTCGAGCAAACAGATCTTGCTCTGATCGATCTGATTTAATTTCTGAACGATCAAGATTTACCTCCCCTACCTCTAGATGTAATTGATGAACGATACGAACTAAAAAGATCAATCTAAGGTAATTACCGAACGCCACTATATGTCACTGTCACACTGACACATCAATAACCTACAAATTTCATACCTATTTATTTCAGTTGTAAAACAATAATGAACTACAAATTATGAAATAACGGTTTTAGTAACAAGAAAAACTAAATTACAGTAATTGTTGGAAATGTCCCCCGTTTTGTTCGATGCACAAGTGACGCGCCTCCTCATGCTGCATTTTGCAGCATTTCACGCGCCGTTTTGCAGCATTTCTGGCGTTATCGTTGCACATTGCTGAACAATTCTTTGTTGTAGTTCTTGCAAATTATTTACCGGAGTTGCGAAAATCTTGTTTTTTAAGTAAGGAAATATAAAATAGTCCATAATTGTCAAACAAGGTGATCTCGGAGGAAACTCAACTTCTGTATGCAAACTTATCAGCCGCTCATCAAAAAACTCGCGGAGGAAAGCAATATTTTCTCGTGTAGTATGTGCTGTTGCACCGTCATGCTGGAAATAACCGTACCGAAGTTCATCATCGTTTAACTGTTACACAAATTCAGCCAAATAGTTTTGTCTGTACCTTTCTGCGTTGACGGTGAAATCGAAAAAAATTGGCCCAATTATTCTTCTGCGAGAAACTGCCATCCAAACACCAATTTTTTGAGCATGTAGTGGCGATTCAGTAAAAACATGAGGGTTATCATTGCTCCACATTCGCATATTTTGAAAATTGATGTATCCCGAAAGGTGGAACCACGCTTCGTTAGAAAAAAAAGTTAATTCCAGAAGATCGTCATTCATTAAATTATTGACAAACCAATGCCAGTAAGCAAGGCATCTGGGGTGGTCTGCGGGCAGAAGAGCTTGATGTGCTTGCATCTTATATGGATGCATGTTCAAGTCTTTCTTTGAAATCTTATGACATGTTCCATAAGAATGTCCAATTTCCTGAGAAAGACGTTTCAAAGGTTTTGCAGGCTCCTCTTCCATACGTTGACGAACGTCATTGACAACTTCTTCTGTACGAACTCTTGGTGTACCAGCTCCTTTTTTATGAGTCACACAAGCAGTTTCGCGAAACACTTCAACACAATTTGTAAGGCACGCATAAAAATTGTCCGGTAATATTGCCACGTTTGGGAAGTGCTCTCGAAAATTGTCCAAACATAAACGTTGACTGTATTGCCAATTTCCATTAACTAGCGCACCCGTTCGAAAATAGGCTTCAATCATGAAAATTTTGTGCTGTGTGGTAAGAGGCATGATTCAAAAACTGGATTAGAAAATTTCAGCACAATGACTTGACAGATTCTGACACAACAAAACATATTCAAAAATTTAAAGTAAGACACACGTTTTACATTCCACAACCACCCTTGACCAAGATAATTTTTGATATCCCGGTATAATTTTGAATAAATATGAAAAAATGAAGACGAAGTCAAACTATGTAGGAATTTTTATCTGCCATAGAATGTAATTTCCTTTGTCATAGTAGGTACCTCTATATATTTTTTTAGAGCCAGACATTTCAGAACCTCCTGTTCGAATCTGTTCATTAATTTCATAGCTGTGACTTACCAAATCTTCTTACAATATACTGTGATACTCGATTATAAAATCGTGTTTCTTAAGCTTTTCCGATAAAATACAGGGCGATTGATGTAAAGTTCATTAAAAGTACTTTTTTTTCTGAAAATTTCAAAATAAGCACAGTGGGCCGAGCCCTATTTAATGAAAATATTTTAAAAGGGCTACACTTCCGGTTATACCGGAAATCGACACTAACAGAGTCGAAACTAAGTTTCGTATTTTAGATTTAATGGTGTATTTTTATTGGCGTATTTATCAAGGATCCATGTATTTAAATACAACCATTTATGAGATTAATAAATTTTTTGAATTTTTTTTATCTTAAACTGTGCATTATCTGCTGTGGTCATTTTAAAAATGGAATAGGTGATGTTGATATTACGAATAAAGGGCTATTAAGCTTAGCACTGATAATTTCAATTGCTAATATACCGGGTGTCAACGGATCTATTAGACAAGCCATAACTTCTAGAGTATTGGATGTATCAAAATGAGATTTGGTATAGGTGAATGGTAGAAGAAGAGCAAAGTTTTTGCATATTTTTCACGTTTAGGTTACTTCCGGTTTCACCGGAAATGGCTTCAATTTTGAATTTTTAAATGGAACACCCTGTATATTTTTACATATTTTGAATTTCTGAGACAATTTTGGACTAGAAAATGACATTTTAAAAAGTTTTTTCGTCTACTTGATTTTTTTAGAGCCATTTTTAATATTGCATCTAGGTGGCCATGATTGAGCGCAAACTAATCTGAAGGCCTTAGATGATGTCAGAAAAATGTAATCGCAAAGTTTTAGTGATTAGTATGGTAGATAGGAATGAGACAAGTTGGCAAAATTACTTTTTTATATCTAACTATTTTTTTTCAAATGGCAACACTTTTTAGACAAGCACTTTTCAAAAAGTGATTTTTTTTGCGATTCCAACGATACTAAATTCATTGTGATTGGATTAAAAATAAGCTCATATAAAATACATATTTACTTCAGTAAAGTTTTTAATAAATTCGTATACGAATATTATACTTTAAAAGTTTTAATGTCATTTTCTAGTCCAAAATTGTCTCAGAAATTCAAATATGTAAAAATATACAGGGTGTTCCATTTAAAAATTCAAAATTGAAGCCATTTCCGGTGAAACCGGAAATAACCTAAACGTGAAAAATATGCAAAAACTTTCCTCTTCCTCTACCATTTACCTATACCAAATCTCAGTTTGATACATCCAATACTCTAGAAGTTATGGCTTGTCTAATAGATCCGTTGACACCCGGTATGTACAGGGTGTTCCTGTATTGTGGTGAAAAAATTCGAGAACATGTAGAACCAGTAAAAATAATGGGACTTTGCTATATAAACTCATTTCCAAATCTGTACCGTTTCTGAGATACAGGGTGTTGAAGTTGGAAAAAATAATTTTTTTTTATTTATATCTCGGATAATAATAAACCAATTGTTTTCAAATTTTATTTAGTAGATGCTACTATGAATCTTTACTTCCACAAAAAAAATCAGCTCGATGGGAATACACAGTGGCGTGCAACCTGCACTCTTGGGACCCGTTTTCTAAAAAATATATGTTACGCCACTGACTAACGTTTAAAGTAATACGATATTTCGATGCTTACACTTTTTTCTCAAAACACTGTTACCCTTAAAGTGACCCTATGGTTACTTTATGCCGTAACCGACTAAATCGATGTTTTATAAAATCATGTCATTGTCCTTTCCTAACAAAATAATACCTTAAAAATTATATCTTTTAGATATAAGTATAATTTTATTTCAAAGTAAAGTTAGTACTAACGCATGTATTTCTTTTTTAGCAGATCGTCATGGAATTATAACCCAAAAAGTAAACTACAAGAATCTGTCGAAGCACCTGCTGAAGAGATTGGACTCATCTTGTAGGAACAGCCCTCCTCCACATATTCACAATGGGAAGTTCGTCAGGTTCAAAAAGACTAGGATCGAAACCGGGAAGTCGAAGCACTACATGATGGCGGAATTCAAGTGTAACGAAGGTTACAAGTTTAGAAATTCCCGTCCAAAGAAAATGTTTTGTAGCAAAAAGAAGTGGGTTGGAAAGAAGCCAGTGTGTGATAAAATTAAAAATAATTTAGGTAATTATCTTAATATAGACACGAAAGCGACTCGAAATGCATATATGAAAATAATATGCAGAAAATAATAACCAGAGACAACAAGTTCAATTTTCTATTTCAGATACGCCTCAAGCTGACGACCCCAATGCAGTACAACCCCAACACTTTCTTTATGCAGAAAAATGTTCACCAGCAGACCAAGCGAAATGCAAACATTTATGTCGTATGCGCGACGATCAACCTGAATGTCATTGTTTGCCAGGTTTCGAACAAGACGGTAACGATTGCAAAGGTAATGATTTTCTTAAATTAGTCATATAGACAATTAAATAACGTACGATGCTCCAATCAATAGAGAGTTTTTGAACCCGTTAAATTCTAGCATGTCGTTATCGTTATGGTTATCATTATTCTGCGCATGCGCAGTGCCAAAACGATACTCTCTTAGGCACTGCGCATGCGCAGAATAACGATAACGATAACGACGTGCTAAAATTTAAGGGGTTCAAAAAATCTCTAATATAATATTTGGTCGGATGTACGATGTTTACCGTATTCGTGGTTTTGAAGCTGTTGAAAAAATAATTGACTGTCATAATCGCAAAGACATCATGATTCATTATGACACGCAATTTTTACTAATTTTGATTATGTAAACCAAACTGCAGTGGAAAGTGGAAAATTATTTTAGACCAAATAGATCCTGATATAAAAGGGTAACAGAACTTGGTAAAGGTAATCAATTTTGGTAAAAGGCAATATATATTATTAGAAATATGTGACACTGCAAAATACTAAATTGTTTTTCATTACATCTATCGTAGGGTAGGAACAGACCAGTAAAGTATATAATTACAAATTTGTTTATTGACCAATGGATCTTACTAAAAAATGAGGAGAAAATCTAAATATGCTCTTATTATCCGCTTCAAGTCAGATACGGCAACTAAAATATGACCTGTATGGTCTATTTCTGCCTGATGTCAAACTAAAGTATTGTAAAGGATATAATTGGCTGCAGATATATTCTTTTTTCCTAATTATTGTTATGCTCTAAGTTCTAACTCAGCTGCAACTTTTGATGTATTGATTTCACAACTAATTCACAGTTAATACAGTAAATATTAAACTATCTTTATACAAATATCTAAATATAATCATAAAAAGTAATAGCTATGAAAATAAGGTAAAAGGGTATAATTTTCTAGTGAACAGTCATAGGTCTATTATCACAGTAACAGTTCTGGCAACACTGTCAAATCTTCTACATTTTGGTTTACATTTATACTTTCTTCCTTAATTGTTTGCTAATAGTTTACATTAATATTTTATTCGTACATAATTTTATTTTCCGATTTGTTGCAACTGCTCAAGTTGATCAAGATCAATTTTCATTTTATTATTTATATTTAGTTCACAGTTAAAAAATATAAATTCGTTAAATTGTGGATAGAAAATTGTAGCATCGATAAAGTCTCGTAAATAATTTATTTAATGATAGTAGGTTGTTTATCTATGCATTAACCTCAACATTGATTATTTTTCTTCTTAGAGTTAGTTGGGTAACTATTAGTTATATCTTTTGATATTACTTAAGGCCATTGAAGGTTTTTATAATAGAGAGGCACTACATTGCCCTAAACGATCAGATACGTTTGTAGACCATGTCCACAGATGAGCACGACCACATTGCTAATTAATAAGAAATGCGCCTACTCTTCCATGATCAGTTATTATGATTCCAGCATGTTTTGTAATATACTTACAATTATTATAATCCTTGTGGCTAAAGCCTATTATTACGTTAGTTTGTATTCAATTTTTGCTGTAAGATTGTATCTTAATAACTATTTATTCATCATAATATGTTCTCCTTTAAAATACATGTTTCAATATACTGGGTGAGTATTTAGCATTGAAAATGCTTATAGGATCGCGAAAGTATATAGGTATGTTTCGATGAAATTCTCTTTATACTATAGTATAATAATAATAATAATAATAATAATAAACTTTATTCATCTTTAGAAATGCATACATTTATAGACAAGTCAACAAAACAGTTCAAATCCATATTTCTACCAATAAGTTGAACTAATGAAACATATAATCACAAACATCACAAATGCTAGTACAATCAAGTGGGTACAATCTATAAGATTATATTAAAGCTAATAAAGTACACAAACGTCATCAAATACAAATTAAGACAAATACAATAGTAAACCGCCACATGGTAACCTCAATCCCAAATGTGCTCATTTTCCCTTACAAGTTCAAAAAATTCTGAAATGTTGTATAAACAGTTGTGAGTTAATATTTTTTTAAGTTTTATTTTGAACTTTGCCAATACAAGATTACGAAAATGCAATGGTACAGCATTGTACAAATCAATTTTCAAATGACTTGTTCTTTGGAGTCTGTTTTGTGGTATCAGAAAATTAATTTTATTTCGAGTATCATGATTATGTAATTCCTCATGTGTAACATATTGTTGAAGATTTTCTCGAACATGTAGTATATTGTGATACACAATGACAGAGAATAGAGTCATAATTCTTAATGACAGGAACAATGGCTTGCAAGTTTCATTCCATGGGGCATTAACTATACTTCTCACTGCCTCTTTTTGTATTAAAAACACTTTCTGTAATTGACTAAAGGATGCATTTCCCCAAGTCAAAATTCCATATATGAGATGAGAATTAAAAAGTGAAAAGTAAGTTGTCAATGCGGCCTGCTCATTTACAGTCTTTCTTATTTTACGAATAGCATATATTGCCTTACTTAATCTGATGCAAAGCACCTTGATGTGCTCAGACCATATTAAATTTCTATCCATATGAACTCCTAAAAATGTTACATTACTGCTTAAGTTAATATTGTTTGAATTAAAATTACAGTTTGAGATGGTTGATCTAGACTCAAACAGCAATGGTACAGTTTTGTTCTGGTTTAAAACTAGTTGGTTGGGTGTAAACCAATGCTTAGCCTGTTCAATAATATTATTTAGGACGTACTGATTATTATCCTCCCTGCATATATTTAATACAAATGTTGCATCGTCAGCATACATTATAGTTGATACGTTTAAATTACTTAGACAATAAGGCAAATCGTTTATATATACAAGGAAGAGTAAAGGTCCCAACACAGACCCCTGAGGAACCCCCCTCTTAATTTGCATCACCTCACTTTTTTGCTTGTCACATTGAACAAACTGTCTTCGATAGCCCAAGTATGATCTGAATAAGTTTAAGCAGATTCCTCTTATACCATAAAATTCAAGTTTATAAAGCAATATATTATGTTCCACACAATCAAACGCTGCAGTTAGATCTGTAAATATTCCAAGACATTGTTCTTTATGTTCAAATGAATCTCTGATCATGTTAGTCAAAGTTAAAATTGCATCAGAAGTTGACAATCCCCTTCTAAAACCAAACTGTTGAGCAGTTAGTATACAATTTGAATCGAAGTAAGCCACCAGTCTATTATAAATCACAGTTTCAATAATTTTTGACACACATGGTAACATCGATATTTGTCTGTAATTGTCAGGTTGTGAACCATCACCCTTCTTAGGTATAGGAATAACTTTCCCTTCCTTTAGAGCATTCGGAAAGTGACCTTGAAGTAAACATGCATTTATTATATCTGTAAGGGGTTCAATAATAAATTCAGTGCATTTCTTTATTACATACATATTGACACCATATGCATCTTCCGTCTTTTTATTTTTTAGTTTGCTTATAACTGCTTTTATATCTTCCTTAGTGACAGGATTAAGAAACATTGAATTGGCGTTATGTAATTTACTTCCTAAAAAAGTTTCAAAACATGACGCAGGTGCCGGTAAGTTATACGCGATGAGCATGTCACACCGACATGGTTAGGTAGTGGGGGACCGAGTAGAGCGGGCGGCGTGGACGCATAGTTTAGCATGGTCTGAGAATCTGAGCTCTCATGTGAATGTGATATACAAGGTGGGAAAGTCTGTAAGTCGCAAATGGTAAGTTCTCAAATTAGAAAGTAACTTTTGCAAGCTTTCTATAGTTCCAAATTTCCTTAATTCATTTTCAATGCACTCCGATGGTTGCAAGAATTGCGAAATCTGTGAATTTTTAACCAGAAACTTTCAAATATTTCGAGAAACAAGCACTCTGCGAAAAAATACTTAAAACCAAAATTTAATATTTTAGCGTGGGAAATGCAATAGTAGGTGAGGCGGGGGGTAACTTTGAAATCTTAAATAGGAACCTATATTTTTCATTGCAGATTCGGATTCTACGGCTAAAAATACGTAAGATTTATCTTACACATTTTTTTCGATTCATGATAGATGGCGCTGTAATCGACGATATTAAATTTTTTCGATTTCTCCTACTGAGAACCTATGCATACTATTCTACTACAATACGTTTGCAATAAGAAATTGTACATTTTAATGAATACAAATTTTTATTTTGAAAGTTGCGAATAACCGTGAAATTGTTACCTGTAGAAATGTAAATGGCTGGTGAATAAACTACTTTTAGCGTAGCCGAGGAACAACGACTTGGATGTAATAGTTTTCTGGATCCTTCGGGATGCTTGATTAACGTGAGTCCTCTCGTACCGGGACGGGGATTTTTTTTGTATCGGGAAAAAGATTACAAAAAAATTAACCCCCCTTTCTCGATGTCATTGTTTTTGATCTGTTTAATATAAGTATTTCCCATATCAGCATTGTTATGTTGGAATAAAACAAATATGATTTTTAGGAAGGTACATAAAGCAATTTTTAATGGAATTAATCATCAATCCTAAAGCAAGTAAGGATTATTAGTATATATAATGATGCCAAATCGTATTTTACAATGTTACGTAAAATAAAAAATAATCGAAATTTAAACCATAACTGAACTTCTCGATATCGGATTTGTCAAATCAGGACAAATATTTTAAGCCGCTGCCCAAAGATGGGTGCCCATATTAAATACAAGATCCATATTTGGATCATCTCAATCCTATTACAAAATCTGGTTGAATATTTAGGACATTATTTATTAACATAAATTGAAACTGCTATTTATGAACTTTAATGCAGTACATAATTTGAGATAAAATGTACTACAAAAGCTCACAGAATGCCTATTGGGCCAATTATTGATGAATGTAAGAACATATTTATTAGATATGGTTATTTATTGTTATGCGCTTAAATAGGTTATTCCAATCTGCAGGTGGTAAATTGTAGCTTATACTAATATATATTTTAATATAAGTATATTTAAAAAAACATTCTTAGGACATCGGGTGACTTGTGAAAACTAAAAGGTAGTAAAAAGTCATTGACATTTTCTAGATTTACATTATTTGGGTAGCAATTACTTTTGACGATATGCATCACAATCTATGGTCAAATATGTTATACAAAATAGTAATAGAACCGCAAAAAAATATTAACTATAAGAATAAATTAATTAAAAATATTAATTATAAGATGTAAATCAAACCCGACATACTAAAGAGAACCAAAACTTTTAAGGTAGACTTTCGTAACAAGCGACAGCGACACGAGACCGAGACAGGTGACAGAGACAGACGACAGCGACCGAGACAAGAGACCAAAGAGCTTGTTCGCAACGAACGACAGGCCAGTGCATTAACACCTTTTGCTGGAAACTAACGCGTGTGCAGTGTTTAGATTATAATGTCCGCAAATAAGAAAATTATTTTAAAACCAATACTATTAGATGAAGATCTGATTTTATATTACTTTTCTAAAAAATGTGAAAGAGCGCCAATAAATACTTTATTTACAAAACGGAAAGATGAGGGATCTTTTGACCTATTAATATCGCAACATTTAATGTCTGATGAAGATATGTTTAGAAAATATTGTAGGTTAAATAAACAACAATTTTATTTTGTTTTAAGTTTAATTGAGAAGGAAATGGAACCAAAAAGAACTGGAGCAATGATTTCAACTGAGGAAAAACTATTTATTACTCTACTAGTCTAATAGACAACTAGGTCTATTAAAATTTCATCTTCTTCAGATGAAAAAGCAATTGACTTAGACTCTGATAAAATAATTATAGCTTTTTTCGATGTAGAAGCCATTGCTTACAGAGCCAAAATACACTTGTATCCAAGAACATTTACTTTATTTAAATGTCCTTGCTTGTATCCGTGTGGCGGCGTGTGGCGACAGCAACACTACTGCTCTAGAAGTAGACCTGAGACAGGCTGCAAGAGACAAGGCGCGACAACCACGGAGCTGCGTGTCGCTGTCGCATGCTTCGAACGGAATTGCATTGAATTGCATTATATCGGTAGTGTCGCTGTCGTTCGTCTCGGTCTCCTGTCACTAACGCTTGTTACGAAAGTCTACCTTTATAATTTCTAAGCTGTGAAATTTCTCATTTGGAAGTCCTTTCAAAGTGAAACTGTTTTCTTCTATACACAAAAATCTCTGAAATATTTCTGTGGTTCTTATTAGCTAAACCACATGATCATGATAAATTTTAGTAAAAATAAAAAAATTATATATGTCTGTTATAGGTAATAGGTAAAAAATTAATAAGCATATTGACCTTATTTGCAAAATAGTGCCTTGAGAATTCAAATTAACATTATTATGTCCTATTTATGTCCGTTATAACACTGTATGTCAAATATCTTAAACAATGACGATGGACGGTTGAATAACACTAACTATGCGGAGAATTTTTAGACATCGATGAATGTCAAACTAACCATGGAGGCTGCCAACTCACTTGCACCAACAATCTAGGTTCCTTCATTTGCTCTTGTCCCGAAGGATTCCGCTTGTCGTCCGATAGCAAGACTTGCGAGGATATCAACGAGTGTCATCTTAGAAACGGCCATGGTCCTTGCCAAGACACTTGCGAGAACTCGTACGGGTCCTATAAATGTTCTTGTTCGAATCTAAACGGCACGCGATTGGCCGTTGACATGCACACTTGTTCAGATGTGAACGAGTGCACCGAAGGAACCTCAGGATGCTCTCATAGCTGCGTGAATACCCATGGTAGGGCATTTTGCACTTGTCCCAATGGTATGGAGTTGGGTCCAGATTGGAAAACATGCCAGGGTAGGTAGAGAAACGTTTAATGACACTAATTAACTACTTCTCTAACAATACATGTATGGTAATTGGTTTACTTTCCTTGCGGAGGAAGCTGGACAGTCCACCAGATAGAAGCACTTGATGTATATCTAAAATATTTTATGTATATCTGTGAAAATATATTTAGCGTTAATATTCATGAGCCCCTTTGATTTGACAAGAAACGAACCAGTGTTGTTAATTTTTCAGAAAAATATTATTCCGACAATTTTCCAGTATATCATGAAAACAACAGTTTTTGGAAAGTTTTCTCGGCCCTGCTTTAAGACCGTGTTTGGTTACGTTCATGAATGTAATGTGTTGTCAACATATTTACCACTCTTAAATAACTTCTCAGGTTTTTGTAATGTAAGTAGATAGTAAGGGTGTCACTAAAATCTCCGCTCGAGAGATGCAGTAGATATCTACCTACTCTTGTGTCAAGTGCTTGACTAAATTCACAATAAAAGAGTCCACAATAGGAGTGACACAGACTCATGGACAATTTTCCTTGACTTTTACATAAAACAAAAATAACAAAAAAAAACAGAAATATTTGTCGTCAAAAAAAAAATAAATAAAAATATGATTACTTTATATTGCCTCCAAAAATTGCATTCACCTAATGCTCAATGAATATGATTTATTAACCAATAAAGCGGGCTGTATGGGATTGGCTCTCTGTCACTATTCATAATATTTTTACACTTTGCAATCTCCAAACTCTCAAAAGCATCGAGCTGTTTGGAATTTGTTACATTCCTAATTACTCTTAAATTGCTGCTATCTATTTTATAGTTGTTCTCAAACGCATGCTGGGCGACACTAGACTTATCTGTTCTACCCTCGGTTCTACCATATTTGAGATGAGCCATATGTTACTTGAATCTAGTCTGAATTGACTTTCTAGTTTGTCCAACATACTTCTGATTGGAGTCTTTACAGCTAATTTCATAAATCCCCGACTTTTCCTTAGTTTCTATTCTGTCTTTTGGGTTGCCTAAAAGTTGTAGTTTATTTCCCGATGAGTAAAGCATTGACATACCTATATCTTTAAAAACCTTACCAATACCACGGGTGAAACGAGGATCGTAAGGAAGCTTATGAAAAGTTAAGATAGGGATGTGCAAATCCCTATCTTAACTCATAGCGTTTAACTCTCAAACCGTTTAGATTTTACAAGGTGTCACAGTTGCAAAATGTCAATATTCACCTGTCAATATTTCATAAACGGTTGAAGATAGGACCAGGACATCCTACATGAAATATGTTTAACGTAGAACTCAGAAATAAAATAATATAGGTATAGGGTGTTACATTTAAAATAAGCAAGTTGATGAGGACTTCCGGTATAACCGGAAGTGCGAGGAAGTTGACACTATTTTCATTGAATATATCTTTTTGCTAAACCCCTGTATACCTACAAATTTTCAGATTTCAATTCTGACTACTTTTTGAGATAATCTTACTGGGCTCTCTTCGTGATACACCCTGTATACATATGCCCATATGTCTACGACATAATTAGAAACAATAACACAAATTGTAAATTATTGAATCCTCTTGCAAATCTCGATTGTACGGCTATGTTAGGTGACTTAATCTGTGCAAACCTGTTGACGGTCACAACATCCCTAACAACTTAGGGGTAAATTAAAATAGATATTTTCGATTGGATCAAATGTTTGGACACCGTAAACAAAAAGCTGTTGTTTTGCACAATGTGGCGAAACAAACTTGATTGCTACAATTTGTCCATACAATAATTGGTCGGAGATATTATCCTAATCCCACCTAATCCTTAAAAACCTTGTTTTATTATTGTCCTAGAACTATGCCTTTTCTAAATTTAATTATAATCAAACCATTTCTAAATTTCCAATTAACTATTAGGTCTCTTTGCAACAATTCGTGTTTATCATCAATTTCACGATCAGTAAGGTGGTTTCATACGTGGTGACATGGTATCATCAATTATTTAGTCTTGTCAATTATCATAAACTATGGTATGTGGTGTTACTTAAATATTTGGATACATTTTCACTAAGTAATATATTTGTATAATTATTTGCATATTCAAATACCTAGTATATTTATATTACAATATACTTACCAATATAAATGGCCTTAAGAAATATTTATTATATAACGAATTGTTTTCCACGCTAGTAGTTAATGTTTATAGCAGAGCAGTGTTTAGTACTTATACTTATAGTTTTACGTATTCAGTGAGGTATTATACAAATTAATGAAGAAACTAAAATGTATAATTTTAATTATTGATATTTTTCAGACATAAATGAATGTGAAAACCCCAAAATAAACGAACTTTGCAAATTTGGCTGCGTTAATTTGGTCGGATCTTATTATTGTACAGATTCCTTAGATGCCCCACAGTCCGATCAGCCTGTTTCTGATAATGAAACTATACAACGGGAAGATCAAGATGATTACGAAGATGGGGACTATGAAGATGAAGATTACGAGGAAGGTGATTATAAAGACGACGAAAATTATGATGAAGTAGAAGAGAATGAGGAAAAATCAACCCACCAAAAAGAAAACGAAGAGTCCACTACGGAAAGAAATGACAAAAATAATTCGAACCCAGATAACCAGAAGGAAAATGATAAAAGTGATGGGGAAGAAAGTTATCAATCAGGTAACAAAGAAGCAATTAAAACTGTGTTGGTGACAACTACAGTAGTACCAATTACTCCATTAATCAGTATAACTGAAAAAGCCACTGAAAATAAGAATAACAATGATGAATATGAAGATGAAAATTATGAAAGCGATTACAATGATGAGTACAACGAAGAAAATATGAAAAATGAAACTAATAAAAAGGAAAGTAATGTGAATAGGTCAATTAGTCCTGAAGAAACAACATTAGCTGGTGAATATTCGTTGGATTATTCTAGCCCAACACACATACATACCACAACTCCAATAAATATTATACCCAGTGTGGCATCTGAGACAATAACAAATACTGAAGATGCTGATTTTGAAATGCCAAAAAAGGAAATTCAAAACAGATTAGATGAAAACTACAATGATAATTATGACCAAAAAATGTATACGGAATCAAAAGAGAAAGACAATGGTATATCAACTGATCCTTCCGTTGCTCGTGATAGAAGTGTTATAACGACAACTATACCGAAACCAGATATAACTGAAAAAAGTGACGATTCTGAAGATGAAGAATATGACGAAGATTATGACGAAGAATATTATGATGGAGATTCCAGTAGTAATAAAACGTTAATAATAAATGAAGGCAAAGATAATGATGAAAAGGAAAAAAGCACTGAAAGCATAACTGCAAAATTGCCAGAAGTAGATATTGATAAGGTTAATATAGATATACACGAAATCATTGAAAATAATACACAAAATAATTATAATACAGTCACAGAGACCACAAGTAGTACTACTTCAGAACCTCAAGAAACTACGAAAAGTAATGAAACTGATGACGACGACTACGAGTACGAAGATTACGAAGAAGAAGACTACAAAGAGCTTAAAAAAGGAGAGAGCAAAATAGCAGAAAAGGAATTAACAAAATGCGAGAAAGGATATATTTTGAACGATAAAGGAGAATGCTCTGGTAAGATATATAAATTTAGAAAAGGCATAAATAATATACATTATGTAATATAGGGTAGCTCACGAAATGTCATGCCGTTTTTTTTTTATATAAAATATATAATTTTTATAAAATATATTCAAAATCGATATAAAATGAGCCAACAAAGTATTAAAAAGCCTCTTTCAATGATGGTATGTCTAGTATATCTGCTGTTTTACCGCACTAGTTTTTCTCAGTACTTTTGACAAATCCTCAGATAAAGCATAATACAAATGTATTTTAATGATTTGGAGTTGCAATAAATTATCTTTGTTACATATTTTTTTTTTTGAGGATCTCAAAGAAAGAGGTCACGTTGATGAGTGGGCCCATCCCATCCAGGTTGTGCGAAAGTCACAACCTGGCTTTCTGCTGCTCTCATGATAAGTTCTGAAAACCTATAGACATTAAACGAAAGCCAAATGCCTCATGTCTAAAATCAAAAGCAATGTGTAAACTGTACTCACGAGTGAAGAATTATGCTATATGCTATGCCTAATCTTCTGTAAGTTGTTGTAGCAGCCGTCCAATTAGATATACAGGGTGTGTGTCTATGACGTATAGCCAAAATGAAAATTAAGCTCAAAATAAGAAAAAAGTTTATTTGAGGAAATATCCGGAATGCTTCCTCAAGCAGCTACGAGCCTCCAAAGATGGCGACTATGATGGTTTTATATATTGAGAGAGGAAGTCTATCAATATTTATTTTGTTACCTGTCGTCAAATTTAAGAAAAAGCCCTCAGTCTTGATCTAAGTAGCCATTTTGGAGGTGCGTAGCTCCTTGAGGAAGCATTTTCAAACATTTCTCCAAATAGGTAAATTGTTTTCTTCTTTTGGGACACTTTCAAATTTTCATTTTGGATGCATCTCATAGACACACTCTGTATACCTATTCAAATAGATATGTAACATAAAAACATTTTCCCGCCGATCGTTCTATTTCTAACAAGATTTCTTGTAGAGGAAGTCAGTATTACATTATAGTAGTTGCTAGTAGTTGATAGGAATCGGAAAATAGCCGTTAAGAAACAATCATTTCTGTACTGCACTTCTTTGGTACATTGGAAGAATTGGAGTTATGATGCAGAATATTATAAATTGTGAAATTTTTTTGTCACCCCTACTATCTTGCTGGTTACAGATTCTTCGATGCTATAGAAAGTATGTCATTACGTAAACGACATGATGCATATTTATATTTTTATCTTTATTTTGAAGTAAATCTAATTTTGCAGTAATTAGTATTTCCCTCAGTTCTGGAAGAGTTCAATGGAGTTGCGTTAAGTTTAACAATACAGCATTGATACGTTTCCATTGTACCTACACAACCAATTTTTGTTAAGAATTCGAAGGCTTCAGTTATATGTGCCTAAATTAGTCATGCTTTTTTCAAAAGTAAACAAAGTTTTGCATTTTCTTTCAATTTTTGAACGATCGGCGTAAAAATAATAAGTTACCTCATAGGAAAAGTTACATTCCCGGACTCTGTGTTACTAGTCTCTGCTAGCGTCGTCCGGGAACGTTAAGCTTTCCTACTAGATACACAAAACAAACCATACTATTTTTCAAACTCCTGTGATATTTATGATAGGCACAAATAAAGCCACGTGCGCCACCCTATATAACTACTAAATTTGCACTTTAACATACCGTTTTGTATTAAAATATATTTAGAGAAATAACCGAGATATTCATATATTTTTAGATTTAGATGAATGCCAGACGGATTCCAACCCATGCTCTGATAGTTGTCAGAACACCGTTGGTAGTTACCACTGTTCATGTCCTACTGGGTTTACTATTTCACTATCTGATTCTCATTCCTGCCAGGATATCAATGAGTGTCTCGATAAACCCTGCTCACACACTTGTGTAAACGAAGCCGGTTCCTATCACTGTGAATGTCCTTCAGGATTGCCTCTTCAAAACAATACCTGCGTTAATTTGACTTGTTCACACGGACAAACTAAAATAAATGGCGTCGTACAGTGTACTTGCCCATCCGGATTTATTCTTGGTTCAGACAATAGCACTTGCGAAGACGTAAACGAATGCCAGTTAGATAATCAATGTTCACAGATCTGTCGCAATACCATTGGGTCTTTCGAATGTGCTTGCGAACCTGAGTATGAGCTCACAAATGAAAAATTTTGCGTAGACATAGATGAATGTAAAGCCAATCATGGATGTCCACAACTTTGTGAGAACTTTCCAGGCGGGTTTAACTGTTCCTGTGAAGAAGGGTACAACTATCACGAAAGAGAAAATGCTTGCATAGATATTAATGAGTGTGATGATTCACTCGACTTGGATGAATGCACACAATTATGTATAAATTATGAGGGAGGTTATGAATGCGATTGTTATCCTGGTTACAAGCTAGGGTCCGATCATGCGACGTGTGAGGATATAAATGAATGTTCTCTAAATAATGGCAACTGTAGTCAAATTTGTATTAATCAACCAAGTACTTTTCAGTGCAGCTGTGAAATAGGATATGTTTTGAGTAATGACAATAGAACTTGTGATATTTCAGATCCGTGTTTAATAGAAAACGGTGGTTGTTCTCATCAATGTGTAAGTGAAAACGGTATCGCACTTTGCAAATGTCCTGAGGGCCAAGTTTTGGAAGGAAAAGACTGTTATAAAATCGATCCTTGCGTAGCAAATAATGGTGGTTGCTCTCATATTTGTGTAAACGTCAATGGTGCAGTTCGATGCGATTGTCCTGATGATTACGAATTGACCAACGAAACCAGCTGTGTACAAATCAATCCCTGTACGATCAATAACGGGAATTGTTCGCACTTCTGTGAATTTGTCGACAAACATGTAAATTGCTTGTGTCCAGATTTACATGTATTAGAAAATAAAACTCATTGTATTGAAATCAACCCTTGCCTAGAAAATAATGGGCGCTGTTCCCACATTTGTAGCTTTGAAAATCATGCTGTTACTTGTTCATGTCCTTCTACACATGAACTGCATAATAAAACGCACTGTTTTGAGAAAAATCCGTGCTTAGTTAGCAACGGTGGATGCTCGGACTTCTGTAACTTTTCCAACGGAACTCTGACTTGTAGCTGCCCGGAAAATTACTATTTAGAGGGAAAGACTTGTTATCGTATTGACCTCTGCCTTACAAATAACGGTGGGTGTTCACACGGATGTTTCTCAGATGACAAGGGACAGATTGAATGTTTGTGTCCAGACGACTTTGAACTAAATGACGATAGAAAAACTTGTTCTCCAAAGAATCCTTGTCTATTAAACAACGGAAATTGTTCACACATTTGTAACTCCTCAGCTGGATTTACCATCTCTTCAGCTGGATCAACTATTTGTTCATGCCCCGACGGTTTTAAGTTAAAGAACAAAACTTATTGCGAGGAACTTGATGCTTGTTTAATGGAAAATGGCGGCTGTTCTCACACTTGTGAGAATATCAAGGGACAGGCCAAGTGTATTTGTCCAGAAAACTATATTCTACTGGATTCGAAAAACTGCATTTCAATCGATCCTTGTCAAGAAAATAATGGAGGATGTTCACATGAATGCACAAATATGAATAATATAAGACAGTGCTCTTGTCCCGATCATTACAATTTGGAAAACGGAACCAACTGCGTACCAGTAAATCCTTGTCTTGTAAATAACGGCGGGTGTTCCCATGAATGTGTAAGCGAGAATGATGAGGTATTTTGCTTTTGTCCGGATGGGTACCAACTGCATGGAAGAAAATGTGTTGCAGTAAATCCTTGCGACACGAAAAATGGGGGATGCTCCCACGTGTGTTCAAGCATCAACGGACAAGTTATATGTAAATGTCCGCCGGACCATGAACTGATTGGCAAGACTTGTTTTAAAATAAATCCCTGTCTCGTTAATAATGGAGGTTGCTCACATGGCTGTAGTAATGTCAAGGGTCAGGCGAGGTGCTCCTGTCCTCCTGGATATAAACTCTTCGGGAAGAAATGCTCTGACGAGGATCCCTGCATTAAAAGTAATGGAGGATGTTCCCACTATTGCCACAATAAGGAAGGCAGAAGGGAATGCTCTTGTCCACCTGGTTACCTCTTAAGGCCGAACAAAAGGATTTGTAAAGAAGTCAACGAATGCAAAGTGAATCGTGGTGGTTGTTCCCATGGTTGCAAAAATCTTCCAGGATCTTATGAGTGTACGTGCCCACATGGTTTCATATTGGATTCGATGAATAATAAGACTTGCGTTGACATAGATGAATGTCAGACTAACAAAGGAAATTGTCAGATGTTTTGCAAGAACTTAAAAGGTGGTTTCAGGTGTGAATGCCCTGAAGGATATGTAATACAGGTAAAGTAATAATATCTATACTGTACCATAATATACCATAGCCTACCATCACTTTTGTCATTTATATTTGAATGTTGTGAACCGTCAAGTTAGAAAATAACTATTTCAAATAGAAGACAGCCCAATTCAATTTCATATAACTGTGTGGCGTGATCATTAAAAAATGTGCAAACTACTGTCTTTTTCACATTTAATACTTTTTTAAATCGTTTTTATAATAAGTGACAACAGTTTATTGACATATTTCCATAGCGTAATTTAAGAGAAAAACGTTTTATAGATAATGAGTCTTAAATCAGAAAAATTTACTGACATGTCAAATTTATTCCACAACTTCCGTCGCACCTCAATTTTTTTTTATTTTTTGATATTATTGTTGCAATCTTGCTATTCGAACATAAGACTTTGATGTAATTCGTTTTAAACCAAAACGTGCTTATTTTGAGATCTGTAGTAGATAACAGATATTTTAGAACCTGTTAGACTAGGAAACTTTTAAGACTTTTAACTATTTAATTGAGATGCATGCACACAGTAGCAAATTATACCGATTCCCAAATAAAAATATATTCAATTTGGGAACAATGACAGAACATATTAGTAGGTACATGATAGTTAAATAAAGATAAATAACAATACTGGAAACTACTTTTAATTCCTATTTAGTGGGAGAACGCAGCTGAGAGGTACACCCACAGACCCTCTGTGGCCACACCTCTGATCGCTGTCTCTGACCTCTGCTCACTATTATCCATATGAATATTTAAATAGAGAAGTGTAGTAGAGGCACAACGTAGAGTAGGTTGTGGTAGAGGTAAGTGGCACATATTTTGTTTGATAAAAAAAAAGGTCTCCCATATGTAGATACTGATATTTCGGCCCACCCATGGACCGTTCTTTTTCTCTGTTTAATACACACTTTATTTACGATCTACCCGTCCTTGTCACCAAATTGAACATATTTTTTTTTGGGCATCGGTATATTTTTGTGTGTGTTTCATTACTATAAAATAGCGTTTTACTTAGTATTCAACAGCATAATTATTTAAAGAATTCAGTGCACGGTTTTTTTAAATAGTTATTGGTGTACCAAGGCACTAAAGTTGAACGAGTATGGATTATATTTGCAGAGGCCCGTAGGGCCGAGGAAAATAAACCTCATGAGGGATACAAAGAAACTTTAGTGTCTAGATACACATTATGTTTTTCGAAATCGAGAAATCATTAAATTAAAAAATTATTATTTTTGAAAGATATAAAATTATGCCACACTTACAGTGACTAGATAAATAGTCACTGTACAAGTACAGCATAGCGTTTGTTGTGTGTTAATTTGACGATTATCTATCACCCCGCCTATTTGAAAAAAATCGTAAAACAATGGATTAATTTACTGATTATTTCTCGTTCTTTACTGCCGATTTCGACGTTCTTTAATGCCGATTTCGAAAAAAATTTATTCACATGATTATCTACCTGCACGCCTTCTGAATAGTCTTTAGTATATTTACTATTTTGTTGTTTTACGGTTTCGTCTATGGCACATACAATATTTAGAAATGGGATAAAATTTGTAGATACTTAGATTAAAATAGGAACTCTTTAAAGAAGTTAGGAAGTTTTTTAATTCTTTAGATTCCAATAATTATGTTTTATCTCCAAGAATTCATGGTTGTCATAAAGTGTGTTTGAGATATAAATTTCAAAAAATTATTCAACGTATTACAAAAAATATGAATTTCATCATAAAAAGTCAGTTTATGAATCAGGTTCTTCAACGTTTTAGATTATTTTTACAAAACACCGTATTTGTACTCGAAGTATACCTGCCTATTGCTCAAAATCTAGAAACGCCAAATTATATTATAAAGTCAAAATAGATGTGAAAGCAAAAAGTAACTTCATTTATTTTTATTTTGTTCCGTAGACTAAATCTCAAAAACGTTTCTTTCCTAGAAAGACAAGCAGACTTGCAAAATAAGTACAGCTATGATGAAATGTCGGATTCCAAAACCACCGAAAAATGGCGTCATGCGATGTTTGGACCAAAATTCAGATCCCGATAGTTTGGTCCCACCTGGCACCAAATGCAACGTATGGTGTAACGAAGGCTTCAAATTGGAAGGCAAATCTCAGAGACTTTGTAATAATTCCGGTATTTGGGAAGGTGAAGCACCACTTTGTGTAGGTAATTGTTTTTCCATGTAAATTTTACTACGAGTATATAAAATACACCATTATATCTGTTTACAGTGGCATCGTGTCCGAGCCTTCCTGCAATTCAGAATGGATGGTACTTACCAGGTGTTTGCAACTCCGGGAAAGTGTATTTGGGAGAATCGTGCAAAGTTCATTGCAGAAAAGGTTACAGGAGGAATATAGATTTTCAGAAATACATGTGTGCTGAAGATTTGCAGTGGACTCCTCCTGCAGTGACTGAAAATTTAAATGTGGCTTGCGTTAGAGGTAATTCATCTTAGCTACCATTGCCAGTATAGTTATGTGAACACTCTTATATCACAGTTAAATGAATTACATATCAGTTGCCGCAGTGGATTAAAAGTTCAAAACATCATGCCCCTTGCCCCGTCGACCCGGGTGGACTGGTAGCAGTTAGCAATCTGCCACCGGCTGTACCGAGTGGCTCAGTTATGTTGCCTGTGTCGTTGAGAACGCAATATACACGGTGTCTCGGGAAAGCGTTCAGTTAGTACTTTATTAATTTTGTAATAAAATTTGTTCTGTGGACGGTTGCGAAAATCGACTTCAAGGCGGCTTGTCATTTTTTAGATGTCCCAAAGACCAACGTAGGTATGTATCTGACCATTTTAGCACTTTTTCGGAGATAAAAAGTACTTATTTTATTACTCATTGCCCTCCAAGTGGTAAATTACTTAATGAAATAATAAGCCATTTGTTTACATAATATTTATTTTTTCCCAAACAAAATAAAGATGTTTTATAGGTGCCAAATTTGAAAGAATGTTCTAGGCTTTACAGGATCACATAAGTACTCTGATTTTACGCCAGAACAATGTTACACGTTTATTAGAATTTGTGCTTTGCATTTTGATGAAGATAGTTCTGTCAACTCTTCTAGAAGTCGTATTCATAATTATGCTGTCCCATCTTTGAGGTTAACGATCAAATCCGTTGAAAAAGGTAGATTTTAAAATTCATATTAATAATTTTTACGGAATTATTTCTCTGTCTTGACATATTTATAGACGACATTCACACAAGTAGGTACAACAGACTATGACAAGTTTTTGTTAACATTTTTAATACTTTGGCCTTTGGCGAAGAAATTGGCACAAAGCTCAAAAATGAATTTTGTAAAGTTATTTATTCGTACATTCATCCTTGTAAAAACTTTCCCTTCGATTATTTTTTGAGTTTATACACACGAGTTCGTATTTATTATACCTTAAAATTCATAAATATTGACATTAAAACGAGAAAATTAAATAAGGATAAAGATAAAAGTCTCACAAAATTAACAATATTAAAAAACTTGTAAACATTATGTAATAAAAAATATAAAAGTTTCATTTTTCAATAAATATTGTTTTTTTAAATTTGTTTTATTTCCTGCTCCATATTAAAACAAACAAAAAATTTCGATACAAAATAAATAACAGAAACGTAAACCAGATTAACGTTGTTGGGAACTGCCACTATTAAATTGATTATTTTATTATATTATGTAAACAAGCTTATTCTATTATACCTAAACAAGGTTCTTATTTGGGTGAATTTCTAAAACTACAGATTAAATATTTTTTAGTAATATAATAACTCTCTTTATATATTACTTTAACGAAACCCCTCGTATACTAATATTCGCCTGGCGAAACTCAACTACGCTTGCTAGCCCCTCGTAAAGACGCCGATTTACCGTTGAGTGCAGGTGGCCGCGGCACGCTTTTGATCTGGAAATCTCAAAGGGCCGACAGTCAGTGCGTCAACTGATATGTAATTCATTTAACTGGGCTTATATTCAGTTGCATTTTTATATTAAGAAACTTGCCAATTAATATTATTATTGCCCTTTGTTCAAATGCTGTAAAATAATTTTCTTGAAAATACATTAATGTATTATTCATATTTTTCTATTTTGAAATATTCCAGAATTTTTAATTTTGGCTTTTTCTATTCTAACAGATGTACCAAACGTTTATATTAAATGCCCAGGGAATGGCGTTCTTGATTTTGTTCTTCCGGAAGGTCTACGTCAAATGACCGTGCAAATTCCCAGACCTGAATCCAATGTCGATTTTAAAAGGTAAACTATTAAACATATTTGAGCATGTCTAAATCGTCTCGATTATACTGATTAACTTAAATATTTATTTGTAAATTTTTCAGATATGTTACTTCTTATCCTTCATGGGGGACCCGTTTGGAAACCACTTTACCAGCGGGGAAGTCGGAAATTCGATTTACAGCTATGGCGCCTGCGGACTTTAACAGCTCTGCCTCCTGCAAACTGACCATAAATGTTTTGGACAAGGAATCGCCGCGTATGATGGCCTGTCCGGAAAACATCGAAAGGCCTTTAATGAACGGTGAAAACATGCAAATAGTTCACTGGCTTGAACCCACCTTTTATGACAATGTGGGAATTGCCACAGTTTATAAGTCTAGGGTAAGTAATAACGATTTGTGGATGACTTTCTCTAATACAGATCTGAACTACCGGTCAAATTTTTCGAATTCAATTCCCGAGGCTTTGATTCATATCAATTAGGTCATGTTTATTACATAATTCTATGACAACATAATCCTAATCCTTATCAATATAAAGATAGTCAATTTTACTACTTAAAGTCCACTTCCTTGGGTATGTTATTAAGAACAATATATGAGTTTAAGCGTTAATAGTTTTTTTACACTTCTTTATAAACTAAAACTATACTTTTGTTATGTTGATGTTTGTATCTATGTAACTACTAGAAAGGTTCTAAAAAGGTCTAGAATCAATGTTTATTTTGTTAAACAGGAACCTGGAAGTGAATTTGGCTTGGGATTGCATCATGTTTCCTACGTTGCCAGTGATGAAGCTGGAAATAGGGCATTTTGTCATTTTACTGTTGACATTAAGGGTGAGTGAATCATTGAAAGATATTTTAAACTAGGGACTACACAAAATTATTCATTTAAAATACCTAAGGTTGCTGTGTTGCTCATTAAAGGTTGATACTCACTTTGCATTACATTTACTCCTATATCTGTAATAGGCACATTTCTTTAGATTCAATTATATGAACATTTACTGTCCGTCGTCCGTATGCTATTCAATCCGTTATAGACTAGATAACTTTACAAATTATCGCTATGTTAAAGGCAATTTCATTACTGTTGTGCGTATTTGGTTACATATTAATAATATGATACGATAAATAGTTATGTTTACGCCCAATAGGTGAACTGCCAATTCTTTTGCACAGCGGAGTATCAGAGATTTTTATGTGTATATTTTACATGATTTTTATGTGAATATTTTGACAGTAGTGTTTTAGATATTTATTTTCATTTTAAAACTTTGGATAGATTGCTCGGTAAGCAAAGAAAAGTTATTTTCACATTTTCACCCATAGTTTTTACCCAAAAAAAGTAATTTAAGTTAAAACTAGATTTGCTCCTAATTTCGAATACTATAAAATGCACAGAATTTCAGATATCCGAAATTAGGAAATCTAAAACTTTTTTAGTTATAAAATTTTATTACATAGAGAAAGATGGTCAAAGTGTGTGGCAAAAGCAAACAGTGGGATCCCGTTAACATGAAACGGGCAATAGATGCTGGTAGAAGAAAAGAAATAATTTCAGATACCCTATCCGAAATTAGAATACCATTTTATTACTGGCGAATCCGCCATTTTTTAGTATTTTCCATATCTACTTAAATTTTCTTACTCAATGCAAAAATTATGTGAAGATATATTATAATAAATGAGGTCATACCAACATGTTGTTAAATATGTTTAATTACGTATTATATGGCTAACTTATCCAAAATTAGGCTATGCAAAGGCAAAATTGAATATGTGATCATCTGATGAAAACTTAGTTAACTATTCAGTTATCTCGAAAGGGAGGCTAAAGTTTTAATACTGCGCTAAGTTCTCTGTCGCTGGGTTCGAGAAATACTGTGATTGACGTATAAAACAGGTTTGACTTACCATGGGTTATCTTATCCTGAAACTCGATGTAGGGACATATTCCTGGGCCACTTCTTATTTACTAACACTGAGAGGGTAGTTGGGCGGATTTGCATGAAAACACAGCACTTTTAGGCAAGGGTTTTTAATAACAAATAAATAGAATTTAGAAACGTAAACAAAATAGAAATGCAAAATACTGAAATAATATTTGACCTGAGAAAACGAATGAATACAATACTACTGAACTCTAAACTGAATGATTCTAGATAAAACAACTAACGGCGTCTACTTCGAGCCAGAGAAACGTACTTTACCCCGCCTCGGTGATTTGCCCTCATGCTGTGGAGAGAAGCCTCAAATAAATACAAACAACAACCTATTCCGAAGTAGTATAGCGGGAGATTAACTTTTCTTCAGTCGAAACTTTCCAAGTAAAGTTTCTTTGCTATAAAATTTAAATACACTAATCCCGTTGGTTGTTAAAGTACGTTTCTTCTCTCTGTCTAGTACCGCGAACCATGACCTGTTTCTGTCACGGTGACCAATCAAAATACTGTTTACTAGCTAGTGACCTAAAACCCTTAATATTATTCTCGTCACCAAGTGAGGGGGAATTACGGCTTACTCTATTGATATTTTACCTGGAAAAACTCCCCGAAAAAACCAGGTTTACCTATTTTGGCCTTTGCACTATTGTCTATATGAACATACAAAATATCTTATTTCGGATACCTTCCACGTACCACCATAATTCCTTACAATTTACTGGCTTTAATTAGTTACGCCCAATTGAGCGTTTTGTCTATTAAACACTTTTCCGTCGCCTGGGGATGCACGGATTTAGACATCCATAAAACGTTTTAATAAATCTGTTACTCCCGAACAATGCTCAATACTATTTATGACCCAAAATGACATCTTTGCTACAGAACCAGAGATGGTTCTACAAAATCTATGTATTTGAGCCAGATGTTGCCTTCGAAATATATTTAACTTACAGACAAAAGGGCCACTTGACGTTCACCGTGGGCTTTTGTTACAATATTGATAAAAGACGACACAGTTCTTATGTTAGAAAACTACGAAAATAGAAAGAAAAATAAACTTAACGTATAATCAAAATCAATTTTACCGCCATGTTCTCCTATTTTTCTCTTGTATAGCTTATAGCAACTCAATAAACATTTTTAACCTACAATAATTACTTCTTTATGGAAGTATATCTATTCGGTAAACTTTGATAAAAGTGTGCATAAAAGTGATTTTTTCTAGATGAATATGATTCAGAAGTAGCCAACTCAATTCGACAACATCCAACCTATACCAACTACAACAGCGCGGGAAGATACAGAGCAGTTTTAATTTGTCCCAGTGGCGTGCAGTACATGTCGAATTCTCCTGACAATTATAACGTAAGTTGAAAATCAAATTTTCAAATTTGCATTCTTAAAGGCAAAATCGTTAACATAAAACACTTTTCTTAAATATTACATTTCTTATGACTGACTGGCTTCTCTATAAATGACTGGAAAGAATAAAGAATCATATGAAAGAGTTGTATCTTAGTTCTAATATACAACAAATAATTTGGACAGTTATAATGCCGTTTTATATTTATGATTATTACTAACTATTTTCTTTACATTCTGCGACGTCTTGCATTTTGTGTAGAACAATACAGAAATATTTAATTAAACTATAAATATACATTTAAATAACCTAAATACTTTCACAACAATCTACTGCTGTGTTTATAATTGCAACTGATGTTGCTCAATGCAAGGTAACTGTTTTACTAAGAAGAATTCTAGCATTAACGCGAAAGCGATAACTGTATAAAGTGTATAAAGAAGAATTCAATACTAGAGCAAGCTGATAAAGTGTATATATGTTCAAAGTATAAAACAAAGTCCTAGTTGAGAAAATCCTAATCTTTCACGCTAACTTTTTATGTTAACATTACTTATATTGCTGGAAGTAGTATATTGTCGTTATATAAAGGTGGGTATCCACCGGCAAACATATACACAGCAGTACGTGTCCAATTCCAAGGTCTCATCGGACCAACTGAGAACTGAGGCATAATTCACCAAATAGGTAGTTCCCGAGCAGTTACAATTTGTCTAATAGGAATTATTTTTTTGTTCAGTGTTTTTCGCCAAGAAGATCTGTAAGTAATCCGCGTTTATCGGAATATGTCCACATTTAACGAAACTGATAAAGTTAATCTGAAAATGCCCTGCCTATATTGCTATCAAGATATTATGCAAACTAAACGTTAGCCACTTTATCCACGGTACTGGCAACGACGTATTTTTCAAAGCAGAGCACAAAACATTAATATCAATTTATAGTGGATTTAAACATTTTGAATATATACTTAATTTAATTGGACCGAAGAAGAATTAATCGAATTCTTCCTTGCCGTAATTTTTTTTTGTTTATATATTTAGCAAAATTAACATCTCACAAAAAAAATTCTCGGTATTTTTCTATGGGTAAGCACCAAAACTTCTGCATCTAACTAATGCCCCATGAACATATATTTTGAACTTACAGACAGGAATTTTTGCGAGCTCGATGCGAACAAAACAAACGACGCTAATATTACAAAAGCTGCTTGTAAATATTTTGAGAATAGTCAGTTGGTTCATGGCGAGCTGGTCACGAACGTTGATGCATACGCACCTTTATTTAGTGGTTATTTTAAAAGTGCCACTAAAAGTCTTCTAATCGTACAGAAGCAGAAGTGATATATCCAGTGAGGGATCCATTTTGATGGTATCAAAACTATTTCTTTCAATCGCTAAATTTAGCACTGCCATTACCCGCTTTTCTCCAAATTTGTTTATAATCGCGAGCTCTTCAATCGATATGTAATTGACATCGACGATTTAACAGATTCTCTTCATGCGAAGATCAAGGAGGGGTGCGTTATTTAAAGTAGTCACAAGTTTTTAATGATAAGATTAGTAGGGTTGGCCAGTCGCGCCGCAGTTCAGTGCAGGCGTGCAGGTGTTTCGGGCTAGTCTACGACGGAAATACGCGAGCCGCAGCCGCTAGTCTGCTTTTTTTCTAGTCCATTGGTTGTGGTCCGTCGTGTCGTCCTGATGTGTGCATATGAATTAATTCCTCTCCGCAGTCGTGTATGTTGTATTCTTGTTAATTTTATTTGTTGTAATTTGTTGCTAATATCAGTTTTATACTTATTAATATAAGTATGCCAGACGTGCGCAAGGGTAAAAAACCATACGATGACAATGTGAATACATTTATGAGCGAATTTCCGGATTTATTCTTTAATGGTGCTACAATAATTTATAAAGCACGCGAGAGACCTTATGTGGACAAATGTGATTGTAGACGTCACATGTTACGTAAGTAGTGTGCAATATAAAAATAAAAAAAATAACTATAAGAAGATTGAAAAGAGATGCCGAAAACAACTACTCCACGGGCAATAGCAAAGACCACTATATAAAGATTATAAAAACGATCATAAAAACATAAATATCATTAAATATATCACAATACCTATAATATAAAATAAAATATACGACCTATTTACGGCTTTGGCGATATATCACTAATGAATTAACTAGTAAACTATAGGTAGCTATCTACTAAAAATGACAATAATATTGATAAATTGAAAAATTAATAATAATTTTCGCGAAAATTCGTAATATTTCCTAGAAAATTTCGCACCCACTTTTTCTAACTAAATCACACACTTTCATTTTGAATCATTACTGTGACAATGAAAAAAATTTCCGGAAATATTCATCCTCCTACAACTTTACACTGGAAATTTTAATGACGCGGGACTATTAGAGTATCTTTCGAATTTAATGTTATGAAAAAAATGTTAGGTATATTCCTAAAATATTAATGGGTTCGAAATTTTCTTACGGAATCTCCCTTGTGATTGAATTAATACAGGAAATTCTTCCTCCCTTCAATCACTAGGGAGATTACAAGTGAAAATATTTACAGATCCCAATCAGTCTCAGCCCAATCCCAGAATTCCCAGCTTCCTGAAATAAATTATATCCGTAAACAAAAACTATTTCGTAATTTTTGCTTATTTCTTATGCCATTTGACTGTTCTTTATTAGTTAGGATTTTATAGATAATTTACTGTACCTTATTGTTTTTAGAATATGTTAACAAGCGAAGCTGGATGTTATTGGAGGCACGTCAGGGTGACAAAGCCAATGCAGCCCCAGAGTTTCAAGATCCCAAAGGTATACTCAGAGAGCAGGCTGCCTCCTCGTGTTAGAAACAATAGGAGGGTGTTTTTCAAGTGGAACAGATAGAGATGTTTTGCAAGCAACCTGACGTTGTTTAAAGGACAATCATCTACTTAACAAGTGCTTAAAACTGCCATAATTTAAGATTTTTTAGGACATTTTATAAATGTTACCAACTGTTATTAATATAGTATTTTGTATATCTTTTGCAATAAACAAGGTTTCCGTATGCACTGGGTGTTAATTAGTAGAAACTGTTATTACGAATATTCTTTTAATGTATTCCCTTAACATTTTATACAAATTTTTAAGCCATGTTTTAAAATTTCTTGATAACCACTTGTTAAGTTTATAAACATGATATTTAATTAAAAGACAGTAATTAATTTGGTAGTAACTTTAAGTAAACTATGCTGAATACTTTGGTAAGACAAATAAAACATACCTATTTATTTTTATTTAAGAAGGAAGTACTATTATACCTAAACACTATTTACAAGCACCACAGTGAAAATATCGAATTAGGCAATTAGATATTAATGTTTGGTAAATTAAATATACAGTGTCTTAGATACTTTTGGAATAAAATTCATCAATTATTATTGACTGTGGATTGTTTCGTGAAAAATCCTGACGGGTTAGTTTTTCTATTTGCATGCATAGTTTCTGAAGCAAGCACATGAGTGTAAAGTTATTAGGAACGGCTCAAGGGGGAGGAACAATTTTTTTAAAAAGACTTGGGTCGATATTAAGTAGTTGCGTTCAGCAATATGCTCGCTGATGCGACGAGATTACAGTCACGTGATTGCAGATGAGACAGATAATTCGAAAATAAATGAACGAAACCGATTGGATTATATAACCTCACCTTTTTTGCTTTGACTTTTTTTCAAAATGACCGTTTATATTCTATTTCGAATTTTTACTAAATATAAGTATTGTCAAGTCAACCATTTTAACTATAGTCCAAGGATAGCAAATAATTTTTAAAGATGAAGATGAAGAGTGTGCTTTGTTTAGAGTATTATTTTGTATTATTATAATTTTTTATTTTTTGTTTGTGTCTTCTGTTTCCGTATCCTATCCGTTTTGCTTTAAAATATTGGAAAGTATTTACCTAAGCACCATGGCCCGGATTCTGTAATGACGATACGACAGTGATACGATATCGAATCGTTCAAATAGCGATTCTCTTTGGAAATCGACTCCTCGACTATCGAGTAATCTAACCTAAAAATGGTCGATAGCTTTGGAGGTGTCGTCCAGCGTAAACGATAGCACCTTTGTCTAATACGATGGTGGTTATTTTATACAAATAAATATAAGTTGTGATAGGTATATGTACATTGATATAAAAGAACATAAAATTCTTTTTGTTTTGTGGTGTGGAGCATAATCATTCAGCAAAGACAACACCTTTAGTTACAATATCCTTTAACATGCAGGATATACATAAGGAAATTTTTATTAATTTCGTAGAAGAGTATAAAAGTTTAGCAGCAGGAAAATTTGTGAACTCTCCTGCTAACTACTCTTCAACTAACTGTTTATTTAAACGAAACAATGCGATAAACCTTCGTTCAGGCAAATCAAATGGGTTGTTAGTTGTCAGTCTCCTATTTTGCCCTCGTCTTTCATTGTGATCAACGTGCCATCGAGCTCGTTCATTAAATATAGGTAACATGATAAGAAGATTAATAAGTTCTATAATTAAAGACGAATTTATTAGCACTTACACTTTTCATAAATAAAATATATTATCATGAACCCAGACATGAACCAGTTTAGAGTTACCACGATTGTCGTTTTATATCCCCGATCAAATATGTATTTGGTCGGATTTTTATATAATTATAAACTTTTAAGTGAACAAAACAAAACAAAGTAAGGTTAATACAAGTCAAAAATCAATCCTAAACCGCAGTGTTGCCAACAGAATCTCTATTTTTTCGCGTTTAAATTGGGTATCGAAACGATAGTGAACCGGAATCATTTTAAACACAATCGTACTGACGATATCGAAAACTGGGGTCGTATCGTCATTGAAATCGTATCGTAGAATCAGAATCCGGGCCCAGGTACATCTTAAAAAAAAAAACTTCATAAAATGACAACCACAACCTCACAAATTCAGAGTCATTTTTCTCCTCGGCCAAAATGCTTCGAGCAAACAGATGTTGCTCGTATTGGCCTGATATTAATTTCGGAACGATCAAAATTTACCTCCTCTACCTCCAGATGTAATTAATGAACGATACGGACTAAAAAGAGCAATCTGAGGTACCGAACGCAACCAGTGTATTGATACATGGACAATATTATTGATACCCCTTTGACTTGAACATGCAACTCTAGAAGAAAAATTAAATCGGGCAAAGCAAACAAAAGTTACTAATTATTTTTTAAGACTTAAAATATCAAAAACCTCATGCATTGCGTAAATGTGGGTTTTATTGGTTTTTTACAAATTACACTAAAGCAGATATTTAAAGTGGTTGCCCTGTACTTGCTACCAAGAACCAATATCTGCTTTAATGTAATTTGTAAAAACTAATAAAACCTACATTTATGCAATAAGTACATGAAGTTTTTGATTTTTTAAATTAAAAAAAAGTAGTAACTTATTATTTATTTAGCTCATTTAGACTATATTATTCACAATTTAAAGATATTATTGGTTGCATTAAAACGATATCATACTATAGTGTTACCAGCTGACGTTCCGAGATATTGATAGAACCTACTGATAATATTATGCCTTTCAATATCTACACAATTTTTCAGTATCCAGTTGGATGATTGTTGTTAAAACTATATTGAATTTAAAAAAATATATGAAATAAATAAGGCGCTTCTGGACTTACAAGCCGAGTGGCTCATGAACCGCTCATATAACTAGTGTCGCCAGAATGGACGAGGTTTTGAGCATAGTTCGAGCCGACTTTGAGCAGCTCGATGTGAGCTGGCTAGAGTCGGTTTTTTTCGGCGAGCACAAAGGGAATGCTCAGTGTCAGTTTGGATGGAAAAAAACGTGAATGCATGTTTAAAGTGAGCTTAAAGCCTGGTCGGATGTTGTGAGCTATTTTGCTCAGTAAATTTTTAACATCAGTAGGCGACATTCTTGTGAAATTTTTATACTGCCTTCTAACGTTCTGTAACTTCACGTCAAACAATAATTCATATCCATTCCGTTTTTGTATGGCCCACTGCGTCAATACCGACAGGATTTATTTTTCTTATACAAATTGGCCATTACAATAGCTGCGCCACTTGCAACTTGCATCCATCATAGCAAACCTAGTTTGCTGAGATGGTTTTCTAGTTTAGACATCTTATAAACAGACAAACAGAATCGCGCTGTAAATTTGCTTGCGAAATACTGACTCAACGTAGGCTCAAGAAACGCCCAGGCATTCATTTCTCCAGGAACGACTTAGAGGCGGCTCATGAGCCGCTCAGCTCGCAAGTCGATAAGCGCCTTTAGATTCTTACTGTTGTTATAAATTTATTTGTACCAGGTTAACAAACGAATACGCGAATCCATCAGTTTCTTACAATAATTCTAAATGTACATGATGCAGATAGATTAGAGTTTGGGTCTCGAGCAATGAAGTTTATATCGTAGCGCCCTACTTCCAGTGATCTTCTCAGATCTTTTCCCCAAGGTGGAAAAGCCTTAATATACTTCCAGTTGATATTAGTTTTCGGAGGTGGAAATTTGACCAATGCCCTTTTAGACAATTTGCCTACTGAGAAAGTTTGAGTAGGAGGACATAATATATTTGGGGGTTCTACTCCTGAAAAATAATTTAAAAGTATAATTTTTACTATTCACCATTTTTTTTACTCTACATGTCTTAATAATGAGGTTATGTATATTGCAAAAATATTCGTGAATACTAAAAGGAAATATCACCACATTTATCTCAAACTTCAACTCAGGAAAGATCTTCATAGGTAGAAAAGTTAAGCTGAACACTTACTTATGCACTTTGCCTTAGTTTTCCCTTCCCATTTCCCAAAAGAGCCGCACGCAACGTAAAACTGACCGACCATTCTAAATCCATCTGGACAAACTAACTTGCAGATAGTGCCAGGGCTATTTGTTACTCTTTCCCTTCCAGTCTTGGTGTACGATTTCTGAGCACCATCTCTAGAGCAGCTTACAAATCCTACTGAAGGGAGAGGCAAAGGTTTGCAAGTTACTTTGAAGGGTTGGTCGCTTTGGTAGTCTACTGTGTCCATGCATTGGTATGACCCTTCTGTGTTGACACAGTTGCTGCAGGATGTTTTTACAGCGTCATCCTCGCATTCATTTATATCTGTGGAAATATTCTTATTTTATAAGGTATTCATTTATAAATAGATTGTATATTGAATGTGATCTCTAGGGCAATATAACGTGTTTGAGAAAGGTGGGTTTCTAGAAGTATAGATTTTAGAGAAATAATCTTGAAACAATTGTAGCGAGCAGTATTTCCACTGAACTTAACGAAAGATACCTTCGACGGTCAAATTGAACTCTGTTGCTCGAAGATTAGTTTGAAACTTATTACGTTTCGTGGATAGAACGAGCAGAATGAGAATCAGAAGGAGACTGCTGGAGACATTGCGAATAGTTTTCATAGTATTAGAGAAGAATACTGAAGACTTAAAAGGAGCATTAGCTCTTTTTTGGCTTTAAATATTTACATTTTATCAATATTATATTGACTTATATTGGACTGTCTAGATGCTAAGTTATGATTGCCATTCTGGTTATTCCGTATTGACGACAACTAACAGTTTCTAAACTGCATGCCCTGAATAGTAAATAGAAGCAGGATAGAACATATTTTAGCTATAAATGCGATTAAGAAGTCATACAAGCCTTGACCATTATAGCGTTTACATGGTTACCACAGAGGGTTGAAACTTTTGTTTCCCTTGTGGGTTTATTAAATGTCATGAGTATTCTGATGAATAAATAAGAATGCAAAGCTTGTTGAACTCCATATAGAAAAGAGTAAGGTAAGGTAAGGTAAGGAAAAAGTACAAGGCGATATTATGAATATTATGTAATAAAATTTTCGTATTCACGACTATTCTTTACAAGAAATGATAATAAAGTAAAAGTTATTCTATAAATAAGAAAATTAAATGTCTCTTAACCTTGACAAGTCTTCCAGTCAGAAGACAACTCCATGCCATCAGGGCAGGAACAGAAGGCTGTTCCAGGGGCGTTTATACATTTATGGGAACAACCACCATTATTATTTGAGCATTCATCAATATCCTCACAAGAATGACCATTTGCTCCTAGAACTGTTCCATTAAGACCTTTGCAGCTGCACATGTAGGAGCCAAATGTGTTCTCACAAGTATCCTGGCAGGGGCCATGGCCATTTCTAAGAAGACACTCATTGATGTCGTCGCAGGATGTAAAATCATCTGCAAGTCTCAGTCCATGAGGACACCGGCATTCATGAGCACCTAGAGTATTGTGACATTCCTTTTCACAATCTCCATTATTTGTTTTGCATTCGTCTATATCTGTAAGTATATGCGATAAAATGGTAAAAGCCAACATGAGATGAGAGGAGGATCCGTTACACCCAGTTATTTTACAGCCGTTTAAATATGCGATTAAGATGATTAATAATTGCGAGAGCATTCTACAAAACTAAGACCAAATAATCTTCTAGTAGACCGAGGTATATAGGGTATAGTTGCAAATTACCCTATATCTTTTTAACAGTGAATTGCGTCTCTACTATTAAGGGTATTTGATCTAATTATGATTACAATTAATTAATTTATTATTGGATCATTTTGCTCAATATTTTAGATCTCTTATACTCTTATCAATACGGATATGTATTTTATTTAATTATCGTTGTGATCAATTCTTAGTCAGCTACAGCTTCCAGTTCAATTGGAAGTTTTAGCTTGTAGGAAGTTTCCAGTATTTCACTTAAAACGCTTAAGGAATGTACCAATTTTCTATATACGAATAATACATGATGATCGTGCGGAAACATTTAATAATCTAATCTAAGTTCTTACCTAAACAAGTTCTTTGATCAGCATCCAGCACAAATCCTTTAAGACAAGAACATTTCATTTTTCCTCTAGGGTTGCAAAGATGTGTACATCCTCCTTTATTTTTACGACATCGATTATAGCGTTTGGTAGGAGTCTTAAAAGTGGTGCTATTACCCATACTTACATGAAGAGTTACTAAAAAAATTAGTATTACTTATTAGTATTACTACGAGTATGATTTTTTTTTGTGGAAAGATCAAAATTTATAATGTAATACCAAAGTCTACGTAGACTTTGGAAATACATGCGTATTACCTCTATAAAACATTTCTCTAATTTGTTTTGTTACTTTACTTCACTTAAGAACTATTATAAATTAGATCTCTCTCTCTCTCTCTCTCTCTCTCCCTCTCTCCCTCCCTCTTTCTGGTTATAGGTATATAGGTAAAAATCATTGATGTTATATAACATTAATGATTAGTAATCTCAAGCAAGAGTAATCTCCAAAAGTATATGCGTATAATAGTTTCTAGATAATAATAATAATAATAATAATAATAATATCTCTATCACTCATTCTCATCTTAATGATGAGCCCGGAAGTCACAGACTTGTATGGAGAGGGAGTGGCATATTATTATTTTGCGGGCCGCGAGTGCGCCCAGGAACGACTTACGATGTTATAACTTTAACTACAGATATATATCTAAAAACTATACTTTTGAAGATTACTCTTAACTGTAGTGGAGGTGTAAATTAATTTCTAGTAGCTGAGGGCGAATCAAATCACCGAAACGGCGACACTTTAGGAACGTAGATTTCCTAAACTTTAACCTAAACCTCACAAAAATTCCTACTTGCAAATTCGTTTGTGATTTTGTAAACATCTTTCGTTCATTTGAAAATAACTAACTGAACAAAAGCCTATAAATAGTAAATTTAGATAGTGGCAAAGTTTACAGAATTATGATTATATTCTGTAAACTTCGATAGTAGTCGGTTCATGTCGGGAGGAAAAAATGATAGATTAATTTTATTTGTACTATTATTTTTGTAAGTGCCTCCAAGAAAATATTATCATATTATGTATCTAAATGGGTTAAAACAAAGATATGTAAAAATCTAGCAAAATTAACATACAATTTTTTTTGTTAGTTTATTATTATTATTATATAGTATATAATAATTATTATTATTATATATTATATAATAATATATAATAATAATAATAAACTCACTATCAATTGGAAAGAATAATAAAAAAATTTTTTTTGTCTTAAATGTGTTTTTAAATACTTTTATCAGATTATTAGTTATTAGATACTAATTTATTCAATTTTCAGCATAATCGCAATTATATTAATAGTTATTTGTTTAACTAGTACAAAAAATAAACAGATAGTGACTCCGAAGAATCGGTAAACTGGAGGTGTTATTTAGAAGCGGTTGGAAAAAAATATTATGTTAAACTCGTACAAAAAATACGTTTTCGAGATTCGTAAAATTGCCGGACTCTACTACGCGTCGTCCGGCAATCCTTTCCCTCGTCCCGAAAACGTATTTTTTGTACGAGTTTAACATAATATTCTTTTTCCAACCACTTCTAAATAACACCTCCAGTTTACCGATTCTTCGGAGTCACTATCTGTTACTATTTTTCTATTTAATTAAACTTCAATATTATAGAAACAGATAGTGACTCCGATGAATCGGTAAACTGGAGGTGCTAATTAGAAGTGGTTGGAAAAAAATATTATGTTAAACTCTTACAAAAAATACGTTTTCGAGACTCGTAAAATTTCCGGACTCCGCTAGGTGTCGTCCGGACCCTTTTCCTCGTCCCGAAAACGTGTATTTTTTGTACTAGTTAAACAAATAACTATTTTTGTAGACACCATCTATAGGATATACACCTACGTCACAAATGCAATATTTTAAGGTTAATTAAACTGAAAAATAAAATACAAAATTTTTACACAGATAAGAATTGAAACTCTTACAAAACATACACATTTTTTATTTAAATAGTATAATATTTATGTAACTAGTGAAAAGCTGTATGTTTTTTGAGCAAACACCCTATACCGAAATCTGTAAAAATGTACAGGGTCCTCTGAATATAAAAAGGTCTTGACAGAACCACTCATTTAAACCGGAAATGACTGTACAGTCTTGGTCAAGAACTATATCGACATCTTATTTACACAGATTTAGGGACTGTACTATCTAAATGTGACAGAAATTAGTGATGCCCTTATATGACACTAGAGAGCAAAGATCTATCGTTTCGTCTCGCCGAATAGAAATAAGAAATTTAATTATTCTCATCTTAGACCCTCTACCTATAGATACGTCTTGTTTTTCTATATGAGAAATATCTGTTTGTTTGATACTGATCACTTGTATTTTTTAGATATTTCTCATAGAAAATGATAAAGGATCAAATGAATTGATTAGGCAGCTTCAACATCAATTTCTAAAGGCTACGAAATAATACGCAGCTAGAAGGATAGTAGACAATATAAAGACTAAAATATAATAACGACGGAGCCAAATATACATAAGTTTAAAGTTGCTTCATTTAAGTTACATGGTGACATTATCCAGTTTGACACTAAAAAACATTTTTCTATGTAACACGTAACTACGAATAGTACAAATCTACTTTATATCCACCATCTGTAAACGCCTTATTTAAATAAGGAGTAAAACAAATTAAGCCAAAACAGCTATTCTCCTAGCTATAAGCAAAAATTTGCGTTAGTTTTCGTAGCAATCCGAATCCTTGTATTTTGATTCTAACTGTTAGACAAAAATGTGTGCTTTGTAATTCAGCGCTTAAACGAGAAAATTTATGACCTGATAATTTTAAATAATTAGTTTAGGAAAATAACTGTTAATAACAATAAAATGTAAATAAATAATAAAAAAGTATTTTACTGTTATTATGTAGTGCAGTTATAAACTTGGAAGTAGTAGGAACAGACGCCACTAGATTCACCACATTCTTCTTCTTCGCTTTTTCCAAACTGCTTTTATTAGAATGCATCATCCTGAACTCTTCAAAATTATCTTCAGGATTTTCATTTAACTTCCGAATAAGCTCATTTATTGTGGAATTCGAATTTGTATTCGTGGAAAATATCATTTCCTTAGCTGTGGTTACCTCGAGAATATTACTGTTTTCGAGCTTTTGCTGCTTTCGTCGGTTTTTCCTGTTCTTTCGTCTTCTAAGTTTCCTTCTCCGCTTCTTTTTGATATTTGGGTTTGGTTCAGTTTGGTTTGTAGTTGATTGATGCAGGGAAGATTCCGTTGTAAGCATTAATCCTAGTTATATCAACAGATAAAATTATATTTTCTGGACTTGCTTTTGAAGAATATTAAAGCATATTTTATAAGTGGGAGAATCCCATGAAACGAAGGTGATCAGTTTTAAGACCTATTAATTTGGCAGGCTGCACACTGTGTTCATTATATATTGTCCCACTTTTAAACGGCTGTAAAATCTTTATTTTTTGAGATAAAGGCGTATTAAAAAAGGAATTTGAAACTTTTTTTCCAAAAGTTTATATGGTAGTTTTAGATTTTTTCCTATCGCGTTCGATTTTCAAGTAGACGACATAACCTCAGTTTTTTTCAATGAGACACCCTGTATATTTTATAATTTTCGGATAGATATTTTTTTTTATTCCAAATATATGCCATATGTGAAGTTTGTATCTTTAATAGTTTTGCTGTAATTGCATAAATTATATCCATAAATTCAGATAGAGCGCTTTACTGTTTTACGAAAAACAAATAGATTGCTCTGAAAATGCAGGGTTTTGTAAACTTTTTATTCTGCTTATTAAGCGCGTTTAATTTTTATAGTATAGGTAGAATTATATTTTAATTTATGCCAATTACCGCAAAACTATTAAAGATAACTACCTCAAAAGGCATATATTTGGAATCACAAAAAAAATCTATCCACAAACGTGAAATATACAGGGTGTCTCATTGAAAAAAACTGAAGTTATATCGTCTGCTTGAAAATCGAACGCGATAGGAAAAAATCTAAAACTACCATATAGTCTTTCTATCTGTGTATAAACTGAGATACTCCATCGAGGCATCAAAAATGGGACACACTGTACATTACATAACTTAATCCCGCTAAATACTTGTTTACTATTTAAGATTTTGAAAGAATAGAGGTACCAATAGCTATTTCATATTAAGTATTATTGAATGGGTATAAAAACGTTTAAAAAAATTGTTAAAAATGGAAGATAATTAAAAGAAATAAATAAAAATGGTAATTTTTTGGATAATGAATACCATTACCTTAATATATCAGGACATAACAAGTTAAAAAAACTTCTTTCGAAAATTAGAAATATTGATATTTATATTTATGTACAAAATATTCATTGACAAATGACAAACGACACTATTCATGTAAACTACACAAAACAAATATTGTTTTTTATTTGGCTAATGGTGTAAAATTGTTATTTCCTTTTAAACTGATGGCCAATTTACTACCTTACCAAACTACCTACAAGACAAGCAATTATTAATAATATTTCTTGTTTATAATTATGAAAAATATGTTCAAAGACTGTTGAAAAAAAAATTCCAAACTGATGATGCTTTTGGGTAGTATTTCTAGAATTATAATAAGAAGCCTAAATTGACAAAAACCCCGAGGGTACAAATATAACAAAATCCTCTCAGCCGGTAGCGCCCATTGGGAAATTCCAGGAAGTTATACTAGCAGTGATTTCTTTATAAGGTAGGTATATGTCTGACGACTGTAATACCATATAATATTTCCAGTCTTGATCCGATTTAAACCAAATGGGCCTCAAAAGTAAAGGACATTAAGATCTTCTTGTGAGTGTAGAATTTTATTTTCCATGCTCTTCAAATGCAGAACCATATGCAGTACGAGATTGAAAGAGAAAAATAAGAAAATCACGTTACTCACTCTATTTGAAAACAATTTCTAACTCTCAATTCAATTTTCAACAATTTTCTTAATAGAAAGTGATTTTAATCATAATAATATATTTATCAATAATCTATTTATAGTCATAAATTGATCTTAATGACCTCCAACTTCTGAAATCTTGGGTTTAAATTAGGGCGTTACAGGTTTAAGTGAAACACTCTACATATGTCTTTTTATATCCTCATTTAATCTATTTTTTATTTGGTATATCTTATTTTATTTAGTATATTTGTTTTTCTATGTCTTACCAAGATGTTGTGTTCTGTATCTTTTACTTTTTCTACGTTTATGTTTTTTCCGGCGTTTCGTGAATCCAGAAATCTTTCGATCTGATGTGTCGTTTACTGCAGCTAAGGTTCCACTTCTGATTACAGTGGAATGGTCAAAATTACTTATTGTAATATTCTTCTTCGTGCCATAGTCGAATTCATTCACGTTTGAAGTTCCATTGTGAGAAGAATTAATTTGAAGACTTAACGCTGACAGGACCTCTACAACAAAAACTCATTTGCAACTAAGAATTTTTGAATAAAAACCTACAATGGAGAAAAATAATTTTGTAAGACAATTATAATTAACTTGTAGGGTAAGGACTTGTAAAGTTAAGATGCAAGATGTAAATTTGGTCAAAGTAGAATTTTACAAATAAGTGGGATTCGAGTTTGTTCGAGTTCCCAAATTATCCGATTCTGAACCGTTCTGAGCATGCGTACTTTGAAATATGCGTTCGAGTTTGAAGAAAACGATTCAAGATTTTGTGGCTGCCTGTTCTGGTTTAATGTGGACTCGAATCGGAACGGTTTTGATTCGTTCTGATGAGTCTTTATCCTAGAGCTTGATGTACTGAGAACCGATTATTAAGGTCTAATACTGGCAACTCTTCCACAATTCGATAAATATTTTTTTTGTCTATTAACTGTTTTGCTTTGTTTTAATCACATACTTCTATCCTATACAGCTCATTTCCAAAACAGGCTAAAGGCAGGAAGAGGGATAACAGAGGAACTAGTACGTTGTCTATTATACGTATGGGTTACCAAACATAATGGGTCCCAGGCACAGAAGTATTATTATTGTGGGCGTGTGATTTGTGGATTTTACCGCCACTCCATTACAGAGTTTGCGTATTTTACCATAACGTACTAGTTCCAAAGTTTTTTCTCCTACTTTTTGGGAACAAGGTCATCTTATGTAAAAGATAGGGAGTGCTTAGTATAGGATAGAAGTATGTGGTGTTAATGTCGTTGTTCTAAACGATGTTGCGTTGATTTGGGGTTGGTACAAACCCTTCGGTAGGGTGCTAGCACAGACTTTCATAAAGAAAACCTATCAGGTCTGTGTTCGCAACTCTTCTGCAGTTCGAGAATAGAAATAATTTTTTATCTATCCTAGTTTGGATTTACCAAGAGTCATAAACTGTGGCTGGAAAAGTGTGAACAACTTTACACCAATAATGAACACTACTAATCAGGGATGAGAAGGCATGGCAATTAAATATATTTGGAATTATAGGCGGCAAATATGTACTACGTTAACGCATTAATTACTACTGTAGAGTTATTTAAGTTATCAGAAGTAGCCTAAATGTTTAGTATTATTCAACATTATTTCATTTCTATAGTCTAGTCTCCTTTCAGGCAACCGCAAAGAGGAATAAAGTTGCCTCGTTGGCAAAATAATTGTTGCCATCTGACATATCATGGACAAATAACACATCTGAAAATATGAAAATATTAGAAATTGAATCTTTCGCCAAAAGGAACAGATATGTGTTGGTTTTTGCGACCTAGTTTTGTCTTATTAAAAATATTTAGTAATAGGTATAAGTCATACGTAATTATCAGTTTTTTTCAGTGAGATAATTTAATTTTTGAAGAAGTAAAATTAGAATTCAAAAACCAAAAAAGTATTCAAATGATTGATCCAAAAATCAACCAATCAATTAATCTGGTTAACTGATTGGCATTCTTTTATGGGACACCTTGTACAAACCGCAACATAACAAAATTATTCTCATTTGTATTTTGTGGATTTTTAAAATGGACAAATTTAAAAATGAGGTGATCATGATTTCATATGATTTACGTATTTTACTTAGAAATGCACTCTAGACTAAGTTATCCTCGAAAATGAGTTATGAATCTGTTTATTCCATACATCAGACGTCAAAATATACTTCTTTAAAGAGGATACGGCGCCTTCTATTTTGGTAAAGACGTATGAAAACACTGGACACCTAATTGTAAAAAAATGTCTACTATTATTAAATAACCACATCAATTTCACAAAAATGCAGTATAAACACGTCAGTGAATCAATAAAAACTATAAAAATATGTAATAAAATGTTTATTTAACGGAGTCCTTTACGTAGGTTGGCGACTTTTTCCAAATTAGCAAGCGGAACTGAAAACATTATAAATAATCTATATTAGGCGAATAAAATCATATAGTATACGTTTTTAAAACATAATGAGCATGTGGGAGGAATTTCGTCTGGCACGTAGTATAATTTGTTATTGTTACTTTCGGTAAAATAAACTAAAAATGAAGGCAATAAAGGAAAACAATAATATCAAAGTAGTGACAAATAATATCCTATTATTATTATTATTATTATTATTATTATTTATATAATCAGATAATAGGGAGTTTTTGAACCCTTTAAATTTTAGCACGTTGTTATCGTTTTCGTTATACTGAACATTGTCACATACTTTATGGCACAGTGCCATCAAGAGTATCATTTTCGGCACCGCTCAGAATAACGATAACGATAACGATACCGTAAAAATTAAAGGATTCAAAATCTGGTTAATATTTTGATTTTTATATGATCCGATCAAGTGTTCTACTGAATGTGCTGATACAGGATTGTTTTTATTTCTAATTATTATAAATATTTTTATTTTATTATACTATAATAATGGTATTATCTTAGGCAATACATTATAATCTCTCGGAGTGATATATCAGTAATAGAACCCATCAAACTCACAAAAATATGCAGGGTATGTCACGACGACTTTAATAATCCATCTGTAAATAGAGAACCAGTAGGTATAGGTAGAATTTTGACAATATTTTAGTATTTGTATAACTGCTAAAATAACGATACTAAATAGCGTTGAATTTTTCAAAAATATTTTTCACTTTCTGGAAAGTCGATAATAACTTCCTTTTTTTTATAGGGAACAACTATATTCTTTATTGCATTTTTTGAAGTTTTGATAAATTTAAAGATTTTATTTAATTTTGAGACTTGGTGTGGTAGAATTACGATTTGTTTAAAATTTTCAAAATCAAATAACTAAAAAAAACAACCAAAAAGTTGACGTACAGACTTAATAGAGAGTTTTTGAACCCCTTAAATTTTAGTACGTCGTTATCGTTATCGTTATTCTGCGCATGCGCAGTGCCAAAAATAGTATCATTTTCGGCACTGCGCATGCGCAGAATAACGATAACCATAACAATAACGTAAAATTTAAGGGGTTCAAAAACTCTCTAATATAAAGTGTCAAGGACACCTAAAATTGATGAATACAGGGTTCATAATACAGGGTATTGAAAAATTCAGTTAATATGAAACATTTTTTTAAATGGCAAAAACTAATATTAAATTCCTCTAAAAAAAAAAAAATGAAAGGAATTATGTGTAAAATTTTCTATATCTAAAGTGAGCCCTTTTTGAGTTATTGCCAAAAAACTGTTTTTTATGTATACTTGAGCAAATCACAGTGGCTCACACGATCCTAGAATGTTCAAGATGGAGAAATGAAATGGAAATCTTGAGGTAAGGCATGGAAATTAACTTAACCATAGAAAACATTATTAAGGCAATGATGGAAAATCCTGAAAACTGGCAGCAGATCCACACATATATCATCACGATGAAGGAAATAGAAGATAGACAACGGGTAGTAAGGTAAAAAGGAAGATAAAAGACAACCTGCTTATTGAAGATATTTTAGTGGGCACGCTAGATCTAGTTCTAGAGTCCCACACTGCCGGAGAAAGGTAGAACAAGTAGGTACCTGCGCGAGCATGAGCTTTTCCTCCCCAAAAAAGGTGTACAATAATAGTTATCAAGGCAAACTTCTAAAGTTTGTAATTTACCTGTTTTTTTATAATTTTACAGGTGGTGTAATCCCAAAAGAAACTACTATGAACCTATTTGTTTGTCAACTTTTTCATTTTATTTTTATTTTTTCTTTTTAATAATCTACCACGTCTAGTTCTATCAGTTTTGTAGTTAACAATTTTTCTCATCTGTTGGCTTTGTTCACAACCTTAGTCCAAGTGTATTATAAACGGCATCTACACATCCAAATGATATTTAAATTAATCCTAAACAGTGTAAAGACCTATGCATGAAAGAGACGGGAGATATACATATTTATAGTATAAATAGAAATAGCAGGTGATTATTGTACTGTATAAGGCATTTATCTTAACCAGTGCGTTTCCCTCAGTGGAAGGCAAATTGTTATTGATCTACCGAGCGTTACTATCATCAGCGGATCTCAGTAATTACCCATAATTTAAAGCGATTTAAATGAAATAACTTGGGTGGCGAGTTGCTTTGAAGGGCAGACAGAGGCGTATTCAGCCCAAGGGTAAATGAGTTTGCTAGTTACGATTTAGGATTTTCTATAAAATAGCTCCAGATGTGATAAGTCAGTAAAGTCAGTTGCTCCTCTACTAATTTTATAAGAAATTATAATAATTTGAAATACTTAGAAATAAATTAGCTTAGAGGTACATTTTTAATGACATTTTCTGATTATTTATGATTCCATGAAATTTCAATTTTTTATGTTACCTATAAACTGGATATGATAGGGAATAACCTCATTATATAAAAGATTTTAGTAAAATTAGTTAATTAGTTAAAGGAGTAGTTGTTTAGGATGTATTATTTTAAATATTGAGGTTATTTCTTTTCATTCTTGTAAGTTACAGGTAATAAGGAAAATAGTAACTTTATTTAAACATAACATTTGGATAATTTCAGTAATACTTAATATATCTCTTCCTTAGTATAAGAGTATATACTATATATACTTAGTACAAGTATATACAGGGTGTCCCAGTGTGAGCGTACTCAAATTTACCAGGGGGTAGAGCAGACCAAAATAAGAATAAAACTCTTATAAAAAAAAATTCTCTGATGCACGCCTAACGAGTTACCTACAGGGTATTATTTTGAAAAAAAATATATATATATATCCGCAATAACTTAAAAATCGTTAGATAATTCTTGGGTGACGTGTACATCTATTAAAGGTGATTAAAACTACATCGTGTTTGTTTAACTCTGACACCTGTGGTGTCAGTAGGCCTAGGCCTACTTTTCCTTATGACTCCCTTTGCATGTATTTTTCTGCATAAAGGAATGTAGTCGGTACTTTACACTTAATTTACTCGAATGGTAGCAGGAGGTAGACCAGACCAAAAATAGACCAAATATAAAATTCTTATAAAAAAAATGTCTCCGATGCACGCCTAAGGGAGTTACAGGGTGGTATTTTGGAAAAAAAAACCATTTTGCGCAATAACTTAAAAACCGTTTCGTAGCTCTTAAACATAACTCTTGTAAGCGACTTTATTATTTATAATGACAGGATATACTGGATGTACTAGGAAATACTAGATGACAACAAATAAAATTTTTACATGTATTTTTCTGCATAAAGGAATGTAGTCGGTACTTTATACTCAATTTACTCGAAAATGGTTGATTTTAGAGCTGTGTAACAAGAGCACCTTTTTTGTTCAGAATTGATAGCCGATTAAGGAAAACTAGTTAATCCACGAAAAAGTAGGATATGCAAGAGTTATGAAGACAAAATCATAAGGAAGAGTAGGCTTAGGCCACCACAGGTGTCAGAGTTAAACAAACACCATGTAGTTTTAATGACCTTTAATAGATGTACACGTTACCCAAAAATTACCTAAATCTACGAGACGGTTTTTAATTTATTGCGGAAAATTGTTTTTTTTTCTCCAATATAACACCCTGTAACTCGTTAGGCGTGCATCAGAGAAATTTTTTTTATAAGAGTTTTATTCTTATTTTGGTCTGGTCTACCCCCTGGTAAATTTTTGTACGCTCACACTGGGACACCCTGTATAGTTTCTTGACTAACCTATAAATAAATATACAAACAATTCATTGTTTTGTTTATTTACTTATTTTTTATAAACGTTAATGAATAAAAGATTTTTGGAATCACTTCCAATCAACCAATCGAACACAATAATATTGTCGGTGGGTTTCAAAAGTTTCAAGTTTTTAAAAAAACGTAGAATTCCAAGATACTTCAATTAAATCAGGGAAAATGGCACACTGTCCATCAATAGGTAATAATTTTATTACCGCCTGATGTTTTAATAAATTTAAACGGTTCTTGCACTCTAATTAACACATTAAAAAACATTTTTTTAAAATTTTGATATTTCAATACCTACAAAATATTAGTAATTACCTAAACATTTTCAATTTTCAAAATCCTGAATAAATTTCTGCGCCCGGACTTGGAAGCCGGGCGCTTTTAGTTTTGTGTAAATAAAATATTTATAAGAGAAGTAAACAATGCTATCAACTCACCTAAAGCACAAATTACCAGTATCCCGCTGACACGACTATTTAGTGAAACGTGCATGTCGGCTGATTAGTAACTAACATGATACACTAAAGAAAAAATAGAACTCATGTTAATTCTTGGAGACGCACTTGCTAGAGAGGCAGAAATTCATACCGAACTGGCCTACTCGAAGCTGCGAAGTGCGAAGAATTTTAATAGGAGATGAATGAATTAACTAGTGAGTGAACTGCTATGTGATGGGTGAGATATATTTAAAAACATTATACAGTATATCCCCAAATACTTTTGTAAAATAGCTACAGTAGATTCTTGACATACACTTATATCAGGTCTTACAATTTTTTTTCAGAAACAGTTTTACATATAAACAAATATTGAGTAAAATAAGTACCACAATTTGGTGAGCAACTGAGTGTAATAGCTAATATATTTTTATGTCCTGGGATGCTTTTCAAAAAGAAAGGGAGTAGGGCATATTAGCAGTGAGTTCAACAAGAGCATCTTGTTGGGAGAATGATGTTTAAAATAAACAAACTTTCACACAAAAAAGTTTTTACAGTAATAATTAATTGTGGTTCCTTTTGGGATTACACCACCTGTAAAATAATAAAAGTAGGAAACTAAAAGTATTAAAAATAAAGATTTAAAGTGTAGTATCATGGGAAACTTTTAAAGTTCACCCCCAAAAACCACTGTATAATATACAATAAAAATGAATATATGACAAATTAACTAAATTTCATCAGTGGTTTTCAGTTTGATATAAAATTCTGGTATTATTACAAAGGATTGTGTTTAAAAAAATTATATAATAAAAATTTTAAATAAACACTCAACTAGCAAACAAATGAGTTTTCATTTGTGTGTATACCCTTTGTCATCTGATTTTTCAGAAGTTTTACAACAAAAAGTTGTATACTTATCATTGGCAGCCTGTTCGGACAAGCGCAAAAACTATTTATTCAAATACAAGTTTTCTTGACCATACAGCCATTTGGACCATATTTTTTATCCATGTGTCGTCATATGAATAAAATTCTGGATCCACGTTAATCAACCTAGGCAACCTAGAACTCAAATACGCGAAAAGTTACGAATTCTACTTTTTAATTAAAGAGAGTTTTCTTGCCAAATTAAGAAAATTATGAAGACATTTTATGTCAGTTATTTTCAGAAGTAACTATTTCAAAAATATACCTAAATTTTCTGATGAAAACAATTTTTTTAGGCTAATGTGCTTTCTGAAAATACCGTTTTAACAGTTTACATCTAAATATCACTGACGTAGTTTTCCACATAACACCAAAACACTATACTGCATTTGTCGCGCGTTCCGCCAATCAAGTTGGCTTCATCTGGAGATAATTGAAACTTCTTCTAAAAAGAGTGATATCTTCAAACCAAAGGTTCCAACCCCTTCAAGTTTACATCCAAGTATACACCTATGTAAAATCTGAAAGCAAATTCGGACTTTCCAAATTTAATGCTCATTATAAAATGATAAAAATGAGGAAGTTGTACTTTTACATATTTTTCTATGGGAAAATCCCTGAATAATAAATAATTACACCAAGAGTTTCATGGTCAATGGGTGAGATTCCTAAACCGGATAATCTTGTAGTAAAGTGGATAGTTTTTAAGATTCTCAAACATTACAGGAATTGCCTCATGGGGTTTTTTAAATTAGCATAATATTATAAATTTAAATTGTATGTTTAGAGTAAAAAATTATTTTCAGTAATAATTATTTCTCTTCTTTGTTTGCGTTTGACCAGAACCGTTTTTAATGTTCTGCTAATTACTGAATTTAATTACAGAATTAATACATTAGATAAGTATGGCGCGTAAGGACGAGTTGATAGTAGTCGTAACTCCGAAATTAATGTATATATGTAACAAATTGGCAGCACATTGTACAATGGGATGGTAATGTATGACTTCAATCATGTCATAAGAAATTTTTTCTATAGAAAATGTATATCAATTTCCTTATGAAAATGTTGATGTAAACAGCCTGTATGTTGATTTTATGATTATATCGCCTAATGTCGATAAAATGTCCTCACGAATACACTTGATATAGCGTTTGATGAGTCTATCTCTAATAGTAGGGGAGTATGTACAAAACAGTGTGCCATAAGAACAAGGTGAAAGAGAACATTCATTTGTTGCTACGCTACGGAGGTTACCAGTTCTTTGTGCAGTATAATAGGCATACAAACTAAATAACCTTATATCACTATATTCCACTAAAGAACGCTTTATTCAAATACCCAAAAATATATAGAGTCATAGGTATTTAAAATATGGTTACTCCTTCCGGGGTTCTAAAGATAAGTGAGACTTTTAACAACAATAAAGAAATCTTTATTTAACACTTCAGCTGTGTTTGCGTTAAAAACGTGTTTTCTACCCCAAATATAATGGAGCAGATTTTGAAAAAAGCTGAAAAGCAAGAGAATCATTAATTCCATCGAAAAGTGAAGCCGTATACTAAAAAGAATACAAGATATATCTGGAGTGGCTGATACGGAATAATGTTATGCCAAAAGATGCCACTGAAACTGTATTACTGGCATATTTTCAAGAATTGGTAAGGAATATTTTATGTTTTTCGGTAGATTTGGTAGTAATTGTGTTTATTCGTTGCAGTCAGAAACGTATAGTCCGAATTCTTTATGGACTAAATGGTCAATGCTAAAATCGAAGGTGATTATACATGAGAAACGAGATATCACCAAGTTCAATGAACAAGAGGCTTTTTTGAAACGGAAGAGTAAGAGTTATAAGCCGAAAAAGTCTGCTGTTTTATCTCCTAATGATGTTATCAAATTTCTAAAGAACGCTCTTAATGAAATTCATTTATTGCATAAGGTAATTTTTTTCTTATTTTCCTTTTTGTGTGTATTTATTTCCTTTTTTTGTTTTAGGTTGTTTTGATTATGGGTCATTTTGGAGGATGCAGAAGTCAGGAACTTTTGAATATGAAGATATCGGATATAGAGGACCGGGATTCCGTTATGGTAGTGAACGTACCGGAAAGTAAAACTGGTGTATCGAAGAAATTTACAATTGTGGATGAAAAAGAGTTCTCCGCTTTGCCTGTATTAAGACTTTATATGTCTTTGCGTCCTATTGAACGATTTTTTTTGAGCTTCCGACAAAATAAATGTACATCTCAGCCAATTGGAAAAAACATGTTTTGGAAAATCCCCAGCAAAATCGCAATGTATTTAGGATTGCCAAACCCATCTTCCTATACGGGACATTGCCTTCGTCGCACTTCTGCTACTGCTCTAGCTAATCCAGGAGCAACTATGACTAACTTAAAAAGACACGGAGGTTGGAAAAGTTCCACGGTGGCGGAGGGGTACCTGGAGGATAGCATAGAATTGAGAAATAAAACGGCGCGTATGTTGTCTACTTTGCCATTAGAAGAGGCAGGTACCTCGACTGTAGTGAACAGAAGCTCCAGCCACAGCCTGCTGTACTAAAGCAGGCTGTGCTCCAGCCATACAAAAGAAGAAATTGTTTCCAGTGGCGGTAGTAATTTTCAGGGAACATTTCAAAATTGTACATTTATTATTTTTAATAACGCGAATAAATAAAATATGGTTCAGTTTTCATTTCATAAATATATACACATATATGTATATTAGCATTTTTTATTTTATTTTTACTTGTGAAAGGTAGAGGGAATTATAGAATCTATAATGTCCCAAGGGAGTGGAGTTATGACCCTCTTTATTGATAGCGTAACTATGACGATATAAGCTTATAGTATAAGCCCCGGTCAGAAATAATAGTATATTATACTACAGGGTGTCCCAAGATAATGTGACACATTTTAAAGGCTTATAACTTCAAAGCAAAATGAGGTAGCGACGAGCTGTTTTCACTGGTGTTCTTAATTTTCCAAAAAGTTTTCTTTTGTCATTGGAACTGGTTTGTTTTACTTCTACAGGTGCTTGAAAAAAGTTGCCCCTTTTTAATTAAAAATTGTGATCATTTCTTAAATGGAACACCCTATAGATTATGTTACCATTCGATAGAGACACTTTTCCTCTTTTCAAAAATGTATAGTTTGATAGAGTTGTACCAAAAAATAAAGGAGTTATTTCAATTTACACAGGGGGCCTTTTCAATAGACCATAATTTTTTTGGAAGATCGCATTTTATTCTTCTTACATTGTCAGTACAGAATAACGGAATGCATCAAAGGATAGATAGGTAGAACCGGACCAATAGAATGGCCTGCACATTTTCCCGAACTAACGGTACCTGATTTTTTCATATGGGGTTACGTCAAAGGTCGTTGTTAAAGTCCTGTTGTACAAAATATAAAACAACTAAAACATAACTAATGTTTTTCAGACCATAACGCCGGAAATGTTACAACCTGCCTTCAACAATCTGCAGTTTAGATTGCAAAAGTGTATTGAAGAAAGCAATGAGCACATTCATCAATTTAACCTCAAACATTAAAGATGTACAATACATATGTGTGTATTATTAAAACTGAATTCTCCTTAATTGCTGTTTTTGTTTCAATAACTTTGTAATTTAGGTATACTGTAGGTAATGTATAAATTTGTATTAAATTAGTTCCTCGATTTCTTTTCTTAATAATAGCTTTAGTTGATGCATACCGTTATTCTAAATGTAAAAAATAAAATAAAATGCGATCTTCCAAAAAAGTTATGGTCTATTGAAAAAGGCTGTTGTGCCTTGGTCATTTTGCCTTGAAGTTATAAGCCATTAAAATGTGTCACATTATCTTGGGACACCCTGTATAAGGGACAGAAATACGTTATTTTGGCAGAGGTGCAATTTGAATGAATGACAATAACTCAACGACTACTAAATAAATGCTCAAATCCGAATACAATAATTCTGGTGCTACTTACTTCATAATAACAAAATATGTGTTTTTAAGTTAATGAGACCGTGGAAAAAATAGTATATACCATTCGGGAGAAATGCTATTTTGTCCTCGGTGCATTGTAGCCCTCTGGCTTCGCCCTCGGGCTTCAAATTGCACCTCTGCCAAAATAACGCATTTCTGTCCCTTATAGTATAATATACTATATTTACAACCATATATGTAATGTTGTCTTTACTAACGTCATTGAAGGTTGGGAAGTACCATATTACCTACCTCTACTTCCCGCCCTCATTTCCCCCCCTCATTTCCCGCCCCCTAAAATTTTGTGATCGTTAATATTTTTCTCATTTATTGTAAATGAATATTTTTTATATTTAAAAATATAACACATTGACAAATATTATAATACCTATTTAATGGCAAACAATAAAAAAACACAACAATGAACTAAAATACAACAAACTACTTATTGAAATTAATGGTTAAATTTGAATTATTGTAAGCGTTTATAGAAATATTTAGGCCAGTACCAGGGCTGGCGTCTCCAACAGTTGTCTCTTTGTGAACTATTTGCCACAGCTTCAGCAGACATGGCACGTTTGGACAGCATACTGGCAGTTTTGGTTTTATTCTCCATTGAGCTATCCACATAACCTTCGGCCACAGTACCTGATTTCCATCCTCCCAGCCTTTTTAATTGGAGTACATTTGCACCACTGTTGGCAAGTAACGTAGCGGCGGTTCTTCTTAGAGCATGGCCTGTAAAGCATTTCGAGTCCTCTAAACTCAAAAAAGTAGCAATTTTTTGGGGAAAATTAGCTATTGTATTGTGCCCAATTGGTTGATTTCTCGCTATTCCTCCTCTAAGCTGAAAAAAAAATATATGGATTTCTATGTTTTTTCTCAAGTTTATATAGTCTCGAATGATCTTCACCCATACTGGATCAGTAATGAGAAATGATCTACTTATATGTGTTTTGGAATCTGGAATCTCAACCGAAATTTTTTCTTCAAAAAAAGCAACATCCAACATTTTCATTTTCACTAATTCGTCCGTCCGACAAGCTCCAGATACGCCTATTATTAATGCGACCTAAAACAATAAGAAATATATAATACCATAATAACTGCGCACTTGTATAGGCTCAAACACGATTATTTTTTTAAATACTTATATAAAGATCATAAATATCTTACCTTTATTGGTAGAAGATTATTTGGAGCTTTGTTTAAAAAATCTTCTATATTTTTCCTAGAAAATACGTTCGATTTCTTGGGCCTAAAGCCCACATTTTGTCGTTTTAGGAAGGCCAACAGTTTCCTATGTTTCGAAATATCAGTTTTTTCTTCAATTTCTAGCATCGTTCGTATTATACTGTACATTGCCCACAAAGTGGATGGCTTCTTTTGTCTAGTTTGTTCTCCAAAATATGCTAAGAGTACACTTTCGGAACTGGTATTCTTCACCTTTTTTTCTTCGCACCACTTCCTATATAATTCAATAGCTTTTAGGTAGCGATGCTTACTTTTTTCTGGCACCAAGCCGTGTGTTGCTGTGTCAGCAGCCTATCGTATTTCTGGCGGGGTACAATCCATCAATTCTTCATCGGAGGACATTTTTCAATTTATTATTCACGAACTTCCATCCATAGATAAAAATATACAAACTTCCATCCGACTTTATCTGACATTTATTTATATTGGTGACAGTTGTTTACCATCACATAGCAACGGTAACAAAATATGTGTACCTGCTTGTTTATTCTGAGAAAAATGTCCGCTTGGTAATTTTTTGTTAAACGTAATATTTTAGGTATGTTCAGAGTGAAACAAAGATTTATTAATTTTGATCGAAATATAATAGTTGTAAATAAAATAGTATACAAACCTCGGTAGGAAGTTTCATTCCTGTCTCGAGATTATAGCTAACCTCGACGCTTCGCGTCTCGGTTAACTAACTAATCTCTCGACAGTAATGAAACACTTCCCACCTCGGTTTGTAATGTACTATTATCAGTTAGTTACGAGTATATATTCGTTGTTTTATTGATGCCGTTTTTATATGTAGTTAGTTTACAGACCCAGGGGTCTGTAAACTAACTACGTAAATTTGAAGAGGGATACAAATTTTGACAAAGACCAATGGGTAAATAAGGTTCCACCAGAAATACTGTGTCTTTAACCGAGTCCTTAACACAGGGCTGTCCAACACGAGGCCCGCTATTACATTCTTTGCGGCCCGCGGAGCAAAAAAATGTAGAAATATGCCTAAAAAATGAAAATAACACAAGCGAGTCATTCTATACCAACGATGTAACTCGTTGTAACACCAACTATTTAAGCCATATAAAATACTGTGACACAATTGCAGATGAATTCGAAAACCGATTTAGCGACTTTAAGAAAATCGAAGGAGAAATTTCAGTTTTTACTCAGCCACTTGCTATTTCTGTTGAGAACATAAGCAGAGCAGATCTTCACTTGGAATTGTGTGATTTGCAGTCAGATCCTTTTTACCAGGGAAGAACCCAAATAGGATTGGACTTTTTTTAAGCTACTTCCAGGAGAACCGAGGAGAACGTTATCCCAAGTTGAGAAACTTAGCCCTCAGAATGGACTCAATGCTGTGAAGCATGTATCTTTGCGAAAGCAGCTTTTCCAACATGAAATTTATAAATTTATAAAGTCAAATATAGGTGTTCCCTGTCTGATATGTCCCTTACTCAGTTGCTTCGTTTATCAACAATAAATATTAATGTTAACATTGATACACTGGTTAGTGAAAACCAACATTCCCAAGCTTCCCACTATTTTTTTTGTTTATTTGTTATTTTTTTTAATAAATAAAAATAATTATGCAAACAAACAAGTTTTTTTTGTAATGATTATAAATCACTCATAAAGTTCCATATGAAGTATTAGGTATATGATGCGGACCTCACAACAGCAATTTTATTTACAGTGGCCCTTGGGCCACTTGAAGTTGGACAGCCCTGCTTTAACACAAATACTTTTGTGATCTGAATTAAATTTAATATATTTAATTGAATACAAATACCTACATTTAATATATTTAATTGAATACAAATACCTATAAAGTTGAATTCAATGCACGGTAGTAAATAACAGTAGAACTTTGTTGGAAGATTTTGTATGTATTCTAATTCAAAACCATCCACGACCAATAGAATTTTTTATTCACCGCCAGGCTATTAGGTAAAATATAGGGAATTTCAAATACTAAATAAAACTTCAAAACGCACACCTTCGTACAATCTTAGAAAATACCTACAGCTCAAATATTGGGTATTGTCAATACAAAAATGTTTGTGACTACTATCACATTTCACAGAAATATTGTAAAAAGCAATAGGTGAATCTGAATTTTTAATTGATTTCAAATTTATGTGGGTATATAACAAGTCTATGGTATATACACACACATATAGGCATGACAAACATTTACACCTATAAACTTTCAAGTTTAGTGCTTAGTTTATTGTATTGGACCATAACTGATTTTACAAGCTGTCATATTTATCGCTTTTGTGTTAATAAATTGATTGAGAACAAACACACTTCTATTATCTGATTTTGTTAGATTTGCAAATGCGTGAAAAATAACGAGTGATGTAACTTGTCTTGAAGTAGGAGGTATTTTATTTTCCACCATTTTCAACTTTTCAATATGCACGTTTTATCAGGTCGTGGCCATTCTCAACTTTATTTTTCCAAATACAATTTTTTTAATTTAGATTTCAACGATATGTGCCACTTACTTGATGTAGGTAAGTATTAAAATGATTTAAGTAACAATATTGTAGTCAGCATTTTAGGTATAATTATTAAATTTTATATATGTTTGTATGCATTTTCTGGCAACCCTATCTTAAACTGGTCATCTCATCAAATGATTGCACTTAGACTGACCTCATACAAGATAAAGCTTATTAAGGATAATAATGAACGATGACTACGGCAGATGACGTGTCTTATAAGTAGGTAGCTATTCTAAATGGTAGAAACATTCTAAAAAACATGCAATAAAAGTTGTTCAGTAAATAGAATTGTTTGCTCTAAAAGAAATACTTTTAAGACTCATACAAATGTCTAAATTGATTTGAATCCATAATTAATAGGTATATATCATAGAAATGGTTTGGCTTTGTAAAAAAGTGAAAACATAGTCACCAACTCCTTACAAATTGGGATGGCATAGTGTGGTAATGGATGCAAAACTAATACAGACGCTGGAGCGGGAATCCATGGTGCAAGTTCCAGACATGTGTGTCACTAAGAAAACATGCAACTGTTTTCCAAGCTATTAAAATTGTTATACGAAAAACTTTCAAAGTCTTCCTTATCCACTGCCATAGCTAAGCGAGATTCCTAAACTAAGTTTAGGAATCTTGATAGTCAGGCAGCAATTAAATCTTTTGCATGTCAAAATATCATAAAGGCATATAAAAAGTCTTTTGGCACTGGAAAACATAATGAGGTATCATTAAAGTTAGTGCTAGGCATGAGGGTCTATCCGCCAATGCAAAAGCAGACGGTTTAGCTAGAAAATAAACTGCTGACGAATTCTCAGGCTCATAACTCAGGATACCAAAAACTTCTTTGCGTGCACTGTAATATTATCTAGAGTGTGTAGATCACCAACTCACTGAGGACAACAACTCTTTGCGAGGTGCAACTGAGAATCTCGGAACCTGGATAACGTACTGTTTGATTGAATCAGTCAATCAATCAACAAATTTTATTGAGTGATTGGTTCACTCAATAAAATTTTTAAGGCGTTTTTAAGAAAAGTGAAAAGGTAGTAAGATACAAATAAGATACAAAAGATATAATCAGTGGATAACTTCAAGAAACTCTCATACTAAACAAATTATGTTTTATGCATAAAAACAATTAAATAACATAGCATCTTTTATCAGTGTAGAGATAAAACTGCGCCTTGCTCTATTCTGTATCTCATCTGGTATCTGAGTAAATTTGACTCACCTTGTACTTTCGATACATCGGAGTATTGCTTTTCTTGAAATTTCCATTTCGGCTTTCATTTGACACGTGCGTGACCTAAATTCGTAATAAGGTAACAGCATGGCGGACGCAACGGAAAATATAAAATAGGACAATGTCCTTGAATATTTATGAGGTATCACTAGCAAGGAAGTTTAAGGCTTGTGTGGGAGAAAAGACGATATATTGTTATTTTATTATTCTGTAATGCTTGCCACTTGCCAGCATCAAAAATTCGTTCAATATAAAGAATATGGAATATTATGAATGCACTTTAAACATTTTTGTTCTGATAAAATTAGCACTAAGTTTACCTATCACGAGAAAGTCCAGCAGAAAACAAAATAGCTTCAAGCAGTTTCTTTACAAAAAGCACTAGGTACAGTTGTTATAATAAATATTGCAATAATTATGTATCTACACACTAATCTTTAATATTGAACCTACCTTATTTAATTAACATACTTTAAAAACAAATAAAAATATTGTATTATATAAAATGTACGCATTTTTATGTGTAGTTTTTGACTAACCTCTTTTTGACATTAGATATAAAGTATACAATCAGACCAAACTTACTTACCAACCCATACTTGAAACAAACTGTATTCATGTCAGAAAAATATGTAGGAGATTTCAGTTAACAAAATTCCTTTCTTGCAATGTTAAATTGAATAAGGGATTTAAACACTATATAAAAACCCTAAGACTGTATTCATTTAAATTATTTCAAGTATTTTCATAATTTAATGTCAGTAACAGTTCCATTTGATGCACGAAATTCGGAATAAATAAAAATAGAAATATCACACTTACAAAAGAAACTATTTGTTTGTTGTATTATCTAAACAAAAAACAAGCAAATGTGTATTGTAATATATTCACATTATTCTAGGCTTTAAGAGAATAATATGGAATGTTAAACAGTTACTAGTCTAACGTATCTAAATATTTATTTGTTGATATTATTTGCGATTTCGTTGTTCTAGATATATCCATGGCTCCATTTTATCTCGAAAGAATAATGATATTAATGACCCAGAAAATCAGAAGCCTACCATATCTTATCAATTTCCATTAAAGTGGAATAAATATAGAATTATTCGTCATTAATTAACTTTTTGGTTACAAGCAAATTGTTATGTTTATTAAAATAAGTCCGTTTATATTCTTATATCAGAGGTAGAATTGATTCTAGATTTTCAGGAACGGCTTTTATCAAACAAAAGAGATAGTAAATATCGAGGTAAATATCTGTGGTAAAGGGAAATTTTTGAACCCACAACAGTGTTTTATGATACAGCTATGACAGTGTTTTATGATAATGATAATATCGTTGTTCCTGTGAATCAAATTCCAGACTCATTTGGCAATTATTTTTTATCGGTTTATTCCGACACCCCAGCATCTTACAAACTAACACATCAAACACCTGTTTATTATAATATGTCACATGTTAATGCTATAACTGAAGTAGAATACAACATGTCAATAAAAAAGTTAAAACCGAAAAGAGCATGTGGTTCGGATGGTATACCACCCTATGTATTAAAAGGGTGCGCAGAGTTTTTTAAAAGGCCATTATTACACATTTATAATTTAGTGCTAAGTAAACAATCGTTTCCCGAGTTATGGAAAATATCGCTAATAAGTCCGATTCATAAATCTGGTGATAAGTCAAAAACTGAAAATTATAGACCGATTGCAGTGTTATCAGCTCCTGCAAAGGTATTAGAGCAGGTATTATAACTTTCTATGGAGTCACCTTAGTTCGTTCGTTAATGATAGTCAACATGGTTTTGTTCCGAAACGATCCATTTCTACCAACCTGGTCACATATTCTAATGAAATTCTAAGTGCATTTGAACATGGAGTTCAAGTGGACTCTATTTATACAGATTTCCGGAAAGCTTTTGACCGAGTGGATCATGATATTCTTCTAAATAAGCTGTATATGTATGGAGTGACTGAAATATTCATTAAGCTAATTATGTCATATTTAAATAGCCGTAAATTTGTTGTAAAATTTAACGGAACTTTATCAAATGTATACGCTGCTAACTCCGGGGTACCCCAGGGATCTAATCTGGGGCCTTTGCTGTTTCTTTATTTTATAAATGATCTGCCAGAAAGAATATGTAATTCTAGATGTCTACTCTTCGCTGATGATCTAAAATTTTTTAGAGAAATTGTATCTCAAAATGACTGTGCGCTGCTACAACGTGATATTGATTCTGCCCTTGAATGGAGTAGGGATAATAAATTAGATTTTAACATAAATAAATGTTGTACTATTTCATTTACTCGCAGTACACGGATAATCGAATTTCCATATATAATGAATAATGTAATTCTTAACAAAGTTGATCATGTGAAAGATCTGGGCTTAATTATTGAAAATAATTTATCATATAAACTAACTTTCGGAAAAATTATATCATCCGCCTACAAGGCCCTAGGATTTGTAATCAGAGAATCTAAAAACTTACGTAACTTAGATGCAATTATCAAATTATATTTCGCATTAGTTAGACCTAAACTTGAGTATGGCTCTATATTATGGCACACCCAACCCAATACGTATACAGAAAAAGTGGAGAAAGTTCAAAAAAATTTCTTAAGATTTTTATATTTTAAAAAGTATAGCAGACCACCTGATTACAGATATATTCGCAGTAAACGTTTATGTACTGAATTTAGAATAAATGCTCTGCAAAATCGACGAATCATTGCTTTGTTATTGTTTGGTTATAAAATACTAAATTTTGGTATCAATGACTCTGTTTTGTTGTCGTCATTCTATTTTAATGTCCCAGCCAGATCTACTCGATTGCGGCAGCTCCTCTATGTACCCACACGCAGAACTACATCATGTGCTCCACTTATAGCTTTGTTTAGATTAATAAACCGAGTCTCATCAATTGATAATATTGACTTATTTGGTCCAATAACTGTATTCCTTAAGTCTATAAAAAATATTTTTTCTGTTGAGAACTTGTCCCCGTGATTTTATTTCAGTCAAGATGTACATACTTTACCTTTATATAACTAACTATATTATTTGCTAGTTGTGTTTGTATAATGTTACTACTATTATTATTGTTTATCGCTTTTTTTTTGTATATGTCTAAATGTAATTTCCATGTAATTAGGCCTAGTGCCTGTTTGGGAATAAACAAATAAATAAATAAATAATCAATAAGTAAACAAATGGACATGGTATATACATTTTTAATATTATTTATTGGCTTATATTTCTCTTTATATAGGAATTAAGCTAAAAAGTTCTAAGAGATAAATCATTCATGAAATTATTAAACATTATGGTTGAATAAATTAAGGGTGGGGTGCATATTTCACGCAAAGTAGTTGTTATAGACATATCTTAAAAATAATAAAGTTATTCCTTTGCGTATCTAGGTTATAGGTAAACTTTATAGAACCATAATATTTGATAATTTCATTAATAATTTACCTCGTAGTTAACTTTTTGGATTAATTCCTATATAAAGAAAGATCTAAATGGTAGGATAAAGTTTCATAAAAAATACCCTACAACTAAGTTTTTTATTAGTCGAGATAGATCCATCAACAAAAACAATTATGACTGATTTAGATTATGTTCTACGTAAAAAACAAGTGAAGTTGAATTAAACTGTGTGAAATTAGAACCTCAAAGTTAAACACACTCTATGCACGATTTATGATCATGAAAATATGTGCCAAAGATCAACAAACAAGTAGCTTATAATAATAAATATAAATAATACTTTAATTATATTATAATTTCAAAGTATATTCTCAATTTTTTTCATCCTGTACTCTCAAATATTTAAAATTAATATTATGAAAAAGAATTAGCAAAATTGTGATGTTTTTTCTACACTAAATTCGTGTGAACTTATAAGTAATTATATCAATGATCTGAATAAGATATAGAAGGTTTGGAGTTTGATACAAACAAATTTACAAACTGCTTGTAAAGCAGTTACATCTGCAATTTATATCATATTGTTATTGATTGGTTCACTGAATATCTGTGATCGATCAGGTCAAATGCAAATATTGAAAATAAATTTATAGTATTATTTATAAAGGTTGGAATTCAAGATAAACCTACAGTTTATTTAAGTTACCTGCTAGTTTAAATATTAATATCATTCTTATCATAATAAGAATCATAATTCTTAATCATATTAAGAATAATTTAAAAGGAACCTCTAAAATCATAACCTAAAACTTGTCTTTCCATTTATTATTTTCAGTTTTTTCTTTTAATAATAAAATTATGAAGAAAATTTTAAAACTTTATTAATGAACAAGGGATAAAAAGTACCTGATTAATAAAATTCCAATATAAAAAGCGTTCATTAACAAATGCAGAAATAAATAAAAATTTTGTACAGTAATAATTTAAATGTAATTATTTTACTGATTGGACTTTTACTTGATGAAAATTCATAATCCACTGAATAATAAAACTACTGTAGTTTTAAAGAAATTTTCACTTTAATTTGTTAACATAACAATTGTTTCGCCACACAGTGGCTTCTTCAGACGAGTGTATTACAACTGCTACTACAACTACTACTAGTTGTAATACACTCATCTGAAGAAGCCACTGTGTGGCGAAACAATTGTTATGTTAACAAATTAAAGTGAAAATTTCTTTAAAACTACAGTAGTTTTATTATTCAGTTAAATATAATTCCGTGCATTTCTTACAAACTATTACAAACGTGAATAATACACATACAAAAGACTAAATCGCACTTCACTCAATTATGTATTGTACCAAAATTGTTTAATTAACAAAAACAGCTCACGATACTGGAAAATACCGGATAAAACAATAAAAACTTATAAAATTTTAGCCAATAAATAATTTAGTCACTGTAGTTCACTAGACATATTATGTCATATGTCATAATATGTCATATTTAGAAAAGCTACCGAAGGTTTTGTAACCATTTATATGTTTTTAATTTGTTCTTTTTTATTTTTGAAATATAATGGTATACATTTATTGGATACTTATTTGTGTGGTTCCGTTTATAAGTTTGGAGGAATAATTCCCACACTCCTTTGACATGGGTGGTTGGAAACTTGGAAATCCTGGGAGGAAGTGGAGATTTTTTCACTTTCCAGATGATTTATGCACCTTAATCTAAAGTTTACTTGAAAAAAATTCAAGGATTAACTGAGTTACAAGTGTGAAAACTAAGCCCCGTATAGCCCCTTTCATAAATTCCCGGCGTATCCGAGATAAATGAATGATGACCGATTCATCATTCATTTATTAAATTAATTACTATTTACATAAATGGGGATAAACTATTGTTTAAATTTTTAAATTCAGATAATAATTGGCCAGTGACCCCAGTGTGACGTAAGAAAAGAGTGTTAAAGTAAATTTACGTCATGTATCTACGTTATCATCATATATTGTAGTATTTATCTTAACACATCTGTCGTTGATGGCCATTAATCAACTACTATCGAAATTCGAAGAATATTTGCTTCTTTTATTGAAAACTATAATAACACTGAAGGAAATGGATCAAATAAAATGTTTTGCTAAGACGATCTGCTTTATGATAGCACTTTTTCTTATTACCATTATATTATAAGGCACTAACCATAAGGAAAATCGTTTTGCTAATATGCTTTTACTACCTTAAATAGTCATTTTGCTGTTCCCATATAGTGCGTTTTCTAATTATTTTTCCTAGCATTTATTTTCCTAAAGGTAAGTAAATAAACTTTTATAGTAAGTGTGTGTGCACCAATTTGAGACTTACTTAGTTGGGGTTACTTTACCTTAGTTTATGACAAGTCGGTCCTGACTTACCGTAACTAAGTTATTATTTAAAAGTCATGTAATGCGCAGTCGCAATAGAGATCACTATACAGATTTCTCGCTAATCGGTTACTAGCCGCACGCCATTTTACGCACATTTTACGTGTGTTCACTGTGTTGACTGGGTGTGTACCGCGTGGAGTAAACGTTATTTGGTTAGTTTATGGTAAATTTAATTTGGTTAAAGAACGTATTAGAGGCTTGAGTAATTAGTCTTTCTAATTCTTGTATAGATTACGAAAGATAAATAAATAATTTTAAAAAGGTGTATTTATTACCTAAAACACTATAACTTCACCAAAGTAGATACTTATGCATAGATAAAACAAAGGTGCTTCAGTTATTTGACAGTGTATTACATGACATTACATCATCAATTATTATGGTACTTTACAAGAAAATTGGTATAGGAATATGGACACTACCTATGTAAGAAATGTCTGTGCTTTGAAAACTATTGGAGCTTAAGTTTTTTAGATACTTTGCTGGAAAACTATTAATTTTATGTAGGTATAAATTATGTATGTGGGTGTGTTAAGCTTAACACCATACAATTCCTATATATATATATAGGAGTTAACATGTTTTATCTTGATATATCCTGTATGCATCTGGCAACATTATTTTTCTTTTCCTATATACTAAACTAATACTAAAATACATATTCTAATAACAATAGTGTCATTTTCCTAGAAGCACTGTATATCATTCTATGCTAATAAAGTGAAGTTATTAAGACAAATACAAGTACTTACTGTAATGAACCAGTAATTATAATTGTTACTAAAACATACTGTATAATGGCTCAAAAATAATTTACTAGTAGTAAGAAAAAGTTTTTTTTGTGGCAACAAAATATTAATACTGCATTAGAAAAGTATCTGCTATCCCCAAAAAAACACTTATTAAGCATAAAATAGGCCTTCATTACTGACAGCAAAAAATATCTATTTACAGTAATAAGAAAAAGTTAGCAAAAAGTTTTTTTAATGGTAAGTAGACAGATTCAACAAAACCGTTTATGCTGTAGTAACTATGCTGTCTATTTGGAGCATATTTAATGCAGATATTTTGTTGGGGATATGCGATTTCTATTTACAGTTAGTTGAAATTTCTTTCAGTGAATCAGCCTCCTATGACGCGTGATTCCGTTTCTGTATACAGGATGAGCTAAAAAACTAAGGCTGTAATGATACGAGATAATAAAATAGCATCACGCATAAAACAATCCTTAATAAAGTGATTGTTTTAATTTTATCTCTTGGCCTGTCCCGTCACGAGACTTATATACTTTAAATTTAGAAAATCAGGTGATTTCAGCTAAAATGTTCACCTATCTCTAGAAGACAAATACACTTAAAACGTAAATAACTAGTTTATTTGCGGTAAGTGACCTAAAACTCGCTTTACTTGTCATAATTAACTAGTTTGTCTGTCCCATATTTAAGTTAACTTTTTTGCTACATTAAGTGAATTTTCACTAATCACTAGTGAAGTTCTTTCTCAGTACATGGAGTAACCAAGGTTACTTTATGATTCTACCATAAGTTTCCATAGAAGTTTAAGTTTACTTAGAACACAGATGTACCTATTTTAGTCCTCTACTGTAAAATAGACTTTTATTTCATAGACTAAAATTTAATTGCACTAAGAACATTTCTTTCGAATTAAAAAACAAGGAAAAACGTCACAGGAATCCTGCACTTTTCATTCTCCAAAAATTTCCATGGCATTCTCGTTTAAACTTTATAATATGGCGAAATGGGTTTTGATCAACTTTTTTTATTATATTGGTAGGTATTCAAAATGTGCATTCAACGAATGGGTAACTTGATTTTTGAGCTGCAATCATGGCCTAAGAGGAGAAAAGTTAGTTAGCTTAAATACGTAAGAAATACATTATATTTCATAATTTATTTTGGGAATCATGTAAAAGGAACGAGATGAATTGGATGTAGAAAGCTGTACGTACAATGCAACATTCGCTACTGGATTGTGTTGCATAACCTTGGATACCTTGGATATTAGCAGAGTTGTCAGGAGCAGAGGCGCGCGAAGACGAGAATTGTTTTTTTTTTGTGAAGTTACGAGAAACACGAAGCTGAAAAAAGCGAGACGAAGGATAATTTCCGTCAATGCCGCCAGTTCAACAAATACTAAATTATATCTCGATCTTACCTATGCATTTTTAAAACTTGTATGGAAGGAAGATAATAAAGCTCTTAGCTTGAAACTGAATATATTTAGATTATCCTAAAATATTAAAAAAAATTGTCATTGAAATGAGAAAAGCCTCAGTTTATTGAAGTTTTTCTTAATATCTGATTTCAATTTTGCATCCTTAATGAAACTAGGATAAAAATGTAGGAAACTCATTACATTGAATTAAAAGAAATATAAATAGAGGGTCTTTCAACGAAAACTTATACTCGTAATTATAAAACCGAAAATTCTCCAAACCCGTCGATTTCTTGGTTTTTTTTGATGTGTATTCTTAGTATATTACATACTGAGGTGGAAAGTGTGTCATTTTTGTCAAGAGAAAAGGATAGTTTACCGAGGCGCGTAGTGCAGAGGTGAACCATTTCTCGAGACAAGAAAGAAACTTTTCATCGAGGTTTGTATACTATTTTATTTACAACCACGAGAACACTCTGCACCAACCTTTTAAATGCAAGTAACGGTTTTTGTAACAAATATAATTACCTACGTTCGGACTAAATTTATTATTTTATTTGTTATTACTACTTAGTTATTTTCTGAATGCTTTTTTAACGGATGGTTTGTTATTTTCTAGATGTATACATATGCTTTTTTAATCATACATGTTTTCCTATTACTGATAATGTATCAGAACGTATAAATGACAATTATTATGTATATTTTTTTTCCAGTATTTTATTTTTAGAGTGAATAAAACTATTTGTTTTTCTACACATACAGACTCCTTAGAGTCTAGGTGCATTTTTAATATTTATTAGGAAACTTGCGCCAATTTGATGCAAACATTAAACCAATTTTTTATTGACTTCGCCCGAATTTCTGGTTGATGGTTATAAATGCATTCCACTTCTCTTAAATTCCTATGTTTTATAAATAAAGTTGGTAGAGGCATTATATTTAAATATTTAAATGTGGGTCTGTAATAGTCTCTGAAACCAGCACCAGCAACTACTTTCTGTAACAGGGAAATTTTGTCTACATAACAAGAGTTACCTCACCCACTGCAGCAGTGCACCATAACTTATATGGAATCCGAATAAAGCAAAATAGATTATTTTAGGGTTTCCTCAGATAATGACCAATCTATGGCCAAGTAATGACCAAGGTTGGGTAAAACATATGTATATGGAAGTACAAAATTTGCTACCTGTTGTCGTTAAAGTGACTTTGTCCCTCAACGCTGTTGTTAATTGCGAGTAGAGCAGCTAAATCTGTGTCATATATTTTGTCACTCAACGTCTGTGGTCAATTATTATGACACGGTGTTTTTCTTAACATTGTAGACTACAGAAAATACTTTGTGTTTTGTTTTGATTTGGTTTTAAATTAGTTAAAAGTAATTTACAAATAATTTTAAATAAAAGAATCACAGAAATACATAATTAAAAAAACACTTTGAATTAATCTTGAATCTTTTATTGAAAAAATCTCGGTATATTGAAAAAAAGTCGTACTTTTAGAAATGTCAGGATTTTGAGCAAAACTGTAGATTTTGAGAATTATATCAAATCATATATTTTTGTTAAATTTGCGGTATTAATCTCATTTTTATTCAGTCAATGAAATTATATCAGACACGAATTTTTAGGCTTTGGTTCGTAATATTATTTTAATCTGTTATTTTCCCAGAGTCCTTACCTCCTTGTGTTCATCACAAAAAAAATTGTAGGAACAATTAAGCATTATATCTGCTGAACCGTCTGTCATTGCTGAAAATTATTGTATTATATCTAAAAAAAAAAACAGGAGTAAAATGGAATTAATATCTATGCCAAACAGGAAGGCTAGGACGTTGTAGGAAACATCGAAATAAAAACAGATGTCTATAAATTCAAGTATTTTGGAAACTTTCATTGCGGAATTATATTATTCACTTTAGGAATTTTTATTTTTTTGTGTCATTCCACATAATGACGAAATATAACCCATAACCAATTTTTTATTCTTTCCTTTTTAACGGTGTAATATAAAACCCTAAATTAATAGATAGATACTCTATTTATTTCAAGCTAGATTATAATGCATCAGAAAAAATGTTACCTAAACCGAACAAAGCAGGAATCGTAGTTGTTAATACCGCATCTAGGATAAGAACTTGACCCAATTCCTTAAGAAATAACACTATTGCTGAAATAGAGTCGAAGGACATTCCTGAGTAGCTCGTTGTCCTGTGTCAGACAGTGGCGTGGCTACAAAAGGATAATCACATCTGACCTCTATCTGATAAGGGCTCTAACAACATAGCTGTTATTTTCAATATTACAGCATTTGTGATTTTTGTCAATTGTAGTATAGATTTTGAATGATATTTGTTATTTTAGTTTTAAAATAATGTCTATTTTTGTGTATTTTGAAAAATTTAAATAAACATCTTATTGCCAATTTTGTTTTTGATTTACTTGTAGACCTACAGGGTGACCCATTATGAATGGAAACACTCGCATACAAAAGTTGTTTATGGACCGATTTAAACCCGATTTTCTTTAAAAGATCTCCAAAAGTTCTATGTTGAGGCAAAATTTGAAGACGAAATTTTGATTTTGAAGGCCTAGGTACTACGATTTTTTTTTAAGTGAAAAATTGCAAAATTTTGTTAGCAATTTTTTTATAAAAAATCTGACTACACCACTGGATTTAGGAGCCCCTCGAATGTATTTGTACCAATTTTTGCGAAAAAAAGTTTGTTCCTAAAAAAGTTATGACAATATCGACAAAATAACTAAGAATTACTCTAATATAATCAACAATTGATAAAAAAGTAATGATTAGAAAATTACATTTTTAAAAATGAAAAAGGAGTCTGTCAAATTGATTCACACTTTTTGAATAAAAAATTATAATGTAGTTATTTTTTATCTAAGAAGATGATAATATTATAAGTTTTGGCATAATAACCACGAAATAATAATTTGACAAACTTACCTATCAACTATCAATTGTTGTTTATATTAGAGTAAGTAATTGTTGGTTATTTTGTGTATACTGGTTTTTATGGTTCTTATTAATAATTACAATTTTGTTTCTCTTTGGGTTCTATTCGTTTTTTATAAAAGAATAGGTTCACCGACAAAGGCAAACGCTGGTGATGACGATACCGTCATAACTTCTTTAGGAACAAACTTTTTTTCGGAAAAATTGGTATAAATGCATTCAAGGGGCTCCTAAATCCAGTGGTGTAGTCAGAATTTTTATAAAAAAATCTCTACAAAATTTTGCTATTTTTCACTTAACAAAAAATTCGTAGTAGGCCTTGAAAATCAAAATTTCGTCTACAAATTTTCCATCAGCATAGAGCTTTTGGAGATCTATCTTTTAAAAAAAATCCTATTCAAATCGTCCCATAAACAAATTTTGTACGCGAGTGTTTCAATTCTTAATGGGTCACCCTGTATATAGATACTATAGGCCTTAATTTAAATATAAGTAATTAGGATGATATATTTTTCAACATGGTCAACTACCTACCCACTGAATAGTTTTATTTTTTACAATTTAATGCTGCATTTTTGAAAAACCCCAGGTAACCAAATATTCTCGGCGCTAAACTAAACTACGTTTGTAACGCCCCTCGTAACGAGGAGGTATTGCTATCGAACATGGATAGTGGCGGCATGCTTGTGATCTTGAAAGATAAAAGTTCCGACGGAGAGTGGAGTAACTTGTATAGTTATATTCTGTAAATTTTGGTAGTAGCTTCATTGTCGTTTTTATATGGTTCATCAACACCACTATTTTTGTGTTTCTTAGTGGATTAGATTTTCCAATTGAGTTGTGATGGATCTGAGCTGAAGCGTTGCAGTTTTGATAAAAATTTATCGTGAATTACGAAAATTGTCTTTTTGTGACTTATTATGCTACTAAGTATCTAATCTCTACTTTCCACTCAAATCATATCATGACAAACGATTAAATGTTATTTTTATTTTCCGGAAATTCACCAACATTATGCAGTCAACAGGTTAAATATTTATTTTATAAATGCGCCCGCCTATTGCAATCTCCTTTCTGCACCACTGATCCCGCTGGAGTCCTGCAGGACTGCCACCGCGGTTACCTTAGATACCTGTCTGCTCCGGAATCCGGCCCTGCCGGACGGAGACAGGAAATTGATTGGCCAGATTTCCTATTACGACATGATTGATTATGAACTGATAATAGGCTATCGGCGCAGGCGCCTCCTTCGTCTCATACACTTTAGAGTGGCATGTATAAGCATAGTTGCCTTCGACTCGTAATAATTCCGAAGCCTGTTTGTTTATAATAATTTGTTTCTCGGTCATTGGCGCACGACAGAAGCCACCGGAAAATTCTATTCCGCTGATTCGGGGTGCGAAAACCAAATCGCGGAGTGTACGTGAGTTTGAAGACAAGATTTTTATGTTTTAGTGGTATTTAAAGTTGGAACGAAAATGTGTGGGGATTTTTAAATGATGAAGTGTGTGTTGATTTGCCGATGCGTGTCGAAAAATTGCTTGCGCCTTTTTAAACTTGAGCAATATGTGTCAGACCATTCTAGTTGGGTTTATGTGTTGGAAACATAAATTAAAATAAATATGTCAAGCATAAAGAAAGGATCTACGAGGCGTTCAGAGTAAGTATAAACTTTGGCCTCACTCTACTTAATCTTAATTCCTTACTACTCGTAACTTACTTAATAATGATTAACTATTTTCTCACCTCTGTTCTTTAATTTGCTCACTTAGGTATTGAACTCAATAAATTTTCAAATTAATGTAGATGCTAGATTATTTTTTAATTCAATGTGTCCTAGACAGTTCTTTAGAAAAATTGCTCTTATATCAAACTGTTCCATACGTGTAATTTTGATTATCGAAAAAACGGAGTTAAAGGAAGTATTTACTATTTACTTTATGTTATTTAGGAAATAGTAAGTGAAAACTATGGATTTGGGTGTAACTTGAGGTTACTTACAACTATTTTTTAAATATACTTACCCATTTGTACCTACGATTTCGCTTCATCTTCATCTTTTCATTAGCTCTAACTTATTCTCCGTTTCTAATTCCCAATCCACGTCAAGGTGAAAAAACTGAAATGCGCGACAAAACAAGAACAGAACCAGAACTTTGAATCCAAGGGACTGTGTAATGCTTGAGATTTCTAATACAAGAAAATAACTTAACAAAATAAGTTCTTTAACTTAAAAAAAAGCATGATCTAAAATTGCAAAAATCTACCTATAATAGTAGAAGTAATTAATAAATGCACTAACATTTGGAATTATATATTATAGGTAGTTCAGAATCAGTTCCATAGAGACGTATCATAAACAGAAAATTTAAGAAAAACTATCACTGAAAGAAAGTTCTTATAAACAGAAAGAGATAAGCTTTCAGAATGATCGGCAGTTTGTCTTAAAACACGAACACCTTGTTTTATATCGGTTCTGTTAGCCTGATGTGGATTTAATATAATACTTGCCGAGTTCTCATCAAAATTCGATGTTTTTACAACAAAAAAAAAAAAAAAACAGTTTTCTTTCGCTTGTGTTTTATCCATTTTCTTTTCCGGTCGCCGCAGTCCGCCACGAAAATCTGTTTTTAATTTCCAAATTACATAGTGGTAAACAAAATGAAGATTAGATAATCCATCCACAACGATCACATCTATAGAAGAGAGATCTGTACGTGATGTAACTATAGTGTCAAGTGATGTTGCATTATTACTATAGTTACCTACTCATAATAGTCTATCAATGAACTGGAATAGGATGTACTTATATATACTAAAAAAAACTTATTAACTTATAAACCAGGTGTACGCTCTTCATAAGGTCAATATTAAAGTCACTACCATAAGATGAAATACCTAAATCAGTACCTAAGTAGCAAACATTTGTTCTAAATCATTTATACAGAGCGCCAAGTTTCAACCAGGAAGAGAACCAACAGATAGGTTTGTCCGAGGGTTTTTCAACAAACCATAAAGACACTGTAAAATTATATTTCCTATTTGGAGCCTGGGCCGGCATATCTGGAAGCGTTGGAACCTTTCTCAGATTTCTTATTCGTTCTGAACCAGGATTGATGGAGGAGCCAGAGGTGGAAGAACAATTTCTCAGTTCTAATTGTGTTATAGGAAAAAGTTAAAACTTCAAACTTAATAGAATTTTGAATGTTAAAGCCACTATATTAACGCTCCCACCATCTTTATAAATTAACTTATGATCAAGTGTTTAGTATACACTGTGCCTAGTTTAAGATGAACTCTATGCGCATCTCTGAAACCATTGGAGATACAGAATTTAGGTTCAAGAAGAATTCAAGCTACATTTCCAAGAATTCCTTCCCTTAAGTAGATACAGGGTGAAAAAGAAAAAATGAGCATTTGCTGGAAACGTCTATAGTTCGTTTGCTGTAAAAGATATATTCGTAAAATTTTCAGGACAGGGGTACCGGAGAAGATACCATACAGCTTTTGACTTCAAAATTGGTCTCTAAAAAGAATTAGGTGTACTAGATTTTGCGCTACCATACTCAACTTTTGTTTTTTCTTATAGGCGCCATATTGGATTGCATTTTCATACTCCATAAAAAGTGTTTTTCAACTATGAATTAATATGCATGTTCAAAAATGAAAAAATATTAAACATGTTTAGATTAATTCTAATTACTGCGTCCTTAACAGTTTCATACGATTTTGCATTTTGTTGTTGTTGTTGCAAGGCGGCGCGGTTACCCGCAGAACTCAGGGCTTTCGACCCATTGTGCCTGCCGCTAGTCGAGAGCTATTGGAAGAGACCCGTGCTATGCGCATATGCCAACACCCGTTCTAGGAGAAGCTCTCTAATGTCCTGGGGAAGGAGAGATGCTGCGCCCAGACGTTTGTGTCTCTTGACCATGAGGCAGGCACAACGACAGAGGATGTGAATGGAGTCCTTATCATTGTGTCGGCAAAACCTGCACTTTCTAGTGTCACTAAGGCCGATAGTGTTAAGGTGCTTGTTGAGAAGTCCGTGACCTGTCAGCAGTCCTGTGACAATACTTATGCTGTTACGACTTAGCGCAAGTTGATCGAGTTACGTTCGACCAAAGTCCTTCAATTAAGAGCCTGGCTTGTCGTAGCCCAGTCCTGTTCGACCATTCTTCCTCTGATCTTTTCTTGATCCAATTTTCAATAGACCTTGTTACATACCTAGGCGAAAGCCCGAGTACTGGTTCGGGTCCTGTAAACTGTATACTTGAGCCTCTTTTAGCCAGTGCATCGGCCTTCCTCTTTGCATACACTTATTTTTTAAGATAACCCACTGACAGAAAATTCCAGTGGAGAAAATTTTAGAAATATATCTTTTACAATAAATGAGCAATGGACGTTACCAGCAAAGGATCATTTTTCGTTTACACCCTGTATCTACATAAGGGGAGGAATTTAACCAAATCTGTATCTCTAATGGTTTCCGAGATGCCCATATAGTTCATCTTAAACTGGGCACAGTGTATATCCACTTTTTTATCTAACCAAGTTTCCGAAATTCCTAGCTTATGTTCAGTGAAAAGGTAAGGACATATTTGAAAACTTGTTTCAGTAAAAGCGCCATACATCCTAATGATTTAATTATATATTGTTGGGGGGCGACTGTATAAAACAAATTTTAAATAAAATAATTTAAAGGGTTCCATTAAATATGTATAGATGTTAAATGTATAAATATGTATATTGTTAGATACTTCAGACTATTTTACTAATGGAGTTTAATGAGTTGTAAATTGCCTAAAATTTGCGGTAATTCTAAAATGGCCACGTTGTTTTTATATAGTTTCCCGAAAACTTTATTACCAACTTAAGGCGGTGCTATTATACCAAAAATATGACTAAATAATAGTTTTATTAAACATACCTCGTAGAAGGGGTTATGTTTACATATAACTATAACATTTCTTCGATGTTATATAGCGCTCTGAAAGAGAGTTGAAGATGAAGATTTTGTATAGAAGCTTTTTCTGACCAGAGATAGAAACATGTTATTATAAGAATGTATTTACTAAAAGTATAGAAAAACCGTTATGATACAATGTCTGTTTTAACTTGGTTTAGCGAAGACATAGATACATTGTGGTTAGAGGATGATGAAGTCGTAGAACACATTTTAGATACCTGTCCCCCTGAGGGAAAGACTCGGGAAAAAATCATGTAAGGATAACCCCTGTAAGAGGAGCTCCATAAGTTCTTACCCAATAACATAATCATAATCAGATTATATGAGGAACTGGATCTGCTAGATGATAATGTAGACCACATTCATCGAATGTTGTGTAAAAAGTAAACCACATGATCGTATAGTGGAGTGTCTAGTTCTCAACCCATTTCTAGTTTTAAACCTTAGACATATTTTCAAACGTTACCTAACCATGAACTATGCTAGAGTGTTGTCAATTATGTAATCCAACTTAAACCAATCCACTGTAATTTTTCTGCCAAAACTCTTTACAAAATGGACACTATTATACAGAAACAGTTTTGGTTTTGGAAAGTTGGAATTATAATAATATTTCTACCCCTCATTATTATCACAAGAAAAAGCCCGGAAGTCTTGGACTTATGTGGAAGAGGTGGCGGCATATTATTATTAAGTAGGCCGCAATTGCGCCTCAGAAACGACTTACGTTGGTAGGCCCTAAATACCATTCAGGAAACCTGGAAAACCTCAATATAGGTAGGGGGACGGTCAAATATCAACCAATCTCTCACATTAAGACCAAGTTGACATTCCCATCCTAGATGATAGTCAACCCAAAAAATATCCGGCAGGATGGAAATTTGAACTCACGACCTCTGAGTTGAATGATCGAAACACTAAACTCTGAGCCACCAACTCGATTCCCAATCGTATAATTACTAATAATTAATAATTATTTACAATTTTTTGAATTGTAGAATTGTTGCCATTGAGTAAAGTTGCATATTTACGATATGGAGTTATATTTTATCTTTTTATTTAATACTGTAATCTTCCAGACAAGTTAATCATCCAACATTCAAACCCGAAAATTCACCGCTAAATAATAAAATACACACAATAGGGAGTTTTTGAACCCCTTAAATTTTAACACGTCGTTATCGTTATCGTTATTCTAAGCATGCGTAGTGACAAAAAGAGTATCATTTTTGGCCCTGCGCATGCTCACTATAACGATTACGATAAGGTAAAATTTAAGGGGTTCAAAATCTCCCTAATGTGTACTACTACAGTTCACAGACCGCAAAGAGTTCTACAGATGATTGAGGTTAGGGTTTGAATTGCTTTATACCGGTGTAAGAGTGGCGTGGTGAGACAGTGACAGTGGCGACACCACGGGGTGGAAAAAGCAAGAATTTGTCGGGTAGCTCAATTTAGCAAATAGTAGTTGATGATTCTGGTCAAATTCAAGTGTTGAATTTAAATGCAAGTATAATTAGCGCCACCATGTTCTTTTGTTTCAATAATTGATAGTGACTTAATTACATAAGTTGATCATTTTGGTGTCCTGGGGCATAATAAAACGGTAGGTACCTACATCAACATAAACTTTTTCTGATATTTTCACGAGAGCGGTCTTGAAATAATTCCATTAGTTTTGATGTACTTATACATTTATACTATTTGTAATTTTTGTTATACAAGAGTCAAGTTATTGCGTTTACTTATTTTAGTTTTGCCTTTATAGGTGAGCGGGTGAAATATTGAGAAGTATCGGTAACTGCTAGAGAATTGTGCCTGTTTACGTTTCAGTTCTAAGATGGAATTCGCGTCAATGTTACTGTCAATGCCAATGGCATATTATTATTTCTGTTGTAACTGCAAATCGATTGCGATTTTGTAATTCCCTTTCCTTGACACTAGAGCATAAGCAAGCAGTCTGTTACGGATTACTTGGATATTTCCTTTATTTATAAAAGAAAATTAAGTGGGAATTCTTGTAATGACGCACATACTCACGGGAAAATTGAAGCACTGACTTTTATATTTGGCAATGTTGATTTTTAGTTCAATTGTAACCGTTATAGTTAATGTTAAATACATGTTCTACAAAGGCTTGCCATTGATATAATTATAATTAGGTACAGTATATAAAATGAATAAGAAAAAGATCATAAACTACATTTTTCTTCCTTTCGTAGTAAAAAAATTATAAAATAATAAATAGCAATTAATAGTAGAAATAATACATAATAATATTGGTGTTTATTACATATCAAGAAGTGTTTCTTTCGTCAGTTGAAGCAACTTGTTTTAGTTTGATTCATCATGGCCAAGCCAATCACTCAAAATCAACAAAATCACATTTCGAAAATTTGTTTTACAGAATTACCTACTGTCAATGATGATCCAAGCAACTTTTATTATGCTTTACAATGTGTGCTGAACATTGTGAGCCATTTTTAAACCAAGTAGGAAAAAGACTACACACGAAAACTGCTTCGGGATTGGAACTGTGAGATGTATATGCTATTGCATATCATTTTGTAAACGACAGAATTATATTTTAGTTTAGGAACCTATATATCCGGTTGGACAAGGGAGTCCACTGAACATGATTCCAGGACTCGGGTTCAGGGACGTCGCTGGTCAACAGGGCTAGGACACGTGGAGGACCCAGTAGTCATTAATAGAGATTAATAATGATTATTAGATAATGTAAAGACCTGTGGATGTGACACGAACAGGTTCAACCACTGTAGAGAATGTAATATGCATACAAAATATGTCACAGTACTATCGTCGATGGGGTCATATATTCCATATGGGTCTGATACACAGTAGGTTTGTTTTTCCTTTCCCAAAGGATCGAAAGTTAGCAAAGTTGTGTCATTTCTGAAACATAATTAAACATCGCATTTCTTAGATATGTTTTTCAAATGGAACACCCTGTATATTTTTACAGATTTGAACAACATGTTGTCTCCACCCATCTCTAATAGTAAGACAGATATGCTCTGAAAGTATATGTTATAAGAGTAATGTGCTAATCGAGCCTGAAAACACTTTTATCTTAATAACCAGCCGTGTATACATGGTGTAACTAATATACTTGTCCATACTTTAATGGCAGATTCTATGTTCCAAATAGACAAAAAGTTTTGTATAAACATGTGTCCGGAAAAGCTTCGATTTCGAGATACAGGATGTTATAAATTAGTTGGCAAAAAGATAAATTTTAAGTAAGATAAGTTAAGTAACTGTTTTAAGAGTCCATTCACTAGTCCGAAATAAGCCCAAAATCGGCGTTCGTCTCGTGTCTAATTATAAAAAACTATAAAAGATAGCGACTTTTAGTAAAAAAGTATTGAAAGATAAGAATTTTATCTAAATCCCTATAGTAGTAATTTTTTGTAATTCTTTTTATTTTTAAAATTCCAGGCAAACAATCTTGTACTAAAATAGCGTATTTTCAAAAATTATTTTTTCTAAAATACATGTATTAAACAAAAATTTGCTACTATAGGGACCTAGTTTATCTTTTGATCTTTCCGGTGATATATAATTTATAACATTAAAAAGAAATTTTGTTGCAATTATAAGACAAATCCGGTACCGTTGCAACAAGGGCTAACTTTATTTCCATGTGCCTTTTTACTTCGGCTTTACGTGCACCTCCGAAATCTAAATAATTCGGTAGTGGGAATATCTAAGTCTTCACCTATCGGCTACCCAACCTTTCAACCCGACCCCGAATTCATGTCTGTCAAGTCTACAGTGAATGGACCCTTAAGGTACCTAAGTAAATAAATTTTTTTTCCTTGGTAGGTAATGCGATTATTTACATTAATTCTTGTTATTTCATAACTATATGAGTTTTTTGCAATAAATCTTTTGACACTTATTAAAAAAAAACAGTGTGCCCTAACGGTATGAAATAAGCAACAAGCATATATTTTTAGTAAAGCTTTGAAGACTCTATCAGAATTATTGCAATAGGTACTTTATTGTACATATTGTATATTTTGACCAATGAGTATATTTTATAAAACGAATTAAAGACCAAGAATGCATGTAACTTATTTTTGAATAAGAATAAATTTCCTGCCTCTTTTATATCAAGAGGAAGTTTACTAAAAACATTTAATCTCAGACAAAAGGGTGAGCTAGCAGATATTTTATTCTTGGAAAAAGGAACGTGGAAATCTTTATCCTGACGTGTACATGACGTACACGATGTACACGATGTGATGTACATTTTTATTAATAGGAAATTACCTTTATTTTTAATACCATATATAGACAATTCTAAAATAAATAACGACATAAGAGTTAAAATATAAAAAGCTTTGAACAGGATGTCTACAAGATTGATTATTGGGGTTCTGGGTATACACCTTAAAAAGCGTTTTTGAACTAGACAAACAGTTGGTGGCAGGGTAGAGCCTTCTCAAAAACTAATGCCATACCTCCACCTCGAGCTTATTTGCACATACTAGATCCTTATTATTTAATCTACTGATAACACATTATATTTAAGGTTTCTAATCAAATAGCAAACAGAGTTTAATTTAGATACTGGAAATGGGAGAAAATCTCTATAAAGTGGAACCTACTCGAAGCGGATGGTTCTTTATGAAACGTCGTGAAAATAATTGTTTTGAAAAAAACATTGATCTCATTGAGATGTTCCAAGAAATATATAGAAAACACTATATTCTATATACTAGTATTTCGGCTTATTAGGCCTTTTTCAATAGAGTAAATGTCTATTACTAAATGTTTTCAAGCGCGTTTTCGTTATTTATTTGTTTACGAGTACCTACCCCCGATTGATCCTACCATCTGGTAAAGCTCGAGTTTTTAGTACCAAGAAGGGTGAAAGTGTAAAATCTATGAAAGCGCTTTCCTTTCTTTTCACGATGCAGTACCTTTACACTTTCTGATCTATAAAATGATTGTTTTCTATACACTGCGTCGAAAATCCTGAATTTTTCGCGTTATTTAGTATGGATTTTTTATGTTCTTTAATGTTCTTTTATGTTCTTTACGCAGTTAATTTGGTATACTCCCGATTGTTTTAATTTATTAACCCTTTCCATATACAAATAAATAAATAAATAAACAAATAAATAACGAAAACGCGTTTGGAAACATTTAGTAATAGACATTTACTCTATTGAAAAAGGCCTAATAAGCCGAAATACTAGTATATAGAGTGTTTTCTATATATTTCTTGGAACATCTAAATGAGATCAATGTTTTCTTCAAAACAATTATTAAGAAGACAATACATATTAAAGAAATTTGAAATAATCCCTTGTATATGAAATAATAAATTTAGAGACAGAAAGCTGAAATTTTGTACCTATCTGGAATGATGATGTAATTATACTAAACGATTTTTCTTAATAATATTTTGATAAATTGTAAGGGTACTCTATTCTTGATGGTAGAACATCATAATTTTTTAACTGCAGAATATAGGAATATTCCTATGATTAATATAAAATAAATTTTTGCATACTTCTATCAATGAGTTTAGTCCAATATGAAGTTTTCTCAACTTCTAGTCGCAGTTGATGGTATAAACTAATAAAATATATTGCTGCACCATCTTACTAGATGATCAGTAAAACATACTGATCAGTTTTCTTCTGCAACTTGTCGCTTGGCTACCCGAGAATTGCTTTTTTAAGATTGCCATCATGTAAATAAGTGAACAGTGAAATTTCTTTTGTAGGTATGTGCAAACGACCTTCATTAATTGTAATTTGCTGCAATTATTACTTAAAGTATGCATTTACTGTTACTTTTACTAACAGTATACATACTGTTATCGTTGAAGGCACAAGAAAACGTAGGAAGCTATGATTGTTAACTTTTATTTCCATTGCATTAGAAATATTTCAGGGCTATATATTCAATTTTCTACCAGTCTATACTTAAACGTGCAGGTTATTATCTAATGCATAGTCAAATAGGTTATGAACATAACAAACTTTATGTCTATAAAGTAACGGTAAATTACATAATTGAATAAATAATTAATGTATGTATTTATTATAAATAAGTTGTGCCGGTTTATCATTACACTGGATACCAAGATAGTATTTCACTTTTTCTAAGTAATTAATTGTTATATTGCATGTTATAACTCTACCGTACATAGAGGAATATATCATTTATATGATTTCAATAAATTTCTCATCCATTTTTTTTTTTGTCATAGATACTATGAGTTGTGTTTCTTAAGCTAAGTACAGAACGGCCAACAATCGCCCGGATACTTGTTGTCAACACTGTTGCCAATATGTATCCCATCAACTCCCAACAAGTTGATAGATACTCGGTAACATAGTGCCGACGTTGGGCGGCAAGACATCAAAGAATTTTGTTGCGTGTTGTATGTATCCGTGTTTTCAATTTGAAATAGAAAACATCGCTCAGTCTGGACGGTGTTGTCAACAAGTAACATCGAAACAGTACCTAAAAGTGAGGTTTCCTTTCGCTGCTTTATTTTATTTTCCACAGCTAGTAGGTACGTTTAATATTAACTTCATATAATTATAAAGACTTATTTTTTTGCATTTTGTTATTTGCATTTTGTAAAAACCGTCGCTGCCACCATCTTCTTTTTAGATTCTGGGCATGGGAAGCTATAATGGTGAAAGCAGCACTAACACCAGCAGCAGTAGACAGGTCCATTTTTAAATGTCAACTGTAAAAACTTCGTTTGATTTGGACGCACAACTTGTTTTGGTTTGGATGAGCAACACTGTTGACCACATGTATTCGGATACAAGTTGTTGTGTCCAACAAATATGTTGCCAACAGGTTGCCAACAGTTGGCAACATTTTGTTGTCTGGTTTATACTTACCTTTATATGCAACACTTTCTACAGCCAATAAAACCCTGTGATTATTGATTGGCATATTTAGTAAAATAGTGGGGACGTAATAACGAAGCTGAAAATTATACTCTAGCATAAATTTGTAATTTTAAAAATGTATTAAACTGTAGTTTTGCAATATAGGAAATATTAAACATTTAGTCCTATTGATAACAAAAAGGTACAAATGTGTGTCTCGTGCAGATCAGTTGTTTTGTTGTTAATATACCGCGTTATAATAATAGGTGAGTAGTTATAATAATAGTAAGGAGGTAACACTATTTGATGAGATATTAGATGAAGGGCTATTTGTGGACAACATTTGTTCGGAACCAACCTTTATCACTAGAAATAGGAGAGAGGTACTAGATCTAACCATAAGCTCAAACTTTTTGAGCAATAAGATAACTGACTGGAAGGTATCTTCTGAGTCATCATGTTCAGATGATAAACATACTCTATTTAATATAGAATAGCCCATCCTAGGCATATGGTGAAATATAGGGACCCGAGAACCACAGACTGTAGTGGGTGCAAACGATCGGTCCAGTTGGATCTTCAACGAACCCTTACCACCATAAATATCGTGATGAGATAGAGATTGCGACGGAGATTATCACGAAAATTGTCCACTTAAGACCAAGAAAGATAATAGAGGCAGGTCTTGGTGGTACAAAAAACTAGAAAAATGAAGAAAGAAGTTCAACTCTTCTTTACTTGAGCTAAAGTTGCGGACGACTGGACTCTATACAGATTTGCATTAACGGACTAATAAAGAAATACGAAGAGCAAAAAGAGAGTCTTGGAGTAAGTTCTGTAAGAGTATATCTGATTTACCTAGCAGCACTAGAATCCACAAGATCTTTTCTAGAGATCCGGAAGGGAATTTGGGTCGATAAAACTACCTGACGGTACCTTTACGAAAGGACACCTTGCAGCTTTATGGATGGCTATTAAATTCTTAGTCGAACTTCAAAACAAACAACTAATCTGTCACCAGTTATTTGTTTGTATTAAAATAATAAACATAATAAACAAATTTTCGGTAATTAATATAAGTATTTATTGGTAAATTATCAAGCAATCTTAACTTTGGCTAAGCTTTTAGATACGTTTAAACTCTTAGTTCTACATTTGTTGAGAAAAGTGTTATCCACAATTTTCTGGTAACAAAGGAACCGTACTCAGAAAAAAGTGTGTCGCTTATGAATTATCTAAAGATTTGCAGTCACACAGAATATAATAATATAGTATGCACAGCAGATTTCCAAATCAACACAAAGCTCTGTATGTGGGAGTCGTGCCGCTCTGTGGTAGCACAAAATAGAGAATTAAAATAACACTGACGTAGGTGTGACGCAAAATTCTCCAGCACGTAAATTATTTTCAAATATGAGCCAGTGCTAATAATGAATATTTAGTAATGACGTCGATTCTTATAAATTTATTATATAAAAACTTTAGCGAATTATATTATTAATTACTATTTGAGTATAATAAGTAGAATAGACAATAATTTGGAATAATACAATAGACAACAGACAATAACCTTAAAACGTTTAATTGCAACACTTAAGGAAATTATTAGATGCTGTTTTTGGAAAAAATTAATAAATCCAAACTAATTGTTTTGAAAAAAACATTGATCTCATTTAGATGTTCCAAGAATTATATAGAAAACACTATATACTAGTATTTCGGCTTGTTAGGCCTTTTTCAATAGAGTAAATATTTCTTGGAACATCTAAATGAGATCAATGTTTTTTTCAAAACAATTATTTTCACGATGTTTCATAAAGAACCATCCGCTTCGAGTATCCACTTTAATAAATCCAAACTAATTTAAATCAGCTTAAATATTTCTGAAAGTTTTTGAACACCTTTAGTTATACACAATAATACTTCTATTCCGGTTTCACCTAAAATGATGGGAAAAAAATAATAAAGGTCACGTTGAAAATATCAATATAATTCAAATTTGTTTACTTATGACTTATATTACTTAAAAAAACACATAGAAATGCAGCCAATCTGCAATAATACGTATAATTTATATATATTTTGCAAATTAAACCAAAGAATCAACTATGTAAACTATGCTTCAAATGATAGAAATGGTACGCTGTTTGTTCCTTTATCTACAGCTGTATTTATTTTGAGATTTTTTAAAAACAGATATGATAAATTTTGGCGATGAGTTAACCTCACAAAATGTTGAAAATCATCCCTAGTTTCCGAAAATATAATTTAGAGATATTAGAAATACTTACTCAAAGTTATAGAGTACCAAAATCTATTAAGTTATTGCAGGAAGGCGGGGTTATTATTATTTCATGTGTGGGTATGATATTGCATTATTTATTCGTTGAATAAATCCAACGCACGGAAATTTAAAATATGGCTGTTTCAACAATAGGTGGAAAGGACTGATTTCAAACTGTATGTAAATAATAAAATATACCTAATTTACGGTGTTTTAGTAAGTACCTAAATACTTCAAATAATTTACAGCCAACTATTTTCGACAGGTCTATTTTTCGAAGAGATCTAATATCGGCTCTTAAGTTAAAATAAAGTTAACCTATAAAAAGTATTAAAATTAATTTGTAACTAGTTCAGTAACAATAAAAGTGTTAATTTCAAAATGAGAATGAATTTCTATATACATAATATAAAAGTTTCGGTATCATTCCTTATTTCCTCGTAAACCTGGTTGAATTAAAAAGTAAATAAATTATGGACTACAGAAAATAATTTGGTCCACTTGGCGACGTTCGCCGTTTCGTCCCAGAGCCCTTGCCATTTTCTTAGCGTAGTTTGCCTCTCCTCTCTTTTAAGTTTTGTGCGACTTCCGTCCCCTCTTCTGTATCCCTTTCTCTTCCATCAGCAATTCTATGGGTATTATCCCGGACACCACCTGCACAGCCCTAGCGGATACTGTGCGGTATGCACTGGTGACTCTGAGAAGCATCCTGTGTTGAGTTCTGGTGAGTAGGTCTCTATATTTTTCATGCTCATGTAGTCATGCCATATAGGAGCGCCGTAAAACAGAATAGATTGCACCACATTATGCAGCATCTCCCTTTTCTTTGATCCGGGGCCTCTTATGACTCTGTGTAGGCATTGTCCTACACAGAGTCGCTATCCTCTTTTCCGCCTTTTCAACAGCGGTTTTGATGTGCTGACCAAATCTATATCCTTCTCTTATGGTGATTCCCATGCAGGCATTGAAATGTCATCTAGATAAGGAAAAGGATGATCATATTTTATCTAGATCATCCAGATGAAATAATCTAGATAATGCACTACACTGATGATGACAAATGATTCCCGAGTGTTACAGTGCTATTATAAGTATTAAGTGGAAGGACTAAATATTAGGATAAACTTTTTAAATCGGATACGACTAGCGACCGCCTTCAACAAAAATATCCACTACACAACAACAACAAACAAATCTCTGCGTACATAAAATTTCTCCACATACTCGCGTTAATCAGCGCTCGTCGATGATTTCAGAATTTTTCTAAAGAGATGAACAGCGAGCTTTCTTGAACGGGAGTGCATTATTCACATCAACACACAGGTGCAGATGAACGCGTGTTTTGATACGCGTGGACTTGACACTCTATGTTTGTGTAACAGGCTTAATCGGTCACCAGTCATCACCGTTCAACACTCTTTTATATACAAATTTAATTCAAAAAGGAAATCATTTTTTTGTTATTAGCATTGAAAATGCTTATAGGGTTGCGAAGGTATATGGGTATGTTTCCATGAAATGTGTAACGCGATGAACATGTCACACCGACATGGTTAGGTAGTGGGAGACCGGGTAGAGCGGACGGCGTGGACGCATAGTTTGGTATTCGTATTCGTTTATTGCAAATTGCAAATCTGAGAATCTGAGCTCTCATGTGAATGTGATATACAAGGTGGCAAAGTCTGTAAATCGCAAATGGTAAGTTCTCAAATTAGAAGATAACTTTTGCAAGCTTTCTATAGTTCCAAATTTCCTTAATTCATTTTCAATGCACACCGATGGTTGCAAGAATTGCGAAATCTGTGAATTTGTATTATTGTGCACTTCATGATACGGGTATACCTAATAAATGATGATACCTTTGTTTTTCAAGTTTCCAAGATTTAATACTTTTAGTTTTCTATTTTGAATTTTATACCCTCATTTGATTTACGTCATATGTACAGATAAAGTTGCTTTTTTTGTTGTCCATTCTATTATACCCATTATATGGCATTTAAAAATATCGGTTCCCAATCTATTTTGGACACTTATTAAATAGTATATATTTAAACTTCAAGATGGAGGACAAACGCTTTTTTATTATTATCGTCGGCCACTGATATAAATTGATCTTTGAAAATTGTTCATATCATTAAATCTTTGAAGTAGCTCAGAAGTAACTTTACATTTAGTTCGGGCGAAGACTAAAGATGCATATGGAGAGGAATTATCTGACTTTGATAATTGGAGCAGAAGAAAAAGGGATAACAGCAATTACTAAAAATGTTCTCTGTGGATGTTCTGCTGGCGTATCTCCGTAATGCTACTAAACAGTTTCTCCAATAAATAGGTGAGAAGTGTACAGCGCAGCCTCTTTGAAGTGTCAAGAAAACCTGCTGTAATTATTTCTATTCTGAATTTGCCGTTAATGTGTATACTGGTCACAGTATTAGACCTTCATTAGCTACATTACTGACTAATGCAGATCTTTCCACCATTAAATACCTCGATAAGTGGAACTCGTCCATCGTGGTAGAAGGATAGATTGATGATTCGTTCCAGTAAAAATAATTTAAGGAGGATTCCAAACAGGTTAAATACACAAGAACAAGGAAGCCTCAGGTCTAGCTGGGCTCCTAGCTGATTTTCCCACATCAGAGAAGAAAACAAAAACAATAGTGTTATTTCTATTAATGCTAATATTACTGTAATAGACTGGAATATATACTTTTTATTTTTCACTTAGGACTCCAGATAGACTTTTCCTAGATAATTACATGAGGGCGCGAGGAATTGTACTCATGATTGCTGCATGATGAACATAATTTTTAAGTTCTTCATCATGCAGCTGACTTATAGAATAAATAATATTTTCAATAAGTCACCTGTCTCCAAATTATACTTTCCAAGTTAGCATATCTGAGAGTCGATTTTGCTTTCAATCTCTCTTAGCTAAATTACGTTAACTGACCACTGAAAAACTGGCCCTAAATTAGATAGGTAATTGCCAAATATACAGGGTTATTCAGAACTTATCCATAATAAAATTTGGGGATGTTCAACACGCATGTACAAATGTGGTAGTGCAAAAAAAATTTTTTTTGGAGCGTTCTGAAAACTATTTTAAAATTTTTAATTGCACGCCGTTGGATACTGGTCCACTGTAATGGAGTTACCTTGGGACTGACAATGAAAACTGGCGATGTCACATATAGCACGAAAAAACTTCGGAAGTTCTGAGAGTATACCGACACCCGGCGCAAAAAAGATTTACAGCGTTTTTACTTTAAAATAAACTGAAAGATAGATAGATGTGACCAAAATGACGTGTCTTTAAAATGAATAAAATTTTGTTACACTAATTTTGAAGAATTGCGCTACTTGATTACTAGGTATTAGAAACATGAAATTTATAAAAAATTTGCACATACCTACAAAAGCTGTTAGAAATTTTATCCCTCGACTTGTACACACATTTGGGCACGCCTTATCCAATTTTGCCGCACTAAAGCGAATGTTCCTCCTCGTTGCTGATCTTGTAAATAAATAAGAATCATGTCGATTCACTCAGCATTACTGTACACATGAGCCATTTTGAAAATTTTAAAGTTTAACACTCCTACGATAAATAAAACAACAAACAACAGTACTGACTTCTTGTTTCTAATGTACCTAGTACCTAGGCTGGGCTGACCTCGTTTTGTTTAGGTACCACCGGCACTGAAAGAGCGACACAGATAGACAATAGAGATATTATCCCCACTCCAATTCTATTCGCTCGGTCTTGACCAGGCGTTCGAGGTACAAAAACTTGTTTACTTTTTTTATAGAAATGTGGTATATCAGATGTCGTTGAAGTACAGTTGCCCATCAACGTAGTCCTTTATAATGGTATAACTTTTAACATTGTTTACAGGAAATCCAAAGACTTTTATTATAAATTTTTTTGGTGATATCGATTTCTTATTTAAGGATGCACATATCCTCAAAGTTTTAGAGATAAGTTCTGAATAACCCTATATAAACTAAACAAAATATAAAATAAAATATAAACGAAATAAAAAAGCATGTTTTTATTAGTGACACATTACTTGCCATTTTATGACACTAGCGAGATTTTATGTCATAATTTACATCTGTGATCTGAAAAGTTACTTAGATGGACAAACAAATTTTTCTCCTTAATGATCCAACGCGGTAGGTATATTTGCTTCGTAACGAATGTGATAATTAAATTATTTTCCGCATAAATTAGCAGTTCGACTGGATAATCCAGAGGATTACATAAGAACTGACGCTAAATTAATTATAAAATTGATGATGTAATAAAACGTAGCGAACAAGAAGGCTTATTTTCCTGACAATGTTAAAACCATGAAAAGAGAGTAGTATGGTGGATTTAACCATTCCCCTCTGATTGACGGTTAAATTAAATCGGTGGAAACAAACAAAACAGAGTAAAATGTGGTAAAACTCAATACTGACTTCAAAATATTTTTATATACCTACATAGACGATTTGTTATACGTCAGTTCCCATGTTTCACTTCACGTTTTATTTTTAAATTGACAAAACATTGTATCTAATTTTGAGGATAGATATATTAATGAATTTATGCAAAACGTCTACAAAATCCACTTGTATGAAATAATTCAAATGATAGTATTTTCATAATTTTTCATCTCAGATTCTGAACAACTGTGAAAGCAATTGATCGTTACTTGTTGCTTGTTGTTGTTTAGGTAGTATTTAGTTGTTTCAAATATGACGAAAATGTCATACTTCAGAGCACAGCAAAATACTTTAGCTGTGAAACTGTAAATTTATTTAAAATTAATATCGTGTATAAACGTAGCGTTTTTCTCAAGGAAACGATCTAAGGTCGTCGAGTTACAGAATCTAGGTGTAAACAGATTATGCAAATAAATTGAAAATGTAACAACAGGATTGCATACAGGCATCTATTGATTTGTTATTCCAACGTATGTGTACAGTATAAAGTATTTTTCATCAAGTATTTTCCAGTCCTCCCAAAGATAATAATGAAATTGTTGCTTCCAAATAGTAGGAGATATTTTTAATAAGGGGCAATCACAGGAAACGTTGATAGAGATACAGGTAAAATAATAACAATAATCGTTTCGTAATTTTACTAGTTCTCACACAGTACCCCCTGAGAAGGTAATGAAATATTAATTGGGCCTAAGGATAGGTACTTGAACATATTTAGAGTTATATCACGATTAGTAATACCTAATACTTAAAAGGAAATCGTTTCCTAAATTTTTAATACTTATGGTAGCGACTTAGCAACGATCCCACGGTTAGTACTTTGATGGGTGACCGTACAGGGAACACTTGCGATTCCTGTCTACACCCTCTAGTGGCCTGTAACTTCGTTGAATTCATAGAAGCTATACAAACCTGGGCGAGGTTTGTGTAAAAGAAATACCATCCCTCGGGGAGGTTGTAAAGCCTATTCCAGGTATTTAGTTGTTCGTCTCCTGAGATCGATGATTGGTCTAACTCATGGAAATAGATCAACGTTACCTAAATAGCAACAGCAAAAAAACTTGAATGATGGAAAGTTAGATTAGATGAAATTAATAACAATCACTAGACTGAATTTAATTCTGATTTGATATGATTTTTAAATGCTCAATGGATTATAGTGAAAATCGTAAATAATTGCTGAGTATGCTCTGTTATATTGAAACATTAAAATTCCACATAAATTAAACAAGCCCCAAATCCAAAGCCAAAGGTGTCCCGAAGGGTACACATTGAAAAAACACAAACAAACACCCCATACCCACCAACATTGCTAGAGTCAGCGCTGAGGAGATCAAAATAGCCTCTAGTTCCGAAACTCCCAATAGTACTGATTACCAGTAGGCCAATTATAGAACGGAATCAGGAACAGTAGACCAATAGGATGATCAACAGTAACTGGCAATTTCGGAACTGTTGGAATCGTCACACATTTTTAATGTATGGAAGTTATTTTGGAAAATGTTGGTTACAGACAACTTGACAGCAATTGTTTGTTGATCAATAACACTGATCATTGAAATCGACAAAACACTCAAAAGATTGGTAGGGTTTATTTTTACTGATGCTGCATGACCTTGTTTGGCGCAGTACTTAGTGTCAGTAACTTTTTATCCTCAATACATGATGCCCCATGTAAATGGTGGGAAGATTACACTACTTTTAACACTGAACAGTAAAATTGGTACAATACTGATGCTACTGACAGTATCACAAAAATTTATCGAACTCAACTATCATTTGTATGATGGTGGTTAATGTATTTCAAAGTATTTAAACGGTTTTGTGATATTTTTATATTATTTCGTATTTTAGAAGGTATTTTGATTTCCCAGTATTAAAGTAGGTAAAATTTGCCACGTTCATGTGCTTAGTATGCTGAATGCACATAATCGTAGGTACGAACTAGCAGCTGCTTGGTCCTTGTATTTTTAGAATATGACATTTCCATTCTCCAGTTTCTATTTCTATGGAAAAGTACTGATGGGGAATTATGGAACGTGAGGTAGAAGAATGCTGCCACAACATCTTCTAAGCCATATTCTACGCGTTATCAAGGCTGTAAAATATGGAAATATAGACCAATAAATATAAAAACCTTTTGAGAGAAAAATTTATATATTCAACAGTACGTATTTTGTGGTATGTTTTAAAATAGATCGAAAAGCATGTAACTGCCCTAATCTTCCAAGTATATCTCAACAGAAACCAGTTTGCTCTACTTTTTCAATGTAAAAGATGACCGGAACAATTGTAGAAAACCTTGTAAGCTCTCTGAGTAGTCACAGTGAGCCCAAACCGATCAACATAGAATGTTTGTAGGGCACATGTGAAGTGAAATTAAATAATCAATATAAAAGAGGAGGTATTAGTACCATAACAGATACAGAAGAAATAAAATAAGCCAATACACACCTATTGACGGAAAATATGTGAAAATTGGACAGAATTTATTTATCTAATACTTAGGGTAGGCAGTCTAGTACCTAGACTTGGGGATGGATAGTTGTCTTCTCTAATTCTGACTCTGCCTTAACTTCCAATATTCTTGATTTAATTTAACCCTCTCAACCAAGGCTGCTGAATATATGCCTACCTCAACCGAGCTGTGTAATTACGGCGATTGTGATCTTATATCTTATTAAAATATATGTAAAAAATATGTAAATGTATAGGCACATTACAACTAGCACGTTAGTCTTACATAACCAGAGAATTAGTAAAATCGATTAATTAATCTCGACAGAAAATGTTTTGTTCTTAACCTTTACAAACATAATTTTACCAAATTTTCCATTCCAATGATATCATTAATGTTTATCCGAAATTACAGTATTAGATATAAATTGTATTATTTATATGAAATATAAGTAACGAGTAATAACAACAACAAATTCTTGTGTTATTATTGTGTTGTGGCGTTATGTGGAAAACTACGTCAGTGTTAGCTTCAGACCAAGGTTCCAACCCTCTTCAAGAAACAAATTCTTTGCAAATCTGTAATTTCTATTAGCAACCTACATCTTAGTCAGGCATTGCCAGTATCCAGCAACGTTTCAGTTGCTTTATTTGTAAATTTTTTTACCAATTTATGAATTTTATAGTACCCAATATTATTTGTTGTCTTTAATATCTTATTTAAGTGATTGTGCACTTTGTAGGGGTAGATTATTTAAACTTCTAAGCTTGATTAAAGAGTAGAGGTGTAAAGTTTCATTTTTAATTTTCGAATTGTAACATTTATTCACATGCATTTTTTTTATAGTGATACGATGGACGATGATTCCGACGATAAAGATTCTAAACGGTAAGTCAGTGGAAATACATTGCACATATAAATATATGAGTAAAAATATTTATATTTGATAGGAAATCAAGGAACTTAAGTGAGAAAAAAAGAAGGGATCAATTTAACCTTCTTGTAAATGAATTAAGCTCAATGGTCTCAACGGGTGGTAGGAAGATGGACAAATCTACTGTTCTCAAATCCACCATTTCTTTTCTGAAAAACCATAACGGTAAGTATCAAAATACACAGTAAAAAAAGACAAATGGTAAAATTACTAAATGGTAATCGTAATTTTCTGCAGTGTTATTTTTAACACGAACTGGGTAGTATAATAACTAAACCTTTAGAACTCATATTACACGAACGATATACCCGCAAGTTTGTAGAAGTACTCATAAATTGTAGTAAAATTTACAAAACCCTGTGTTAAAAATGAATCAATCCGCCATAAATACGGAATAATTACACTGTGAATAATTAACTATTACACATTATCTTGTAAAATTTACTGTGTTAAATTACTTTTATGTAATGTAATAATACACCGATATGTCTATCACTGCCAAGTGTGGACTATATACACACTGATGAGTGTGGATTCAGTGTTAAAATCAGTCGGATTTTTTTACTGTGTATAGTGATGTCTACACAGTGCGTGACTACTCAGAATTTCTGAAAGCTTACTTTGATTTAGATACAAGGGTTTTCGAGAATGCTCTCTTCAAATAAAATATTGACGTCCTCGTGGCAGTTATAGCGGAAGTTGCCTATAACGTTATTTTAAGTATGACACCCTGTATAATTTTACAGTTTTGGATTCTATGCATGATTTCAAAGGTACTTTCATGAGACTTCCCTATATGAAGTCAAATGAACTCAAATACTGTTCGGGATTTTTCAGTAGTTTTCAGAAAACTAGTTTTTTATTGCTGAAGTAATGACCACCTATTTCTTTATATCGTGAAAGCTAAACTGGTAATATTTGGAAGGGATAATTGCGAATAATTTCTATAGATACATTAAAAAAAATAATTTTACAGGGTGAATTCTAGGGTCTAAATTTCAATCCCCTAAAAGTAGATTTTTTTAATGGAACGCCCTGAATATTTTTCAAACTGTGATGTGGAATTTTATTCTCAATCAATGCATATTACCATTGTATATACCTAGTTTATACAATAAAGGGTGTCCCAAGATAATGTGACACGTTTTAATGGCATAACTTCAAGGCAAAATGAGATAGCGACGAGAGGTTTTCACTGGTGCTCTTAAGTTTACAAATAGTTTTTTTTTGTCATTACCAAAAATTATATGAAATTGTTTTTTCAAACTTATCTTCAATTTTTTTATATTTTCAAATTTATAACCTGTTTATAAACAGGAAGATGACCTAAAGTTCCTTTTTTTTTAAATAGCACACCCTATATATTACATTTTCAGAAAGCCCTTCTAAAGACAAGTTCAATGATATATGATAGATCTGACCCCCACCGTTTCGTAGTTATTGAGAATTATATCTTCAGGAAATTGCCAATATTAAAATCGTGCTAGAAAAGTTAATAATTAAGTCGTACTATTTGGATTGAGATTAAGTTAGTTATACTTAACTATACATATAAACTCCACATAGTTAGTCAAATTTTAAGATAAATTTGACTGCAGAAATATTTTTACTTTAACTTCCCAGTCGTTAGTTTTGTCTATAAATTTAATTCGTTTGTTTCAACGTTTGTGAAAAACAAAAAATTTAAACGTAATAAGTAATAAATATGTGCAAAGTACAAGTTCAATTCATAATAATTGCCTTATCGCAATAAAGATACATGTGGATAAATAGAAATTACATCACAAGTACAGGGTGGGCAAATAAGAGAGAACGCCGGCTGTATCTCGGAAACCGCTTATCGGAGAATTTCCGGGAAAAAATTTTAATAGTAAATATGGCCAAAAGATGTCGCTGGAAATTATTTTCAAGTTCCTGAAATGACCGCTAGGGGGCATAACGTCCATGGCCAACTAGAAAAATGAACTTTTCTCGAAAATTTACCTAATAAAGTAGTACCGGAAATAAGTAAATATTAATCTAGAGGAAATTTGAAACTTTTCTGTGCAACTCATTTTTTTCTATCTTTTAAAATAAAATAGTGGGGGGGCGCCAAACTTTCTTTCCTTTAAACGTTAATAACTCGGCTCAGAATAAACCGAATCTAACAAACTTAGTCTCATTAGAAAGAGCTTTTTTTTATACATATTTAGACTCATGAAAGCTGGTTTTGTTACTTTTATTATAGCCGCTAGAGGGCGCTGTCTGCCAACATAACAAATATGGCGGATTTTCTAGAAAATTTCAAATGGCAAGGTATATTTATTGTCACATATTTAAATAAAGGACAAAAATCCCTAAAATTCAGTGAAAACCGCAGCTTTCTATCTCATTCCTAGCGGAAGATATTACCAAAGAATTGCAACTGGAGATTTGTGATGTAGCCTGTAGCATTTGTGATGCACCTTAGCATTCAAAATGGACTCGTGATAGCTTATTATTAATAAAATATAAGAAAAAAAACTGTTACGGAACTGAAAAGTCGTTAGTGTTTGTAATATTTTCAAAAAATATAATAAGAGATAAAAGTAAAAATTATAAAAATTTGAGACAAATTTAAACTGATGCGGCAAAAGTTAACTTTGTAAATGTAAACTTTGTAAACTTAAACTTTTTTGTAAATGTAACTTTCCTGTTCATATCTTTATGAAATAATGTTGTGGTCCTGAAAACGACTGATTTATTTGGGGACGTGATGCTCAATGGCCTCTCAAATGTTCAAAATGTCGCCCATCGTTTTGAATACACAGTTACAACAACTGTTCTTGGGTAGACGAAACCCGGCTAGGTATTATATTAAACAAGTTGAAAATGAAATTGATTACATCTATCTATTCTATGGATCCCCGATTTGACCTGTATGGACTTTTATTTATGGGGGCGATTAAAAAAACTAATTTACGCAATGAGGCTTGCCGCCACAAGGGAAGTGATGATCGAACGTATTAAGGTGTATTCCCGTGCCAGAAGTGGAAACTGCAGTTTTATCTACCCAAAAACGGTTGGAACTGTGTATTGAAAACGATGGGTGATATTTTGAACATTTGAGAGACCCTTGAACATCACGCCTCCAAATAAATCAGTCGTTTTCAGGACCACCACATTATTTCATAAAGAATACATTTACAAAGTCAGCATTTGCCGCATCAGTTTAATTTGTTTTAATTTTTTTATACTTTTAAACTTTTACTTTTATCTCATATCATATTTTTTCAAAAAATTACAAGCACTAACGAATTTTTAGTTCCGCAACAGTTTTTTTTTCTTATATTTTATTAATAATAAGCTATCACGAGTCCATTTTGAATGCTAAGGTGCATCACAAATGCTACAGGCTACATCACAAATCTCCAGTTGCAATTCTTTGGTAATATCTACCGCTAGGAATGAGATAGAAAGCTGCGGTTTTCACTGAATTTTAGGGATTTTTGTCCTTCATTTAAATATGTGACTATAAATATACCTTGCCGTTTGAAATTTTCTAGAAAATCCGCCATATTTGTTATGTTGGCCGACAGCGCCATCTAGCGGCTATAATAAAAGTACCAAGACCAGCTTTCATGGGTCTAAATATGTATAAAAGAAAGCTCTTTCTAATGAGACTAAGTTTGTTAGATTCGGTTTATCCTGAGCCGAGTTATTAACGTTTAAAGGAAAGAAAGTTTGGCGCCCCCCCACTATTTTATTTTAAAAGATAGAAAAAAATGAGTTGCACAGAAAAGTTTCAAATTTCCTCTAGATTAATATTTACTTATTTTCGGTACTACTTTATTTGGCAAATTTTCGAGAAAAGTTCATTTTTCTAGTTGGCCATGGACGTTATGCCCCCTAGCGGTCATTTCAGGAACTTGAAAATAATTTCCAGCGACATCTTTTGGCCATATTTACTATTAAAAATTTTTCCCGGAAATTCTCCGATCAGCGGTTTCCGAGATACAGCCGGCGTTCTCTCTTATTTGCCTACCCTGTACAATCCATTTTTAAAATGTTTGAACAGTTCACAAATAGGAGCCAAATTTTACTGTTGGTAATCTGATACTGAGAGTAATAGATTGCCAACAGAAAAATTTGACTTAAATTATCTTTTGGGAATATTTTTATCTCCTAGCTTTTAACTAGTGTTTTGAGAGGCTATGAAGTAACCGTTCTACAAAACCACAGTAGGTACCTATATAATATTTTATTGGGAAGAAGTACAACTTATTTCTAAATATACAAAAAATAAGTACTATGCATGTATATAAAAGTTCCGAAAAACTATTCTATAGAAATGATAAATGGCAAAATCAATAAAAACTTTAAAATAAAATTTGAAATTAGTTATAATAATTATTAGTTTAATCGTAATTATAGATATTTCAAAGTGTCTAATTAGAAAGGCTAATTTATAGGTACTTCTTCATTCATTAATTGTTTGTCAGTATACAAGGTGTATAAAAGTAATAATATCGCAAGATGAAACTGTCCAGAACTATTCTGTTATCTAATTTTAATAATACAAACTTTTTTAGAGATTGCCGTTCGATCTCGCATAAACGAAATTCAAGAAGACTGGAAACCTACTTTTCTAACAAATGAAGAGTTTACCCATTTAGTTTTAGAAGCCGTCGATGGTTTTATTATGGTATTTTCCTCATCTGGTCATATTTATTACGCTTCAGAAAGTATTGCCTCTCTACTAGGTCACTTACCGGTAAGTATTACCTACTTGAATATTTATTTGTTTCTGCGCCGCCATCTCGAATATTGCATTAGTCTCGTTTAAAAAATCATAAGAAACTATGTTAAATTTCTAAATAAAAGTTTTTTAAGCCGCGTATATATAGGTAATGATGTTGGGAACTGTTATCTCAATTTTCGGTTTTCTTTCAACTTTGAAGTATTGAGGTTTTCATGACGATTGAATAAGTTTGCTTATAGAAAATGAGCGGGATTCCACAGATTGATTTTCAAGTAAAAGTTTAATTTGATCTTTAATATTATTGATTCTCCATTTATGCTTATTATGCTCCCGTTTGACATTTTTTCTGTACCTCAAACCTATGCGACTAATTTAAAAGAGGTGCTAATAGCCATGTTCCAGCAGGAATCACAAATTAGTCAGATCCAATCAAATCATTCCAAATCAGTCAGCAAATTGTTTTCAACCAATTACAATCCTTCCAACTAGTTGGTGATTGCTGCTGCAATAGACATAATGCCTCTACAGTATATCATGTAAAACTGTATTTTCTACTGATTGATAGATATCAAGCTTCCCATTTTAATACTTATTTGTGTTATTAATAATTTTTATGAAAATTTCACACTTACATGTATCAGCCAATTAGAAGATTTGTATTTGTTTGGTTCAACACAGACAATTTCCGGAAATTATCTCTCCTCCTTCAGGCAGGAGGAGATCAAGGATTGTTAACTGTTTACAGGATTGCTCGATCGCTCAATTTTGTCATCCGCCTTTCTGACGTCATCGAAGATCTATGTAATCGAATTGTCGAAATATACCTATTTTGTGTTTGTTATATTTCACATTTGCAAAAGAATTTTCGTATTTGAATGATTATTAATATTATTATTTATTAAAGTTTGTAATAACAGTATAAATTGTACCTATTTCTACAAGTTCGAGATCTTTGGATCTTTGACGACGTCACTATTATGGATTACATTGTAGTATAGGGATCGAGCAATCCTGTAAACAGTTAACAATCCTTGGGAGGAGATCATTACAGCGGAAACTTTTTGACAGCCAAAACCATCTATTAGGTATTTTGACATTTTGTGTAATCATTATTCTTTAAAGGATGTACTTAGGCTATATACCTACTTCAATTGAAAATATCAAGAGGGAATAATAAGAAATGTAATTGCACAACAATTAGGTGACTGAACTTGGAATTCCTTAGTCACTTCTTCTTTTTCAGAGGGGAATAACACATCACTTGATCATGATCCAAGCTTATTAAAGCTCGATGTTTTATAAAGTATATGTAATATTTTGAAACAATTTAGTTTTGACCCAACTAACAGTTTATATTTAGCATAGAGCTGAAGAAGTTATTGTTTTATCTAAGTCTTGCCATGAAATGATAAGCCTGACATTTACAAATTACAAATTTATTTACAATTTATTTACAAATGACATTTTCAACAGGCAATAAAAAATTGAAAAAAGGCATAGTTAAAAGAATGCAAAATGAAAAAATTAAAATAATTGAAAAACATATACATACATTAAAAAGTAGCACTCTTAACCAACGTTTCTCCTACATTTTTCTAACCATTCCGCTGAAATGCATATAATTGTGTTTGCACAATCTGAATTTCTTATCTAATGTTACAAAGACATATTTGCTTTACTTTTAAATATTAAAATGTTCCTCCGAGTTATTACGGAAAAAAACAGTTGAATATATTGAAAGAACGTAAAAATGCCACCTACATCTGACTATTTTGAGACAAATATAAGGAAGTATTTTTATGCTTTAGGTTTCACGATGGAAAGGAAAATGTCTCGGGTTTCCATTAGTTCTTTTAAATATACAAAATGTTTGTGATTATTAATAGCCATTCTTACTGAAAATATTCTGTATAACCTTTCTGTAACCTACTGCAAAATGGTAGTAACCTCAATAGTAAAGGCCAAATTTCAAAAATTACAAAAATTAGAGAAAAATGTGCTGATAGGCATAGTGGGTACGCCCATATTATCTCTTTAATTTATAAAAACAGAATTCATAATGAATTAGTATGTTACATATGGTTTCCTACTTTTCCTTAAGGTATTGAGAAAAATACACTTAAGATCTTTTTCATATTTGTGGCATTGTTTAATTACTCTTATTTATTTGGGTATTATCCCAAAAATAATAAATAAATAATTACAGTCATACTATTATGTACGTCAGTCAAACTTAAAGTTTTGATAACGAAAAAGGATGTTTTCGATACGTAAACGTTTTTAAGTGATGTGTTTAATGTTATATAGTGTTAATCTGCTTTTTAGTGTGAGATTTCTTGATTACATATTTTTAAAGAAACCAATCTTTGACTGATCCGTCGGCGCAGAGGTTGATTATTTTTTTATAGTTTTCATTGGTGGCATAATACCCAAATAGATGAGTAAATAAAATGTGTTTTCAATGGGAAAACCACCACAAGAAATATTATAAATTAAATTGCATAAAACTTTTGGGATATAAATATTTCAATACTTCTTTAATTTAAAACTCATATCATATGACATCTAAGTACCTACCTATTACATGTGTCATTTTTTTATAGTTTTTTTATTATTTCTCAGGAATTGACAATCACCATCCTAGAGAAACTTTCTTACAACATATACAATGTAGTGCACAAGTATATTTTGGTTTTATTTTCAGAGTGATGTGCTCACTATGACTATATATGATTTGGCGAGCGAAGACGAACAAACTAACCTATATAACCTGTTGCTCAGTCCGTCCGACGAAGAGAAACAAGTAGTCTTCTCCTGCCACCTGCGCCGAGGGGGTCCCGACGCCCAAAACCCTCCCACGTTTGAGCTGGTGAACTTTGTAGGATATTTCAGTAAGTAATTTTTGGTAAAACCATTGACTCTACACACGTAATTCGAATGCTCAGAAAATGCTGATTGTAGTAAAATGTGGCTCTGAGAACTAGGTATCTTCTAAGAAACGTCAGCGCTGGAATACCAGCGACGTATACATGTAGATATGTATATGTCCCTGGTAATATACAAGCTGCAAAACATCCCCTAAGAAGAGGTGTTAGTTAAACAAAAATTCAAGAGGTTATTCCTTGGACTATTCTAAGGATATTTTATCCTTTGATGATTTTTAAAAAAGCACTTTGTTGCGAAGATATAGGGCGAACAAAAATTTTAAACAAATAACAATTTATTACTGAAAATTACATATAACATTTCTGAACCTACAAGAATTGTCAAAATGGCTACCTCCAGCTCGGATGCAACCATCCAATCTTCTCCTCATAAACTCCTGAACTCTTTCAAAAACACCAGGGTCGCTTCTTATTGAGTTATACCCAGCAATTATCCGAACTCTTAAATCGTCCACATCTTCCACTGGCCTGGTATAAACTAATGACTCTAGATGGCCCCATAGGGCCATCTAAAGCTTAAATCCCCCTGGAAATAATCCAGGGGATTTAAGTCCGGGGATCGAGCAGGCCATACGTGAGGTCCACCTCGACCAATCCAGCGATCTCCGTATGTTGCTGTTAAAAACTCTCGAGCAACTACACTAAAATGAGGTGGTGCACCATCAGGCATAAACCACATTGCCTGTCTTGTAGCCGATGGTACATCCACCAAAAACTGAGGTAGCATTTGTTCCAAAAAGTTGCTGTATACTTCGCCGGTAAGTCTCCTGGTAGAAGTACCGGTCCAATTAGCCAGTCCCCCACAATTCCAACCCAAACGTTCAACGAGAACTGATGTTGAAACCGATCTTCACAAATCTCATGTGGATTTTCGTCAGCTCATACGTGGTTATTGTAGAAATTCCTTATTGCATTTCGCGAGAAACTGGCTTCATCGGTAAAAAGAATCAGTGTAAGTAGTTGAGGAATTTCAACCAATGTGTGCAAAAGCCATTGACAAAATGCAATACGTGGAGCAAAATCCGCAGGAAGAAGTGCCTGAACGCGTTGAATGTGGTATGGGTACAACAAATTATCTCTCAGAATTTTCCAAACTGTCCAATTACTTACATTCAAAGTATTTGCAATTTTTCGCGTAGAAGTACCTGGATCTTCTTCTATCATGTCCAGCACATTCTCTTCTACGTCTACCGTTCTTACAGTCCTTGGCCTTCCTGGTCCTCCACTTTGCTTCAATGTTCCCGTTTCTCGAAGACGTTGATGAATTCTTTAAAAGATTTTCCTATCGGGAGCAATGTGGTTAGGAAATCGTTCAATGTACAGTCGCCTAGCTTCTAATGCGTTGCCATCCATAAATAGTCCATAAATAAAATGCATGTCAGCCATTTCGGCATTCGTATAGCGAGCCATAATAGAGGACTTCACTAACAACCGTTTACACGTCAACTAGCCAAACGTCAATCTTAACAAATGCGACACATACAAACTACAAAAACATAAAAAATAATCGCTCCGAAGTATCACGGGATATTGGTAAGAAAAAACAACTCCTTTTTCTTACATGTCCTTTACTTGATACGTCCAGTGTAGTACGCCATACTTTTATTTCACCTTGTTGAGATTATTTAGGAAGTATACAGATTGTCTAAATTAAGCACAGTCACTTGAAGGTAAAAACAGAATTTAATTGAAGAGAAAGAGTAGAAACAAAACATACATAGAATTACAGAGCGTCTGGTCTGTTGAACAAGTAGGCGAGAACTAGGGACCTTAAAAAAGCATTCAAATAAACCAGAACAGTTGTTATTGCTTACAACTTTTATTAAGGGCTCAGGCTATTCCGAGAAGTAACTCTTCAAATATTAGATCCTAACCATATACCATATAACATCTGGTTTGCTTGTTTGCCCTTTTAGGTGACACAAAAACTAAACTAAACAGAAATATATATAATATCCTGAATATAAATACAGATATACAGAGTGTATAAAAGATGGTCGTTTTTAACACTCCCACTTATTCAGGATATTCCAAAACATTTTGAAACACAAATTTCAAGCAAATTTTTACTCAAAGGCTTGGTCAAAAAATCAGCCATTTGTCTTTTAGTTTCTACATACAACACTTGAACTTTACCACTTTCACAAACTTCACGCAAGAAATGAAAACGAATGTCTATGTGCTTCGTCCTCTTGTGAAATTCCGGATTGTGAGCGAGCTTAATCGCAGATTGATTATCCACGCTGATAGTGATTGACTCCTGGTCCATTCCAACTTCAGATAGCCAAGAATGAAGCCAAAGAGCTTCCTTAGTCCCAAGTGCCAAAGCCATATACTCGGCTTCGGTAGTTGATAATGCAACCACACTTTGTCTTTGACTTGACCATGTGATTGGACCATTTGCAAACATAAATATATAGCCACTAGTCGACTTCCTGGTGTCAATACACCCTGCGTAATCGGCATCTGTATAACCATGAACACAGGCATTGGTGGATTTACTATACACAATTGAGTAGTTCTCAGTCTTTTTTAAATATCTGAGAATTCGCTTAACAGCTTGCCAATGTTCATTTCCCCAACTATTTAAAAAACGACTCACCTGACTCACAGCGTACGATATATCGGGTCGGCTTACCGTAGCCAGAAAAATTAATGAACCTACTGCTTCACGATAGGGTTCATTTCTTGTGGATTGGGATGTCGCAGTCGCTTGATTAACTGGGGCCTGCAGGTGGAGTCCAGGTTCAGCGGGAACACTCACGGGTTTGGCTTGATCCATGTGAAATTTCCGGAAAATCTTTTTCACATATTGTCTTTGATGAATCATAACAGAATGATTCTCGCGATCACGTTCAATTTCAAGTCCCATAAATAATTTTGCGTCAGTCACCGTGATATCAAAACTTTGTTTTAAATTTAACAGCATGTCCGAAACTAAGTCCCCTGATGTCGAGAAGATGAGACCGTCGTCGACATATAGGGCCAAATAGATTGCAACACTATTTACATTGCCAACAAATACACATGGATCACTTTTTAATTTGTTTAGATTAAAACTAGTCAGAAAAGTAACAAACTTTTTATTCCAACAGCGCGGAGCTTGCTTTAAACCATATAGGCTTTTATTTAATTTTCCGACACTGTAGGGCTCTCTAGAGTCTTCAAAACCACGCGGTTGTTTTATATACACTGTTTCATCAAGTTCGCCGTAAAGAAACGCCGTTTTCACGTCGAACTGTGCAATTTCAAAGTCTTTTTCTGCAGCTAGAGCAAGTAATAGACGGATAGAGTCATATCTCACTACCGGGGAAAGTGTATCGTAATAGTCGATGCCTTGTTTTTGTGTAAAACCTCTAGCCACCAACCGAGCCTTATAACGCGTCGCGTTTCCGTCCGTTTTCACACGAAATACCCACTTAGTGTCGATCACTTGTGCATTTTTCGGTTTTGGCACAAGTTTCCAGTTACAATTTTTCCGATGAGCCTCTATTTCTTCCTGCATAGCCTCTTTCCACCTGTCGGCATCTTGTTGGTTTATTGCCTCTTCATAAGTTTCCGGTTCAACTACAGAGCAATAAACAGCAGGTCCGTAGTAGTCCGGTCTTCTTAAGTTTTCACGATTACGTAACCGCGGCAGTTCAACGTCCCTATTTTCAACCTCTTCTAATGCTTGGGGTTCGAGGTTTTCATTTTCAGGTATATTTTTAGAAAACAATGGTATAACCGCAATGGATTCATTCGGATCGTTTTCAGTCATCCTAATTTCATCAAAAATCACACTTCTGCTAATATATACTTTCCGGGTGCATTTATCCCATAATCGATAATTTTCGGAATGACCCTCGTAGCCAACGAACACTAATTTTTGACTTTTTGCATCCCATTTCTTTCTTCTTTGAGCTGGAACAGACATATATGCAGTTGAGCCAAAAATTTTTGTGTGTGTTAGTAATGGTTTTCTTCCAAACCATTTTTCAAACGCACTAACACCATTTTCTATAGGTAAAACTCGGTTTAAAATATATGCTGCTGTATTAATGGCCTCTGTCCACAATTCTGTCGCAACATTTTTGCCAAGTAACATTGATCGAGCTGATTCAACCAATGTTCTCATTTCGCGCTCGGAGCGGCCGTTTTGCTGTGGTGTATATGGAGCAGATTTTTCATGAATTATGCCTTTTTGTTCTAAAAATTCATTAAATTCATGATTCACATATTCAGTACCGTTGTCACTTCTCAAAGTTTTTATATGGTTTCCAGTTTGCTTTGTCACAAGAGCTTCAAAAATTTAAAATTTTTCCAGTACTTCAGACTTGTGCCTTAAAAAATAAACAACTCTGTAACCTGTACAATCATCCTTAAATAGAACAAAATATCTAGAGCCCCTCGGTGACTCTACGCTCATGGGTCCGCATACGTCCGAATGAATCATTTCACCTGGGTTTACAGCCCTCGGTTCTGCTACTGAATGAAAAGGTTTCCTAGCTTGCTTCTCAAACTGGCATGCTTCACATAAAAACTTATCACTATTTGTATATTCTATATTATTAGTCTTACTAACAGATTTTACAACATCTATGTTTACATGTCCAAGACGTTCATGCCACAGCTGAAGTGAGTTCTTTGTAACTAAATTACAATCAATCGACGAACTTATGCGGAAAAGCATTTTCCATAAATTGTTGCTACGTACCCCAACGCAAGATAAGTTTCCGTATTTGTCGCGAAATTCACAACTGTCTTGACTCGAGCTATACTTGAAACCACGGTCGGTCATTACTCCCACTGAAAATAAACTCCTCTTCAGTTCAGGAATATATAATACGTCGTTGATAGTACGATTTTTCCAGTCACCATTGACAAGGGTTTGAATGTCGATGTTGCCTATCCCAGCAGCTTGAATTATTCTATTATCAGCCACTTTTACAGATACCGACTGTTCTAGCGGTCTAAGTTCCTTAAACCAGTCCTTTCTAGCTGTCATGTGAACTGTGGCACCAGAATCACATATCCAATCGGACTGGTCTTCTGTAGAACTAGCTAGACAAAGTTCTGAAATATCGCAGATATATGCTGATTCTCCTGAAGATCCGCCGCGACTTTGATTCTGCTTCTGATTTGCAAGTCGTTTCTTGCATTCGCGTGACCAATGTCCTTTCTCATGACAAAAATTACACTTCGTCTTCTTCTTCAAATCTGCAATGTTTCTATTTTTACTTTGTCGTCCCATTTGATTTTTGTTTAAATTATCCAGCTTCATCTGCAATGCTTCAACCTTTAAAGCCAAGCTTGAGTTTTCGTCTTCGCTAGCAGACATTCGCGTTTCTTCTTTAAGCAGCCTAGCAACCAACTTATCAAAGGTTTGCATTTCTGGAGAAACCGAATCCCAGGCAGTTCTAAAGGAATTGTATTTTTCAGGCAAACTACTGATTGCTTTGGAGCAAATTGCACTTTGACTTATGTTTTCCCCAACGTCAGTTAACTGCTTAACCATTGCTTCAATATTAGATATATGAGCAGCAATTTTTAAATTGGAAGGCATGCGATACTCATGAAAGCGTTGCCACATGAGTTCTTTCGAAACTTCAGTCTTTTGCTCATGAATAGAGACTAATTTCGACCACATTTGAGCTGCAGTTGTACAATTTACTAAGTATTGCAGTTGTTCTGGGCAGATTGAGGACAGAAATATTACCTGTGCTCTAGAATCTTTCTTATCCCAGGTTTTCCATTCCTCGGTAGTTCGGTCCGCTGGCTCAGTTGTTTTATTATTAACAATATCTTGCAAATCCTCGGATTTGAAAATAATGGACACGCTAAATTTCCACAATTGGAAATTTTTACCATTAAACTTGACAATGTGTCCAGCTGCTGCTGAGTTCTCTCGTACTGTTTCCATGTTTGTTTCGCACAAAACGTACTTCACACGCGTATTTTTCAAAAAAAGTCTTACGGTCACGTATACTGTACTTGCTGGAGTGATCGACGGCGCGGCGCACTCACAATTCACGAATTTAGGCAAACTCACGAAAAACAAAACAATCTGTATATTAGATACCTGGGCCCATAACCTGTTGAGATTATTTAGGAAGTATACAGATTGTCTAAATTAAGCACAGTCACTTGAAGGTAAAAACAGAATTTAATTGAAGAGAAAGAGTAGAAACAAAACATACATAGAATTACAGAGCGTCTGGTCTGTTGAACAAGTAGGCGAGAACTAGAGACCTTAAAAAAGCATTCAAATAAACCAGAACAGTTGTTATTGCTTACAACTTTTATTAAGGGCTCAGGCTATTCCGAGAAGTAACTCTTCAAATATTAGATCCTAACCATATACCATATAACATCTGGTTTGCTTGTTTGCCCTTTTAGGTGACACAAAAACTAAACTAAACAGAAATATATATAATATCCTGAATATAAATACAGATATACAGAGTGTATAAAAGATGGTCGTTTTTAACACACCTACATGAATAATGTGAAAAATACCAAAATTGGATTTGTTGAAAATTTTTTTCGCCCTATATCTTCGCGCTTTTTCAAAAATCATCAAAGGATACAATATCCTTAGAATAGTGCAAGGAATAACCTCTTGAATTTTTGCCGCATGTTTAACTAACACCCTCTATATTAACATGTTTAGATATCTTTGTCTATCTACTCGTTAACTTTCCTAGACAAGAAAGCAAAATTATAACTTCTTTGTGATCTTGAACCGTATTTTTCGTACCTGATGTTACTTACTTACGTAGGATATTAGACATTCTTTGTGGAATGTAAACATATTTATATAATTCACGTGAATGTAACTGCATATGCGTCCTATGATACAATGCACGTGCTGATTGGTCTTGCGATGGTGAAGGACATAAAAATGCATTTGTAAGGTTTTGCAGGTAATACTTTGCTATTATATTGCATGTATGCAAATATAAACTTGCCCATTATAGAATAGAAATTATATAAATTATGTTGTTATGCTATACCTACGTTATTAATTTTTCTAAATAAAAGACATCAGGGTTGGCTGTAAATAAAATTTTATGTGATCGATTTATATTACTGTTTTGTCTGATTTATAATTAATTCCTCTGAAAATCAGTAATAATATTTAATAATTATTCCTATATTGTGTAGCCATTTAATCTGACAGTGATTTTATGACAAGGATAAGATTTCAGAACGGGATACGTGGGTTGACTACCATAGACATAGTAATATTTGGTTACTTTAATGTAGTTTAACTTTTAGATGTTTTTATTACGCGTGGTATCTGTGACGGTCGAAATGTATAATTTGGATTAAAATTGGAAATTTTGTAAGTTCAATGTGAATAGGTATTATTATAATTACATCGAAAATTCAATTAATTAAATATTTTAGATAATTACATTTCCTGTTAAAAAATTATGTACAGGGTCATCACCTATATTTTGACTGAAAAATCTCCGTTGAAAGGAAAGTGTAAATTTGTTTTATTCATTTTTCAGTGATATTGTCGAAAAAATAATTGAACACCACTAAGACTGGTAAGAGGGGTATTGCCAAAATAGTGTACTTATAATCGTAATGTGTTAGAAAGATAATATCAATTCGTTCTTTACAGGAACTATGAATTCCTATGAACCCAGTTACTTATTACGGTAGGGTACACTCTTTTGGTTATATCTCTTTCATTCTTAGTATTAGATATTTATAATTTATCTATTTAACCACAACCACAAACAACAGTCGACTCCATCTAGATCAGCTGGGTCCCTACCTTAGAATAAGCAACAGTCAACACTAGACGCGCGACACACTGACCAGAACGGTGGCCATGTTATAGACAGTTTCTCATTTACATCGAGAAAACAATTTATGTTTTGTTTATTTTGGTAGTAGGTCATTTATAGTTGACCCTCCATCATCAAAAATGGCGATAAGGGTAATATTTTTGGTACTGTTTATTTTGAGTCCTTACATCAATGTCAACATTACATCTTAACGTGATATTATCATCTTAACCAGATATAATATAATCATCTTAATGTGATGTTTAATTGTTTTTTCTACATAATCAAAACTAATAAGAATATCGTAAATATTTACTATTTTTTCTTAAAGAAATGATAACCGACAAAACACAATTATCAAAACATAATAAAATGACCCATTTAAAATATATCAGTGATATGTTACTTAAGTTTTATCGTTTTATCTTATTTCAGGATCCGATGAAGATATGGTTCAGAGTGATAATAGATATAGTGGCTATTCAGGAGAAGCAGACACAAGGTAAGCCAGCTTAGAACTCTCAACCCCCTAACTTAATTAATGGTACCTAATTCTTGTTCGCAATATATGAGATTTGTTCTAACACTGGAACGATTTCTGCACGGTAATTTCAGTACATGCATGGTAAAAAGACAAAAAACTATTTGGACTTATCGAACGTTCGCAGTTAATTATTGATTTGTGGTTCTTTCTAATTCTATTTTCTTTTGAATACTTAATATCTAAACATTAGTTTGATAATTCAGACTTTTTATCAGGTAGCTATACCTACGGCTACCTATTGAAGGTGTTTAAAATATGAGTATGATTTAGAAGCTCTACTAATCGAAGTTTGTCAATACATACATCTCTGGTAAATAAATTTACTATTTACTTAGGTAGACAACTTCTCTACTTAGATACAACCAGATATATCCCCCAAGTATGTCCAAAAACCTTTCCAAATATCGCATTTCCTTTTATCAGTAGCTGCGAAGTTGATATCTGAGTTCAAAATCTCTATAGTTCTCGTGATTGTTTTTGGGAGATCTAATGATTTCGTGTTGGAAAAAACTAGATGTGTAAACCTCATCTGTTTCAAATAAGAATAAAAAATATGAGGCAAAAGCTAAAGACTTATAATAGTTATTTGTTTAATTAGTACAAAAATATATGTTTTTGGGACGAGTGAAAGGGTTGCCGGACGACTCGTAACAGAGGCCGGTAATTTACGGGTCTCGAAATAGTATATTATATACCAAAGGACTAAAGTGCATCATTAAATCCCGCGAGTAGGGTTTGTTGCCCGAGGGCAACAATTACTCAAGGGATTAAATCACTTTAGTCTCGTAGTGCATATATTTTATGCACTTTGGAAAAGTAATTAAAGGACAAAAAGAAAAACACCATTGGTACCATTGGTACCTACCTACTTTAAAATCCATCCAAAATCTTTAAGACCAGTTAAAAATAAACACTTGCCGCTAACAAATTTATTTGTCAAAACCGTGTCACATTGGTGAAAATTTTAAAAATGAATTTTGAAGAAGCCGCCGAAGAGGCTAATAAGTCAGTTGCTACCCCCAAAATCTCGGCATCTATATGATAAACAATATACAGACTTTAAAAAATGGTGAAACGAAAACGAAGCGTGAATAATTTCACAGAAGAATATGACTTTTCAAAAAACTCAAGGCCTCGTCGTTGTGGAGCCAGTATTCCATGATAAAGGTCTTGATGATTACAGAGACCGATACCGATAGTAGAAAGTACAGGAAACTTATTGCAAAACGGAAAAATTATGGTTATAAACGAAAAAAGTCGATGATTCTGGACTTATGTAAAATTAAAGATTCATTTTTTTATTTCAGTGCTTTATTTAAAAAATTATTTTGTAATAATGGTACAGTACTAAATAAATTAATAAATAATTTTGCTCCATAATTCAATATTTTCTTCCCCTATGGCAGGCTTAAACTCAAGATTAATTAATTCGAAGGCATTCATAATAAACCCTTTGAAAAAAATAATTAAAAAATATTGAGAGTTAAACAGGTTACACCTGTGAACTTTAATTGACCTATATACTGGGCACCGCCGTTTAAAATATCATCTGCTGAAATTCAGCCCAGCAGAGTACCGCTTGTGGTTAGAAGATGATGAAAAGACAGAACACATTTTTATGTAGTTACCTGCCCGCTGTGGAAAGGATCAGGTACTCTATATTTGGCAAAGGGCAACTTCTGTCACAGAATATGAGTAAGTTCTCACCCAATAAGGTGATCAGCTTGATTAAGAGGTTGGATCTGTTGATTGAAAATTGAAATATAATTAGGCGTTAATAACATGATCGCGGTGCAGGGTCTGGTTTTCAGTCTACTCACTTTGGAACCTAACTTAACCTAACCTGCAACTGCACAAATATGCTAGATAGAAATAGTTATAGATGAAATCATGATACAACTACACTGATATGCTCATAACTTTCGTTTGTTCTGCGCATGACGTCATTTGTGAGGGAAAAATGGCGATGCGATGCAAAAATTCAAATATCTTAAGGGCAGTGATATAATTATTTTCGTGTTTATCAATTGTTTTTCCTCGTAACTGACGTCACGATCAATCGATAGACCACGCCCCCATGCGCATTGGCATATCTGTGTAGTTGTATCATGGATGAAATTTGATATTGATGATAAAATTTACTGGTTTGACATTAAAATTTACAGTTAGCCAATTTTGGCGAATGCGCATGTCAAAATATAGGTACCATCAGAAAATATTTCTGTAGATTCAAGTAGGTAACTAAATAACATAACTGCACAATATATTAAAAAATTTATGTGTTTTATACCTATTACTTGTATTTATCGTGTTATTAGTTTTTTAGATACTTATCTCGATACTTGAATTTTAAATGGGGCTGAATAACGCAGTGCTGTCAAATTCTAATAAAAAAATCCTTAACACGATTTTCCAAAAAAATCATTATTAAACAAATCATAACAAGCCACGAGATAACATTATGTCCTTAGCAATATTTTCCATACGTGTGTCTATATAGACTCCTTACTCTGAAAAAAATGGGCATTAAAATCGACCCACCCTTTAAAATTCTACACTGGTGTTCCGGATCAAATCCATATGTACACACTGTATGTAAGGTGCTTCGTTAAATAAGTATTGAAAAATGATTTTTGTGGAGATGAAACGAAGTAAATAATTGATAAAAAAATTGGCAGCTATTTCAAAATATTTATTGCAGTACATGCAGTTTCTTTCCTTCCTTCCTCAATATCTCTTGAATCGAAATTATTAAAATATCATTGTTATGATTCAGTTACGGAAATTACAACAGGATAATCAATACTGGCCTAGAATTTCCAGCTTCCCTAATTTGTAAATCAGTTCTGTAATTCTCCCATGCATAACATTTTTTATGACAATGCGACAACCTCCTTTCAATGGTCGTTATTGTACTACCTACGAACAAATTGAGTATAATAAGCCAATTTTTACGCACTATGGTAACAATACCGTTGTTATCCTTGTAGTAGTAGTTGAAAAAAAGTAATAGGTGTACATAGACAACTGATAGTATATTATGTTGTTGTTAGGATAAAAAGTGATATTTTTTCTGACGAGCAGTACTTAATTGTTTTGAAAAAACACAGTTCTCATTTAGATGTTTCAAGAAATATATAGAAAACACTCTATATACTAGTATTTCGGCTTGTTAGGCGTTTCTCAATAGAGTAAATGTCTATTACTAAATATTTCTAAGCGCATTTTACTTATTTATCTATTTACCTACCACGATTGATCCTTCCAATCTGGTCAAGCCTGAGTTTTAGTACCTTTTCTAAGTAGGGCGAAAGTGTAAAATCTATCTGATCATTCGTAGTATAAGGATTTCTAATTAAAGATTTTTTAATTTCTAATTGCTCTAACAGATTTAAGCGCTTTTCTTTCTTTTCCCGATGCAGTACCTTTACATTTTCCAGATCTATAAAATAATTGTTTTCTATAGAATGCGTCGATAATCCTGAATTGTTTACCTTATTAGTATGGATAAATTGAAGCAATCGGGAATATACCAAATTAACTGCGTGGATTGTAATACCGTGTATGTGGATCAAACCGGTAGAAGTATTGAAACTAAAGTAAAAGAACATAAGTCCATTATTACCTGCAATTTTGTTCTAATGATATTTTCGGATGCTCTATGAATGTACGTAATTGCTTTAGTCAACTTGTGCAACATTATCGCTTCGTTTTAACCGGCCTTAGATAAATAAATCACAAATTCCTGGATCGAAACTGGTCCAGATTAGTTCATCTAATCACTATATAGGACAGAAAAAGTTTCTACTTATTGTTTATAGTTAGTTACTGGCTAGTGGTTAGCTAGTTGTTGTGGCTGGTTATTGTTTCAGACGGTTATGCCTATTATACAATATTGTAGTTTAATTACAATTCTACGTCTACACGAGGAATAATTTGAACCCGATCCACCGTGGATTATTAAAAATGTGTTTGCAAACCTACTTTGAATAATGGTCCTACTTTAAATACTTAAAATAATAAAATTGTCGATTCAATAATAGGCAAAACTGACTGAGATAGATAACTCTACCTAGCATTACTTCTTTTCAGGCTGGTTTTTGTCGGTACTGGCAAAGTTGTAACACCTCAGCTCATCAAAGAGATGCCTTTAGTGGACTCCATCAAGAGCGAATTCATTTCGAGGCACAGTCTGGAATGGAAGTTTTTATTTCTGGATCATAGGGCGCCGCCCATCATAGGCTACCTACCTTTTGAGTTGCTAGGCACCTCAGGGTACGACTACTACCACGTGGACGACCTGAAGAAGGTTGTAAGCTGTCACGAGGCACTCATGCAAAAGGGGGAAGGGACATCGTGCTACTACAGGTTTCTCACGAAAGGGCAGCAGTGGATATGGCTCCAAACTAGGTTTTACATTACTTACCATCAGTGGAATTCTAAGCCGGAGTTTATCGTTTGTACGCATAGAGTGGTTAGGTAAGGAACATTTGTTTGACGTACTTTGTTTTACCATAAGAATAGTAGTCAATTAGGTTATCAAAATCAAAATAAGAAGATAAATACGATCTGTATATACTATTGCCTTAATATTTAACTTTTATCAAATATCTATCTCCGCAGTTACGCAGACGTTATGAAGCAAAGTCGAAAAGAAGAGGTTGGTGATACGGTCGAAAATGTGGAGTCTTCTCCCTCGATAGGCGGTACCTCCGGTGCACTTCCGTGGCCAAGTAAGGGTGGCGGTAAAAGTATCGTGCGTCACGGACCTGCTTCCGACTCTACCTCGGTATCGGCAGACTCTCCCGCTATTCGCTCAACGCAGGTAAGCACTTCTTGATTAAATAATCGATTACCTAATTATGTAATTAATAAATCGGTTATTCAATTATTGTTTGATTGGGCGGATCCTTTTGGTTTTATAATGGTTATGTCCAAATACAATCAAGTTTTCTTCGAAAACTAGTGCTGTCACTTGTATTGCATTGAAAACATCTTTCATGGTTTCAAAATTCTATAAATATATTTTTTTTTAATTAAACCGAATTTGTTTAGAAAATCTTTTACGCGCAAGAAATTATTTTAATTCAAAAATTAATAAAATAGATACGAGTGTTTACGAATATTCAGTTTGGGCAACTTTTAGAAGCCTATATATTTGAAATTATATGAAATGATGGGTGAAAAAATGTGACTTAGTAATTCATAAACCAAATTTCATAGATATCGACTGACGCGCTCACGATTTATAGGAAATTATTTTACCAAAAGCTTTAACGTCCTCTAGTGCCTCAACGGCGCATTTTATATATATACCTAAGTTGGATTGTTCCAATTTTCCCACTGATTCATAGTTACCCGCTGGTATACACATCTCAGGGACAATAAGTATTACAGGGTGTCCACCTAGTGCGCGTAAGTCCAATATCTGGGTTAATAAAAGAGATAACTTAATTTTTTTTTCTACAGGGTTGTCTAATATCCCGAGCTGCACAAAATGAAAATATATTTACATATTCAGGGTGTTCAGTTTTTCCTGGACAGGTACCTACCAACTTCGTTTTTCTAAATGGAAATATATATTTTTTATTGCTTTTTCGAACTAAACCCTTGATTTTAGTAGGACTTTCATCAGCCTTCCCTATACCTAACTTAAACTGTTTTTGAAATATTGACGGGTGAATATTGACATTTTTGCAACTTTGACACCCTGTAAAATCTAAACGGTTTGAGATCAAACAAAACGGTTTGCACATTCCTATCTTAACTTTTCATAAGCTATCGTTTGATACTAATTTCAAATTTATACAGGAATAAAAAATTTTCAAAATTTTCAGAAAATTTTAAATTTTTGGATAATTCTGAAATTAGTACCAAACGATAGCTTATGAAAAGTTAAGATAGGAATGTGCAAACCGTTTTGCTTGATCTCAAACCGTTTAGATTTTACAGGGTGTCAAATTTGCAAAAATGTCAATATTCACCCGTCAATATTTCAAAAACAGTTTAAGTTAGGTATAGGGAAGGCTGATGAAAGTCCTACTAAAATCAAGGGTTTAGTTCGAAAAAGCAATAAAAAATATATATTTCCATTTATAAAAACGAAGTTGGTACCTGTCCAGGAAAAACTGAACACCCTGAATATGTAAATATATTTTCATTTTGTGCAGCTCGGGATATTAGACAACCCTGTAGAAAAAAAAATTAAGTTATCTCTTTTATTAACCCAGATATTGGACTTACGCGCACTAGGTGGACACCCTGTATATTATCTACGACTATACAGTGAGGACATAAAGTCCGTCCCCCCCTCCTCTAATTTTTGAACCACTGGGTAGATTGTGATGAAATTTGGAACGATAATATATGACTAAATTCTGCATTTTTTTGACACATCAATGACAGCTCTGAATGTCAAAGTGACAGCTGGGCGCGCAATAGGAGCATTTTTATAAATGGAAAAAATGAGTAATAACTCATTTTGAAGCTATTTTTATGCTCAAAACATCCTTCAATTTTGAGAGCATTTGGTTCAGTGATTTCCAAATAAAAACCAGTAATATCGATTTCTGTTATATCATTTTTTTACATACATATTACAAATTATTGTAAATTATTCAAAGCAAAACAAAAATTAAAAGTAAACAAATAACAATAAACCATCCCTAACCTAAAATAACCTAAATTAAAAAAATATGTAATAATTTAAATTAAACGTAGAGGCAGAAACAAATTTAGAAAACACGTGTTACTTCAAAAGATGTTGAAAATGACCACCGTGAACCTCCTGACAAATAAATGTTCCATGGGTAAGTTCTATTATAAAGATTATGTGGTAAAAATATTATATTATAAACTGCTATTGCTGGTTTTTATTTGGAAATTACTGAACCAAATGTTCTCAAAATTGGGGATGTTTTGAGCATAGAAATAGCTTCAAAATGAATTATTACGCGATCCCCATTTCCATTTAAAAAAATGTTCCTATTGCGCGCCCAGCTGTCACTTTGACATTCAGTGCTGTCATTGATGCGTCAAAAAATGCAGAATTTAGTCATATATTATCGTTCCGAATTTCATCACAATATAATTTACCCAGTGGTTTAAAAATTAGAGGGGGGGGGGGACTTTATGTCCTCACTGTATAATATTTATAATTAAGCCGAAGAACATAATATTTTTTAATTAAAAGTACTAAAAATTTGTTACTTGAAATTTATTTCAAATTTATGTGTAGACCATGATAAAGCCAATATTTTTAATGCCGCAGTACTTAGTGTTCGATAAGTAATAAGAAGGTAACAGAATCTCTAACGGTAATAAATAATAAGTACGTAAATGCATGCATCGAATATACAATCTAATAATAAATTTGAATTAAATTCTAATTTACTGAACATAACAGTTTATTTTTATTTAATTACTGCTCACTTACGGTGTATTTTACATGCAGTATAAATAGCTCGGTACATTACGTCAAGGTAAAAGAATGAATGCAACCTGCAGTGAGATGCAATTAAATAAAAGTGACCTTATATGCATTTAACTATAAAGAATTTTAAAATCAGAAAATCACTGATTAAAATAGCAAACATTTCATTTCATTTCGGGGTGAATTCGTGCTTACATGAGAAACTCATGTTGATATGTTATTAATTAAGAATATGCTGTTTAAAATTACAAGATTTTTAAAGAGTATCTAATAAGTTGGCTCTAATCTTGAACTCCAGGGCAGGACGAGGACATTTAAAACTAGGGACTAAAAACAAATTCATACTCGAGATTTATATCTGTTTATATTTATATGTCTAAATCTGTTTTTTCTACAGATAAATTTGACTGAAAAGCTATAAATATATGCGAGAGGATCGTAGTTTAATATTAGCAAGAAATATTAAAAATACATAACCCAAGAAGTATATGAGTGTAATGTACCGTAAAGATATTATTAGCTATTCGATCGGCGTTTATTAATAATTAAACGAATTGTAGAACGGTCTTCGTCAACCATTAAGATACTCATAATGTATTTCACTTGCAATTAAATATAAACAAAACCTTTCGTATTAATATAGATTTAGAAAATAAGGAGGGAAAAATGACAAAGTTTTTATTGAAATGTACTGAAGATATATTCAGAAATATTGTTGAACAAATCTTTTCTTTCCAGAGACAAAGAAGTAATCCAATCGTCAACCAGCAGCCTAGTCCCACCCCGCAGCTCCAGTCTCAGTTGCAGCCACTGCAGCCTCTGCAAATCCCGCCTCAGCAGATTTCCCAGGCACAATTTTTGGAACCTCCTCAGTATGTTACGGCGATTCCAGTGCAATCAATGATTGCTAACTTTCCTTCGCCCACCGTTTTGTCACCTCTACAGGTACGCATACATCTAATAATTCATAATAACGGGACTTGAAATTATAAATAAATGATATCATTTATAAAGGTAGATGTGTCCATATGTATAGTTACCGCTTGAGTCGGGTGCATCCCTGACTCCCTGATACCTGTTTCAACCTGTTAGGCCTCATCAGTGTCGTACACGTCTCAGAGTGAAGACAGGGTTTAATTTTCTATAAATTCTATTGGTAGCTTATTTGTAGCATCGCTATTATGAGATCATGGCAAAAATCTTATGAAAATACATCCCCTATAAAATAATTTATATAAGATATAATAACAGAAACACAGAAGTATTAAAAATAAAGATTGTAAATAATATAATACCAAGGCAAAAGTTTTGAATCAATGTTGGCTCCAAAACCAACAATATACTTAAATGTAATGAGAGCAAGTATAACTGAAAGGGACAATTAACCTAAGAACCACTGAGAAATTTTAGCTATTTTAAACATCTTTAAATCTTTTTTATTATTTTGCAGGTGTGCATGTCCGAAAATATTTTTTTTATGAAATATTAATTCATACATCTGTTGATGGCGCGATGACGACGGTATCTAATTCACTGTACAGTGTGATTCACTTTCGAGTGTGTAACATGGGTATCTCGCTAATTATAAAAGATAGACTGTAGGTTTAAATTCGGCAAAGTTACGGAATTTTGTGCTCAATACGTTGGCGTAAACAAAACCCTCATATCTGCTTTTGTTTTTGAGTAAGAGGCAAAAAAAATTTTTTTCCGGTTTTCGTTTTCTGGCCATAACTTCTATATTTTTGAAAATATTGGCTTATCGTTTTCACATTATTAGGACACTTTCTTGAGACAAATTTCTCATATTTGAATAAACCGTTTTTTGTTTTCAGAAAAATACGGTTTATTCAAATATGAGAAAAATTAAAATGGCGCCCATAAGAAAAAATAAAGTTGACGATGATTTACAATAGAAGTGACATTTTTAAAAAAACGGTTTACGGCATCCTATTTGTCTCAAGAAAGTGTCCTAATAATGTGAAAACGATAAGCCAATATTTTCAAAAATATAGAAGTTATGGCCAGAAAACGAAAACCGGAAAAAAATTTGTTTTGCCTCTTACTCAAAAATAAAAGCAGATATGGGGGTTTTGTTTACGCCAACTTATTGAGCACAAAATTCCTCAATTTTGCCGAATTTAAACCTACAGTCTACCTTTTATAATAAGCGAGATACCCATGTTACACACTCGAAAGTGAATCACCCTGTACATTGTCTGATGGTTTCTGATAAAACTGTTCAAGTTATCATTGTTCAGAGATAGTTCTACTTTTCCCATGTCTCTGATGACATCCGACTTATGAGGAATTAATATTTCATTGAATTTTATATTTCCAATCCACACTCTGGGAAATATTACTAAGAGAACTAATAGAACTGATTGCCTAACGCTTCTGATAACCAAAATACTGAAGTAAAATGTTCTTTTAATTAACATATCAGTAAACATTCGTTTCAGGTTAATAGAAACAGTTTAGATACTTGTCTAAAGATACGTATCCGATAAAAAATCATTTTCAGAAAACGTTTGTAAAGGTTTGCAATTGTATGTTTGACATTCGTCTTCACCAGCCAAATATTCGCAAACAACTATCCGAAATGGTCTCGAGAATAAAATGTATTGCTAGTGCAGCATCTTTCATAATTATATCCCTTTTAATTGAAGTGGAGAAACATATGTTTTAGACATCCCATTTTTTTAAAACAAGACAGTCAACTTCCTATCAAGTGATAGGAAGGGCCTATTTAATAGTATATTTCATACTGAGGCGAAAAATGTTTCATTACTGCCGAGCGCTGTTTAGATAACCGAGGTGCGTAGCACCGAGGTAACCTATAGCGCGAGACAGGAATGAAACTATCCGCCGAGGAATGTATACGATTTTATTCACAACCATCTCTAAAAAAACGAGAAAACGGGAATATCTCCATTTATTCTTCATATTTTTTCATACTACTTTTCAATTTAGAAGACAGTGAAAATCCGTTTCTATGACGCTGACATTATTATTTAATAAAGGGGGCACAAATTGTTGACTGTCACACTGACATTTTTTAATTAAACTAAACTATTTTTAAATAAACTAACTGAAAATAAACATTTTTATTCACAACCATATATGTAATAAGGTTATTACTGACTTTTTAGAAGTTTGAAAATTAGTCATTTTTACAATCCACCCAAGGGTGGAAAGTAAAACATCTGAAAGATACGTGATCTTTGTATTTTGAGTGACGTTAATTTTGACAAGGCATCAGTCATCAGAAAAACCCTTATATTTTATATTTATTTATACAGAATCAGTTTACAATAACAATAATTTTGGATTTTAGTTTTTTAGCAAATACTAAAAAAATAATTAACTGCTGTCAGTGTGACAGTCAACAATTTATGCCGCCTTTATCATGATACAACTACACAGATATGCTCATAACTTTCGTTTGTTTGCGCATGACGTCATTCGTGAGGGAAAAAAGGCAATGCGATGCGATAATTCTTATGGGCAGTGATATAATTATTTTCGTGTTTATCAATTGTTTTTTCCTCGTAACTGACGTCACTATGCGGATTGGCATATCTGTGTAGTTGTATCATGCCCTTTATTAAATAATAATGTCAGCGTCATAGAAACGCATTTTCACTGTCTTCTAAATTGAAAAGTAGTATGAAAAAATATGAATGAATAAATTTATATATTCCCGTTTTCTCGTTTTTTAGAGATGGTTATGAATAAAATCGTATACATACCTCGGCGAAAGGTTTCATTCCTGTCTCGCGCTATAGCTTACCTCGGTGCTACGCACCTCGGTTATCTAAACACGCTCGACAGTAATGAAACATTTTCCACCTCAGTATGTAATATACTATTGCCATATGACATTGGGAAATTTTGGGTTTCTAATTTAGTTATTCGGTCCAAGAATGCACTCTATATTATCGAATTTTAATTCGCGTACTCTACTCCAAATGCATACATTCACTCGTTGTTCGTGACCCCATCTCGATTAAAAAATCAGAGCTCACAAACAAAAAACAAATTCGTTTGCTCTACTGACATCGGTCAGGACACGAGCAAATGATTGCCAACATTCTCGAATGCGCGTGATTTACGACTCCACCAAACAAATTGAGTTTGCAAATATTTGTTAACAGTCACAAACATTTTGCGTGTTTGGTGGATATGCACCTTAAAAGCGCGCGACGACGGGTTGCGTGTGGTCTTTGACTAACTTACTGCTGTGGTCTAGAGATGAAAGTTGCTGCCTATTAAACACAAAATACAGAATTTCGGTAGCTTGAACGCCACTAGAAGCAACTGTTTTATGTCACTGTTTAATTAATTACAATTAATTCCAGTATAGCATTGATATATTGAAAATTTTCAGAATAATTTATGTTGTCCTTTAAACTTGAAAGTCAAATTTACCATAATGAATTATAAGTTGCAGACAGAAATTGCTTGTTTGCCTGTGTATTGGTATCATAAATTCCATTCTTTCGAGTGTACTTCTATGGCGTTGGTGGTGTGATCCTGCGTTGCTATAAGATAACATTTTATTTTCAGCAGGTCGATAACATAGTATTATCTCCAGCTCAGAATCAACTTCAAGCTGACTTGCAGAGAAAACATGCCGAGCTCCAAGCCATAATCGGGCAACAGCAGCAAGAGTTAAGGAGAGTTTCGGAACAACTTCTCATGGCCAGACTAGGTTTGATATCGGGATCTCAACCGCAAACACTAGTAGCTAATGTAAGTACTCAAATATACAAAGATTATGTTATTTTTTGCATTATATTTATTAGTGATTAATTGACGTTATGTTAGTCATTATTATTATTGTTATTATTAGTGGAAACATTGGAATCATCCTTATTGACACAACTTAATTGATGACTGTAAAAGCTAAAAGCAACTGTATTGGTACATCATCAACAGCACCACTAGTCGTTAAACCAGGCATACACTGCTAGATCACAGTCCAGTTGGCTGAATTTTCGCGGGTAATGCGATTTAGCTGACAATGAACCAGGGACCAGTAAACCAACGTAGCTGTAAATTTTATTTTAGTTTAATACAAATTTGATTGAAAATATTTGTTTGTTACTTAAAAAACTGCAACGGGTATTGTCTTATTATTAAATTGGAAATGCCTAAGAAAATCATCAAATGCACTGTTGCAGATAAAAAACATATTTTTTTTTTAACTCTATAACTACACTTGTGGAAAAATACCTGATACATTTGAGTTTTTCGATAGAAATAAAACAGGTATTTACTTAAAAAATTGAAACGCCTTATTGAAATAATAGGAAACCTTCAATGCACTTAAACATTATAAAACTCTCCCATCTATCCCATTTCCCATCTATCAGTTATCCCAGCAACGAAATAAAATTTTTTTGTAGTTATATAAAGTAGTTTGTATTAGATATACAGGGTGAGTCAGTTTATACTAGCAGGACTCTGGCATTTGATAGAGCACCTTATTTTAAGTGAAGTTTGTCATATAAACATATGTCTGGAATCGCTTGGTTTTTGAGATACAGGGTGTCAAAGTTTTGGGTTTTTTTTAGTGTTTTCCACACAGCTCCTATAGTTTTTAAGATAATTTATTCAAATTTTTACGGTAGATTACCTATGATGGTCCACACATTTTGACATATGTAAACGATTTTAAAACGTACAGGGTATTTTTTCGTGGGTCAGGCCCCCTTTTATCGTCCAGAACTTTTTTGTAGTGCTCCACTGACTACTGATTTGCTCCACTGACTACTGAAATCGTTTATTTGGACCATATTTTTTGCCAGAAAGGGTCAGTTCGCAAAACTTCTTAGAGTTTCGAGAAACCGAGCATCATAATATGTGGGAAAATGTCCCTCTAAATTTAAGACAGCAAGATTGGTTCTAGTTGGATTGCTGCCCAGCTCATTTTGGAAAACACGTAAGAGCTTGGTTAGACGACAATTAGCCAGAGAGATGTATTGGACGTAGAGGTCCAATCGCACGGCCCTCAGGTTCCCCAGATATAACACCAATGGATTTTTTTGTGTGGGGCTTTCTTAAAGAAAAAGTGTATGCCACTCCTGTCCAAGATGTTGAAGATCTTATAGAGGGCATATAAGGCATGCTTGCGAAGACATAAGAGTTCATCACTTAGTTTCAGCAAGAAGGTCTATTGAAACGCGATGCCGATTATGTATCCAACAAAATGGATCGTATTTTGAATATTTAATTTGAAAATTAAATTATTTCAGGTTATTTGTAAAGTTACTTGTATTTGCCTTGGTTTATTATTAATTCTTAATTATTTTACATAGTTAATATGGCTTTGAAATACCACAAAAAAATAAATAATATGTGGCAAAAGTTGTACTGTAAGTTCGTACCTTTGACAATTTAGATTGATGAACTTTCGTTTGACAATACTTGTTTTTAGTGAAAATTTTGATAAAAATATTTTTTTTTAATAAAATATTCTTTCAGAGACTTTTTCAAATTACTCGACAACCGTCACAGCTACGATAAAAATGCAAGAGACAAAAAAGTTTCTAAATTGAACGTGGAATCCAAATATTTCCAAATAAGCAGTTAGTGGCGCACCACAAAAAAGTTCTAAGCGGTAAAACGGGGCCTGACCCCCAAAAAATATCACCCTGTACGTTTTCAAATTGTTTACATATGTCAAAACTTGTGGACCATCATAGGTAATCTATCGTAAAAATTTGAATAAAGTATCTTAAAAACTATATGAGCTGTGTGAAAAATACTAAAAAAAAAACCAAAACTTTGACACCCTGTATCTCAAAAACGAAGCAATTCCCGACATATGTTTATATGACAAACTTAACTTAAAATCAGGTGTTCTATCGAATGCCAGAGTCCTGCTAGTATAAACTGACTCACCCTGTATAGTTTTGTAGTATGTAGTTATTGTTTTTTTCCCTGTTATATCTAATGCGGGTGTGCAAAACCAGCATAGGAAATACAAATACCCACGAATATTTAAATATTAAACTTTTTAGGTGAATTATTTTACCATATATTTAACATTTAAATCACATATAAAAGACAAGAAGAGTCAAGGACATATAGATAGTTGATTGATTCGACCTTTACTTGATGAAAATCCATGTTTAACTCTTGAATTAAAACAAGTACAGTTTTAAGATTTTCTCAAATTTCTATTTATATATTAACTTCAAATATATAAAACCATGACAATTGTTTCGCCAACACAGTGGCTTCTTCAGATGTGAGTACTAGACTAATGTTACAAAGTAAAGTTGTAAAGTAGTAAAGTAATCAACTAGTAACAATATAAAATCTAAAATTTCAGGTCAAGTATTTCTGGGAATATTTTCACAGATGTTCTTTTTATAAAATTATTTAAATTAGTACCAAAGGAAGGATACCTATTTTAAATAATAAGTTTTTTAAAAAATATTTAATATTGGTGACGAGTTAGTCTCTAATTGATCGTTTAAAATTATATCCGAATTTTTCAGTTTATTTATTTCTAACGACTCTAATAGAGTTAGTTTTAATCCTTTATTTTCTATATGTAAAACTTCGAAATTTTCATTAATATTATTATTTTCTTCTATAAGATGATTTGCATATGTAGAGTCGGTTTTTCTATTGTTCAAGCTTCTTTTGTGTTCTCCCAGGATCCTTTGTTTGAAATTTCTTCCAGTTTGTCCTACATATACTTTGGGGCATGTACCACATGACAGTTTATAGACACCTGCTTGATTTTCCTTTTTCGTTTTATCTTTATTGTTTTTTATTAATTTGTTGAGATTATTATACATATAGATACTTATAGATATATATAGTATACATATAGATATTTTCTTCAAATGTTCTTACGTACACTTTGATACATGTATGACTAAAGTGGTTCGCCTCTTTCGACTGTTCACAATTTTATGTTTTAGGTACCTATATCTTACCAACCAAGCAATACTGGAATAGTGAGTAGTACTACTACGACAGTCCAGAACATTCCATCGGGGATGACTGGTCCGTCTCAAGTTATAGTACCCGTTTCTGTACCAATATCGATTCCTCTTCAACATCAGCAGCATCAACACCAGCAAAATATTATTTATAGTGCCCCAGACTCAAACACCCAATCGAAATAAACTTCGTTATTATTTTTTAACTGTTTATAAGTGTACAGTGTAGTGATTAAGTGATGTACTTATTTATTGAAATTAATTAAAAACTTCTATATTCAGCTCTGTGAATTTATAACGTGTTGTCAATATTTTCGAATGTTTAACGAATATATCTAAAAAAATTATTATTTTTTAACGAATGTTGTAATACAGAATAAAATAAAGAAATTAGAAATTGCCTCAATGTTTTTATATTTGATAGTATTGTCTGTATACAAAGTCTTCATAAAAATTTGCTCTTTCGCCTAATTTTTGAGGTATTCCTTTTTGAATTGTCACTACCAACAAGGGTCACAGTTTTCACATCACATTAAATTCAGTACTAAACGATTTGGTTATTTCAGTAAGGAAAAAATTGAATTCTATTTTCTAGAACCCTTAAAATGAACTTTATTCATCCACTTCTTTCAATTTAAAAATGATTTCTATCAACAAATAGAGGGTTGCGCAATGGGTATATCAATTTCGTGTAGCACTGCCACCTAACTTGTCATGGAACATCTAGAAGAAGAGGAACTAGTAAAAATGTATTGCGAAATTTCCTTTTCAAATGATATGTAGATGACTGCATAACAGCTTTAAAAGAAAATAATATCAGAGATATACGCAAAGCTTTCAATATTATTCTACCTAAATTAAAATTCATAAAATAAATCAATAAAACTGAAACAAGGTGGTATGCAGATACTTAAATTGTTATTCAGATCACCCAAATAGCTATGAAAAAAGAGTTTTCATATGTCTTACAGGCAGAGAATTACAGTTAACCAATCCAAAATAAACCCCAAGCACTACTAACAGTAAAGACACACTGCTAAAAAACAATTATCCAAAAAACCGTAAAGCAACGTACCCATAGAATATACAGGTTCCCAAATAAATATCTGTTCAATTTGGAAATAATAATAATAGCACATCCCATTACATTTCTTTACCTTATGTTAATGAACTGTCTGAAAAAATCAAAAGTATATGCTCCAAACATTGAAATATGCCATAGATCATATAATTGCCTTAATACTATCTTAACCCCTTTAAAAAGTATTTCAATTTCACGTATCATATATGAAAAAAACCAACGTAATACGTAATGTACTCAACGCCCTGTAATAGTAATTATATTAGTATGACAGTACAATGTCTGGAAAACCGCAAGGCCATACAATACCCAACATGCAGCAAGCAAACTGTGCTTAGTAAACACGCCCAAGAAAAAAACTACGCTTTTAATTTTGATCAACCGACCGTAATAAAAGAAATGTAAAAATCAGCAGTATTTTAAACAGAACCTATAATCGCAAGAACAGCCAAGTAAAATTATATAGAAAAAGGTCAAGAAAATTATACCAAATTATTATTTTATGATTATGATAATTTTTTGTTGATATTACTCTGAAATAAAAAACTTCTCTATAAAAATAACAATACCCATCAGTTTTACTGTCGTACTATTCATCAGTCTCTTATGTTATTTTTAAGTGTCTATGAATTTAGAGTCAATCAGGAATAAGTATTTTTGAAAAAGATAATGAGCATAATGAATACAAATCAAGGAATTATTTTCAGCAATTGCTTTTTAGCAAAAGCAATGGCCTGACTAGTAAATGCTATAAGTAAAAGCAATTGCTAGATCTTGAATCTTGATCTTACATGAATAAAATTTTTAAGCAAATAGGTACTGCCTTTCCTATGTCTCTGTGGCAATTGCTTACTCAACGGGTCTACATCTGCAAATTTAAATAGTCACAATTCACTGTAGTTTACAGATATTTCATTTTGGTACCGAATTTGAAATAGAGGTAAAGTTAATACAACAACGTGGGTATTATTTAGTAAATCTGTTATCTTTTTTGAAAAATAAAAAACTAAATTTTCTGATATGGCAGATTCGAGTGGAAGTAAAAAATTTGATAATAATGATTAAATTGAAAAACATTTTATATTGTCCGCAAGTTAAAGGAACATAATAATAATAATGATTCCAAAAACGTGTGTGCCGTCTATCGCACCGATGGCAGTTGGAAAACGGTATCTCTCTGACACTCTGACCACAACGCTTTAGCTTGCACAAAATCTTCAGCACTACTAGAAAATCTAATAAAAATATTGGCCTTCTCCAAAACTGCATGCATTCCAGAAGTGGATGTCTTATAGACAGTAGTTTAGTGAACACCGAGTTCTTCAGCTACCGAATTTTGAATGGCTCTTTCGTCCAGATCGGACAACAGTCGATTTTTTTTCCTACTTGTTAACTGGAAAGGGAAGCATGCGATGCCATTGCTTCCGAAGCAATATGCTGGATCTCGGCTATACGTCGGTATCTCGGTAGTTGTCCCTGCTTTGTCAGCGCCCTAGAACCACCGAACACCTCGTCAACTTTACCTGGCTTTACTAATCAATAAAAGGTTACTATAGATTCTCTAGAGACATCCATATTCCACACCATAAAGAAACAAGATCTCTTTATGTTCCACACTACATCAGAGAAAACTGCACCAACGTGTTCTCTGACCACATCCTACACTATAAAATCACTTTTCGGATTTATTGGATTTGTGATATTTGGAATAATTTAGATGTACTTATCCACTAGGTTTTGTTTTCAGACCTTGAAAATTTGTGATTTTTAAGTCAAAGATTTGATCAGTGTTCGGTATTTCTCTTATTTCTTATCAGCAACATGCATTTTACTTAGTCCATCCAAGTGATGGTGAAAAAACTTCGTTAAAATAAAATAAACTGAAATTGGTTATATATTTATTTAAAAAATTATTAGTAAAAATGTCACACTGTCGCATGTTAAACTATATATTTAACAATTATATAATAAGTCTAAATATTAAATAACACTTATAACTTAACGCTTAAATTGATATCATTATTGAACAGAAAAAATATTGCAATAATAAATACCAAAAAATCACAAAATATACAAAATACTTGGATGTAAATAAAAAATAAAATATCAGATCTTCTTCAAAGAATCCATCAATATTGAGATTTCGGAACCAATGTTATTCACCAAACGCTGTATCTGCGGTTTGGAGTCTAAAACTTCTATACTCTGTGTGTAAGCATTGTATCTTACACCGAATAATCTTGGAATTGTAGTTGCAAATTTTCTGAGAAAAATACGCATTATTAATAAAAAATCCTTCCATGTTCACAACCATAATAGATATGGATGTGAATATGGGCAACTCAAAATAGGTAGATTATTATCATCTAATGTTTGGAAATCTTTTAAATGGTGTGATATGAGTGAGTTGCATTTCCGCAAAGCCAAACACTTTATACATTATTTCAGAAAGTCATGAAAGTCATAAGAGAGAAATGTGATTTGTAATATTAAAAAAAGGTAGTAAAAACTTACATCATCTTCTCTTTAGCATCTTCAAAGCTCTCAGCGACGTAATACACAGGTTGATATTCAGTAACGGGATATTTTTGAATTGCTGTCTTCGCAGGCTCGAATGGTCTTATCTCAGCTTTTTCTTCTAGAGCATATTCTAATTCGCCATAAGAAGAAAGGAGCCCTGCACCATAAGCCTTCAGCTGACCATTCTCTCTACACATGCCGTATTCGACGGTAAACCAAAAGCACTGAAAATTAATAAAAACAAATATTAAAACGCATAACTTTAAAGACTATTATGCATCACGTTCCACAAGCATCGCTATGAAATTCAGTAAATTGCAAGATTATAAGAGGATTTGCCAAGGTTCTATAGAATGCTCAGACACCTTTACATCAGCAAACAGAACTGACAGAAGTTTCAGTTAATATAATAACATTGAAGAACACTTGAGGCTTGGAAGGCATATTTTGTATATAATTGAACGCATAACAGAGAAGCCCTATCAACACTAGGATTCCTTCCCACCATGCCAGTCCAGTCTATTGAATATGAAAATACTTATTAATTTTCGGTGAGGAAATCTCAAGATTAAAGGTATTAATTGTTCGCTTTCATTTTTTTCAAGAAAACAAAAACGCCATTTTCGAAAATAACAATACTTACACGAGAGAGCATGCACTAACAAACAACAGAGCATTGACTTGAACTGAACTAATAGAGATATGTTTTTTCCAAATACTAAATATAAACGAATGTAGCACGTCTAACGACTAGACTTGATGATTCTCAGTGAAAAAAACAAGGGACTAAAGTAAATCGACGATGGCTCACTATCAAGGCTTTGGAGTTGAATAATGCGTTTCAATGAGGAACCCACCATGGAAAAGGCCTAATACAGTCACTATGACGGAAAAAAGGAAAAAGGGTATAAAGTAAAGACCAGAATTAAACAAAGTGGAATGACCGGAAAAAGAGTAGATCTGTGTTGTCACATTTATTTCTAAAGTAATCTTATTTAAAACAGAAAACGTATTAATTACCTTATTTACCCATTTTGTTACTTGTCTTTAATGTCCCGTATCCCTATTGTACTTTATTAAAGCAAACACAATGTTTAATTTGTCTTTTACTTAATAATATCAAGGAATTTCCGAATATGTGGCAACTGCGAAAGTTGCAAAAGTCGTAAAGTTGGGGACAAGCTGTTCATCCTTATTTAACATGCATATTCTTGCATTTATGCTTTCTTTTCTCTGAGCTTCAACGACGTTGATTGGTCGAATCAGCAATCAACAAGCGACTGCGCTCGAGGTAGTAGGGAAACAGTGGCGTGATGTTGGGTTATATCGCCCGCGTTTCTTAACGGTAAAAATTTGTGGTAAAATTATCAGTGTATTTAATCTTTGTGTCAGTGTTTATACTTCTTTGTGTTAGTTAAAAAAGTGGAAGTGCATATACTAGAAGTATTCTGTAGAATAGTATACGAGTATATATTAACTGAAATGTGCCCAATGGTAAAACAGAATACGCACGCCCATGCATCACCGCATTTTACCAGATCGGCGAGGTCATTCCACTTTGCTTAATTCTGGTCTTTATTTTAGTCTCCAATAAATTACTTACGGTTGCTAATTTCTCTATGTAGTCATCTGGGGCTCCCAGAGAGGCCAGACCAATCTCCTGCGCGAATTGCGCAAAGTCCGGATCGGCGAAAAGGGGTACATGCCCTAGCAGTTCATGACAAACGTCGGGTTCGGGGGTGTAGTAGGGCCTGCTCGAATGCCTAATGTACTGGGTGGAGTGAAAAACTCTAAACGCCAGACCAGCCAAAAAGTCTCGTGATGACAGCAGACCAGCAACGGGTCTCAAGGTGAATCCGGTGCAATCTGGAAAATAAAAGTACACTAGAATTAGAAATTTATTTATGGTTAAAAAACATTGTAGTGTAACAAATCATCGGGTTCATGTAGGTCAATAAAAAAATATTCAAGACATTTGATGATTTGATACGTATTTATAAAAAATAGGGAGCAAAGAGATAGGGAGAATAAAAAATTGAAGGAATTAATTTGTAATTTTGACAATCTATATCTAAAAAGAGACGTTATAAATTCGACATATTTAAAGATAAACATCACTTCAAAATAATATGTAAAAAAATTAAGTAAATATCCAGTGTGTCGAAGATAAAGATGGGATAGCATTGGGATCTTGGAAACGGTAAGAGATACAAAGTTGGTTAAATTATGAAAAAGTGGAGCAGTTTGAATACCTTTTATATGGACTTTGCAAAAATAAGTTATCTTTTTTGATATCGAAATATTTGGAAAAACATTTTTTGCGATATTTGCTTTTATTTATTTCTGGCGTTATTTTGACAGCTATCAAAAAATAAAAAATACTTTTCCATTGTCACTTTTTGAGCTTAACAAGATGGCATTCACCAAGTTTTTGTCCGACGTTTCGTTTCCGAGAAACCATCATCAACTTCTTTTTTTTACGGCCCTGCATTTTTAAATAGAAATTTTGACACCATTTTTTATTCTCAATTCTCAATGATGCATCACAAGTAATGGTTTAATTACGTTTTTAGCTTGTTTTTGCCACCATTAAAAATTAACGAGGAAAAGCCTGCTGAGTTTATAACAAATAAACAAGTAAAATAATATTAATATGGGGCTATATAAAAAACTATGTGTACCAACGTAATTTTCAAACAGAGGAAGAATTACGCGAATTGGTACTAGAAGCATTTCAAACTATTACGCCAGATGGACTTAACAATTGTTTGGAAGCTACAGTTAAACGATGTTAGAAAATAATGGTCTTTTGTTCGAACATCTTTTGTAATTAACATGCTAATAAATAATTAAGATAAATAAATTATTTTACTTGTTTAGGTATTTGATATAAACTCAGGAAGCTTTTCCTCGTTAATTTTTAATGGTGGCAAAAACAAGCTAAAAACGTAATTAAATCATTACTTGTGATGCATCATTGAATTGAGAATAAAAAAGATCAAAATTTCTATTTAAAAATACAGGGCCGTATTTAAAAAAAAGAAGTTGATGATGGTTTCTCGGAAACGAAACGTCGGACAAAAACTTGATGAATGCCATCTTGTTAAGCTCAAAAAGTGACAACGGAAAAGTATTTTTTATTTTTTGATAGCTGTTAAAATAACGCCAGAAATAAATAAAAACAAATATCGCAAAAAAAAGTTTTTCCAAATATTTCGAAATCAAAAAAGATAACTTATTTTTGCAAAGTCCATGTAAAAGGTATTCAAACTGCTCAACTTTTTCATAATTTAACCAACTTTGTAGCTCTTACCGTTTCCAAGATCCCAGTGCTATCCCATCTTTATCTTGGACACACTGTATACTAAAAAAACATATTTTCTAGAATAAGCTAAACAAATTAACGATCCCATGTGCCGGGTCTCCGGTACAAGATCGTCACATATGTTTTGATTTGGTTTTTAATAGCACATTCTGATTTTTCAAAAAGAGAAAAAAATCACGTTAAATTCGTATTAACAATTTCTTTTGTAAAATTAAATATCAAGGAATTAGAGGCTAGTTCAAAATATACGTGAGACCCTGTACAATAAGAGATTCGCATATGGAGTATACCATTCATCCTACATCTCATCTTGTTCAAAAATTAAGGTGGGGGAGTTACTTTAAGGACATACTGTATAGCTAATAGAATAAAAAATTAAAATTATTATTCTTATTATTATTATTATTATTATTATTATTATTATTGTAAATTTTATTATTATTATACCGGGATATCAAAAATTATCTTGGTCAAGGGTGGTTGTGGAATGTAAAACGTGTGTCTTACTTTAAATATTTAAATATCAGAATCTGTCAAGTCATTGTGCTGAAATTTTCTAATCCAGTTTTTGAATCATGCCTCTTACCACACAGCACAAAATTTTCATGATTGAAGCCTATTTTCAAACGGGTGCGCTAGTTAATGGAAATTGGCAATACAGTCAACGTTTGTGTTTGGACAATTTTCGAGAGCACTTCCCAAACGTGGCAATATTACCGGACAATTTTTATGCGTGCCTTACAAATTGTGTTGAAGTGTTTCGCGAAACTGGTTGTGTGACTCATAAAAAAGGTGCTGGTAGACCAAGAGTTCGTACAGAAGAAGTTGTCAATGACATTCGTCAACGTATGGAAGAGGAGCCTGCAAAACCTTTGAAACGTCTTTCTCAGGAAATTGGACTTTCTTATGGAACATGTCATAAGATTTTAAAGAAAGACTTGAACATGCATCCATATAAGATGCAAGCATATCAAGCTCTTCTGCCCTCAGACCACCCCAGACGCCTTGCTTACTGCCATTGGTTTGTCAATAATTTAATGAATGACGATCTTCTGGACTTAACTTTTTTTTCTGACGAAGCGTGGTTCCACCTTTCGGGATACATCAATTCTCAAAATATGCGAATGTGGAGCAATGATAACCCTCATGTTTTTACCGAATCGCCACTACATGCTCAAAAAATTGGTGTTTGGATGGCAGTTTCTTGCAGAAGAATAATTGGGCCAATTTTTTTCGATTTCACCGTCAGCGCAGAAAGGTACAGACACAACTTTTTGGCTGAATTTGTGCAACAGTTAAACGATGATGAACTTCGGTACGGTTATTTCCAGCATGACTGTGCAACAGCATATACTACACGAGAAAATATTGCTTTCCTCCGCGAGTTTTTTGATGACCGGCTGATAAGTTTGTATACAGAAGTTGAGTTTCCTCCGAAATCACCTTGTTTGACAATTATGGACTATTTTATATTTCCTTACTTAAAAAACAAGATTTTCGCAACTCCGGTAAATAATTTGCAAGAACTGCAACAAAGAATTGTTCAGCAATGTGCAACCATAACACCAGAAATGCTGCAAAACGCTTTTCACAGCATGAGGAGGCGCGTCAACTTGTGCATCGAACAAAACGGGGGACATTTCCAACAATTACTGTAATTTAGTTTTTCTTGTTACTAAAACCGTTATTTCATAATTTGTAGTTCATTATTGTTTTACAACTGAAATAAATAGGTATGAAATTTGTAGGTTATTGATGATGTCAGTGTGACAGTGACATAATTATTTCAAATTTAAAGTAATGCCGTTTTCGATTGACTGCTCTAGAGCACTCTGAGAGTATCTCTAACCTTTTCTATCGATATAAGTTAATATAGGACAGAGATACTCTCAGAGTGCTCTAGAGCAGTCAATCGAAAACGGCATAAGACACACGTTTTACATTCCATAACCACCCTTGACCAAGATAATTTTTGATATCCCGGTATTTGCAGTATATACCTTTTAAAAAATTCGAAATATCCTCTAATTGAGGTATATTGCCCTCCCGGTATCCACAGTTCTCCACAAGCAATGGAAAAACATGATTGTGTTCCTTGCAGGCGTGAGTAGGATATAATGTGGTTAGTTGTTTGTAAACTTTGCTCCAAGTCACAATCTCTTCTTCTGTATAGTCTACATGTGGAAGCTTTTCTCCATACCTAGAAACCAAAATTATAATTTAACATAATATAATTTTTCTGTGACCAGATTTTATTTTTAATTAAGTTATGTTAACATTTCAGTAGCGTATCCCCAGAGAGATGACATGGACAAGGCCCCCCAAAAAATTTCCGGCGCAATAGAAATTCAGCAGTCAGCAAGAATAATATACAGTGAGTTCATAAAGTTCCGCATCATTGATTATTTTGAAAATGGTAAAGTTTTTGAAAAATCGCTTGGATACGTCGATTTTCTTTTCTTTTTACACTGGTTTTACATAATATATTAAATTGTTTACAGGGCGACTCAATGAAGCTGCGTCAATATAAACTTAAACGGTAATATTTTAAATGGAACACCCAGTACAGTTTTACACATTTGGAAAGAACTATTTTTTACGAATACGGTCATATAAGATTTTATAGATCTATCTCTAATAATAAGGGAGATGATATGCCCAAAAAAGTGTATCATACAAACGCTGTCTACTCATTTTAGATTTTAAAAGTTTCTGGACTCGGGGCTCGTATACCACTTTCTTGATTCAGTAATTTATCAGACCGATATAATTACAGAATATTTTTCATTTATTTGCATAGAAACTAGAATTCTAGCCATAAGGAAGGTGGAAAAAAAATTCAAATAGAATAGAATGAAAAATCTCATTACTGACATCGAAACAAGAGAAACCTGAGATTAAAATAATTAGTAAATTTAAATTTGCGGGGTTTATAACTTAATTCTTCAACGCATTATTGCGATCACTTGAAGGAGAAGCATAGAAATATTAATAACTGCTGATAAAATGATAAATTCGTACATTTCGCTAAAAGTACCTTACCGTCAAACAGTCAAGCTGTTATCTGTGTTGATTTTGATAGAATGACCTTTTGTGACATAATATAATAGATTATTATTATACTGAGATAATAACAAACGATTTTTTATGTCTGTATGTATGTGTACAAGTAGAACTCTAAAAAGTTATAAAAATGATATCTTATTATTATTTTTGCTTCGTCTTATATTAGTAAAGACTACAAAGTTTAACTTGGTATTCAAATCTATGGATATTTGAAATTTTTAAGTAAGCGATAAATTTTGTTTATACTTAACTCGTAATAGATTAACCCAACATGATTTAAGGTTTATTTTTTACATTTATTGAAAGAATATGTTTATAAAAATATAATTTTAATTGCACTCACTTCATCAAAACTTCTACCAAGTTAAAATAGGCTATAACTAATAGGTAATACTGTAAAGAATTATAAAAGTTGTAAGGATAACCTTAAGTAAATAAAAGAAAGAAGAGAGGGATTACAAAAATTTTCTAACTGTAAAAAAGTACAGATAATGTAAATATCATGTAGCATTTAAACAAAATTACACACAAGAGACACAATTACAAGGGTACGAAGCGAATAATATACCTAAAAAGAAAAAAGAAAACGAGATAATAGAACATGAACCGATAGAACTGATAGCATAGAATAGAATATGACTAATAGAATCAGTGACTATAGAAAGAATAGTCACTGATAGAATGTCTTCAACGGCTCCTATATTTACAGTAAAACACATAGAACCTACCATGGGTCCGTAGGAAGGTTCCCCTTCACACACAGATACTGATATTTTAGTATCATAAAACCTATCCAATATTTCAATAATCAATATAATAATCTACGTCAACAATTGAATTAATAATAAAATAAATAATTCATATCCTCGAATAAAACTACTTGGTTATTCATAATCATTAAGCGTTCACATGATTTTGCAAACATTCGAATAATTATTAGGTACATATAAATAAGGCTTGCAATTTTTGTACTGGATAACCTTGCGTGTTGAAGTGATCGTCAATAGGAAGCAAAAACTTCCTGCTTGTTTCAGCCATTGTTGTGGAAGGTTAGTACCTATCTAAATATAGGGACGTTTATATTTATTAACTTGTTTAAAATCTTACTATATAATATATAACATCAACTATATATACTATCGTAATATATAACAGGTTATCATGAAGTAAGGGATATATTTCAGCTTATTATGTATTTTTAACAGGATGTGAAAGAAATTCTATTGCTTAAACAATGGGATTTCTTTTGTCCAACAGTGGTTAACGCAAATTTTCGATATGTCGTCCATTTTGTTGCTGTACAATCACCAACCATTCCTTCATATTATACATAGCATTATTCAGCATTTCTGGTTGAATTGCAGCAATTTGCTCCCTAATAGAGTCTTTTAATTCTTGCAGCGTTATTGGTCGTGTTCTAAACACCACATTTTTTAAATAACCCCACAGCCAGTAATCCGCTGTGGGTTAAGATCAGGCGATCTTGGAGGCCATGAATTTACAAAATGTGAACAATTCTCTTAATCGCAATGATTACGTTTGACACTTGTATCAGAAGTTGACACGAGAACTCTTTTGTTTTCCATAGATACAGTAAAATCCAATTATTGAAGCAACCAGAATCCATTTATTTTTGCAACTAGCTTGATTTCTTAAAATTATACAAGGTGTCCACCTAGTGCGCGTAAGTCCAATATCTGGGTTAATAAAAGAGATAACTTAATTTTTTTTTCTACAGGGTTGTCTAATATCCCGAGCTGCACAAAATGAAAATATATTTACATATTCAGGGTGTTCAGTTTTTCCTGGACAGGTACCAACTTCGTTTTTCTAAATGGAAATATATATTTTTTATTGCTTTTTCGAACTAAACCCTTAATTTTAGTAGGACTTTCATCAGCCTTCCCTATACCTAACTTAAACTGTTTTTGAAATATTGACGGGTGAATATTGACATTTTTGCAACTTTGACACCCTATAAAATCTAAACGGTTTGAGATCAAGCAAAACGGTTTGCACATTCCTATCTTAACTTTTTATAAGCTATCGTTTCATACTAATTTCAAATGTATCCAGGAATTAAAAATTTTCCGAAAATTTTGAAAATTTTTAATTCTTGGATAAATTTGAAATTAGTATCAAACGATAGCTTATAAAAAGTTAAGATAGGAATGTGCAAACCGTTTTGCTTGATCTCAAACCGTTTAGATTTTACAGGGTGTCAAAGTTGCAAAAATGTCAATATTCACCAGTCAATATTTCAAAAACAGTTTAAGTTAGGTATAGGGAAGGCTGATGAAAGTCCTACTAAAATCAAGGGTTTAGTTCGAAAAAGCAATAAAAAATATATATTTCCATTTAGAAAAACGAAGTTGGTACCTGTCCAGGAAAAACTGAACACCCTGAATATGTAAATATATTTTCATTTTGTGCAGCTCGGGATATTAGACAACCCTGTAGAAAAAAAAATTAAGTTATCTCTTTTATTAACCCAGATATTGGACTTACGCGCACTAGGTGGACACCCTGTATAAGACTTTAACGTATACTTTTTACTTTATGATAACCCCATATATATAGGTACATGAATTAAAATATTTTCAGAGTTACTAATAAGAAGACAAATGTTGCACCTGTAGTTAAAAGCTATGTCAGCGAAGTATTTCCTGCGCTCTCGGTATACAGGATCGGTGAATCCTGGATGATCTGCATCTAGTTCAGATCCATAGGACAGGATCTGATTAGCAAAGCGGTCCAAGTCCCTTATTCGGCGAGGAAACCATGGTACAGAATCTATAGTCAAGTAATAAAATACAATAAATAAACGTAATATCTCATGAAAAAGCCTTATCTCAACATTTCTGGGAACAAATTAATTTTTTTATAGGGACTGAGTATGAAAGTGTTGGTTAATGTAGGCATGTACAGTTTTATATTTTTAATCTTCCAACAATATATTAACTTGTTTATTGTTTATTTAATATATTAATTATTTAAGACACTTGTACACATAAGGGTAAGTAAAAAGTAAAGTAAATTATTAATATAATAATTAGTAGGTACACTCTTGTGGGGTAACATATACAGTGCATTGCAATGAAACCGGACCACATGGAATAACTTCGTAACACTTTTCGACACTCAACTTTTTGTTTTTAAATGTTGATAACAACAAAAAATGTACATATACAAATGGTATATAAAATATAACCAAAGAGAATAAACTAATTAATTCTCTTTGATATAACCTAACTAAATTTTCAAGCAAAGAAAAGTTGATAAATGTATGTGATACTAACTGTCGCAGAATATGTATAAAAATCAGTACACGAGAATTCAATTTTCTGCAGATACTTTTGCTTTCGTATGTTTAAAACGTGCAAAATAGAAAAAAAGTATAAACAACGCGGTTCATAAGGCGTTTATCGTACTTGTCCTTTAGAAAATTCGCCGCCTGGCAGCTCGTTTTCTAAACTTGGACGAGTGCGAAAAAGTACGCCTTATGGTACTCGTTGTTTAATGTACTATTATACAGTGTGTCCAAGATAAAGATGGGATAGCATTGGGACCTTGGAAACGGTAAGAGATACAAAGTTGGTTAAATTATGAAAAAGTTGAGCAGTTTGAATACCTTTTACATGGACTTTGCAAAAATAAGTTATCTTTTTTTGATTTCGAAATATTTGGAAAAACATTTTTTTTGCGATATTTGTTTATATTTATTTCTGGCGTTATTTTAACAGCTATCAAAAAATAAAAAATACTTTTCCATTGTCACTTTTTGCGCTTAACAAGATGGCATTCATCAAGGTTTTGTCCGACGTTTCGTTTCCGAGAAACCATCATCAACTTCTTTTTTTTTAAATGCGGCCCTGTATTTTTAAATAGAAATTTTGATACCATTTTTTATTCTCTATTCTCAATTCAATGATGCATTACAAGTAATGGTTTAATTACGTTTTTAGCTTGTTTTTGCCACCATTAAAAATTATCGAGGAAAAGCCTCCTGAGTTTATAACAAATAAACAAGTAAAATAATTTATTTATCTTAATTATTTATTAACATGTTAATTACAAAAGATGTTCGAACAAAAGACTATTATTTTCTAAGCATAGGTAACATCGTTTAACTGTAGCTTCCAAAACATTGTTAACATTTGTATTAATTTTTAAGCAAATTATAAAACGATATTTATTATTAACCGTATTGTAACTCTACCAAATTGTCAACAATGACATTATCACGGATGTCTTGTTTTCAAAGCCTACTACTGTTGTTGTGGTAGGTGCATAGAAAAATCGTACCATTTTTACTGTACATGTATATTCTTGCATCTAAACTTATCTAAAAAAATTATCTTCAAGCATTCAGAGCCGCATTCTTTTATCTTTGGGGCTACATAAAAACTATGTGTACCAAAGTAATTTTCAAACAGAGGAAGATTTACAGGAATTGGTACTAGAAGCATTTCAAACTATTACGCCAGATGGACTTTAATCATTGTTTGGAAGCTACAGTTAAACGATGTTAGAAAATAATGGTCTTTTATTCGAACATTTTTTGTAATTAACATGCTAATAAATAATTAAGATAAATAAATTATTTTACTTGTTTATTTGTTATAAACTTAGGAGGCTTTTCCTCGTTAATTTTTAATGGTGGCAAAAACAAGCTAAAAACGTAATTAAACCATTACTTGTAATGCATCATTGAATTGAGAATAAAAAATGGTATCAAACTTTCTATTTAAAAATACAGGGCCGTATTAAAAAAAAAGAAGTTGATGATGGTTTCTTGGAAACGAAACGTCGGACAAAAACTTGATGAATGCCATCTTGTTAAGCTCAAAAAGTGACAATGGAAAAGTATTTTTATTTTTTGATAGCTGTTAGAATAACGCCAGAAATAAATATAAACAAATATCGCAAAAAAAATGTTTTTCCAAATATTTCGAAATCAAAAAAAGATAACTTATTTTCGCAAAGTCTATGTAAAAGGTATTCAAACTGCTCAACTTTTTCATAATTTAACCAACTTTGTATCTCTTACCGTTTCCAAGATCCCAGTGCTATCCCATCTTTATCTTGGACACACTGTATATGTTAATTGATTATTAATATAGATACTCTTAAAAATTTCTATTTAAACTTTACCTTTGTTGTCCTTATAGTCCCGTGAAATAATGTTTAGATATTCACTCTTCTGTTTGATATCGTATATAGCGTCTCCAAGGTTACCACCGGGAGCGCATTCCACCATAAATTCGTAATTGTCTGGGATTTTAGTCGATGGACGTGATTCAATGTGCAAAAGGTTGACGCTATGCTTTTCAAAAATTGCCAAGTATTTAGCCAAAATTCCGACTTCCTCGGCGGGTGGAGCAAAGAGTAGACAAGTGCTCCTTGCAGAGTCTCTACCGATTTTAATGTAGTTCCCACCAGGCATTAGTTTAGGCTGTAACCAAAATTGGTTTTCTTTATAAATTTTCAAATATTCAAAATAGATATTGTGAACTTTGCTATAGCAAAATACGGTAGTTACACCATAGCTACTACTAGGTTTATTAATAGTAGGAATAGATATAATGGACTCAAAGTCAATAGTCAGGGTGTCCGGACATATCCAAAGTTCCTATAACAATTTTCGAAAACTGAAAAATAACGGAGCTACAAGGCTTTGAAATTCATATAAAATTATTATATCCATGTAGGTGTTTTGGTTTCCATAGAAATATAGCATTAGTTTCCATAGCATGCTTTGTTAAAATGCGTAAAATAGTTTGTTAATGAGTTATTATTGATACAGTGCAAGATAGTTTTTAAAGACTAGTTTTAAAGAAAGTTTTTTCTCAAAAACGGATCATTTTAGAGAAAGTACATTTTTTTCTGTGTTTTTTTTATAGGCTCTTTCATTTTATGTAATCATAATTATTAAAAAGCAAAATATAAAGAAAATAAGTTATAGGTCCTTAATTTATTTGCAAGGGTGATTTCAACCCTTTGGCATAGGGGGATGATTGAAAAATTTGGAACAATTACACAAAGGAACATTAGTAGTAAGTGTACCAAATTTGAAAAGAATCGTTTAATCAGCTAATAAAATCTTGAAAAAAATTGTTTTTAAAAATCTAACTTCAAAACCCTATAGCTCCGTTATTTTTGAGCTTTCGAAAAACTGTTATAAGGAACTTGGAACATTAATTTTCTTGTAGAATCACCCCCAGAATTTTTTGCTCATCATATCTGGATACCCTGTATATCACTGTTTTCGATTCATTATTCTTTTAATGACAAACTTTGAGGTTTATTAATGGGAGCTCAGTTAAATAAAAACGTGTATTTTTCTTTTTGTTACTTTTTGGTTTCGGGTTTTTATAATATAATTAAACACGTCTTTGCAGGCATGTTATACGGATCCCAAAATAAAATTATATTCAATTTAGAGAAAGGATGGGTAGTAAGTGTATAAACAAAGAAAAAGAACGATGCATGAGTGGGCCGAGGTATTATTAATATCTATCGGTGGGAGACATGACACGGGCACGGGAGACAGAGGTCGGAGTGTCAGAGGTGGTGCCACAGAGCTCTATGTGGCTCTCAGCTGAGTTTCCCCACGATATACACACAGAGCGTTTCCCCACTAAATAGCGAATTAGAAGTATCCAGAAGTTTTTCCAGTAATATTTAATATATCTTTAATTTAACTATCATGTACTATTACCTGGTGTCTTTGTTTCTACCTTGAACATGTTTTTATTTGGGAACCTGTATAAAGAAACAGTGAGTATAATCTATTTATGAAATAAATTTTCAAGACAAAATCTGTTAAATTATTGATCCGAAAGCTTTTGCCCGTATAATTTTAACAAACACATTTGAGAGCATTTTATATTTTATGTTCCCAACATTTCAGAAATTGTTGATATTATTTCTGTCTACATATTTATTAAAGGATACTTAAAAGTCTGTCGAATAAAATATTTAAATAAATATATATAGCTATTCTAAACTTTATTTTTTTTAAATATATTAAAATACCTACTTCAAATGTTATCTAAAAATATTTACTATTCACTAGATATTTTATAATCAACTTTTTGTCTTCAAAATTCTTTTATAAACTAAACCGATTGGTTCATTACGGAACGTGTTTAGAATTGGTTTTAATTGAATATGCGACAAGTTTGCAATATTGTTTCCTGCACGTACTTTAGAAATGTTACTTAATATAAATATTATTACTATGATATTATCATATATTGATTAAATATTCAGGAAAACTCTGAACCTAGAGCAATTCATGTGGTTGTAATGCCAATATAAAACGTAGACGCAGTTTACTAGATAATTATTCTGAAAAACAAGATTTGAAAGCGAATTGACAACATTTTCTGTTTTAATCTACTTACATCATTAATTACTTCTACAGGAATTCCATTATAAAATTCCGTCCTCATTTTAATCAACACACAAGATCACCTTTGTTGAATACTGAAACCACTATAAACTGAAAGCCCAACTTGATTTTCTATTTATGTTAAGGTATAGCTAACGACAGATCAATAGGTACTAAGAAATCTTAATGATTAACTTATATTTTTATAATTATACATACGTAATTTTTAGATAAAATTGCATCAGACGTATACATTTTTTTTCTTCTATCAATGATAGAGAACTTATCGTTGCCGATGTTGCGTAAATTTTTTTGCAAATTATTTTGTGGTTTTCCGTTTAGTTAATTCAAGATTAAAAGCAATAGTGTTCATAGAATTGATAAACGGGCAAACCCTGGTAGCAACTTATAGCGTTTATATCTTGATATGAAGGCTAACAACGTTTCTTGCGTTTAGTACTGGAATGGGTGACCAGACCATGCAAGGAAGACCTGCCTGTCTATTTTCTAGTCTGCCTGTTGTATGTCGGTGAATTCATAGAAGCAGAAGCTATACAAATTTGGAGGAACAGTAGGAGGCAGTGGCGTGCATACAATATAGGCAAAAAAGCATTGCCTACCCTATAAATTAGACCAAAACGAGACTAGATAATAAAAATAAAAATGTTGCGATGTCTACATTAAATTATTATATAAGTAGGTAATTATTATCATTTTCCTTAAGTTTAGTTACTAAATTAAAAATCCATCAAACATAAACACAAATAAAAAATATTGCTGAAACACAAAGCAGCCTAATAATAATAGGTATCCACTTAAAATTATTATTCGACAATAAAAGCATTCCATAGCGATATGGGGTAAGCAAAACACTCGAGCTATTGCAAATCTTACGGGAACCAAAAGCAGTGCTTTTGTACGAGTAAGACAGAGATGTTAAAAAATATGTCAATAAACTAGAAAGAATCGCACGTACCCGGTGGACCGCCAACATAGAACAGAAGGCACATGTGATCTGATCTTTTCTCTTTCTCTTTGGTCCTGTTCGTCTTATATCGATGAAAAGAGAGGATCGAGTCGGATCGACATCCACAATGGGACAGTAGGTATTTGACATTTGTTTAGTTTTAACATCAGAGTAATAAATAAAGGGGACGGGAGACCGCATTCCCTATTTCAAAGCACAATGTAAACATGTAACCTCAACCTACTGGATGTTGATAAACAAACAATACATAATAAACACACGATAGTCCCTGATACAGTGGCGTATCAAGCTGTCTCACGGAAATGCTTAAAACATACTTTGATAAATTAGTGTCACATTCAGATTTTAGCCACACTCGTCCTATCTCAGAATCTTGAGGTATTTTATAAACACAAAGCTAGTACTAGTATTCAGATAAACATAACAATTTAACAAATACGACACGTTACACCCTTGCTGTAAGAACACCCATGGAAACAATGTCAAACTTACTTGTGAAAAGAAATAGTACTTATTTGGCCCTTTTCTTGTAATTTCTGGCATATTATACACCGTTTCGCCAGTTTTATTAAAAGTTAAGTTCAAAAACACAGTTTAAGAACACACAAAACACTCGGCTTGACCAATTTTGATTTCAAAATAATAGCGTCACTTGCTATATTAGATTAATACCAGGCAATGTTGCCAGTTCCGGCGCTTAATATCGCTAGAAATTTCAATAATGTATTGATAGATATCTATCAATACATTATTGCCTATAATTATACCTAACACACGTCACAAAAAAATTGTGTCGTAGCCTTAAACATATTACAATATAACTAATTTTGTAAATTGATTGAGGTCAAGAATGTGGTAGATCTTGCAAGTTAATCAATGAAAATGACGGCTGTACCTAGCTATAAAGATAAAAATGTAACTTCGGCATCAATGTCAAGGACGTTGCAGGGACCAGATGTTTGTAAATACATTTACATCAAGGCTTCACTTTAGAATGTAAATAACGGTCTCCCCTTTATTTATTACTCTGATGTTTTAACTAATTTTAAGTTCTAAGCGTTTCGGGGTGAATATCAGTTGAAGTTGACAGTGGTAGGGGGTTTTATTATTTTTAGGTCGTATTTTCTGATGAATCCTTATGAAATTGTTAGATTTTGTGAAGATAAAAGTATGTGTCACGTATTTCCTCAGCTATTAACGTTAGCAAAATTAATTGTAACAATTCCAGCCAGTAGTAGCCGGTTTAAAAAGAATCCACACATATTTGCGAAATATTCAAGGACAATAATGTTTAAATAATTTGACTATTATTTCACAGGAACAAATCTTTTGCAGGACTTCAAAAGAACAACCAATTTCTATGACGATGTATTAAATGAGTTTTTAAAAAAATATCGTCGCATTGATCTTATTTACAAATAAGTGAAATATTTTTACAAAATTTACAATTTTTTTTTATAAATTGAAGCAATATTTTTTTTTGGTGGGACAAAAGTGTTGTGCTGTGTGGAAAAAAACTGAAAATCCCTTTTTTAAAATAACTGCGAGATCCGTTTTAAACTGTTTATTGATACCTATATACTGAGTCTGCTGAGATGCATTATTTGATGGGTAACTAATTTTTAGAATTTAATAACTTTTTTCCTACCCTGTCTCAAAGGGCACCGCACGCCACTGGTAGGAGGGATAAATGATCCCTATTCCACGAACAAGTGGTCCTCCTAGCGTTCGCGGAAATAGTCCAACTTCAAATAACAGAAAAAAAAAGGAATTTATAGACCGGAAATTCAATACAATACTAAGCTCAAGTACAATAATACAATACAGTAAAAGAATAAAATAAATTGTAAATTAAGTTTGAAAACTTTATGTTTTTTTATACATAAAATTTCTTTTTCCTTCAATAAGTTATAAATAAATAAATAGTTTCATTCAAAATAAAATAAGGACCGCTTATGTTCTACGGTCCTATAAAATATTTTCCCTTAATGTCTTAAAACGGCTCCACAGTAATTTTTTCAATTAACTCTTAAAAAACACGTTTTTCTGAGATAACATGGCAACGCTACATCCAAATTTCAAAAACAAAATATTGTTTGGTAGCTAAAAGAGGAACAAATCCGTCACTGCCAAAATATATAGGGTGTTCTATTTAAAAAATATATGTTTGATTTGTCCCTCTTCACTAGAACACTCTGTGTGTTTGAAGACAATTTTAAAAGACGCTCTTAGGTGGTCCCAATAATACCCTAAAACGTCAAAATCTGATATTTAATAGCGGCTCTGTAATTGTCCATCGCGTCTTAGATGAGACACCCTGTATATAAATAACATACATATTATGTGCACACATACACATTTATACACTGTGACCCACCAAAAAGAGTCAGGTGCAGTTTGTGGCGTTTTAAAATGAAATAATGGAAAATGTTCAGACAGGTAAATTTTTGTATTGAGGAGGGCAGATTTTCCATATTATTGTTATTATACAGGGTGTCCCAAAAAAGAGGTTTACCACAACTTATATTTTTTAAATGGAACATCATGTGTATTGTTTGATGAATCCAGCTCCAATAGTGAGGGAGAAATACCTTAAAGAGTGTTCAATAAAAGCAAAGTTTCCAGAATATAGCTGGGTATTTCTGTAGTAAAGACCGTGTAGCATCTGTAACCTAACAACGAATCGATATATTCCTCTTCTAACTTATTATATGTTTATGGAACACTTCTTTTATTTACATCTCCATCAGTAAGTATTATAGCTATATCTATCAAACCTTATATCAATGTATTCGTGAGAAGACGTTCTATCCAAATCTGTAAAAATACACCAGGTGTTCCATTTAAAAAATGTTGTGGTAAACCTCTCTTTTTTTGAACACCCTGTACACATGACAATATGAAAATGTGTCCCTATCTAAACAAAAATGTTTGTATGAGCATTTTCGATGAGTTACACTTACAACGCCACAAGCTGCACTGGACTCTTTTCGGTGGGCCACACTGTATATACACACACATACATTTTTTTTTTTTTTGATAATTGTGGAAAAATAAGGGCTCAAATTTCTGCCAAATCAAAAAAAATTAATGATAACTTTTTCATTTCATTTCCTTTATGCACGGATTATTTGAAAATAACCTACTTACAATATTTGGAGGGCTTCCTTCAGGTGAGTCCGACCCGACATTTTTTTTCTGATCGATACTAGTTGGTTTGGACATCATATTATTGTTTGTGGTGAAACAAGAGGTACCTACACGTTCAAAGACTCGAGACAACAGACTGGTTTGGAATTTGAAACGAGCTTTACTTAAAGAAAACTTGTTTTTGAATATGTATATGAGAATGCCGGGACTTAATAATATCTAATTCTTTCTTATCAATAATTCATACAGATTGTTTCATTGAGCAATGGTTCATTCGTTTATCCACAACGTGATTTCTTAATGTTTGCAAAATTTAAAGAAAAGCAAATGAAGGTTATAGGATCATTTAGTTCAACAACTTTTTTAATAATTACGTACATAAATATTTACAATGCTTTATCAGTCAAAACTTCTGATATGAGAAATCAATAATACTTATTAATAATAATATCATAGTTTATAATATCTAATTACAAATAATTAAGTACTTGTTTTAAATTACACTTATGCTTATATTTACTTTAAGAAGACAATTACTCAATCAAGATTCAAAAATAAACAATGAAAGATTAAAAATATTCTCCAATTATTTCCAAGGGGGATATTCGAAGTTTGACGTTAACTGAGTCTGACGTATTTATTTTAAAAAATACAAGAAAACTCAAAAAATAAAACTTACATCCAAGATATGTAGATGTATGTAGAATTTTCTTGAGCGTCAATTTTGATTGGAAAATTTGGCGATGGGCATTCAGTGATGGGATCTCTTCACGGATAATATTTTCAGACGGAAATACATACTTCAAGAAATACCAGAAGTTGAGCCTAACTTCATTATTGTCAACTTTTTATTATTAAATTTTCAAACAAAGAAAAGTTGATAAACGTCATTGACACCAACTGTTCCAGAATATGTATAAAAATCCCGATACGGGAATTCAATTTTCTGATGATTTTTCTTTGCCTTCATAGGTGTAAAATATGCAAAATAGAAAAAATAGTATAAACAACGCCTTTCATAAAGCGTTTACCGCTTTTGTCCTTTATGTTACTTTTAATCGTAACTCTTAAACGTCAAAAAATATTCACTTATAATCTCCGGATATGTTTATGATTTCACATTAACATACAGCGAGACATACAGTAACATACATTAACGTACATGTTTTCAAGAATTAGTGCTCGCAAAAAGGTGTTCAGAAAGCTGTTTCTGAAACTGTTATTCTGGCATATTTTAGCGAAATTGCCAAAACCAATAAGCTGTCAACCCTCTCGTCCATTTACTCAATGTTGCGTATTACTTTAAATATTGAATATAAAGTGGATATCTCCAAATTTTCGAAGTTATTGGCATCTTTAAAACAACAAAATCTAGGATATATATCCAAAAAGTCAAGCACTTTCTCCAGTGAGAACTGCGGTGTTTTTGAAGAATGCACCTGATGATATGCTACCTATAAAGGTTGCACTCATAATTGGTGTGTCAGGTGCATGTCGAAGTGACGAATTGTATAAAATTAAATTGACTGATGTTAATATCATGGAAAATAAGGTTCACATCGAAATTCCTACATCAAAAACCTACCAGACTTTGATCGGATATTTAACTACATTGCTTTCTATTATAGTAAAATTTTAGGTACACCTATACACTCGTACGCATGATGCATAACTCATAGTTATCAATTATTATTCCATTTTTGTCAGTTGCCAATGCAGGGGAAAAATAAATAAAAGTCTAAAATATTATTCTTAATACTAAATATTAAGCAATATTATCTCATATTCTTGAACCCTGAAATTATTTATATTTATTTATTTGTACTTATTTATTTACATTCTCAGATATTCTTATGCAATAAGCTAACGTATTTCATATTTTGTTTTTGTGGATGCGGTATATGCGTCCAATGAATGAATAATAATTGATTATATATTGTATACGTGTCTTATTAGGCATAGAAAACAGAAGAATGAAAGAGAAGGATACACATTAAAGTATAGCTCAAGCGTTTAAACTTTTCTCGAGTCTTTTATGCTAATACGAATGGAATTATTCAAAACCTTATTCACAATCATGCAACAAAAAGTCAACAAACAAAAATTAACCATTTCAATCAATCAATAAAATATTATGGTGATTAAAAAATGACTCAAGTGACTTGATGTCTTGCCTTTTGCCTCAAGCTTTGATGGCAGTTGTCAAACAATATGATATAAATTTGGGTGGTTATGGATTAGTCGCTATAATAATGATTTGATGGATATTATTTATTAATGTCCTTGTGCATTGTTTATCGACTATCGGTGGAGTTTTAAGTACAAATTTCGATAATATTTTTGTAGGTTGGATTAATATTTGCTATAGCTGCTACTTGTCGATGTAACAAGTTAACATATCTCACAACTGATAATGTATAAAGGGTATAATGATAAAGGGGTATATTTGTATATTTTACTACTTGATATGAAGATTAATATTTTACGTAGTTTTGCCATGATGGATTTTTTTCTTCTAGCGCTTTAACTGTAGAAAGTATCTACTTACCTATATGCTATATGCAACAAGTAACGTGCCTAACGGTAGCTTTTTCTGCAACACATAAATGGAAAATGTACAGCCCAGCCTCTTGGGATTGATACAAAAGGGAGATTTTGTACCCCTTAATGTTTACCTTATCGTTATCGTAATCATTATATTGACCAGGCGTAGTGCCAAAAATAATACTCTTTTTGTCATTGCGCATGCTTTTTTTGGCACTGCCCATGCTCACTCAGTTTAATGACTACGATAACTATAAGCTAAAAATTAAAGGGTGCAAAATCTCCCTAATATAGAAAATACCTGCTTCAATTATTGCTTCTTTTATTTAACAGTAGAATAAACTAATAATGCAGATATTACAACCATTAAATGCCACGGTAAGTGCAATAAGTGCAAGTGATCCAAAGTGGCAGAAGGCTTTGCTCGCAGATACAGACAGACGCCAACTGGACACGTCAACATGAACGGGGCCGACATCGAGTGGAAACACCGCCACTTATCTAGGAATACATCTGGATAAGAGGTTTGTGACGCTCCCTTCTCGAGGGTGTCAATTTGTGACGCTTTCACGTGGTGAATGGTCCACGCGGACTCTACCCGCTTATGAGTAAAGGCTGGGTAACTGCAGTGAAGAAGGTGCAGCAATTGCACATGCCAGAAGGTCAATGTTTCTTAACCTAAGTAATAAAAGTCACACATTTCCAACTCCTAAAATATTTATTTATTCTTTAAATAAATCGGTCGGTAAATAAAGCAGTTAATACCAAAATATTAATAGCAATATATATATATATATTTATTCATAGAAGCGGTAATAATAAATAAGCGGAAATATATTAGCAACAAATGGTAGCAAGCAGCAAGCAATAATTATTATTCAGGTAAACCTATTCGGCAATCAATAATTAGCAATAAAGCGGTAGCAACCAGAAAAGCTAAGCACAATAAATTAATAATGCAACAAAATACGTTGTTCTCGGTCTATCGGTTTACTGTACCAGCCTCTGACGGTATTCTATCAATGTACCTAAACAGCAACTTTCCCCATGTCAAACGCTCATAGAGGAATCATTGCCAAGGCACATATTATGATAAAACACTTAAGACACTGAAATACGGGTACCAGGCTTTTGTGTATCCGGAATCTGGGTACGTAAAACTGATGTTCTCTAACAAGCAACTTTCCCCATGTCAAGCGCTCATAGAGGAATCATTGCCAAGAGATACACCTAGTGAAACGCCCTCCCAAAGACAAAATACAAGCCTAATATTATTTACTATGCTCAGTAACCAGCTACACTTAACTAATGCACTCTAACAGGCAACTTTCCCCATGTCAAACGCTCATAGAGGAACCATTACCAAGAGGTACACCTAGTGAAGTATATACTAGGCACAGCGTACAGTCGAACAGCGTCTTCAAGTTCACACAAAGCTTCTTCGCCCATGTCAAACGCTCATAGAGCGATCGCAACCAAGTGAACCTGAAGATAGCTTGTCGGCGGCGGTCGGACTTACTAAGGGTTACCTACTCCTGCTGGTGCTGGTGCTGGTGCTGGCGGAAATGATCAGAAGATCAAAAGATCGGACGGTCAAAAGGCACTTTCTAGGCAGTTACAATGCTTTAAGTAGTAAATCGGAGACACCACGTGACTGTAAATCATGTGGGAGAAACATCGCGCATTGGGTGCGCGGATATTTTAATTTTTGATTCAAATTCCGCCAACCTAATGGTACACGGTACTAATCTACTCAATATATTATTGTTAGCCTAGTCACAGCGTTAAATAATATAAACAAATTACAAAATAATATTTTGATAGATTTACGGGCTTCTACACTTATTTTAAATATCATTACCAAAAAGAACGGTTTTAAAACTCCAAGAAATAACTAAATTCTTATTATAACACATCCTAAATAAGTTAAATATATTCTACAATATTAAACAATATTAAATAAATATTGCCAACTTATTTAAATCCTTTCGGAAAATAGAAATTATTCTAAGCTCTGCAAAATAATGTAGAGACCTGAAATAAACTAAAATATATTTAAGTAAGGGGATATAAACTCGGCAAAATAAACAATCTTATAATATTAATAAAAATGTAATTGACGGAATACTTGTAAGTGACTTTTCTACTTCATACTCGGAATTTAATTATTTTAATAATTAACTACTATATTAGTAGAATGTTATAAACAACGGCGGTAATATAAAAACTTGACCCGGCCGAGGATCGAACTCGGATCTTCCGGCTGAAAAGTTGGCACGCTTTGCACAGCGCTACGGAGCTCACCTGCAATATTCTTCGGCGGAAACTAACATATATTAAATTCTATACTACAAATAATAAATCCTAACTGTAAAAAGGTAACTTCGTTACAGGTTGGAAACACCACATCCAGCGAAGGCCGAGACTACACCATAACCTACTCTACAGTAAGTTGTGGCTACACCAAGTTGTAGCGAAGGCGAAGCTGGTCAGGGCTAAGCTATACCCGATATTGTGCCGCACCAATGAGCTCAGCCTAAGGAACAAGCGAACCCTGATGCATGCATGGGGGATTGCTGCAAAGATGTATATAAGAAGATCCATGCCGTCGAAAATATCGCTCTAAGGACCGGGGTAGGTGCACCCTGGTACCTGGGGGCAGCCGATATATACCGGGACCTCGACTACGTCCCAGTCCTAGAAGTCATCAGGAGGCGCGGAGTCAAGTTCTTCGCGCGTGCCGAAACGCACAGCAACCCGATAATCCGGGAAGCCGTGGACTACGAGCCCGATGCGACCGCTGTACACAAGCGTCCAAGACTCCAACTGCTGGACGCAGGATGAGAGTATATAAGATGTTCTTATGTTTCAGATTCCACCCGGAACAAGGGTAGAGGGCTACGAAGCGACTAAAAAACAACCATTAGACACTTATCTGCTAACAAAATTTTGACAATTAAGTATTGTAACTTTTCTATAAATTAATTTAGAAATTAACTATAGTTAAATTATTTAAATAGGAGAACTCTAAAAATTTTAATTTGTCTTAAACGTCAATCAGTGCACATAGCTGCATAGATTAGGTTAGGGGCATAGCTGATAGGTATAAAAATTGTATTGTTATTAGTAATAGTTATTTTTTGTTTCTATATATGTACGATTTTATTGTTTGAATCCCCGTTTAAAAAATCTGACTGACTGCGTTTTAATCCACGGTCCACGGTTACTAAACAATATAGTAAACGTGATCTTAAGATTAATCTATGATCGTAAGCACGATCAAGCGTGACTTGGACGATAAGGGTACATCATGATACAACTACACGGGTACATGGATACAATCATAATCTGCTAGATCACAGACCAGTTAGCCGTTGGTAGCGTGATCTAATCTAAGCGATAATGGTACAACCATAATTTGATAGATCACCGACCGTTGGCTCGGGTAGCGTGATTTAGTCGATAATGGAACAACTAGCAGAAAGAATGAGTGCTTTTAAAATCACCATTGTCAATGGCGATTTGAAAAAAAAATGATTTGACACTGTTAGTGTCAAATTCGACATTGTAGAAAAAATATATTAAACCGTTTTGCCTGCATATTTAGTGATTTTATAGAAGCACATGACCAAAATTCATAATCTGAAACAGTCAGTGTTACTGCAACTGTATGCAAGAGCTGCAGCCCCATGTAGGGATTACTATGGATTAACAATTGCGGAATCATGCGTGAGTAACTTTCAATAATAACGGGTTAGGCAGAATAAAGTATCTATTTTCTATGTAGGTACTGGTATTCATTAATGCTTAAACTTTAATCAAAAACTGAAACAAAATGTTCTTAAGTAAACAATTTATTTTCTGAATATCACATCAGTCAAATGACCTTCGCCTCGCTGCTGGCACTCCTGAAGTCTAGCACAAAAATTTTGCATCACTCGCTGCAACATTTCAATTGGGATTGCGTTAATCTCGGTTCGAATATTATGCTTCAGTTGTTCCAAAGTTCGAGGTCGATTAGCGAATACTTTTGACTTTAGATAGCTCCATAAGAAAAAATCACAAGCTGACAGATCCGGTGACCGTGCAGGAAACATTCTTCGCGGAATTGCCATAGGCTGCCTAGAAGTGTGGGAAGTAGCTCTGTCCTGCTGAAACCATAGTCTTCGGAAGTCTACACCTTCGTTATGAAGTTGTTAAAAATTTTGTAATACAAGTTAATATCGTTGCGATGATAACGCTCCATTTTTACTATTAAACTGACGTTTCTTGCAAACAGTTTGGCAACTGTCATAAATTGCCATGTATCGCGGGAACACATGGCGATTTGATTTGAATTTAGATCTTTTTACATTATTGAATAAATCCAGTTCAAAAATGGATACGTCATTCTGCCTAACCCTGAATTTTACAGTAGTACCTAACCTAGATACTTTCCACGGTAGAAACAATATGATTTAAAGGCCTAAGTTTATAATTAAAATTAATGTTTTAACTTATTAGAGAGTTTTTGAACCCTTTAAATTTTAGCACGTCGTTATCGTTATCGTTATTCTACGCATGCGCAGTGCCAAAAATAGTATAATTTGCAGCACTGCGCATGCTCAGAATAACCATAACCATAACGATAACGTAAATTTTAAGGGGTTCAAAAACTCTCTATTGGGTCGGTACCTATATTATCATCCGGCTAATCTTTTTAGCCAATGGATTTATTTTGTTTTCTTGTTTTTTAAATATTTTAAGATATTTTGTAGGATACCCCATAATAGAAAAAATATTTTGGGAATCTAATCGATCATCCATATAAAAATCTCACTTTGTAAAATTCTCAGAACCAAATAACTTCTTGACATTTATTTATCTATTCAAGTTTATAGTTTAGTAATTTATTCCATTCTGCTAACTGACTATTTCAAACACTGTGATGTAACAAAGACAAAAATATGGTTCTTTTATCTTCTTCAATCGCATTACAAACTCTCCAATTACGAAATGTAACACACTGCTATAGGCGCAATTGCACACCGATGAAGGCCGAAAAATAGCATGATGGAATAGGCCTCATGTCGAAAAAATGTAAAAATACAAAGTTTCATAATGTTTCCTTGAAAAATAAAAAGAGTTATGAAAGAAAAACAAAATGCACGTTTTCAGTTTTACAGTGATAATTCAGGAACTACGCAAAATATCCCTAATTTCTTTTAAGAAAATTGAAAAGCATAAAAATGTGCAACTTTTTGAGCCACTCTGTATATTTTATCCATTGCAGGATGCCAATGATGTACATCTTGAAAGTGACCACCCTGTGTAGGTATACAGGGTGGTCACTTTCAGGTCATAAGAAAAGTGAAAAGAAAGGACCTACTACATGTATATGTAGACCTGTCCTTTTCACTTTTCTTTTGTTATTCCAAATTATCATTAACACTACTTTTTTGCTTCTATACTATTTTTTTTTTACTTTGTTTCATTGTGGATCACATTTTGAGCTCTCTAGCCTATCACATATCCCTTTTGTACTATAATAAATAAATAAATATAATTAATAGTACCTATATACTAATGTATCATAAGAAAGCGATAATACTATGTTATAGACAACAAATCTCCATCTAACCATGTCTAACTCATTACTCTTTTATTACATTTTTTATCATTCTTTCATTAACTCCATAGTCATGCCCATTAACTTGACCCCCTCCAAGAATATATTCGTAAAAAACGTTTTATTTAAATATGCAAAATTATACAATGTCTGATTTACTTCTCAAAAGTTCATTTGAGTTTGGTTAAACGATCAAATCGGGTGTTGCAAACACGTACTGATTCTAGAAAGAAAAGTACCTATCTTCCAATCAATAAATAAATAATAATTCCCATCATAAATTAAATCATCAACTAGATTATAATTATTAAGGTGAAAACTAAAAAAACGGCAAATCGTTACGTAGACTTTGGGACACCTGGTACACCACACTTAGTTTTAACAATATAATTTTTAGATTAGTATTAATGCATGGAAGATAACCCATGGGCCTCACGTTATGCCTAAGCAAACATTTTACTTACTAGAAGATGTGATCCAAGACAAATTTCTCCAAGAAGAAATAAAGAACATATTTGGCTGCACCGTATTTGAGTATACTGTGGATCTTGCGAACAAAAAGAGAAAACTGGAAAATTTGCCTACCATCCTTTTTTTAAGAGTATTAAAGTATCTGAAATCAAATGATGTACTAAATCTGCTACAGATGAACAAAATATTTTACGAGGTAAATAAATATGAATACTTAGAACAAATACATGCGAGTAGCCCGCAACCATACGCAGGCGATGTGAAACAGAAGACAGCACTCATATTGATTCATTGAATTTTTGGCAGAGTCTGTCGGTCCATAACTTGCTATTAACGACACCTGAAAATTAATTTATTTATCTTATACACGGACTGCGTTGATTGCAGTGCTACAATTAGGCTTCTTCCTCCGAGACTACCCTTTGTCTGGATAATGTGGTGCTCGCCAGTAAAGATCATGTGATTATTACCCCTAATGCTATATTCTATACACTGTAGGTAATATAGCGCTTAGCTTTTATATAAATAAATATATTCTATTCAATGATCCTCGAATGCATTCTGTAGGTACAGATTGTATCTCTAAGAAAACGAGACAAAGGAAAGTTCTGTTACTTTGTAATGTACCTACTTCAATCATCTCTTCCTTACTTATTACGCATATTATTTATTCTTAAATAGAGTATATTTTTTGCAAAAAGAGACGAATCTTTTTAATTTTGTTCCATATGGAAGTGACTATGAAGTAGTCATTTAATACCTAATGCCTTTCAAATTTTGTTTGGAAATCTGGACTAGGTACTGTCGCAGAAATTTAGGTGACGTAATTTCGATTCCACTACGTTGCACCTCTTGATTTTTTCAGCCAAATCTGAGACTTGTACCTAACTGAATTGAGCAATTATATATTCTGAACTTAGGGACATGTAATTGGACGATATCTATGTATTCTGTCTGAATTTGTTTAATGAAATATACCCTTACCAGGGTTTTATAATATTTAGAAAATTATTAACAGACATTATTTGTTAAAACAGCAAACATACCCTATATATGTCAAATGGTAATAAGATGTTTATCATCATAGAATATAAGTAGATATTTATGACCAAATTACCACATATATCTCTGTACCTATCTCATGTATCTGTATCTCATGCCCAAAAGTCGAGCTTGAAGCTTCTTAGGATATGCATATGGAACATCCCAAACAATTTAACTTTCAATAACATGCGTAAACTAAGGTCAGTGTCATTAACAAAACTCCTCCGCTCTGTCGTTCGAAGAAGACTCTCGAATGGGTATATCATCAAATTAATTTGAAAAACTGTTAGGTAAGATGCTACGGTTTTGATCTTTTAGGGGTGAATGGTTTTTACATTACATAATACGAAGTTTGACATGATAATTTTTATTCTAGTTATGCAATACAGATTTGGTTTGGAATATGATGTTTCAAAAGATACTAAAGAGGGTCCCCTCGCCCGAGGAGAAAAGAATGGCTTTCGACTATGGTTGGAAAGAGGTCTTAAAGAGAAGAATGGCTTATATAAGGAAAATATTCGATGAGAACAAACTGAAGATGAAAAAGCAGCCTGCATCCAGTGTCAAGAAAACGCTAAAAGTCAAATAAAATACAATAAATATTAGGTGGAAATAGAATATACCTACCTAGTACGCAATAGTTATTTTAAAATTTTCTAGACTTCAAACCTATTTAATCTACATGTATCAAACCATAGTTTACTTTATGTAGTTCAAGGTTCCTTTGGATCAGTTTAATTTTTTCTGTGATGGTATTGAACTAAAAAAATCATACATATGAACATATGAAATTCATACTCCTTACACTTTGGATATGTGTTAAATAAAAATTAAGTTTTCGCTTCCTTAGATTGATTAGGCGTTGGTTATTCAATTGCGATGTGTACATGGGTTTAATAATAATAATATCTCTATACTTATAGTTCACAATTATGAGACAATAAAAGAGCATTCCAATGACTGGATATCAAATAAATAGGAGGCGAACATCTGGTACTCTTAAAGGTGCATTTAAATCAGAGAGAACAGAAGCGAGCGAACGAATTCGTTCGTTCGTCTCTGTTCGCTCGATATATGCAGAAACACGGATGAGTTCGTTCGCTCCCGTTTTGTTCTCCATATAAATTACGCAAGCTTAAGCAAACGAATTCGTTCGTTCGATTCTGTTCGCTCTAATTTAAATGCACCTTAATACCCACGACGAACGATTTTTAATCTATTAGATCTTCTCAGTGCAGTACAGGTCTCGAGTGAAGACAACTAACTCAGTGTAGCTGGAATTGGCATATACACTATACAGCATGATACAATAAAGGAAGGTATGATATTGCGCATATCCCTCCCACATCCGTGTCGTCACCGAGAGCGCAAATTTTACATTTTACAGTGTTTACATATGTAAAGGTGTGAAAGTTTCGTGGTTTTTACTACATTTTGTCCTCTAAATTCATTTTTTTTTTTGGCAGAGTATTTGTATAATTCTAGTGTATACTAATTATAATCGTATGTGAGTATAGTTAAAGTTAATTTTATATTAACACGTACCTAAACTAAAAGTGCAATAAAAATGCGTTGTGCTGTGTGCTTGTATAATAGTGATAATCGCAACCAAGAGCCCAATAATTTAAATAATTAGGTAATTATATTGCTATGATATTTAGACAATGTAAACATTGCACTATCTATTATGTTACAAGGTTTTTCACGTCTATAATAAATTATATAACCTGTAATAGATATGGTTCTGTAATGTGGTCATTAAATAAAAAAAAATGAGAAACATTTAAAATTTTCGAATAATTAAAAAAAAATGAATACATTTAATAATACAGTCAATTTAGAATCTTAACCGAGCTTAAGGAACAATTTTCACTTTTAGTCGTAGGTGTAAGGCGAACGGCGAAATATATGTATTAAAGTTAACTTGTTGCCCACATCCTATGTTTATGAAGCGTTTATCCTATATTTAAGTACTAATCATTTTACACACGAATCAGAATAACTAATTACTTATAATAAAAATTGCAATAATCACCGATAACAGTTATTATTATTATTGAAGTAGGTAAGAAATCAAAAGAGCCAATTTTAAACCACCAGGGATTACCAGGGCATTTTGTATATGATAGGTACCTACCATATGGAGTATATCTAATCTGTGCTTATGATTATTAAAGAACACATTTAAGGACACTGGTTAAATTTCCCAATATTTTCCTATTCGGGACACTGTTTTGTGCCAATTATATGAAAGTTTTGATAATGTTTCCATTGAAATCGTATATAACATTTGTATTTAGCGATCATTCTGCGCTCTCGGTGACGTAATGCGCACAGCGGACGCATTTTCGTACTCACGAATGTCATACCTTGTACTTATTATATCATGACTATACAGTTCGAGCTATAAGTGTAGAACATAACTCCTTCTAGCACAGAATATCTATAAGACCTTCTAGGGTAGAAAGGACGTTACGCACCACATGAGTGTCAGCTTTGACTATAGGTTTATAAACTCAATGGTGTCAGTCACTCTAAATACCAAACAACAGACAGTAATATATGCACGAGGAATGTCCTCATGCCATCTTCTAACCTCAATGAGTTGTCTTCATGTGTTCGTACGGTGTTGAGGAGATCTACAAGCTGTCTACAAGCGAGAGAAATCTACAAGCGAGATCTACAAGATCTACAGGAGATCTACAGCTGTCTGTCGTTTGGTATTAAGAGTGGTTGACGCTCATGTGGTGATGTTCTCAGAAACTAGTATATTTTATATATTAACATGATAATTTGTAATTGCTTTTTAGTACCTATCTTACCAAAAACGTCCCTCAACATTATTTTATGTATGAATGTAGTTTATATAGAAAAGGTAATTTTAAAGTTAACTACCCAGATAGAACAGTGATTCAAAGAATGACTTCATACTATTTTTTTCAAAGATTCGAATATACTGAGATTGAGATCATACATTAATGGATGAAGTTGTTCAGTGAATATCTATAGCATGAAAAAGTACATTGTCTTTCATTCTATGATTATCCTATACTATAATTTTTCTTGGACATGATTGGGATAGTTTTAGATTATTTAAAGTGATTAAACAAATTTTTTTATCACAATTTTTTATTGTTAGACGAAGCAAGCCCATGAATAGTAGGTATACATGTTTCATTAAGGATTGCTTATGAAAAACCCCTGGCGAATATTCTTATATTATTTATTAAAAAATTAAACTTACTTGAATATTCCCGTAATATTTTGTGCAGGATAAGTCAATAAATATTATACTAAATTGAATAAATCCTTCAACATTTATGAATAGATGAACGAATCTTCGTGAACGGGTCATTTTAGTGATTGACCTGGTGTGACCCGGTACTCTAAAATGAGCCGGGTCTTCCCAACACTACTGCATAAAGTAATCATCATAATGAAACATAGATATGTTTATATAGGATTAAATAACACTCAATATTATTACCATACAATTTTATTCTTCTGAAATTGAAATTGTAACAATTGTTGAACTGATAAATATTAAATTAATATCACATTATAAAAAATAAATATGAAATTGAATATTAAAAAAACTAGTTTCACAAATAATTTTCAATATGTGAATAATATGTATGAGATTACAAGAATAAAAAAATCCATACTCTTCACAGTTTTACAACAAAATAAAAAATATAGCTAAACTAATTAACACTATAAGAAAATAATTAGTTCATAGAAAAATAAATAAATTTTTGGTCATAGTCATTTCTATCTAAGAAAAATCACAATCATAGGGGTTTATAAATAATTTAAAATTTCAATGTGTACACCAATAAATCCGAGCCTATGTATCTACAGTATATAGTCAAAAATATTCTAGATAAAAATGATTGTACAAGATATATTAGAAAGGGGAATTGTTATAAAAAATTCCTTTTCATTAAATATATGTATCCCTGGCTGATCACAAAATTCGTTATGAAAAAAAAAAATGGCGATTAGTTTATTTAAGAAAAAGCAATACACTTTGCTTATCAACTTTAATAAAATATATCAGTCACAGAATTCCAACCGCTAAAATTTGAAGGAATTTGATCTAAAAAATGCAATTATGCATGTGTATTGAATAAATAAGTGCTTTAAATAGAGTGTATTGTTTGATCAGAATAAATAGTAGACCTAAATAGTGACCTCGAAAAATAAGACCTAAATCAATTTTCATTAAATGGCATTGCAAATGAATGTTCACCCTCAGTACATGAATCCATGGGGTCTTCATCCTGAGAACAGGCAACTGTGCTTCTTTCTAGGGCCTTCATTCGAATATTCATGTGTTCAAACATTTTATCAATTGCACGAAGTCTCTTTTCTAGGCTAGTGGTGCTCAGAAATCCAACCTGAAATGTAAAATTTCGGGGTTTAAATAAAAATCATTTTTAAAATTATATCTATTAACTAGAACATCAAATAGTTACAGGAAAAAAACAGACAACAATAGAGAGTTTTTGAACCCCTTAAATTCTAGCACGTCGTTATCGTTATCGTTATTCTGCGCATGCGCAGTGCCAAAAATAGTATCATTTTCAGCACTGCGCATGCTCAGAATAACCATAACCATAACGATAACGTAAATTTTAAGGGGTTCAAAAACTCTCTAATAATACTGAGTTTGGTGTTTGGATGACTCAACCAGTAAGCCAATTTTGATAAATTTAAAATAGCAATAGAAATAATTGTTTCAACAATGTTAAGAACACACTCTGGTTTTCCAGCATACTGAAAACATCCTGTACCCAAACACCCAATACATCACAGTTTTATGTTCGAGACATGCTTATATTTTTTTGATTTGTGACATTATCACTCTTACTTTGAGACAAATTTTTAAATGAAATAATATTTAAAAGTAATGCAAAAAGCTTGGAATGTAATTACTGTTTATAGAGATGATAGAATGATTCCAGTAAAGAAACACTAAAAAAGTTATTGTATGGAGAATTAAGTAATAAGTTTTCACATTGATTCATGCCGTCGATCAAATTTCTATTTTAGTCACTATGCGCCCCAGGCACATACAATTTGAGTGAAAAATAATGTGCTCGGCGCAGGTTATAGCAAATTTATGAGACTGGTTTAAACATCATCATATTGCACATCTAGTTATCTTTGTTAGTAACACGCAATTAAGTGAAATGGAAAATGAGATAACATCTACACTATTTTCACATCCCGTTGGCAGGCCTGGGATTCATTTTTCGTGTTACTTCGTTACTTCCATTTTGTTTTTGTAATCTGTTTGATTGAATCATTTGGAAGCCTCGAGTGTTACGGAGTTTGGGTGCTTGCGTTTAATTATAATAGTTATCTTGTGTTATATAACCTCTATACCGGCGGTAAATATATGATGAGCTCAATGAGCTCATACAACAAATCCTAAAATACCAATTGCTATTATAACATAAATTTTATAAAAATTATAAAAATATTGTGTCTGTGCCAAACATGGCATAATGTCAAATGTTTGTTTTAATGAATGAATTGTATAGATCTATGCCTGCGCCAGGTACAACAGAAATCACCGAAAAAACAAAACTTGGGAAATAGAAAATTACATTAGTGAGTTTTCTTATCAGTTTATTCTCTTTGGTTAATGCTTTCTCTGGAAAAAGTATGTTTCTAAACTGTTCTATGTAAATTTTACTTGGCAAAAAGTTTATATAAGGTTCAATCTGAACTGCACTGTATTTGACAAAAAGGATGTTAAAAGCTTAGTTTACGTTCACTTTCACCATCGACTCGGTGTCTAATAAGACGAGCAGCAACTGAATAATTCAACTCTGTTACTTGTCCTTTAAACCGTACAGTGTACACTTTCCCTTAATTAATAGTGTTCTCAAAAATAAAATAGTGTGCATTATAAACTTTTTTAACAAAAATTTTGCTTAAGCCAGCTCATCCAGTTTAACAATAATATAACAATATCCAAAACATTAACCATTCAGTCAGAGTTCACTGCAGTTCATGACTTATAGTCATCCTAAATATGAGTTTTCCATTATGTTGACAGTAAATTGCCACTATATAAATATAAATATTAATATTATTACATTATCAGGAAAGCATAAAATACCTGTAACTGTGAGCTGAGAGGTAAAATCGGCATCAACCACCATGTCCATGATGGTCCATCGGACAGACTAAGCCAGTTCTTTTCCACCTTGGGCATTTGACCAATTAGCCTCTCCACTTCCGCTAATACCTTTGGCTTCAAAGATCTGATCCATTTGGATGCTTTAGAGTAAACCCGTTCATGCAAGGTTAACAGTTCTGGTAATTTTTCCGCAGGTACTACACTATCTTTAATATATTGTACTTTTGCAGTGTCATATCCGTCCTATAATAAAAATAATATATTTTTAGTATATTTGATGACCTAAGATTACAGAAAACAATAGTAAACATGTAAACATCAAATAAACAATATATCTCATAGTATAAGGTATTCATATTCCTTATTAATATTCTATTTGATCACTTTTGTTTGTTAAATAGCATAATTATTCTAGATACTTGAGAATGAATGTTCATTATGCTCTTGTTGTACGACACTCGTAAGCTTAAAGTCACCACGGATTGTGTCGCTCTCCCTTGTGCATGCCTCACTTCACATATAGTGAGAAAGGGAGAACCTGAGACGGTGGCGAGTTTAAGCTAGCGAGTGTTGTTCAAGAAGCATGTAAGACTTTCAACTAACCTGTTCGTTCCTGCTAATAGCTTTGAACCTTTTCACTCCGACAGTGGTCAAAATAAACCTTCCATCTTCCAAATTTACAGCATCTTTCACCTCTAAAATGGTCCCATACTGTACAAATTTATTCCCACTTGAATCCTTACTAGCCATTGCAAACCTCTTGGTGGGAGATTGAAGACATCTCCTTGCCAGAAGTCGATATCTTGGTTCGTAAACGTATAAAGGACAAGCAACGCCGGGAAAGGCATTAGTACATACAAAAACGGGAATCTGAAAAAAATAATATTCGAATCAGAATTTTAGAACACATTGCGTACTTTTTTATACGTTTCAATAAAGTATTATACACTTACATCGGAACTCCTTTCTAAAATAGTACTCTCCTTCAAATTAATTGATAGCCTCTCCTTAAAATCCTTGGGAACCAAAAACTGAATGGCTTGCTGCAACACTACAGTAGAACCTCTGGAATAATCCCCTACATTCAGAGTTGCCATACACAAAGGGCATGACAATCGGTGATCCAATACCCTAGTCAGGCACCCTCTGCAGAAGGTGTGACCACAATCAGTTGTTACAGGATCTAGCAGACATCGACTGCACAAGATGCATTCCAAGTCAATTATTGTTATACAATTCCAGCTGTTTTTTAAGGCTTCTTCTGAAATTAAGGAAAGGGATTAGAAGAGATCGTCGGTTTAGCTGAGGGCGATACTGAGAATACATATTATATGTACAGCGTCCCATTTACGGTAGGACAGGATGGCTTTGTTATTATGAAAGATATATTTGTAGTTAAATTGGAAAAGGTTTGTCTTTGGTGGTGGTTAGTAATAATGGGTGATGAAATTTAAAATATCACTAACTGCTTTAGAGACTTTTGTAAAAACTGAAAAACACAACTTTTGCATACAAAACAAAAAAAGAACAACATTAAGATCCACATCGACACTTATGTGATATCTAAGTATAATTCTGTGATACACATCTTCATGCTCTTCAAGTTATTGTCATATTTTGTGTAAAACCTTTCATTCCTAAAAAAACTGTATTGCGTCACTTTTAATATTGAATTTTTGCACGTTTAAAAATCTCTAATTTGTATGATTAAGTTGATATAGGTTTACACATATGTTTAACTAAAAAATAAAATGCAGTTTAAAAAGGAACAAAATTACCAATACTATCCCTGTCCTATCATAAGTAGGACACCCTGTACATATGAAACAATACAAGCAGCTGATAAATAATTTAGTATTATTGTAAATTAATCTATTTCCAATAATTAGTATATATCTACAAAATATAATTTTGTCCTATATATATGTAAACGAGTTCAAATGATAAATTAATGTCAGTAGATTATTAACTGACCTAGTTCAACATAAGTGTTCTGAAATATTGGATTAGGTAGTCAATTAAATTTCTTTAAATAACTTAAATAAAATATTTTTCATTACACAATTACTTTTTGATAATTTAGCATCAATAAAGTTTTTTTTTATTTCCTGTTACCTGTTATCTTTCGAATTTTTAACTTTTAACAACTAAGTGAAATAATTCCGATTTTTTAATACACTGTACCGAGCACTGTACTATGGTAGAAAAACTAAATATAATTAAGTGACAATTTGGTATAAAGAAAACTCTATATTGTGCAACTAACGAAATAACATTAATTTAAAAATAAGAACATACCCCAAAAAAAAAATTATTAATAATAATTTTACTAACCTTTTATGCCATCTACTTCTTTAAAAACATTTTGTAGTGTTTCCTGAAAATAATCACAATTCTCCATTTGTACATCATCATTCAATGGACTTCTACAAAAATTTCTGTTCCTTAAAATTCGCTTTTGGTTTTTGTACCTTGGAATTTTCTCAGCATGGCAAAGAAGGTCGACAATCTGAAAAATAGATTAATAAAGATAATATTACTACCAAATTATTTCTATCGATGATTTGATTTTATACAGATATTTATACTCGGATATATAGAAAGCTATGCTATAACTAATCATTAGGAAAATAACGATACCTAATAGAACATTCTTTGATCAGATGAAATACAAATCTTATTTATTAATGTAGGTATAACAATTGCAAAAACTATTAACTGCTCATAGAATTCAAATTCATCAATTAAAAATTAGACTGTTAGTTAATTAAAAGAAAAATTATGGAAAGGACAAATTTATTAGGTCATAACAAAAAATCTTTGTTCAATTTAGTTTGAAAATATAGTTTTTTAGTTCATGTCTGTGTTTAATATACACTTCAGTTAACAATCGACAAAATTTTATTACCTGATCCATATCGTTATTAATTTGAAGACCAGCATATCCAGATCTCAAGTGGTACCTTGGTTCTACGCCCAAAATATCACCTGCCTCAGGCACCATACAGTCTGGAAAAAATCGTAGATAAAATATAGATCCTTTATTTAATCGTTTATTACTTAGTTAATTACATTACTTAGATGTGGATGTAAGTTTATCATTTTATTATTACTTCTAAGGAAAAATGAAAAGGAGCAGGCCGACAAAAAAGTTTGGATCTGTATTATCAGATTTTTATTACGTAAGCAAATGCAGTAACTCTGAACCTAATTTTATATATTCTTTGTTATAGAAAGATGAGAACATACAGAAAAAAGCAGAGAACTTGAGCAAAGGGTAGTATGTTCAAAAGAAAAATAATTATAAGTAATAACATCTATATCTATTATAATTTTGTATAAAAATATGACAAATATCCGCCTTTATTACCACAGAGTCAGACCAAATGCCCTAATCACCTAACATGTCTTTAGCACATGACAAATTAAAAATAACCATTTCTTAACCCCTTTATTAAAATTATTCTGTTATAAAACCGATCACGTTTTATATTGAATAAAATTAAATCTGTTTTATATAATATAGAAATTCGATGATTGCTTCATGTACTCTAGGTACATAATATTATTATATACAATATGTATTTTTGTTTGTGTTCGACCATTTCCATTGCAAATTAACAAGAATATCTGAGTACATAATAGACTCAGCGTAATGTGTTTATATAAATGGTTTATTTTACATCCACCTGCTTCTCGATTTTAACATAATTATTATATGTATCGTTAGATAAACATGGTTCATTCTGCCGTTTTATTTTATAAAGGTATATATTATATTCTAATCGTATTATACTGGTGCAACAAATTTCACTAGCAATTATTATAGTCAAACAAAATTCTTAACATATTTAAATTCTGAATGAAAAAGCCCAGTAACATTATTTCAGAGCTTATTCAACTTGCACAAGATTACTGATATTATAATAATTAAACCTACTCGCAACAGCTGAAATGTATTTCAACTAAAGTCTAAAGTTATATTTATACTCGGTCATAAAATCTACTTTTTAATGACATAACTACAGTATGAACAACATTCCTAAATGCAAATGATTAAAGACCTAGAAAAGACTGGACAACACGTGACTATCTAATCTATATAGCTGTACAACTGTACATGCTTACGCATATCGTTATTTTGCTTTATAATATAGAAAATAATTTACCGTTTAATTTTATGAAAAAACATTTACTATATTGCTATACAAAATCTATAAAAAATACATCATCATAGCTACAAAATAAATTTCTATACAAGATGGTTGTATACAGGGTTATTCACGCAAAGCGGGTATTAGACGTTTTTAGGGTTCTGTTAACGATAAAAATCTGATTTTTTTATGGGGGAGGTTTTCGATTATTTCCGATTCAATGAAAATATTTTCAGGTTTGCATCACTTCCGGTTATACCGGAAGTAGACCACAACTTCGTTATTTCAAATGAAACACCCTGTATATTATTGCAATTTTGAACTCTACGTGATATTCTAAACACATTTCGTGTAGGATGTCCTATACCTATCTATAACTGTTTTTGAAATATTGACAGGTGAATATTGACATTTTGCAACTTTGACACCCTGTAAAATCTAAACGGTTAGAGATCAAGCAAAACGGTTTGCACATTCCTATCTTAACTTTTCAAAAGCTATCGTTTGATACTAATTTCAGATTTATACAGAAATAAAAATTTTCGATTAAATTTAATCTCTTGGTTAAATCTGAAATTAGTATCAAACGATAGCTTTTGAAAAGTTAAGATAGGAACGTGCAAACCGTTTTGCTTGATCTCTAATCGTTTAGATTTTACAGGGTGTCAAAGTTGTAAAATGTCAATATTCACCTGTCAATATTTCAAAAACAGTTGAAGATAGGTATAGGACATCCTACATGAAATGTGTTTAGAACATCACGTAGAGTTCAAAATTGCAATAATATACAGGGTGTTCCATTTGAAATAACGAAGGTGTGGTCTACTTCCGGTATAACCGGAAGTGATTCAAACCTGAAAATATTTTCATTGAATCGGAAATAATCGAAAACCTCCGCCTTAAAAAAATCAGATTTTTATCGTTAATAGAACCCTAAAAACGTCTAATACCCGCTTTGCGTGAATAACCCTGTATATATGTAAGAATATGCTACTAGAAAAAAAAAACAAATATTCATTAGAAACTCTATTTTTAAGATATAGTGTAAGTACATTTTCTTAAATAGCCTGTATTATTATTTAGTGTTTGGATAGTTTTTACCAATACATGAATATATACAATAGGGTATGGATGGATCTCTAATAAAAGGGGAGATATGCCCAAAAGAGTGTTTTATAAGAGAAACATGTAAATAGTTTATTACCTATTACTTTATTGAATAAGTTAGCCTCAAGTAATGAAATATTTAATATATTTTATTATAATCATAAAATTCGATATACTCTACCTATAAGGCAATACAGTTTTCTTGTAATGGTTTTGTGGAAGTAATTAACACCGTAACACGGGATTAATAGGTATGTTATATAAAATATTCACCGATATACGTGACGTAATGTATTTACTGAACACCTGCGTATATCATATTACCAGATAACAGTTTCCTCTAAGCTAGTGTTACAGACACCAGCTCTGCAATTCTCCTATTCAATTCTTAGAATACCAAAAGATAAGGTGACGCTGTTTTGTCAGCATCCTTGGACTGACGCTGTTTTATCAGCCTCTTAAACATTATAAATAGGACCGCAATTACAGAGCTAGTCAAGTTAATACACTTCACTCAACCTATACGCATCTAATAATTGTAACTAAAAAGTTAATAAATAAAGTTTTTTTAAAAAGTTAATTAATTATCTAGTGAGATAACAATTTTGGCGCAGTCGGTAGGATCTGAAGACACACTGGTATAGGAGCCTAACCATCGAAGAACCACCTGAAGAACAAGGAGAACATCCAGCAGCGGTGCCTAACTACAGGGAAGGTGTCAGTGGAACAAGGAGTACTTCGACAACGGTGTGGCAGATCCTAATCTCTCGCTCAGAGAAAGAACCCAGCTCAAGGAAGCAGATGAAGATTTATACGTAAGTCATTTTAAGAATCATCTCGTATTTTTATTGTTTAATTTTAAGAAAGTGAAAGTGAACAAGTTCTATAATCTACAATTGATAAATCCTTTCTACATTCCCGTATATTATACTGCTAATATACAAGAGGTAATTTTAAGCAAACAAATATTAAACATCCGTGTATTATACTGTTAATACGCGAAGTATTTAAATAAATAAATTTTATTTAAATAAAATTACAACATTTCTCAGTGTATTATACTGCTAATACATAAAATCAATTTAAGAAATAAATTTCAATTTTAAAAGTGCAAATAAAATAAATCAATATGCCTTCTGAAACCAGAACTAGCGGAACAGAAACAGAACCCGAACATATCGAGCCTTATAGGCTTAGTGAAATTTTTTCTATTGTGCCAGAGTTCGATGGCAATCCAATATTTTTAAGAACGTTTTTAAATGCTTGCGTCCATGCGTTGCACATGGCAGTAAATGACCAGGTTATTTTATTAACATTACATATCAAGAATAAATTAAAAGGTAAAGCTGCCGAAATAGTAAATTCGCGCAACCCAAATACTTGGGCAGAAATCAAATCATTACTAGAGACACATTTTGGCGACTCTAGAGACCTAACGTCATTAATCCAAGATTTACAGAAATTTAATCAACAAAATAATGAAAGTGCATTAAATTTTATTTCACGTCTCCAAACGCACAACGCGAAAATGCACGCAGCAGTGCAAAAACAAAGCTTAACTAGTGAACAAAAAACAGCCCAATCTGACCTAATCGAAACTATGACTTTGACAAGTTTACTTACAGGTCTAGAACCGAATTTAGGTAGAATTATTCGGGCAGGAAACCCGCAAACTATATTAGAAGCGATTAACAGAGTTAAACGTGAATTACAATTAGGATATTTCGAATCACAGAAATTTCCGCATAAAAATCAATCTAAAAACCAAGTACCAACACAACGTCCAGCTACAAAGATGTGTTCATTTTGTAAACGCCCCGGACATACTTTTAATGAATGCCGAGCCAGGCAATCTTCACAGTTTCGCCCACAAAATACCAATTTCAATAATAATTATTCTTATGCACCTCAACCATCCCAATTTCAACAAAGACCTAATTACCAAAATTTTTCTAATTCAAATCCTCAAAGAAACTTCCAAAATCAACCACCAAATAATTCGCAGCAACATAGACCTGCAGTCATCAGACCAAATCCTAATTTCAATCAAAATAGGCCATCAGCTATCCAACCAAACCCAAACTATCGACCAAATCCACAAAGAGCACATTATGTGAATTTTAACGAAAATTTTGATTATCAAACGTGGAATGACACCCAATATGAAACAGCATCCAATAACTTTAGTGATTATAATAATTACGATAATTATCAATATGACGAACAACCCAATTATGATCTAGAAAATTTTGATTACAATTCTCCAAACTATTCAGAGAATTATACTTTTAATTCTTCATACACGAGTGATTATCCTGCTAATCCTCAGGATTTTTGCGAAAGCAAAACCCATTTATCAGACCCACCGAAACCAGACCAGGCAGACGAAATTTCTCACCAAATTCAACACATGACATTAAATCACCCAACAATGGAGCAAACTTTCATGTAAGCTCGCTCTTATCTTTAAATTGCCAAAATTTATTTTATATCAAAGATATTACCAACACCTACAAAATTCTTATTGATACTGGCGCTTCAATTTCAATTTTTAAAAGAAATACTTGTAAAGATTACCCGCAACGATTTTCTGAAAAAATTAGTATTCAAGGTATTACCGATGAAAAAATTACGATTACAGAAGCCACACTAATTCCTTTCAAAATGGGTGACCCACATAAAGTTTACATTTGCGACTTAGATATTGATTTCGACGGACTTTTAGGATCCGATTTTCTAGAACATTACGATTGTGTAATCGACATTAAAAATAAACAATTGATTACTAATTTTAAAACTGTACCACTCTTTAAAGTAACCGACGATTCAACAGAAGAAGTAACAAATAACGAGCCAATCAATAACAATCCCCAAAATAAAATTTTAATTGAAGGACGTACTGAAAAAATATGCAAACTAAAATGTAACTTAAAAAACACTGATGCTATACTGATAGCGCAGGAAGTAGAAAAAGTACGCTTACCTAACGCTTTAGTTAACATTAATGAAAATGGCGAATTTTTTACATCGATCATTAATCCCAATGCCATTGACAAGGACATTAATTTCTCTAACCTAAAACTTGAGCCAATTCAAAAATTTAAATCGATTTTTAGTTTAAACGATCAAAATTCTGAAGGACTTTCTTATAAAGACCGAACTGACGAAATTAAAAACCAACTTCGTCTTGGCCATTTGAATGAAGAGGAAACGGATTTAATTACAAATTTATGCTTAGACTTTCAGGACATATTTTACTTAGACGGTGATGACCTTACTTTTACAAACGAGATCAAACATTCGATCGATACTAATAATGCAAAACCAATAGCTACAAAATCATATCGCTATCCGCACATCCACAAGGATGAGGTAAAATCGCAAATGTCGAAAATGCTTAGTCAAGGTATAATTCAGCCATCCATATCGCCTTGGTCCTCCCCAGTATGGGTAGTTCCCAAAAAATTAGATGCATCAGGCAAACAAAAATGGCGCGTTGTAGTAGACTATCGAAAACTCAACGAAGTGACTATTGACGATAAATATCCTCTCCCAATTATATCTGACCTATTAGACCAGCTTGGAAAATGTCAATATTTTACAACTTTAGATCTTGCATCCGGATTTCATCAGATAGAAATTTATCCGAAAGACATTCAAAAGACCGCCTTTACCGTTGAAAATGGACATTTTGAGTTTGTTAGAATGCCATTTGGTTTGAAAAATGCCCCATCGACATTTCAAAGAGTAATGGATAACATTTTATTAGGTATCCAAAACGAAAGATGTCTTGTCTACATGGACGACATAATTATTTATTCACCTACCATTAATGACCATATTTCTCGATTAAACGAAGTATTCAAACGTTTAAGAAAGGCTAATTTAAAAATACAGCCAGACAAATGCGAATTTCTTCGTAAGGAAGTAACTTATTTAGGCCATTTAATCACAAAAGATGGAGTAAAACCGAATCCAATCAAAATTGATGCAATTATAAATTTCCCTCAACCAGTAAATCAGAAACAAATCAAATCATTTTTAGGACTAGCCGGATACTACCGGAGATTCATTCCAAACTTTTCCAAATTATCGAAACCATTAACAAAACTTTTACAGAAAGACGTAACGTTTAAATTTGACAATGACTGTTACCAATCATTCAACGAATTAAAACAAGCTTTAACCACCTCTCCTATCCTTATTTATCCGAACTTTGACGAACCATTTATACTTACAACTGACGCTAGTGCATACGCCATTGGATCAGTATTATCACAAGGACCAATAGGTAAAGATTTACCAATAGCATACGCCTCACGTACGTTATGTTCAGCGGAAACGAAATACTCCACGATCGAACGCGAGTTATTAGCTATTGTATGGTCTGTAAAACATTTTAGACCTTACTTATATGGTAGAAAATTTAAATTAGTTACTGATCATAGACCCCTCACATGGCTATTTTCGATAAAAGACCCAGGTAGTCGATTAGCGCGTTGGCGCCTTAAACTGGAAGAGTATGATTACGAAGTAATCTACAAACCGGGAAAGATAAACAAAAACGCAGATGCCCTTTCACGCATCAAAATCAATTATTTTAAAGACTGTTCTCAATTTCATTCAAAAATATTAGCGGCAAACGAGGACGACACGGAAGAAATACCAGACAATGACAATGACGAAATAACCAACCAACAAATTGTTGATGAATTTTACACCTTTGTAGAATTATATAAGACCAAGTCACTTATCGACTATGACAAAATACAAATTTCAAATAAACAATTACTCGATAAAGATAATAAAAATATTGTTAGTTTTTTCCAACAAAATAATTTAAAAGACATTCATTACCAAATTATCGAAGACATTTTCGAGGAACAACCAGAATTTTTTAACGACAAAATAAATGTCCTATCAAGTAAAACAGTAAAGCAACGTAAATACTTTATTATTCCTATTCCATTTGATCCAGAATCTGTTATAGAACATTTATTCTTAACATTATACAGAGACCAAGAAAATTTCGATCTCTCTAAAACTTATCACGTAGAAAACAATTTAGATCTACCCGTATTAGAAATTCTTTCATTTATATTTGCCGAAAAAGATTTAAAAATAATAATTTGCCAAAATTTAGTAACAATCCCTGATCAAGACCAAATTCCGATTATTATCGATCAGAACCATTCAGGTAAAAATAATCTTCATCGAGGAATCAATGAAACGATTCGAAGAATTAAAGAAAAATATAACTGGAATGGTTTAACAAAGGACATTGAAAATTTCATTAAGAAATGTGAAATTTGCCAGAAAACTAAAATTTATCGAAAAAACAATAATAACCCTCTAGTAATAACCGAGACCCCCAAAACACCATTCGAACGAATTAACGTTGATATATTCGAATCCCCTACTAGAAATTACGCACTAACAATTCGTGACGAACTTACAAAATTTACCCAAGCTTACGCTCTTGTCGATAAGACAGCAAAGTCTGTTGTTAACACTCTTTTACTTTATTTCCAACATTACGGCACGCCATTACGTATTCATTGCGATTATGGTCGTGAATTTGACAATAGTATTTTAAAAGACCTTTGTAAATTATATGATATTAAATTAACATATTCAAGCGTAGCCCATCCTCAATCTAACGGTTCATTAGAAAGATTCCATGCAACTCTTGCCGAAATGATAAGAGTACATTTAGCCGAAAATCCGGACGAACATCCGTTCAACGTTTTACCTTACGCCATTATCTGTTACAACAATTCAGTGAACAGAACACACGGTTTCACCCCGTTCGAATTAATATTCGGACACACCTCTAGCAGACCCCCAGAAACGCTCTACAATCAAAACGAATTGATTACCAAATATGTTCGAGATCTTAACAATCGAATTTCCCATTATTATAAGATGGCACGTGCTCGAACCCTATCACAAAAAGAAAAGGCTAAAACTAGATTTGACCAAAAGGTTAGCGAAAATCGTCCCAATTACGATATCGGAAACAAAGTTTATGTTAAGGAATCACAAATTAAAGATAAATTACAGAATAAATTCAACGGACCTTTCGAAATAAGAGAAATATACCAAAATTCAGCACTATTATTTAATCCGAAAACAAATCAATTAAGTAAAGTCAATTTCGATAGACTAAAACCCTATTTTGAAAACTAATCCTATTTTTCAGATTAATGCTGCTGTTCGGATCAGCAATTTGTCAATACAAAATAACACCAATAAATAATACCGTAGGAATCTACTACCATGACAAATCAAACATAATCGTAACAAACGACAAATGGACATTACTGGTACACAAAGACATTACTTCACTAAAACAAGCTCAGGAAAAGAACAATCAAATATTAGACAATATACTTCACATGATTGACCCAGCCATTCAGAACATGCAAGATTTTATGAGCGAAGTAAAAACGCATTTAAGCTTATTAACCCAAATATCACAAGCCGTAGAATCTAAATTTCAAGCGGTTTTCAACGACGTTAAAAGACATAAGCGCGGTATACTAAACGGACTAGGCACTATTTTCAAATCAATAACCGGAAACCTAGATTCCGAAGATGGAGAATATTATATGAACTGCATAAATAAAATTAATAATGACGAACACCAATTAGAAAATCTTCTAAAAAATCAAATATCCGTAACTACATCGGTTATACAAAATTTCAATACCACTATTAGAAAATTACAAATAGACGAGGAAACATTTAACGAAGATATTAATAAAATTGAAAAGGCACTTATAGATATGAAAGATTCATACCAAATCGTAACTATAAAAATTAAATTCCTGGAAATCTGTGAGCAACTCATGGCAAGCTATTCATTTATTGAAGATACATTGAATGATATCTTAAATTCTATAACATTTGCGAGATTAAAAATAATCCATACATCAATTATCACTCCGGATCATTTGCTTAACGCTTTACAAGAAATTTCACAAAACTTACACAGAAGTAATCTTCCATTACAAATAAGATTATCAAAGATTGCACAATATCTCGATATAATCGAACTACAGGCATTTCAGACAGACACTGATTTAGTTTTTGTACTTAAGATACCTCTTGTAGATCCTCAAACTTTTAAAACCTACCAAATATATCCAATCCCAATTTTAGATAATAGAACAGGATTACATCACTTATTATCAATTTCACAAAAATATATTGCGCGAGACGATGATTCTTTAATGTACATACCCATTCCAAATTTAGAAAATTGCAAACAACTTTATCCTGATATGAAGTTATGTTCTGACCTATTTGCCTACCCGATAGACAACAATGCCATATGTGAAGCAAGACTCTTAAAAAGTCCTAGGACCTTTCCCGAAAACTGTCAAAATTCATTTATTATTAGTCAAGGATACAACGTCCAAAAATTAGAAGAAAACACCTGGTTAATAACCAATGCAGAACCTGTCCAAGCAACGATAAATTGTCCACAAGGAAACCCAGAATCCGAAATAATCTATAAAAACTCAATCATTAAACTAAATTCCAATTGTTACGCCTACATCGGTACAACCAAAATCCAAGCTAGCCCCAATAATATTACCAATTTCAAGAAAAGCATCCATCCAGTGGAAATATCCTTCCAATGCTGTAACGAGTTTCCAGATAAATCCCAGATGCCAAAATTAAAACCATTAAAAATAAACGATATCAATACTGAGGATTTGGAAATAGCGAAGCATAAGCTAAATCAATATTCCAAAGATTTAGACGACCTAATAAATGAACCATTTGTAAACAAAAATATCTCTTGGTTCACCTATTTTATTATTACACTAATAATTGCCATCGTACTGTTGTACCTGGTTTTCAAGTGCAGGAAAAGACGCAGATCAGCCCTTGTTCTGCAGTCATCACACAGTCCACCACCATCACCTCCAAGACAGGCAACCCAAAGATTTACCAATCTATTCCCAAATCGAAGACGACCCAGCGTACGAGCCGATGATCCACAAATAGAAGATATCGAGCTCAATTGAATTTTGCTTTTTCCAATCTCATTCCTATTTTTTAATCAATTATTGTATTCTAACTTTAAGCTATTGCTATTCGCTTTATATAATTTAAATATAACAATTTTTATCATTTTGAAAATTGTAAAAGTCGCTTTATAAAATCAACTTTTTTAATAAGGGGGAAGTTGTTATATAAAATATTCACCGATATACGTGACGTAATGTATTTACTGAACACCTGCGTATATCATATTACCAGATAACAGTTTCCTCTAAGCTAGTGTTACAGACACCAGCTCTGCAATTCTCCTATTCAATTCTTAGAATACCAAAAGATAAGGTGACGCTGTTTTGTCAGCATCCTTGGACTGACGCTGTTTTATCAGCCTCTTAAACATTATAAATAGGACCGCAATTACAGAGCTAGTCAAGTTAATACACTTCACTCAACCTATACGCATCTAATAATTGTAACTAAAAAGTTAATAAATAAAGTTTTTTTAAAAAGTTAATTAATTATCTAGTGAGATAACAGGTATATTTCTAATGATACCTCATAGTTACCTTTAAAATAAACTATAAAGGCACATCTTACATGGCATGGCGCCTGCAGGTTCGTCGAACAAAATACTTTTACTATTTCATTCTGTTGGCAGCTTGTATTGTTTAACGGTTCAAGTTCATACATTTAATTATAAATTTAGAAACGCAATTCTTCCCTAATTTTACTTGTCAAGTCTCTAATATGAAAATACTTCGTTAAAACTAGTTTTCATAATGTAAATACTAAAATAAATACCAGACCACTAAGTTCGCAATGTCTGGTGATTTTGGCACAGTGTGAAACAAAATAAAATTAATACTAAGCATACTTACTGGAAACAATAGGAGCACCTATCGAACATGTTTTTGTCGAGGTATTATGTCTGAAACATTTAGATTTAGTCAACCTGGTGACTTCATTATATGATTGGTAAAATAAATAGTTTGGTTTATAAAACTGCATACGGGTCTAGAAAGATACGTTATTATTAATTACAATGTAAAATTACGACGTCGATTTCAGCTTCGAAAACAGGAAGTAATTAACTTATGAAATAGAATTTGAAGATGGGTATGTTATTTTCGTGGACATGGAAATATTGTTTCAAATTTAGGTCCGTATACAGAATAATTAACACTAAATTGGGAACACGATCTTTACTTTCATTTATACAAAATCCAAATTTTCAGCAACTCAAAGATAAAGATACAAGAGCCCGACTTCAGTTCGATGGACCATTTATAGAATGGTGTAAGTGAATGTTCATATAATATTTAATAAATAACTACTTATATATAAGTAGTAAGTATGCTAAATATCTGCAAAACCGCTAAAGCGTAGTTTTTCAGCTGTAATCAAGCTGTAACAATAATTAATATTAACTTCGCCTAGTACCTATGCTGCAATACGTTATTGTGTAAAGAAAAAGTACCTAATTGATCTAAACAATCCCGTGTTCCAAATGGAGTATAATCGGGATTATGCTCGGGATTATGTTACATACATCCTATATGACAATTCAGTTTATAATCTGGGAGTTATTTTTTCTTGGAAGAATTATTTCTAGACATATTTAAATCTATGGCCTGCAAGATAACTTTATTTGAGTGTTCCTTATTTCTTCAAGGAGTACAAAATAAACTTCGCGTAATTCAAGAACGTAAACTGTTAATAGAACAGAAAGTAAGGAATAAAATATGGAGAATATGGATGTTATGATGTCATAAAACCAAAAAATAACATTTCTATACCAAGCAAAGCTAAATATTTATTTAACATTAACAAAATGTTAACCTAGAAATACCCTTATGGAGGAGACGGACGGAGAATCAAGACTAAGTAGGATCTATGTAAACGTAGGAATATGTAATTTACTATTTTAGAATTTTTTTTTCGTTTTTAGTTTTGAGAAATTTTTCTACAAAGCTGCGTTTGTCTAAATATATTATGCTGCAAGGGTTGATGAAATTGAATGTACTGAATATTTTATTTAGTAACGTTATAATCAATTTGTAAATTTAAAATTTAAAATACTTTGATCCAAGATTCACAAACATTTTGAGATGTTATTATAAGTATCAAAATCCGTTTTATTTTAAGTAACTTAACTTTACAACCTCTTCAATTTTCATAGGATTTGCTAATGTAACAGGAATGTTCATTCTATTTATTATGGAATTAGGAATACGTCCGAATGTGTCCTGTGGTGTAAGATATTAATTCAATAGGCAATTTCTTAATTTGCTTGTAAATAGATACTGTAGGAACTTCTTAAATACAATTTTTTCTAAATAATACAAGTATTATTAAATAAATATCATTAAATTAGGTAAACTTGATAATAATGGATCTACATCCTAAGAATGCAAAGCAAAAACCTCTTTTTTGTAATAAAACAGAATTTCACGTTGTTGAGTGAACGAACTAGGGTCACTATCTATATTTTTACAGGCATTTAATTTGTCAGGTATTGTTAAAAATATCCCATTTCCAAATGTGCTCCATGCTACCTATCTAGGTATACATTCACATTTTTCTCCTCGTAAGCTATTTTTTAGAATGAAATTACTAGAGAAGTAATTTCAATTTTTAGTTTTTTCCAGCGTATGAGGGCAGGTTATTAGTCAAATGATTAGATATTAAAAATATGTTTATATAGACCATCAACCACAGAATCATCCGTAAGTAATAACTGCGAGATCTTTTCACAAACTGTATATAGGTTCTGATCGAACGGATTCAAAAAAATCAATTGAAATAAGCGGCCGTTTGGCCGGCACCCGTTATGGTTGCGTGCGTCTGGGAATGCCAAGACGTGTGGGAATGACCCGATGGCATTGAAATGCATAGCCAACTGCATCGAAAATACATCCCAAGCGGCCCTCTCAATGGAATCAACGGAGAGAACGCGATTTTTTCTTGTTATTTTTAGTCTGACACGACCTATCCTACGCTACTGACGTCACTGAACAACTGAACAATTGAGGATAATTCACAAAATCACCGTGCATTTAAGTACCTAAGTGTACTTAAACTCGCAGAATTAAGCATTGACGAACCATTGCATAACCTGAACTTGTAAATTCATTTTTGGAGTCTGATTCCTTGACTGATTTTTGGTGAAACCAAATTATGACAAAATCATATTGGAAGCAAACCACTACTGCAAACGCAATCCTATAACATCCATGTGTTAATATAATTATAATATGACATCTTCTAGCTCCAATGAGCTGTCTTCACACTGAGACCTGTACGGCACTGCAACGACCAAATAGATCGAAACAGCCGTCTGTCGTTTGATGTGAGTGACTAACACTCATATAGTGATAGTGTGTACGCATATCTATATACTTGTTATATTATTATACATGAGTATAAACCCGACCTATACCTACCATACAAAATCATAATTAACTAAAAACTGAGATTAGTTAAAAGCTCTATCTTGTGAAGCTTGGGTTTTTGTGTTATTTAGCTGTGTTGTGATATAAAATCAACAAGTTTCATTAAAGAAACAAAAAAAAAAAACAGATATCAATAATTTGCAATTCGTAACGTATATGTGCCCATACGTAATTCACTTTATATGCATATTAATATGATTGATAAATAAGACAGTTTGGAAATTGGTCAGAATAAATAATTATAATTATTAATCTTTTAAGTTACCGATACCTATCATTGTGGAAATTCCCAATTCCAAATATACTTTCCCAGATATTCTTATTAATGTATAATCAATCAGTTTTATGTACAGATCACTTTTCAAATTATTTTATTCCTAAAAATAGATTCATACATGCATTTTATCTTTAAAAAGGTCGTTGGAACAAGGTGTGAATATTGTGAAGTGAAGAAGGAAAGTTGTCTAACCTATTCATTATAAAATATAAAAAGCAGGCTACATTTTTCCAAAAAAACTTCACCGAATGAAAAAAATATTAGAAACGGCTAATATGTCCTTTTCTCTAGCCTTGCAAGGATAGTGTGTAATTCTTTTTGTACAACAAATAATTCTTATGTGTCTTGTATAGGTGCAATGCGATTTTAGCAGACATACAAAAGTAAAAATTGGGGTGAAAACATTAAACTATGAATTTCTTCAATAAAAAACAATAAAAGAGAACTTTCAGCCAGATACATGGACAAATATCCTACGTTTCGTTCGAGTTTTCGGACTTATCAAGGTTACCTAATAGCCTAATATCAATTTCCTATTTCATTGGTTTTGTTTTTCATCTTTTTTTATCATATCTAAACTATGAACCAGTAAATGGCTCCAGCTCATACATTTTTCGCTCCCCAATCAATGACTGTCTTCTCCCTAGTCGTTTTAACCTTCTTAATCGTGGACAATGATAGAGTATAACTAGTTTTTTCTATAAATAAATTGTAGAAAGAAAGAAGTCTAGCAGATATTACTCGAATCACATGAAAATTACACCAAAAATAAACAGTTACTATTATATACGTACATTATTAAGTTTAATGCCATACAAAATAAACTTCGCGTAATTCAAGAACGTAAACTGCTAATAGAACAGAAAGTAAGGAATAAAATATGGAGAATATGTTGATGTTATGATGTCATAAAACCAAAAAATAACATTTCTATACTAAGCAAAGCCAAATATTTATTTAACACTAACAAAATGCTAACCTAGAATACCCTTATGGGCGAGACGGACGGAGAATCAAGACTAAGTAGGATCTACGCAAACGTACGAATATGTAATTTACTAAAACAATTTTTTTTTTTCGTTTTTAGAAATTTTTCGTTGGAACAAGGTGTGAATATTGCGAAGTGAAGAGGGAAAGTTGTCTAACCTATTCATTATAAAATATAAAAAGCAGGCTACAAATAGCCTAATATCATTTTCCTATTTCATTGGTTTTGTTTTTCATCTTTTTTTATCATATCTAAACTATGAACCAGTAAATGGCTCCAGCTCATACATTTTTCGCTCCCCAATCAATGACTGTCTTCTCCCTAGTCCTTTTAACCTTCTTAATCGTGGACAATGATAGAGTATAACTAGTTTTTTCTATAAATAAATTGTAGAAAGAAAGAAGTCTAGCAGATATTACTCGAATCACATGAAAATTACACCAAAAATAAACAGTTACTATTATATACGTACATTATTAAGTTTAATGCCATCGAATTATTTCTGATATTTTTTGTCTCCGCCTCCGCCATAACATTAACTTTACAACTGCATTGACCCTTGAGAACATGAACATTAAATAATAACGTTTGAGTAGCATGAAACTAACGTTTTTATTGCACCACGAGCAGCATACATATTTTTACATAATTTATGAAAAGAATTTAAAACGATGTTAACGAATTTATTATACATATGCAGTATGTTTCATTATCTATTTGCATTTTTCATACCTTTCGACATTTAAGGTCACAGATAAGGAATAATTTAACATATTTCTGTTGAATACAGTTAGGTTAATGATGTGAAAAGTTTGTTATTCGATAATTTTTTTTATAATGAAACATTACGAAGAAATGTATAAACACCACTGACATCGAAGACATTTTTTAACTTATTTTAACAGGAATGTTAACTTTTAATATTAGTACAGATTCATGTTGATTAGGAGCCTCTCGTTTCCGAGAATTTTAAAACCAAAATATTTTTGTATACAATAAGTTTTATTTTAAGCCAGAAGTGGTATTTTAGTATTTGTCTGAGGTCAAAAATTCGGACAGCTGTTGACAGATAGCGTGAGAAATAGAAATGAGTATGCTTCTATTCAAGAGAAAAATAGGTGATTAATACTTGAAAATATAGAAAGAAGGTTTTTTCAACGAGAACTGTTGAAAATATCTCTACTTCAAACATGGCTTGGCATATTTAGGCATATTATATAATAATTATTATATTATTTATAGAAATATAAAACCTAAACACTAAAATTAAACAGTCGCAGTACTTAACTTGATAACGACTAACCTTATTTTATGTTTTAAATATTTTTCAAATATATTTACTATTTTACTTACTATATATATTATATATTATATTATTATTATATTATTATATATTATTATATATTATTATATATTATTATATTATATTATTATTATATTATTGTATATTTACTATATATGTACTTACTATTTTTTAAATTGAAACCTATATTTTTCCTCGTCTTACTCCTCCCAAAAATTAAATGGGAATGCCAATTTCTTTATTTTAAAAAATAACATGTTTAACAAGTTATGATTATTTATTATAAGTAGGTACGGTACACACAAACAGAACGAAACTAGACATAATTAGATTATCTATGACTTATTTGTGACACAACTTATTAACTATTCTTTTGGGAATGCAGATGGTCATCTAAAATAAAAACAATGTAATGATAATATAAGGACAACATTTAAAATAAACATACATATGTTCACTCGTATGTACATTTAGCCTTATATGCCTTTTTATAATGATCTAGTTGCCGCACCGATATGTTACAGTATATAATAATGTAACAATAATGATAATAACAATAATGATACCATATATAAAGAATTGTATTTAAAAAGTCCTTTCTGAATGTGGTAAATACCATATAGGTAAGACTGCTAGACCATTATAAATAAAGGTCAATGGGCACTAAAATTATTTTAGAAATTTTCAGGTGGATCAGTCTTTACATTAGCGCAACATGCATCAGATAACAATCACCGAGTTTATTGGACACGTGTTAATATTATTTAAAAAAGTAAATGAAAAAACTAAAAGAAAAGTCTGAAACAATATCGTTAGATCAAACGTGGCTTCCTCTTCTATAACTCAGGTAGATATAATAATAAAAATAAGACAGAAAAAAAGAAGACATTTTCTGGGCGCCTACAAAATCCTAGTTACCACGATAAACTTATTTTTTTGTGGTCATTCTGCCGAGAATTTAATTGTTGCTCAGCCAAAGAGTAGGATTATTTATTCTCTTTGGTTCAGCTACGATTGGAAATGGCTTATACCAAAACCAGCTTGTATAAGTATTCAGTCAACCCTTGAAGTCAACTGCGATAATCTCTAAGCGACAATAAATGGACAAGACAATACTTATGCAAGCAGAATACATGGTCAAAGTACGATTTATTCGTATGCTTACAAAAACATCTAAACATTTAATATAATATGTACTTCCCTATGCAACTTTTGTGGCTTTCAAGATTAACTAAAATTCAATTAAAAATAACATTTTGCTGAACATAAGAATGCCATAGTTAGGAACTGAGCGCTGAATAGGTCATTGTTAAAATTATTTGCAATCATTAATTGGTTGGTTATTTGAAGCTAAATATCATCAAAGTCGTTACTTCATCTTGTTTGTAAATAAAAGTAATACAGTTTATTAATGAAACATATTGCACAAATAATAATTATTGTATTAAATAACAGTGGTAAATTATGAAAATTTTAAGCCGCACTTTCAAATAAGTCCTTGTGCTTGTTTCACAATAAATATTGTTCAGGAGTTAACATTTGCATTACGTTCTAGTTTTCTTGTTGCTAGTAAATTACAGATTATTAGCAATAGGTACTATTATCTTAAAATATACTCCACTGTAGAATATACACGCGTGTGCATAACTCTCATATTTTATGCTATTATTTGGTCAAACGTATCTGCTAAATATAACATATAATTTAGATGTTTTTAACGCAATAATTTCAATCAAAATGTTTGTTATTTGTAGAGTTATTTGGAGCATCCTAAAATAAAAACACGAAAGCATTTCCTTTCCTATTACATCAATTTTCATGTTACTATTACAGATAAAATATAATTATTATGAAAACAAAAAATATTCTCTTTTTCTCTTAATTAAATTATTTACAGAAATATAGCGGTCAAAACTATTGCTGGCTTATCCCACCAGCAAAAATTCTGGCGTATTTTGTCTATAACAGCTTTAAAATGCTGGAGATTCAGACTGCACGGAAATTCTAGGGCCTCTATCATAGGATGTTATTGGCCGCAGACCGGCTTCGATCTTGTTTGATTTCATTAGTCCAGCACGAATTTAACATAAAATTGGCGAGATATTTAAGACTGCCTTAAATATATAATCTTACATAAACGATATGTTGGAAAAAGGCTTCCAACTATTTGATTTTATTGATCAAATATCGATATAAAAAATTAAACTAGTCATTGTGATCTGGAGGTCAAAGACAATGGTGTTATAGGCAAATCTGCTAGGTAATTATTACAAGAGTTTTGAACCAAGGAGTACAAAAGGTTGTTTTGTTACAGTATTCATGGATGCAAGTACGTAACTATAATTAACATACAAAAAATTCTTTTAAAAGTGGTAGTAGGGCCAAAAGAAGCAGTTTTTAATGCCCTTTGAAACAAAAAAAGTTCAGTCGATTATGTTGATAAATAAAGGTTTTATGGATTTGTACATAAATAAAAGTAAACACCCTGTATATAATGTTATAATTATGAAATTAAACCAAATACTTTTATTTTATACATGTTAGTATAACATGTATAAAATAAAAGTATGTTTGTTTCCCAACAACTACTCACAAAAACAGTTTTAGAAATAAAAACATGAAAATATTACCACAGATTAACTAATAAAAGCTTATTAGTATTACAATATTCATTAATCTATTACATACATTTGAATTAATATTAATGTGGTATTTATTTAAAGATATTTATTTCACAATATTGTTATTCAGTAGAAAAGTATTTATGACTTTGATTATATTTTTATCTCTAAAAAATAACGTTTCTCGTATTATGGGGTCTGAAAAAGCAAATATATTGCATATTTTATATACAGAATCCGCTAAAAAGTGTTAAAGCATAAAAAATGGAGAAGCAACCATCTTAGCAAAGTCTACATGTAGACTTTGATCTTAGTACAGATTCAAATAAGGACGTAAGTCAAAGGAGAAGGTAAGTCTGAATCCACCACCAGTGATAAGTAGCTATTATTAGAATTGTCAATGGATATATTGATCAACAATAAATACGAAATTTGATTGCCAAGATGGAGAGGTAAAACGATAATATTTACTTGTTGTAGAGCTTGTGCCTACATATTTGTTAAAAAATGCAAAAAGCTAGTTATTTATTCTTTAATACATTTTGTTATCAAAAATAGGAAAATGCTAAAGTTTTATTTTTCCATACTTTTAAAACTTCTACAAAAATACCACGCTTCGTACTACGCTAAAAAATTGAGTTATATCCGAGGTTATTTCAAATTAAGGGTAAATTTTGCGACAAAGACTGTTTGTCCCAAATAATAAAAGCTCCTACTCTTTGCTAATGTTTCCGGTTATACCGTTGAGTGACCATATGACAGAAATAAAGACTATAGAATAATGGAAAAAGTCTTATACAGGTTTTGTGATATTTTGAAGAACGGAAATGAAGGATTCGGTCCGATACGGAATCTGCCCAGTTCGCATTTGATGACGGAAGTCGGCATTTTTCTTGGAACTTCAGACGATATCTACACCTTGAAGTGATATGATATTTATGAGAGCTCAATAGTATACCGAGTTTCTTGATACACTCTAACTTTTACTTCAAGAAAGAAAAAACAAATATTGCAGTTTATATGTAAGTTGCTTGCAGTTTATATGTAAGTTGTTTGCAATTTATATGTAAGTAGCTGACTTTATATGTAACTACACCATTTGCTCAATGCGCAAACTCCTCACCGGACCAAGAAACCATAACGTAGTCACAGAAACGGTATGAAAGTTAATATACATTCTCCATTCTATAGTCTTTATTTCTGTAGACCATATCCAATTTAGTCACTCAACGGTTATCCTGACTGCATCAGACATCAGAACTTCTTAAGACTAGTTTTGGTTTGGTTACAACACGAACCGATTCAAACCCAGTTCAAGTAAGCTAAAAACCTCGTTTAGTACAACAGTGGCGTAACTAGAATTTTTGGGCCCTTGTGCAGAAATCTTCTCGACCCCCCCCCTTCTTAATGAATTATTGCTTTAAAAATATCGAAACATTCCTGTCTGTCGGGCGAATTATCGAAATAAAATGAAACATAACTGAATTTAATATGTTTCAAATTTATTTTGTAACCTCAAACTCAAACAAACAAGTAGGTAGTATAACTAATAACATTTCTCTAAAAACTCAACAAAAACAAAAAAAAACTATAAATATACTAAAAGTTTCTCGCCCCTCAAGCTCTTGGGCCCTTGTGCGTTGCACACTGTCGCCCCAGAGTAGTTACGCCACTGTGGTACAACAGAAAGACAAACTGACTAGGAACAAACAAACTGACTAAGACTAATTTTAAGTAGAATCAAAACAAAGCAATTTAGTTTCATAGAAAAACTCTAGAAAGTAATAGAAAAATCTTCTTAAAAAGTCTTAAAAATAGAAAGTAAAACAACTTAATATAAGATCACGGAATACATACTTATGTTATCAGTTATCACAGTAATAAAAAACTTGTTCTAACAAGATCTTACAATCTGACCGTAAATAATGTTCAAACCGCAAATAAGATTCATTAGTAGTTGGCGCCGACATCGATATATTCGAAAATAGGAGTAATGTAGGTATATATTATGAACTAGTATTATTTTATTACTTCAAGCAAAATATTATTACGAGATTACGAGTATCATTACCTACACGTTCTACTTCTTGGCAAAATGTCCAAGTATATTTTGTTATTTGCCGAATATACTGATATAAAGCACGTATTAGTATTTTTATCAACAATTGAAGATTACAGTATGATTCTAATAATCACAGAAAACCAAAATACTTCAACCTACCTTGACCGTGAACTGAACCGAGTATCATTTTTTAACTATAATTTATCTAAGGGTAATAACCTAATGAAAATATTTTTGGAATGATATATTTGCCCGTCATATTTATAAATATAAATATTACGACGTGGTTGCCTGCACAAAATACCTACCCATGCCAACCACTAGGGCGGTTCACTGTGCCTCATCTGATTCTTACCGAAAATATTCCCTCTCAAAAAATCAGGAACAGTTTTCTAGACTTCTCGAACATATTTAACAGTGACCGTCACCGCCCGCCTCTGCCAATATTAATAGTTGTGATGATCACGGCTACTAACAGTGGGGTATTGACCTTACTTTACGGTAAACATAACGTTCAAATAGTCCCTATAAATAAACTCTTGTGTTTCATTTCATTATGTAACGTATATAAACTAAATTACACAGCTGCCAAGATAACGAAATCAAACAGCATTTACGCAGAAGTAGATAATTTTATTAATTTATGAAAAAACATGTTAGTCTCTTATTGTTGTTCTAGATAATGTATTCTAATAATATTAACATTAAAAACATAAACAACCTGTTAAGTATAACCGCACTTGGATATGATATGCTTATATAAGTTACTTCTCAGAATTTCCAATCTTTTGTTTCATTGCGCGTCTACAATTTGATTCTAAAAAATAGATATGCTCATATTTATTTTTGGCGTATTGACGAAAAACAATAACAGCTTGCCAAATGAACTTGTAACAATTCTCCTAGATTACCCGTGTTCTTCAAAATAATAATATTTACAGGAAACTTAATTTGTTAATCCGACAAAGCATTTTATAATCATTATAATAGGTAATGCGCATCAATGTCATTACATTTTTTAAGATAGTGTTAAATATTGCAATGGAATATTTGATTTTTGCAATAATAATATTTTATTTAAATAATGCTCTTCAGTATTCTTTGGTTCTTTGCAGATCTTTTGTATATTAACCTTTCTTGTGTCGTCACAAGTATAAAGTCATCGGCATGGTTTTCATGTGATATCCTGTATATTTTTGCATATCACTAACCAAGGCACTAACCATATAAGTTCTGTTCCTCAGTCCACTTATGTATGAATGCTCATGTGGAATCTTTCTATTCGAGTTTATATTATATCGACAAAAAATTGACTTGTTTTTTCATTTGTTCATAATGACCATCATCGTTTTTAAGTTGACTGAATTTCTTAGCCAATAGCTATTAGCAAAGACAATATACTAATTTATATTCTTTGTTATTAGCTATTGGTCTCTAGAGAATTAGAAAAATTAGTTTCGTATATTCAACACTAATCAAATGGACTTGAAATCGGCTTCCAAAATGAGTGGAGGAAAATACGAAAAATTGTATTTCCAAATGCAGCATTCATAGCTACCATAAAAAGAAATCTATCGATCTTCGTCGTCGAAGTATCAGAACTGAGGAGAAAAATTTTGAAATATTTTCAAAGTAAGTTCTGAAATCACTGGGTATTTCAAACCTACAACCTACAATAATTATAAATTTCAAAGTTTTCAAAGCTGTCCCGTTTCTAATTTGGCCTTTAGTAATGAGGAAAATTATCAAATCGCAATAATTACGGGAATGTGATTAATTACCGAACATTCTTTGAAAACAGGAATAACAATTACCCTCGCAATTACCTTCCACGTCGTGGACACAAGGTGAAAATCCGTTATTTCATTAGATGCCCGCAATTATTGTAAAATCCATATTTTAATATACAAATATCTATTTAGTTATATAAATATAAAGGTCAGGGTATGTGACCCTAATTTAATATAATCCTGGATAACTTTTTGCCTGGCAGCTTTGCCTAGTAAATAATGAGCAAAAAGAGAAAAAATAAGCGATGAAAAGTCTAAAAGGTGACCATTTATATTAGTTCTCAAATAAATTAACTTTCTTGGGGAGTTAGTCAAAGTAAAACAGTTTCGAGTACAAATATTTATTTCAAAACCCAAAACACAGACAATAACTAGATGATGAAGTCTTCGTTGTGCCTCAAATTGCAATAATATCGAATCACGATCTACAGTTCTTACTTGGATAATATAACTATCATTATAATGGCTATTTATATATTAGGCATAAACATTATTCAACTTCCTAAAATAGCAAAAATTATATGATAGAATCTGAAGCTCCCTCAAGAAAATGTCCAAGTTACATTACATTAAATTTATGTATCTAATCATTCAGGTAAATAATAACTTGCTAAAGAGTTATTATTAGAAATACAATAACAGGTAGGCGAATTCATTGTCTAATCACAACAGAAGTTACCCGACAAAACTCGTTCACATAACAGAGCGTTAACTGGGGAAAGAAAGAATAGATGTAATGGTGATATTTATACTCAGTATTTTAAGAATGCCACTGAAAGACTTCTTTATGCAATATGTTTTACAATGCAAGGATTGCAAGATTGTAATGTAAGATCGAATCAGTAATACAGTGGCGGTTTTTATTTACTAACTAATTCGGTCTTCGGTCAATTCATGTAAATTATTCACATGTTTTAAAACGGCGAATTAATATTTGTATCGATATTGTGACATTTACACACACTATCAAAAGATGAAGAATACAATATAAAATCAACCTTCGTATGTATTCTCAATGCCATTTAGAAGGTGTGCTGGAACAGGAAATCTGTTTTAAAGGTGTACTGGACTATACAGGAAAATATTTATTTATGAGCATTGCAAAGCCTTGGCTATTTGGCTTTGGTTCTAAAAATTTTATACTTAGTTCTTCCTGTATATAACAGTATTTTTAACAACTAAGTACTCTTTAGTTTACCGCACCTTCAACTCTAATTTGCATGTCATTTATATAAAAAATTGTCTCCACTTTAAAATCCCTTAATGTAATGTATGTGTATAAATGTTGTAAAATTATTAACGTTTTCAGTTTTACCAACAATCGATTCAATTAAAATTTAAAAATTTATAAAAAACCTCTATTTATATTTATTTATTTATTTATTTATTTATTTATTGTAATACACCATTCAACAGGCCTAACGGCCCAGTACTAGAATGGGAAAATAAGTTTACAGTAATATAACAAAACAATGAACATAATTAACATAATCAACATAATACACAAAGAAATATAAAAACACTAAAACAAAAGATTAACAGAACCTATCAAATAAAATTACAATATTACACAAGTATAGCAAATAATGAGAAAGAAAATAAAATAAGGCCAACATTGAATTAAAAGAAACGGTTACAAATTTAACCTTTTTATAAATGAAAGGGAACAAGAAAAAATATCGAAGGATGAATTATTATAAATATTACAGATGTTGCTTAAAGGAGAAAATTTTCTGATGTTTGTCCGTGGAGTTGGCAAATAAAATAAATTTGAATGGCGCGAGGCTGTTCTGGGAACATGGAAGTTAAGCATGCTTACAATTTCAGAGCAGTTGATATAACTATGCAGTAATTTAAAAAGAAAAATTAGACAAGCAATGTTACGTCTTTCTATTAACGGAATAAGCGAAAATCTATCGAGAAGTTGAGAATGAGGAAAACCAATAGGTGGATATACTCCATCTGAACGAAAGGCAGCAAGCTTAAGAAAACTACGCTGGACTCTCTCAAGACTGTCAATATAAATTGAATAATTAGGAGACCATATTATTGAGGCATATTCAGCTTTAGAACGAACTAGAGAAATATACAATGTTTTAAGGCAAGCTTCATTTGTAAAATTGCGCGTGTTCCTAATAACATATCCAAGAGTTTTATACGCCTTGGCAGTTGTGTTTAACATATGTTTATTAAAACTTAACTTTCTGTCAAATGTAACACCAAGGTCACAAAAAGTTTCAGGTCTAGAAAGGATGTTATTAACAATAGAATAATTGAAATTTATGGTGTTTAGTTTTGTAGAAAACGACATAACATTACATTTCTCTGAATTCAAGTGTAGATTATTTAGTATGCACCATTCATTAATAATATTCAAATTCTGCTGCAAATGTTCGCAGTCCTGTAAATTTGAGATTCTAGTAAAAATCTTCAAATCATCAGCATATAGTAGACATTTAACTGTTAACCGACTAACTATGTCATTAATAAATAGTGTAAATAAAAGAGGCCCAAGAATCGAACCCTGTGGAACACCAGATGTAGCAAATACCTCGCTAGACTTATAACCACGGTACACCACACACTGAACTCTATTGCAAAGATATGACTTTAGAAGAAGGATGAAGGAGGAGGAGAAACCGAATGAACCTAATTTCCTTAATAGTATACCATGATCAACCCTATCGAAGGCTTTGGAGAAATCAGTATATACAACGTCTGTTTGGAACCCTTCATCGATGGCTGATGAAATAAATTCAGTTACACAAAGTAGATTTGTTACTGTCGATCTACCGCGAAAAAATCCATGCTGGAAGTCAGTAATCATGTGCTTCGTATGAACAAATATTATTTCAGATAGTAACATCTCAAGACATTTAGCAAAGTTGTTAATAATTACAATAGGTCTATAATTGCAAATATTTGTCTTTTCGCCTTTTTTAAATATTGGAATTATTTTAGATAACTTCCATATAGTTGGAAAAGTACATGATTGTAAAATTTTTATTAAATAATATTTTGTATATGTACTACTTAGTTAAAAATATAAATTTAAAAATGTATTTCTTCTTAACATCCGCTCCGTTAGAAGTTACAAGCGTTTAAAGAATCATATTTTCATACTGCAATCAAAAGTAGGCTGATAAATAAAAATGCCGGTTAATATGACCATAATTATTGTTTCTGTCATTTTAATTATTTATTTGACAGTTCGTGTAAAAGTTATAAATAAAAAATGCATTTATTCACAACTGAAGAATATGCAGATATTGTGTTTGTATATGTGTTTGGGGTGGCATATTCAACAATAATTTATTACCTGTGCATGTTATAAATGATCGTTTAAATGCAGATCTGGATAGACATTTCTTAGAACACAACCTTTTTGAGTTCATTGATGACGTAGAACTTAATATTATTCAGAATATGTGGTATCAACACGACGCTGCACCACCACATAGAGGAAGACAGAACATTATGTTTAGAACATAACCCATAACCCAGCTATTGCCTGTCAAAGTTTATCATAGAGCTTGTAGATCACCCTGTATATCTAAAATTTCTTTACATACTTTTTTTGGCAAACATTTATCTTCTTAGCTTATATTATAATCGAAAATCGAAGTGGTATGAGTAAACAAAAATTGACATAATTCCTTTTATTTGAAATTTGACTCGTATCCGAACAAAAACAAAAATCTGACAGAATGTATTCAATCTGCGCATATGCGGATGAGGATATCTTAATTTCGAGGTTTATTTCTTAAATCTGTATTTGCATCAATCCCCTTTGTTCCCTTAAGAGTTAAGTTGATAAATTTTGAAGCTGGCACACGATTTCCTTCCCTTCCCAATCCTAGCGGAAATGTAAAAAAATGCTTTAATTCCTTCGCCTCAAAATTCTGGGAAGAATTGTTGCAAAACGCGTTCATAATTTCTTTATACTGTAATCGCTTAGGTGTGGGGATGGTTTTAAATTGTTACATCTTACTGTAATCTGTCTCAACCACATAATCATTTTCCTATGAACTTTTCCAGTACCGCTTATAATTTTAAAAAAGCAAATTTTTCTCTTTTGTATAACACGAATTGGTCATTTCTTTTAAGTGTTGATAACGTTGAGGATATATTTTCATTATTTTATGACAAGTTATATGGTCTTCTTGATGTAGCTGTACCAAAGTTCACGTCTTCACACCATATTCGCCGCTACCATTATCCTCCTTGGTTTACTGGCGAAGTCATTGGCGCCATCCGAGCAAAATCAGCTGCATATGCCAAGTATAAAAAACATAAATCTGTTGACCTTTTCAATGCATTCAAATTTCATCGTTCCAAATCCAAACGTCTTATTAGTGAGGCTTATAAAACATTTATTAACGATTCGGAGCGAGCATTATCTGGTAATCTTAAAAAGTTTTGGAACTTTATTCAGAGAAAGAAAGGGTCCTCACGAATACCTTCTATAATGTACTATAACGACAGTGAATTTTCTAAACCTGCAGATATTGTTAATGCGTTTGGTAATTACTTTAACAACGTCTTCATTCAATCGCAACCAGTTGATTCAACTCAGTTTTCATCGCACAATAATCTAGGATTACATTTTGATTTACAGGATATTTCATATGAAGATGTTTTACAAAATCTTAAACAATCCAAGGATACATTTACAATGGGCGTAGATGGTATTCCCAGTTTTGTTCTTAGAGACTGTGCGTATGCTTTTGCCGAGCCATTGCATATTTTATTCAATTGCATCCTACGTAATTCTACCTTCCCATCTTCTTGGAAAAAAACATTCATCTGCCCTATACCGAAAAAGGGAAATCAGAATGACGTTTCAAATTATAGAGGTATTTCTTTGCTCTGTAATTTCTCTAAAATCTTTGAAACCATAATGTATAGTAAGCTTTATTGTTCTACCAGACAGCTTATATCGTCACGACAACACGGTTTCATGCTGAAGAAGTCGACAATATCTAATTCGGCGGTTTTTACTCAGTACGTTTCTGAGGTGTTGGATAATAGAGGGCAGGTTGACGTTGTCTATACGGACTTCCAAAAAGCATTTGATCAGATTGACCATAACATACGCCTTTTGAAATTAGAAAGTTTTGGATTTTCAGAGGCTTTGATTAGGTTGTTCACTTCTTACTTAAGCGATATACAATTCATGGTAAGATACCAAAATTTTACCTCAAAATCGTTTTCTGTAACATCTGGAGTTCCACAAGGTTCCAATGTAGGTCCCATATTATTTTTATTTTTTATTAATGATCTTCCTGAAGTCATTACTTGTAAGCAATTGTTATTTGCTGATGATTTCAAACTTTACTCTAAAATCAGTTCTTCTATCGATTCAATGCATCTTCAATAATGCATGAATCGAATGTCTTCATGGTGTGAACTAAATCGGCTGAAACTCAATATATCTAAATGTAACGTAATGACTTATACTCGTAAGACCAGCTTTCCCATCTACAATTACTCCATTGGTAATAATCTCATTAGCAGAGTTGATGTATTCAAAGATTTAGGCATTTATTTTGACAGTAAGCTCACTTTTATTAATCATATAAATCATATTGTTTCCAGTGCCTTTAAATCAAATGGCTTCATTTATCGCAACTGTCGGGACTTTTCCAATGCAAGCACTTTCAAAACCCTCTTTTGTGCTCTAGTGAGGTCTAAATTGGAATACGGGTCGATTATATGGTATCCAATATATGATGTTCATTGCCGACATTTAGAATCGGTCCAAAGAAAATTTCTAAAATTTTTGTCTTTTTTGCAAGATGGATATTATCCGCCTAGAGGTTTGGATCATAATAATCTACTTAATAGATTTAACTTCGTTGCTTTAGAAACCAGACGTAATATAATGTTGGTTCGATTTCTGTATAACATCTTGAATGACAAAGTTGATTGCCCCGATCTTTTGGGTAAAATAAATTTTTTGATACCTCGCGAAAATGCTAGACAGCAATTTTTATTTTATTGTGTTGCTCCTCGAACGAATATTTTAATAAAGTCTCCAATATCTTTGATGTGTGAACTTTACAATAAAATCGCTTCTAACTGCGATATTCATTATGATAATTTAAGAAGTGTATGTAACTGTGTTAGTCGTTTAACTTAAGTATTATTGGTGGCATTGTTTGTAGTTGTAGTTTGTAGTAGTTGTTAATTATTTTTTGTTTGTTTTATCTCGTTGATTTTGTTTTATATACCTATATATTAGCACATATATTATATGACACATTATATTAGCATATTCTTATTCCTGTAATTGGGTTTTTCCTGTTGGAATAATAAATATTATTATTATTATTATTATTATTATTATTATTATTATCTTACTTTTAATCTTGAAGGTGTCACGCATCATTTCTTTATCGTATCAATTATTTTACTGTTCCTCCTATGCCCATGACCCTTCGGGTGTTTCTGGAATTTTGGCTGCTGTTTTCACACAGGTGTCCGAATAACATATTGGAAACATTTGATATGTCGCAAACAATTTTCTGCTGGATCAAAGTGAAGTCCACACAGCTCGTACCTTTTCACCGGTAATAGTGACAAAACAAACAAAAAGACACCAGGTAGTGATTTGCGTTTACATTTTTTTAAGAACGTTTAGATGTAGCACCTATTTATAGTAAATCAGTATTGATTATTCAAATTTGTATATTCTCATAATTTTAGTACAAAATCAACAGCGCGCATTATTCAACGAATGTTGCAATTTAAATTGAGTCACAGATTATTACAACATTATTCTTTTGTATCTGACCTAGTTATCGCAGTTGCTAGATTAATTCTACTAAAAAAACTGCCCTTGCACAGTTACGTAATTTTTTGGGGCGACATAATGCATTAAAATTAGCAAACCGAGTACCTCATTGTTCTTGCTGCTCACTGCGTGAAAACTTTGACAATTAGGTCAGGTCCGTGGATCACAGAAATATCCTCGGCATACTCTTGTAAGCCCTAGACTAAGTTGTAGAGCGCGATATATTAGCGGTTGCGTCAGTGTTCTTCATAATCGGTTTCAGAGCAGTCTCATGTAATGTAGACATACTTGAGTTTAACAACAATTTAATAATTACGTAATATAATTGATTTGCAATTCGCCACTCTCTGTACTGAAATTTATATAAACTGTGCATTATACAACTTAAATTCATCATTTTACACAACGTGTTCTTTATTATGTAATGTCTGTATTAATATATTATGTATAGGTAATGCTGTTACGTGATTGTATTATTACTTTTTACATTTTTTACAGCTCACGCTTCTAGATAGTATCACAAGGTTATTATTCCCTAATTTGCATTTATTATTAAATATAAAGGACATCACTGCTATACTTTATAGGAACGAAATTATTTATATGAGTGTTAGACGAGTATAAGAGTGGAATACTTTATAATGTACTCGATCTATAGTGTGATCCACTATACACATGTGTAACCATTTTAAACCAACAGATATGGTAGAGTTAATCCAAGAAAGTTACAGGTAAAGTTTGTGCTAAAGTTACACGGCCATGATATCCCATATTGATGTCATGATATCCCATATTGAAGTATTACAGTTGTCCTTCTTTTTCCATGTTTTGGAGTTTTGGCAATATGTATCCGTAACCACCACAGAAATAGAAACTGGAGAATGGAAATGACATTCTAAAAATACAAGTACCAAGCAGGTGCTACAATGGACCTACGAGCATGCGCATTGAGCATTCCAGGCACATAAACAAGGCAACTTTTACCTATTTTAACACTGAGAAATCAAAATAGGTTTTGTCGATTTCACAACTGCGCAAACTCCAACGCACAATGTAGATGCTACTAGGTACCCACAGAAAACGTTAACAGATAATATATATTTCCTTTCTCCAGTTTCTATTTCTGTGGTAACCACTAACCTATTGTTGTTGTTGTTGGAAAGCGGCGCGGTTACCCGCAGCACTCAGGCCGTTCGAACCATTGTGCCTGCCGCTAGTGGAGAGCTATTGGAAGAAACCCGTGCTATGCGCATAGGCCAACACCCGTTCTAGTGGAAGCTCTCTCATTTCCTGGGGCAGGCACAGGGACAGAGGATCTGAATGGAGTCCTCGTCATCGTGCCCGCAAAACCTGCACCTTCTAGTGTCATTAAGGCCGATAGTGTTATGGTGTTTGTTGAGATGACTGTGACCTGTCAACAGTCCTGTGACAATCCTTATGCTATTACGACTTAGCGCAAGTATTGATCGAGTTGCGTTCGATCAACGCCCTTCAATTAAGAGCTTGGCTTGTCGCAGTCCAGCCCCGTTCGACCATTCTTCCTGATCTTTTCTTGATCCAGTTTTCAATAGACGTTGTTACATAACTAGGCGGAAGCCCGCCGAGTACTGGTTCGGGCCCTGTATACTGTATACTTGAGCCTCTTTTAGCCAGTGCATCGGCCTCCTCATTTCCTGTTATATTGTGATGACCTGGTACCCAGGTCAATTTTACTTGGTTGTTCTGTACCGACCGACCAGGGACTGCCCTGGAGGTGATCCTGTAGGAGCCGCCTGACTGTCGGTGCATATCTGGATATGCCGATTAGAATATCTCCTTTTGAGATTTTCCTAAACACATGCAGAGATAGCAAACACTTCCGCCTGAAAAATCGTGGCGTAATTTTCCAAGGAGAAGGATAGTCTCGCCCTTGGGCGCACGCCTCGGGCTCCCGCCTCTGAGCCCTGGTCTGTAATGGACTAATCCCTAAAATTTAGGGGTGCAGCAACTCGGGTAATTCATAAGGGGTAATTTCAAAACCTAATAATTGATAACGTGTTAACGAAAATAATAAATTATATACTTAGATAGTACGTAAATAACAGGAAAATAATGAAGGCAAAAATTTTCTGGATGTTGCAAATAGAAAAATAAGTAATGTAGAGTCCGCCGTTTACATCCCACTACAGGGACTAATTAGGTACATCGTTGTAACTTATATTGGTATTATCTGCATATAAGCGAATTAGAATTTAAAGTCAATTAAAAGTCCGAATTTATAGTCCTATAATATGTTTTAGCATAATAAACATAAAAAATTATGCTTTATATCAGTACAATATTTATGTTTTATTTTTAATTATTATAATTTCTATTAGGTAGGTATATAATCTAACGGAAACTGATTACACACTATGACCCTACCTGGTTAATGTAAGGTACCTATTCTCTCAGACAAATAAACAAGTAAGTTTATTTGTCCTAGGATATTCTTGAATATATTATTGCTCACAGATTTGCGTTATGAAACTATATCAGCTACCTCTCCATAAACTTTTGCAACGAGAATGTTGAAGAAAAAATAAAATTGTTGCCCTTGATCATGTGCGATCAAGCAAAAATTCTACAACCAGTAAATCACAATGTTAATTAATTTTCGCATTTTTTTTAATTTTTATTTAAATAGTTGCGACCTTTCTAATTATCTGTAAAACGGCGAACTAAAAAAGTGGAAAAAACAATTCAGCTCCGACTCATAAAATTATTACAGTTTCTTTCCCTGAATTATAAAACAAATGATCTATTTATGTTCAGATAGTTGATAATAACGCATAAAATTCTCCATTCACTATGAAACCCGAGATGAAACCTACTTCGCCTCATGTGGCGATACAAGGCCTCAGAGACATATCTCAATGGTGTTGTATCAGCTAGTATCATGCATCGCTGAGACGGTATCATTGAGACCGACTACGGCGGTTGCAAGATGCATGCGGCAGCATAACGCCATGCTTAGTGACTATTATAGTTTTGTTTAATTTTCTAATGCATTAAGTGATTAGAAAGGAAAAGAAAAAGATAACCCTTAGTAAGCAAATGTAAGCGTTTGTCCATTCGCAAATAATTTGGGAAGTCGTCTTTCTCATTTTGACACAGTTCGTTTACCAAATTCATGTGCAAAAAGGTCCTTTGTAAGAGACACTATTTCACTGTTGACACTTTCTTGGTTGTTTGTTTTTATCATGTTCATCAAAAATTGCTAAACTAACTGCAATACCGGATAGGAGCATGCCATGATAAATGTTGAATGTAGACCGAAGACTGAAGTTTCTACCGCAAACATGAGACCATCCTAAGTGTATGTGCGTTCTCTACTACTTGAGACCGTTTCAAAAAATAAAAACCTCGCCGCGATGCGCTGGGGTAGGCGATGTAAAAGGGCGTTTTATACATATAATTCATGGCCAACGTGCCAAGAAAAAAAAAATATTACTACACCTAAAAAGTTCATTGCTACTTGGATCTTCAGTTTCTTCATTATGGTCTAAATAATTTAAATAATAAGTTGTACTAAATTTACTTAGTTGATGGGAGCTTTGTACTATTGCCAAAGAGCAAAAATAGTCTCTTTGCTGTTGCTTTATACAACGGATGGTTGCCTCAAATATTATAAACGATCCAAACTTTTACTAGTCATTCATATGCATTCTATAATACTGCGCTAGCTGGACAATAATAATAAGATAATTGTAATAAAGGATTTTTTATTTTCCAGTAAGTAGGTAGGTATAAACATTTTATTTAAATTATTTATAAACGAATGCAGAGTAATTTAAATAGAGCACCTTACCAATCCTTTTTTAAATTTGACTAACCCGTGAGAAAAAAAATATTAAATTATTATCATTAACCAACTAAAAACAACCAGTTTAATGTAAACAATAGCTCAATAATGCAAGCGATAGGATAGATATGTACTAACAAAGCCTATTGAATGCATTAAATATAAATATAAATATAATGACACGGCGGTTTATTTTTTCAAGGTTTATTGAAACTAGATAATGATTATGATTATATAAACGCTTTATTGAAATATTTGGTTATTGACTAATTTGGCCAGGTATAAAGAGGCCCGGATAGGTGAACGAATCTAATTAATTATATTTATTTTTTATAGCTAAATTAATTATTAATCAATCTGTTCGAAGTTTACAATAGTTACATTTTCTAAAGGAAATGCACTTGCCTACCATATTCGCGAATAGTGCTGTGAGAGCCGAATATTACCGAATGTTGCGAATTACAAAGTAATATTGAAACCCCTGGAAAAAAAAGAAATATAATAGAAACTTTAAATTTTGGGAAATGTTTTCGAAAATATTCTGATGAATGTTCTCGAAAATGCTACTGGTATTTACGTAACAGCAATCTGCGACAAAATAATGTAGATACTTTTTTATTTGAAGGAGATGCCGAAAACAACTACTACACGGACAAGTGGCAGTGGAGTAGTAGTTTTCGGCATCTTCTTCAAATAAATAAGTAGGATTATCTTCCTCAAAGACAGTAGAGGTCACTGCTATAATGGCACTTGCTGAAAAACAGATCGCTATCTGTCTGTCAATTTAACAATAATTGTCAGATTGATAGTAGCAAAGACCAAAAGAGGGCACTACTGTGTGTTTCTCACTTGCAATATAGATACTTATTTAATATTATATCATTTTTAAAATAATATACCTAGCTAATATTATTAAAAATAAAAATATATTAATGAAAAATAATAAGTTGTGGTTATATCAGGATATGATAGTATAGTTGGTGACAACATATTATTATATGTACAATATTTGGCAAAGTCATAAGGTAACAAGGAAAATTAAAACTGCATTGAATCATATAATGAGTCATCATATTCGGATAATATCATTAATAATATATCTCTTGATTATTCAGGTATTCAGTCAAAAAATGTATGACTGGCTACCTAAAAATAAACAGTTCTCCTTTATATATTCTGTATAAAATGTCCATATTACTAGAGAAAAATATACATTCCCTAAAATTCCCAAAAATTCTAAAAAATTCGTTAATATTCACAACAAATTACTGAAATTTTACAATACCGACAATTGTTATGTTATCTAACATTATCATTAATCATTTCATCTCAAATGTGAACATATATAAAAATGTTATTGAATATAAAACAATAATCTGAGTTATTCTGTCAAAACATCTTACAATGATCTGATCAGTTGGAATCAAATTTTCGCTGCAAAGGTCGCTTTAAAATAGTGACACCGTTTCTTTTTGAATGTTTATTTCACATTATAGATTTGTAACTCCACCTAGAACTTTGGTTATATAATTCAAGACTATTATAAGCCGCATAAAATTTTTAATATTTAAAAAACGGTTGTTAATTTATCAGTTCTTTACCAATGGTAATGGAGGAAGATACTAACGCCAACATAAAAAAATACGTCAAGGATTATCAAAGAAAAATCTAGTTTTTGCCATCAATTGCCGCGGCGATAGCTCAGTCTGTTAGGTGATAGCCTGTGACTAACAGAATGGGTATATTGCGGCGCGAGTTCGAATCTCGCCAGGGGAGAAATGGCACCTCTCCCAGGGAATGGTTGTGTGTCTTCGTTTTTTTCATGTGTACCCTCCCTCTACACAAGCCTTAGGCTTTCAGTAGGGAGGTTGTCCATTTCTGTAGTGTGTTTTATGTTTTAAAACAAAAAAAAAATAAAAAATTGGCACCTCCACGCATTTACATCTCTTATAATCTTTGCACAGATAAGCAGTAGACGTTGATCTATACTAATTTCTCTGATGCCCACCGTCAGATACAATTCTAATTACACCACTGATATTAAAAAAAAAAAAATAAAAATTACTTCTCTATAAAGCTTCTCTATAATTTAAGAATAGCTGCATTTCAAAAATTTGGTTGACAATCTTAGAAAACAGAGAAAACAGACGAGTGAGTTCGATTGTTAGTCCGAGAAAAAGGTTTAAAAAATTTGAAATTTCGATAAAATAAAATGATATCCATAAAGTAAATACTGGTGAGGGGACAGGACAGAAGTGTTATGAAAACAATAATAGTAGTATAGTAATTGTAAAATAGACAGACAGCATTTAAACACAATCCTACGATTCGTTTAAAGTAAACACGTAATACCTTCAAATTAGTCATAGAGGTTTACAAACAACTGATTTAGAATATAAAAAAAGTATATAGATACAATATTGACAGTCAACCCAAGAAGCTGTATCTACTAATCTGAGAAAGTACAGAAGTTAGACTACATTTACATAATAACAAAATTCTAATAATTAGCTCCTCTATTATTATTATTTAAAAATGCTGAGAGCCGGTACTACTGACTCAAAAAAAAACTGTTTCTTTTTATTGAGGCGTAGAAACCGTTAGCACTACAATCCAGAACTCTAGTCAGATCCGAAATCTTAACCATTAATATTCTAGAATCAAGTATGTAGTTAAGTGTATAATAAATAACAAAATGTAATAGAAATCATTTCTGTATTTATACCGTGAGCGACGACACTATGACTACTTCTGAGGAGTTATACCAGAGACAGAATTTTAGAAATAGTTTTATCGGAAATAGAGTTAGTCCATACAAATTGGAGAACAAATTATTTTATGTAATACTTGACTTATTAGTAAAATCTTCATAGGAAGGATGGATAAAAAATATCATTTTGGGACTTGCCATTGATACAAAAGTAATCCATACAAACTACAGCAGTTAGGCTACATTAAAACTGTTGAAAATCCTCCGTAGAATAATCGTTTCATTTAAAAAGTCAACCAGTTTATTTTAGCGAAGAAGGTGGCGAGGTAACTGAAGAAAATTTTCCTCAATTTGGTCACAACTTTTCAATTGGGCAGGAGCGTGTATGTTATGAGGATGAGGTTAAAATATAGTTGACATGTCCGTCCTAGGCGTAGATTTTAGGAAGTTTGTTGTTATGTCTCATTATTAGAATTCTCTGGCAAAATGACAGATGCTTGTTACATCGCATAAATTTTTCAATCCTTTATGCGTTTTTTTTTCTAATCATTTGTATTATTACTGTGCTTTTAGAGTGCTTGGTACAAAGATCTTTACATCAGCCACTCTCTTAACAAGCCTACCAGGTTCTTTATTGGCATTACATTGTCAGTTTCATTGTCGTCTCTGCATTGCAGGTGTCTTTTAAATCTACAGAAATCAATTTTCATGTTGCCGTGACGTTCGCTTTTATGGTTTTGTAGGACTTGGGCTGGATTTTGGAAATGCACATTCTCGAATAGTCGTAGACAAACCGCCGCATCAAAAATTATAAATGTGCTAAAACATAGCAACACAAGTTCATGGTCAAGTTAGTTTTACATATGGTATTAATGTTGATATAGTACTCAGTTTGGTTTTGCACTTAATACTGAAGTACGAGATTATCGTACAATAAAAGGGGTTAGCACTAACTTATTTAGCAAGTCTTGAGTTAACCTAAACGTTTTTACAAACTGTCTATCATTAATTGGAACAGGTCAATCTTCATACACATCCTTCTATTATGGACCACGCACGTTTTTGATTTTCTAAATTTTCTATTGCAGCCACATTAATTTCTTCTTGATTAGCCATTTTTCCAAGTTTTCTCTTCATCTGAATCAGATCAAGGACACAATTCAATAAAATTTCTGACATGCGACAATTAAAATACAAGTAGCTGACATCACACGATGCAAATTCCAATAGACATTCCAAGAAAGAAGCATACTACATGGATGATTAGAGATACAGAATTGGTAACCTAGGCGGCGACTCGCGAGTCATACGATTATATTCGTATGTGAAAATGACGAATCTATTTCTATGACTCAAGAATCCAGCCCCAGGAGTGACTGCCTCTCGATTGTCTACTACTATCAATGTAGATTTTGCTTTCCCCATATGTTTCCATTCAAAACTGTAGTTACTTAGTCATTTTATAAGTACCTACTGAACTGTGTTGTTCAATCACGATCAATTAATACAGGAAATAATAGCTTTAATCGTTTGGTGAAGCAGTTTACTGCATTTTATACAACTAACTTTAATGACAGCTAATCGCCATTCTGATAAAAGCTGTATATTGTTGCCGTGTGGTGATTCCACTCGCTCAGATATTTGCTTTGAGACCTTTTCTGGGATGGGAGACGAGGAACGTGTCTCGAGACAAATCGTAACAAATATATTTGACGAAGCGAAGCTAGATGTAAATCGTGATCGAAAAGTCACAGTTCATATTCAAGTTCTTGTTTCAAAAGGTTAATGATGTATTTTAGTAGATTACGGTTTTAATCCATATGGTCCAGTTATTACTGGACGTATTGTTTTCACTTCTAGTTTATTCCCGTCTTTCAACGGGTGTTTCGCTAATAAGTTGCTTCATCTGGAGCATCATTCATCATACATCATTTGGAGATTATTAAAAACCGAAATGCAACGTTTTGCATAATAGGAAACTAAGTCAGTTTATTTTTGTAGAGTAAAGTAAAAATGTACATATATCTATATATCTTTAATAAATATTAAGAGATAGAAGATATAATAATAAATAAACATTCACAACAAACATATGTAAATATTGAAGTAATATCTAAATTTCCATCAATGACACGAAACTGAATCTACTAAACATAGTTTGGAAAACCTTTGATGATTTAGTATTACATAAAGAAGGGTATTACCTACTTGTTGCTGTACGAGGGGTATACCGCGAGAGAATTCTGGTGTACATGAATAAGGAATTCTGGGGGAATTCGGGGGGAACTCAAGGGAATTCAAAGGGAATCCAGGGGAATTCAAAGGGAATTCTGAGGAACTCAGAGGAAATCATGGGGAAATCAGAGGAAATCATGGGAAAATCAGAGGAATTCTCTTGTGACAAGGAAATCTGGTGTACCTACAAAATTATAGCCGCGGTTTACTCCTCGTTGCTATACGAAGCTTTCCTGTCCTTACCACTAAACAAAAATTGGGTTTTTTATGTCTAGATTTTATGAATGAGTGCAGGCTCATATTAGCATATTTTTCTTATGTTATTTATATCGTACATGGGATTATGTCAAATATATGTTATTTATTTATTCTTGTTATATAGTCATATTGTCTCCTTCACATTATTAATATCGAGTCGAAATATTATTTTCTAAAGCTGGAAAATGTCATAAATAAAATAAATTAAATAAACGGAACTACCTTTAAAATACAAACATAAACTGAATAATTATGTTGTAATCAGTTGTGCGATATATAATTCATTTAGATAATTACTAAAATCGAGTTATTATATGTAATTTATTTCAAATATTGCAACGTCGTATTAAACTATTATATAATACGTATGGCGCACGTTGTAAGGACAAATCAATAAATAAAATTGTAAATAGACTGCGTCACATTGTACAATAAAAAATTATAAAAAGGTTAAAAATATTTGTAAATTATTTCAACTGGTTATGTAAGCCGGGGCCATATTTTGTTATATGCTAAGCAGCATTACTAAATACCATTAAAAATATATAATCAATTAGCATAAGGTTAAAGAATTATAAATTATGTATTTGTTGGTTTATGTAACACATAGGTAATTGTCTAGTTATCAATAATTACAATCTGCTTTATGTCTTCTTTCTACGCAGATTGGGACTTTTAATTTATTTCACATAATAATAAAACTAAAGCATGAAACTAAAGCGTCGCTATATACAGGATGTAACCATAAGGTTTAGACATAACCGGATTCGACAAAGTGAATGGCAACCTTAAAAAGTTTTTGGCCATGAAGCATACAAGTTACATAAAAATGGTGTTACCTACTTAAAAAAGCACAAAACGGACGTTATTGAAAAAATAATTTTTTATAGGTACAGCATTTTTTGGCTATACCACTACTTACTTAATGGCTTTACATTATAAACGCGTACAAATATATCAAGAACTCACTAATTTGTTCAATTCAGGATTTGATAATAATAATAATAATAATAATAATAATAGGTTTAATAATATAAAGTACAGATAAATAGTATTCAAATTATTAGGTATATAGGTACTAGTGTGGTGTATTTTATTGCCTACCGAAAATGGTAACCAAATAAATGATCTCAAAAGATGTTCATAAAGGGTTAACTGACCTTTTAAACTTTAGAGAGTTCATTCATTTGGCCCAACATTTCCCAGATATGAATTCATTACTTGAACAAAAGAAACAACAATATAATTTAAAATACATCTATACAGACCCTTACAGAGGTAAGTATTGCAAATAAATCTACAATAACGAAACATACATCGCATACATACATAAAACACTCGCCCATATACGTATATGTAAAGATATAGATATAAATACAAATACCTATATACACAATTTTTGTTACATATACATTAACAAACATACATACGACATGTTCATATTCACACATTCATACTTAATTTTCCAAATTTCTAAACTTTATTTTGCCTTTTTTAATTATATTGAAAATAAGTGTTTTTTTAATCTATGCACATATGAATTTTTAATGATGTTGCTTGATCCACTTTTTAATCTCAAATTTAAATGGAACACTGGAGTTGAAACTTTTTATTTGAGCTGGTAAAACAAATTGAATAGTTTTGGGCAGAAGACCAAAGTTTTGTTAGTTTTGATGATCACAAAAAATAGATTTAAAAATGGAGATCTCGATGGAGATACTTATTTCGAATATATTATGATGCGAGTTATAATGTTATAAGTAGGTATTTTGTATTTTTCGGTGATAAATATATTTTCTAAAATAAATCTAGTAACTTCCATTTAAAAAATGCGGTTGACAATAGAAAACTAAACGTCATTTGTTAGATTCCTTCAATTCAAGAAAATATTAAATTAAAACATGTGTGTGAAAAGTGATGGTCAAATGTGAGTTGGCTGCAAACCAGATCTTCACTGTGACGTGATTGGATTACTTACCATCACCATTACCACTACCCCGCTTTATTGGTTAGTAAATCATGGTTCACTAATCAGTCGCGATGGTTCACCAAACCGTAGACATAGTTTAGGTATAAATAGGACACGATGTTAGCATAGTTTTAGTTTTAATCATCTCCACATAATGCCAACTTGGTTGACGAAACGCGCGTTGAGTCCAGTATAGTGTTTTGGTGTTATGTGGAAAACTACGTCAGTGTTGGTTAACTTAAGTAGTATTTAATTGTTGTTACAGTTGAATTGCACAATTTCTGTTGATATCAACAGTTTAGTTTGTGCCTAAAATTAGAGATACGAAAAAAATGAAATATACCATATTTGTTAAGAATGAAATGTAAAATTTAAAAATGGTACTTTTTACCAATTTTTGAAAGAAAAATTTTTGTAATTTTTATATATTTTTTGAAAATTCGGTCCTCTCTTACCATACCTTCCTGCGCACTTCACAGCTTCATATATGCTGTGAGTGAATTAGTCACTCTACAATTTTGCACAGCTTCATATATGCTGTGAGTGAATTAGTCACTCTACAATTTTGATCACTATATTGAACACTGTAATAGATAGAAGGATGATCATTTTGAGATATTTTTGCCTTAAAATATTTCTGATAAGATAGAGGATAAATGCTATAACAGATTCGGCATTTTTAACTGTTAGACAAGTATAGGTACCTACATTAAAAAAAAATCGAATTATTCAAATATCTGGGTGTATATCAAAGCCGAATTAAAAACGGCAGCATTCACAAATCTTGCCTTGCACCTTACTACAATAGTAGGTATATTACAAGAACATTTAAATAAAGGGGACTAGGCATGTCACAGTCTATCTCATATGTTAGGTGAAGCTGGGCAAGGGGAAAGCAGAGAGCTTTATTTTCCTCCAACTTTCGCGCGCGATTACATCTCCAGTGGCGTAAATTTTAGAAGGTTCAAAATAAAATATAATATAGGTATATTAGTATGTAAATATATTTCACCAGCTACTAAGCATTCTTATAAAAAGAACAACAATCAATATAAATTATGAATTATTTCAATATGTAAACTATAAATTTGTATTTACAAGTAATTTCTTTGAATCCCAATAATTCCAACCATTTCTTTCTTGTTGCACCATCCCTAGGCATCCTAAAAAACATACCACATATCACTTTTCGAATATAGAGGCAAACTTTAAGCGATACATAAAAATATTGATGTTCCCGAAGGAGACTGTGTGAATGAATGCAACTTTCACTTGCTTGTATCTTCGGTATTTTTATTCATATTTAAGTGAACACACTACCACATTTTTGCTATTGTAATTACTCAACTTTTGTTAGTGCATAGTAAAACTGTACTACTGTAAAACTAAAATGTAAACACTTTTTAAAAAATTTTATAGTAGACCTCGAAAATTATGAATAATTAAAATTTGTAATTTAGGGTAGGGTATAAGGGATGTCACTGAAATATCTACTTAAAAAAATTTACAGTACTTTTTTTGCAGCTATTTATTTTGCGATGATCTTTTTTCAGTAATGATAATGGTTATCATAATTTTAATATTTAATCAAACAAAAGTTACCTACTACCTACAAGCACGACACTGGTCAGAGTTGTATACACATTTCAAAGTGACCTTCAATCACGCTTACCTGTGGAAAGATAGATGTGGATGCTTATAATCCAATTTCTTGCAAATTTGACACTGTCTAACCATATTCACACTTTCAAAGTTTATTGAAAACATCAAATCACGTTTCACTTATTAAATTTCTTTTACTAACAACAACTATTCGCAAACAACAGACGCCATATTCTGCCAACACGGAACAAACTTTTACATAGTTGCCAAGTTTCAAACATGGCAAATATGAAAAATGAAAAATATTTTAATATTTATAGAATTCAAGAATATTGTATGTATAACTTAATATTACTACACTATAATAATAATAATTTCACAATTGTGAGGAAAATTACAATAAAAGTATAAAGTACATTTCCAGTACAATTATATAGCTGACAACAATGATACAATTAGACTGTGAATAGAGGTGGCTTCATCCAGAAATGTAAATAAATAAGTCCCCTTTATTTAAATGTCCTTGGTATATTATATAGGTACCTAGGATGAGAAGTGAGCTATTATTGACCCAGAAATTTTATATAATATTTGAGGTAAATAATGGCCTTCTCAACCGAAGTATATATAGTATTTTTTTACTACTAATAGCCGAATTAACACCAGAAGATATTATTTTCATTTTAAAATCAGACATTTCCCCTATTACTCAAACATATCGAAATATCAAGTAGGTGAAATGTCAAACAAATGAGTTTCAATACAATTTATTATTAACCTAGGTAAATAATGAATTATTATTTACCTAGGTCAATAATGAACTACTTCTCATTACACAAATGAGGTAAATAATAAGGTTTTCTCATGTTAGTAGTAAAAAAAATATATTATACTATGCACTTATTTGTTAGTCTGTCTCTGTAACAGACGATACGACGAAGGAGACCATCTGGCGCACTTAACTGTAATCTGAGAATACATTTTTAAATGCACTTTGATACGTTGAATCTATCAACGAGTGGGTTGTACGTGACAAACCCAACGTAATGTATATTTCGTTAACGGCCATTCATACAACATTAACGTTAAGGAAAATAGCAATAAAATTGGATAGCTAAAGCAAGAATAGATATGGTCGGTGTATTGTGCAGCTGCTTTGTTATGTAATTAATATTGTTCTTTAAATAACCACGTATGCGTACCGTACGCGTCTTTGACCTCAATACGTTGGTCAGGATAAATGGGTCGATAACTATCAGCAGTGACTATAGAAAGAATTTCTATAGTCACTGCTATCAGAGAATTGAGTGCGGATTAAAAGTGAACCCAAATAATTAGATCGTCAGAAGAGTACGATACTAATATTACGATATCTGGAATAAATCAAAGATAAACATGTGTACCAGGTGGCCAAATTTGCTTGCTATTATAGGACAACTCTTGAACTAAAAGAGATACACAAAAAATTAACCCGCCTTTCTGGTTCTCTGTTTCTGAGTTATTCCTATTACTTGTGAGTCACTTTCTATATTTTTCGCCAAACACTTGACTAGGCCAAACATTTGACAGACTAGGTCTGTCGTTGAAAAGTATGATTCGAAAATAGTAAGTAGGTACTAAAAATATTCAGTATGCAATCAATATATGCAGCATTGAGTGTACTCTTTACATTATTTATAATCTCAATAACAATAACAGTGACATTGACAATAATAACAATAATAATTATAATACTAAATATCGCCGATCTAATGCCACCCTGGAGAATTCGCTTTACCATAACATCGGGAAATGGTAGATTTCAATATATTACACCAAGAGGAGCCCGAGGAGGAGGAGGCATAAGATCGCCGGTCATCCCTCGGGTCATCCATTGGTTTTAGGTATATAGATAACCTAATTTCCTGCGGAAAAAGTTACACCAAGTACTCTGGTGGTAGCATGAGTATACCAGGCAGCTGGAACGGAGTTCGAATTGGACAAATCTGCACTGGTTCATCTCAAGAGGGGGCGAAGCGTTGAATAGCTAGAGGACTCGCAGCTTGTGGGCGGAATAGATAAGATTCCAACATCTAGAGATGGTCCATCTCTAGATGTTGGAATCTTATCTATCTATGTTTAGAATCTTAGTGTCCAGCAACACTCCACCTAACAAGTGAGTGTAGTGATACATATACTCCGCGGCAAGTATCGTCAACGCCTCTGATAGATCTAGTTTTCAAAACTGTCAAGGAAAAACAAAGCGTGTACAACAAACATGCTTGCTTCGTCCTTCTCCTATTTTATCCTGCCCTCTCTTCTCTTTTTTGAAATAATAAAATTGACATGAACACTGCTGCGAAAACTCAACTTAGGAAGTCACAAGAAGACACATCTCCATAAGAGTTTGCATCCGAAATCGCCCGTTTTACATTTCTCACGACAACGGAGAGACCGTGATCTCGAGTTTGGAGTTTCTCCATAACAGATCATGAGATCATGAGACTAGCAGCGGTCAGCAGCCTTTTTTTCAAGGTAACACTAAAAGCAGATGAAAAACTTGGTCCCATACTCGGACTGATATTATCCGTTCCCAAGTTTTTCGGAATCCGTTAGGTTGAAAGCCAAAATCAAGGATGCAGAACAGAGTAAATTTCGAGTCGATAGCTCAGAGTTTAATGTCTCGATATTAAATTTTTTACAGGGTGACTTAATGAAACTAGGTCGATATAAACGTTAATAAGTATTTTAAATGGAACACCCAGTACTGTTTTGCATATTTGAAAAGAAATTTTTTTGCGAATACTGTCATATAAGGTTTTATGGGTCTATCTCTAATAACACGGAAGATATGTCCAAAAAAGTCCAAGTCATAAGAGCAATGTGCTAGAAAGAGAATACCGATAGGCATAGTCTTTCTTCAGCACATCGCTTTTATGACTCACTTTTTTGGGCTTATCTCCTGTATTATTAGAGATAGACCCATAAAACCTTATATGATCGTATTCATAAAAAAGAGTTCTTTCCAAATATGTAAAACAGTACTGGGTGTTCCATTTAAAATATTAAAGTTTATAATTGTTTTGAAAAAAAAAACATTGATCTCATTTAGATGTTCCAAGAAATATATAGAAAACACTCTATATACTAGTATTTCGGCTTGTTAGGCCTTTTTCAATAGAATTGTCTTCTAATCCTACTAATAAATTTCAAAACGAGATAGTGACAACTTTGAAAAGTAATAAGACTATTTTAGGTGACAATTACCGATTGAGAGTAATGAACCCGTCTCCTCCTGTACTATATGGCTTGCCAAAAATTTACAAGGAAGGTAACCCGATAAGGCCAATAGTCTCCTATATAAACGCTCCCTCGTATAAATTATGTAAAGATCTAAGCCACAAACTCCCAAAATTGATCTCCTTCAACTCCAAATACTCTGTAAAAAACTCCTTCGAGTTTTTAGAATTAACAAAAAATTTATCTTTGCCCACAAATTCTAAATTAGTTTCATTTGATGTTAAAAGTTTATTCACCTCAATCCCAGTCGCAGAATTAACGTCAGTACTATGCAATTTAATAAATCAGTCAAAATTAAACAGCACAGAAAAATATGAATTAATAAGTGTAATAAAGGTATGCATTAAACAAAATTATTTTTATTTCAATGGAAAATATTACAAACAAAAAAACGGGTTACCCATGGGTAGTCCTATTTCTCCTTTGCTAGCCGAAATTTTTATGAACCATTTCGAAAACACACTGTTCAACAGTGACAATAATTTAAAATCACATGTACACTTTTGGGCTCGCTATGTAGATGACATTTTTTGTATTTGGACTGGTACTGAAAGAAATTTGAGCGGCTTTCTCAATTTTTTAAATTCGCTTAACGATAATATTCAGTTTACAATGGAAAAGGAGAAAAACAATCAATTAAACTATTTGGATATAACAATAAGAAAGGTAGAAAATAAATTAAAATTCTCGGTTTATAGAAAACCAACAACTTCCGACGCAATCATACCAGCAAGTTCGCAGCAGTCCTGGCAAATAAAAAAGTCGGTTTTCCATAGTTTAATTCATAGGCTTTTAATGTTTCCGCTGGAAAAAGCAGATTTTGAAAAAGAATTAAGTACAATCAAACAAATTGCAAGAAACAACGGATATAAAGAAAAACTAATAGATAGCATGCTAAAAAACAAAAGGAGGAAATTAATTCGTCGGGAGTTTTACAATATTCGGGAAAAAGAGGGCACCTATAGTTATATTAATCACGTCCCAGGTTATAGCGAAAAAATAGCTCACAGAATAGAACGAAACGGGTGTAAAACGATTAGTGTCAACAAGCGTACTATTGGGAGAATTTTGATTAACAATAAAGAAAGGGTTAATAAATTAAAACAATCGGGTGTATACCAAATTAACTGCGCGGATTGTAATGCCGTGTATGTGGGTCAAACTGGCAGAAGTATCGAAACGAGAGTAAAAGAACATAAAAAATCCATATTAAATAACGCAAAAAATTCAGGATTAACGACGCATTGTATAGAAAACAATCATTTTATAGATCAGAAAAATGTAAAGGTACTGCATCGGGAAAAGAAAGGAAAGCGCTTAGATCTGTTAGAGCAATTAGAAATTAAAAAATCTTTAATTATAAATCCGTGTACTACCAATGATCAGATAGACTTTACACTCTCGCCCTTCTTAGAAACGGTATTAAAAACTCGGGCTTCACCAGATGGCCAGAGGTAGGCTCGTAAACAAATAAATAACGAAAACGCACTTGGAATTATTTAGTAATAGACGCTTACTCTATTGAAAAAGGCCTAACAAGCCGAAATACTAGTATATAGAGTGTTTTCTATATATTTCTTGGAACATCTAAATGAGATCAATGTTTTTTTTCAAAACAATTATTTTCACGATGTTTCATAAAGAACCATCCGCTTCGAGCATCCACTTTATTAAAGTTTATATCGACCTAGCTTCATTAAGTCGCCCTGTAAAAAAATTAATATAGGGTATGTAAAACCAGTGTAAAAAGAAAACAAAATCGACGGGTCCGAGCGATTTTTCAAAAACTTTACCATTTTCAAAATAATGAATTTATGCGGTACTTTATGAACTCACCGTATAATCAAAATAAATGAAGCTTCTATTTTCTTTGTTATATTTTCTGGGTTATCGGTTACAAAACGAGATTTATACCTAGATAGGTACTTCATTGGATCGTAATATTTAGATCATTTCATTAATAATATAGTAAGTACCTATAGGTAGGTACAGGGTATTTATGTATATTTTGACCCCTACCTACAGGGGTTATTAAGAAAGTTAGAAAAAAAGTTTAAATACAAAAGTTGTTTGGTTTTTCACGTATTATTTTTTGGCTAGATCGAAAAAAAAAATTGCATGTCGTAAATTTGGTATAACCAATTGAACATAATATTTTTAAATGGGACACCCCAGTTTTCGAAATATTTAATATTTAATGTTTACAATAAATCATAAAAAAAATATTAGAAAATGAAAATATTGGTAAATGTTTAAATAACTAAGGAGGTTACATCGAAAATCGTTAAATATTTTTTATTACTGTTGGTTTCTACTGTTAAATATTTTTAGTTCTTTGTACTTATTTTTGTATGGTAAGTACTGGCTGTCGAATATTTCGAAAACTGTCAGTGCAAATGTCAACAAAATATATATTTTTGAAATCAGAAAAAGAATGTTTACCCAAGCCATTGAGTTTAAAGCCCAAGCGTGTAAAATTATACAGGGTGTCCCATTTAAAAATATTATGTTCAATTGGTTTTGTTAAGTTTACGACATGCAATTTTTTTTCGACCTACTAAAAGATAATACATGAAAAACCAAACAACTTTTGTATTTAAATTTTTTTTCTAACTTTCTTAATAACCCCTGTAGGTAGGGGTCAAAATATATGCGAATACCCTGTACATTCTAGTTTAATTTTTTCTTGTATGGCAATTTAGGTTCCTATTTCAATTTCCAGCTCGAGTTTTTGGTTGGCAGAATCAGACCGAATCTAAAAAAACTACAGGACACACAACACATACGCACACATAAGATATATCTCTCATAATGTCGACTGTTCTTACATAATAATAGTTACAAACGAGGCGGTGCGGCGTTTTGTTTCGCCAGTTCAGTACCATTTCATATATCCTACTACAAATATTCGGTTGCATTAGCAATTGTTACGAGAGTTACGTGGTACATTACATAAAATATACATAATAAGATTTATTTCGATAACATGTAACATGCTAATACAAAGTGGCGTATATAATATGACGATACTTACATCTGGCCGTATGGTCTCATTACATAATAAGCTGCACCAGTTTATTTTTTCATTTGAACTGTTTGATTAACGATTATTAATTATCACTAATGTGATCGGTTTAGGTAGGTATGCTAAAAGTCCATACATACATATATTTTAAAACTGACTACTTTTATCGCCAATGTTGACAATGTCATATCTGAAGTTCCAACTTAAAAAAAAATCTAGTCTAGACTGATTGCTTCAACCTTAAACTTTCTCAAAAATGTTTGTTTAGTGGTCAGTAAATTTTTGTAAGTCAGTTTACAATAAATTTTATAAATCACAGTATATATGTGTACTCTAAGTAGGTACACATATATTCGTACTTACTTACGAGTATAAGTATAGGGCGAAATACAGAGTGAACCAAGTTTTCGTGTGGAAAATAAAAAAATGGTTAAAAGTTGATAATCAAAACTAAGATTTAAGTACAATTGTCTATGTATCGCACTAGACACATGCCTATGTATATCACACTGATAGGGGGTAGGTACTACACTCGGTACTACCTAATAATAGGATGTGGCGGAAGTAGGCCATCACTTTTTCAATTTATTAATTAAACACATATTAGGCTTATTTTGGCTCCAGTTCCGAATTTTACTGAGCGTGCGTAGTTTAAAAAAGCCTTCGAATTTTCACATTACGCGTGCTCAGTAGGATTCAGAACCGGTTCGTGTAAAAACCAAAACAAACCTATTATTGCTGCCTCGAATGCTGCATCGTGCATATTCAGTTATATTTTCTTTTTCTATGATCGCTAACAAATTTTAGATCTCCTTGAAGGGAATGAACTCTCTCTAGTAAGGGAAGGTGCCGCTTCTGAAGACATTGGACCAGAAACGGTGCTTGGCATATCATCGATTACTGCCAAAGCAACTCTTTTGGCACAGACAGGGAAAAATCTTCAAGTACTGACACGAACTATCATGATTAATTCATATGAGTGATTCTCAGGCATTTTTGCATTACACGTCCCGGGCGAGCTATTACTTCAAATTAACAGTTATCATTAGAAATCTTTTACGAATTTTAACTATACTATCTTTCCAACTGAGGCTCGATTAAAATATGCCGATCCTTTTGTAACAAATGCTCCTAATATGGAGAAGAATAGGCCAAAAATCATTACCGTCCCCTGTCCCTACCCACTAAATTCATTGTTATTTTCTGCAATATTATAACACTAACCATTTTCAGACACGTTTATTGCTTCCTTATACTTGTAAATAGTACGAACACTGTATTAAAAGTCGAAATTTGTTAGTATGTTAACAATAATAATTGGATATTAAATATTGAAAGTGTGTCCAGACTGTTGCACGTCATTACCGTCCCGTCTTCTTCCAATACGATTTTCTCGCACCAGATCGCGCCCCGCCTCAATGTAACATGTTTTCAAGATACGCGTCATTGCTCTTTAGTTGATTTTTGGCAGTCAAAGAGTTCGCGAGTTGCTGTTGTGCGGTGAGCATCTAAGAAAGGTAAGAAAACCACGATTTTTAACATTTTGTTGTAATTACCGTCCCTATTACTTAAGCAAAGTTTAGTAGGAGTAAACTGCTTTACTAACCTGCATAAAATGGTAAAAATAATCCAAATTAATCTGGTGAACCTTAGAAATGCCAGAACATAACCTCAATTTAATTGGTGTGAAATAACATGTTAAAACGTCACTACCGTCTCCGTCACTACCGTCCCTTTGGAAGATTTTTCTGCCTGGGGACGGTAATGATTCTAAAGGGACGGTAATGATTCTAAAGGGACGGTAATGATTCTAAAGGCACGATGATCGCATGGTGATTTTCTATAACTCTTAGGGCATAATGGATGGAGATCAACTAGACAAATTAAAAGCAAAGTTGAAAAATATGAGAGAAGAAGCTCAGAAAAAAAGGGAATTAACTAAGAAACAAAAGTATGAGTTAAAGAAAAAAGTCCAAAGAGAAAACTACCATAAAAAAAAAGTAGAAGCCATAGAGAGAATATCAAACGAAGAACCCTCCCAAGAAAATAGTAATAGTAGTGAGGTTCAACCATCGGTTTTGCTAAAGAAAAATACTTTGAAACTAAAACATACTGCCGAAGAAAGCCAATCTACTAACGCCACCACACGAGCTGATAAAAATTGCGCAAAAGAAAAACAAGCAAAACATAAAAAGAAAAAGGCAAAGGTAAATAATGAAGAGCAACGGAAAAAAGCACGAGAAAAAAAGAGGAGGCAGAGGGAAAAAAGGAGACAAAACATAGAAGCGTATAAAAAATACACAGAGAGAGAGAAAGAACGAAATAGAAAAAGGAAAGAAGGAGGACAGTTAACACCTATAATGGAAAAGAATACACGGGAAAAGAAACGGCAAAGAAAAAAATGGGCAGAAAATTCCAGGGCATACAGATTAAAGAAAAAACAACAGAGGATATTACAACAATGGATGGACCAAGAAAGCCCACCCTCAAGCCCGTCAACATCACCTCTGCCAGAAGTAGCTAATAATAAGAGAGTAAAGACTAAAAGGACCTCGACTAAGCCTTATAGGGAATACAAAAAAACAATTTTGGACTTACGAAAATCTTTGAATACTTCAAGACAATGCGCTGAGCGTTACAAAAAACGGTATAATAGGTTATCCAGGAAAAAATGTAAACAATCAGGTTCGCCTACACCTGATACTAAGGTAAAAACAATTCTAAGACAACCAACTAATGAAGTAAAAAAGAAATTACTCTTTAGTGAATGTTTGGTAAAAGAAATCAAGAGAAAGGCGAAAGATGCCAATGAAATGGAAAAAAATATATTAGGAGCCTGTATCGCATCTCCTATTTATAAAAAATATCGTGTTCAATCTGAAGCAGCGTCTATTGTGTCTCGTCACATTTTAAAAAGACGCGTTAAATCTCAAATTAACCATGTTAAAAAAAGGCAGCTCCGAACCCAACAAATGATGAGTGTAAGACGACAAATTGAGAACTTTTTTCTTGAAGATGAAAATACCATCCCAGCACCTGGCAAACGTGACACAATTACCAAGAGAAAAATTACCAAACAAAAGAGGTACCTTACTTCAACACTAAAAATCTTATACAAAAAGTATGCCGATCAGTTTAAGTCAAAAATATCTTTTAGCACCTTCTGTAGATTGCGTCCATTTTATGTTCTAAAACCAAGTGTGTCTAATAGAGATACATGCTTATGTGTTAAACATGAAAACGTTAAATTTATTTTGCAAAAGCTACATTACTTTAAGATTATAAGGAGTAAAATCCCCGGTGAAGTTATAAGAGAATTAGTTTGCAATTACAAGGACAAACAATGCATGTATCGTGAATGTCAATCATGTAAGAACAAAAAATGTCATTTAGCTAACGAAGAACTGTCGGCTTGTGTTACTTTTTATTATGAGTGGAAAAGTAGGGTTGAAGAACGAAAAGATAAAAATGGAAAAGAAATAAAAGTAAGAATAACAGCCAAGGAAAGAATTTCTTGTTCGGTTAAAGATTTAGTTGAAAAAATGAATGATTTACTTCCAAAATTTTTAATCCATGAGTACAATATCCAACATCACTTTCTAAAAATTAAGCAATTGCGGCAAATCATTTCATCAGATGCAGCAATCATAAACATCGATTTTTCAGAGAACTATGGATGCAAATACTCGAACGAAATACAGAGCGTACACTTTGGAGCATCAAAACCCCAACTAAGTCTCCATACTGGTGTCATATATTTTAAAATTGGTGAAGAATTGCACCACCAATCCTTTACCTCTGTTTCTGATCAACTCTGCCACGAACCATACGCAATTTGGGCCCATTTGCAACCAGCACTAGAGTTAGCTACAAAATTGATCTCTGGACTAAATACCATCCATTTTGTCAGTGACGGTCCTACCTCTCAATACCGAAATAAAATAAATTTCTTTCTTATTACTTATTTTGGAAAAATGAGTGGTTTTAAGAAACTAACATGGAATTTCTCAGAGGCAGGGCATGGGAAAAGTTCTGCAGATGGAGTTGGAGGATCATTAAAGAAGATGGCTGATTTGGCAGTTTCTCATGGCAACGACATAATGTGCGCAAAAGACTTTGTCAATGTTCTTCATACTACAAATCCACAATCAAAAATAAAACTTTTTTTGATAGAAGAAAATGAATTTGAAAAGTTCCGACGTGTAGCTCCGTTATCATTACAACCTATTAAAGGTACAATGCAAATCCATCAAGTGTTATGGAAATTTGACAATCCCCAGAAACTTAAATTTAAATACCTCAGTTGTATTTGTGAAGATTGTTCTCATTATGAACTATGTGAAGTAGCGTATCCTAAAGATGACTATGATGACATGATTTTAGATAAAAATTATGAAATCAATGATGAAATAATACATAATGTACCTGATAATTCTACGGATGATTCTGTACTTTCAAAGGTGAGTCACAAACTAAGTAGCAATATTACTTTTTGTCAATAAACTCGCAGTATGTACTTTAAATATTTGTTTTCTTCAGTTTTTTTGTCTTTTACAGGAAAGTAGTCAAGGTTGCAGTAAAACTGTAGCAGAAATAAAATGTGGTGATTGGGTGGCTGTGCTTTATGATACAAACTGGTATCCAGGAGTAGTAGAAGAGACTATTGAAGATAATTTGAAAATATCTTTCATGGCTCGAGCTGGACAAAATTTTTTTTGGCCAGAAAAGTCTGATATACAAGTTGTGCCATCCGATGGAATTTTATGCATTTTAGAATATCCCCCAAAACCAATTTCTAGTAGACATTTTAGTATTGTGGAAAAGGCACGCATCGATGGTTTATTAAAAACGTTATCTTGTTAAGACTAATACTGATATCTGTTTTTTAAGGCATCATTTAGTTTGTCATGTGATACTTTCAGTAGTGTGATACTTTAAGTAGGTATATACTTTTTCGTTTTGTTGCTTTGGAGTTTTATTGTTTATTTATATTTTTGATACAGTTTAATACATATTTGTTCAAGAAATCAGACATTTTACTTACAACTGACACGCTACCTTAGCTTCTTTTGATCATTACCGTCCCACAATTGTCATTTACCGATCCTTTCGTCATTACCGTCCTTCTTCACAAAATAAAATGTATATCTAATATAGCGTTCCCAAAATAGAATTGGGTGGATTTATATGAAGTAACTATAAGTGACTAACCATTCCTAATGAAATTTATAATATCTCATACGTTTTTACAAAATTACAAAAAAGATAAACTTTTATATTTCGATTATTTCACATTTTCCTTATTCTTCCAGTTACCATTATAGTAAAGAAAGCGTAATGGGCTTTTGCTACACACCTTTTTATTACATGCTCACGTACTGGTTATGTGTATAACGCACAATCACAACTATAATAAAGACTTCACACGTTTTCATGCAGAAGAACATAAAGGACGGTAATGATGAATTTCTCAACACCACCGGTTTCTTCCAACTTTATCTCATAACTTTTACAAAATATTTTGTTACCCAGCTAGAAACCAGAAGCCATTAGTACAACCTTTAGGATAAATAAGTTGCAAATCTAATTAAAAAACATTATTTTTTTACTTCAAGCCTTTTGAAAATGTAAAAATGCCAGAGAATCACTCATATATTATACTTCCCGCGGCCCTCAGGAACTTCCGCTGGGCCGAATTTATTAGGCAGAAGGTTCCCCAGTACACTTATAGACCAATTATTACAGTTAGCAGCTCGGTTAGCAGGTATAAATTGAATTATATAATATAATATGAATTACTTAATCTGAATTAATAGTACCTACACTTAGAGTACACAGACTTAGGTCTTCTGCGCTAAATTTAAGAAGAATATTCCTTTAGTTATTTGTGCCTTATTGGCATGGCAGAGATGCCAAAAGTGCCTTATTGGCATAGAGATGGCATCCAAAAATGAGTTTAGCTTAACTCTAGATAGGTATCTTTGGATAAAAAGAATATCAGGTAATAGTATCTGGAAGATATTACTTTATTGTTCTTTCGTTCTGATGAACCACCTAAAAAATATTTAAAATACCGTAAAAAATAGACATCTACGGTTTACACATCTTAAAAAAATAGTGGACCCCCCCCCCCCCCCTACAGAATATACCTACCGTTTAATTCAAATATCATCTATATTTTTCAAATAGTTTTAAATGGAATTACTCGAGTAATTACTTAAATAATCGCTATTTCAGAAAGCCATCTTCAAATGACCTTATTAAGAAGCGCAGCTAGTTTGAGGGTCGATGAACTTGATAGGTACACTTAGGTACTTGGTTAACTCTGTAATGTAGGTACATTAGTTACATCTCTGGTTACATTACTCATATCAATTAAGACTTGGCCAGACAGCCATTTATTTCATATTATGTAGGGTACCGAACCGAGATATTTTAGCAACATTAACTGAAAAATAAATAATTTATATATGTATTTTTATTTTAGTGCCATCTATGTGTAGGTATAAAACCTGTTGTAATTTTATCCACATGAACTTCCGCTGGGCCGAATTTATTAGGCAGAAGGTTCCCCAGTACACTTATAGACCAATTATTACAGTTAGCAGCTCGGTTAGCAGGTATAAATTGAATTATATAATATAATATGAATTACTTAATCTGAATTAATAGTACCTACACTTAGAGTACACAGACTTAGGTCTTCTGCGCTAAATTTAAGAAGAATATTCCTTTAGTTATTTGTGCCTTATTGGCATGGCAGAGATGCCAAAAGTGCCTTATTGGCATAGAGATGGCATCCAAAAATGAGTTTAGCTTAACTCTAGATAGGTATCTTTGGATAAAAAGAATATCAGGTAATAGTATCTGGAAGATATTACTTTATTGTTCTTTCGTTCTGATGAACCACCTAAAAAATATTTAAAATACCGTAAAAAATAGACATCTACGGTTTACACATCTTAAAAAAATAGTGGACCCCCCCCCCCTACAGAATATACCTACCGTTTAATTCAAATATCATCTATATTTTTCAAATAGTTTTAAATGGAATTACTCGAGTAATTACTTAAATAATCGCTATTTCAGAAAGCCATCTTCAAATGACCTTATTAAGAAGCGCAGCTAGTTTGAGGGTCGATGAACTTGATAGGTACACTTAGGTCAGTGTGTTCCAAACTGTGGGGCGCGCCCCCCTAGGGGGGCGCGAGACTGTTGCAGGGGGGGCACGCAGCTGATTCCAAAATATCAATTTCGAATACAAACTCACTTTTTCACACTTTTCACTTTTTTTCACTTTTAGTCGTAGGTGTAAGGCGAACGGCGAAATATATGTATTAAAGTTAACTTGTTGCCCACATCCTATGTTTATGAAGCGTTTATCCTATATTTAAGTACTAATCATTTTACACACGAATCAGAATAACTAATTACTTATAATAAAAATTGCAATAATCACCGATAACAGTTATTATTATTGAAGTAAGTAAGAAATTAAAAGAGCCAATTTTAAACCACCAGGGATTACCAGGGCATTTTGTATATGATAGGTACCTACCATATGGAGTATATCTAATCTGTGCTTATGATTATTAAAGAACACATTTAAGGACACTGGTCAAATTTCCCAATATTTTCCCATTCGGGACACTGTTTTGTGCCAATTATATGAAAGTTCTGATAATGTTTCCATTGAAATCGTATATAACATTTGTATTTAGCGATCATTCTGCGCTCTCGGTGACGTAATGCGCACAGCGGACGCATTTTCGTACTCACGAATGTCATACCTTGTACTTATTATATCATGAGTCTTAGTCACTCACTTATAGAGCAGACACGCGGCATTTCGTTAAGAAACGTTGGTTAAGCTCGCCCGTTTCCACGCAGATTGTCTACAAACTCTACAAACCTAGAAATTTTATTGCCCTTTGTAACATCTTACTTATGTGAAACTGGGTTTTCTGCAGTAGCTGTCTTAAAGACAAAGTATCGATCTTGCTTAAAGATTGAAAAGGAACTGAGAACCGCGATATCTTCAATGATACCACGGTTTGAAAAAATTTGTGCTGAAAAACAAGCTCACCCTTCACATTAAATTTTTATAATGTTGTATTAATGTTGAATTATTTTTTTTGTACTTTTATAAGATTTGTTTTTATTACATTATAATTATATTATTATTTCTTAAAATAGATAATTATTTTTTATGTATTTTTATACATAATATTGTATATTATTTTGTAGCCCATTAAATAAATTACAATATCAGATGAGTGTTTATGAAATTGTTTTGTTAGAAAAATTAAGGGGGGCACAACAATTTTTTTTCCAAAGAGGGGGGCGCAGGTACAAAAAGTTTGGAAAGCACTGACTTAGGTACTTGGTTAACTCTGTAATGTAGGTACATTAGTTACATCTCTGGTTACATTACTCATATCAATTAAGACTTGGCCAGACAGCCATTTATTTCATATTATGTAGGGTACCGAACCGAGATATTTTAGCAACATTAACTGAAAAATAAATAATTTATATATGTATTTTTATTTTAGTGCCATCTATGTGTAGGTATAAAACCTGTTGTAATTTTATCCACATGAACTTTTTTCCGGTTGATACTACTACCATCGATAACGTTATTGTTATTATAAATAGTTAATTTAGCCTATGCTTACTACTAGATAGGTACTAAAGTTCTACTACTCGTAGGTACTTACCAATATCTGAGTTGCATCTGTTTCTTTCTCTCCACTTCTCCAGAAGGTTTTGTACCAAAACATTGACGCAACGGTTTTCGTTAACTAAATCCATGGCACAAACAACACATCGACTGCAGCTTGCCTGAGAAGATATCAAACAATCACTGCAAAAGGTATGTCCACATTCAACAGTCACTGGCCCCTTCAAGATATTCCTACAAATGGGGCAGCTGAAGAGCAGAGTCTTGTTGTCCATAGCGTGGAAAAACGCACTCTCAAACTGCCGTAATTTCAAATTTGGTTGCTTCCTAAACCGCCTTATCCTCTTAATCCTTTCAGTGTCTCTACGCAATATCCTTCCTTCGCACTTGAGTTTGGACGTTGAATATGTAGATAGGGAGGTGAGTAGGTCCGGGTACTTTTTCAATAAGTACTTGGAATTTTTCTCCGAACGGCTGGTAGGTTGTCCCAGGTCACTCACGCCGTATCGCTGCATTGTTGTGTAACAGCTAGTCCATAGCACGTGTGATGCTAAGTCTGCTCTATCGGTAGGTAAATATCGATTTTTAACCACCACTTGCGCAATAAAATTGACACTGCAATGTGCCCGGCTCCGGACAAGTTCGCCTTTGCTCAAAAAACAACGTGTGATTCACTTATTTACCTATTCTGATTCATTAAAGTATTGTTATACAACATAATATCCACGTAGTCATATTATTTTCCCCGTCCGTTTGCTAAACTACATGTGCCCATTCGGCTATTCTTCGAATAACGTGTGTGCGTCGTTTAAATTTGGGTGTTATGTAAACGATGTTACGTCGTCGCACATGTAACACGCTTACTTGTATTATCGTAGTGCACTCTCACTCGCTACTCATTGTCAACTGATTTACTGAAACTGGACTGGCTGCGATCAACACGAAACACGATCCACCGCTACCTTCGCGACGCGTACACGAGATTATCCGATTGCAATATCACAGAGAACGTATAGCAAAAGAGCAGCGTTCAGCGTTTATTAGATTAGTCCAGTTCTTTCCTATTCCTACGCTTTGCACTGTAAATTGATTGTACTGATTATTTTATGAATTACCTATACCTAATTATTATTAACACGATGGTACGATTAATAAGATTTTATAGCTTTGTTTATCTAAAACTGTATAATTAATTATTCGTTAATTGTTATCTATTGTTTATAAAATGTTAGGTATGTTTTATAGGTACTTTGAACTGATATGGAATATTCTCGTGACTGCATTTTTATAAAAAGGTTAGGTAATGCCTTCCCAAAAACGTTCGTCAAAAGATCCTAGCACCCGGGTAGGTATAGCCCAGTTCAGATATAACGTTTTCGCTTTATTACTTCTAAAGAAGAAAATGATTCAAAAGAACCCCCTGCATAATGGCCCTACCGCTGAATAGCTTATATAACTTAAAAATGGCCTTTAAAATGAAGGTACCTAATAGAATGCTCTATATAGAAATGCAAGTATAGGGAGTATAGGGTACCTAGGCCCCTACCATATCATCTCGGAACTATACGCACTCACCAAGGTAGGTACTCACATATCTAGGCACAAAACAGAAAAATATATCTACGTAAACATTACTACTGCTACCATTTCGCAATTACATTTGAAAGGGACAAGAACGAAAATCCTACTGAAGTTGAATATGAAAGCCTAGATATTAAAATGTTGCGAAAATTGGAAAAAATAGACATTTTGGAAGATTAAAGAAATGTTTAAATCTATCTCAATTCTGACTTTTTATCGATCGCGTTTCATTATCAGACTTATAGCTATAATGTCGTATGGGTTCAATACAATAATAATTTATACCATGTAACAATAGGACGACACTTAAACATGTACAGGTCTGGGCAAAGGTACCGAGATCCTGTGAATTTTGAACGAATATAAATATTTAGAAATTTGCATACACTTAGTGTAGTTCTATATTGGCCTGTTTTTAGACTAGCGACTAAGAAATTTTAAATAGCAAACCCTCAATATATTGACCTCAGTAGTCAAGCATTATTAAAACTAGATAAGTAGACATCTGGGTAGAGTGGGACACATCACACATCACATGATATCAGTGTATTGAAAGAAAGCGCGGAGATGCGGAGAATGAAGCTGATCCGTCGGTTTTGATAACCTTATATAGTTCCCACCTTTGTCACTTAATTACTATTGCAATTATTGGATGAGTTTGGGGTAAAGAATCATTTTTGTTTGCTGTTTCGGATGTAAATAACATGAAAAAAATATATTAATAAAGCATTAGCTAAATATCGAAACAAGAATATCCTACCTATATTAATTTTTCTCAGTAATGTATGACATGGAGAACTATTTACTGAATTTTATGACAACTTATCTACATTTTATATTTTAGTGGAAATACACTTTCCAGTGGAATATAAAATGTAAAACTGTGAAATAATTACATCTACCTTGTATGTAGCCCTCTAATACACAGGGCTACGCTTGTATCTACATAGCACGAACGTCTGGAAAAGCCCAGATATTTTATTACTCAACGATGGGGCTATTAACTTTTTCAAAATCCAATGGCAAAGATTATACAAGATCATCCAGGTATCTTCACCACTAGTTGACACATTTACATGAAAATATACCGAACTATTCAAGCCGGTTTTTTTAAATGTACAGAGTGCTCAATTCATTACGATTAAGATACAAAAATGTTCATATCTTCTGAACTACTCTGTATAATACTAGTGAACCCTATACTGGCGAATTCAGAAAAATAATCCGAATTCAAATATGAAATAAAAAATACCTCATTCCAATTAAAAAAACATAAGTTTGATATAGCAACGGTTTATAGAGCAGTAGAGCACCCTATATGACTATACATATTTTTAAATTGTGCGTCGTCTGAGGCTCTATGATATCCTAAAATATATTTTTTTGTTTATTACGGCATAGGAGTTGTGGAACTTTGCCACACTATTGGGTCTCCCTGTATACAGGGTGGGCGAAATTCGAGGCTCACTATTGGGATCTCGGAAACGGTAAGAGATACGAAAACGGTTAAATTGGGGCAAAGTTGCGTAATTTTGTGACCAATAATATGCCGTCAAGAAATCCAGAATATCTACATTCGTTTTTGAGTTATTTCAAAAAAACCAAAATTTTGAGTTTTCGCTTTAAATTTTTTTTAGCTTTATTTGAGACGATATCAAAAAACTGACAAGACTTTTTCATTACCACTTTTTATGCTCTATAACGTGGCAGTACAAAATTTCCGTTACGGCGTTTCGTCCGATCAGGACCATCTTCAACTTCATTTTTTTAAATAGGGACACATAATGTTTCTTACGAAAAACGATAGGATTTTTTATTCTGATTCCAATAATGTATGATACTTTATAGTTTTAATTATTCTTTTTGCTCAAATACTAGGAATAACTTTTAAGACGATCGAATCTAGTATGCTTTGGGCTGATGACATTTGTTATAATAGTTATTTATGCAACAAGTGCAAAAAGTAAGTGTTTATTGCACGTGACGTGAAATTGCCCAACGAGGCCGTCAGGCCGAGTTGGACAACACGTCGAGTTCAATAAACACTTTTTGTACGAGTTGCATACAATATTTTTTCTGCGTTCATTAAAAAACCACAAAATGTTTTATTTAGGTGGCACCAAGTGTCACGTCGATTTGACGTTTATGTTTGTCATGATCACAAAGACACACGCTGTAGTAGAATGACACACGAGTGCAATAAAAATTTTATTGCACTATAGTGCAATAAAGAAACACTTTTTTCACTAAATATAGTTTTGTTTTTTGCATGAACGTAGAAAAAATTGTTTTATAACAAATGTCATCAGCCCAAAACATACTAGATTCGATCGTCTTAAAAGTTATTCCTAGTATTTGAGCAAAAAGATTAATTAAAATTATAAAGTATCATACATCATTGTAATCAGAATAAAAAATCCTATCGTTTTTCGTAAGAAACATTATGGGTCCCTATTTAAAAAAATAAATTTGAATATGGTCCTGATCGGACGAAACGCCGTAACGGAAATTTTGTACTGCCACGTTATAGAGCATAAAAAGTGGCAATGAAAAAGTCTTGTCAGTTTTTTGATATCGTCTCAAATAAAGCTAAAAAAATTAAAAACAAAAACTGAAAATTTTGGTTTTTTTGAAATAACTCAAAAACGAATGTAGATATTCTGGATTTCTTGACGGCATATTATTGGTCACAAAATTACGCAACTTTGCCCCAATTTAACCGTTTTCGTATCTCTTACCGTTTCCGAGATCCCAATAGTGAGCCTCGAATTTCGCCCACCCTATAGGTGGTTCCCCGCAGCCGGCCAGCTCCAAAAATCGAGCGCCCAGCAATGGCACCACGGTCAAACGTGAATGTCATGCCGAGCACTCCGATTACCAGATTCATTCATACAAAATAGTTAATGGATGAAATCAATTATTTTATTAAAAAAACACCATAATGTGCACCTAGGGACACAGCATGTTGTAAACGTGCGATACGTTTATCGGTAACCGGTACATATCGGTTACGTTTGTAGACGTAAAATATCTAAAATTGTTATCCATTTAGAAGAAAATCCTATTTTTCTATGAACATTCAACGCTGGAGGTGCCCTGCCAAATCGATAGTTGTTTTGGAGCTGGATCTCTCCACAAAAAAGCCCTTACTTTCTTATTACATTTCAATTTGACTGGAAAAATAGTATTTTCTTCGAAATTAACTTTATTTGTATCGTACGTTTACCACACACTGTATTCCACCTGCATATGGAATATTTACAACGACTTAGGTTGGTAAACCTTAACCACCATTCAGTGCTGAAATGAGGGAAACCTGAAACACGTCATTAGCTAGAGCAGTGATTCCCAACGAGGGCGATATGCGATAGCGCCCCCCAGTGGGCGCTGGAGCCTTCCATGGGGGCGGTGGCGGATCCAGAGGCAAATGGGGGAGCTTTAAGGCAGTCATGAGGGGTGGTCAAATAAATAAATAATAGCTCTGTTCCAGCAGGAATCAAAAACTAGTAAGATCCAATCAAATCATTCCAAATCAGTCAGCAAATTGTTTTCAACCAATCACAATCCTTCCACCTAGTTGGTGATTGCTGCTGGAATAGACCTAATATAAATTTATTCTCCAACCGTCACAAAACTATGAAATTTTTTTACTATCAGGAGTCTGTAAGGTTGACATATTCCTTACTGGAAAAAAATTATGTCTTAGTAACAAAAGTAGTCAATTTTAATCCTAGGAGATAAAGTTGACACTTTTAATCCTGACAACGATGAAATAATTCAATAATTTCAAAGCACAAATTAATAATTAAATGGGGGATTCCGGTTGGAGAAAAAATAACATGTTATATTCGGATTAAAAGGGTCTTTTTTGTCTCGAAATTTTGCATCCGCTCGGCTACGCTACGCTTCGCCTCGCAAATACAAAATTTGTTTGCTAAAAAAGTGACACTTTTAATCCTAATATAACAATATACTATATTATATTTAATATTTGTTTTTATAATTATTCCTTCTGATACAGAAGACCCCTAATCCACGAAAAACAGACGTATTAAACCTTCCTAATATAGTGGTCGTGGATAAACAACCAAATGCAACAATATTTTAATATTTCATATAAAATTAACTATTATGGATTAGGGAGCCGTTGAAATTTTTGCTCTCTTCTAACGGGGGCGATGGTCCAGAAAAGGTTGGGAATCACTGAGCTAGAGGAACAGTCAAACATCAACTGATAATTGCACATGGCCTTTATTTAATAAAATAATTTATTTCATCCATTAACTATTTTGTACAGGGTTTTCCAATGAAATGACTCACCCCCTATATCTTTTTTATTTGTGGTAATAAAAAAAGTTTTATACAAAAGTTTTATAATTTTTTGCGAGCTTTTCAGATATGTAGTTGAATAGCCAAAATGAGTGCAGCTTCAAGAAATTAAAACCTAGGTCCAATTTTTTTAAATGGAATACCCTGTATATTTTTTGATTACTGCATTCTACGGATTTTTCTAATTTCAAAAAAAAAAAAAAAAAATATATATATATATATATATATATATATATATGTATATATATATGCTATAATTGCTGCAACGGTTGTCATTTTATGGAGCTTTTTATAACACGTTTTGGAAGCAATTACTCCTATTTGAGGCCTTGTTTCTATCCAAGGCGAATTTGATAAATGAACAATGTCTAAGGCAGCTGCAGCTTCTATATGTTATAAAAAAAGGTCAATAAAATGACAACTGTTGCATCGATTATAGCACATATATATTTTTTTGAAATCAGAAAAACCCGTAGAATGCAATAATCAAAAAATATACAGGGTATTCCATTTAAAAAAATTGAACCTAGGCTCATATTTCTTTAAGCTGCACTTATTTTGGCTGTTCAACTACATATCTGGAAAGCTCGTAAAAAATGATAAAACTTTTGTGTAACACTTTTTTTTATTAGCACCACAAATAAAAAAGATATAGGGGGTGAGTCATTTCGTTGGGAAACCCGGTACAATCTGGTAATCGGAACGCTGGGTATGACATTCATGTTTGACCAATTCACGTGGTGCTATTGCTGAGCGCACGATTTTTTGAGCAGGCCGGCCGATCATGAATATGCCATTAAGGTATTGGACAAAGAATTTGGAACACTTGAAGAATAGCAACCAATTCTCTTATAATAGCAACCAGTTTTCTTTCCAACATACTACGCTTTATGGCACAACTCTTTTGATCATATCACCCTTATTATTAAAAATGTATCTGTCAAATCCTATATCAGTATCGAAAGAACGCCCCAACCTTAATTAAAACATATACACGGCGTTCCATTGAAAAAAGGCAACTTTGTTTTTCCAAAATTTTTTGACTGATTTATTTATTGTAATATAGAATTTAAAAAACTCTAAACGATTGTGTTTTAAAACAAACATTTTATGTTTATTACAAACATTTTTCGTTAGTTATCTTACTAGGAAATAATAAATAATAGCATAGACTAACTGTTATCTTCTATGATAATAGATTGTTTCCGACATATGAACGACATGTATCTTTAGCTGAGGACAATCACACGGCGAGAGCCACAATACAATTACGCTCCACAATTAAGCACATACAAAAATTTTATTCGATCAATCTAATTACTAATAATAATTATAACACGAATAATTGGTTAACAGTTTCTTACATTTTATGACGTAAAGAGAAGTATACGTGCACAATAAAATTGTATTAAGCGCTAACTCCTTTACGGGGTTAACATCCGCAGGCTATAATTTCTTACACCCATCCTGAACTTTAGATAAACTGAACTTTTACATCCAGTGTACAGTCGTGAATAAACTTATGAACTTCTTAAATAAGAAAATAAAATAAAATTTTATTAATTTCTTGAATAATAATACATATAAGCTTGTGCTTGTTGCATTACAAATATTGACATTTCTTTCTACCCATCCTATCTCACGGCCATCTGAAGTAATTTTTTTGACAATGACAAAGATACCTACAACCCAAGATCCCTAAACAAGTAGGTTACCTCAGTTTCGAGAAAAAATTCTATTGGTTAATTTGAGGTTACGTCATCTGGCGTCCAGAAAGCAGCGAAATTTTGATATGATTACTGGTAAATATTGCATTTCATGATGCTTAAGAGTATAATTTTACTATAACAGTTTAAAATACATGTATTGTATACATGTATACATAACAAAACGTTTTACAGGTAAACATTAAACCGTAAAATCAATAAAAAAATACATAACACAACTACAAATTTTTATGCGGACCTCCTAGATATGGTCGGTAGGTATATGTGTATATTAACGATGTAGATATGATATGAATGATCTATCAAATTCAGAAATCAATACTATTAAGTATAAATTAGTTACTAGTGCAAAATACTTATATCATACAATTTCAGAACTTTATGAAATGACATGAAAATGTATATATAGTTATTTTGTCTTATACGGATTCTAAATGGTTTGAAAATAATAGAAACGAAAAACTGCAATAATCTATTAAGAATAATACATTTTCTTATTCACTTTTAATTAAGTTTTAGGTATAATTGCAGATATTTTATTTTTATTATGTAACTCAAATTATATTTGATTCATTGCATTCACAACTGGCTTTTTCGGAAACCTGTGATATAACACATCTTTGTTCAGAGCTTTGGTAATTTCCAGTCTATTATGGCATGTAGCAACAGCACATCGGCACCCTGACATCTTGCTGAAAGATAAAATTATTTTATATTTTCATCCTACATAAAACAATACAGCCTCGGTCACTTTAAATAATGAGATAGCCCAAGCATTTGGGGCTGAATACTTTTTAAGTGAAGGACAACGTAATTTGACAGAAATTATTGCTGGTTTACTTACATAAGTGCTTATTTATTAATCTATTGTAATTCTACACTTGGTTCACAAAACAGGATCAGGATTGACAGATTATTGTCAAATTTAAACACATTAGGACATTATGAGAGAGACAATGATGTACATAAAAAGAGTGAGAGGCAAGGTCGCCAGATGACGTCGCTCATCCCGGTGTACACCGCAACACCCTCTCCTACAAACATAGAACTGAGGTAACCTACTTGTTTAGGGATCTTGCCTACAACCTACATACAATACATATCAACGTAAACATCTGAACAACATAATATGATGAGCGTCTGCTTATCGCGCTAATAGAATAATTTTTTTCCTTCGACACTTAACAATATCCCTTCAACACTTCTTATCCCCTCGTCAATATGTGGACGAGATCTTGGAAGTGTAAAACATCTACGGCTAAATCATTACTTCATATACATACTATAAATAATATTTCTACCCCTCATTCTAATTACAAGGATTAGCCCGAAAATCTGAGACTTGTGTGGGAGAGGGGCGGCATATTATTATTTCGCGGGCCGAATTTGCGCCTGAGGAACGACTTACGTTGGTAGGCCCTAACCACCATTCAGTGCTGGAATGAGGGAAACCTGGAAAACCTCATTATAGTTAGGGGGATAGTCAAACATCAACTGATTTTAATCTCTCGCATTAACAACAAGTTGACATTGTTCCCATCCTAGGCCATCGCCAGGATGGTTGCCAACCCATCCCTGCGAACAAGCCTTGATCTACGAGTAAACAATTTGATTAAAAATTGTTTGGTGAAATGGGAATTATTAGAACCCACGACCTCTGGGTTGAGCGATCGAGACACTAAGCCCTGAGCCACCGGCTCGCCAATACTCGCCATACTCAATGAATAAATTATCACAATTAAGAATGTCTCGTTATAAAATGCTGAAAGTAGTTATTTTGTCATGCTGTGAATCACTTGTGAGGATGATGTAAAAGGCTCTGATCCTTGAGAAACCACAAAAGCTTCTGGTAGTTGTTATCAGTAGATAACAGATGAAGAGTGAAAAAACCTCTTTTGTAAAGAAACAATTATGGCGGCTATTTTAAAGAAATAATGAAGGACCAAAGATGATGCTGATGGTGAAAATGCGTCTGGGTCTGTTCTGACGGCCTCTTCTTGAAAAAAAAAAAAAATAACGGCTCCTTTATAAAAATTGTGGATCAAGGATGGATATGGTTAAAAAGTCTCTGGTCGTCGATGTTGAAGAATTTCTGCATAGAAAGAAAGATGGCGGCTACTTTTAACCGAAATATTTAAAAATGTGACGGCAGAATTTAAAATTTTCAGAACCGACGACATTTATTGATCCAGGAGCAAATAACTTAATTGTCAAAATCTATTTGGGAACCTTGAGAAAAAATCTACAATAATTCTGGCTTATCTCTTCCAAGACACTATTGGGCATTGTATTTGTAAAGTATAAAGAAAGACAATAGTGACATTTGTTCAATAATATTATTTCTCATAATAAACTGAAAATATTGCATATACAATTACTGAAAGTAACAGGAACAGGCCAGGCCTCATTATCCAATCAGAAAATAAATTAAATAATATCTAATGCAAATGTTTCCATAAACGTGAAAAAATCGGTCAACGATTGCGTAGATACTCATTGAAAAAAGTTTAGCATTGCGTTTAACGGCAACCTTCAACGTACATCCACGGGCGCATTGCGTAAGTTATCAGAACACGTGACGTCCCTTACATTCGTTCATCGGGCGATGGGTGATACGTGCGTAATATCCCGGTGCACGTTAGAGCCCCGCCCGGTGGGGTAGGGCGGCGCCGACAGCCGAAGGGAGAATTACGTTAATCACGGCAGATGCACGGATAATCGGGTGTATAGGCTAATTAATTAGATTAATTGTGACGTAATGATAATGAATGAATGGGCAAATGGTACTGAGTTTGGGGATATAGAATCTTCAAAGGGGTACCCTACTCCAAACAAAGAACACAATTCGATCGAGGACCAAGTTTCATAATAAATAGGGTACTGATTCATATAATGTTTAAATTATAAATTATTGAGCTTTTTGTAATTCCTTTATCACCACAACCGATAAATTACAATATAATCAAATCGATCAAATTTTATTACAATATACCTATCATGCTACAGTCAAACAAAAGTATTACGAATATAAGTATTACGATAATATATATAATTATATATTTTTAAGTCAAAACATCATAAGGATTTTAAGTTAATTCTCTACTAATAATATACAAAGTGTGTACAAAATTTAAAAGTTGAAGTTTTAAAGTTATGTATTTATTTGTATATTTTATATTATTTGTATACACATCTCTGTATGTATACAAAATGTAGTACATCTCTTCAAATTTCCACGATATATCTTCCTAAACACTAATAATAAAAATATTTGATAAAAAACCTGTTCCTTTTTGAAATTTTGACATAGGCATGTTTACAAATAAAGAAAATAGATGGTGGAATTGGTGAGGGATATAATGCAGTATGCAGTGGCAAAAATTATTCACCAGGCCTGCGATATAATCTACAATTGGAGTCTCAAGCTATTCACCACCAACTATAATACAAAAGAAATATTATAAATTATACTGGGACCTAACCATACAAACTGATAAAAGATTATTTTTATGCTGTTAAAAGAGTAGCCCATAATCTCGCAGATTCATAAAAATATCAGCAACTAGCAATATAAACTGAAAGAATATGGAAACAGAAACAAATTGATATCATTCCATTTATTATATTGATGACGGCTATTATTCCTTACTCATTCATAAAAAATCACCTCACTCAACTTAGCCTGGGAGAAAGTGTACATATACCTATACTCAGTCATAAAAAGCAATCATACTTCATACATCCAATATAGTAGGATCGTTTCTAAACCAAAAATAATCTCTTGTTACATGAAAAATAAACTAATGAAGAATTGAGAAGTTCATCGGTACTGCGCAAAAACACGAATAATAATATCTCTATGCTCTATGCCTCTTCTAATCACAAAGATTAGCCCGGAAGTCTGAAAATTGTGTGGGAGAGGGCGATGCATTCATTTGGTAATTACCCTATTATTACCCCCCGCCCCCGTAAATTCGCCCTTGATTTGGATAGTGTTCAATAATGAATACATATACCTAGTGATATTGGGTTTGAAGGGTTCATCTCTAATAGCAAGGGAGATATACCTACACAAAAAGTGCACAAGGCTAAGAGACTAGAAGACAAGAGCTAAGAACTTGAGAGTATTTTGACTGCTAATAAGCTGCCAAAAAGACAAAGCGGATTTTGAAGGCTAAAAAAATTATTAACAGGCAAGGAGCAGCCCGAAAATTTAGTGAAAGTTATAATTAAAGAAAAAACAAAAATTAAACACGAATTAAAGTGAAATTGTGAAATGGAGGTGCTGTTTAAGGGTTGAAATTGTTTTTTTTGTGATTTTCAGCGGAACGGGACTCCTAGCGGAAAATGTCCTGCACAAAAGTTGTAGATAATAAAAAAATCTAAAACTTTTATACAAGGAATAATTTTTCAACATTACCTCAAATTTTCCGAGAAAATGACGGAAAACCGATATTTCCGTTTTTTATTTTTTTCTCTCGGAAAAATTCAATTAACATGAAATTTGGTGAAAGTATATATTTTTTTGCATTGAATAAGCATGATTTTTTTGGAATACGGGAAACAAGTAGTTTCCGAGATATTTACATTTTTCGAAAAAAAAAAAAAACAAAATCTTCCACGGACAACTTTAGTTTTTTCAATTTGATATCCGGGCTCATTTTAACCATTCAAATGTCTACTTGAAAATGGTCTGTCTATGTTGATGGTTCATTTTCCATTAAACCGTTTAAAATTAAGAAAAAACCAAAAAAATAAATGAGTTTTCGGATCATGAATTTTTCAATATTATATATTGTTTTCAATTTTTTTTATTATTTATGTAAATAATGGATTAAATTTCAATGACAGAATCTTCAATGTAATATTTATTATTAAAGTTGAATGAATTTAATTAAAGAAAGTGGGGAAAAACATTCTAAAACCTAAGTTTTTCATGGCAATGTACGGAATAGAAATTAATGGCAACCAGTAAAATAATTTTACTGAAAATAGTAATACTACCTTATGTTCAATCCAAACTAAGTACATGCATTCTAAATTGATTTATCATCACTCAAGGCATTCTTTTTGGGTATATCTCCCTACTATAATAATGCTGATAGAGATGGATCCATCAAACCCCATATCAGCATAATATATATTCATGTTTGAATATTCTATCCAAATATAGGGTGTTCCATTTAAAAAATATATGTTTGATCCGGGTTTCAATTTTGGGACACCCTATATGAATTTTAGTAGTTTTAAAATGTGTCCCCCTTTAAAAAAAGTTGACAACGGGATTTTGGCTAAAACAATTATACCGGGATATCAAAAATTATCTTGGTCAAGGGTGGTTGTGGAATGTAAAACGTGTGTCTTACTTTAAATTTTTGAATATGTTTTGTTGTGTCAGAATCTGTCAAGTCATTGTGCTGAAATTTTCTAATCCAGTTTTTGAATCATGCCTCTTACCACACAGCACAAAATTTTCATGATTGAAGCCTATTTTCGAACGGGTGCGCTAGTTAATGGAAATTGGCAATACAGTCAACGTTTGTGTTTGGACAATTTTCGAGAGCACTTCCCAAACGTGCCAATATTACCGGACAAATTTTATGCGTGCCTTACAAATTGTGTTGAAGTGTTTCGCGAAACTGGTTGTGTGACTCATAAAAAAAGGTGCTGGTCTGGTAGACCAAGAGTTCGTACAGAAGAAGTTGTCAATGACGTTCGTCAACGTATGGAAGAGGAGCCTGCAAAACCTTTGAAACGTCTTTCTCAGGAAATTGGACTTTCTTATGGAACATGTCATAAGATTTTAAAGAAAGACTTGAACATGCATCCATATAAGATGCAAGCACATCAAGCTCTTCTGCCCGCAGACCACCCCAGACGCCTTGCTTACTGCCATTGGTTTGTCAATAATTTAATGAATGACGATCTTCTGGACTTAACTTCTTTTTCTGACGAAGCGTGGTTCCACCTTTCGGGATACATCAATTCTCAAAATATGCGAATGTGGAGCAATGATAACCCTCATGTTTTTACTGAATCGCCACTACATGCTCAAAAAATTGGTGTTTGGATGGCAGTTTCTCGCAGAAGAATAATTGGATCAATTTTTTTCGATTTCACCGTCAACGCAGAAAGGTACAGACACAACTTTTTGGCTGAATTTGTGCAACAGTTAAACGATGATGAACTTCGGTACGGTTATTTCCAGCATGACGGTGCAACAGCACATACTACACGAGAAAATATTGCTTTCCTCCGCGAGTTTTTTGATGACCGGCTGATAAGTTTGCATACAGAAGTTGAGTTTCCTCCGAGATCACCTTGTTTGACAATTATGGACTATTTTATATTTCCTTACTTAAAAAACAAGATTTTCGCAACTCCGGTAAATAATTTGCAAGAACTCTGCAACAAAGAATTGTTAAGCAATGTGCAACCATAACGCCAGAAATACTGGCGTCAACTTGTGCATCGAACAAAACGGGAGACATTTCCAACAATTACTGTAATTTAGTTTTTCTTGTTACTAAAACCGTTATTTCATAATTTGTAGTTCATTATTGTTTTACAACTGAAATAAATAGGTGTGAAATTTGTAGGTTATTGATGATGTCAGTGTGACAGTGACATAATTATTTCAAATTTAAAGTAAGACACACGTTTTACATTCCACAACCACCCTTGACCAAGATAATTTTTGATATCCCGGTATAACCAAGTTATTCAACGTGGCTCCTTTTCGTTGGGATTCCCCGTATATAAATGATTCACAAATGTGATCTTAAAAATATCGCTTAGATAAAGCAAATATGTAAGATACATATTACACCTATTATTACAATAATATTATGTAAGAATTAGTAATAATAGTCATAATAGCATTTATGACTGCCAAGAAAACACATAAAAGCGGAATATGAAAAACAACTCCTCTGGCAAATAACAGTACCTCTCATTAATTAGTAAACAAAGACAGCAGCAGACGCCGATTATTTTGCAATAGACGCATATCGCATATTACATAACGACAAAGAACAATTAATTTTGTACTCCACTATAATTTTATACAAATGTGTTACCGTCAAGGACTATATATGAATAAGGTAGACCTATTATATAAATGCAAATAATGAATAATACGCTATATTATCTAACAAACACCCAATTAGTAGTCACGAAGTAGGTATGCCAATAATAAAATAAATATATTTGTTAATAAAAAAATATTACGTCTTCGTGACACATTGTTTAAATTAAATAAATTTATAGATTATTTATTTATCATTTTATAGTTAAAAAAGTTATTAATAACCAGTAAGCAAATACAATTTATTACGTACATTCATTTCATAAAATGTTTATTATAAAGCGTTACCTCCTTTACTTGTTTTGTTTTATTTTATTTTATTCTTACACTGTCCAACAGGCGAACCCAACATACAATACTTACATAGGTGTCACGGGTATACAGAGATTAACTAAAAAATATTTAGCCGAAATCTAAAGAGGGACGAAGCGATGTAGGTAACAATGTCATAAACAGAGAGTCCTCAGCGAATGGGTGAAAGGCAATTCCGAATTCTTACCGTTTGTGTTTCTTTCTTTCTTTTTTCGTTAAGAACACGATAAAGATTGGTTATTATTATTTCTAATCTGTAAATCAAGACTTCGTCGGTGTAAATAATAATATACCATCCCCCCTTACACACAAATCTAAGACTTCCGGGATATTCCTTATGATTAGAATGAAGGGTAAATATATTATATAATATGTTCCTATTATCGTTATTATTGATTTTAAAGATATTGAATGAAACTTGCCCGGTATAGTTGTAATTTTAATTTGTCTTTGATACTAAGCAAAAAGTAATATATTTCTTAAACATTTTCGACGATTTTGTCGTAATTGCACGTATAATTTCTGTAAAATTTAGAAAAACTTATCATTGCTTTCAGCCTCACTCAGAGTATATGCATTTTGCTACAATTAAAAAAATATATTCAAATTGGCCCACTAGTCTAAAAATTAACAAAACTTTAAGGGTCTCCCAAACCAATGCGGATAATCGCAGCACCTGCGGAAGTTCGCACCGCATGTGATTCGCATCATATTGTTTCCACAGCGGGAAATATACAAGTTCAGACCAGCACGATTTTTCTCGTTTAGACTGCGAATTGTCTGTGTATATTTCGTACGGAGTTTTTGTTCGCAATTGGTTGCGTTTTTTCTCGGATCCGTAGTAGTTTCGCAGTGTCTTAAATAGGAAAATAATTAATAAAATGGGAAAATCATTGAATTAATGCGAAAGTATCCTATATAAAGGGTCCCCCAAACCAACGCGGATAATCGCAGCACCTGCGGAAGTTCGCACCGCTTGCGATTCGCATCATATTGTTTCCATTGCGTTAAATATGTACGTTCACACCAACACGATTTTTTCGTTTAGACTGCGAATTGTCTGCGTTTATTTCGTACGGAGTTTTTGTTCGCAATCGGCTGCATTTATTCTCGGATCCGTTGTAGTTTCGCAATCTCTTAACTAAGAAAGTAATTAATAAAATGGAAAAAATCTTTTCATAATTGCGGCATTAATGTATGAAATTCCCTATATTGTCGTCTTTCTTTATTAATATCGTGAACCCATTTTCTTTTCTTCTTAAGGTTAGATACATAATATGATGAACACATTTATTTTTAAAGAATAATAATAATTTTACCTTAAATTGTCTTCTTCCAATGCAAGCAACACAAATGCTTCTTCTTCATCCGATGATGTATACATATTTTTGTATGATAGGTAAGTATGTAAGTACAAGTACAAATTGTTTATTTTTCGTTTTCAGCAATAGCAATCAACCTTTTCGATACTGAAAATATTTCGCTGCGAACTTTCCGTCACCAATCCGTTGTGAATAATTCGCGTTGGTTTGGGGGAGCAAGTTCGCAGCGAAATTCGTGGCGGAATCCGCAGAGAACCCCACACCAAAGCGAATATAATCGCATCATATGCGTCATATTTTCAGTATCGAAAAGGTAGCAATCAACCTTTTCGATACTGAAAATTGCTGAAAACGAAAAATAAACAATTTGTACTTGTACTTACATACTTACCTATCATACAAAAATATGTATACATCATCGGATGAAGAAGCATTTGTCTTGCTTGCATTGGAAGAAGACAATTTAAGGTAAAATTATTATTATTCTTTAAAAATAAATGTGTTGATCATATTATGTATCTAACCTTAAGAAGAAAAAAAAATGGGTTCACGATATTAATAAAGAAAGACAATATAGGGAATTTCATACATTAATGCCGCAATTACGAAAAGACGAGACTCTATGGTACTTATATTTTTGTTACTTTTTTCGAATATTTTTATAATCGTCATGAGAAAGGTCGTCTAATATAGGATACTTTCGCACTAATTCAATGATTTTTTCCATTTTATTAATTACTTTCTTAGTTAAGAGACTGCGAAACTACTACGGATCCGAGAAAAAACGCAGCCGATTGCGAACAAAAACTCCGTACGAAATAAACGCAGACAATTCGCAGTCTAAACGAAAAAAATCGTGTTGGTGTGAACGTACACATAAACAATATGATGCGAATCGCAAGCGGTGCGAACTTCCGCAGGTGCTGCGATTATCCGCGTTGGTTTGGGGGACCCTTTTTACCTTTCTCATGACGATTACAAAAATATTCGAAAAAAGTAACAAAAATATATCATCGAATCTCGTCTTTTCGTAACTGCGGCATTAATGTATGAAATTCCCCATATTGTCGTCTTTCTTGATTAATATCTTGATTAATATCGTGATTAATATACATAATATGATCAACACATTTACCTACTTTTAAATAATAATAACAAAGTCTACATATAATTAGAATATATGTAGACTTTGATAATAATTTTGCCTTAAACTGTCTTCTTCCAATGCAAGCAACAGAAGTGCTTCTTCTTCATCCGATGATGTATACATATTTTGTGTATGATAGATAAGTTTGCAATTGTTTTTAGTTAGCAATCAGCCTTTTCGATACTGAAAATATCGCATATGATGCGATTATATTCGCTTTGGTGTGAGGTTCTCTACGGATTCCGCCACTAATTTGGCTGCGAACTTTCCGTCACGAATCCGTTGCGAATAATTCGCGTTGGTTTGGGGGAGCCTTATAAGTTACCTGAAAAATTAAATGCGTCACTTGTTTTGGAACAGTGTATTTGCATTCAGTAACTTTCAGCCACATGTTTGTTTTAATACTAAACTTGTTGACTTTGAGTGTTGAGTAAAGTTTTTATATTACAGGTGGCATATTTCCAAAAAAAGTGTTTTGATAACTTTCGAAGCTTTTTAGTAATGACCGTGTGCAGATGTATGTGCTTTCTTAAAAAGCAAAAGTAGTTCAATGTTTTCTCTTGATACAAAATACTTTATATGTAAGGTCATGTCATAAAACATGCCAGAATTTAAAAAAGGATAGGTATAATAAATGTGCCAGGTCTATCGATATCAAATAAAAAAATACACAATAATTTTCGGATTTGACAATCAAAACACACTTTTAAATACAAATTCTACCATTGATTACATTCTCTGCATTGCTTTTAGCCCAATGAACTGGGCCATTACAAAAACTGTTGATCTCACCTCCACGCTCGAACCTTGGATTGCGTTAGGTAATGTAGATATAATGTAAGTGCATTAACCAGTGTGGTAACTACTGACTGTTACATAACTAATAGTTCATGGCCAACATGGCTATATTGTTGCTTTTTGTCCTAACGATATTAATTCCATTATACCTTCACTTTAACGCCAAATTCTTAGCATAATATTCTTGCCAATGTCCCGTTATTGTTACTCAGTAGGCGCTATTAACGAAATAAGGAATCGATGTATATGTAGCTGTTAAATCAAACTATTTCTGTACTCTACTATTAATTTTACGTCTTATGGGACTAGATATGTTTGACCACAAAAGTCTTTAGAGACTTAGAAAAATCTATAATTTTTCTTCACTGACCACCTTTTAATGAAGACTTGTCTGTACAAATATACTGCTTACTATATAGAATGATATGAAAGAAAAGATGGAATCTACTAACAAAGCATTAAGAGATGAAATAAAAACATCAAATATACTGGAAGTTTGATACACTTGGGAATAAAATGTAGAAGAATGGAAAATGTGAAAAAAGAAAAACGCAAAAATAATATAGTTGTAACAGGCCTAGAAATAGTAAAAAGTTATGTAGATCTCAGGAAACATGTAGAGGAATAGATGAGATTAGATTTAGGAGTAAATAGAAAGGTTAATATGAAACAAAAAATTGCACAAAACAAAGTATTACTATGGAGTAAAATTAAGACAAAGAAATCCAAAATGAATATTTACGGTAGAATAATAAGGCCAATATTAATGTACGCAGCAGAAATAATGACTATGACAAAAAAAGAAGCAGCCTTGAAGATAATAGGAAGAAAAATTATGAGAGCGATACTCGGACCGATTAAACTAACAGAAAACGAATTAGAATGAATTATGAAATGAGGCAAGGGCTAAGAGAAGGTGATATAGTAACAAAAATAAAAACAATGAGTTAGATGGTTAGGACATATTATATGGGGAGCAGGAGCTGAAAATGCCGTAACTTATTCAATAATTATAGTGGGATCCAGGAGGGAAAAGTTAAGACATGGCAGACCCAGGTAAAAATGGATGGAGGAGGTAGAACAGGATCTGAGTAGAGCAGGAATTGGAAGGAAAAAACGAGGGATAGGAAGCTATGAAAAAATATAGTAAAAAAAATATAAATTAATGGATTTAGAATAAAATATGAATTGAGGGAGATTGATCCCTCCCAAACACGGCTCTAGAGAGCTATAAGCGGCTTATCCCAACACTGCGGTGTTTTTTCTTTTCTTTAATCACCGTTAGGATGGTAGTAAGAAAAATAGCCATACTATATGCTATACTGCTACTATACTGCTAAAATTAGATAGAGAGTGAGTTATTGCCAGCATATAAAGCCGCAAAAATATATAAAAATTACAAAAATGTTTCTTTAAATATGTTAAATTAGGTATTTTACGAATATTAGTTCAGTAGCTCCCGCACTTGTTTCAATTTAAAAATAACTGAACTTACAATTAATTAGGATTTAATTAGTTGGCCCTTCTACGCTTCCGTAACCGTCAAACAAAAATTGTCTACAAAAAATTTGTTCTACCCCACTTGCACGAGAACTTGGATGTTAGTAGTGGTGAGAAATACACCATAGTGCCCTCTTCGAGTCTTTGCTACTATCTGACAATTATTGTCAAATCGAGTCCACTACCTATGGTACTCTGATGAGCGCAAAATAAGCGCGAAACCGGTCAGTGTCTGTTAGAAGGTCTCGATGAACGATGTGGCGACTCCTATGGAGATGCCGATGTAATGCAATGCCAGTAGAGGCATATTGCCCGTGGAGTAGTTGTTTTCGGCATCTCCTTCAAATAAATAAGTAAGATTGTCTTCCTGAAAGACAATAGAGGTCACTGCTGTAATGGTACCTGCGGAAAAGCAGGTCGTTATCTGTCTGTCAATTTGACAATAATTGTCAGACAGATAGTAGCAAAGACCCAAAGAGGGCACTACGGTGTATTTCTCACCACTACTAACATTCACGATGCCCATTAGGCAATCACGTCGCAACATCGTTCATAGAGTCCACTACCTATGGCACAAATATACCTAACCAACCTAACATCGCCAATCCCTTGTCTATGCTATGGCACGCTGATGAGCGCAAAATAAGCGCGAAACCGGTCAGTGTCTGGTAGAAGGTCTCGATGAACGATGTGGCGACTCCTATGGAGATGCCGATGTAATGCAATGCCAGTCGAGGCATATTGCCCGTGGAGTAGTTGTTTTCGGCATCTCCTTCAAATAAACTTGGATGTTGTCGGACTTGGATATTGTGGAACGATATGTAACAGAATATATTTGTGCGATGGTCCATATACCACGTAGAGTTGAAGACAATATAGTCTCGATCACTATATGTAGTTAGTGGCTTAATAAATTTCTATATGTACCTAATTATTGTATCAGTTAAGGATTATTTTATACGGTGAATAGTAAAAGTGTTCTAATACTATCCATGAGTCACTCTTTATAATTTTGGCAGGGTAGTATTTGTATAAATACACTATTTTACCAGTCAAGACCTACCGTTGATTGAGGGATTTAATAACACCCGGAATCCTTATAAGATCTCTCATATGTCCGTCTCCCTGTCTTGTCACAGTCGACTTTCTCAGAGGCCGTTTGATGTAGAATGTTGAAATTTGGTATTGTAATAAAACATATTCCTTCCTCCCGCCTGTTTTTCCTAATCTACTGGCGCTAACATAGATAGGTTACTAGAACTAGATAGCATAGGTTACTAGAACTATACTTAAAAGTTTACCGGGAAGCTATAGCGATAATCCTTGGTATTACAATTTATGAAAAAATTACAAATATTACGAAATTCTAAGTGCGTGAGCTAAATTCGCACTTGACCGGTTTTTTCCTTCATATGGAAGTAGCCATCAAATAATCAGTAATCACGTAATACTAGATTTTCTTCGAAAACCTGCAGAATTTTTTTAAGAAATTTAGATACGACTGAAATTTTTGTTTCATTCAAAACACGCGTCTCCGTTTGCACTTACTTTACCTATACCTATACAAAGTGTCTCTGAAATTGTATGTACCATTTCTATTAAATGTAAATGCGGCCATCGATTTTTGATAATATAGATTAGCAGCTGAAATTTTTTATAAAATTATATTTGATTGCAGTAATTTTTTTTCTGAATGAATGTTTATAATTATTATCTATTGGTGATTTTTAATTTAAGTGGTTCAGCATGTTTTTAGTTTTGTAATTATTTATTTATTAGAAAATTTGCATTTTCGGTATTATTGCTGCGCACACAGGTATGGTCTGAAATATTTAACGCTAATATCAACGCTAAACATTCTCTTTCGAATGTTGAATACTCAACTTGATACTTGATAAGTATATTTTCCTAGTAGTATGGCATTAGTACTTATCCCTGCAGAACACCAAAATCGTTTCAGGAATGAATAGTAAAGAAAATTCATTTAAACAATTCCTTTAAAACAATTAAAATAGATGTACTAGAAATTTATGCGTCTTTAAAATATAGCCATTAAATAATAACTTAATCAACTGTTGTCAAAGTCGTCAATACAACTTCGATAATATCTAGCAAGGCCTAATAATTTATTTAGTATTTATCTTATAGTTCGATATCCTCCCTTTATATTTAATTTCCCAGAAAATTATACATCCTTATTCAGAACTTATCTCTAAAGATTTGAGGATATGTGCATCCTTAAATAAGAAATCGATATCACCAAAAAAATTTATAATAAAAGGCTTAGGATTTCCCGTTAACAATGTTTAAAGTTATACCATTATAAAGGACTACGTAGCTGGGCAACTGTACTTCAACACATCTGATACTTTTCTACCACATTCCTAAGAATGTGATAAAAAAAAAGTAAACACGTTTTTGTCTGGAACGCCTGGTTAAAACTGACCAAATAAAAACGCTGCAAATCTTTTTTGCGCCGGTGTCGGTATACTCTCAGAACTTCCGAAGTTTTTTTTGTGCTAGCCAGTTTGCATTGTCAGTCCCAAGGTCACTCCATTACAGTGGACCAGTATCCAGCGGCGTGCAACGAAAAATTTTTAAATAGTTTAAGACCCCGCCAAAAAAATTTTTTTTTGCACTACCACATTTGTACATGTATGTTGAACATCCCCAAATTTTATTATGGATAAGTTCTGAATAACCCTGTATATTTGGTGTAAATTTTTTGTAAAGAGCATTTCTTTTGTACAGGTACATGCTGTTGTCATCGATAAAATAAGAAAGTTTTATAAGGGTTTGCACCCGATAGAGTTGTATTTCCAGGAAGTTTAACATTTATGTGAGAAGCTTTTGATATTAAATGACAGATAAACTAGAGAGAACCCCCGAAGGTTGTAAAGTATGGATTAACTTGATATATTTGATAGTATACATATTACAATATAATAAGTAACAGTGAATTAATAAGTATTTTTCTATCTACTCCTCATTGTAAGATACGATAAGATACTCTCCCACAAGTCACCAATTCTGTCCATGTCAAGTTTTTTGGTACTACACATATGATAACATAATTAAACATGAAATTTCAGACTTCATTTTCAACTTTTTGTTGAAATTAAAAGTTCAGGTTAATTAAAATTACTTCCTTTGTCTACTCCTCCACACTAAAGTATTAAAATTTGTATTAGTTTCAGAAATGGCTAGATCTACAGTTCAGTATGCTTCGTAAATTTTGTCAAATGAGTGAATTTGGGCATTACTGGAAACTGTTACCTTGATAATTTCTTAAGTCCTACTGCTATTCTAATATAAAATGTCAATATTGCCATAAACCAATCAACAATCACGCCAAAGGGCACACAATAATTAATGTTCTCCAGTAGCTCGATGTGGGCATTATCTAAGTAACATAGGCAATTTTTAAGTTATTAAAAGGAAACATTTATTATTAAATGCATATTTTGTAAAACATTTATTTATTTTTAAATACATCAACAACAAAATATAATATTAAAACTTTTAGAAACATTTATAAACATCAAATAAGTCGTACTAACATAAATTTATTTATATTTACCCGTGATAAATACAATTACATCAACAGAGTGGATCCTGAAGTTAACACAGAGTTCCAGTATCCTCAAAATTTTCAGAAAAACTATTTTTAATATCCGAGATTATATTAAAAACTTCGATTTTGCTATCACAGTCATTAAGCAAATTTTGCAAATCCTAAAAAAATGTATTCCAATTAACAACCAATAGAGTTAAAACTTTATGATTACTGTTAGAACTATTTATTTTAAAATGTAAGGAAAAGTACTACTGATTTTTTCGTTGATGTAAAAGTGATACAAAAAAGTTCTCAAGATTTAAATTAACAATGCCTAAAGTCTAAGACTTTGTAATAGGTATTCAAAGTTTGTATCTCTTTGTATGTATTGTATGTATGTAGGTACTTATCTCTTATCTCATAAATCTACTGGCCTTTAAAAGATTAAATGAATGATATGGTTTTTATTAAATAATCATTTTTACCTTTGTTATTTCCTTCTTGAAAACCTCTAGTCCTTGTTGTAAATGCTTATGCTGAGAATAAGATGAAAATATTGTACAATGATTTGCGACAGCTTGAATAATATTCTTTTTCAAACCATGGTATACCAAATTACAAACTGTTGTGGCTTGGCCCCTTTTCAAGTTATCTAATATTAAACAAGTGTTTGGCCCCTCGTATATTTTAATGAAGAGTAACCTACAAAAATATCATGTATTTCAAAGGTATGCACTAAGACATCTAGGTGGTAAAATTTCAATGCAATGCAAAATGTAAAATCTAATTCCACAATCTATTAAACAATATCAACCAGCCGAAATAACTAATCAAATAGAATGTACTGTCACTATGACAGGCAAAAAAAATTATTGGGGAATTACATAAAATATGTGTAACATTCATTACATTTGGCACTGGCAATCTGTAATTGCATGGCAGTGAGGTAGACTTCTACATACCCACTAACATTCTTCAATGAATTGTGTGGGAATCAAATATAATTTATTAGCTGCCTTGTTTTAATGTTTTACGTGTTAAAGTTTATACTAGAAATGGGAGAAAATCGCTATCGCGATTTTCGTTCCCATTTTTAGCCTTACCGGCGGTCAAGGCCTGCGGCTTGGGGTCACCCTTCGGGTGACAAAAGCATCTGGAATAATATTATTTTTAAGAAAACACATATTAAAGTTTTGTATCTGGAATGATGATGTAATTATACTAAACGATTTTTCTTAATATTTTGATGAATTGTAAGTGTACATACTCTTTTCTTTATGGTAAAACATCATCATTTTTTAAATGCTGGAAGTAGAATTTATTTTTCAGTAAACATTTTCATCAATTTTATCAATGGGACCAAAATACATTGCTGTCATAATAATTGTTGCAGCAAATTAATATTGTAGATATTTTAGTAAGCTAAAATGATGTATTTGCTAAAATGAACGAATTAATTCCAATACGGACAATGAAACAGAATAACTAAACACTAATACTAATAAATAATTGGAATTAGAAAGTAAAAAAAAGTTTGCCTCCAGCGTCCTTCTTACGACTTTCCCATTGTGCTACCGCGCCTGTTGTCAAAAGTTTACCCTGAGATGTTTAAGTATGTAAACTGTTCATGTCAACTGAAAAACTAATTTTTACTGATTTTCTGATTGGAAAAGCATTTCGCTTCAGTATTTTGGTAATCAGAAGTGTTTGGCAGTCAGTACTATCGATTCCGTTAGTAATATTTCTTGTAGGAAAATAACCTATCTGAAGTTTAATTAATTTGACAGTTTTCGTGGGAGGTGCTTGTCTCGTTAGTGCAATCTCACATCAGCGGATAAAATGAGAAAGTTGAGACGGACGCGACTCGCGCGATATACGCGATATAGACGTAGAAGGACTCGACGTACGGTCTCGAAAAAAAATCTCAAAGGATTAGAGAAAGGACGGAACTTTTGCGTGAAGCGGTTCTCGAAGCGGTAAAATTAGAAAAAGGGTCTAGGGAGTCCAGCGAAAAGTCGGGATTTCGGTAGGCGTGACGGGGCCATTAGGCGCCAGAACAAACTCCGGTGCTAGCCGTATCTCACTCGCTGAACGGCGATCGACGAAAATTTTGCAGAGGTTTTTTGAAAAGGCGTTTAAATTGGGAAAACGCGTAGGAAACGGAACGAAAATACCCCTACGCATTGGAGAAAGGCCGGAGGTCGCCCGCGGTGATCGCTCCGCGATCCCCCCTCGGAGGAGATAGCTTTGAAACTTTGTGGATTCGGCGCGGAATTTAGAGCGAGACAGAATCGACGCGTTTTACTATATATGGATAATAATGTTAATAATGAGGTATATAAAATATATGTTGTTTGGGAATCTCATTCAAAACTTTGTTAAAAACAAAACGCTTTATTAAAATAAGTAAAAATCAACAAGGTGAAGGCCTATAAGAACCTATAGTTTTGTTTACCTGATAAGCAGCCCTATGCAATAGCTACTTGCTTTTATTATTATCTACCGGGAAGGCTCATAAGGAACTCTTAATTGGTTTATAAGCGAAAGGTTCTATAATGAGAGTCTTAAAAATGTACGAATGTACTATTAAGCAGTCGCAGACTATTATCCGTATATAAGGTTAAAATAATGAACTGCAATTGGTTAAAGTTTAAAGAAAGAGTCTACAAGTAACAAGCTATGGTAATAACTTAACATAAAAAATGATAACATGTTTTAAAATTGAGGATTAAATCTTTTTACCTTCCTGAATTATCTGCCATCCATACTTCCTGTATATGTGATTCAATTTTTGTTTGTACTACAATTCCCACTGTATCAAATTCATTAAAATCTGGTAATAATTTTGACTCGACTAGTTCTGCAAGTTGTACAAAACGCCTTTTATATTTAATACATCTGCTGCAGTAACTCGCATTTTCCATTTTGAATGTTGTTTTCATATTAGAACATAAATCCCCATTTGGCCTATAAATAAAAAATATATATAATTACAAAATACTGACATTCCAACTATAGTATAAAGCAAATCAAACTATTATAAGAATTCAATGGTAGAAGCCATTACTTTGTGATACCCAATCATGAGATTAAAACAATTTTACTTCGTTTAAAAAGTGACAGAAAAAGAAAGTAAAAAGTGATTTGAACTACCATTACAGTTTTTGTTTTTATAAAGTTTATAATCCAAAATACTTCTTGCTTCTCAAATTGCTTCTGATAAATGAGATGAAAATGGAAAGATCATAATATACAATACTTTTTTTGGTGTTATCTACCTTGGCCACAAGCCAATAGGAGAGACACTATGGGCGCATTCAGGGAAACATAGCACTCCAGCGCTTCAACGCTTTACCGCTTCACGTTCGCTGAATCGACATTTTAAACGCAAGCTAAAAGTGACATAATTTTCAGTAATTCATATTTTGTAATTAATATTAACAATAATTAATATTATCCATAGATATTTTGTGCGTAAACCCATATTCGTAAACCTAATCTAAATTAATTTTATCGCTTGATGGAACTATTCAGCGATCTAGCAGGAAAAATATATACTTTACCGCTTTAATAAAGCGCTGCAGCTATTTGAATAAAGCGCTGAAGCGCTGCGGCTCCCTGAATGCGCCCTATAGTCCACATGGTTGCGGTGAAGGGTCTGGTTTTCGACCCACTCACTTTTAAACCTAACCTAGCCTATCTACCTTGGCATCACATTTTGAATTGTGAATGATTTTCCCTCTTTCAAGCTCTGCAAATGTGTTTCCGAAGGTCGCCATATGAAAAAATTAAATGGTCTATCTGAATATTCCTTGACATCAACTACAAGTAACTTTAACATAGCAACTGCATCCCTTGTCAGTTTCAACTTTGCAATACTTTCATTTACTTCTGCAGCCATCTCTTCTTGCTTTTTCATGGATAAATTTCTTTGATAATCCAAAATGGCTTCTTTTTGGGAAGTGGATAAATTATGCTAAAAAAAAAAAACATTAATTTTCTTGGGAAACTACAGGTTATTGATTTGTAGTTTATGTTGTATGTATTGAATGTTGTACTTCTAAACTTCTAAAAGATTTTTTTTATAAATCTTATTCGAAATTTCATTTATACCTGTAAGCATTCTGGATCACTGCTTCTTTCTAAAATGTCATGCAATTCTTTAGGACAGTTAATGTTGGAGACATCAGTATTAGATGATGTTGAAATTGCTGATTTTATAGAACATTCAAATTTCTTTCTTACTTGATCCTGAATTTTTTCCAGTTTTTTAATTCTTTCATTTTCCCACTTTTGTGCTACTATTTCCTCAGCTTTTCTGTTTCGCCAAACTAAAACAAAATGTAATTAAATAAACACTTATTGACAATATTATTTAAGATTGACTATTAGGGGGTACTATTAAGTATTATTGTAGGATTTGTAGGCAGTGGCGGCACGTGAATATTAATTGTATGTGTCCTGCTTAGGGTTGTCACATTGGTCGAATTCAATTTCGGGATATTAAGTCAGGCCGGAGCCGCAAAAATTTTTAAAATTTTCAAGGTCACGCGTTTTCCTGGCACTTCCGAACTTCAACTGGGAATTGCCGAAAAGTAAGCACAGAAAACAAAAGAGTGCATTTTTTATATCACACCAGCACATCCATTCTGTTTTTGTGTATACATTATTGTTAAATTGTCTTTTGTAACTTTTACTTCGGCTTGTTCCACTAACTTCAATATTTAATTGTGGTGCTGGCCTACCTAATTCTTTTATTTTCAGTTTATCCTCATAAAGCAGAGAACCAAATAAAGTTTTTTGTAAAAACGAAACGCTGTTCATTTTAGTAACTAGGTATAATATCCGTGGACGCCTAAACGAAAATATTTACCCATGCCGCTCACAGAAATAAACGATCACGTACTACGTCCTATTACGAAATATTACTGATTTACTGTTTACTGCAGTGGCTGTTGTTGTTGCAGCCACATAAGCCCATATGTTCGTGTACTGGGTCACGTGCCTGATTAGCCAATAAAAACAAAGGAAGCATCTAACTGTTCGCTGTGCACACATTTTGTATATCAGGTTGCGGTTGCATTATATTAAGGGGCTAGCTCGCGTCGTAATAAATTTAGCGCGAGAACATTTGGATTCTTTAAATTTTAAATATTTTGTAATTTATTGATATTTAATATGCTTAAAAGCTTAAATACATCAAATTTTATGTGTTCTGCAGCTCCGCAGCTCTTATGGTAAAACCGCCACTGTTTGTAGGGGATATTAATAATTTTGTTCACTCAAAATCAACTTCAATCACAATTATTAAATGATTTAACAATGTAGATTCAGAATAAATTTTAATTTGTAATGAAATAAAACAGTAAATTAATGCAACTATAAAACATTTTCTATATAATTCAATCCAGGTGGTTTATTTGCTTTGCTATTACCAATTATTTCTCTAATTAGTTATGCCGAAAGTATAAATTTACAGCAGGTTTAAACCCATTGGAGTGTTTAAATCCAAAATATGTTTAATCAACAAGGTTTTTGGATAAGTCCATAGATTAATAACACGGAGAGGTAAGTCTGTGACTGTATAATTCATAATAAAAAAAAAAAAAATGCCATCAGTCCTAACCACACCCGATTTAAAAATTTCCACAAAATTTTTGGATTAACTATACTTATTTGCATTAACTCATTTGACCACCTTGTATTATTTTGAATTATTCTCCATAAATTGAAATTCAGAAAATTTCAATAGTCAATTTACCACTGCTACCAAAAATAAAATGTCCAGGTTCGTATTTAAAAAAATTAAGCCAATACAAATAATTGCTATTTGACAAAGTGTTACAAACAAACTTCCCATTTTTTTTCTTTTATATATCTTTCGAGTATCAACGGAAAGATAGTAGTAAACATTCTTATAGAGTATGATTTACAAACTCCAATTAAATATAATTGTACATAATAAATACCTGAACGACCTTCCAACTTTTCCATATATTTAAGGGGGTACATTCGTACAACACAAATTTTTATAGCTCCTATTGTACCCCCATCAGGATGAATACTCTCTAGTTGAATTGGAAATGGATTTGGGTTTCGCTGAAATCCTAGCCTGGCATGCCAAATGGCCCTCCTTGTGGAGTTACAACTTATTTTTAAACATACCAAATTTGTAGCCTTAAAATACAAAGGTCATTTATTATGTCTATGAAAGTCACCAATCGATATAAAATATATAAATTATACACACCTCAAGAGGGTAACATCCATCACAGTTTATAAGTTCAGCTCCTGAAATTATTAGTTTCGTTCCAATTTGAATTTTGCCATTAACTATCTGATTACATAAAGGTTCATCTATGACTGTTCGTATTGCATACCATCCATCACTTAGTTCCAATTCATATTTTTTTGTATCTAGCTACAATAAAACTAAACATTACTTAGTTTTTGTTCAAGTCCAAAATACTATAACTGAAACTTATTTTATACACTAGCAGCGGCTCGTCGGGGTTGGCACGGTGGGCAGACCCCATCCTAGAATTTCCAGGGAAAAACTAAAATATCGTCTAAAATTCAACTTGCAAAATCTCAACCCCATGAATAATGCCAATAATAGTCTTTATTCAAGTGATAGAGATAACAGTTGGGAGCCCGTTGCCATTAAGCTAAGTCATATTAGTACACATCATAGTGTGTATCAATTTAAATGGACTAGCTCATAGCTTCTGTAACAAATCGTCTCTTATATTCCTTATGATTTATACTTAAAAGTTAGTCTAAAAGTAATACGAAAAGTACGAATGTAGGATGTAACTAACTTCACTATCTAATCCCATGGGCAAGCCCGTAAGAATGTGCTCCATGTGGCGTATCAACATGAGTATAGCGGAAAATTTCTGTCAGCGGTAAAAATAAACTATGCAATAATAACTTGTTTTTTCTACAAATATAAACATGCAGTGTATTTCTATGTCATTAAGCGTAATCTAGAACAGTTACTTTACCACTGATTTCAAATTCATCAAGAAGTGTAAAAGGCCTTTGATAATTTATTTAATAAAATAAGAGGAAAATTTCAGAAGTGGCCATTGGTCATTTGGGTTAGCATCTTTACCTCGGGCTTGCCCTTCGGACATATTTGTGCTTCATCGCATCGGCTAGTCACTCTCGCAGGACTACTACAAAACAAAACATAACGGTAGGTGTTTAGTCATATAGAAAAGAAAATTTGAATTTGCCCATCCAATCCAGAAAGCCACGAGCCGCCACTGATATGTACACACAATAAAGTTACATAAATGGGAAAATGAATAATAGTGTGAAGTGAAAACAAAAAATCAACTACGAATTTTTTATTATGAAGTTAAGATATGAACCAATCACACCATATATCAAAAAATCATGCACTCTGAATATATGTAGAAGTAATTCGCTATAATAATGAAAACTTTATTTTCATACCATTTTTATGTCGGAAACAAAGAGAATTATTCGTTTTTGAGGAGCATCATCTTTTTCATAAATTTTTCTCAATGCTGACCTTTCAGCTCTATCAATTTCACGATCATATCTAAAAAGAAAAACATTTTCTAATTTTCTGTTTAATTAGAAAAAATGTAAACTGCTAACCTATATTTGAGTTGCTGTATAATATTTTCTATATTCATACATCCAGAAAAATTATTTGGAAACACATTTTGATAACTAGATAATTTCCAAACTATCCACTTATAGTGATTTCTAATCCATCCATTTGGAATCAACTGCGGGTCGACCCCTGGCATAGCTTCAAAAGCATTTTTAATTTCACATAAGCCTACTATGTCTTGCAAATTTGGTATAACAACTGCCCCATCTTCAGTTAATACAGCAGGAGAAACTTGACTAAAAAAATTAAAAATAAATCAAACTTAATTAAGTACCAATAAAATATTTTAACAATTTTTTTAAATTTATATTGGTAGGGATTGGTAGCTTAGTATGCTCCTGGGTTTAAATTCTGCCAGAAGTTTCCATGTCAACTATACTTATAATAAGGCTCACAGAAGTTCTGTCACTACTTACACTTTACCAATCTAAGGTATTCCTGACACCACTAGTACCTAATGAGTAAGGAAGCCACATTTTGACTGCCACTTTCCTTGAAAATAAAGTTTAAAGAAAAACAGAATGATTTACCTAAATTTTGGTTACAAATTGTAGAATAATCAGATTCTGAGTGAAAATGCAACAGAATTGGTACTTCCTTATTTGGAACAATTGCTTATTTGCAACAACTTATTTGGCTGAAAGTGAATATTCGACAATGGTTGTTAAAAAAAATTAGTACAGAACCTGACTCGATGTAAGTTCAACAATAATAATAACATTAACTAATATGTTAAAATGAATGAACGTTTGAAATGAATGAATGTTTAAAAAGACAACTTCAACTCACTGACTGCGATCCTAAATATAATTGGGCTTTACAACTTAAAACCACTTTCTCTTTGCTAGACGCTGAAGATGTTTGGAACAACCTATCCCCTATAACTTTAAAAAACAAGAAGAATTCTCTCTTATCCAAATTTCGTAAAAACCTGTTTGACTCAGATTGTAATCTTATGGAACGTACTACATTTTTGCCATTATATAATTACTTTTCCAACAGACAATCCGTTAAACCATATTTAATGTTGAATTTACCCATTCAAATTACAAGAACCATTGCTCAATTACGCGCTTGTAATAATATTATGATTAAGTTTAGTTATAAAGGTTCTACTTATAACATAAACCCTAATGACATTTGTACTGCCTGTAATACAAATGAATTCGAAACAATAAACCATATTCTCTTTGACTGTCCTATTTACTGCTCTATGAGAACCCCAGGCTCTGACTCAATTCTACTAAATTTTAACTCCTTCATCTCCTCATTAGAAAATACCAAATTTCAATACATTTGGAGTGTATTGAAATTGCGATCGTTTATAATGAATGAATAATTCATTTAATTTCACCTTTTGCCTCCTATAACTATTCGACTTTAAAGTTATATTGTCTCGTTTTCTTTCTTTCATGTATTTTTAATTGTTTTTTCTAATAACATAATTGTAATCTTTCCAGACTCTTGCTATAAAATACTGTATTTTCTTAAGCAATAAAGTAATAATAATAATATTGAATTACAAATTAATAAATTAATTAGGACAATTGACTATAAAATTATTAAATATTATCTTGATTATTTAATTTATTATTTATGAAGAAGTTTTTAATATAATTGAAACTAATGATTTTTATAATAATTATGAAACAGCCTGTTTCTACAATAAACAGATCTACTCACACCAACCCACCATCTATCTCTTGGTAAAAAGGTGTAAATATTGTAACTTTTATGCTTGTTCCTAACCGATGGCGTGTTGCTGCTTGTTGTCGAAAACAATGTAAAATAACTATGATTTTTAATTACAATATTATCATAACTAGAACAGAGGTTTGGTTTTCACAAGGTAAATATCAGGGCTGATAGGGAAGCATCCCTTATAAAATTTCGTAGTTATAATGAAATACTGCTTAACTTGTTATAATTTTGAGTATTGAAAGTAATAATGTTCTATTTTATAGCATTGTTATTTAAATCATGGAAACCAAATCCAAGGGTTTAATTACAACTAAGTTACAATGACTCGAAAACTCATCTTTTAAAAAGTTTTTAATAACTAAAATATAATATAATAAAAAATTGTATATCATAACTGTATTGCAAACTATACCTCCAAGGTTCTACTTACTCTTTAAAATGTAAATTCTCTGCATTCTTCGGATTAATAGGCAATATATCCCTCATACTAATATCACCTGGTTTCCTGTTTTCAACAAAGGATATCATAGAAACTCTAGTACTAGTGGTTTTCATTTTGTATAAATGTCCTTCTCTCGGCCTGAAACAGGGACTACTTAAAAATAGACAAAAACTAGGTAGTGATTCTTTTACATATTATTTTTACACTACTGTGCTTCTCATCACTACTATTTTACATATTATTAGCAGGCGTTATAAATAATAGTGCTGAAAAGAAGAATTTACACATTTTTCTGTTTTAAAAACATAGATATTATAAAAATTTGTTGGTCAGAGGAACAGTTCCTCCATGGCACCATTGGTTTCAGTATTTTTTTGAGCATAGGTATCAACAAGTTTATTCTAGTACCAAGCTGAACTAATTCTAAATAAGTAATAGCTTTGTTAAATATAAATTTGCTCAAACGCACACTATTAATCCTTGGTTTTAACCTAATGTCGAACTGTTTAGAAGTTGACATATGTATCTATATCAAGTGCCAAGAATATTTCATAATATATGTGCTTTTCTTTATTCCTTGTTTATTCAAATCAAATACTCAGTGCAGAGGCCGACTGGGCAAACTGTCACCTGGTACAGTAATTCATGGTATCACCTCATTGATATCAATTTTTTTAAGTCGACCTTTATTTTTTGCTCTTCACTTGCAAAAGTAAAAGTTACAAAACAAAAAGGAAATGTAATACGTAAACCTTTTTAGAGAATTTTGAAAGTGAGAACTAAAAAAAGGGTCAACTGTCAAGTTTTTCTGTTAACAAATTTTCAGTGTTTCCAAATTATAGGTACCTTTTTTCCACACCTTTCACCCTTTCCAAGTGACGCCACTAACTTAGTGACCCCCGAGCTAGTATTAAAAAACATAATTAAAAAACTTTTACCCACTTCTCAAAAAGGTTCGCCATCACTGGTCTTCTGGGAAATATATTCCCTTGAGACCCTCTTAGTTACGCCATGAAATACAAATCTATAGGATCTAGTTATTATTGATAATTAATACCTATTACAGTACCTATTTACGGTTATTAATTTAACCAATTTAGAATCAGTTCTATGACTACTAGAACAAACTTAATACTTTTTCAGGAAGGTAGGTTTCACTACATTTAATGAGACCTATTTTTGTTATTTTTCTCTTTTAAAAGTTATATACTTACTCAATGTAACTCACTTTTTATCATGATCTGATTTTCCCACTTCAAGATATTCTAGTGCCTTCAATCCAAGCTTTTGTCTTTCTATCAAAACTTGTAATCTATTCTCCAAATTTTTCTTTTCAGTTTCCAAATCATCTAGCCAATTACCATTTGTAGGAGAGGTAAACAATATTTTCATATTAGGTTTATAAATAATGTCTTCTGGTTTATTATCAATAATGTCCATTTTAATAGGTGTTATACCAGCCATATCGACAAAACTGCTGAAGCTCCTCGTAGACCTTAGGGAGTCATTTCTAATGGGTGTTGAACAAGAATTTTGCCTGACAACAGGGGTAGAAGTATATGTGTTGTTTTCTCTGGGTCTTATAGGAGATATTTCTGAGAAATCCTTGTGAAATAATAATTTAGCTTTATTTAACTTGCTATGACAAATTTGTATTTGCTTGCAGTGCGAGACACCCAATTTTTTCTTGCTACATATGGCACCTACATTGGTGCCTTCACATGTAAGTAAATTATTTAGTTTTACAGGTGTTGTTCCAAATAACGGTTTTTCATTTATCAAAGAAAATTGATTTGATATGATGGCACTTTGGGTACTAGAGACATTTTTTAAAGACTTTCCTTGTATGTTCAAATGTTCTATTTTTATATTTTCTGCTAGAGAAGTATTAGAAGTTTGCGGAACAAGTGTTGAATCATCATCTTGATGACAATGATCCATACTTAAATTAACAAATGTGTTTTTTGTATGTTTAATGGAGCTTTCCGATATATTTATTGCTTTGCTGGATGGCTTATAAAAATCTGGATCACAACCAGAAATATTTTGTTGTATACACTTATCAGTTACAAATTGAATTTGCATATTAGAATTCTGATATTTTTTTTCACCAATAATAATTTTTCCTGCACAACATTCACTTTCAAGTACGTCATTTAAAATGTTCAACTTTTCACCCTGCTCATTATCAGTGGAACTTCTTTGAAGTGCTGTTAATTTATCATTTAAATTGGCATTATATATATCTAAGTTTAATTTGTCAAATATACTTTTTGCTTTTCTAAGTGAATTTTCTGATATTTTTATACATTTCCCAGATGCGCTCGAAAAGCCTCCTAAATTATTATTAATTATAAGAAAATTGTTTTCTTTATTTTGGATAAAATTTCGTAATTTTTTCTTAGGAGGCAAATGAAAATCATCTACATCGTGATATTTATTTTTTTTAGAATTATGAAATGAATAGTTAAGTTCAATATTTGCAAGAAATGTTTCCATACTCTGAAATTTTGTACATGATTCAATCGCTTTTTTTTTAGTAAACCCTTTAAAACAATCCTTTTCATTTCCTTCACCTGAACATAATATATTGTCGACAGCACTCGACATTTGTGTATTACTTATTCCTGATTCATATATTGCTTGTGTTAAAGACAACTCTGTATCTTTGCCATTACCTAAAGAATTTCCAATTTCTTTAGAAGCATTTTTACTGGCACTGGTAAATAAATGTGCACTTGCTTTATTAAATCCACACAATTCATTGTTAAATGCAATATCAGCAAACTCTTCTCCATTAAAAAACTGTTTGGCATGTAACATAGCTTTTTCAGATATTTTCATATTGGAGCTTGATTCAGATGAAACTGTTTTTAATGGATTTAATGGTATTAACATATCTTCTTTCACTGACTTACTACATTCTAAGTTATTAACATTGATATGACCATCACTGACAATAGAATTTGCATTAGTTTTCAAAGCATTATGTTGGGGAGAATTTACTTTCCTTAAAAACATATGTTTATTTGGTCTTCCCTCACTGCAACTCTGCATAGAATACATTATATCATCGAACAGTTTCGAATGCATATTTATGTCAGTCTCTGAAATAGATATACCTTTTCCTGCAGCTGTCTGAAAACTTACTGAAACCTCTTTTGAAGAAATAGGAATAACCTCATTTAAGATTTGTCTCCTAGAGGTACATTCATTTTCTAGATTTATATTCGTAACATTTACTGTACTACTTTTAATTTCTTTAACTGTTGCAGGAGATTTGGGTACTTTAAAATTGTCATTATCTTTTTTCTTTCCTACTAATACATTGTAGAGATCATTTCTTCTTTTCTCTAATTCCTCTAATTTATCTAAATGATCTAGTAAAGTATTTGTTTGACTATCTGATAGGCTATCATCGAGAGATACTGGAATTGGCAAATTAATTGGATTAACAAGTCTTGACATATCACTTTCCTTAAATCGATTAGTAAGTTTAATTCTAGATTTTTTGTAACTTAACCTTCTACCAATTAAAAATTTTCTGTTATTTAAACCTCCACTAAGAATTGGAGATAAAGGTTTGTCTCTAAGACCTGGCAAGATTTCAATATCTTTAGATAATGTATCCTCAACTTCAACATCATTCAATAACTCAGTCTTTTCAGATAAATTTTCCAAACGTGCCATTGCTGTCTCTGTTACTAGGAAATTTTATACTTCATACACTGCATTTTACACATATAATTAATTTCCAGTTATTCTGTGTAATGTATAAATATATAGATTTCAGTCGATGATTTCTGTATCTACATCCAAGATTTTTTAACAAAAATCCTTGATCTACATCAAATATCTACCATAACCAAAAAAAAAATATTTTCCAGTTTTTCTTCTTCTTCTTTATTTTCAAGTTTTTCTTTTCCCATTTTTGTTTATTTGAAAACCATCAAAACAAAACCCGAATGCAATACAAACCAAAACCAAACCACATGCACAAAATATAGAATATATAATACATAGATAAAATATATATATATATATATATATATATAATATATAAAATACAGAATATCAATATAAAAATTACAAATATCAAACCATACGAACAATAAAAATTAAAAATTATACCACAGAATATAATTAGACAGAATGTATGAATGAAAACTAAAAACTAAACACTACAGATTATAGATAGCTACTAAACACCACAGACTATCTATCTAAACACCAAAAAAACAAATAAAGTAAAGCTAAAAGCTGAACTAAAGCTAAAGCTAAAGCCTTGTTTGTCAAGGATAAAGGATACAAGCAGAGAATACTTTATCAATATTTCTTTACACAAGTATGGATTGTAGCACGGATTTCTTACAGTTTATTTTAAGATATCCGTGACTTGTAGTGATATTCTGTGAATACAAGGAAGACATCATATCAAAGTTTCATTTATTATAGGTATACACTACCCAAGGATTGTTAACTGTTTACAGGATTGCTCGATCGCTCAATTTTGTCATCCGCCTTTCTGACGTCATCGAAGATCTATGTAATCGAATTGTCGAAATATACCTATTTTGTGTTTGTTATATTTCACATTTGCAAAAGAATTTTCGTATTTGAATGATTATTAATATTATTATTTATTAAAGTTTGTAATAACAGTATAAAGTGTACCTATTTCTACAAGTTCGAGATCTTTGGATCTTTGACGACGTCACAATTATGGATTACATTGTAGTATAGGGATCGAGCAATCCTGTAAACAGTTAACAATCCTTGTACACTACCCTCTACCAAAGAATATACATAGACTTATTTGTCTTTGCCTCTACTACCTACTGGTATATAACATATCGTGGTATAGGTATATAATATATTTCCTATCATATATTTTTTGTCCTATTTTTCCTATCATATATGTACTTTGTATAAGTACAGTGACTTTATTTATCTAGTCACTATGCATAGATTAATAATATGTCACTATGTAGGTATAAGTAGTACTGTTGTTTGTATAGTAGTACCTCAGTAGTACATATTACACATATGCCAATCTCTTTATAATCTGTGCATATGCCACGGCCTGCATATGCCATTGCCATAGATAATGGATGACATATGCCTTTATGCCAAGGATTGTTAACTGTTTACAGGATTGCTCGATCCCTATATTACAATGTAATCCATAATTGTGACGCCATCAAAGATCCAAAGATCTCGAACTTGTAGAAATAGGTACACTTTATACTGTTATTACAAACTTTAATAAATAATAATATTAATAATTATTCAAATACGAAAATTCTCTTGCAAATGTGAAATATAACAAACACAAAATAGGTATATTTTGACAATTCGATTACATATATCTTCGATGACGTCACAAAGGCGGATCACAAAATTGAGCGATCGAGCAATCCTGTAAACAGTTAACAATCCTTGCCTTTATGCTACTGGGATTCTGCGCACAAGTTCTATGTAGTTACAGCCCAAGGATTGTTAACTGTTTACAGGATTGCTCGATCCCTATACTACAATGTAATCCATTATTATGACGTCATCAAAGATCCAAAGATCTCGAAGTTGTAGAAATAGGTACACTTTATACTGTTATTACAAACTTTAATAAATAATAATATTAATAATCATTCAAATACGAAAATTCTCTTGCAAATGTGAAATATAACAAACACAAAATAGGTATATTTTGACAATTCGATTACAAATATCTTCGCTGACGTCACAAAGGCGGATGACAAAATTGAGCGATCGAGCAATCCTGTAAACAGTTAACAATCCTTGGTTACAGCCATGATACAACTACACAGATATGCTCATAACTTTCGTTTGTTCTGCGCATGACGTCATTCGTGAGGGAAAAATGGCGTTGCGATCATAGACATTATAAAAAAAAATGTCTATGGTTGCGATGCGAAAATTCTTAAGGGCAGTGATATAATTATTTTCGTGTTTATCAATTATTTTTCCTCGTAACTGACGTCACGATATGCGCATTTGCTTATCTGTGAAATTGTATCATGGTTAGAGCGAAGAGTGAGTGCGGATGACAGGGTTGGCTTCAGCTACAGAGAATATTTTATTAATATTTCTGATACCTTATTCAACAGTAAAATTATTGTGATTGTACTATTTTTTATATCTATGGAGTAACACGATATGTTAAGTATTTTTCTTTAATTAATATTCTTTTTATTTTTCAGTAATCACTGAAACTATAAAATATTCTGGTTATTCAAAATGGACGGCACTTTATGCTCAGAAGCTCAGATTAGATTAAATATTTTTATCTTCTACTTTTTGGGATTCTATCACGTATTAAACCATGAAACGTGATCAGTGAAATATCTGACAATGGCAGTATGCAGTATTAGAATAATGCATATAAACATATACAGTGTATTCGAAATAAAATAGAACAATTAGAGATGTATTTGTTAGATCATGATGTTCATATTGTCTGTACTGAGCATTGGCTAGATTTGCTTGAGATTGCGATTTGGCATCATTAGAACATTATGTAAAAATGGTGGTACAGCAATTTTTATTTTCTTTGGATATAAAAGAAATTGAATTTTTAAAATCTTATTGTTCTGAAAAAATATTATAGATTCGTGTTGAGATTAAATTTGTTTCAAGTATTTTAAAGTTGTTATGTTTGTGTAGATCTGCTCCCACGGTGTATGATGACAGCTTTTTTGGTGATTTACATGAAATTTTAAGTCAGGTCTGTGTCCGCCAAAATAGGGTGATATTATGTGGTGACATTAATATCGATTATCTGATAGATTCTCAATATAAAAATGATATAGTAAATATTTTGTATTCATATAGAATAGTAGATTTGGTGAAAGAACTCTAGGATTATAGCAACTTCTGCCACGGCAATTGATTTTATGCGTGTAAATTTAAAAAAAATTAATTAATGTTTATCTAACAGAAAGTATAAGTTTTATCAAAGACTTATACATCTACCTGGTTTTATAAAGATTAAAGATAGTGATTAATAAGTAATGATCCATCATCCATATGTATTTTTAATTTAGTAATATATGAATACACAAATAAAATATTAAAAAGATTTCATTTAGCTGTGTTGTTGGAAATATCGCCTCCTCGTAGACAATACGAGTGTCTATAAGGAGTATCTTCTTTAGTTATCCAAATAATATAAAAAAAAACTTATTTCATACTGTGCGTTTCACGAAGCTGTATCCCGGATTGGAATGTTAGTATATATCTCCAACATATGGAGCGTCGTCATGTTATTAGTTAAATTCAATGCATGGACACATCTCGGTTACGGACCGCTACAAATTGAGGTGGTGTGATTTAAGCGCGCGTGCCAGTCTCGCACAGGATTTGCCAGCGAATCCTGACAATCCGAACATTCCAATCCGGGATACAACTTCGTGAAACGCACAGTACTTATGCCATCGATAAAAATAATTTAGCCAATGCTTTAATGCTTTATGTTTAAGCGTCGAGTGACCGAGTTTCATTAAAGATATATTTTTTAACTTTCCTTTTCTTGACCGTTAGAGATTTAACACAGATTGTTATTCTTGGGTATATCGGTCACTTAATTACATATAAAAAAGGTTACATTTTTTTATACATATATATATTTCTGACGTTTCGGCTTTATTAGGCCATCTTCAGAGATTCTGCAAAAGATTACATTTTACATTATTTGTTTAATATTTTTTTGATATATTATACTTACATTTATAGGATGTTTCTTGTATTGTAACTAACTAAATTATAATTTTAAATTGTTTGAAACGATTATTGCATTATTTTGCTGCATACATGTTGTTTGAGGGCTTTGACTCAAACTCAGTCGCGTCAAAGCCCTCAAACAACATGTATGCAGCAAAAAACGCAATAATCGTTTCAAACAATTTAAAATTATTATAATTTAGTTAGTTACAATACATGAAACATCCTATAAATGTAAGTATAATATATCAAAAAAATATTAAACAAATAATGTAAAATGTAATCTTCTGCAGAATCTCTGAAGATGGCCTAATAAAGCCGAAACGTCAGAAATATATATATATGTATAAAAAAATGTAACCTTTTTTATTACCCAAGAAAAACAATCTGTATTAAAGATATATGCACCCGTATATAGATAACCCGTAATACGTTTGACATTCTGCCTTTTCTGACCTGCGCAATCAACATAAAACCATTGGCGCGTTTCAAGAGCCTTTCAAAGAATCAAAGAAAATCAGTGATGCAGCTGCTGCCGAAATGTTAACCGTGTTAGTGAAAAGGGCTGTAAGGATCTAATACGTGTTAGTGAAATGAAATAGCATGTGTATATTATAAATAACTATAACTAAGAAAGTTTTGTCAGGATAGAAGCAAGAAATAGTTATTCTGATACTTTTTACAATTTTTTTTCGTAAACTACTTAGTGACTAAAAACCGTAAAAATGAGTAACAAAGTACAATTTGATTTAGTAGATAGTGAATTCGAAGGAAATTACAAAAGTTGTTTTGCTCGTTCAGTGGCAGTTAATTCGCAATATAAACAAACCAAATGTCCGAATTTCAGTCAACCACAACAAGAAAATGAGAACACAAAAGATGGATTAATGAAACCGTGTGGAGTCAGCAGACCACTTGCCAGAGAATCTCAAGAAGTTGTCAGGATGAGGAAGGTCAGTTTCACCCCATTTATTTTAATTTTATCTGTATAACAGAATAGGGAAATACCATATGCGGGAGTCTGGAGGCTAGGTGCTCATTGAATTTCTGTGGGATCTTCTTCATTTGCGTTTTTTACTTGTTTAGGGATCTGAGTTCAAAAAATCTGTTGGGGCTCTTTTACAAACATAATATTTTCGGTAATTTAGACTTGGTGATTAAAAAAAAAATAGGCGGTGTTACCTAGGTGTTAATGGATATTAACTGGTTCTTATAGTTTCTGTTTTTATTAAGATTATTGACAGAGAGAGATTGTTGTATTTGGTAGAGACCGTTCCAACGACGATAATTTTCTTCTGAAGTGCGCAATTCCTTTCTGAAAATTAGAGAAAAGGTTCAGGTGGTAATTATGTTTAATTACTATTATATGTATTATTTCTATTACCTATTATGTTCGTTTGGATCCGTAAACGCTTATTTTTAATTATCTACTGGGACCGCGGGTCTCTCTGCCTGCCTCATATCCATGGATAAAGAAATAATTATTTATCCAAGTTAAAGCTTTACATAATGTGCCCTCGTACGTACCAAATTTTAAAATGTTTTATCTCGTAGGTACCTAGTTAATTTATGATAAAAAATTAACTAGGTACTAACTAAAATTAAAATTAATGTTATATTTGTATTTTTGTTTCTTAATATAATAATTTTCTTGTAACATAAAAACCTAAAACTAATAGAGTTATTATGTTATGTTATATTTCAATCATATTTTTCATTTTAGAGCAGGGCTTTATATAAGTATCCTTTTAATGATAAGAAGGCACGAATAAAAACAATGATTCTAAAGATATTTCCTCTTCAAACACCTAGGTAGGTCTGGACTTAGATAGATAGATATTATTTTTCAGAAAAATCAACACCTTGTCTTATATTTCTGTAGCGCAACAATTGCGAATCTATACCTGTAATATTATTGTGCACATTACCTCATGAATAGACCTTTGAAAGAACTAAACCGAGGATTAAACTGTTACAAAACAAAAACAAAATACAACTTTTTCTCTTTATATTCCCTTTTCTATATACATTTTTAAATTTTACAATACAACAGGTAACCTACATGCAAAAATTAATATAGAGCGGCAATCCAATAGATTTGTCGGATTGTTATCCTGGATACATTCTAGGAATTTAGGTCTATTTTAGTACCTACTTAACACCCTCCCTATACAATCTTTTACCCCATGCAGAAAAGAAGAGACTCCCATGTTCTCACAGGAAAGTAATGCATCTTTGACATCGCAGCATTCTGCATCTACCTATATCACCAGCATTCGCATTATTAAAACCTTGGAATATCGCCATAGCCAATTTAGATAAAGAAGATTATGTGATACTTACTTTCCTAGATATTCCTTCTATGTAGATAGTAGATATTCTTTAAAAAAATACATTTACTTACATTTTTAGATATTGCAAATTGTGCTTGTTTTCTGAAAAAATATTTTGTTAATATGCCACTTCGATGTTAATAATATGCATAGATATTTTGTTAAGGGTCCATTCACTCTAGACTTGACAGACATAAATTCCGGGTCGGGTTGAGAGGTTGGGTAGCCGATGGGTCAAGACTTACATATTTCCACTACCGAATTATTTAGATTTCGGAGGTGCACGTAAAGCTGAAGTAAAAAGGCACATGGAAATAAAGTTAGCCCTCATTGCAAGGGTACCGGATTTGTCTTATAATTGCAACTAAATTTCTTTTTAATGTTATAAATTATATATCACCGGAAAGATCAAAAGATAAACTAGATCCCTATAGTAGCAAATTTTTGTTTAATAAATGCATTTTAGAGAAAATAATTTTTGAAAATAGGCTATTTTAGTACAAGATTGTTTGCCTGGAATTTTAAAAATAAAAAGAATTACCAAAAAGTAGGTATTACTATAGGGATTTAGATTAAAGTCTTATCTTTCAATACTTTTTTACTAAAAGTCGCTATCTTTTATAGTTTTTTTATAATTAGACACGAGACGAACGCCAATTTAGGGCTAATTTCGACCTAGTGAATGGACTCTTAAGAGTCTGTAGGTCTGTAGTCTATCACTGTAGATTTGACAAGCATGAATACGGGGTCGGGTTGAGAGGTTGGGTAGCCGAAGGGCGGAGACTTACATATTTCCACTATCGAATTATTAAGATTTCGGAGGTGCACGTAAAGCCGAAGTAAAAAGGCACATGGACATAAAGTTAGCCCTTATTGCAACGGTACCGGATTTGTCTTATAATTGCAGCAAAATTTCTTTTTAATGTTATAAATTATATATCACCGGAAAGATCAAAAGATAAACTAGATCCCTATAGTAGCAATTTTTTGTTTAATTTATGTATTTTAGAGAAAATAATTTTTGAAAATATACGCTATTTTAGTACAAGCGATTGTTTGCCTGGAATTTTAAAAATAAAAATAATTACCAAACATTTACTACTATAGGGATTCAGATTAAAGTCTTATCTTTCAATACTTTTTTACTGAAAGTCGCTATCTTTTATAGTTTTTTTATAATTAGACACGAGACGAACGCCGATTTTGGGCTTATTTCGCACTAGTGAGTGGACCCTTAATATGCAATCTCAATGCAGAAAATCTCTCCGCGAAAAAATTAAACCCCATGTATTTAGATAAGGTTTGTTGACAGTGAACAGTGAGAACATAAAGTCGGTCGCCCCCTCCCTTAACTTTTGAATCGCTCCAGATATTGCATTGACATTTGCATATATGTAAACAATAGTAAAATGTTTTTGAATATATTAAATATCTGTAAAATTAAAGTTTTCACATTAAAATAACATCTCTAACTGTCAGAATGATAGCAATTTGAAAATAGTTGAATGAAATCATAGTTTGTTTCTTTTGGGATTACACCACCTGCGTAAAATAACAAAAAGCAAAAAACCAGAAGCATACAAATTAAATATTCAAAGTGTAGTAACAAGGCAAACTTCTAAAGTTTGTTTGAATGAAATGTTCTCAAAATAGGGAAATGAAGTATGCCTAAAAACACTCCGTTATAAATCTTGCCTAAAAACACCTTCAAAATAAGGTTTTAAACATGTTTTAAACGACCTCCCTTTCCATAAGAAAAACATATTCCAAATGCCGGCAATCTGTCATGTTGACAATTAAAGATGTCATTTTAATGTCAAAAAATAGACATTTTACTATTGTTTACGTCTACCAAATATCGATGCAATATTCGGAGCGATTCAAAAGTTAAGGAGAAGGGTGACTGTATGCCTGGAGGGTTTCAGTATGCCTAGGTATTATCTTATGTAATATATAGGTACCTACCTCACCTATGTATAAATTATCTTTTGGTGTGCACCAATATCCAATTTCAAATCTGTCATGTTTTACCTACATATTGTTTTTATAATAGGTACCTATGCAAAAAGAAGCCCAATGAGCCCAATAAAGAAAATATCAAATTCAGTATAGGTTTTTTCTAAGAAATTTAAACGATAAGTGAGAACACAATACCTTAACCTTGTTTTTTTAATACTATAATATAATATAATACATAATAATATATAATAATATATAAATGTGTACATTTTCGGACATGAAGACATTTTCGTTACATAAATTTTATGTTATTAAAAAAAATTATGACATTAAGGGCAGGTCTTTCCACTTCCTTTTAAGTTCCTGACAACTATTTGGCAGATTAGACTGTGAAAACTGACATACTGAAATGTCACATTCTAATCTGCCAAATAGTTATCAGGAACTTAAAAGGAGGTGGAAAGACCGGCCCTTAATGTTATAACCTGTGGATAAATCGGTTATTATTACCAAAGTTTACAGAAAATCTGCCTAAACTTTTATTATTACTGCTAGGTGTAGGTATACGGATGATGATACCTACCTACCTATATATCTACCTGTTTTAAATAGGTAGTAATATATATTATTGTCTTGAAACCGTGATTACGGAGAGGTTACAAATTGATTATAACACTGCAGTTAAGAAGTAAAGAATGCTAGTGCTAATCCTATTACCTTCTTATTAAAATGTAAGGGACCATTACGGTAAGGCTGTAATATATAATATGCCTTTTATTAAAAGTGCCAGGTGAAATTTAATCTATTCTTATTTATTAGGAAGATGTTTAAATTCTGTAAAAGGTATTAAGTACTTAGAATAAATTAAATATACCTTTGGAAACACTTTAAGGTGTAACTTTACAGGTGGAAAGTACATCTATTTAAACCATAGACATAATATGTCTATGATTTAAACAATGTTTTATGTTAGAAATTAGTAATTTTAGAAATATAATGTGCTTTAGCTTTATGCATTAAATCACATTATTGTTATTGTTGCAGCATTGATAATATTTGGCAAATATTAATATAGGTCTCATTTCATTACTAAATAAATTAATATTTTTTAGATTATATCGTAAAAGTTGGCTGTTAAAGTAGAATTTATTTCTTCAATAAAAAAACAGAAAAAATTCTCTCTTTTTTTCTCTTTTTAATATTTTTATTTTCTGAGGACTTTCAGCCAGATATATGGACAAATATCCTGTGTGTAGAAATAGGTTTGTATATCAATAAATTTGTCCATGTATCTGGCTAAAAGTCCTCTGAAAATAAAAACAATATATGTTTTTTATTGAAGAAATAAATAATATTTTTTTTATCTTTTAATCCGCTAAACAAATTGCGATTAAAAATTCTCGTTTGGAAAATTAATAATATGGCTACATGAGAGTTTTATTTTTGCGGTGGTTTTCAAAATTCTACCTCATAACAGTTTCCATTTGATTAGAACTTTAGGCAGCTAATGTATTGCATATAATAAATTAGTATAATTGTGTAATAAATAATAGCTTAATTAAAGAATGAGATAAATAGAACACTACTGTTTATGAAAATACCGGTAAATATGGCGTTGTTACCTTTCTAAAGGTTATTTGTAGTGCTTGAAACAATTCTGAATATCGTATTTTGAGATACCAACGGGTACAAAATGTAAAAGTTGTTTTTTCTTTTTCATGAAGGTAGAAAATCATCTAAGTTAAAATTCTGAAATGTTTGACAAATATTCATTATAGTTTGTTTGGGTTCGTTTAGAGTACTTATCTATGTTTTGCAAGGTTTACACCTATTAAATATTTTTCCTAACTTATTCACTAACTTATTCTTAGCTCATTATTTTAAAAATCATTTGATTCTCCAAAGTATACTGATATAAAAATTTATTCGTTACCAAGAAAATAAAGAACAAGATGGAATTGAATTTCCTATACGGCGTCGCCCGCACCCGCACGCTTCAGACGCAGGTTTTTAGGTGTCCCATACACTTCGTACATGTACGACGTGTTTGCGTGACAAGACGCGGCGTGCAGGCCTGTTCGTACGAAATCAGATGAGATCTGAATTCCGTCCGGCCTCGTACCGTACCATCAGGCAAATACGAGGTGTGTGGGCTCAACGTGTTGATAATAGACTGTTTTTTTCAATTTTGTTAGCGATAGTTGTTAAGTGACTTCCTGTTTATAAAAAACATAATACAGGGTGCACTTTATTCTTACGCATACCGATCCTATTTAGTTAAATATGTGGGATTTTCGAAATTTCAATAAAGATTTCCTATTGAAATTTATCGAACTGTCCAGAAATATTTTTCCTCGTTTATTCGAAGATAATTAATTATACCAATCTCCAAATCTCAATTCACTTAATAAATTCAAATGAAATAATTTACACCGCTTCAGTACCCGACCTTTTTTGAGTGAGTTTTTGTTTTACGGTCAAAACTGCCTTAACTGCTAAGAAACACTCACGGCAAAGTCTACATTCTAATATGTAGACTTTAATCACGGCTCATACTTCAAAACAAGATTAGATACAACGTGTAGTGTGTGGGGTCGTCCACCGTCGTTTTTGTGACCTGACACAGTACCTACGAGCCTGTCGTTTTTAAAATTGTGTCGCTTTTGTGGTTTTTGACCACAATGAAGATGATTGTTGATGATGATGTTTATACATGAATTGAAGGATTCTCTCTAATACAATTTGGTATAAGTCAAATTCTCGGGGAAACAGAGAAAGGTCATGTTATAAAAATTACTAGGTGCCAAGATTTTCCTAAACAATTAAAAAAATCTTTATTTGTAGGTACTTTTCTTCTTACTAAAAACAGTCCATTAAGTAGGTAATCTATATTACTGTGTTCGGATTAAAATATATAGGATGTTCTATTTAAGTACCTAATAGGTAAATACAAATTTGGTTTACCAACATCTTCTTTTGAAACAGATATTAAATGGTTTAGGTAAATGTTTATAAAATAATTGTATAGTAAATTACTATAAAAATAAAAAAATATACAAATTAATTAATAATTTAACTTAATTCGAAGTATTTATATGTTTTCCATTACTTATTCTATTGATATATGTACCTGTAAGTGGACCGAAATAAATAGAAAGTGGATTCCAAAAGGTGGATAGAGATAGTCTTTAAATTCAATTACGACTTAGGTATAGTTTTTTTAAGCTAAAATTTTTATTTTGAGATTTATTTGTTCATAAAATTCAAAAAGATTTACCTCTAAGATTTATCTATTCTCAATTTAGAATTAAATATTACAATCACAGAATGAAAACATGCTTTTTTCCAATACCTATACAAATATTAAATATAATCTAAAACTTAATATGTACACAAGTATAAAGATATATACAGTAATTTCACTCGGCAAAATCTCTTTGATGTTGGTGTCCTTAAGTTTTGTTTTTTTAACCCCCCAAAAAGACCACTGCGCATACTACCCAAGCACAATCATGCGCATTAGTGACCGTTTTTGGGAGACACGCACAGGCCCGGACTATTATTTTTTGGAGTAAAAAAGGTGGCCTAACAGAATTTCGTTTACAAATGAAACAATATTTTGTAGCCATGTTACGCACAATACAAAACACTTATCGAAATCACAAACACAAACGCCTAGACACACAAACGTATGCTGATTACCTGTAAAGCAAAAAGCAAATGTGCGCCTATAAAATAACATACGCCGGCCCATTCCTCCCCTTCTACATCTCTACCAACGCGCATACTACCCAAGAGCAGACATGTGCATTAAAAACTTTTGTACAAAAAATTTAAAGAGTGAAACTACTGTATATATCTTTATACTTGTGATATGTACATGGTATCTTCATTACTGTTATCCCACATTTATCTTCCATTGTCATAGGGGCCTAATCAAAATAAACAACTCATTAAAACATTGATTCACCGGAAACAACTCTTTCCTCGCTTGTAAAAAACATACAATACAATACTTGGAAACATTCTTCATCTCTTTTTGTCGCATATCAGACTCATGTGCGAAAGAGTGTTACGCATATTTTTACAAGTAGAACCTTTTCGGTTGGTAGTGACTAGTGACCATAGTTCCGGTTGGGGTGGCATGGCTACGTTCTGTCGGTTCACCAAGTTCACGCTAGTGCTTTAGGAGTACTATCGAGTTCGAAAGTACTGTTAGTTGAAAATTCGGGAATCTTTGACTAATTACCCATTTTTATAAAACCAATGAAAATAGCGTTTCTATGAAAGATTTTCCAAAAAGTTTCCAAATTGTTTACCTCTAAATCCTGTTAAATCTGTATAAGGACTGTGAATCTGTAACTAACTTTCTTTATCTTTCAGAATTATGCAAACACAAATAATATAAAACGTCAATGCAACCATTCCAACATTCAATTATCTTCCCTGGGAAGTTTTGTAGTATATATCAATTTTCTAGAACACTGAATAATGTATCTACATATTTATTTCTAGAACGATTTAGTCATGAGCGTCCAGATGGGATTACAAATAAGAAATACGGTAATATAACAGGAACATAAGTAATTTTACAAACAAAACTAACAATATAATAATAGCGTAGGTAATCTTTCTTAACAGTATTAAGTTACCTAAATGTAGGGTTTTAACCGCTTTTTGGTTGAAAATACTGATAAATAACAGTTCTACGTTTTTGGTTTTTGGGGAACTGATTATTTGTCCGATATGGAAAACTTTTAAAAGACTCTTCGAGGCGATTTTAGAGTTTAAAGGTACTGGAAGTATAAGTATAGGAAAATGAGAGTAAATATATATTTTTGGGGATTGTACGTGAAAATATTTTGAAGGGTGACTTAATTTCAGTCCATCCACATATGTTAAAATCGAATATCGTGCAAATAATCATGGCCATACTTATAAAGAATTGAAAAATTGTAAAGGTGTCATTTATTTCAAACAAATACATATACCATCAATCTAGTCGCGTAAAAAGTAAGAAAATATGGCTCTATATAAAGCTCCTGATTTGTTATCCTGGATTATAAGACTAAAAATATAGAAAATGTTATATTTCGATAATTTAAATTGGAAACTGATGATAGTTCATTAGATAGGTATTACTAGCAACGAAATATTCTATAACATTTATAAAATAATTTGAGTTATTCTCTAAAATAACCATTAAAAAAGCCTCTATGTGTATTTTTTATCTTTACTTATCACTACCCTTTCATTTATTTTCCGAATTACAAAATTTACTATGTATGAATTATGTTGAAATTCATTTCCAGAAGATGTATTAGACCGTGACCTGTTGCCAAAAGGCAGCCATTGCTTTATTTGTATCTCGATTTGTATAAAGTGACGCTATTTACGTCTACGTTGATACATTCAAAAGAGGTTACCCGATCACGAATGTGTAACCAAAATATTCATACACTTGCTGCATATATTATGATTAGTAGTAAAATCGTTGCGTGCTTCTTTATGGTAATTCCGGGTAATTCTTATTCTAAATTATCATTTGACTTTGTCATACTAATTGTCCTGGGTTCCATAATTGCAGGTGTAATGGATTTTTTGGAGCTACTACTGCGGAATTAAAACATAATTAGAATTAATCAATTAAATGTACGTTTGTACATAAACATGCAATTAAAATTGGAAATATACAACTTGTTCAGTTCTACACAGAGAGAACCGTTTGTTTGTTACTAATGAATTACGTTTACCTTGAGGTTTACATAGAAATAATCGTTGTAATAATAAATAATACACGCAGGGTAAAGTTTCATATATTATAATAGATTTATTTTTCACAAAATTAGTATCTATATTTCTGTTCGCATATTTTTAGTTGTATTCTACTAGTAATAAAAATTGTATACGTAACTGATGAAGTGGTTCACGGAAAATTTGTGTCAAATTTGATGTTGCATATCTTTTGACGTATATAAGTCGCAGATACATGATTCTTCCTTTATTATTTAGGTTCATGCCTCAATAATTTGAGACTAATATCAAAATTCTTGTAGCTGTTATTTTTAGAGATACAAACTAAAACACCTCGTCATGTTTTCTGAAAAAACTTAAAGCTTTTAATAATCATCGTGAATCATTCCGCTAACACAAGTTTTGAAATTGTTGCATTTTAAGTGACTATACTTGTGATTCAAGAAGATGTTAATATTTTCAATATTTACAAAATAGGCTTTGATGTTTTGACAGTACAACAGTAGAAGCGTCTTTTCTGTTCATAATTAGTGTATCTGGTGAGGAATGTTATTTCAAAAATACTAAATGCACTAATTATGAACAGAAAAGACGCATCAAAGCCTACTTTGTAAATATTAAAAATATTAATATTCACATCTAACATCTTATTAAATCATAGGTTGTCACTTAAAGTGCTATAAATTCAAAACCAATTATATTAGCGGGATGATTCAGGATGATTATTTAAGGCAACAAATGAGTCTACAAATTGACCATATAACTATTTTTTAAAATCAGTTAGAGATTTTGCCCTCTCGCCTTTAAGTTTTTGCAAAAACAACGTGTTTCAGTTTGTATCTCTAAAAATAACTGTGCTACAAGAATTTTGACATTAGTCTCGAATTGTTGAGGTATGCACCTAAATAACACGAGAAGAATCATATATCTGCGACTTATATATGTATAAGTACGTCAAGATATGCGGCATAAAATTTGACACACATTTTCCGTGATCCACTTTTTTTTGATTAGAAAGGACTATAGAATTTTTTTTCATACTTAACTCTACAAATGTCAAAAGCACGTAGTATGTGGCCAAAAGTGCAAACATTTATTTATTTATAGGGCCGGAATATCTATCTCTTGATAATTGCTATCTAATTGATATCTACTTCTTGATAGTTTTAGCTGACTATAGAAGATTAGTATACATAGGCATTATCAATAAAATGTCTTAAAAAAGTCGCATTTTAACTGGTAATTAGTTAACAGCAACATTAACAGGCTATGAATATGTCTATCATTAAGACAAGTTAGAACTTTTGATAATTTCAAGGTAAGCAAAGACATGAAAACTAATTTTATACGACTCTCCAATCTGAAAACTTTTTATCACTGAAAATTTATAATCAGTTTATTTTATTTTCGGCATTATTATCTCAGGAAGCCATATATATTACTTTCATAGTAGTTTGTTACACTCTCTTGTTGCTTTACTTAATTTTAAATTATTAACAAATATTGTAATGATTGTAGCATTCAATAGTATCAAAAATTTTTAGTAAATCCGTTTGCATGCATGTATATTCAGCTATAAAAAAATGCTGGTATTTCTATCTACACGAGTTTACTGAATTTTTTTAATATTCCATATCAGCTGTCAACGCACGAACTATATTTTATTACATTACAAATTTATGAATCATGGCAATACCTAACCAGGTTTTTAGACATAAAAAAATAGCTACGAACTTATAAATTATGACGAAACAGAGTGATTTACTAAAGTTCATGAAATACGCTGATGGCCAATCCAATCGCACTAGTACCATTTCAGATAATAGGTACCATTTGTTATATAGGTATATATACAGTGTGTCCAAGATAAAGATGGGATAGCATTGGGATCTTGGAAACGGTAAGAGATACAAAGTTGGTTAAATTATGAAAAAGTTGAGCAGTTTGAATACCTTTTACATGGACTTGGCAAAAATAAATTATCTTTTTTTGATTTCGAACTATTTGGAAAAACATTTTTCTTTGCTATATTTGTTTTTATTTATTTCTGGCGTTATTTTAACAGCTATCAAAAAATAAAAAATAATTTTCCATTGTCACTTTTTGAGCTTAACAAGATGGCATTCATCAAGTTTTTGTCCGACGTTTCGATTCCGAGAAACCATCATCAACTTCTTTTTTTTAAATACGGCCCTGTATTTTTAAATAGAAATTTTGATACCATTTTTTATTCTCAATTCAATGATGTATCACAAGTAATAGTTTAATTACGTTTTTAGCTTGTTGTTGCCACCATTAAAAATTAACGAGGAAAAGCCTCCTGCATGAGTTTAGCTCTTACCGTTTCCAAGATCCCAATATCCCATCTTTATCTTGGACACACTGTATATAAGATTTTAACGTCGACCAATTTTCGTACCTAAGGCCAATCTTCGACATCAACGAGCAATGACACGAGTAACCCCTAATCTGTAAATTTTGCCCAACCCCCATTTTTTGTAGTAGTGGAGGGATATTTTACTTGCCTATCATCTCACAGAAAAGGGACCTTCGGCTTTACATCCTATCTGAGAGTTGGTGTACGTCTTCTATAAAAACCAAGTTTATTTAGATTCTGTGAATTCACCGATTGACAGGCTACTAAAAGGTGTGGGCAGGCATCGCAGGTATTCCCTCTGTCACCCATACAAGAATTAACCACAAGACCGTTGCATAGTCTTCATATCAATGATATATAGCCGCTACCACGGCTTACTCTCTAATTATATAGAATCCATAAATAGGTCGTCGTTTTTTACAATTTTAATATCGTCAAGCGGAAATAAGGGACATGTGATGTTTTATGACATAGAAGGGTTCAGAGTCAGTAATTTTTAACAAATACTTTCATGGAATACAAACAAATGATTGGGAGTTGACGTTGATGAAAGTTATGAGGGTATTTTTATATTTAAGGTAAACCATACCTAAGGTTAATATCAATAACTTATTTTTATTGCATAATTTATTAATATTTACTTCGTTTGATCGTTTGAAAACATCAAACGTCTATAATGACAACTTAAAAATATCTGCACTGTAAGTATTCAAAATATTAATATAATACATTTTTTTCGAAATAGGCACTAAAGAACGTCGAAATCGGCAGTAAAGAACGAGAAATAATCAGTAAAGTAATCTATTGTTTTACGATTTTTTCAAGTAGGTAGAGTGACAGATTAACAAACATCAAATTAATACAACACTGTGCAGTATTTGTGGAATAATTTTTTATCTTTAAAATGTAAGTTAATGCAGTTTTCTCGATTTCGAAAAAAACATAATGTGTATCAGAAATGTGCAATCGATTTATGTGCAAATAAAATCCACATTCGTGATAAAAAGTTCAACTTTAGTGCCTTGGTATACAAATAAATATTTTTAGATATTATGGTTCTTCCGTAAAAGAAAAACTATTAGTTGCATATATCCATGTAATATAGCTATGATGCATTACCTGTAGCAATATTACCTGTACCAAAAAAGTTTCATACTAGTTGAATATAAATAAAAGTTGGGCAGCAAACAAATAAAGAAGCAGTAGTTACCTTTCCCTAACATTAGCCTGTTATTTTGAGATATTAAACATAAAAAAAATTTCAATTTTAGGGTATTTTAGAAAATGAGGGCATTTCTCAACTTTAATTTTGAGTTTTATACTATTTTATACTGTTTTATATATTCTTCAGATACATGCTATATGAATGTATATATTGTGTTATATACTACCTATACTCATTATTCTGTAATGTAGTAAACCCTTAACACAGCGAACTTTTTTTTTTCTAATGGAGATAACCTGCCTTATTAAAAGTTATATAAAACACCCTTCCTACTTACATTTGTGAAAGTAATTGATATATATTACTGAAAAGCGTAAAGAATTCTTATTTTGGTATATTATATAGCCTAACCTGTCTAGGATACTCTTTTAAAGAAATATATTCGATAAATTTCCACAGTAAAGCCAAAAAAGGCGGTTATTTTCACTTTATACTCAGAACATTTAAAAATCAAATAATCGTATCGAAAATGTTTAAGTACTATTTTATTGGTTGTTCCCTTTTTACTTTTTCCCTATTAATCGAATTTGTACCAATTCCGAAATTCCCATATAGTGCCTGCTATATATCTTGGATACGCTATATATAGGCTAATATAGGTAATCTTGGAGTTATCTAAAAATTAATAACACGATAAAAGAACTAATAAGTATAAAACACTTCTTTAATATATTGTGTAGTTATGTTATGTAGTTACTTGAATCTACAGAAATATTTTCTGATGGTACCTATATTTTGACAGGCGCATTCGCCAAAATTGGTGAACTGTAAATTTTAATTTAAAATTTTTATTTTTATTTTTATTTTATTTTTTATTTTATTTTTATTCATACACTACCCAACAGATACATATCCATTTACAGGGTAGGACTTACAAAACACATAGAAAATACAAATACAAAATACAATATATGCGACAAATATACAATAATAAATACAACAAATTTATAAATACAAAATATATGCAACAAAGAACAACTGAGAAGGTCACAAAAAAGAGAGAAAACAATAAAAAGGACAAACAACAACTAAGTAAGTTACAAGAAACAAAACATTAAGAACATGTTAATGAGATAAAATCTAACAAAATGAGGGTTAATTTACATTAAACCGGAAATCGATTTTCATTCAAAACAAGGGAAAAATTCAGCCTCTTTATTGATGCCATACTGCAGTTAAATATGTCAATACTGTTACTAGTCATATTGCAATTTTTGCACATTCTTAATAGAGGAGAATGTTTTTGAAGATTAGTCCTGGCAAAAGGCAGAGAAAACAGTCATCTATAACAAATGTCATCTATAACTAGTTCTATCTAGCAAATTTGCGCAGTTACAGGTTAGGTTATAGGTTAGATTCAAAAGTGAGTAGACTGAAAACGAGACCCTGCACCGCGATCATATTGTCTATTGTGGCTTACGCCTAATTATATTTCAATCAACAGGTCCAACCTGTTAATCAAGCTGATTACCTTATTGGATGAGGACTCATTCAGATTCTTTGGCAGAAGCTGCCCTTTGGCAAATATTGAGTACCTGATTCTTTCCACAGCGGGGCAGGTACTTACATAAAAATGTGTTCTGTCTTTTCATCATCTTCTAACCACAAGCACTTAACACTCAACATTTTTTAGTTCTTTTTTTCAAAGGGTTTATTATGAATACTTTCGAGTGAACTAATCTTGAGTTTAAGCCAACGCTGGAAGATTTTTGCCTCAGCCAGGGTTAAGAGAATTGCTTTGGCACTACCCGACTAATTCAAAGTAGTACCGACCCTCTCTAGAGAGTCGGCTGCATGCTTCATTTCCTTACCAGAAGGTAATGGAGGCCCATAACTCTATTTTCCTGCCCTAACTAAGCGAGCGCCTTGTGACAGCTATACATACCATTTTTAAGTTCTAACGGTAAGGACCAAAAGCTATAAGAGTTACTTGGATATCTGAGACGATTTATATAGATCTGCTTGTAATGACAAAGCATTTATTTCATTCAAAATGCTTTTACTCGCGCACTTATTTCAGGTTAATCGATCCCTTTTTATATATTCACTTAGGTATATTTTTCTTGATATTTTCTAGCATTTGTTTTAGATTGTTGCTTTTATGCATATATGACGAGTGGAATAGAAAAGTACTGACATCCTAGGTATATATTTTTACATATTTATGGATAAAGCACTCGTTCTGTGTGTAGGAATTTATAGAATGTGTAATACTCTAAGCAAAAATAATAAGTACTAGTGTTAGGGATTTCAAGCATTCAAGATGATGATTACAGGTGTAATATTAATAAGGGAGCGCCCCAAATAACCACTGTATCAGCTTTTTAGTTAACTGCAAAAGGGAAAATTGAATGAATTATATCAAAATTATATTTCAATGGTAGAAGAATAGCTTATTAGGTAATTATTTCATATGCGTAGTCCACAAATGATAAAAGTAGAATGATCAAAGGGCAGCTGTGGATTTCATAATAACTGTAGTGAATAATATTTATTACCTGTATTTAGACAAATAAAATTTTCAAAAACTTACATACAGTGAGGACATAAAGTCTGTCCCCCCCTCCCCCCTCTAATTTTTGAATGGCTGGGTATATTGTGATGAAATTTGGAACGATAATATATGACTAAATTCTGCATTTTTTGACACATCAATGACAGCTCTAAATGTCAAAGTAACAGCTAGGCGCGCAATAGGAATATTTTTTTAAATGGAAATAGGGGTCGAGTAATAACTCATTTTGAAGCTGTTATATTCAATATGAGCTTCATTTGAAGCTCATATTTTTATTCTCAAAACATTCCCCAATTTTGAGAACATTTGGTTCAGTAATTTCCAAATAAAAACCAGTATAATCGATTTCTACATTATCATTTTCAAATTTTGAAACTACCTTTCGTAAATATTTTCTGCATATTTGGCGTTCCGGATAGCGTTCATTGAACATACGAACGGCAGCATGATAATTTCGGTTAGCTTTGCCAAAAATAATAACCACCTCAAATTTATCTTGTAAGGAGCGAGCCATTCTAGACAATTTAGAGCAAAAATTGACTGTCAAACATGACAGCAACAATGAACAATAACTAATAGGTAACAAGATTATGTTACAAACTGGTATTACTGTTTTTTTTTTTTTAGAAATTACTGAACCAAATTTTCTCAAAATTGAGGAATGTTTTGAGTATAAAAATAGCTTCAAAATGAGTTATTACTCGACCCCCATTTCCATTTAAAAAATATTTCTATTGCTCGCCTAGCTGTCACTTTGACATTCAGAGCTGTAATTGATGTGTCAAAAAATGCAGAATTTAGTCATATATTATCGTTCCAAATTTCATCACAATATACCCAGCGGTTCAAAAATTAGAGAGATTTTATGTCCTCATCGTATATTTTTCAATAAACGCATCTCCATTTTTGATGCAGACGGACGCTATTTTAGATGGGTTTTCCGTATTTATATTGATAATGTATTTTAGAACAGATGTTCAGCCACTATACATGTATACTCCTCAGTCTGTTCAGATTCTAAAAGAAATCGTCGTATAGAAATGCACAATTATAATTTATGCAACAAGAGAGAATTACCTTAAAAGTAAGCCTGAACGTTGTTCGTGAGAAAATCTACATTCATGCAAGGAGAACGGTGAACCCTGTGAATGGGAGTGCATTTTAGCTGGAACATTGTTTTGCAAATAAAAATGCAGCTTTAAGAAAGATTGCAATCGTTATCCAGTTCAGCAATTTTGTTTAATGTTCCAGCCGGGTAATAAATGCTTAATTGTATTTTAATGGATCAGATTTAGAGTATCTGCAGTTGAAAATTGTTATGAAGGAGCAAAAATTGTTGTAATTGTAAACAAATATTATTAATAGTAGCAAAATACTATCCTAATGTCTGTAACTTATTTATGGTGGGGCTGTATGATTCATTGTATTTTCTTTTGGGATTACACCATCTGTAAAATAATAAAGAACAGGAAACAGTATTCAAAATGAAGATTGAAAGCGTAGTATCAAGGCAAACTTCTAAAATTGGCCTCAAAAAACCACTGTGTATAATATGCAATAAAAATAGATATATGAATTTCAGTGATTTTTTACTTTCAAGTCATCAACTTTAGTAAAAGCTTAGTTTCATAATACAGTGCTTTCGAAAAGTAACGAATAAATTCATATTTTAGAAATTGAGAAGTTTTCGAAAAAATCCCCTGACACGTCGATTTTGTTTTTAAAAAAGGCACTTTTTGACATACGACCCATATTTGTGACGTCATCGTTTTTCGAGATATGACGTCATCGACAATTTTTTTAAATAGCAACCCCCAATTTTGACCACGCCATTTGAAAGAGCGTATCATTCTACATACGCATCATGGAAAATTATGGTGTTACATAACAAAAACTTCAAGAAAATAATGTTTGAAGATCTTAAAATTTAATTTTCACAATACTGACAATGATAATGATTATGTAAAAAATCGACTAAATTAAATGTTCAAATTGTGCACCGTTGGCTGCCTGACAGTAGCCAAGATGATTAATAAATTCTTTTTGGACATTATCTATAACTTCAGGAGGTATACGATGTATCTCGTGACGAATTCTTGCTTTTAAATCTTCTAAATTAACCGGTCTAGTAACGTATACTTTGCTTTTTAAGTATCCCCACAAGAAATAATCTAGGGGTGTCAAATCAGGCGATCTGGCTGGCCACTCAATCGGCCCCCTTCTCCCTATCCAACGATTCGTGAACAGCTCATCTAAATAAACACGGACAGGTGCTGCATAATGGGGAGGTGCACCATCTTGTTGAAAGAACATGTCATTTCTTGGAAGATCACGTCCGATCTTACGTAAAAGTAAAAAAGTACGATTTCAAGTTTTTATCTGACAGCAATAAAAAACATTCTCGGTCGCTAAGGCTACTGTCAGGCAACCATGATTTTTCATGATGCGTATGTAGAATGATACGCTCTTTTAAATGGCGTGGTCAAAATTGGGGGTTGCTATTTAAAAAAATTGTCGATGACGTCACAAATATGGGTCGTATGTGAAAAAGTGCCTTTTTTAAAAACAAAATCGACGTGTCAGGGGATTTTTTCGAAAACTTCTCAATTTCTAAAATAATGAATTTATTCGTTACTTTTCGAAAGCACTGTATTCAGTAACCTCGCAGTTTTATACCGTGATACAGGAAGGCACTGTTTGAGTTATCAAATCCTATCGAAATCCAGTTTATTGATTGATTGATTGTTACAAGCGGCTGTAATAAACATGATATTAATTGCTTCATGCAGCGTGCAGTCTTGAGTAGAAAGTGAGCCTCTGGTGTAAGAATAATGATAGTTTACAGTTCACTCATAAAGTACACAATAAAACAATGGTACCTAGTTTTTTGATGAAACATTGAAAGTTTGCCTTATCTTTAAAATAATCCGTAACATTAGGTATAGCCGTTGTTTTAGGTTTCATTTATTTATACTGAACTGTGTTGCTTATTTTGTGCTCCTGCACCAAAATTAGCTTAAACTGAGCTCATACAGAAACCATTTTTGTACCTATTTATATGAATGTATTTTTACGTCCGGCTGTACGATGTGAATTTTTCCCAACTTGTCGTAAGGCGTGTAACAAATCACTTTCAGTGATAACTATACTGAATTTCAAGAAATAATTCGTAGAAATAAATGGTGTTGCTTATATAGGCTAAGATATTAACTTACATTGATATTTCGTCCTTATCTTGCCGAAATTCGTTTTGCGATGTAATTTAATTAAACACAATTGAAGGTATAAAACTATTGCAATTTAAAATTAAAAATAGTAATAACTATCAAATTGCACAGAATTAAACATATGAGTAAATAAAATCTAGTCTTCGTTCGTATAGAATAATATTTCGTTATTTTTTGTTAAATTACATTTGATTGTGATGCATGTAATACCTACCATCTCCGAATTTTTACATATATAATTATGATAGACCTACACACACATATTTTAAATAAAAAATAAATTATTTGAAAGACATTATTTTCTTTGTACGTATAATAAACTTTTATTTCATTTTTAATTTACTAATTATAAATCAAATGTTTGGCAATCTTACTAAACCATTATTAAGAGAAGGAATAAATAATCCCAACATTGCATTAAGAAAACTGACCTGATCCGTATAACCCTGTCATTATTATTGTAAACATTAGATTTGGTAATAATAACTAACATTTTATTACCTATTATAAACTCTGTCTTATGTAACATAAGTTTAGGAAGTACTATATACAGCGAAATATCTTAGTAGTTTGGTGAAAAGCTTTCAACCAATAAGATATAAAAAATGAATAATTTTAGAGCTCTAGATATCCTGAATGTTGTTGACCAAAGTAATGTGGTTTAGTATCAGTTCTTCCATCATTTTGTAGTTATTATATACATATAAATCAAGAAGCCATAGTTTTGGTTCCCTTGATTATGTAGCTATATAATGCAAGTACATGTCGGTATAAGTTGTAGATATAAGAGTAGACCACTCATATTCTCCACATACCTCATAATAATGTATAAGTTTTTAAGTAGGTAAATAAGAAGCTACGTTAAATATCGTATAGTATTAACAGGCCAACATTTTACAATCCTTCATTTCATTTTTCCCATTTCAAGATTATTGTTGGTTTATATAAACTGGTTGATTAGATATTGTATGATGTATTAACTCTATAACTAAACAGATTTGGTAACTTATCAAATATTATATCATGCAGGTGAACTAATTTCGACAAAACAAAATAGTGATAAAGTCATAATTACCAAATAAAAAATTGGAATTTCATAATACTTTGGTTATAATAGCGCAACAATATCAGAATAGTGAAATTAGTAAAGAAAATAGTAAACAAACCATGCTAATTCAGATATATATATTTATTTCCCTATATTGAATGAAATTTAGCTAATAAGTACTAAGTTTAATTACAGAACATTTATCTCAGTGCATGTTTATTATCACAATGACTTAATAATTTAGGATGCTTAAAACAGTTTTTGTTAATTGGTAAGTCAACTTATATAATTATTAGATATAATTATGAATTTATTATACATCTATATGATCATAAAATGGTTACCATAAAAGCAATGTGCTGGAGAAAGACTGTAGTGTTTGTAGCTTATAGCTTATAGCTTATAAAGAATATATCGAATCGCGATATATTCTTTATAACTCATTATGTTTATGAAACACTCTTTTATCTCCCTGACTATTAGAGCTAGATCTATCAAACTATGTCAATGTATTCGTGAGAGGACATTCTATTCAAATCTGTAAAAATACACAGGGTGTTATATTTTAAAAATTCAAGTTGTGGTAAACCTCTCTTTTTTGGGGCACCCTCTATCAATGTCAGTAATATAAAAATGTGTCCTTCAAATAAAAATCGATCGAGACAGATAATCAAGGATGAAACTTTTCGTTGACTCACCCTGTATAAATAATAATAGTCATTGCACAGATTGGTCAAATCAGTTAAAACAATAATCCATCCATTATCTTTCCATCCACACCCCGAGATTTAAAATGTGCATGTCAATTTTGTGAATAAAATATGAACTGAATGTGCTGTGCACGAATTTTCAGAGCATTATCTGCATGTAACATTACCTGTTAGTTCCTGAATGGCGTCATCCTGATACACACAATTACCTACATTGCAAAGGGGTAACATTCAACCGTTAACTTCTACACGTTTGTTTGATAAGCAGATTTTAAAACTGTAAATTTAATGTTTTAAATTTCGCGCAAAATTTATTTACGAGTCATTTTAGTTACCCAAATCATACAATTACAAAAAATGATCAAAAAGTAAGAATTCTATATTCATTACTTTAGTTGAAAATCTCATACTTGCTCGGATATCTATTAGCTATTAGTTTTTCAAATCCAAAGTACTGAAAGCTTTAATGGAATTTCAACATGCTTCGCTCATTTCCTCCGGGATGAGGAAATATATTCATGCACACAATAAGCGTGCCAAATTACCATAAAATCGTAAAATTACTAAGTATGGGTACACGCACACACGGTAATTGTAAATGTATCTACCGCATACGCAGCAGTAGTCTCGTTTTTTATTAGAGAACTTTATAAATTTATCATTTTTCGTAATAACTGTAGGTGTGACTGTTTATAATTTCTATCACTTTTGATATTAGTCCAATCATATTAGGGAAAAATAACCTTTTATATCGAAATAATTCCTCTGAATGGGAAACTCTGAATATACATAGTAGGTACTGTAGTGCTATGGTCGCCATCTTGAAAAATGGCGGCTATTTTTTCAGTTTCTGAGTCCTATATCTTATTAATGGATGGGAATATCGAAAATATGATTTAGATAAAAGCAATGATTCATCAGAATTTTTCATGAGAATAATTTTTCTCATATCTGCAACGGTTATCAAGTTGTATGGCAAACAAGTATAATAAAAAATATTTTGATATGAATTTCGATTTATTGAAGGAATATGTATATCAAGACACTTTCTTTAGTTAGTTTGCATCCTATAGATATAGTATCTATTTTTTAATGAATGAAAAATTTAATATCGGTTGTCTTTTTCCAAAATGACGGCAATAGCACCGGAAACTAGCGTACATTTGAAGAGTCTCCCATTCAAGATGCTTAAATTGCTTTGCTTTAAAAAACAACTTCAACTTCAACGTTGTTTATACAAAACTATGTATTTTCTCTCCATTATTTCCAGTAAAACCCTAATATGGCTGGACTATATTTAAGATATACTTATTTCACTTTTATAGGCATGTATACGCATTTTCGATCGACAATAGGCTTGTTCCAGTAGTGGGACCAATTATTCTGTACTTTTCTAGGACTTTTAACAGTTATGAATTGTACCAACATTATGAACTTTGTATACATATATACACGGTGTTCCACGGTGACGGCTTATGAAAAGAATCTGGAGAACATAAAGCTATTAATTTAAAATTTTAGGTGAAGTCAAAGTGGGCCATGTTCTACTTGATGAAAATATTTTGAGGTTTCTACCACTTCTGGTTATACCGGAAGTCGTCATTAACTTTATTTTAAATACCTTATATATTATTGCATTTTTTAGTTCCCCATCCAATTTTGGACCATATTCATTAAAAATAGTATATCTATAGTTTATATATGCTGAGTATACATTAAAACCTCGATGCTATACCTCTTCATTTACCACTTGCTTATTTTAAATGGAGCATCCTGTATGTTTTTGCAGTTTTGCATTCTACGTTCAATTTTAAGTCAACTTTGTGTAAAGTTGTCTATACCTAAATTCAGTTATTTTCGAGATATCTCCAGTTTTAAGAAAAAAGTGACTGGTACAGCACCATATTAAAAATGTTGAATCTGGAACAGAAGACCTTTAATTACAATATTTGCAACAGTAATGGTTTAGCCATCGCTACATCTGAAAATGATTGCATAATGTTTGAGGAACATACAGTGCCTTCAAATTTAAAAGCTAATTTATCAATTTAAGAAGTTACAAAACTTGATTTTTTCAAACACATTACTTTTTCTTTATCGTCTTTTACTGAACGTGGTTCTTCATATGAGAATTTTCTTTAGGGTTAGACCAAACCAACGTTTCATAAACTATCCTCTGTCCTTTGAGTGACTTTTTGCCAGAGGGTTTATTTTCAAAATTTTGTATATCTTCAGAAATGAAAGTCAAATATAAAATAATGTAAATAATATGGGGGAAGAGCGGGCAAAACGGATATACGAGGCATAACGGATCATTACAAAATATTTTTAGAGGATAATTTGTCACTATTGCCAACATTGTCAGGGTAACTAGCGCCATTCATCGACATAAATTCATGTTGCTTCGAGTGCCATCATCAATTCAAGGTAAACATAATAAATATTTTGTATTTTAACTAATCCAAAATACTAAAATAGGCTATAGGTGAAGCAGTTGTAGTAGGTTTTCTAATTGCATGATATGATTAATAGATACACGCCTGGTTTCATTGGGATTTCAGCTATAATTTAGACACTAAAACAGTTAGGTTATGTAAACTTAAAGTAAACCGCGAATTTTAAATGTAAATAAGTTGCATCCCGGGCAAAACGGATCGGGCAAAAGGAATCAAGATCCTTTTTGCCCGAATTATATGATCCGTTTTGCCCGATAGAATATTATTTGTTTTTAGAACTGTGTTTCTTTAACAGATGGTGTTCAATTATAAGAGAACGACACAAACGGGTCTTGGATGGGACAAAGGAAAAATGTCATCTGCTTTAAGAGCAATAGAAAACAAAGAAATTAGCTTACGCCAAGCTAGTAGAACTTTTAACATACCATTTACGACCTTACAACGTCACACTAAATCTGTAAAACAAAACAAAAATTGGGCAGGTTTAGACAAGTATTTTCAGTCCGCAATCGATAAATGGCAAAAGACTCATCCAGGGTTGCATGTTACATTTTATGATATAGGTTCAATATTTTGCGAAGCATATTTAAAATCAACTACACCAAACAATGCCATTAAGGGCTTCGAGAAAACAGGCATTTCTAGCTGCAACATTGATGTGTTTGATGAAACTGACTTTTTACCCTCCATGGTGACCGATAATTCCATTAATGAAGATGTGACCAGTATAAAAAACATTGATATAAATTCACCAGGAACTTCTTCTGATTATTCCAAAAATCGACCAGAGCAAAGAACACCTTCTCCCGTACCCACTGAAAATATTTGTTTGTCTCAAGGACATAATCCAAAACCTGATAGTCATCAAGAAATGGTCTCACATCTTACCGAAATGCGATCGCCGTTCTTCGCAATGCAAAAGGAAAAGTCAGAAATCAGGGAAATTGTAACATCAACTCCTGTGAAGGAAGAAATTAAAACTTCCACTAAAAATAAAGTTAATTTGAAGGCACAAAACACAGTCAAAGAGCCTGGTAGAGGGTATCTCTACAAGCCAGACCTTTGGCTACCAGAGGGTAGCCAAAGAGAGGGTATCTAGACTTTAAATATTGGTAGAGTAAAACGAAAAGTTGACAATGACCCCTTAAGATGCCTAGACCACCATCCCCTGCAAAAACTTGTCCTGATGAGGAGTCGGTAGAGTGTGTTTTATGTGGCGATATTTTTGGTAACTCCCAACCTGGCGAGAATTGGGTTCAGTGCAATTTCTGCAGCCGATGGGCACATGTTCGGACTATAAAACGGGAATTTATATTTGCGACTGTTGCAAAACTGACGTACTAAGAGAAAATAAATATATAGATTTGTATTTTAAAAATATGTTTTAATACCCGCTTACCTTATGTTATTCTAAATACTGTTGATTTACATTAGAATAGGTAGGCACATTTTAGCACAAGCTGTTTTTTATTTTTTAATATGATACTTTTATACGCTGTTTACAATAAAAGAATATTATAAAACTTTTTTTTCGTTTATTATTTCTATTTGCCCCTTCATAAGTATATTATGATTCTTTTTGCCCAACTTGGTGATCCGTTTTACCCATATGGGTCGGGCAAAAAGAATCGAAGGCATTCTTCCATTTTCATTGAAATAACTTTTTTTTTATTGAGAAATTATTCAAAAAGTATTTTTAATACTATACTTAGATTGTTGATAGATATCACAGTCTTTGTTATTTATAGAAATTCTAAAAATTGGCTTCAGCAAGCAACCTCAAACTAAAGTGATCCTGGCTGCCCGCCTTTCCCCTGCCTTCTATTCCAGTTTTACGGATTTACCCTCAGAAACGATGTATATAAAGGAGGTTACACTTCTATATCATCATTCCAGAACAGCTCATAACGTTTTGTTTTTTAACCTTTTCCTGCTCACATGTTAGATGGTTAACACAGCAGTATTTCATTTGTCATTTTCGAATAATTGCCTCGACATGTCTCTAGATTAATCTAGCGAACAGCAGATAGCTGTGGCCTCTTTGTTGCGTGAATATAAATCTACCAGATTCTTCTCGGAGATAGCGAAATGTTAAATAATTTCTAAGAAAGCTCCTTAATAGTAACAAATTCCACACAAAAGATTTCACAATAAAAATAGTAGAATGGCTTTACTTTTATTAGCAACTCCATTAAATCTATGCCATTATTACCCTGTTTATTAACAAATATTAAAATTACAACCAAGTAATTAAGAAACAATAGCCTTCTGGTATCCACTTTCCGTGATTTTCCCAAATTAAACAAACCGACGAAATTGGATGTCGTGGGAAGTGAAAGTGAGTAACTTTATAAGCAATTGTTCAAGCTGGCTGACATGTCGAAAAAGTCTTAAATAAAACGTACGCACACCATATAATTGTTAATATTTACACGTCGGGTTTTTCAACTTCCTTTTGCTACCTTATACTACCGGTATAGATGACAAGTAAGAAACTAATGAATGCATGGCTGTTTATGAATTAAACGATCGGTAACGAAGATATATAAAAATGAGAAAAAACATGTTTTATCTAAACAGTAAAATAAAAAAAAATTGCGTAACTTCTTATGTCACGAATTTGTTTCATTTATATAACAAAGTATAAGTATTGAGCACGGCGTATTAAAGTTGTAATAAAAAAATTTAATTCAAAGGAAATTTAAATACTGCTTATTCCTTTAATGTAATATTTACAGTATTTAAGTCATAAGTAGGCATCGCAAGTTGACCGTACATTCCAGGGTCGTATTTTGTTTGTTATACCTGGGTGATGATAAATTGCATTATATTATAAATCGTTTTTCCAGTGATCAGTAAAAACGCAAGGTTAAACATATAGGTACTTCAGAATCGTAGTTGGCACTGTTGGCAGTGGGAGTTGTACTGTAGATTTGAAGTGAGTCGGGCTTTGTTTTAGCGAGTGAATTTCATTTATTATGTCGCGTAAACTTCCTTCGCGTATTACCTGAACTAGAGTTTGATGCATATATATAATACTACTATATCGCGTATTTCCTATGTTAGCCCATAAGCGGTTTCTCCGAAAATATTAAAGGACAAAAGATATAGTGCTATACTGTTCCAGAGACCCTTTGTTCGATTTGCGCATGCGCAGATTTTGTCGATATCCATGGTTACGGAAGCTGACACATTGTTTATAGGTTGACAGACTTTCTGACTTTCAACTTTTTTTTAAAAGAAGTCGGTAGACAGAGATGCAGTATTTATGCTGCATGCTTATTGGATGTCGCGAAATTTGTGCGCATGCGCATATTTGACTAAGGTCTCTCGATAAGGATAGAGATTGTATGTCGGCGCCGTAATGTTTTCGGAATTTTTGGGCCTCTACCCGCGATATAGTAGTATTATATATATGGTTTGATGGCACCAATGTTGCCAGGCTACAAAATGAATGACTTAATTCATATTTTTCTTTATTGATATTTATTGTTCAATGTATCACAATTATGAATTTTTTCTTGAAATTATGGTATGATCACATTTGCACGAACATAAATAGTCGCTATTTGGTGATGTGCTATGTTCGATTTGTCAAATCTGGAAAATTTTCAGTGCCAGAGACTAGGACTTCCAGACACTGCCACCACCCAAAGACTATTAGAAATGTATTATATCAAACCTATTTTGGAGTAAAACAAGTTTTTGCGAAAATAACTGATTTTAATCAATAGCCATTTTAATGAATATAATTCCTAATATAGATAACAACAATTATTAATTAAAATTAAATCACAAGCCACACACAGATTATAAAATAGTAATGTTTCTATACAAACTGGTGTTCAGATTATTGATTATTTAGGTTATGGTATTAGGTTAGGTTTCATATTTTGAAATAAGACAATTTCTGACGAGTCGCAATCCTGAAACATATTTGTGGGAATTTTGCAAAACAATTTCTTCAAAATTATATTGACGGCAAATACAACAATGTGACTGTGCTCGCGGAGATCACCCTAAGATAGGGTTATTTATCGGCAACAAGCAAAGACATTGTCTGAAACAACTGCATCTGCTGAGGTGTGTGACAAAAACATTTGGCTGGCCGGCACATCGCCAATGTATTAGTTGGTGGTATGGAACCAATTGCACCGATGCCCTACTTTCGTTATCAGTACTTAGACATCACAGATTCGGAAATAATTTCTAGAATCTCTAGAACATTTGCCGCAAATGTACTCTCCAAAGGACTAATCGGCAGTGTGTGTTCAGTGAAACATTTAATGCTTCTGATAGATATTACCAGTCGCCAGTAAAATATGTCCTGGATCCGCCCCTGGAGTATTGGGAATGTACGGCCAACTCGTGATGCTTAGTATTTAAAAACGTCAGATATTTTAAAATGGTATTTCATTCCGTTTCCTTCATTTCAGCATTGAATGGTGTGGTTAGGGCTTACCATTAATTGTCGTCTCCTCTATCACATAAATGTCAGAACTTTCGGGCTATTCCTTGTAATAAGAATGAGGGGTAGACATATTATTATTATTTCATTTAACACAACAAAAAAAGCAGCTTATTTTTACTTAAAATAGTTCAACAGAAATAGATCATAAAATAAACGTGTCTCATCTTCTTGCCATATAGTACAAATTCATAAAAATATTGTGGGTATAGCCACAGCCTTCTCTAGTACTAGCCATGAAATGAAATTGGCAACACCGCTCCACGCCGATGTTCTAGTCCGATTGCCGACCCACAGCCTCTTTAGCAGAGAAGGCTGTGGCCGATCGTATTTGACGTGCATTCCCAATTTTGTTTGTAATAAGCTACTTTTGACATAGTTATTTAAGAGAACGTTTGCAAATATTGAACAAATTATTCCTAAAATATAATTTACATTATTTCCACAGACACAGGTGTCTAAGAAGTCTAAGTAAAAGTTATCCGAAGCTATACTTTCTAAAGTTACACTTGCAGCAAATCTTTTTGGTTTTCAGTTTTAAGCATGATACAACTACACAGATATGCCAATCCGCATAGTGACGTCAGTTACGAGGAAAAAACAATTGATAAACACGAAAATAATTATATCACTGCCCATAAGAATTTTCGCATCGCATTACCTTTTTTCCCTCACGAATGACGTCATGCGCAAACAAACGAAAGTTATGAGCATATCTGTGTAGTTGTATCATGGTTTTAAGGAAGTCAATTTCTAAAGAGTCGTAAGTAAAAAAGTCTAAAGGTAAAATAAAAAAAGTCTGTAACATATTGTATGTAGTAGGAGACTGAATATAAATCATAAATGCCATTATTATCGTGGAGGCAGAGTATTTCCTTTTTAACTTTGTCATTTGGTTAATTTGATCTACGATAATGTTTAATTGTTTAGAATATAAAAAAGTCTCGTTATCGCAAAAATCTAAAGCTTGTTTTAAATACAGCAACGCCTGTTGCAATGCATTTTGAGTATTGCTGTAAAATACAGTTCACTGTGATTTACAAATATTTTAACTGTTAGGTCGTTATTTATTGATATCTGATTTTCAATTTTAACTATTTCACCATGGAAATTTATTGTATAAAAAATTATTTTAGATGTCTTTTTTATTCCAACTTTCACCAAGATTAACTTATTCCGAAAAATTATTTATAAAATAATTGTAATTTGCAATAAGATCTGACTTTTCAAAATTTTGTATCAACATTTCATGTTGCTGAACTTGCTGTTGGCGCCTACATTCAGGATCTTTTCGAACAATCGACTTTTCCTTTGAAATATATTTAGGCAAATTTGGGAAAATAGATGGGATAGCATCCGCTTTTAATTTTGCTTTACAAGCAATCATTGTTAATGTACCGTCTGGTAAAAGATGTCTGTCAAGTTTAACGACATCATTAGGATCAAAATGTAACTCACAAACAACGGAATATTTTGTAGGTGATCATTCTTTCCTAGGGATACGTTTGAGCCATTTTTGTTTAAATGTGTCGTCCTTAGGGAATCCAAAAACACTTTTTACCCCTTCACTTTTTACAGAGGAATCGTAATTAGATTTACACTCTGGTACACAGCACCGTGCCGGCATTTTCACTATTCAAGGTTAATTTCACTTCACCTCCAACTAATAAATAGAACATGTAAAAACTCGGGAAAATGATATTACATATCAAATTGGTAATACACGGCACTATGTACATTGATTATACTTTAATATACAACGGTCTGAAATAATTATATCTTATAATTAAACGCTATTTAACACAAATATATAGGATGATTTAATACCACAAGTACAGACGGACCATTTACCAAAACTGTATCGCTCGGTCTGAAATTAGGACGGGATGCAGTGTTGCAATTTTCTCAGTTCATGGCTAGTACTAGAGAAGGCTGTGGTATAGCTATATTGTTTAAATTTAAAATTTTGAATAATGAAACTGTGTATTTTTATAATAAATAATCTTTGAGGGTACCTATACAATATACAGGGTGTCCACCTAGTGCGCGTAAGTCCAATATCTGGGTTAATAAAAGAGATAACTTAATTTTTTTTTCTACAGGGTTGTCTAATATCCCGAGCTGCACAAAATGAAAATATATTTACATATTCAGGGTGTTCAGTTTTTCCTGGACAGGTACCAACTTCGTTTTTCTAAATGGAAATATATATTTTTTATTGCTTTTTCGAACTAAACCCTTGATTTTAGTAGGACTTTCATCAGCCTTCCCTATACCTAACTTAAACTGTTTTTGAAATATTGACGGGTGAATATTGACATTTTTGCAACTTTGACACCCTGTAAAATCTAAACGGTTTGAGATCAAGCAATACGGTTTGCACATTCCTATCTTAACTTTTCATAAGCTATCGTTTGGTACTAATTTCAGAATTATCCAAAAATTTAAAATTTTCTGAAAATTTTGAAAATTTTTTATTCCTGTATAAATTTGAAATTAGTATCAAACGATAGCTTATGAAAAGTTAAGAGAGGAATGTGCAAACCGTTTTGCTTGATCTCAAACCGTTTAGATTTTACAGGGTGTCAAAGTTGCAAAAATGTCAATATTCACCCGTCAATATTTCAAAAACAGTTTAAGTTAGGTATAGGGAAGGCTGATGAAAGTCCTACTAAAATCAAGGGTTTAGTTCGAAAAAGCAATAAAAAATATATATTTCCATTTAGAAAAACGAAGTTGGTACATGTCCAGGAAAACCCTGAATATGTAAATATATTTTCATTTTGTGCAGCTCGGGATATTAGACAACCCTGTAGAAAAAAAAATTAAGTTATCTCTTTTATTAACCCAGATATTGGACTTACGCGCACTAGGTGGACACCCTGTAGAGTTATTTGATTAGACAGTTTATTAACCACACACCAATGTTTTGATGGCGAATTTTCACCATCTCGATTCCACCCAAATAGTCTGTAATTAACAATTGTTTAAATAAATTGTTCAAACAGCTAGAAGTTTGTCTAGGTACCTACCACTGAAAACATATTTGTTAAACGAGAACATTTATTGAAACGATCACTCAATTATTTTTTGTGTCTAATAAATTGATAATTTCTTCCGTACCGGTATATACTTACTTAATCGTTGTTTTTTATTCAAACTATAAATAATTAATATATCTAGCAACATTTCTCTCATTATTATAAGTGTAGCTCCTTGTATAAGCTGTTTATAATCTCTAGAAAACAGAAATGCACGAAAAAAAAATAGATATTTAATTTATATAAACGAAAGGATATCCTTATTAATTATTACTGCGTATTTGTAAATAGCTATATTTATGAATTACAAACAAACAGATACGGTTTAATCAATTTTGTCGTATACCTAGCCTAATAAATAAAACTGAACTGACTATTTTACGCAGGTTGTTGTTGTAGTGGTACGTTGTACTCTCTAATTTTGTCTAACTAACTTTTTTTTGAGTGCATTCTATTAGCAACCATATATAGTCCTACTCTGTATTTTTTTAGAACTCAGTATTGCTACGCATAGATCTTCCAACTACATACATGTGCGCTAAATTTGAATGTATTTGATAAAACGATTAAAAAAATATGGCGGTTCAAAAATAATTCCCTGTATATCATTAACGTAGGGCTCCAGGGGGTACATATGGGAGTGTTTTGGAATCAGCTCGATGTCCTCTATCTCCCATTATGCTATATGTACAGTTACTCACGGAACAGCCTGTATATATGGCCGCAGATTACTATATAGAGTATACTAGGTTATTTTAGGCTAAATTATAGACTAGGTTACGAGGATCAGGCTCTTAATGCAATGTTGCTAGTTTCAATTCATTATTTTAATGAATGTTTAGTAACATGACTAACATTATGAAGTAGATATTTATATTAATTACTAAATTTAAATTGAAATAAAGGTTTATTACATACAAAGAAAACAAAAGGCTTGTTTTGGTTCTCACACGAACCGGTTCTGAATCGTACGGAACACGCCCAGTTTCAATTGAAGGCTTTTTTTCAAACTGCGCACGCTCAATACAATTGAGAATTGGAACAGGTTCTTGTTAGAACCAAAACAAGCCTAATGTCTTCCAAATAATTTATTTCTATCTAAAATAAGTACCTACCTATGTGTTTATATATATAGTTACTGTTTGGCTAAAAATGTTAAGTATATAAGAACCAAATATGGATGTATTTTATTGAGCAACTTGTGCACAACCTCGTTCACAACTAGTTATAATTGGTTGTGATTAGAATTACTAACCTTTTCCTTCATTTTTGTTTTTGGATATCTACATCGTGTCCGCATTTATGAATTTCTGATATTATTAATACCATGTGATCAAACATGGGGGAAAAAGGGTTATTCGACTAAATTTAGAGGTATAGTAAACCTAGATAGGTTGGTAGGTAAGTAGGTATCTATGTAGTAGCTATTTCTACATCTAGCTGTACGTCCGTATTTGCACATTTTCCTTTAATTTTTTCATGTAAATTCCAAAAAACTGACAAAGTAGGTTGATATATTAATCAAACATTCCTAAAATTTTCATACAACTATTATATACAACAAAGATACTGGATTTCCACTTCATAAGAGATAGCTATCTGTATTAATAGTTTTAAATATTTATATTGTATAAATAGCTAAAATATTCTTGTGTCACCGCTCATTGAAATCACCATAACAATTGTGAGACATAACGTGTACCTACCTAGGTAGATTTAGGCGTTGAATGACCAACTGACCAAGTTACTTGGTCATTTAACGATCTCGGTATATTGTGAAACAATATAAATGGCATATTTTTTATTTCAAAATATTTTTTCATAATACCTTTTTCTTACTCAGCATGCAATGTCTTTATTAAAGTACCTACTGTTTCAGATTACAAATATTCATTGTTTAATTTTATTTATGTGCTTTGAAACTGGCCTATACATTAGGGTACCTAAGAAATCACAATAGAGCCTGCAATAGTAATTGTAGTTTGATAAAATATTTTAGCCATGAATTCATTTGAAGGTGCGAGTTAAAATTTTTCGCATAAGTTCGTGAAAAAATTAAAATAAATAGAGAAATAAATAATATATAGTTTTCATGATAAAATAGACTAATTAAATTAGACCCGTAATTTACATAAAATAAATTATTTCTCTCTCAGTGTATAAAATCTCTCTGTTATAAATTACGTAAGACTGTTATTTAATAAAATATAATTGTTACCTCAACAATGATTGAATATATGGAACAATGTGACATCATTCATCCAAGAACATTTCAACATTTATACATATTTCGAAGGCCCTACACAGGCAATTTTTAACTGGGCGTGGACGCTTTCACATTCCGATGTGTACCACTTATATATATTTTTTTTTTTGACAAATTGTACAGAAAAAATCAATTAACCATTTTGTTCAGCCAAAAGGTTTGACATTTCTGAGATGCTAATTTGAATCTGGCGTCAGGTGGAGAAGCGTAGGTGAAATTATGCAATTCATACACATGCATAAATAGACAAGACTGATTAACAGGCGCATAAAGTTCTTGTATATGTCTCAGCTAATTTTCATTTCCTCACTCTCAAATAACCATGCGAAGGACGTTTCATCAGTTTACCATTACCACCAAAAGTATAAAAAGTCCGATAGTTCCAGTGTTATTCTTTTATACCCTATATCCATTACTCTTATACCCAAAACCTGAATTGAAATCTCCTTTAGTCTCCAGCAAAAAGTTGAGTGCCGAAAAGGATTTATTTTCGATACGCAATTGCGTTTCATAATGACTTGTTTATACACGCAATATAGAGAAACTTATTTCCAAATCTGTACCGTTTCTGAGATACAGATACAAAATATTATGAATGGTGACAGAGGGCCAATCCCATATAGTCCGCTTTATTAGTAAATCCTCCGCGGCGGTTCACTGATCAGTCGCGATGGTTCACCGAGCTGTCGCGATGGTTCACTGAATCGTAGAAATAGTTTAGGTATAAATAGGACACAATGTTAGGATAGGTTTAGTTTCAATCATCCCCAGATGGTTCCAACTTGCTTGGCGAAACGCACGTCGAGTGCAGTAGTGTTATATGGAAAACTACGTCAGTGTTATCTTCACACCAAAGGTTCCAACCTCTTTAAAATAGAACTGATTACTGTTACCAACATTACCTCGTCGAAACAGACAATTTAAGCATATATACAGGGTGTCCCATTAATATTGCGAAAAAATTCAGGGGGAGTTTCCTTGACCAAAAATAAGAAAGAAAGTTCCTACAAACCTATGTCCGAAATTGCTTCGTTTCGGAGATACAGGGTGTTGAAATTTAGAGAAAATACAAGGTTTTTACTAATATCTGGAGAACCCTAATCCCGATTTTTTTGAAATTTGGTATGTTTGTTTATAAAAGCGTCCGGGGACTAAGTAAAAATATTAGACGCCACTGTTATTTTTCTAGGTTTCATATTTTTTTCTAATTATGCGATAAAAATACAACTTTTTTGTCCCTTTTTTTTATCTCGCTGGAATAGATAAATTTTTAATAGATTAATTTTTTGCTCGAAAACGAAGCAAGATAAAAAAAAGAGACAAAAAAGTTGTATTTTTATCGCATAATTAAACCATATATATCAAATTTTAAAAAAATCGGGATTAGGGTTCTCCAGATATTAGTAAAAACCTTGTATTTTCTCTAAATTTCAATACCCTGTATCTCCGAAACGAAGCGTTTTCGGACATAGGTTTGTAGGAACTATCTTTCTTATTTTTGGTCAAGGAAACTCCCCCTGAATTTTTTCGCAATATTAATGGGACACCCTGTACATTCTGAATATTCAAACATTCCTATCAGCTGCTGGAAGGACCTTATACTTCATTTGGATAAGTTAGACAACTACCGGCAATTTTTTTAATCAAAGAACAATATTGACCTTGATAATAAAAATGCCAGGAAAAGCTTTTAGTACCTACATTTTATGTTAATTTATGTAAAATGAGTACCTATATTAAAGCAGCTTAACATATTTTAAAATGTCTTTCATTTACACACAAATGACATAATATGTGATCTTATCAACATTTTTTTCTACTGCATTTGTGCTACTTTGATTGCCATTTTGTTGTAGAAAATATTGAGTGAATTAAAATATAACACAGAGGAAAACATCTTGCCTAAAACTACTAGTAAGTTTGAGGTACAAAGCCTGATTAGAATTTATTTACATGTGTTAGTTTTTAAAATGTATTTATTTATCTATCTACTTATTTTAAATACATCAATTCAATAAGTTCTTTAATATATACCTACCTATATTGATCGAGATGTTGGGTTTAACAATGTTATGTTTTCAGTGTTTATTGTTTAGTTCTTAGTATAATTAGTAGGTAACACTTACTTTTTCCTAATCCTCAAATCACAACCTAATCTCATCCCTTGGTAAGGACAAATTTTTTTTCGACCTAGCTAAAAGATAATACATGAAAACCAAACAACTTTTGTATTTAAATTTTTTTTCTATCTTTCTTAATAACCCCTGTAGGTAGGGGTCAAAATATACGCGAATACCCTGTACAATATACGTCTTGTTGTGCTTGAATATGGCAAATTTTCAATTTCACCCTGTAGCTTAAAAACTGTGGAAATTCTGTTTGTGGCGTCTGTCGTTTCCCAAAAGAGTATCACAGTATCGAGAAAACCGCATTCGTGTATATCTTTAATGTTAATAAGTGAGATACCCTTTAAAAACAACGAAAACTGGACATTTCTTTCACATATCAAAAAGCGCAATTTGCTTGAATTTAAAGGAAATCGCTGCTCCTAAAACAAAATGATTTTTGCGCAATTTCTAATATAAAACTGAAATATGTTTGATGAAATGCAGGTAATTTTATATGTTTTAGCTTAATTTTTGATATCTGATCTAAAATATCCGATATCATTAATTACAAGGATCAGTTCTGTAACATTATATAGCTTTGTATTGTAATCGAATTATAAATTTCCATTGATGAATATAATTCCTCCAGACACATCTCTGGTTCCACAGGTAATATGATATAATGATATTCAGGGTTACTAATATGGATTGATTGTCATTTATGATGGTAGCCCACGACAAGTATTATTAAGGCATTCATGCTATAATGCCTCTGATAATTAAGTATTAGTGTCCCGGCACTTCCACGTATAAAAACTAGTTCTAGTATAATCTTAAGAAATCATCGATTTTCAATACCCGTGTTATAATGGCAATTCTAATGAGTCAGTAAACATGCGTCATGAGTCAGTGCGAGTTGACTAAACTAATAAGGTAAAAAAAAATAAAATAGATTGTGGGGCTATTTTATACCTATCTGTTTATAAACTTATAGTTAATATACGCATCTATAGGTACTATTTATAATAACGAACAGGGCTCTGAATACTATCTACTCGCAAATGTATCTATAAACGGTCGAAGAGAGTTTGACCAAGTTATATTCTAGCGTTATAAAAGCTAGAACACTGTATGCATAATTTCTGGGTTGTGTCCACAGAAATAAAGACTATAGAATGGAGAAAGTATATAACACAAACCTTCTAAGCGATTTTTGTGACTACAACATGGTTTCTGGTCCGGAGAGGAATTTGCGCATTGAGCAAATGGTATATAAGTTACATATAAGCTCAGCTACTTACATATAAATTGCAAACAACATATATAAACTGCAAGCAAGTTACATATACCTATAAACTTCATTGTGTTTTTCTTTTCTTGAAGTAAAAGAGTGTATGAAGAAACTGGGTATACTATTGAGCTCTCATAAATATCGTGTCACTTCATATGGTGTGTCGTCCGAAGTTGCAAGAAAAATGCCGACTTCCGTCATTAAACGTAAACTGCGCAAAATCCGTACCGGACTGAATCCTTCATTTCCGGTCTTCAAAATATCACACAACCTGTATAAGACTTTTCCATTCTATAGTCTAAATTTCTGTGGTTATGTCTCTCTGTTATCTTCATCCCGAGACCAGAAGGGTCTTTGAAGATAACTAATAGGTATAACAGTTATCTATGGTTTGGTTGACTTTAAGATGTTACTACACTCGCATTTATAGGGTCTTCTTCTTCTTCTTCTTCTTCTTCATGTGGGTCGGTTTTCCCAAAACACTTGCGGCCACAGTTAGGCATATTGTGCTTCCCACTAATTTTTCGGAGAGTATTTTTGTTTGCTTAAAATCCAGAAGTATATTCGCTGGAATTTTTCTTAAATCACAAGTTTTCAAGAATGGTTTACCCAGAAACGTTAGCCTCATACGAGAGTAGCCCCCACATTCTTTTAGAATGTGCAGGGCAGTCTTGTCTGCATCATCATCCTGTTGTGAGCCCTGCATGTCATATTCCTGAGCCGAGGTTTACTCCCAGTATTTCTACAATTCTTTTCTGTCAAGGACGTTCCATCAGTGCCTTCGCATGACTGTCCTGGTTCTAAAACCCAGTAGTTCCTGTGTTCTAGTTCCACCCATTTTCCCAGAGCCGTCCTGGTAGATAAGCGATTCCACAAGCTAGCTCAGGTCCTATGAAAATAATTTCAGATTCTTTTCTAGTAAGTTGATCTGCAGCATTTATACAGAACTCAAGACTAAAAAAAATCAGGAATAATTAAATACTTTGTTAAAAAAAGATCGGCATACAAAAGTTGTTTAATCTGGGGGTAGTCCGATTAAAAAGGACTCATATTTGTTTCTTATTTATTATCAGATTGACGTCATTTATTCTTGTAGATGAGACATAAAAAAATTGTTCTCACAAAATTCGGTAACAAGGACTATAATTTGTATTGAAAGTGTTTATCATCGTCCAAAACAGTTTTTATAGGTTTCAAAATTCTGTCAAATTGTGGAAAGACCTGTTATAAAAGGAATTTGTTATAAAAAATTAAACAGCGAATTCTGAAACTATTATTGTTTTCATAGGCGATCGACACATTTATTTGTGAAGCACCACAGCACCAGTCATAATTGAATTTTATTTTTTAACTTACACCTTTTACACAAAACTCTCACCTTAAAAAAATTAGATCAATCGAATAATTAACAAAATAATAAGTGTGTTTTTTAACTGAGCTATCCAGTTTAATCAACTTTTATATATTGATAATTTAATTAGATGAAAAAAATATCAAGATATACAAGTTTCTTATCATATATTAAATATATTATATTATATATTCAAAGCTGTCATGATTCAAAGGCATCATCACAACATGAGCGTCAATCATTCCTAACACTAAATATAATATATCGAAACAGTTCTTGTCTATCGTTTGGTTTTATAAGTGATTGACGCCTAATGTGGTGATGATGTGTACTATATACACCTCTGTCAATGAAAAAATATCCATAATTAATTCTAATTTTAGTCCTAAGTCACAAAACAAATCTCATTAATAACAAACAACGTGTTCACGTTTTACATATTGTTAAATAAAAATCAGAACTTTTTACGTTATCTAGCGCCTTATTATATACACGGAAGGGAAAAAGTATGAATCATATTTCATATACATAAAGCTGATGACGTCATTTGACCCAAAATTTTCAATAATCAGAACGTTTTACGTTATCTAACGCCTTTTTGTATACATGGAAGGGGAAAAAGTGTAGATCATGTTTCATATCGGGCCGTTGGCTCAGGGCTCAGCGGCTCGATCGCTCAACCCAGAGGACACGGATTCTAATTCCCATTCCACCAAACAATTTTTAATTAAATTGTTTACTCGTAGATCAAGGCTTATTCGCAGGGATGGCTTGGCAACTATCCTGGCGATGGCCTAGGATGGGTAGAATGTCAACTTGGTGTTAATGTGAGAGATTAAAAGCAGTTTTGATGTTTGACTGTCCCCCTAACTAATGAGGTTTTCCCTCATTCCAGCACTGAATGGTGGTTAGGGCCTACCAACGTAAGTCGTTCCTGAGGCGCAAATGCGGGTCGCGAAATAATATGCCGCCCCCTTTCCCATCCAAGTCTCAAGCTTTCGGGCTAATCCTTGTGATTAGAGTGAGGGCTAGAGATATTATTATTATTATATACATAAAAGTGATGACGTAATTAAACCCAAAATTTGTAAATAATTTTCCAATGTTTTCTTCCGTGTTTTTATCGCTACTAGATATAATTTGGAAATAAACGATTTGAAGAATTTTCACAAATATCTCTATATACAGGGTCCTGCACCAGAGCTCCCTTGTTTTGTAGCTCATGAACTGGTGCCTTTATAAATTTCGTTCAAATTTGACTGCAAACTATTCGTAGAGAGGCACATTTTGAAAATATTTTCAAAAATACAGGGTGCTCTAAAAACATGTACCATACTAAAGTTATATTTTTTTAAATGGAACACACTATATATTTTTGCATTTTTGGATTCTGCATGCAAATTTGGTGTCAGTTTGTGTTATATTCCCTATAGCAAAACTTAGCCGTTTCGAAGATATTCGACATTTTATAGAAAAAATTACAGTTGTTAGAACTATTTCAAAGTTACATATCTTATACAATTGAACAGCGTTTATTTTAATTTTTATGTGTCAGATAGTTTAGGCATTGGCTTTTCTGAAAATAGCTCACAGAAGTCTGTAATACATACAGAGTGTTTAATATTTACTGAGCAACACGTCAATTTTGAAACGTGCAAAACTATTTTTTTTCAAATGGCACACCCAGTATATTATTCTACAGTTGAAAGTACCATTCAATTCTGAATTGAATGATATAGCATTGTCCTATACCTATCTCTTAAGGTGCTCAAGATATAATCAATTTTATAATAAAGTGCTCGAAAACTTAAGTTACCCCGTTTCTAAGTGGTCTTCGAATAAAATAAAACAACTAGAAACATTTTAAATTTATTGTCAGTGGCTTTGACTATAATTATGGCTATGATTAAACACAAAATGTCAAAAATTGTCAACAATCATCAAAAACATCAATATTAAATAATTATTCACAGTCTACAATCTTATAATAAATTTTCAAAAACTTTGACGGTTAAATTCTATTCGCTAAGAGACAGTTGTTTCGTTCAGACTCAAATAATATAGAAATCATGTCAGCTAGCTCTTTACTATACTTCATTATAAAAATAAATTGAAACAACTAACTAAACTAAGTACTTAACTAACTATAACAACTAAACTAACAACAAAATTATTGAAATAAGTATAAATATTTGTAATTAACTTAAATTGTCGACACCAAGTTTGACAGCAAACAAATTAGACAAGTTGTTTTGTTGTCTTTACCAGGTGACCCGATTTCTTAAAGCATAATTTGATGTACAAAATTAGACTTCTTCTTATAGGGTTACGTAACAATTAAATCTGTAAACAATTATTTAACATCGATGTAATTTTTTACATTTTGTGCTTAATCATAGCCATAATAAGACTCAAAGCAACTGACAATAAATTTTAAATGTTTCTAGTTGTTTTATTTGATTCGAAGCCACCTAGAAACGGGATAACTTAAATTTTCGAGCACTTTATTATAAAATTGATTATATCTTGAGCACCTTAAGAGATAGGTATAAGACAATGTCATATCATTCAATTCAGAATTGAATGATACTTTCAACTGTAGAATAATATACTGGGTGTGCTATTTGAAAAAAAATTGTTTTGCACGTTTCAAATTTGACGTATTGCTCAGTAAATATTAAACACTCTGTATGTATTACAGACTTCTATTAGCTATTTTCAGAAAGACCAATGCCTAAACTATCTGACATATAAAAATTAAAATAAACGCTGTTCAATTGTGTAAGATATGTAACTTTGAAATAGTTGTAACAAATGTAATTTTTTCTATAAAATGTCGAATATCTTCGAAACGGCTAAGTTTTGCTATAGGGAATATAACATAAACTGACACCAAATTTGCATGCAGAATCCAAAAATGCAAAAATATATAGTGTGTTCCATTTAAAAAAACATAACTTTAGTATGGTACATGTTTTTAGAGCACCCTGTATTTTTGAAAATATTTTCAAAATGTGCCTCTCTACGAATAGTTTGCAGTCAAATTTGAACGAAATTTATAAAGGCACCAGTTCATGAGCTACAAAAGAAGGGAGTTGTGGTGCAGGACCCTGTATATAGTTACTGATAGGAAAGGTACCAAATCTTATATCACTGAATAGATAATAACGAGGTCCATCTAAATCTAAAAAGTTAACAGCGTATCTCCGTAACCGGGACTACCCGCTTAGAAGCGTAGTAGACAAGAACGTGTTGTGGCAGCATTTCTCAGTCACACTGTCTATTATGGTCTGGGTTCTATCCTCAGTACAGGCACTGGTAATTTCGGTGGGTATGAGGCGTTTGTCTCCGTTTTAGCATTGAAAATGGTTATAGGATCGTGAAGGTATATGGGTATGTTTCGATGTAAAGTGTAAAGCGATGAGCATGTCACACCGACATGGTTTTTTTGGCAATTTTGGCATTCGTATTCATATATTGCAAATTGAAAGTCTGAGAATCTGAGCTCTCATGTGAATGTGATATACAAGGTGGCAAAGTCTCAGTGTTGCCAGGTCGCCAATTGATTTTGTACCACAAATTGTGGGAAAATGTACCACATTCAATCAAATTGTACCACATAAAGAAACAATTTTAAAATCTGCAAAGCCAAAAAAAAGACGTGAATATAAGTCATATTATTTATTAACTTCAATAAAAAAAGATACAAAAGGAAACGAAAGAAGAACAGACCAACAGACTCAATACCTACTGCTAAAAGAATAAACAAATAAACATAAATAAAGTTTAAACATTTCTATTTACCCATATGAAGGTTTTCTATTTAAAAGGCTACTTGAAGGTTGCTAAGTGTAGCACGTTTCATTACCTAGCAAATCTGCAGAAAGTAAGATTGAATTGCAGCAGGTTTCAATTTGTAACCTATTCCTAAGATAATTTTTAATCATATTTAATTTTGAAAAACTGCTCAGTAAAAGTAAACGATAGACGGAAGATGGCAGCGCGGCAAGCGACATCAGTGTTAAGGAATTTCAATTTTCGAGATTCGAGATCATCGCCACCTCTATGGAGTTAAAACGTAGTCAATCTAGGCGGCGGTGTTCGAGATTTACTTAACTTAACTCATAATAACGACAGATGGCAGCACGACAAGCGATGACGCGGGACATTTTTCAAACAGTTTCGATTTTCGGTATTTACTTAACCGTATAACCGTACTGAATTGTCAAACATTTTGTACCACATTTCGGGCTTTTTAGAAATGTAGTACCACTGTATTTTTCGTTATAAGAATGTACCACATGTGGTACAATTGTACCACTCTGGCAACACTGCAAAGTCTGTAAGTCGCAAGTGGTAAGTTCTCAAATTAGAAGGTAACTTTTGTAAACTTTCTATAGTAGTTCCAAATTTCCTTAATTCATTTTCAAAGCACTCCGATGGTTGCAAGAATTTCGAAATCTGCAATTTTTTCACCGTGTAATTGCCTTCTAGATAGCCTTTGGATTTGGCTTTGTTGGTTGTCTAATTTATATGCTGTTTTAAATTTTTAATTAAAAATTAAAAATCTCATTTAGGAAATACAACATTTTCATGTTGTCCGGAAGTTGGTCACTGTTGTCAGGAACTTATCATATTTGCGTAAATAACATCATCAGTAGTGAAGTGTCCCGGAATACCCAAACCTCCACAGCTAATTCTTACAGTTTATTATTTATATTACTACTTAATATTTCTTTTATTACGATTATTATGATGCGTACGTCTATGCCCCGCGGAGCATTTCGGCCAACCCTAATCAGTTTTCAATATATAACATGATTCATATAGATACTCCTATCTAGATATAGATATAGATATTTTGGAAATTGTAGTTACTCACGAGTGGGTACACATTTCGGCGACACCCTGTTTAAAGAGCAACTTTTGCCTATTGGCGATTCAAATTACCTATGAGGGCGCTGCAAATTGTAAACAAATATGGAGGAAGACGAGTAAAAATTTTGCATTCATATCACAGCCATCTAGCAATTTAGCATTCATCTGCCATAAATATAGTGACTTCATGTGGTAGTTAGGGTGAAATAAAGGATAGAAAGAGTGGTAAAAGCAGTCAAACATCCCATAAGTGCTTCATTGCTAATTATATGAATTTTTTGGGTTGAAACAGGTACCCTAGTTTTTGCTTACTTACATTTTGGACTAAAATAAATGTGACAAACTGTATAGTAATACCATTTTAGTGCTTGTTTTTTAGTGCTTCATTGCTAATTATATGAATTTTTTGGGTTGAAACAGGTACCCTAGTTTTTGCTTACTTACATTTTGGACTAAAATAAATGTGACAAACTGTATGGTAATACCATTTTAGTGCTTGTTTTTTGTTAATAAATTAAAATATATTCTGCTTTTATAAGACTAATAATAGAAAAGTATAGACAAACTGCAACAAAGTGGTTATGTTGTGTAAATAAACGTGTTCCCCGTTATTAAATTGTTACATGCCTTTTGGATAAATGAATGAGAAACAGTTTCTTATACTAGGGCCCAACTTCTACCTATCTTCAATCTTAAACAGTTCTATTGACACATTTTGTGGAATGACACCTATAAACACGGCAGTTTGTGTTGTGCTGATTTCTTTTGAATACCATTTTAAAATGTAAAAATAAAGATGTACAAATACTAACCACGTCGTTTTTAACTTTGTAATACCAAAAAATCACAAGCACCACTAAATTATTATGTACGTAAACAAACCCAAATATGTGGTATTTATCATTATATCAGCAATAAGCTTCCAAAAATTACCTTTTAAGTAGGTTCAAATATTTTCACGCAGAGGGCGCATTCATTTTTTGAATCGCCATTCTTGTAAATTTACTCATTTATGCATAAGTTACTTGGTTATCATACAGTGTAGCAAGAGCCATCTTCTAGGTATAGGAGACAATCCTTTTTATCGGTCGACAGTTTCTGGCGATGTTTTACAAACCTTCGATTTAATCGCAAATTAAAATACGGCCTCTCGACTTACAAAATATGTGATTTGGGCGTAGGCTACAAGCAAATAAAATGTTTTTTCTCGATGCGAGGCGCCAAATCCCCGATGTTTCGTGCCATTTTTTATGGAACGCTCTGCAATTTATACCTCTGATTCATCGCGATTTACATAAATCCAAGACCGTTTTCACTTTTTAATATCACCTGTATTTTAACTTTAATTGTTTCATAAATTGGCCAGCTTGATAGCGTTTATAGAGATGTTTTTAGATACTCCAGGTTACCTCCATACAGGATGAATAAGTTGTTTTTCTGTTTTAGTTACCTATTATGAAAATCTTTGCCGCTTTATTCTGAAAAAAATAGAGAAAATAACAAGAAATTATTTATTGTATATTTTTATTTTAACATTTTTTATTATATGCTTTGTTTATTTGGTATATTTTGTCACACATTTATTTTTAAACTCTGCGTAGACATGATCGTTCGTTTTCCTGCTCGAAAATATTTGAACCTACTTAAAAAGGTATTTTTTGTAGGTTTATTGCTGATATAATGATAAATAACACGTATTTGGGTTTGTTTAACGTAATAATTTAGTGGTGCTTGTGATTTTTTGGTATTACAAAGTTAAAAACGACTTGATTAGTATTTGTACATCTTTATTTTTACATTTTAAAATGGCATTCAAAAGAAATCAGCTCAACACAAACTGCCGTGTTTATGGGTGTCATTCCACAAAACGTGTCAATAGAAGTGTTTAAGATAGAAGATAGGTAGAAGTTTGACCCTATAGTATAAGAAACTGTTTCTCACTCATTTCTCCAAAAGGCATGTAACAAGTTATTAACAGGGAACACGTTTATTTACACAACGTAACCACTTTATTGCAGTTTATCTATACTTTTATATTATTAGTCTTATAAAAACAGAATATATTTTAATTTAAACATTATTTAACAAAAAACAAGCTCTAATATGGTATCACCATATAGTTTATCACACTTTTTTTATCCCAAAATGTAAGTATACAAAAACTAGGGTACCTGTTTCAACCCAAAAAATTCATATAATTAGCAATGAAGCACTTATTAGACGTTGACTGCTTTTACCACACTTTTTATCCTTTATTTCACCCTAACTAGCACATGAAGTCACTATATTTATGGCAGTTGAATGCTAAATTGCTAGATGATGTGATATGAAATGCAAAATTTTTACTCGTCTTCCTCATATTGGTTTACAATTTGCAGCGCCCTCATCGGTAATTTGAATCGCCAATATTATATCGAAGCGTCCTGCGCTGGTGCCATTTAGAGTTTGTAAATAGAGTTTTGCAAATCAAATGAAGGGTAATCGCCAGGTTTGTGTGAAAATGCCTACTGTTTGAATAATAGATTTTTCTCAAAAATCCAAGTTCATAAAATCCATACCATGTTTAGTTGCGTTTTTGCAGCTCATGTTTGAAATAAATAAAAATGAAATAAAACTTGTATATGCGTTCTCGGCAAAGCAATAATTGGGAGTCACAAAAATTTAAATAAAGCTCTGATAACCAAGGTAATAAAGTTTTTCAAAAAAGAAGATATGTTAAAAAAAACTAGGTTAATATAAGGATTTTTTATATAGCTTTTATTATAATATAATTAATATCTGTTAATATAATATGTTTTATAATATTACAGAATTTTATAACAAACTGAAAAATTGCTGATGAAATTTAGTTAATTTGTCACATTATATTGATTATACAAATTATATAGTGGTTTTTTGGAACAAACTCTAGAAGTTTGCCTTGATATTACACTTTCAATCTTTATTTTGAATACTTCTGGTTTCCAGTTTTTATTATTTTACAGCTGGTGTAATGCCAAAAGAAGCTACAAAGAATTGATTCTGTAGATTTTAATTGTTTAAACGTTTATCAAGAAAACTTCTAGTAAACTGTAATTCGTAACGTGGTAATTTTTAACAAATCTTCCCTGATGCAAATTTACTTGGAAAAAGCAAGTAGCAACTGGTAACTAGTGTTTTCTCCAACTAAACCTGCATTCGTGCCAATTTCAAGAATATTAGCGATCGTTTTCATTGTGCTTATTATATTGCTAAAAAAATACTGCAAATATTTGGCAACAGACTGAATAATATTTGGGAACAGGGTCCAAAAAGCTAAAAATACCACCAAAAGTCGACAACCTTGCTGCTCAACGGTATTCCTAATATAGACATATGCATTGTGAGGACTTGACATGTATTAACGTCGTAAATATTGAACGGCAATGCAACAAAAAGAGAACCAAGGTTATAAGCCTCATGCAGGCATTCGATATAATCCGCGATCCAATCTTTATTACATATTCAAATTACTGTTTACTTATCACCGTGTGTAATCGTTTTAAATGACAGTTGTTGCCCGAGAAGGTCATACAAAGAGTAATTAAATCATAGTAGACAATTACCTTAATCAGCTATTTTGTTTTCCTTGTGACATAACAGTTAAAGTGTACAGGTGTAGCTTTTATGAACGATTTCCAGTAGCAGAGAAAGCGTATCTTCTTCTTAGTCGTTAACGGTTGATAGTTACGCTGTAAGGCGATTTATTAGACTTCCTCACACTCTGGAAGTAGTCCACTTTTTTAAATTAGTTGATGATGGAGTATGAAAGGCATAAAAATGATAGAAATAGCAGACAACTGATGTTTAAGCCTTATTTGGAATCCATTAAAATATGTACCTCAGGAAGTAAATATATGAGTGGCAGCTGTACATGTGTACATATCTGTTTACCGTGCCGTTTATAGCGTGTCTTAGTAGGTATAGGACACTTCAAATACTGTTATACTAATAAATAATTAGAACTATCACAATTTTTTCCGCAGTGTTTTCTATTGTTTTCAAAAGCACCGCCATTTAACAGATTTGTAACAAATTTCCCGTAATATGTTTTATACCTTGTTTCTCTTTCTGTATACTGCTTTAAATATCTAATTAATGCGGTGCATCAGCATTCTGGTGGAATTGTATCCTCATTTGAGTAGGTCTTTGCAAGTTTGTGCCATTCTCCTATTTAACGAAAACATAACATCTACGTTCTCTCTTTAAAATATGTTTATTTGACACATTTAGATTTAATTTAATCAGTGATAAACAGTTTATTTGTTTCATGGTGTAGCCTCCTTCTCATGAAATAATTGTAAAATAGCACTTTTGTGAATTTCAAAGAAACAATTTAAAAATACTTCCACAATTTCTAAACACGAAAGCTAACAATGTGTTATTAGCAAAATGCAAAGTCGTCAATTTTTCGAACTCGAAAAACAAAAATGACTCGCGGTAACTATCAATATTTGAAATCAACACAACATTCTCTAAAACTTGGCCCTCATTTAAGCTACGCACTATCCCTTATATCTGAAATTCAGTGTATATACTCGAATTTGAAACAAACAATATATTGAAATCAATAGAAATCTAAATTATTAATATTATTATTATTATTATTATTATTATTATTATTATTACTATTATTATTAATAATGGAAATAGCTAAAATGACTGAAGTTCTTATACTGCAAGCATAATCCTGAACTCTCCACAGAGAAATACATCGATTGTCATGGCAGCCATAAGAAATGTTCGTATTTAATTGGTTAACATATGTTGGCGTGAAATTTTCGATGTAATACAACGTAAATCAGGATAAGTGACAAATAGAACATAAATTCACCAAGTAACCTTAACTCATTTATATAGTATAAAACTACACATTTTCTATACCTACTTATAGAATCGGTTTTGATATTATATTTCAGTGCAGCATTCTGTGGTTGAAGGCAATTAAAAATGTTTTCACATTTTTATACACACTTCTTATTTCTGTTTCATGTCATTGTATTTTATGTAAAAAAATCCTTTCTACGTTATGGATTATTTTGTGGTTTTGAAAATCAGGTTATATTCTGCAAGAACCAGACAAGTTTCTCTATTTAATTAACATCAATAGACAGATATGTGGTGATAGTTGCTGTTTTGAGGAGTGTTGTACATATATTCTAGATTATTGTACCTATTAAAGTCTTTAAAATTGTTAAAGTAGCCGTAAAGATAGAAAATGCGTAAGTTCGCCCTTTGTTTACTCGTTGACTAACACTCAACGGTTTAACTTTATCTATATAGTAGTGTTCGTTGAGTGAAATATTGTCAACGGTATGTGCGAGAAGTCAGAATATACATAAGCATATCCAGTGCAAGGATTTTTAAAAGTTAAAATTCCTTGTATCCAGTGTACCTTTAACGTCTACGTCATCGACTTATTAGGTCTCATCAGTGTCATACAGTGTACAGGTTCAGGATGAAGACAACTAATGTTGCACAAAAGACATCCATCTCATGATTTCTCTGGAGTTCGTAACTGTGGTTACGCATTACGTGTATACCCCGTATGTCAATACCCAAAGGCACATGAATAAAAATAGATATTCTTGAGGTTCATTCAACCCTCTACGTAATATCTGTAAAGACAATAGTAAATATTCTTCCACCGCACAAGTTGTCAACATCCCTCGTCATCGTCTACGACAAACGACCTGTTTCGACCTATTAGGTGTCGTCAGTGCTGTACAGGTCCAGGATGAAGACAACTATTGTGGCACAAAAGAGATCCATCCATTCTGGGGCTCAAAGTAGCCAAGAATTCACGCAATGGATGTCTTTCGAGCCATATTAGTTGTCTTCATCCTGGACCTGTACTGTACGGATGATACAGTATGGACGTATGGCAATTTACTTTCGGAACACTCTGTATATTTTTCTATTCATAACAATAATAATAATACTGCCATAACAATATAACAATAATATGTAGATAGACTAGTATTATCTTAAAAAAGGGGATTGAGAAACTATACAGGGTGCTTCAAATTCAATGCAATACACGGGGATCTCGGAAACGGTAAGAGATGCGAAGATGGTTAAATGGAGGCAAAGTTGCGTATTCAGGGGGGCAATATAATGGTGAAAAGAGATCAAGGCTAACTTGATTAGTTTTCGAAATATTTTGAAAAAACCGAAAATTTCGATTTTCGTTTTGGTTTTTTGCTGGCCTATTTGATGAGGTATTCAAAAATAAAGAGCACTTTTCTATAGCAACTTTTTGCGCTTTATCGAATGGTGTTAGCGAATTTTCTGCAAAACGTTTCGTTTCCTGGAAACCAACATCAGCTTAATTTTTTTAAATACGGACCTGGAATTTTTTTTCAATTTTTTTGAATTATTTTTGTAACTTGATAGAATGCCACCATAAAAGGAACCAAATTTAAACGTTTTGTCTAAGAAAAATTCATCATTGGTATTTTTGTTTTGACTTTTGTTAATTCTAGATATTGAATAATATTTTTGAGGTTGCATATTTATTCACGATAAATAAACAAAAGCTAATAATAAAACAACGAATTAACAACTATAAACTTTGATGTAATTGAATAAACAATGAATAAAACAACAAAATATGTTAAAACTATAAAAACCCTAAAGCAGATGTTGAAATAATCCTCCGTCATTATTCATGCAGAGGCGTATTCGTCTTTTTAAGTTTTGAATAGATCTTTCGATTTCCCTTGCAGGTATTGCATTCAGAACACGAATAGTGGCATTTCTCAAATCCTCAATGTTATTATATTGATTCTTATATAAAACATTTTTAGTTCGTCCCCATAAGAAATAATCTAATGGGGATAAATCAGGAGCTCTTGCTAGCCATTCTATAGCACCATGATTTCCAATCCATCTGTTTGGAAATGTTTCATTTAAATAGTTGCGCACAATTTCTGAATTATGAGGAAATTTAAATAAAATTAAAAAATTCTAGATTGCTGAAAGCCATTTTTAAGTACCGATAGTGCTTGACACAACATTGAAATGTGTTTGTCATAGAAACGTTTGCCTAGATAAAACTAAATCTATAAGAGGACCACGGAAAATTATTAATGATGAATTTTTCTTAGACAAAACGTTTCAATTTGGTTCTTTTTATGGTGGCATAAATTTCAAGTTTCAAAAATGCTTCCAAAAAATTTAAAAAAAATTCCAGGTCCGTATTTAAAAAAATTAAGTTGATGTTGGTTTCCGGGAAACGAAACGTTTTTCGGAAAATTTATTAATACCATTCGAAAAAGGGCAAAAAGTTGCTATAGAAAAGTGCTCTTTATCTTTGAATACCTACCTCATCAAATAGGCCCGCAAAAAAACTAAAACAAAAATCAAAATTTTCGGTTTTTTCAAAATATTTCGAAAACTAATCAAGTTAGCCTTGATCTCTTTTCACCATTATGTTGCCCCCCTGAATACGCAATTTTGCCTCCATTTAATCGACTTCTTATCTCTTACCGTTTTCGAGATCTCCATGTATTGCATCGAATTTGAAGCACCCTATATATATGCCTCAGATTATGACTTATTTTACTCAGTTGGTGTCTATAATTAATTTTTTCCCCGTAACATTCTCAAATTATAAACATAATTGCTTGTAAAGCACTATGCGTCTTTGTTATATCTACTCGATATCGATTTATATCGATAATAATTGTGATATTATCATGGCGGCTTGTATACACGCCTCGGAATCTCGTATATAGGTACATATAATACGTTTTTATATTTCTGGAATAGGAGGGATACACACGTGCATATCTCTTCTCCGGAAATAATTAATCTGGCTGTCCTCTTTTACCCGGCACAGCATTCTTGTAAATTAGCTTACAACTCCTGTAAGATGTCAGGAAACGGCGCGTTAATGATGCGGGACTTTTAGAAGTTCACTTATTTCCAAGAATCTAATTGCTACAATATTGTAAATTATGACAACATAACCATTGGTGATTCCAAATATATATTAATATATTTATGGGATGTAGGGATAATAGTTATTTGTTTGTAGCTACGATGTGTAAAATTTAACAGTTGTGGCGGTTCATTTTCTTCTTATTTCATAATTTGTTAAAGTAAAGTGGAAAAATGCGAAAATTTACGCGAAAACTGTTCGCGAAAAATCCATGTAGAGCTGTATACAAATATCTATTATATTGATTAATTATGTTTTGTATTGAATTTAAACATATTTTCCATAATTATCTAACAATATTTCTAATTCTAACTATTCTAACAGAACACTAGTAATTCATATTTTGTTACTTGAAATAACAATGATATAGTTAAGTTAGTTATATTTTGAATATATGTTAGTTTCTTTCAAGTATCTTACATATTCAAGGGAACTCTGTAAATTATTGAATTTAATATAATATTTTAGATATGCCCATATACTTATTATAATATTTTTTTCTCTGAATTAAAAATAGTTAATACCTACCTTACAAAATAAGATAGTTTATTTATAGTAGGTACTTAAATAGGTAGTTATGAAAAAATGAAAAATTTAATAAATATAAGGAAGTCCTAAAAGGTCCTTTCTATGAAAAAGGATAGGTAATTATTTCAGTAACTATTTTTAATACAGGGTGTCCATTTATAAACTGACACATTTTAACTGCTTATAAGTCGAGAACGATAAATGATATCGATGTGCGGTTTTCACAGAACTTCATCAATTTTTTTAAAGTTTTTTTTGACAGTGTTGCCAAGTTTCAAAATTTACCTGAAATAGGAGGAAAAAAATTTATTACTTTCAAAGGCCGATTTGACAAAGAAATGTAATGGGACACCCTGTACTTTTTAATTTTACATGAAAGCCTGTTAACTTTCCTTTCCGAAAATGTATAAATTGTTTTTCATTGCAATCATTTCTTTGTCCAGAGCCAATTTTGGTAGATGACTCCTTTTTGAAAAGGTCCCTGCTCTAATTGATGAAAATTTTATGGTAATTACCTATGTATCGCTTTATCATGATTAAATGATTTGCGCTATTGCCATGTCTATAAAAAGTATTTATTCTATTAAATAACAACTACTAAACAATACTGTTAAATAAGAACTAACAGTAACAATAACCTCGGTAACAATACTTATAACAATTTTAACAACTGAACAATTTAATTTTAATTTATACGTAACTAATAAATTAGCTGCTGTATATGACCCCCATTTTGCTCGGAACACATATGCAGACGCACAAATAAGTTGCTGAAGGCGTTTTGTAGCATTTCCGGTGTAATTTGGTTGAAAACGTTTACTATGTTGTTGCGCAGTTCATCCAGATTTCTTGGGGTTGGACTGTAGCAACGTTCCTTTATATATCCCCATATAAAAAAATCTGGAATGGTTAGATCGGGAGAATAGGGTGCCCACTCGATTGGACCTGCTCGCCCAAGCCATCTATTTCCAAAAGTAGTATCTAAGGAATGCCTTGCGACTCTGGAGAAGAGTGGTGGTGCACCGTCTTGCTGAAAATAGACCGTGTTTAAATTCCCTTCCTGCTGAAGTTGTGGATAAAAAAATGTTTCCAACATATCGGTGTAATTGTTTCCATTCACTGTTGCTTCTTGAAAAAAAAATGGCCCATAAATTTTAGACTTCGATACTGCACACCAAACGTTCAGCTTAGGAGAATCCCTTTCAAATTCGTTATAAGTTCGAGGATTTTCATCCCCCCAAATTCGGCAGTTATGCTTATTTACCCGCCCACTAAGGTGAAATGCTGCCTCGTCTGACATTATTAAGTTGGTATCCGGCTCATTTCTAAAAAGATCTAGTAATGTTTCGCACATAAAATATCTTTTTTCAAGGGCGTGATTTTCAATTTTTTGGAAAGTTTGAATTTTGTAGGCTTTAAACTTAATTATTTTTAAAATTTTATGTACTTTACTTTTTGACATATTTATCGTTTGGGCTATTTTTCTAATAGATATTTGGTTATTGTTCACGGACAACACTTCTCTCACCCGCAAAATATCATCCAACAGATTACCTTGTGCATTTAGGACTGTTCGAACTTTCCTTTTAACTGTTCCCTCCTGAGAAAATTGGTGTATCCAATGAAGTATAGAATTGCGTGAAGGTGGAGCTTTTCCAAAAATCAGCCTAAATCTTCTTCTCGTCTCCGTAACTGATTTGCATTCACTAAATAGTAACACGCAACGTGCTTTTTCCTGGGTGGTAAACATATTTAAACCAATTTTAAAACTTTAACAAATTGCAAAAGTATAGAGAACTAATTATTGAGACTGCCCAACGAACGACGTTAACAAGATTTGACAGTAGTTAAGGGATACAAAACAAATCATGCGATTCATAGCCTCCTTGACAAGCCAAAGTTAGAGGTTGTTATTGTTGTTAGTTGATACCGAGAATGTTATTTAATAGAATAAATACTTTTTATAGACATGGCAATAGCGCAAATCATTTAATCATGATAAAGCGATACATAGGTAATTACCATAAAATTTTCATCAATTAGAGCAGGGACCTTTTCAAAAAGGAGTCATCTACCAAAATTGGCTCTGGACAAAGAAATGATTGCAATGAAAAACAATTTATACATTTTCGGAAAGGAAAGTTAACAGGCTTTCATGTAAAATTAAAAAGTACAGGGTGTCCCATTACATTTCTTTGTCAAATCGGCCTTTGAAAGTAATAAATTTTTTTCCTCCTATTTCAGGTAAATTTTGAAACTTGGCAACACTGTCAAAAAAAATTGATGAAGTTCTGTGAAAACCGCACATCGATATCATTTATCGTTCTCGACTTATAAGCAGTTAAAATGTGTCAGTTTATAAATGGACACCCTGTATTATACGGGTACGCCACTGTTTAACATTGCATTAACTACTAAAAAAGCCTAATGCATGAAACATTCTTATTTACGATTCAGAAATTACCATACTTTACCATACTTAATTATATCTATCGGTTTACTGAATAACTAGAGTTTGCCCATATAGTGATTAATGGGTTGTCTGATTAGGAAATTAAAAACCATTTGTATTTTAATAAATCACATTAATATTGTTTATTGAAGATTGAAGCATATAATTTACATACATATTATCAGCTTGTTAGGATAGGAATATAGATCTGAGCGATTAACCTTAGGTATTCAATCATCTTACGTTGAGTAGAAAAATGAAGCAAACGTATTAAATAACTAATTATCTAAGTGTCTGCCGGTGTCATTTTCAATTTGCTGATACTGAAGCCAATGATTTTTAATACTAATATAGCCTACTAACTGTGCATCACTTTTTTTGTTTTTTTTAATACAATATTATTTTGAATCGTACGAAAATTACCTAGGAATGTAAAACAGCAGTGGGAAATAAACATGCGGAAAATTATACATCAGAGATGTCCAGGCATTGCTAGTTCCGTCTGGTTTCTTTTTCATGTACTAAAAATATAGACCCTAGATAATATAGAGACTGTCTCAAGTTAAAAGCTCAGACAGTGAGCTTTCAACTTGAAAGCAGCTGCAGCTGCTAATCTGTATTATTAAAAATCTATAACCGTATTTGCATTTAATAGAAAATACCAATATAAAAACAGAAACAAACGCCCTCTAGTGCCTTATACAAAATATTAGAGGTTAAATAAAAGCAACTGACTAAATGATTACAAAACCACATCACTATACAAAAAATAATAATTGTCAATAATATCCAACACTACGTATTAAGAAATATTTAAATAATCAATGATTGTAAAAATAATCACGATTAATAATTAAAATATATTCAAATTACAAACAGCAACTATTGAATTTGGAAAAAAAAGATTACTCTTCTTCTTTTCTGCCTTATTTGACTGCAATCCCGTTGAATTAGTTAACCAGTGAGGTATATTATCTTTCCAATATAATATAAGATCGAAATTTGAATCAATCGGAAAATATATTTGAAATTAAACAACCTGATCATTCTTACTAAATAGCAAGTGGTCTATTTTATATTAATAATACAAAATACGTGGTCTGATTTTTAAATAATAGAACATTTAATTTCATTACAAATACAATTTTATACATTTCATAAGTAAATAAATCACCAATGCCAAAAGACATTTGTTATCGCCTTAAATCACTCATTTGATTCATATTTTTAATTTTATTTCATGCGAATATTACTTGTGACATATCGGAAAACATACAACAGTTTTACCTCAAGTGTTACTGAATGTTTTCTTTTCATTTGTTCCGCTCTTGTTTTCTTTTTACTTTCTTCTATACATTTTTCTGTCTATACCCCTCGTCGTCCTGTTCCAATTTTGTGATTAAAAATATTTCATGATGAAAACATTAAAAATTGTCCAAAACGTTTGATTGTGATTTATTCGTCACTAATGCTATTTTATGATTTTACATTTACACAATACTTCCGTGTCTCAATAACACATCTTAAAACACTACATCTCGTCTTACTTTTCTCATGGTTGAATTGTAAGTATAAATTACTACTCTGACGTGGGAGTACTGTATTACATTCTGTACTATTTTTATGGATAGTTGCTTTTATTTCGTGATATACACGGCATTCATTTATATCGTTAGTAATTGTAAGAATAATAATAATTATAAATGATGTTACAATGAGGCAGAATACTCAGCCGAGCGTCTTTAGCGTGGGAAAATTCTAATATACAGTTAAGCAAATAGTAGACAATGTTTCATATTCACACTGATTATGTTTGGTTCAACGATAAGAAAAAATCATTTAGTTATGGAGAAAAATGTTGGTTTCACACTTTAGTAACAACGCTTACAATGAGATACTGATTTCAAAGTAATTAAATTCATTACAAAAATCGCAGGGATTTGCATAGTTACTTCATTAACTTAGTAATAATCACATTAAAAGTATGGGTATACTTATATTTCAAACAGATTTATTCTTATGGGATCATTACTTATGTATATACCTATGTTTGAAGAGTTTTCTGCATATATATTTATCTAATCGCTTGGATTAGGTAAAGATGTTGTTTTCACCAATTATGTATACAGTTTCCAATATTTTTTGTTTCGGAAACGAATCTCTATTTTTCGTTGAACTGGGCAAAGGCGATTTTCAAATTTCTGTATTAACTTTTTTTAGTAGGACACCCTCTGTATAAACTGATTCAAAAAATGAATGAAGTACATGTATTGAAAGCTAGGATAATTAGAACTAAAATTAAAATTTTTATAGATCTATATCACCCCAGAGAGTATTTCAACTCTCTCAACAAGTAGAAGTTTGAATCTTCTAAAGGCTAATATTATCATATCTTTTCTTAAAATTAGTTTGAGTAGATATTCATACCAAAAATGAAGATATGTCGAGAGCGTTCTTGGTTCATTATATACAAATTCATAGCAAAATACTCTTATATATTATATAGCAAATGCAAGGTTATATTCACTTGGTTGAATATATATTTGGTGGCTTAGGATATATTATATTGTCTAAAACATTGTCAACTCCATTCATTTCTACCGGAAGTAGTGCTATTTTATTTCATAGATCAACTCCTCAGGCAATTTTATGTTCACTTTATGTAAGATACCTTCTATCTAAAATCCTTCTACCTCTGACAAAAAAAAACTAATTTCTGTACCGCTTGTTTTTTACAGCGCCATTTTTGAGATAGTAGGTTAGGTTAGGTTCAAAAGTGAGTGGGCTGAAAACCAGAACCTCCACCGCGACCATGTGGCTATTGCGGCTCACACCTACTTATATTTCACCCAACAGGTCCAGCTTCTTAATGTAGCTGATTACCTTATTAAATGAGAATTTGTTCAGATCCTCTGGCAGAAGTTGTCCTTTGCCAAATACTGAGTATCTGATCCTTTCCCCAGCGGGGCAGGTGCACAATATGTGTTCTGCCGTTTCATCATCTTCTAAACATAGGCGGCACTCAGCATCTTCTGCTAGGCCGAATTTGCTCAGATGATATTTTAAACGGCAGTGACCCGTATATAAGCCAATTAGAGTTCGTAGGTGAAACCTACTTAACTCTAGAAGTTTTTTAGTTCTTGTTTTTGAAGGGTTTATTATAAACGCCTTCGAATGAACTAATCGTGGTAGTTCCTGCCAGTACTGGAGGAACTACCCCTTTGCCCCTCAGCCCAGGTCAATAGCGTTGATTTGGCAGTACTCGAGGATATGCCAAGCACCGGTTCTGGTCCGACAAATTCAGAAGCAGCACCTTCCTTAGCTAGAGAGTCGGCTGCCTCATTCCCTTCATGGCCAGAATGGCCTGGGACCCAGATCAGAGTTACTCTATTTTTTCTGCTCAATTGAGCGAGCGCCTGCTGGCAGCTCCATACCGTTTTTGAGTTGCAACGGTAGGAACCAAGAGCTTTAAGAGCTGCTTGGCTGTCTGAGAAGATTTTTATCGATTTGCGTGTAAGTTGCATTTGTTCCTCTGTTGCCTTTGTACACACAATTCGATGGCATAAATTTCTGCCTGAAATATAGTTGCATAACTGCCAAGGGATAAGGATATTTTCACCGTTGGGTTGAAATAGTAAGTCAAACCTTCCTCTAAAACGATTTCAGATGATTACTGTAATTTTTAAAGCGACAGGTCTAAACAAGGTCAATAATAAAAAAAAAATGACTTAAAGACACCGTACAGTTTGCGAAAAAGGAAGAATAATATATAAATGAATCGTTTTCCAGTAGATGTTTAAAGGTCCTTATTGGCTGGGAAGGAAAATTGTGTTTATTAGTGGAATATTAGAAAATTTTGATTGTAATTATTTGACTTATTTCAATATGGTTAGACTTCAAAATTGTTTATAGCCTGTAGTCAACCTTTATTAGGTAATCGAATGACATGATTGCGTAATTTTTTTTAACGGTGCTTTCAAAATTTCTTTGTAAACCCACATAAAAATAGGTTGTCAAAGTCCGCCTTTAATGTAATATCCTAGATATATATTTTGCAAGAACTAAAATGTCGTATTTTTCTCTTTAATGCCTCTTTGAGGTTATTCTCAATAGTTTTTCGAGATATAGAGCAATGGCAAAACCTCATTATAGAAAATATTAATCACTCAGAAATACGTGGCTATAGTGGTGTCAATTTTAATTTTCTAATGTTTAGGACAAACCTGGAGTTTATACAGCCACTAACAGTTACAACTATTAACAACGATAATAGAAAATATGTTAAGGCCCGTTTTCACGCTCATGCTATTTGTGCATGCAATTTGCGCAAATAGAACTGAAATGTTGTGGTTCGTTTACACGTTCATGCAAATTGCGCAAAATGATTTGTACATGCAATTTAATAAACTGAACTGTTGCTGACTGACACATTTTTTGTCAAACAAACAACACTACTAAGTACTAACACCGAAGCACAGCCTTCTAGAGAAGGCTGTGACCGAAGTATATGAAAAGCACGTGGAAGGTGCACGTAAGAACAAGAATTCGCTACTACTAAGCATACGCCGAGTTGGAGTGTTGTTTATACGTTCATGCATTTGTGCCAACTACATGCAAATTATCTGTCCGATCAGATTTTACTCAAGCCAAATTTTCTGGCTTGCGCAAGTTAACGATTTTGGTTTTCACGCTACAATTTACTTGTACAAACTGGCATGCACAAGTCTATTTGCGCAAATTGCATGAGCGTGAAAACGGGCCTTTAATATAGTTAATGTCCTAATTTTATTAATTGTAAGTTTAATATATTGTTAATATTAACTTTTTAATTATTTTGCTGTCTGATGTGAAGTTCTGTAATAAATTTTACCATCCTAGACTAATACTAATAACAAAAGGCTGCACTATTAGATGTAAGTGTAATAACGAATCCCAAACAGTTATATATCATTGGATTCAGAAAAAAATAGGAGATTTTAGTTTTTGCAAAATATAAACTAAAAAGAGGTTAATTTTTGGTACACCCCATTTATTTTTTAAGTAATTAAAACTATGAAATCGGAATTAAATTTTATACGAAGAATCACTTGGGTCTGGAACTTGAAACACAAAAATATGTCGAGAAATAAGACAATGAGGGAGAGGGCACTGTACTGAAAATATTATCATTTACTTTACAACTTTGAAGAAAAACAGTAGTTATTTTATCTATATTTTTCCATATTCCATTTTAAAGAAAAATGGTTTACAATAGACTTTTTTGTGTAGATTAACATAATCTTGATGGATTATGTCTGCATTTAATTTTATAAAACATAATTATTAAAAAAACCGATATAATTGCCTCTTTTCTGCAATATATATTATTTTTTTGGACAATGTTTGACGGAGCTATAACATTACAAACATTTCTTTTTAAATAGGACGCTCGATATTTTATAGTATAAATAGATAGCCCTTCTAAAAACGTATTCAGTGATATAAGGTTATACCAACTTTTTTTTTATCAAAGCCGTTAAAAATGTAAGAGTTTTTCTAATTTTAACTAGAAAAAATCATGAATGTTGTTCCATCCTTTTGGGACACACTGTATACTTCATATAATCACATGAATAGGTATGCTAAAATTAAGTCCATAAAGGTCATTCACGTTAAGTTTAAAGTGACGTCATTTTCAGTAATTAATTGTTGTCAATATTCGATAAACAAATGACCAATAAATTAGCGTAGCATTTGCCATTTACAAAGAGTTTTATATTTGGCAACCCTTCTCTGCATTGTCAAGTTGTTATTTATTTGTTTTGCCTCTCTACTGTTTGCTGGTATTTTGGTGTTTGGTTCTGCTTAAATTTAGCTCGTGTATTTTCTATTTACGTTTTCTAGTTATTCACTTTATTTACACTAAAAGCAGTTCTTCTCAGAACTAAAACCGTTGTGATTCTGTGACATTTTTCAAACTTCTGCCCGCAAAAAAGTTCACCTGTCAACGGTGTATTTTTTGACAAGGTGACGTCACTTTAAACTTAACGTGAATGACCTTTACTAAAAGTTTTGCTAAAAAACAATCATGGGCCCTTCACCAAAATATACTTGTCTGCTTTCTAGCTTTAGATAGATCCATCGAAACGCATTTTATTTATTTACATTTATAACGTTTATAAATACTATCGGAGTAATTACAGTTTCCTTAATATTTAATTAACATGCAGTAGCACAATTTCCTTTAGAGTTGTGTAACAAATAATGGACGTTACAAAACATTAAAAATGAGACACCATTTAAATATGACAACACAGGTATAATTTACCATAAATTATATGGTTAATTAGGCTAGATTTCAATGTAATAAATAGTTGAAAACAAGAGAAGCGGTACATAATAGTAGATATTCGTATGCATGTGGGTATATATACAGTATAATACAGATTTATGGTATATTACCGTATATATGGTACCTATCTTTCAAATATGCCACTTGCGGTTTTGCCAGAATAAGTAAAACTATAAAATAAATAAATAATAAATAAGTACCAACTATCAATTTTTATATAAAACACCTTGTAGATATATTATTATATTTTTGGGATCTACGTCATTTACTGAATCCAATGATATAACATAAGTGACATAAGTGATTTTTTCCTGTGGGGCCATTTGAAATCGCGAGTGTACGCTACGCAACCTGAGACATTAAAAGAATTGCGCGAAAGAATTGTAGAAGAATGCCGATTAATATCACCTGAAGTATTCAGTAATGTCAGAAGAGCATTTAATGATAGGATTTAACCGGGCCGGTGGCTCAGGGCTTAGCGTCTCGATCGCTCAACCCAGAGGTCGTGGGTTCTAATTCCCACTCCACCAACAATTTTTAATTAAATTGTTTGTCCGTAGATCAAGGCTTATTCGCAGGGATGGCTTGGCAACTATCCTGGCGATGGCCTAGGATGGGAAGAATGTCAACTTGGTGTTAATGTGAGAGATTAAAATCAGTTGATGTTTGACTTGTCCCCCTAACTAAGGTTTTCCAAGTTTCCCTCATTCCAGCACTGAATGGTGGTTAGGGCCTACCAACGTAAGTCGTTCCTGAGGCGCAAATGCGGCCCGCGAAATAATAATATGCCGCCCCATCTCCCACACAAGTCTCAGACTTTCAGGATAATCCTTGTGATTAGAATGAGGGGTAGAGATATTATTATTATTATTATTATTATTATTGTTTGCAAGTTAATGGGGCCATTTTGAGCAATTCATTAAATAAAAATTGATTTAGTTTAATTTCAGCTTTTTTATTTCAAACTGAATTTTTTCTTTTACATTGATCAGCACATCAAAAACAAAAATATGGTTGCTTACAGGATAAGAATACCTTTAATTTGATGTATTACATGACCCCTCGTGACCTTTAAAATTCTTAAGAGGGTTAATGTGACGCGCATAGAGGTGACGTTTGGGGGTTGTTTTTTACATTAAAATTCTTCCTCCTCAAAATCTGTTTTGACGTATTTTGGGAATTTTCCGGGAAATCCTTACTTCCCAAGATCAGGGGGGGTCTAGTTTTGGTTGAATGACCCTCTATAATAGGTAATGCATTGAGTTGGCATCAAAAACATTAAATTTCTCTATAGAGAAAAAATGTCTATATAGAGCTGAAACTAGTTTTTTTTTAAATAGGACCATAATAGTACTAACATACTATTAGAAAGTGCAATTAATAAGCAATCTATATATGCTTAATTTATCTGTGGGACGAACACAACTGAAGTTACAACTGAGATCAAGATAGGTAGGTACTCTAAATTCAAAAGTAAGATAGAGTCCAAAAAGAAATTGGACAGCTGAAATATCACTTAATAATTCAGAAAAGGACGTAGATTCCAAAAAAAAATAATAATATACAGGTTATTCCACATAGAAATCCAGGGTTTGTATTCTGGTGAAATCGAAAGGGGCCTTCTTATTGGCCTTTGAAGAATGTATCTGAAACATAAAGGGCGAAGGAAGGGTGCCTATGTGTAGTAACACTGTATATACATTTTTGCCAAATAGGTATGATTGAAATTCCATAACCGCAACTGGTCTGAAATATCATAATAAATTGGGTTTCAATTACCTCAAAACTGTGTTAACGTTTTCGGTATTTCATCTTTTTCCAGAGTAAACAGCTATTCCTGCCATTTATGGATAGTAAGTACCAAATCAAAAGAAACATTGCTCGCGGCAATTTATTACGCGGAAAATTATTACGTGAATTTCAGTTTCAAAGGTCCGGAGCAAAATCTTTAGCTCTTTAAATTATGAAAACAATTACATTCCGACCATGTATAATAAAAGACTAGAAAACAAGAATTCTGACGAGTGACATTGAACTCCGAAACAATGAAATTACTATTTTGTGTATCTTTTCGAGTCCATTTCCGTCCATGAAGTCATTAACTTAAAAATCATTATTTCGGTTAGCTCTTTAAACCGTCTGAATGATTCACAGTGCCAACCGGATGGAACGAAGTCTAGCCATTTCACATTATACTGTAAAAAAAAACGTTGAAAATCTCTCGAGGTGCGTTTTTTAAAGTAAGAATTCGTCTATTGAACGTTATTAGTAAGTACGATAGTACATAATAAAAATATAGCATTGTTCAACAGTGAAGTGAAGCACTGTTTCACTTAACTATATATTATTATAATTTTTTGGAACGAGCACATTGCCAATATTTTATGTAAATCAATCAACGTGATAAATAATTTCACAAAAATTACAGCTTTATTACCTACACATTTTTCATTAATCTATAAATGATATGAATGGGTAAATGCATCAGAAAAAAAAAACATTTACATATTATAAATATCTAAACATATCTTTACGCAAAATTTTATTTCTATTGTATTAAACCGTCTAAAATTTATTTATTGGGAAATATTAGATATGTAGATATGCATATTCTAGTCCAAAAGAAGAAGAAGAAGAACAACTTCTTTTCTGGTCTCAGTTTCTTCATTTATTAGTTTTTTAACGTTTCTTTGTTTAGGTATTTGAATAAGTTCTTGATTTTACATGTATACAAGCCAAGGCATAGACATTGTGTTACACAAAGCAACGATGTTTGACCGACATGTTTTATAAACATCTTTTAGGCTTTAAAATAATTTATACCTATACGCAATTAACAATACACGTGAGAACATCTAAAACTGAACAATGATGAATAATGAGAATGTCCATATAACCTCAAATTTTTAGTGCATTACTAAGGCTCCTAAATGAAACTAGGCTAAGGCTACTGGATGAGGCTAAGGCTACTGGATGAATACAAGCTAAACGGTCTGTCATATTACAGCCATCTTTAAGTTTTCTTTTTGTTTTTTTTTCTTGTAGTAGTAGCAGTGTTCTGTGCGCTTCCAAACATAATTTGACATTTAAATGATACCTATATACCTACTCCTTTGACCATATCGCCCATGACCATATTTTGATGCAAATATTGCTAACTTCCCCAGATCTGTCAATAAGAAAGCAATGTCGAAAGTTTGTATCGGGTAAAATATGTTTTCCTCAATTTTCCCCTGAACACTCTCTTATTGGCAGAAGAGCAGCAGTTGGCAATGGTCGCATCAGAAATGGAGACGGCCGATATGGTCAACTAGAGTATCATGGCAACTGATAATTAACAGTTCACAGGATATATATTATGGTTCAGAGTTTTGGATTCAATATCAAAATTAATTATAAATCTTTTGTGTGTATACCTACACTGGAATTTTAAACAAATGTCTTGTTAAAAAATTGAATCCATGGAATGTAATTGTAGGTTGTTGTTAACTACCTTTACACAAGATTTTCCTTATTTGCCCTTTTGTGGGTTTCCCATACATATTGCAAATATGGTAGAATGTAGTGAATGCATATTTAATCTTTCTATGGTTGAATATGATCTCTTTAATTCTTCTGAAAAAAAGATTATACTTATACAGGGTGACCCATTTAAATGGATGTCGTACAAAATTTGTTTATGGACCGATTTGAACCGGATTTTTTTCAAAAGATAGATCTCCAAAAGCTCTATGTTGATGCAGAATTTGAAGACGAAATTTTGATTTTCAAGGCCTACTACGAATTTTTTTTAAGTGAAAAATAGCAAAATTTTGTTAGCGATTTTTTTATAAAAAATTTGACTACACCACTGGATTTAGAAACCACTCGAATACATTTGTACCAATTTTTGCGAAAGACAGTTTGTTCCTAAAAAAGTTATGACAGTATCGGCATCACCAGTGTTTGCCTTTGTCGGTGAACATATCCTTTTATAAAAATCGAATAGAACCCAAAGAGAAACAAAATTAAACAACTTAAACACTGGTGTAATTGTTAATAAGAACCATAAAAACCAGTATACACAAAATAACCAACAATTACTCTAATATAAACAACAATTGATAAAAAAAGTAATGATTAGAAAATTACATTTTTCAAAATGAAAAAGGAGTCTGTCAAATTGATTCACACTTTTTGAATAAAAGATTATAATGCAGTTATTTTTTATCTAAGAAGGTAATGTTATAAGTTTTGCATGGCATAATAACCACGAAATAATAATAATTTGACGAACTCTTATCAATTAATTGTTGTTTATATTAGAGTAATTGTTGGTTATTTTGTGTATATTGGTTTTTATGGTTCTTATTAATAATTACACCAGTGTTTAAGTTATTTAATTTTGTTTCTCTTTGGGTTCTATTCGATTTTTATACAAGAGTAGGGTCACCGACAAAGGCAAACACTGGTGATGCCGATATTGTCATAACTTTTTTAGGAACAAACTTTCTTTCGCAAAAATTGGTACAAATGCATTCGAGGTGTTCCTAAATCCAGTGGTCAGATTTTTTATAAAAGAATCGCTAACAAAATTTTGATATTTTTCATATAAAAAAAATTCGTAGTAGGCCTTGAAAATCAAAATTTCGTCTTCAAATTTAGCATTAACATAGAGCTTTTGGGCATCTATCTTTTGAAAAAATCCGATTCAAATCGGTCCATAAACAAGTTTTGTACGCGAGTGTTTCCATTCTTAATGGGTCTCCCTGTAGGTTTGACATTTATTTGGTGGAAATTAAGTTCAAATTTTAAGTTACGTCATAATTTTGTTGCTTGTAGACCACCGGGTAAATGAAGCTATTTTGTTCAACTTCCTTTAAGTTACCTACTTGTATGGTAATTCCATCATTATTCAAAAGATACAATACAATGGCTCCGACAAATTTTACATTTTCTCGGTAGTACCGCAAGCGAAGAAGGCAAAATGTAAATTTTAATTGATTATCTCTTCCATACCTTGTAGCAAAATGCAAATTTTTATTCTAAGCCCGTGAAAGGAAATTGCAGCATGTGTATATTGTCTATAGAGTAGTGTAATAGTTTTACCTTGGAAGAAATAGCTAGGATTTCTTTAAAGGAAATAAATAATTACCTAAGAATCATAACTCTTCTATAAAGTACTCAAATTGTCAAACTCGTTGATAAATCGCAACATTTTACAAATATACAAATAAAGGAAATCACATATAAAATTAGTATCTAGTTTATTGCATCTTGCGAAATTAATTAATCCTAAAAAATGGGTATCCTGGCAGTTAACGGTTTCCGAAAGAAGTATCCATTAAGTATCTAATAAATAACGCATTAAATTAAAAATTACCAATCTAGGTATTTATATACAGTGCTTTCGTACCGTAAGTATAGTGGATAAAATCACTTATATTACGCTAGCACACCGACTATAGCACCAGCCAAAAAAAAACTATGCTACAAATTGTTGCTAATTTGTTCCTATTTTGTGCCACAAAAAAAAAATTGTAACTTGTGCCGTTCTTGAGAAAAATGTTGGTTGCTGGCGTAAGTTTACGCTAGCACCCCAATTTGTTGCTCGTCACCTAGAAACACTAGGCCAAAAATTCTTGCGCTAGATTTTGTTCCTTTTCAAGTACTTTCGAATGGTATGTTGGTTTTTAAAAAAACATGAATTTTCCTATTTTTTTCCTTTACGGAATATCCGATATTTGTTATAGCTGTGCAAAATAAAATTTTCTTGGGCTTACCCGGAAACTTGACTACTGCCTTTTGATAACAAGATAAAATCATGACCTAACATATTCAAGTACCTATCTACTGAGGTGCAAAATAGGAAACATCCCTTAAAAATACTAAAACGACAATTATGTCATTTTACTCACTTATACAATTTGTTGCAACCATGTACTACCTGAAAACACGAGCTACCAACTTTTCACAACAAGGTAGAATGATGACCTAACGGTTTCTAATATCTGCAGATGTGCCAAATGGAAAACGACCTAAAATTGCTTAAAAAGTATTTTTTTATTTTTTAGCTTATAAAATTTGTTGCCATCGTGCACTACCAGAGAACTTAAGCTACTAGCTTCTGGTAACAAGGTGAAATTATGATCTAACATTTTCAAGTATCTGTAGATGTGCAAAATGGAAAATTAGGCTTAACAGTGCTAAAAAAAAACATTTTCTCATTTTTTTCGCTAATAAAATTTGTTGCCATCGTGCACTTCCTGTAAACTTGAGCTACTACCTTCTAAAAACAAGGTAAAATCATGACCTAATATTTTCAAGTATCCATAGATGCGCAAATTGGAAAATATATCTTAAAATTGGCAAAAATATTATTTTCTCATTTTTTTCGATTATGGAATTTGTTGCAATCATGCAGTACCTGAAAACACCAGCTACCAACTTTTCATAACAAAATTCACTAACTAAAATTTCATAACTAAAAAAATTTAAAAATACCTTTTAAGCAATTTTAGTCATGTTTTCCATTTTACACATCTACAGATATTAGAAACTGTTAGGTTATCATTATATCTTGTTGTGAAAAGTTGGTAGCTCGTGTTTTCAGGTAGTACATGGTTGCAACAAATTGTATAAGTGAGTAAAATGACATAATTGTCGTTTTAGTATTTTTAAGGGATGTTTCCTATTTTGCACCTCAGTAGATAGGTACTTGAATATGTTAGGTCATGATTTTATCTTGTTATCAAAAGGCAGTAGTCAAGTTTCCGGGTAAGCCCAAGAAAATTTTATTTTGCACAGCTATAACAAATATCGGATATTCCGTAAAGGAAAAAAATAGGAAAATTCATGTTTTTTTAAAAACCAACATACCATTCGAAAGTACTTGAAAAGGAACAAAATCTAGCGCAAGAATTTTTGGCCTAGTGTTTCTAGGTGACGAGCAACAAATTGGGGTGCTAGCGTAAACTTACGCCAGCAACCACCATTTTTCTCAAGAACGGCACAAGTTACAAATTTTTGTTTTGTGGCACAAACTAGCAAAAATTAGCAACAATTTGTGGTATAGTTTTTTTGGCGGGTGCTAAAGTCGGTGTGCTAGCGTATTATAAGTGATAAAATCGCTCGGGCCTATCGATTTTCTTTTATTTTTGCCCTTATTTTACATAATATATCTAATTATTTATAGGGTTTTTTTACAGAGGATTTTTTTCATTGGAGCTACGTCGATATAAACTTTATTATTTTAAATAGGACATACCGAATTTCATCTTACCAAAAGTCATTAATATTCTTCTGGGGTTTAGCAGCAAACAGGCAGAATTTCACACGTCCTGTTGAATTTCAAACAGCTCAAGATATTCGATGAAATCTTACTGTTGCCAGTCTCTATGAGTAATGATTTGAAAGACCACATCGTTTATTGCCGCATAATGGCCGCATATAAGGATAATTGTACAGATTTTAATAAATTATAAAAATAAAAATGGATGTGTTGTCTATTTCTGCTCTAATGAACATTTGAATGTATTACAAAAATAATATCGGTAGGTACTTACCTTTACTGTTATCTTACAAACAATAACACTGGGCAACAAGAAAAAAATTATTTTTTGTCCCACGAACCAAACTTGGTGACCTATATTGTATATTTTTGGGCGAATTCAGATCTGTTTTCAGATTTTTTCTATCAGGCAAGGTTTCAGAGGGACAAGCCAATTTTGAAAAAAATTGCGGTATTTATTTTAAAATGAGTTACAACTAAAAGAACTTAAACGAGCACTTCTAAAATGTACAAATATATTATTTCCGGCTGTAATTGGCTACAGGAATGTCTCTTTTAAGCAACCAGCAATAGTCGGCCAACATAGCGGGGCTCCATTTCCCCTGGTACCGCTTTTCCATGTCCATGATATCCTGGTGAAATTTTTCCCCATGCTCATCACTCACCGCACCGAGATTGTCTGGGAAGAAATCCAAATGAGAGTGTAAAAAATGAATTTTTAGACTCATATTGCATCCCATAGCTTCTTATGACGTTAATAGACTTTCTACAATGTCCTTGTAGTTTTCTGTAGTGTTATATTTATTGGTGGTTCTGGCACAGGCAACTCTTGGGTATGAGGTACTGACCTTATAGCAGATGGTATATCGGGATATTTCACCGTATGTTTGGATTTTGATGTGATACCAGTTATATTTGTTAGACAGAAGTAACAATCTGAAGTATGGTCTTTGGGTTCCCTCCAAATCATAGGTATGGCAAATGGCATGTGTCGTGAACCTTTTGCACACGTGGCAAGTGGCCTGACACATGTGACACAACAAACATGGGGGGCCCAAATTTTGTCTTGATCTCCCACTTTGCACCCAAAATAAAGCTCATAACATTTTCTAATTAGGGGCGTGAAAGAACGTTTTTGTGATTTGAATGTGAAGTCACCACAAATGTAGCAGAAACAATTCGGAGAATTTACACACTTTCGTGGCATTATTATGATGAAATGTGGTTTGAACGAAACACAACGGCACTCGTATTTAAAGACCTGAAAAATACTGCACTTATATGTTTACAGTATGATATCTAGCCGCTAACTGAGGGAGTAGCTTGAAATTTGCTAATAGACATGAATTTGTTCCAACAAGTCATGACTTGTACTTGAAGCGTACAGAAACTTGCTCTTCTATACAGATACGTATAAAGGAAGCTACTTCGATCCACAAATACTAAAATTTGTTTAGTACTTTAATGTTTTATTTAATTTTCCTAACAATGGTGCCTATATTTATATATTACATAATATATACGTGAGTGTACTGGAACGTAAAAACTGTGGGTGGTAGACAAATTCTGAAAACCTGGATGATTTAAGCATGCAAAAATACACAATCAACAGCCATTTCTTTAGTTGGGACAAAAACTTTGTTAACCAGTGTAATTTTGTGGTAATAATAAACTTGAAAAAACCTGAGCTCTGAATTACCATCAAATTGCGAGGTCCGAGATTTCATCGCATTTCTTATCCTCAAAACGAGGAAGTTACATCACGCAGATTATCATAATGATGTTAAAAAATGCCCGAAGAGTCCGTAAGAATTTCGAGTTCTCAATTATTACGAGTTCGCACGGCCGGAGTCAAGGACACCGGTAAAGGTCGCGACCATTTATCACGAAGGTACCTGCGGAGGACGTGGTCTTGATTCATGGCGAGATAGAGGTGGATAAAGTTGCTCAAAAGAATGCGGGGAAATTATTTTGATGTATGTCCGTAATCGTAATCTAGAGATATTCTGTATACAAGGTGCCCATTATCTATCTCCTTACATGGCTAACTTTGTTGCTTGAGTGAAGTTATCCACACATTTCCATCCACAGGTTATGACGTGGGGTCAATTAAATGTGAGACACATAGTACAAACCACTATCACGCGTCACATAATTATGATTTGCATTCGCATCCACAGCTTCGATAACCAATAATAACCATACTTCTTGTAATAATATCTGTCAATTTGCGTTAATAAGTTATTAATATTTTAAACTTTCTTAAGTAATGTAAATGTAAAAAATAATAAAAAATAATGATGTAGTTCATGACTGAAAGGGCTGTGGCAATATTTAGGTTATTTATTAAGAAATTTGTATAGACTGACTGTCTATCACACCTAACTGCGGTTTATATTATTGCCTGATAGGTATACCTACCAATGTTTATAAGGCGTAGATGGAACTTTATTCGTAACTCTCACAGGAGTTTGAGTCCGTTGACAATATTTCGGCTATATATTAAGTAATATATGTAGAGTACACCTATATAGTCGATTTAGTTTGCCTGCTCCTCTGACACCCTTAAAAATTGTTGTATTTGTAAATTGTGGACGAATGAATAAAAATTCGTAACTCCCACAGGAGTTCGAGTGCGTCGATAAAATTCCGGCTATATATGAAATAACATATGTAGAGTACCCCTGTATAGTCGGTTTAGTTTGCCTGCCCTTTCGTCTCCCTTAAAAACTGATATATTTGTAAGTTGTGGATGCATTATTAAAAAATTCGTAACTCCCACGGGAGTTCGAGTGCGTCGATAAAATTCTGGCTATATATGAAGTAACATATGTAGAGTACCCCTGTATAGTCGGTTTAGTTTGCCTGCTCTTTCGTCACCCTTAAAAACTGATATATTTGTAAGTTGTGGATGCATTATTAAAAAATTCGTAACTCCCACGGGAGTTCGAGTGCGTCGATAAAATTCTGGCTATATATGAAGTAACATATGTAGAGTACCCTTGTATAGTCGGTTTAGTTTGCCTGCCCTTTTGTCACTCTTAAAAACTGATTTGTTTGTAAGTTGTGGATGCATCATTAAAAATTAAAAACTCCCACGGGAGTTCGAGTGCGTCGATAAAATTCAGGCTATATATGTAGTAACATATGTAGAGTACCCCTGTATAGTCGGTTTAGTTTGCCTGCCCTTTTCTCACCCTTAAAAATTGATATTTTTGTAAGTTGTGGATGCATTATAAAAAAATTCGTAGCTCCCAGAGGAGTTCGAGTGCGTCGATAAAATTCTGGCTATATATGAAGTAACATATGTAGAGTACCCCTGTATAGTCGGTTTAGTTTGCCTGCTCTTTCGTCACCCTTAAAAACTGATATATTTATAAGTTGTGGATGCATTATTAAAAAATTCGTAACTCCCACAGGAGTTCGAGTGCATTGATAAAATTCTGGCTATATATGAAGTAACATATGGAGAGTGCCCCTGTATAGTCGGTTCGGTTTGCCTGCCCTTTTGTCACCCTTAAAAATTGATATGTTTGTAAGTTGTGGATGCATAATTAAAAATTAGGAACTTCCACGGAAGTTCGAGTGCGTCGATAAAATTCTGGCTATATATGAAGTAACATATGTAGAGTGCCCCTGTATAGTCGGTTTAGTTTGCCTGCCCTTTTGTCACCCTTAAAAATTGATATTTTTGTAAGTTGTGGATGCATTATAAAAAAATTCGTAGCTCCCAGAGGAGTTCGAGTGCGTCGATAAAATTCTGGCTATATATGAAGTAACATATGTAGAGTACCCCTGTATAGTCGGTTTAGTTTGCCTGCTCTTTCGTCACCCTTAAAAACTGATATATTTATAAGTTGTGGATGCATTATTAAAAAATTCGTAACTCCCACAGGAGTTCGAGTGCGTTGATAAAATTCTGGCTATATATGAAGTGACATATGTAGAGTGCCCCTGTATAGTCGGTTCGGTTTGCCTGCCCTTTTGTCACACTTAAAAATTGATATGTTTGTAAGTTGTGGATGCATAATTAAAAATTAGGAACTTCCATGGGAGTTCGAGTGCGTCGATAAAATTCTGGCTATATATGAAGTAACATATGTAGAGTACCCCTGTGTAGTCGGGTTAGTTTGCGTGCCCTTTTGTCACCCTTAAAAATTGATACGTTTGTAAGTTGTGGATGCATTATTAAATATTAGTCAGAAAATCAGAATTTTATCGACGCACTCGAACTCCAGTGGGAGTTACTAATTTTTGATAATTCATCCACAACTTACAAACATATCAATTTTTAAGGGTGACAAAAGGGCAGGCAAACTAAACCGACTATACAGGGGCACTCTACATATGTTACTTCATATATTGCCAGAATTTTATCAACGCACTCGAACTCCTGTGGGAGTTACGAATTTTTTAATAATGCATCCACAACTTACAAAAATATCAGTTTTTAAGGGTGACAAAAGGGCAGGCAAACTAAACTGACTATACAGGGGTACTCTACATATGTTACTTCATATATAGCCAGAATTTTATCGACGCACTCGAACTCCCGTTGAAATTCCTAATTTTTAATTATGCATCCACAACTTACAAAAATATCAATTTTTAAGGGTGACAAAAGGGCAGGCAAACCGAACCGACTATACAGGGGCACTCTACATATGTTACTTCATATATAGCCAGAATTTTATCAACGCACTCGAACTTCTGTGGGAGTTACGAATTTTTTAATAATGCATCCACAACTTACAAATATATCAGTTTTTAAGAGTGACGAAAGGGCAGGCAAACTAAACCGACTATACAGGGGTACTCTACATATGTTACTTCATATATAGCCAGAATTTTATCAACGCACTCGAACTCCTGTGGGAGTTACGAATTTTTTAATAATACATCCACAACTTACAAATATATCAGTTTTTAAGGGTGACGAAAGGGCAGGCAAACTAAACCGACTATACAGGGGTACTCTACATATGTTACTTCATATATAGCCAGAATTTTATCGACGCACTCGAACTCCTGTGGGAGTTACGAATTTTTGAATAATACATCCACAAATTACAAATATATCAGTTTTTAAGGGTGACGAAAGGGCAGGCAAACTAAACCGACTATACAGGGGTACTCTACATATGTTACTTCATATATAGCCGGAATTTTATCGACGCACTCGAACTCCTGTGGGAGTTACGAATTTTTTAATAATGCATCCACAACTTACAAATATATCAGTTTTTAAGAGTGACGAAAGGGCAGGCAAACTAAACCGACTATACAGGGGTACTCTACATATGTTACTTGATATATAGCCAGAATTTTATCGACGCACTCGAACTCCTGTGGGAGTTACGAATTTTTTAATAATACATCCACAACTTACAAATATATCAGTTTTTAAGGGTGACGAAAGGGCAGGCAAACTAAACCGACTATACAGGGGTACTCTACATATGTTACTTGATATATAGCCAGAATTTTATCGACGCACTCGAACTTCCGTGGAAGTTCCTAATTTTTAATTATGCATCCACAACTTACAAACATATCAATTTTAAGGGTGACAAAAGGGCAGGCAAACCGAACCGACTATACAGGGGCACTCTACATATGTTACTTCATATATAGCCAGAATTTTATCGACGCACTCGAACTCCTGTGGGAGTTACGAATTTTTTAATAATGCATCCACAACTTACAAATATATCAGTTTTTAAGGATGACGAAAGGGCAGGCAAACTAAACCGACTATACAGGGGTACTCTACATATGTTACTTCATATATAGCCAGAATTTTATCGACGCACTCGAACTCCTGTGGGAGTTACGAATTTTTTAATAATGCATCCACAACTTACAAATATATCAGTTTTTAAGGGTGACGAAAGGGCAGGCAAACTAAACTGACTATACAGGGGTACTCTACATATCTTACTTCATATATAGCCAGAATTTTATCGACGCACTCGAACTCCCGTGGGAGTTCCTAATTTTTAATTATGCTTCCACAACTTACAAACAAATCAATTTTTAAGGGTGACAAAAGGGCAGGCAAACTAAACCGACTATACAGGGGTACTCTACATATGTTACTACATATATAGCCTGAATTTTATCGACGCACTCGAACTCCCGTGGGAGTTCCTAATTTTTAATAATGCATCCACAACTTACAAACATATAAATTTTTAAGGGTGACAAAAGGGCAGGCAAACTAAACCAACTATACAGGGGTACTCTACATATGTTATTTCATATATAGCCGGAATTTTATCGACGCACTCGAACTCCTGTGGGAGTTACGAATTTTTATTCATTCGTCCACAATTTACAAATACAACAATTTTTAAGGGTGTCAGAGGAGCAGGCAAACTAAACTGACTATATAGGTGTACTCTACATATATTACTTAATATATAGCCGAAATATTATCAACGGACTCAAACTCCTGTGAGAGTTACGAATAAAGTTCCATCTACGCCTTATAAACATAGGTAGGTATACCTATAAGGCTATAATCTAAACCGCAGTTAGGTGTGATAGACAGTCGGTCTATACAAATTACTTAATAAATAACCTTAATATTGCCACAGCCCTTTCAGTCATGAACTACATCATTTTTTTTTTATTATTTTTTACATTTACATTACTTAAGAAGAGTTTAAAATATTAATAACTTATTAACGCAAATTGACAGATATTATTACAAGAAGTATGGTTATTATTGGTTATCGAAGCTGTGGATGCGAATGCAAATCATAATTATGTGGCGCGTGATAGTGGTTTGTACTATGTGTCTCACATTTAATTGACCCTACGTCATAACCTGTGGATGGAAATGTGTGGATAACTTCACTCAAGCAACTTTGTTGATAGTGGAGATAGAGAATTGTTTAAATTAGCAAAATTGGGCAGAATTACAAGAGGAATTCAGTGCCTCCTTCAGAATTTTAATTTTCAACTTTTCGAGATATTTTGGAAAAACTGAAAATGGCCAAAATTTTTAAACACGAATATCTCGAAAACTATAAAAGATACAAATAATATAAAAATACTGTGTGATAGCGTTTTTTACGTGGAATTTTTTACGTGATGATATTGAAAATTTCACGGGCATCTTAGTTTTTGAGAAAAAAATAAAGTTATGTTGTTTTAAATGCCAACCATAGTTGGCTGTGGTATCAATAAAAAGCTTATTTTTTCTGATTTCAAAAATATAATATTTAATATACCTTTCTCTTTTCTTTTGTTTACTGTAATGAACAAATAATTTTTTAACATAGTAAGCTATGAAAAACAAACGTAGATCAGTAAACAACAATAAATATAAATGTCAGATCACACTAAAGTCACATTATAAACGTCAAAATTAAACGTTCATCTTAAAATAATTATTGTGAAATGTACACAATCGAAGAAAAATACGATTTATTAAATATTATATTTTTGAAATCAGAAAAAAATAAGCTTTTTATTGATACCATAGCCAACTACGGTTGCCATTTAAAAAAACATAACTTAATTTTTTTTCTGAAAAACTAATATGCCCGTGAAATTTTCAATATCACCTCTTAATGCCACGTAAAAAACACTATCACACAGTATTTTTATTTTATTTATATCTTTTATAGTTTTCGAGATATTCGGGTTTAAAAATTTCAGCGATTTTCAGTTTTTCAAAATATCTCGAAAAGTTGAAAATTAAAATTAAATTTGAAGGAGGCACTGAATTCTGTAATTCTGCCCAATTTTGCTAATTTAACCAATTCTCTATCTCCACTATTAACAAAGTTAGCCATGTAAGGAGATAGATAATGGGCACCCTGTATATATACATTCTAGTGTTGAATTAGCAGAGACAACCAACAAAAGTATAAGAATAAAAGTTTCACATTGCATGGCTGTCCGCTGATAATAGGTACCTCAAAATAATGATTTAAATTCTTTTTTTAGTCTAATTAGTTTACTAAAAACATACAGGGTGTCCACCTAGTGCGCGTAAGTCCAATATCTGGGTTAATAAAAGAGATAACTTAATTTTTTTTCTACAGGGTTGTCTAATATCCCGAGCTGCACAAAATGAAAATATATTTACATATTCAGGGTGTTCAGTTTTTCCTGGACAGGTACCAACTTCATTTTTTTAAATGGAAACCTATATTTTTTATGGCATTATCGAATTCTACGTAAAAAATTAGTGGGACTTTGTGCTTAACACTGCTATTGAAATATTGATAGTTTTCGAGATATTTGACTTTTAATTTTTCGTTTCGTCACTTCTAATAGTTGACATAATTATGGTTGTATGACAGCTAGAAATTATTTTTTTTTTCAGAAACTGTAGAGTGAAGATGGCTCTTTCGAAAAACGTATCAAAAGTTGACCTGCGATATACAGGGGGCAACAGAAATCGTGCCAAACCTGATGGTTTAAAATTTAAAAAATCTCGACTTTTTCAAATGGAACACCCTGTGTTTTATGATTTCATTAGATGCCTTTCTGTAGACTCTACAATTTTATAATAGCTTTCCCTATACCTAAGTTGCGTAGTTTTTGCAAAAAACCCACTTTTATGAAAAATACCCGATTTGCGCACTCCTTTGACGAAAAAAATATTGTAAGGCTATTTATTTTTATAAAATGTATTAGTTTACACTTCTTAAAATAAAAATAACTGAAAAATTTAGATAATTTCAGTTTAATAAACAAGTCTTTATGGAAAGTTACCATTTATTTGTAAATAAAAGTAAAAAATCATAAAAGCTCTACATGTAATTAAGAATTAGCAAAACTGGCGTATGCTTTAGAAGAAGTTCATGGGAATTATTTGCTAGCAGCACGTATTTATAGAGATTCCCACGTGCTGACTGTTTTGAAAATGTGAAAGAAAGATTTGAAAGAACAGCAAATGGGAATTATGAGAAAACTACCAGGAGACATGGGAGTAACAACGATAATATTTAGTTTAATGTTGTGGTTTCTGCTGTTGAAAATCCAAAAATATTAGTATCAGAAAATAAGTAGAAATCTTGGAGTTTTCAAAAGCTCGACAAATAAGATATTGAAGAAGAAGTTTCATACGTATCATATTGAAAACCAAACGGTGTTACCGTAGTTAGAAAAATTATTAGTGAAATGGATGAATATACATAGAGTATTGAAAAAAGAATACGCAATACTCATACAAGCAAGCTAACCTAAAGTAAATGCTCAAAATGTCCACCGTTGTTTTCAACACAAAGCATTAATCTACGACGAAAATGAATGTGAACATTTCTTAACATTTCGGGCGTTATGGTTAGAAACTCATTTTGGATCTTTTCTTTCAAGTCTTGCATATCCGTTGGTGGTACTTCGTATACTCGCTCCTTGATATAACCCCACAAGAAAACGTCCAGAATATTTAAATCAGGCGAACGTGCAGGCCAAGGAACTGGACCACCACGACCTAACCACTTATTTGGATATACGTGGTTTAGGTGTTCTCTAATCTGAAATATGAATAGATAATAGGAAAAGTACTACAACAATAAAATAATCACAGTACCGCCAAAGTGGAATGTGGAGGGGCACCATCATGCTGAAACCATTGTTGAACCAAATAATCAGCGGGCATATTCTGTAGCTGTAGAAGGGGAAGTTCGTTTTGCAAAAAATGCAAATACACATTGGCATTTAAATTGCCTTCAAAAAAGTACGGTCCAACAATATGTTCTCCACAAATTCCAGCCCACACGTTCACTTTGAAACGATGCTGATTATCTAGTACCCTCAATAATCTTGGATTATTGTCAGCGTAGTGATGAAAGTTGCGACGATTGGGTAAGCATGTGTTTGAAAATGTTGATTCGTCAGTAAACAAGACATTCATAAAAAAGTTTGGACTTTCCTGAATTTTATCTAATGCCCAGTGGCAAAATTGCAGGCGGTTTAGGTGATCTTGAGGTAACAGTGCTTGATGGTTTTCAATATGATACGGATGAAAATTATTCTTCTTCAGTATCTTGTTTGTCAAGCTTTTGGAAACTCCAAGATTATTACTGATTTTCCTGACACTAATATTTGGATTTTCAACAGCAGACGCCACAACATTAAACTGAATATCGTCATTGTTACCGTCATGTCTCCTGGTAGTTTTCTCATAATTCGCATTTGCTGTTCTTTCAAATCTTTCTTTCACATTTTCAAAACAGTCAGCACGTGGAAATCTCTGTAAATCTGGATTATTTGCTTTGTAAATACGTGCTGCTAGCAAACAATTTCCATGAGCTTCTCCTAAGGCATAAACCATTTTCACTAATTCTTCTTTTGAATAGTTCATTGTATGCACGCTTAGTACTTACTCTAAACTCGTACGTGAACATTCAGTAAAAGAAGAAATGACATGTAAACTGATTGTCACAAATTTTATTGCGTGACAGACGCTCACTGCGTTTTTCCCGAGAAAGGAACGTGCGCAAATCGGGTATTTTTCATAAAAGTGGGTTTTTTGCAAAAACTACGCAACTTAGGTATAGGGAAAGCTATTATAAAATTGTAGAGTCTACAGAAAGGCATCTAATGAAATCATAAAACACAGGGTGTTCCATTTGAAAAAGTCGAGATTTTTTAAATTTTAAACCATCAGGTTTGGCACGATTTCTATTGCCCCCTGTATATCGCAGGTCAACTTTTGATACGTTTTTCGAAAGAGCCATCTTCATTCTACAGTTTCTGAAAAAAAAATAATTTCTAGCTGTCTTACAACCATAATTATGTCAACTATTAGAAGTGACGAAACATAAGAAAAAAAAATTAAAAGTCAAATATCTCGAAAACTATCAATATTTCAATAGCAGTGTTAAGCACAAAGTCCCACTAATTTTTACGTAGAATTCGATAATGCCAAATAAAATATAGGTTTCCATTTAAAAAAAATGAAGTTGGTACCTGTCCAGGAAAAACTGAACACCCTGAATATGTAAATATATTTTCATTTTGTGCAGCTCGGGATATTAGACAACCCTGTAGAAAAAAAAATTAAGTTATCTCTTTTATTAACCCAGATATTGGACTTACGCGCACTAGGTGGACACCCTGTATATGAAACTTATAATGTGCCGCTGCTTCACACTTTGACAAACTTCAAATATAATGTTGTGCACCATAAGAAGCCAGGAGTTGAATTTTTAAACTTATTTTCTCTAAATAAAAATTTCAGAGTAAAGAGAGGGTAGGTACTATTATAAGTGAATTTTCGTTGTAGGAAAAATACACATTATGGAACCTGCTTCTTTGGTCCCTTTGGTTTAATTTCTGTATGTAGAAAAAAGAGAATAGTGCTTCAAATAATATCTATATAATGTTCCAAATAAATAGTTTTAGTCAGTGAAAATTCTTAAATCGGCATCGTTATTTCAGGTAATACGTTTTTTCATAGATGTTTCATTTCACGTAAGGCAATATGGTTACCAAAATAACAGTTATTAAAGTGTACTATGTTCCACATTACATTACTTAGAAAAGTGTGAAAACCCTTCTGAATAGAGTTTTATTGTAACCAATTTTCTAGATACTTCTCATATGATTTACTACGTATATAGAGACAGAAGTGTATGTACCACCGCTACATGAGTGTCTCTATTATTTTTATAGCGCTATATTTAGCTTGGCACTATTATTAGGTATAGTAGCGCTAAATTTTGGTGCATGCCCGATCAATAGTTTTTAGTAGTAATCTATTAACAATAAACTTTGAAAAACTGTTTTTTTTTTTCTTTTTACCTGCTATAATCCTGCTTCTAGTCCATATAAACTCTGCAAATGAAGTTAAATATTTAGAAATCTATATTGCCACAAATTTAAAATGGGAGTATCACATCAAGTATATTATTAAAAAGCTACAATGTATTATATAGAAATTTAGAAAATTGAAACTTTATTTACTACCGTGAGAATGAAAAATTCTATAGACTGCGCTTGTGGAGAGGCATCTGAGCTATGCCTGTATGGGCAGGGGCTCTGGGTTGTCATGTAAATCCTTTTGAAATCCTACAAAAAAAGTTGAAAATTATTATTATTTTTTAAATATCTGCATTGTCTTCTGATACCTTATATAACAAAAGTGAAATAATAAACGTTCAACAATATACTATTATTATGGAATGGTAAAGTATCATTATAGTTGTAATAAACCGTACCTACCGGACGATCGTGCTAGCACAAGAAATAAACGCCAACCGTACCCCCTTTAGCAAAAAAGTCCATCTCTCAGATATCATACTCATACATTTCGATATCAAGATATAAAACTATCCCTGATTGTATAAAAAATGTTTCAACTAAACCGCGTCTTAAAACGTTATTGAGATAATTTACCTTAAAAAAGAATAATCCTGCAATTACTGAATCAAATACAATACATATGATACTATTTTTAAGGTTTATAGACATGTAAAGTTTTATGTTTAGTTCGAAACAAATATACAATTCGAATCGAATTTCTGACTTTAGCCATAAAGTTAATTTGTTTTGATTTGATAGGTATAACTTGTGTATAAGTTTAAGAGAAACTATGTGTATCTATAACTTTCAAAATATCTAAAATAGGGGACAGTGGATTGGAAAAGGCTGATACCCATTGTATTAATTAGTTCCGCCTTCTCCACATATTCTTAATTAGATTCAAAGATAATCAAATTTATGGACCGCCAAAATGCTGCTAGAGATCACATACCTGTGCTGTAGACAATAATCTACTGAATCTACATTCTTACACTCTAATCGGTTACACAAACGAAATTACAAATAATTTGTTTAACATGAATAATTAAGTCGATAATTTATTCTAGGCACTCAGCGTGCTTCGACTAGTTAACATTTCAATCTGACAAGCTCGTTAATAACTTGACGATGGCTAAAATGGAACAATACAGTATGCCAATAAGTGTTCAGTCACATAATAAATGGTTTAATGGATTAATTAGAATATTGTATTATTCCATTAGAACATAATGTATTATGTTTTAAATAATCTTATAAAGCTTCTACAGTTCAACATACTGAGGCGGACACAATATAACAATATTTTATTATCTAGATATAACTTATTTGTGACAGCTCTATATGAAAATTCATGTAAAGAATATGATCCAAAAATTCGATTTATTATACTATTTAAATATTTTCGAAAAAAATGAAAATTTTTCCAGTTTGACCACAGCATAAAATGTAATGAAAACACAGATATTTGGTATCAGTACCAAATTATACATAACTCAAGTAATTTCATCAGTATTTTTTTTAGTTTAATATGGAGGAAATATACAGGATGTTTCGGTGCGTGTGACAAATTCAAGGGTAAAGGTATTCTTTGACACATTTTAAGAAAATAGCTTTCTAGAAACGTATGGCCGCAAGCTCATCGTTTCTGATATACAGGGTGTTGAAATACAAGGAGATTTGGCATCTTTCACATTAAGTTTTTATTAAAAGTATGTCCAATGGATAGATTAAACAAAGAGAAATAGTAAGAGAATCTTCAAAAATACCGGGTATGTTTTTTAGGGCAACAACATATAGCTGCGATGAATTGTTTGATAGTACCATACAGACTAAAGTCTTTGACCCCACAAAAAAATGCGAATAATTGAAATCAGGTGATCTTGAGGGCCAAGGTTGGTTGGACATTTGGACATTCTCATTGCACGGTGTACATTCAAATTGAGTATGCCATTTTTTAGAAAATTTCTGTATACCTACATTACCGTTGAGAGTTTCACTCCCCAACAATACCCACCCAAGTGTTAAAATAATGCTGGCATTGAAACAGAGTGAGCGTTATTGCATGAGGATGATAAACATAATAAACATGATAAACATGATTGTCCTGGAAATGCTATACAGGGTGAATCACGAGTATTGCTATGTATTGGTATCTTTGTTATTTGAAGAGTTACGAAGTTGGTTAAATTAAAGAAAAGTTGAGCAATTACTAGCACTAAATAGTGGTCCCGGAAAATTGTTCAAAAAATCAGCGGTTCTCAAAATATTTAGCAAAACAATAAATTTCCAAAAAACTTAAATTAGCTCTAGCTCCGTTATTTACAGAAATTTTCAAATAAAAATTTATTTCGTACATACATGCATAATGGTCTCTGTTTTAATGCAACCAGAATTTTTATTCGCCTACTAGATTCTGATTTATGAATATCATCTTTTGTTTTTCTTATGGACGCCATACTAGAATTTGACATGGTTAAATAGAGAAAAAATCAAGGAATCCGGCGATGTGTCACATTTAGAGTTTTGAATGTAATTAAGGTCTGTAATTTTTTTTATTAATCATAATATAACATTTATTAATCCTTCTTTGGACAGATGAGTCCAAATTTACCAATTGTGGAATTTTCAATAGGCACAATGAGGTACTATGGCGTCAGGACAATTCCCATCTTCTTCAAGAAGTCCGACCCCAAATTAAATTCGGTTTTAATGTGTGGTGTGGTCTAATTGACAATCAATTTATTGGTCCAATTATTTTTAATCATAATTTGAAGGACAGGGATATTTACACCTTCTTCAAAATGACATTTAAGATGCACTTGACGAGTTACCTCTATCATAACTGAGGAAGATACGATAGTTCCAACAAGATGGTGTTCCCGCCCACAACACTCAGGTTGTAAGAGAACATCTAAACCAAATATTTCCAGGGAGATGGATAGGCAACAATGGTCCAGTGTTGTGGCCAGCAAGATCACCTGACCTCACACCTCTCGATTTTTTCATGTGGGGATATCTAAAAGAAAAAATCTATAACATAGTTTACGAGACAATAGAGGAATTGGAAGAGGCAGTTCGTTGGGAAATTACATCATTGCCACTGAGACAAATTAGGAAGGCTGTTGATAGTGTCTCCAGCCGCTGCAACAGCTGTCTACAAAATAATGGTAGACAATTTGAATATCTAAATTAATTTAAAGTTATTTGTCAGTTTGTTACACTATATTCAATTGTTTTATTAATTTATCTTATTTTGTTTATTGTTGTTCAATGTTACGATTAATAAAAAAAATTACAGACCTTAATTACATTCAAAACCCTAAGTGTGACACACCGCTGGATTCCTTGATTTTTTCTCTATCTAACCATGTCAAATTCTAATATGGCGTCCATAAGGAAAACAAAAGATGATATTCATAAATCAGAATCTAGTAGGCGAAAAAAAATTCTGGTTGTATTAAAACAAAGATAATTATGCATGTATGTAGAAATAAATTTTTATTTGAAAATTTCTGTAAATAACGGAGCTAAAGCTAATTTAATTTTTTTGGAAATTTATTGTTTTGCTAAATATTTTGAGAACCGCTGATTTTTTGAACAATTTTCCGGGACCACTATTTAGTGCTAGTAATTGCTCAACTTTTCTCTAATTTAACCAACTTCGTATCTCTTAAAATAACAAAGATACCAATACATAGCAATACTCGTGATTCACCCTGTATACATATGGCATCTTTAGAAAATGTTTCTCTTTCGAGATATGCAAGATAGGTATATCAAAATACTTCAAAATGCCGTAAATACCATACAGGTGAGGCAGATATACCATTACAAGGGTCCACCAGCACAACTATGTTAGAAATTACCATGTCGATAAGTTCACATTGGCGCAACAAGTATGGGATAACGGCGACATTGATAATGGCCCCTCTGCTTCTAAGAGAAGTGACAGTGGAAAGTTGAAAATAAAACAGTGATCTGTGAAAGTGAAGGTTCAGTGAAAATGTCTAAACTGTCTAAACACTTCGTCTGAATCCTCTAAAAGAATGCCAGAAGAAAAAGTTAGGTTTATTGAGTTGCAACTTTGCCTTAAAGGCACTGTTTCATTTGTGATAAATATTTTCTGTTTTCTGGCTTTTACTTTACAGGTTGCGTGTTGCCAGAAGAATTTGAAATTAATAAAAAATATTCATATACATATTTCAAAAAAGTTTCTAGTCATTTGAAAATGTCATTTTTTATCTGTTGTATTTTTTAAGTATTATCTTAATGTTAGCTAATAGAATCTCGATTTCACTGCAAAAAATACACAAAACCTGACTATCACAAAAGACCTGAAGAGGCTTGAAAGACTGAAGAATATGTTTCAGACTTTTCATGTTAAGATATTGGTACGATTAAACAAAAAAGATACCATTAAACAAAAACTACTAAACCTATAAGAAACCCCAAATATTAGGAATTTGATCAGCTACAGAAGATGGACTACAAGAACAAATACATTTTAGAGCTTGTATAATTGTTAAAATTCGTAACACGTATATTTAAAGTAACATCCTTTGTTACCTAAAAATAATACTTACATTCTTTGACTACATATGACAATGTTTCAAATTAAGAGTTTAAATTAATTGTAAGCTTGTACATTATAAAGTTGATAAAATGAAAAGTCCATAAATCTGTATTGACCTTCCTCTTACCTTATAAAATGCATTAGGCGTATCATGGGAAACACCTAATGTGAAACAATGGAATTCCTATAATGAATAATAAAAACAGTATCGAGCAAAATGATTACACTCATTTATCAAATTGTTAAACATGATTATTTTTACTTTTTTGCAGAATTTTAATTGAATATATTCTATCAAACCAATCAAAAATATATTTGTTGCAACGTGATTGTAACTCAAAATATCTTTGTAGATAACTTGAACTTGCATTTAAATAATTATGTAACTAAAATACATCATAAGAATATCTATAAAATAATGTATTCGTTAGTTTGATACGAACTCTGCAAAGTTCGTCTGTCGTATGCGATTTGAGTTTTTTGCACTTACACGGTTAATAATGTTATTAAATGTATTTTTCTACGTTCATGCAAAAAACAAAACTTTATTGAACTATATTTAGTGAAAAAACTGGTTCTTTATCGCACTAGTGCAATAAAAAATTTATTGCACTCATCTGTCATTCTACTACAGCGTTTTGTGATCATGACAAACATAAACGTCAAATCGAAAAAATATTGTATGCAACTCGTACAAAAGGTGTTTATTGAACTCGACGTGTTGTCCAACTCGACCTGACGGCCTCGTTGGACAATTTCACGTCACGTGCAATAAACACTTACTTTTTGCACTTGTTGCATAAATAACTATTATTCATCGGTTACGTAAAATAACTTCTGTATTATTGTGTTGTACAAATATAAAAATAATAAAATATAACACATTGCAAAATAAAGAGTCTATTATTCTTATAGTTATTCTCACGCTACTGATGAAAAAATCCTTATTTGTTTATCCAGATTTACTCGAAACGAGTAACCCTATCATTTTTCAAAAAAAAAAAAATTAAATAATAATAGATAGTGCAGATGTTTCAAGATACTACTAATGGAATAAAAAAAAATTCTTAGAAATTAACCTGAATCTAAAGTTGTTACCTTCGTAGTCTTATAGAAAAACCACACACTTCTGAAAGAATTTTGCCTTCTGAGGAAGTTATTTTCTTATTTTGATAAGTACCAAGTTATCAGTTATCATCACTCTTTGATGATTTACAATGATGATTTGGACAATATTTGAAAATAAATTAGTGTCGTTTAAATTCGATTTTTATTCCCTTTAAATAAAGTTGGTTATTATAACTTACTGCTTCTGTTATTCTAATGGTAGTAGGTACATTTTCTTTTCAATTACCGCTCGAAATAATTGATGCTTGCCTTTCATGCCACACTGTCTCTATAAACAACAAGCTTTGATAGTATTTCATTATCGACCTTTCACAAATCCCGTTGCATAAGATGGATCGCATTACAGATATTTAACAGTTAAATTTAAATTGCACTCGCTTTGTATCGGAAAATGAAGCTCTGTGCAATAAATTCAGTTGCACCAAGCAATTTATTAGACTATATACCGTGTGTGTAGTTATATCCGCCGTGTGTTTATTTTATATTGTTGACATGGGCAGCGAAGAGGAACCCTTTATCTTTTTTTGTTGTCAAATAAAAGGCTATAAAAATTACTATTTGGAACGTGTTCCTGTTCTAACCTCTAAAAATAAATACATCCTTCCTATTACTCTTTATTAATTTTATACATGGGTCCACCTTCCTATACAGGGTGTCCCACCAGTAACTCCATCCATTGATTATGGGAAAACTGTAACTAGGAGAAATCTGAAAATTTGGTAATATATCCATGTCAATGGGGACCTCTCGGGTAAAATATTTTCAAGATGGTGGCACTTCCGGTTATACTGGAAGGAAATATCAACTTGCTTATTTTAAATTGGACGCCCTATATACTATTTTATTTTTAGATTCTACGCGACATTCTAAACACATTTCATATATATAATATCCTACCTAAGTCTAACCGTTTTTGACATAATTACGTTAGTAGACCGAAAAATAATTACCAATTTTGACTATACAGGAGCATTTATTATTTAATTTGGATTGCTGTCTATGAAGAAAGGCACCTATTTTAGCAGACTTCGTATAAACACAGAGTGCTCTAAAAAGAAGAATAAAAATGAAATTGAAAAAACTGTCAAAAGTCACTTATTTCAAATGGAAACTGTGCTATTAAAATTGTATCTTATTCAGCATTAGAAATAAGGCTAACTTTGCATAAGTTTGTCAATTCTGAAAATTTGTATTTTTCGAAATATCTATTGACAATTTAACATTTTTCAGTTTCAAAAATGCTACGATTTAGTTCAGTTACTCTTAGTTGGCTATGACGACCTTAGAAAGTGCTGAATAAATATTCCTGTCACCTACTTGCTAAGAATTATCAACAATCATGCCGGGAATTAATATTAAATTAACATTGTTTTTAATACTGAATAAGATAAAATGGATAGAAACAGCGAGTTTCAATTTGAAAAAAATGATTTTTGACAGTGTTTTCAATTTAATTTATATTTTTCTCTTTTGACCACCCTCTGTTAATAATTATCAAAATATTATAAACGAAGTTTGCTAAAGTAGTTCCCTTTTATAGAGGTAGATATATTTCTATATCTAGAAAATATTTTATCGACTCATCGACACTGCTGTACTACCAAATTTTAAAATTTTTCCTGATTATAGTTTTTCCATAATCAATCGATGTAGTTTCTGGTGGGACACCCTGTATATAACCCATGCTTTTTGATAAAGGGGTTGCATTTAAACTAAATGGTTTGACAAAAATCTTATTCGGTAGCTGAGTAAATTACTTATCAAGTTATTGTAAGACGAATAAATGAAAATGGATGTTCTATTCAATTATATGACTTATCAACTAGAAACTGCAACAATATTCTGTCATCTAAAAGATATAGAAGAAGCGACAAGAAAATAACAAGAAACTAATGAAAGAGATTAAAACAATTGGAACGGTTCATAAAAAACTGTAATAGTGGTCATGGTCATTCATTATTTTATTGTAATGTAAACACGTTTTTGTAAGGTCAGTTAAGATCTTAGATCTTAGTCTAAAGATCTTAGGATCCTGGATGTTGTAATTTTGTTTTTTCTTCTGCCCACACAAAATTAAGTATGGTGAGCTGCTGGATAAATCACGTATTTGTATTAGAATATACCTAAATAATAAATAACATTGATGCCAAAGTACACAGTAAAAAAATCCGACTGATTTTAACACCGAATCCACACTCATCAGTGTGTATATAGTCCACACTTGGCAGTGTTAGACATATCGGTGTATTATTACATTACATAAAAGTAATTTAACACAGTAGATTTTACAAGGTAATGTGTAATAGTTAATTATTCACCGTGTAATTATTCCGTTTTTATGGCGGATTGATTCATTTTTAACACAGGGTTTTGTAAATTTTACTACAATTTATGAGTACTTCTACAAACTTGGCGGGTATATCGTTCGTGTAATATGAGTTCTAAAGTTTTAGTTATTATACTACCCAGTTCGTGTTAAAAATAACACTGCAGCAAATTACGATTACCATTTAGTAATTTTACCATTTGTCTTTTTTTACTGTGTAATGTAATAAAAAAATTGTTGTCAAATATTTTTTTATGCTGTTATAGCCTTCATAATTCGTTTCTCACTCATTATGCAAATTGCGAGTAACATCGAATTATCATCCTTGAAGAATGGAATGGAATGAGAGCACTTTTACATCGTAAATTTTATGCCCTTTTGACAATGATGAATTTCACCAGAACCCAATTTTTGCTGAATGTATGAAATCTCCTGTACAGCAAATATATCCTTATACCTATATCTACCATCTATACGAGGTATGAATAGTGACCATAATTAAATTCTACCCTGTACAGCTTCTGGAATAGAATACTATGTATATATGCATTTTGTTATATTTTTTAAATGTTTTTCTGGACTTCGCCTCTTCCGTAAGGATTCATGCTGCTGCTCGCTGCTAATAGAACTTTATTTACTAGGCACTTGCAGATTTTCCAAAATTACTGACCAAATTGTGCATCAATTTTATACTGACTATATACTCGTAGTATATACTGAATACTCTACTGGCGCGTATTGTGATTGGGAGCAGGACAGGACAAATATCGTAAATTGTCTGCTCTGCTACAACACAGTTTTCCGCAGGACGAAGAATTGCGATGTGTGTAAACAAAATTCATGAGATGATTACCTACTTAATTGAATTTGATTTAACCGAAAGTAGTTCTACTGTTAGTAAATCTACTGTCTGAAAATCCAGAAAATAAAGTGATATGTATTTATTTTAGTTCTTTTCATATGGCTACTTTTTTAGATAATTTTCTTCTTTTTGATATATCGTACATATAACCAAAGTTTACTGAATATATATTTATTCTGTAAACTTTGATATAACTTACATCGCAATTGTGCCTCAGAAACGATTTATGTTGGTATGCCCTAACCACCATTCAGTACTGGAATGAGGGGAACCTGGAAAACCTCATTAGTTAGGGGGACAGTCAAACATCAACCGATGTTAATATCGCCCATTAACACTAAGCTGACATTCTAAGACGCCCGCCAGAATGGTTGTCAACCCATCCCTGCCAACTATCCGTAATCATGGCCTTAATCTACGAGTGGACAATTTAATTAAAAATTATAGGGCGGATTAGAGATTTGAACTCGCCACCTCTGGATTAAGCGATCTAGACACTAAGCTCTGAGCCACTACCTCGACTATACAGGGTGAGTCACCTAAGACGCTTCGGTCCATTATTCAGTTGCTATAGCATATACATTTTTTTTCCTTTTAGGATATTATGTACACCACTCAGAGCCATCTTTTAAATTTTCTTATTTATTTGAGTATTATGCCACCACTGAAAAATACAAAAAATTAATAATCAACCTCTACGCCGATTGGTTCTTTGAAAAATATGTTTGTCTAATCAAGAAATCTCACACTAAAAAACATTAAAAATATCACTTAAAAACGTTTACGTTTTGAAAACTTTTACGTTTTAAAAACTTTTACGTTTTCATTATCAAAACTTTACGTGTGACTGACGTACAGAATAGTCATTCAGTAGGACAGTTTGTAATTTATTTTATCTACTTCCATGGGCATATTAGACGTTTAGTTGATTTTCATTATATTTTTACTTACCTCGTCTTTTAGAATTGATAACCAACAGCTATTAAAATATATAGAAATATTGGATACACATAAATAAAAAAATGTCGCGGATTTATTAGTAAACAATGCCACAAATAAATACTTTCATACGTTACTTACCATCTTTTAAAATTATTATTTATTGCAAGGGCGCACTAAAAAAATCAGCGAGAAGTTGTCTTCAGCAATTAAGGAAAGATATTTTGCACATCTAGTGCCATCTTCGTTCTTCCTTCATCACTACAGTTCTGAAATCTGCATATTTAGTACACAGTGTTTTTCAGAGGTGTAGTAATTTATCGATTTTCAAACCGCTCAAACTCATTTTTTTTAAATGGAACACCCTGTATTTCTTGTCTCCATTGAAAAGGACAGATAAATATCTTCAACTTGTTTGCTTTGTATGAGCAGATGTCTAAACAGTTTTTCAGGAAATAGGAATTTCAGCTGTTTGAAAATTGATAAATATGTTTATTATAATATGATCCTATGTTTATCACTCCTGTAAAAAACACTACATAAATGCAGATTTCAGAACCATAGCGATGAAGCCCAAAGCTATGTGTCTGCAAAATACCATCCCTTATATTGAAGATAACTTCTCGCTGAAAAATACAGGATGTTTCATTTAAAAAAAGTGAGTTTCAGCTATATGAAAATTGAAAATTACTACTCCTGTGAAAAAATGCAGATTTCAGAACTGTAGCCATGAATAACGAAGATAGTCCTAGGTGTCTGCAAATTATTTTTCCTTAATCGCGGAAGATAACTTCTCGGTGATTTTTTTAGTGCGTCCCTGAAACTGCGTTTTTTAAAGGTAACTTGTCAACGCCTCATCCGAATCTCAAAAATAAAATATCATTTTGCAGGTAAAAATAAAGGCGAATCGAATACGATTAAAAAATTAGGGTGATCCATTAAAAAAAAAATAAGTTTGGTTCACCCTTCTGCACTGGATCACCCTGTATGTTCCAAGATAATTTTAAAAGATAGCTCTGAGTGGTGTACATAATGCCTTAAAAGGAAAAAATATATATTTTATAACAACTGAGTAATTCGCGATTCTTGCTAAAGAATACGCTACCTACTGGCGGCACGCATAACTAACGTATGTTCATTTGGTTCAGTTTTGCGTATGTATTTCTATTGTGAATTTTGAAATTTCTGTTGTTATATTAGTTACTTGCCTTGATTAGATATAATAATAATAATAATAATAATAATAATAAAGTTTATTAACATATAAATATTCAGAATAACAATGAAATACATAAAAATACTACACGAGATGTATATAAGATACGGACATATATTGAAAAACACATTACTTACACACATTCTTACATATATATAATCTTGATCATTTCTTTAGGCAAACTTATAAATAAACTCAAAATCACAGAAGAAGAAAATCCTTCTTGTACGTGACCTGTAGGTTTACATATAAATATTATATTGATTCAGCCTTATAATCACAACAATAACTAACACCTAATAATTAATAACAATAATGCCGAATCATGTTATTGTCTCTTTCGAGTAAAATAAGCCTTTATTTATATTGGAATATTTTGAGTTATAATATCATGAATAATGTCTCTTGGAACGTCCAAAAGCCAGATTTTAATTTTGTTTTTAATTTTTTTAATGTTATTTTCTTTAGTCTTGACATATGGTGGTAAAATATTATAAACTCTTGGAGCAAGGTAGGTAAAGCATCTTTGTCCTATTGTTTTATTGCATCGTGAAGTTTGGGAATAATGATTTTGTTTTTGCCTGGTGCTATAAGTGTGACTTTTATCTACTAGATTAATTTTGTTAGTGAAAATCGCCATTAAAATATTTTGACAAAACAATTGCCTTATATCAAGCACTTTGGCCTCTTGATACAGGAGGTCGGATGGATACGTTATTTTTTTGTTGTGTATTATTTTTAGGATCCATTTTTGAATAATAATTAGATTACTTAGATTAGTATCATTCACTCCTCCCCAACCCCTTATACCATAGGTCATTTGTGACTGTATTAGAGCATAATATAGAATATACAACTGTTTTTGTTCTAATATATTCCTTAGGTATTTGAATTTTGAAAGATGACCTCGAATTTTTTGTGTAACATAGTTTATGTGTAGATCCCATTTTAGGTGTCTATCGATTATAATTCCGAGGTATTTTACTGATATAACTTCTGGTATTTTAAAATCAATATCAACATTTAATTCACCAAAATTAGGAAGATAGCTGGAATATGAAGTAAAAGGTAGGTAATGAGTTTTTTCACAGTTTAGTGTTAACATATTTAATTGTAACCATCTCCTCACCAGCAACATTTCTCTTTCAACTATTGCTTTTAGATTTTGCCAAGAATCAGCTTCAAATAAAATGACTGTATCGTCAGCAAAAGATAAAATTGTACCTGATATATCTAATTCTAAAAGGTTATTTATGTATATCAAAAAAAGCACAGGGCCCAAAACTGTTCCTTGAGGAACGCCGTATTCTACAGTTCTTGGATAACTTATATCATCATCAATTTTTACAAACTGCTGCCTATTGTGTAAATAACTTTTTAGGATATTAAAAATGTTCCCTCTTAGTCCGCAACATTTCAATTTATGGAGTAATTTTTTATGACAAACCGTATCGAAGGCTTTAGCAAGGTCCATAAAAACACACAAGGTTGGTTTAGATATATCTAAGTTACTATACACATTACTCGTTAGATAACTAATAGCATCTTCAGTGGATTTACCCTCTCTGAATCCATACTGATTGTTAGATATTATTTTATATTTGTTTAAAAATGTTATTATTCTAACTTTTAATAATTTTTCTATAATCTTAGCAATATTTGAAATAAGTGAAATTGGCCTATAATTTATTATTTTTGTACTGTCATTTCCTTTATGCATCGGTTTAATTACACCAATCTTGAGTGAATCTGGAAAACACCCTGTATCAAAGCATTTATTTATTATAAAGGTAAGCGGGGTGCTTATTTCGTTTGATATTTCCTTAATAGTTTCAGTTCTTATTCCATCATAACCTGGAGCTTTTTTAATTTTTAACGTTTTAATGATATTTTTGACTTCGTTCTCGTTAGTGGGCTTTAGATACATAGTATTTTCCAGTACTTTATATTGCTCTTTATATCCAGTAGGTTGCACAATTTTATCTGCGTACTTTTTCCCAAGATTCAAGTAATGTTCACAGAAACGGTTAGCTATATCTACATTTTGTGTTATTACTGTTCCATCCTCCAAGATAATTTTGTTTATGTGATTATTTGTTTTATTTTTGTTACAAATTTTATTAAAAGTGTTCCACAAGTTCTTTGAGTCACCTTTACTTTTTTCTAGAAGAGATTTATAATATTTAATTTTAGTTTGTGTTATTAAATGAGTAAGTTTGTTTTTGTATTTTTTGTAATTCATTTCTAAAGTTTTGTTGTTTTTGTCTGACAGTAGTTGTTGATACATTTCACTTTTTTTGTTTACTGATTTTACCAAACCGTTAGTCATCCATTCTTTTCTTTTTCTTTGTTTAGACGAAGTTCGTTTTAGGTCAGTGTTTTTTTGTATATAAAGTTTCAATTTGTTTATAAATATATCCATCATAGAGTTTACAAACGTCTGTTCATATACCTCATTCCAGTGCTCACTATGTAAATCATATTTTAAGTTATTGTAATTAATAAATTTTTTGAATTTAGAATTCTGTCTAGTACTACTGTTTAGAGGGTATGAAACAAGTTTAATCATAGCTATTATAGGGAAGTGATCTGTGATATTTTGTCTATAGATAACTGATACTATATCATCGTTTGTAATAATATGAATCATTATTGTTCTGAGCGTCATTATTCCTCTTGGACAATGAAAAACCCCGAGATCAGTTTCATACTTTTCCAAAAGCGGGAAAATCTGGAGCTATCGCGGAAACTATAAGTTGGACATTACAGAGTTACAGAAGACAACTATGAATAAAGAAGCTAAAGAACGCAGAGTAGAGAGTGTGCTCTTTACCTTTCTCTAAGAATTACTATTTCCATAAAGGTATGTATGCCGTATGCTCAATAAAGAATTTGACATATTTTGAGATTAAGTTTCATCAAGTTTTCAGATTGAACACTCGAAAAAATATTGAAATCTATTTTAATTTTATATCACTACTTACCCCTTTCAAAATAGTTTTACAAGGTTTTTACCTGGTTTAAAGTTCTCAACAACAAATATTTGATGAATAAAATTTCAAACGTCAGTGTCAGTGAACATAGGTTAGTATAGGTTTCTGCCATTTTGGCGCTACGATCTTAAAATGAATCGCGTATAGACGGAGGCGTCTTAGGTGACTCACCGTGTATATTTTTTATATAAATTCACAAGGAAGTGAAAATCTTTAGGTGACACAAATATCGCATTGCGTCGCAGGTAAAGCGTGAAACTCATCTTTTATTTTACTAATTAAACTAATTTTAACGAACATTTGACGAACCACTACAATATAACTAATTACTATTTTTGACGGGCCGCATCCGACAGATATTGTTGCTTCGGCTTTATTTCTTGGCGCTGCCCATAGATTTAAAAAGAGTCTAACCTCTTTGGCGCTGCCAAACAGAAATAACGAGATTGATAAGAAAGGCCACCTGGCGAAAAGCGAGACGCTCTTTGAAGTATTAAAGCGTGAAATTGTGTGTTGCCTTTGAACTTATTCGTTGTCGGTTCGTCCGTTCTTTCAACTGGCGAGGTTGAGCAGCTTTCCCAGGAATATTGTATAACCGAGTTACGCATTAATTGATGTGTAGTACAACTGATAATTGCCGTTTATACTTAGTTGTAAATTAGGAAATTTATATGAAATGCTACAATTATTTGCAACGCAAACAACTTGTAATTATTGCGCAAAATCACTCAGCCGGGAAATTCGATGTGTAGATGATTTCATCAAAGAAAACAAATGAGATAAAAAGCATATTAGCCAATTAAACAGTTTTTAAAAATCTCAATAGTTAACAATAATGTCAACATTTAGACATTACTAGATTTTGTGCTAATTACATGTAGCAAGTTATGTAAAACTGTTATACTCATTGATGCAAAGATTGGATTTTATTGAACTTATGTCAATTTAAATTGAACTTCAAATGGAAGCACCATTTTTTGCATATGTATAGCATGCGATGCGTAACATGGAATTATCCTTCTAAGAAACCCATCGAATACTGTGGTGAGTCATTTTCTAGGGTCACCCACTATTATATCTTACGTTTGTCATTTGAAAAATTCATTAAACGATCTTACAACTTCTTGGGCTACGCCACAGACCTTTTTTGATTTGTATATAACATTTAGTTCTTCAGGGAATTTTTTAGCCTAATATAATTTTTTATGTCATGTCAACGGTTTAAGAAATCTACTCGTATAGAGAGATATGTTAATCAAGAGTAAGTTATAGTTTTGACCCTACCATTTTTTTGAATATTAGTCTACCTCTCAGAAGTCATTCGACTGCTTATATTCATAGAATCTTTTTCCTTGTATTAATGGATGGAACATCCCTTTAATTTCAATGGTGTTCTCTTATTGGGGCTTCAAAGGAAGCGATATACAGGGTGGCCTACGAATAACGAAACAAGAGATTTTTTGGATACTTACCAACTTTTACTTGCAAATCGCTCGGACACGTCAATTAAGTTTTCGAGGGGGAAATATTTTGCACGTATTTTTAATGTCGTAGTTTTTCCACCTAAGCGAGGGTGAAGTTCACCCTTAAAATTTTAAATGGGAAGAGGGGTCGAGTCAAACCTCATTTTAAAGCTAGAATACTAATAAGACTAATTAATACTAAAAGACCTTTACAATGTTGCATACTTTTTTTAATTTGAGTCACTAGTTCTTGAGAAATTTAATTTTTGTTTTTAATTTTTTTTTTCATTTTTGCAAAATAATTGGAAACATTTCGAATGTCTTTTTCTTTAGATTGTAATATTGTTTAATAAGTATTCCTTTTTAAACATTAATGTATAATAATCATGTTCGTCAAGAAATCCGATGTATAAATTTCCGTTTAATATCGTAAAATAACAATTGTCTGTACTGACAAAAAAGGCTGACATCAAATCACACCAGAAATGCTAAGTAATGTTCGAAAACGCTTCGAGCAAAACGTTTATCACTGCTGTATGGAAGTAAGAGGTGGTCATTTTCAGCATTTGTTAAATTAATACTCGTATTAAAAATATTAATACGTAAATTTTCGTTTCTAGTTGTTCGTACTGCCTATGTAGTATAAGAATTGCAAATTACAATTAATTAATTTTTTTGCTGACCAGGACTATAATTATTTTTAAAAGATAATACTTAATAAACAATATTACAATCTAAATAAAAAAAAAATCGAAATATTTCCAATTATTTTGCACAAATGAATACAAAAAAATTAAAAATTAAAAATAAAATTTCTCAAGAACTAGTGACTCAAATTCAAAGAACTATGCAGCATTGTAAAGGACTTTTTTTAAGCTTTAAAATGAGGTTTGTCTCGACCCCCCCTTCCCATTTAAAATTTTAAGGGTGAACCTCACCTTCGCTTAGGGGGTAAAACTACGACATTGAAAATATGCACAAAATATTTCCTCCTCGAAAACTTAATTGACGTGTCCGAGCGATTTGCAAGAAAAAGTTAGTAAGTATCCGAGAATTTGCTTGTTTCGTTATTCGTGGGCCACCCTGTATATTCATGGGCTTCATTTGAATATTTCTCTTAAAATGACCTAGTCATTTTCTGAATTTACTAAGAAATACTCTATATTTCCATCTAAATATTTTTCAGATTATAAGAAGCGAAGCACAAAATGTTATTTACGTATGAAAACAAGGAAAAATATAGAATTCCTAATACAGGGTGGGGCACTACCTCGGTCTATATTATAAAGAGAACCATTAAACTTGGTAAAATAAAAACTAATAGACATATGGCATACCACAAGGAGCATAATCTAAAAATATTTTAATCATTCAGGGCATTCGAGAAAAAAGTTTCATATCAAAGTTATACATTTTAAATGAAATACCCTGTATTTAATATAATTTTTTAATTCTACAGACGAAATTAATGTGAGTATCCCTGATCTTCCCTATACCTAAAATCTATAATTACTTAATATTGTAGAACAAAATTAAAACATGTCGTATAAAATGCATATTAAACTTAAATTCAAGGAGTCAGAATCAATATTATACAGGATGCTTCAAAATTCATCTTCAATTTCAGTTATTTAATTAAATTATGTCTCTTATTTTAAATGATGCACATTTTATGATCTATTCTTACATAAAATTCAATTACCTTTCGAACTGTGTTACGCTTCCCTATAACTAACTCTGATAGTTTTCCAGTAATTAACATTTTTCTGTTTGGAATAATGATTTTCTTAATATTTTTTTTGAAATCCTCGAGGCTCTGACACAACTACCAAGTGATTAATTATTTCGTGATTATCCTTAGCAATTTATGTCGAAGCAAGAAAAAAAATAAGACATTAGATAAATTTTATAGACATTTAATAGAAAAACAAAAGGTAAAGTCTAAAATAACTACGAAATAACTTATTTAAAAAAAAATTCAAAATGATGTCCGTGTTTTTCAATGCGTAAGAGAATCATTTTTTCAAATAACTGCTTAACATTGAATAACATTATGTGGAGTTACATTCTGAAAAGCAGACTGTATTCTGTATTTATGACTTTTGGCGTAGTTGGCAATATTTTTTATGTAGCCCCATAAAAATAAATCCGTTCATATATCCATAATCCATAATAAGCCCCAATCCATAATAATCCAAATAAATGTTAAGTCCGGGGATTTCACCAGCCAGTTCTGTGGACGTCCACGGCATCCTATCTATTTATTGGTTAAACGTCTGTCCAAGATACCCCGCATATTGGCATGAAAATGTGCGGAAACGCCATCCAACTGTAGCCACATCCTAGTATAATATCCAGTGGTATCCAGTGGTATTGCATGTTGCTAATAGAACCGATGTTATTAACATCCACACTTAATTTTACCATTTTCAATTTGTGGTTTTCGACAGCTCTCCTGAGGTCTCTCCATATTTATACATATTCAATATTAAATTGTTCATAAAACTATGAAATCTGCTCAAAACTATTTACAACAGCGAGTAAATTATCACGTCTATTTACAGAAATTATTTTTTCTCGCAAAATTACACATTCCAATGCGAAACTTAATTGGACTTAAGCTTACAACATTAATAAACCTTATAACCTACAATAAATTAACCTTCTCAAGAAACTACTCTCTTGATTAGATAAAGAGTAAATAATAAATAAAAGTTGTGGTATAGGTTCTACGATTGCTTCCCATTTTATTAATTAATATCAAGCTGAGATACGGATCATGGTTGGTTGATACATTCTCGAGGTATAATATATAGTTCGTTTTACTAGATGCCATGCTGCTGATTTATCTCCGCTCATGAACAGGTGGCTTGCATTTGATCGTATAAAATTAAATCCAAGAAAATAAGAAGACGGAGGAAATGTGTACGTGAGCGATAAATATCTTTCAAAAAATATACGAAGATGTTATTATGTTGTTCCTTCAAGAAAATCAAGAAAGGAAAAAAGCAGTTTATATTTCCGTGAAAATTACAAAATTAATTCCTAACCAAATTTTTTTCGAAAGGTCATCATCAGGCGAAAAAACTTTCGAGAAGAGATCACTTTCCGAAAGGATAAAAGTTGTTTGGTCTTTTTCTGTAGTCAAAAAATTTAATTGATTGCAAATGTATATACAGTGTTATTCAGAACTTATCCATAATAAAATTTGGGGATGTTCAACATACATGTAGAAATATGCTAGTGCAAAAAAAAATTTTTTTGGCGGCTTCTGAAAACTATTTAAAAATTTTTCATTGCACGCCGCTGGATACTGGTCCACTGTAATGGAGTTACCTTGGGACTGACAATGCAAACTGGCTAGCACGAAAAAAACTTCGGAAGTTCTGAGAGTATACCGACACCCGGCGCAAAAAAGATTTACAGCGTTTTTACTTTAAAATAAACTTAAAGATAGATAGATGTGACCAAAGTGACGTGTCTTTAAAATTAATAAAATTTTGTTACACTAATTTTGAAGAATTGCGCTACTTGATTACTAGGTATTAGAAACATGAAATTTATAAAAACTTTGCACATACCTTGTTACAAAAGCTGTTCGAAATAATATTCCTCGACTTGTACACACTTTTGGGCACGCCTTATCCAATTTTACTGCACTAAACCGAATGTTCCTCCGAATGTTAAGTATATTGGGGATTTTCAGCATTTTGCTGCAACAACCACTCACAAAACCTAACTCGTAATTGATAACCCACTGGTAACAGCCCATTAACTCAGAATACCTTGAATAACCTAAGAATAACTCAGCATTACTGTACACATGAGCCATTTTGAAAATTTTACAGTTTAACACTCCTACGATAAATAAAACACCGGCACTGAGAAAGGACACAGTTAGAATGATGACTGAATAGACAATAGAGATATTATCCCCACTCCAACTCTATTGTCTCTGTCTTAACCAGGCGTTCAAGGTACAAAAACGTCTTTCTATACTATATTCCCTTTAATATACCTACCACATTCTTAGGAATGTGGTATATCAAATGTCGTTGAAGTACAGTTGCCCATCTACGTAGTCCTTTATAATGGTATAACTTTAAACATTGTTTATAGGAAATCCTAAGACTTTTATTATAAATTTTTTTGGTGATTTCTTATTTAAGGATGCACATATCCTCAAAGTTTTAGAGATAAGTTCTGAATAACCCTGTATAACAGTTACGATAAGTTACCATAGGATTCCTTTAAATACTGTTTTGTTCAGTGGATAGTTTAACGTGTCACTTTGTTACCTCTTTCTTCCATTTATCAAAATTTATTTTACCATCGTCTGATATGACCTAAAAAAAGTTCCTAGAGACTCAAAGATGTTATTAATTTCAATATATTTGAAGTCATTTCTTTGTGAATTGTTTCTGTACATAATATAGTTAGGTAATCATCATTGTTTCCATTAGTCAATAGAAATTTGCTTTCATTTGAATTTTGGTATGAAATTTGTATGTTATTTCCACCCTGTATGAAATTTGAAAACAGTGATCAAGCTGGAATTTACGGTGGGCCTACTGCAAAAAGTGATACACCCAGTTATATCCTATCTCAAAAAACGAATTCACCAGCAATGACCAAATGCACCACTGAAATTTTAATTTTTTATAGAAAATTGGGATTACCTCAAAAACGGCTACCTTTTGGTAGATAGTACCTATGTCAAAAAAGTTGTAGCTATCAAACATAGGCCGTTACATTTAACAAAATTAAACTTTGGTCTGCCCTTCAAGGTGAATCACCACAGGCAAAATTATTTTAAAATTATGCATTTCTTGCCCCCAACTCATATCCGCAACAAATTTTTTTCCTAAAAGAAAGATGATGAAAAATCGAGTTTACCACAGCGTTGGGTCATCCTGTATAGCCCCATTCCGATGGGAATCGGTGGTGCACATACCACCGATTCGTATCGGTATGGGGCCGATGGGAAAGCAAAGCGAGTTATCCTTTAATTTAATCCTGATGCCTGCACAGCTCCAGTCTCCTCGTACAATTAACCTATTTATTTTTTCGTATTGTAGCGTAACTGAGAAATCGATTAGACGCGGTGTTGTTTATCTGACGCAGTTGTTGTTTCTTGAGAGCGAAACTCGAGATTACTGTAATAATGAGGTAGTCAAGTAATGGCATCACGAGAATAGTTCAGTATTATAACTAAACTATGTATTTGATGTATGTGCATGCACTTCACTGAAAGTTTCTTCTTTTTATGTCCGCAGCAACTGCATTGAAACGTGTTTATTAAATTAATGTAGAGAGCCTCAAAAATATAAAGTGTATGTATAGGTTATCAAATTATAGATTTGATGAGACGTTATTAGAGCTGTTATATTATCAGTATGACATAAAATGCCAGATAACATTAACATACCCTGTATATCATTGCAATTTTGAACTCTACGTGGTACACTAAACACATTTCATGTAGGATGTCCTATACCTATCTTCAACGGTTTTTGAAATATTGACAAATGAATATTGACATTTTTCAACTTTGACACCCTAAAATCTAAACGGTTTGAGATCAAGCAAAACGGTGTGCACATTCCTATCTTAACTTTTCATAAGCTATCGTTTGATACTAATTTCAGATTTAACTAAGAGATTAAATTTAATCGAAATTTTTTTATTTCTAGATAAAGCTGATATTAGTATCAGACGATAGCTTATATGCAAACCGTTTTGCTTGATCTCAAACCGTTTAGATTTTACAGGGTGTCAAAGTTGCAAAATCTCAATATTCACCTCTCAATATTTCAAAAACAGTTGAAGATAGATATAGGACATCCTACATGAAATGTGTTTAAAATTTCACGTAGAGATCAAAATCCCAGCAATATACAGAGTGTTCCATTTTAAATAACGAAGATGACATCAACTTTCTATGAACCTAACTATTCGTTAAATTAAAAAAATATTTACTGTTTAGTTTTTTGTATAATATAAACTATATAGCATAGCAGTGGTGGTACTAGAAAACACTTTATATAGTTCTTTGTTTTGTTGACCGATATACCTATGGATTAATTCATTTTTGTAAATATTCTTTAAAGTTGTTAGTGTCTGAATTTTGCCAGGTCCTTGGGTTACCCAAACTTGGAAAAACTAATCATTCTTTTTAACCAATAAATCATATTTTTACCATTGTAATCAATGGGCGTAGGTATGTAATGTAACACTCATGTCAGGGTTATTTCTTTAACCAGTGACTATACTCACTGCTTTAACCATTGTTAGTTATCCGCAATGACAGTGTAAATTTCTTTCTAAGTAGCAAGAACAGTTATATTGTTTATGTTTCACAGCATAGCCTTTCTAAATTCTTTATTAATATGAATAAGTACGTTACATAAGATAAATATAGCAAAGCAGGTAGGTACTGTTATTATTTAATACACAATATGACCGCAGGAATCATGTCATCTCGAAATACTTTATGGAAACCAAATTACTTAACACTGTCTTATATAAATAGATTTTAGTGGTGAAGTAAAACATATTAATAATAACAATAATAATAATATTATCTCTATTCCTCATCTTATCTTGACTTTGAACCCGGAAGTCAGATATTTGTGTGGGAGAGGGAGAGGCATATTATTATTTTGCGATGCCACGAGTGCGCCTAGGAACGACTTACGATGTTATACTCGTAACTTAAACTACCGTTTAGTACGAGAATAAGGGAAACCTGGAAAACCTTATTGATTAAAGTGTACAGTAGGTTGTTAGCCATTTATACAGTGATATTGTAGTATAGGTACTAGTTGCATATTATTAAGAACGTTATCAATTTTATGCACACATTTAATATAGGAGCAATTATAAAAAGTTGACCGGCAGTGAGATTCGAACCGTCTTCAATCGCGGAGAATAATTAAAAACTTTACGTCTTTATCCGCTCGGCTACGGAGCTCCTGAATAATATCGACACTGCGGGTGGACAGCCCATATACAGTGGGATCTGGAGAAACCCTGCCAAAATTGAAACTAAAACTTGCATTTAAAGCTACCGATAACGGTACTACCTAATACTTATATAACTATAAGTATTCTTTTATTATGGTTACCATTATGCAGTTTCTTACATTTTCCAGTCTCTATTTTAATAAGGTATTTAAAGTGCCTCAACAAACGCATTTTATAACAAGTTAACAAGTAATTATATATAGAAAAGAGGAATATGAGAAAGCGTGGAAAATCATGAAAACTGAAACCCAGCATTTACGCTTCTGTCTACGTTGATTTATTCCCTCATTTTAGTTTGCTAAATTCAATATATTATTATTATATTAGGAATTATAATTACAAGCATTACCTTCGTATCATTTTATGCCACAATGTCATCAAAACCATGTTGTTGTAAATAATTATTTCCGCAATTAATAATTATCTAAGCTAGGAACGCGTCGTTACGCTAAGCAATTAATGTAGCATATTGTAACTTTCTGTTCAAAAATCATTACTGTAGTTACAAACAATTCCAAGGCCTCTAGAGTACATCCAAAAACTCGTCGTACAATAAGTATTCATTGAACTGGTATTTATACAGAATATCATTCATTTAAAATTATTATTTTCAGTGTTTATAGTCGATCATACGGAATATTTAGATAAAGATGATACAATTTTAACCCGATATGTGAAGTTTAAAATATATATTGAAGAAATTTGGGAAAATACTTACCTATTTATGTAAAAGTTGCTAGTTTGTATTACAAAATTTAAATTTCTGTTATTAAAATGGATGGAACTAATAACAGTTCCTTCATTTATTATATTATAACCGATACACTTTTACCATTACAAAAATCATATAATAATGTTGGGACGGTTTTCACAAGATTTTCTTTAATGGATATTAAAGAAAATTTTGTGACTTCCAATATGTATGATGATCATACCTTTGCTGGCATTATAGATACAGCTAGTATCTATAATTCCACTAAAACATTAAAATTAAGGGTTCCGTACCAAAATAAAGCCAAATTGTTTATTCTCCATGTAGGTACAGTCGAAGAAAATCAAAAAAATGACTGTAAGACTGACAGAAACCACTGCGTCTTTAGGTACACAAATATTTAAAACAAAAGAATATTTTATACTAATTTCAAACTGGCCATTAAAAATGTCGTAGTAGTGGATAAATAGATAAAATTAATTAGCAGAAGTTCATATTTTATCTTTGAAAATCTCACAAAATCACCATTTTAGGGGAATTTAAGTATGCAAAACATCTAACTATAACTTTAGAATTTTGAATTATTAGTATTGTTTTTATGTAAAATCAAAAGTTTATAATAATATTTGTGTGTCGAAAAGAAAAAAAACAGTATGAAATGGGAACTTTAGGCGCCAGAAACAGCCACCATAACAAACTGCTAAACAGATTTCCGTAACATATCATTCTAGTTTGATGATAGGATGATAAATGTGCGAGGTATTTTCTGGATAGTTATTCTGTGACAAAATCGACTCAAATTCCTAAATTAAAAATGTTAATTTGCAATATTAAAATACATGCACATAAGAATTACTTTTAAACGGTTATAAATTAATAAATGTAATAAGATATAGTCAAGAATTTTACAATACAACAGTTTTCTGATATATCCTTAAGCAAATGACTGAAATTGAACCAGTTTAGAAATATTATATCAAAGTATTTTTAGAAAACAGAAAAATAAGCTTAATCGGTGATATGGTTTCCGTTAAGTAAATCGTAACTTTGGTTTACCTATATCTCAATAATGAATTTGTGTATAAAAAAATTGATATCGATATCGGATTCTACATGCAAAAATTGATATATAGCCCATTTTTAAAACAAGCAACATATTGTTCCGAAAATGTAAGAAAAGTTCACTCGAAAACGAATCTAGAACCTGGATTTCTCTTTCGCTTCGAAGAATTGACAAAAATATATATTCTCCTAAAGTTAACAGTTACCTGCCATCCTATCCTATTCTATCCTATACTATCCTATCCTATCCTATCCTATCAAAAATGGTTCAATCTGTACGATAAATAACGATCCGTCCCCAACAAATCAAGCATCATTCCAATTCATTAATTTTAATGAAATAAATTTATTTTAGGGCATTTGTAAGTCGATTTTTAATAAGGAATGCCAAAAAATGACCAATTCCAAATTTATTAAATATTAGGTACCCCATGTTCTGAATATACTAACCCATGATACAATTATATCATGATACTAACCTACATTATAATATACATTATCAAGAATAGTTCGTTATAAATACTTTTATTATTAACATTTTGTTAACTACCCCCTCTTTTAGGATTTAATGTGAGTTTTTGAAATTTTGTCTATTAGTTAGTCAGTGGCCTATGACGATCACGGTCAACCAATAAGCCAGGTCCTGGTTGTATTTATTATTTATACTTACACAGAGGTAAATGGTTTTCGATCATAGGTAAATGAATATCACCAATTTACAATTTCCTAAATTTCCATAATGTGTCCATTATGGGGTTTGAAGGAAAAATTCTAAGCATTACTTCTAAAAACTCAAAGATGACAAACACTGGTGCAAATTGTACTCTACCAAAATATTTCCCTGTGATCGAAAACCTTTTAAACCTTGTGTATATTTATAGGGCTCTTTTAATGTTTATTTATTACATTTGATTACTTTCTCTTGCCACTTTATGCAAAACTTATTTTGTCGCCTGACGCAAACTGTCACAAATTAACAGGTCATTTCGTTTCAGACATAAACTGTACTTTACCGTTGAGGTTTGAAATATCAGGCAGCAGTGATTAGTTAAAGTGAAACGAATAATTAAATTTCACAGCAATGAATGTATTCATGCATCGTAAAACGTGTCAGATTTTGTGTATTCTCGGAATACATGTTTCTCTGTATTTTGGATAGGGGGCACCAACCAACATAAATTACTTTGTTTTATATGTAACCTAAAATATAATTAAGTATTGTTCCAATAAATATTTGATCGATGAATATGAATAATAAATTACAGTTTCTGTTAATTTAATTAGAAAAACAATACATTTCCTGAGTTAATTTAATTATATTGTTCTTTATAAGGAAGATGCTCGTGTTAACAGTATTTAATTACTTGACGTGCTTTTTAAATTTTTTTTAAAAATTCAAAATTCCTGAAATTTTTTTACACAAAACAAGCCCTCTTTGTATTTTAAACATAACTTGGAACTCACTTAATAATAGAGTAGACAGTTTTAGTAGCTGAAAAGATAAAACTCCACATGAAAGAAAATATAAAATTGCCAAGTTTCATTAAAAAAACAACAATAGAGCAGTACATTTTAAAAGTGCGGGATTTATCTTAAGTTTAAATCATCAAGTGAGACCTTTAAGAGAGAAAGTGGTACTCAGCAGAGTGTTACTTCAGATTGCATCTAATTCAGGTGCAAAAAATAATTCAACAACAAGGAACTCTGAAATTTAAAATAATATATAATAAAGAAAGTGTCACACCTGATCGCAATTCTACAGTTACGCCAGCTGGTTTTTGTTCTGAGAAAATTCCTATTATAATTTTTTTAACTCCATTTTCTTAGCAAAGCGCCACCATTCGTATCAAAAGTTATTTGTTAACATGTTAGACAATAAGAAATTAAAATGTGTAATATACAAGCTGTTACAAATTCGCTTCTCACCATTGCCATCTAGGAAGCTGTAAGAGATACGAGGAAGCTTAAATGGGGGCAAAGTTGCGTAATCAGGGGACCAACACAATGCCCCAAAAAAATCTAGACTAACTTGATTAGGTTTTGAAATATTAAAAAAAACAAAAATTTGGAAATTTGTTTTTATTTTTTTTGTAGTCTTATTTGAGCAGATACTGAAAAATGAAAAGCACTTTCTCAGAGCAACCTTCTGTCCTCTATTGGTCAGGATTTTTAGATTTTCGATGTGATGTTTCCTTTTTCCAGAACCATCATCAACATCATCAACGGACCTGCGATTTTGAAACCATAATTTGCAAGCCTCCTTTAACAACAACATGCCATACATACCATAATTTGCAAGCCTAACAACATGCTATCCCCAGAATAAATCATATTGGGACTTTTCGAAAAAAAATGCATCTTCAATCATCTGTAAAAATTCCTTCTAAAAATATTCTGCAGTGTCTTTTGAACGTCCCTGCCTTTAATGATACTAAAGGCGTACAGAATATCTGCCCTGAGTTCCTCTACATGTTGGGTACGTTCTTGTTTCTTGTATACCTTATTTTTGGGGTTCCCCACAAAAAACAATTAGTGAAAATAAATCGGGTGCTCTTGCAGGCCATTCGACTACCCCACCCCACCATTTTATATCCATTTTTCAGGAAACTGCGTTGGTGTAGAAAGTGCATCACATTAAAATTTAAGTGCCTAATTGGATTTGGTAACATCCAGTGACCAAATGATGAGTAAAAACTGAGTACATACATAAAAAAATTTACAATTCGGATCGAAAACATTGAAGATGTATAACGTCCGAATATGATTATTTATTCTGGGGTAGTATGGTATTTCAGGTCCATATTTAAACAAATAAAGTTGATGATGGTTCTGGAAAGACGAAACATCACATTGAAATCTAAATATCCTCGCCAATAGAGGACACACAGAAAGTTGCTGTGAAAAGTGCTCTTAATTTTTCAGTATCTGCTCAAATAAGACTGCAAAAAAATAAAAACGAGTTTCCAAAACTTAGGATTTCAAATAGGGTAATATAAATTAATTTTAATTAAAAGCTTTGGAGTGTTCATTTAATATTTGCATTACAAATTTTGCATCCTGTTTATATCGTTGAGTGACCAAGTTTGCTCACTGAACGGTTTACATACATACTTATTATGTGTAAGATATCATTTTTTACGTATATTTACATGTGAATTTATCAAACTTGGGGATTTCGTTGCCATTATAAAATTATTTCATAATGATCTAGGTATAAATAATATATACTAGGTTTTTTTTAATCTAGCATGTATCCGGATATGAGAAAGTGAAACTAAAAAAATCAAAAACAAAAAATCTCATAGCAGGCAAAACACCATGAATGGGTTTATACCGTATGTTGTAGTTATTCTTAGCATATTATTAGTTATTTAAAGTGGCGCTTGCAGATTTACACTCACAATTTAACTTTGGAATGCAGGCCTTTCAATTGGACAATCTCCATCGTCGGTATGCAAGTCGAGTAGCCATTTTTTGTTACATTAACACAAATAACGTATCAAAGAAGAATGTAAACATTGTGTATGAATGGAGCGGAAATTCATTAGAAATGTCAGACAGTTGAAAATAACGACCCACGCGTACGTCGCCTTTTGGTGTTAAAATAAAATAAAAACGAAGTGGCTATGCATTCCCGAGTTATTTACGGACATAAACCGACGAATTTCATAGCTCGTATACGAGTAAAATAACGGCTAACTAGTGAAAAATCGTTAAAAGGGCTATCCGTCATGTTGTTTATTCAGTTGAAATGGGATTTATGATTGGTGCTAGTTGTGGTAAATCGTAATGGTTTTTAATGACAGGTTAACATTATGCCTTCTAAAATAGATTTTGCTAAGTCCAGCTTTCAGGCAATAGGAATACCTACTTGAATAATCGTAGAACGTATTTCTAGAGCTTAGAGAATTAAAGTTCTTAAAAGTTGGACTTTGTTAGTATTACATTAACGAACTGAGGGATGTCTTCAATAACTCTTACCGAAAATTTTACATGTAATTCTCCACGATAACTACCTGTATCTAGGTATGTCATGTAAAATGTAAATAGGAATAAGTTCGGTAATAAATAGGGTCTTCACAATGCAGATTGCTACTCTATTGTATTCAGCAAATATATCCCTCAAGATATTTTATATATTTAGTATATGTAGGTAGTTCAGTGTAATATCAAAATAAACGTTTTTATTACGACAATATGTAAAGGGTCATTGTCTTTACTATTTATATTTTATCACAATTTTAAGAGAGGAGACTCACTGCCAGGAGCGTGAAGCAAATTGCCACCAATGTTAATTGTACCTACTTCTCTCTAATTTTGTCTCGCTCCTTTTTGTGCACTAACAGGCACAACAGTTTACCTTTACGTCAATCTGACAAAAACACACAGTTTTATTGATAGACATATAAATGTCTATGGTTTTATTCCTATACACACTAAAATCCAAAAGAATCAACGATGTGACATCTAATCATTGCCACCAATTCAAATAGCAGCAATAGCAAAAATAACTCCTAGATTGATTCAGATTATCTAGAAGCTGCTGGCAAATACGACCAAATGCGACACAAGGAACTATCATGAGACGCAGGACGCAGGTAGTCAATTACGAGTCGCCTATCCTTCCTGGTCTAAATGTGCACTCACAAAAAAATTTCAAAACATAATATGTTGTGGTGAAGATATCATCAATGAAATCAACAATACATTAAGGAACTAGAATACCTATAATAAATAATTACTTCAAGCAATAAAATTTTAAAACAATGGAATTATCCATAAACTAGGTTCTGCAGATCGAATTGTAGGTACTATAGCGTTGAGTGACCAAGTTATACATATACTTGATCACTCAACGACTATACCAACAATTTAATAATGTAAAAAGTAACTGATGATTAAATACCTACCTACATAACAAAACTGAATAATGTTTGATCAAAAATCAATGAAAGGTTATTTAGCTGTTTAATAAAACTGCTATATAGTCATAACCCGATAAAATATCACATTCATGGGCGGTGGGGTGTAACTTTATCTATACCCCAATTGCAAAAATGATTATCTTAATTTTGGGAAATTTGAAGTTTGCAAAAATGCTGAAAGATGCATTAGAGTCCTACATGACAATGGCAAAGTAAAATGAAAGTGAAAGTGTAACGAACCTACGTTTTTAAAAACAAGCCGTTTGAAAGTTAGCTATTACAGGATATTTTAATCCGTTTATTTAGACTCGAAAGAAGTTTAAAAGGTTTAAGAGATTGTTTTATTGGAAAAAATGTATTCCAACAGTGTTAAACATGCAGGCAGCATCGTTTTACTAATAATCTTTGGTTTTATTAATTCTTAAAGTAAAACTTAATTTTAATAAACCATCCCCAGCATATAAAAATAATTTAATTGTATGTTTATATGGTCTTATAAACTTGGACAAAATTATAGACAAAATTAAAAAATAAAAATATCAGCATCTTAATTAATATATCGTGTATTTCACTAAATAAGGGAGTGGCGTTCTCATTACAAAATACCATTTTTTTAAAACCATACCTCAAGAACTGATGCAACTATTATTCAATCTACATTCACTTCGTGAGTCACTTTTTATAACTATTCTGAAAAGGTAAATAAGATCTTAATTAAAATTTTTAGATAGTAGGTACATTATGAAATCTTCGTAAAATATTATTTATTTTGACGTACCTATAATTTATTTTCTCGGATAAAACAGTAGTAGAAGAACTGTAGATAATAAATATAGACCAAGAAAGACAAGAATGTGTCACATCTATTGAAAAAAATTCTAAACTAAATATCTACCTAGATTACATTATTCATTATTAATTATTTACTACTGGTGGTAAATTTTCATAATAAAGAAAATCTCGAATTGACTTGTAGGTACTTGTTAATAAGTAGTCATCTATGAAAGCAATCCTTGGCACCAACGAATGTTTCTCGATGAAGAGCATTTACCAATGCTACATTCTCTTGCATAATTACGACTGACCTTATTTTCGCCCTCGACAGAGGATACTACCTACCTACACCAGATTAAAGAATTTATTTTTATGTACTCATTTCACATAACAAAATGGCAAATTGCTTGTAAGACTTTCGTTGACAAGTAAATTCCATGTAACCATATGAAATTAATGTAAAATGCCTAAACATTGCATATTATTTTCTTTCATTATTGCTTGTAAAATGAAAATAGGTGTGTAGATCGTAAACTGAAAAACTTGAATATATAATGGTGAACATGGGGCTTCGCAGTTTTCGAAATCGCTCGATTTACAATACTAAAATTAAACTTGTTTGTAGCATTTTTTCGCAGTTAAACGCATATTCCATTAAAATTAAATTGTCAATTACCTCATATCAGAAGGATGATTTTGTCAAAATAGAATAATATACAAAAAAGCACAATTAAAAATAAAAATCGACATGTGTCAACTGAATGAACATTTTTTCTTTGAGTTACTGAATTTATTCAAACCTGCTGCTTCACCATGCGTGGAATAAATCAAAGAGTATTTTGGTTTTTTTTAATCAACCACCGTCTGATACATTTCATATTCTAAACTTAGTGTAAATAATAACACAAGCTAGAGAGTAGGAGGAACACTAGGATGCAAAATCGACTAAAACCAATTCAGGGGAAATAATACGATTATATGTCGTTTATAAATTCCTCCTAAGAATAACCTCAGTTATTGCTATAAATATGGCTACATGACATGTCACCCATAGTCCTAAAACAAATCAAAGAATCAAATATATACCTACAGAAATATACAAAAGTACAAAAATATTAAATACGCCAATGTGAAAACATATCTCAGATAATATTATACAGAGATACATGTATAATTCGTATAATTTCTTGTTCCATACATTGTGTTTCAAATTGGATGCAATAACATTGGTATCTTGGGAACCTTTAGAGATAGATATTATGTTAAATTGGGGCAAAATGGCGCAATTTGGTGACATGATTAGTTTGTGAGATATTTAAAAAAAAACAAATTTTAGAAATTCGTTAAAATTTTAAGTTTCTTTGGAGATATATTGAAAAAAGAACACTTTCTCATGCCAACATTTTAGGCTTTATCGAATGGTGTAAACAGTTTTTAAGTAACGTTTCGTCTCATCAAAACCATCATCAACTTCATATGATGTACCTATCATAATGCTATGGTTTGTTTATTGTTCCACTAACTGCTTATTATCGATTTTTAATGTATTGTTGTTTTTGTTAATTATTTTTGTTAAATAATTGTTATTTATTGTTAATAATTTGTTACTTTCTCTTTATTCTTTTGTTCAGATGCAAATAAGCTTGGGTGATGGTTTTTCATGTTCAAAACTTGATCAAACTATAGCATAATATGATGCATAATTGAACTGACAAGGAAAAATGCTGTCGAGTGACATAAAAAAATAATGGGGCCGTATTAGGAAAAATGAAGTTGTTAATAAGTCTGAAGAGACGAAACGTTACTTAAAAAACAGTTTACGCCATTCGATAGTTTGATAGTGCGTAAAAAGTTGATATGAGAAAGTAACTTTTTTTAATAGTTCTTCAAACATGCCTGCAATTTTATAAAAACGAACTTCCAACATCTCTATTTTTTAAAATATCCCAAAAACAATGTTATTTCATCCATACATCCAGTGTTCGAGCCGGTGGCTCAGGCTTTAGTGTATCGATCGCACCAGACAATTTTTTATTAAATTGTCTACTCGTAGATCAAGGCTTGTTCGTAGGGTTGGGTTGGCAACCATCCTGGCGATGGACCATGGGAAGAATGTCAACTTGGTGTTAATTGAGAGATTAAAATCAGTTGATATTTGACTGTTCCCCTAACTAATGAGGGTTTTCCAGGTTTCCCTCATTCCAGCACTGAATGGTGATTAAAGCCTACCAACATAAGTCGCCCCCTCTCCCACACAAGTCTCAGACATTCGGGCTAATCCTTGTGTTTTGAATGAGGGGTAGAGATATTATTATTATTATTACTATTATCCTCAAACACACTCTATACGTATATGTATAATCATCCATCTGTGTATTTGGCATTCTTACTATTTGAATATATGAGGAAAGAAATGTCAAACATCCTGGAGGCAGACAAGAATTTAGACAAGCGCAACCGCCTAATTAAACGTCTGCAGTTAAGCATCTGATACTAATTGCACATGCACGGTCCCGACATTCCAATAGAACTGCATTTAGTTATATTATTTGAAATCGTTAAAACAATTAACTTATATGCTTCCAGGATGAAAAACAGTGATTGTGTTGAACGTTATCTGAAATTACATCGAATTTATTAATCGTTCTACATCTCCGAAGTAACAGGTGTACCTACCTATTTATCGTAAATTCGTAGAATATCTAAAGATAAGCTTTTGGAGCAATAATTATTATGGTTAGGGAGCCAGAAGTGGATAATATACATCTTCTAGTCTAGGAGTGTCTTTAGTAATCTTCATTCTACTAATCATAATAATAAATAGGCTCCTTATTAGCATTATTCCGAAAAAACCATATACCTATATCGCCTTAAGTCTTTCCTAGTAAATTACAATATGAGGTACGAACATTTACAAAATCTTCTATTCTTTAGGGTTCTTGGCCAGGAAAAGCAAAAGCGGTAAAACATAACAGCTGAAGGAGTAGGTATATTCCTTAGAAAGTCTATTCTAGTATTCTCAGAGATTGAAATATTCCCAGTTGTGTGCACAAAGAACTTTTGCAAACTTTGGGAATAGGTGTGTATAGTTTTATTCTATGGGTTTCATTTTGGTCATATGTATTATAGAGAAACTGGTTATACCTACTGCTGGAGATTTGTAATTGTGGATAGTTTTGAATAATGATTAGTTGCAAATGTCTCGTTGAGTAAAATATTCTTTTTTAGCAGGATTTTTACTTTTACGTATTTTCAAAGACATAAAAACAGCAAATGCTAATATCTATTATATGCCTTGTACTTTCTCGCTTTTACCAATTCCCTTCCAGTTCTTGCACTGCAAAATATATTAGAACAAAATTATTCCGACTCAATCATGTTATAGATTTCTTGTGAAACATTCCGAAAAATGCAAGAGAACCTCTTGAACCACGAATAGCATTTGTCCTTTTTCTACGATGTTACAACATTTTGCAATCTATACATAAAACTTAATAAAATGGATACTGGAAGCGGATGATTCTTTATGAAACATCGTGAAAATAATTCTTTTGAAGAAAACACCAGGAAAGACTAAAGTTAGTGCAGTTCATCTAGTTCATACAATTGGTTCTTTGTATTTTTAAATGTTTTGATCCCTGGCATTTAAAAACTAATTAAAATTAAGTGATAGTCTCGATAATAATTAAGCTCATGTTCAGAAATGGGCAATTTCCATTTCCATAGCATGGCAGTTTGAATTATTTCAAAAATTATCATTTTCAACTGTTTTACAGAAAAACGTCACTTAATACCATTATAAAAATTGACGATGAAAGTCGAAGCTTTATATTTTTTAGAAAATGCTTAAAATAACGGACAACCCTGAGTACCTATAAAATGACTTTTTATAGCAACTCTAGATTGGAACATTACGATAAAAGATCTGTTGTTTTCGTAGGTGTTTTGTAACCTCATGTTTTGAATAGCAGCCGGATCTGATCATAAACGTAAAACCGAGTGTAAAACTCTTAAAACTTCTATTAAAGATAGAATCTGCTTATTTGTAATGAATTTTACTGGTACTAAATTTCTTCTGCATGTATCGGACAAAGGAACATTGGTGGTTTCAGTAGACACTAATTATACTTAAATTCAAGTTTTTTAATCGCTAGGTTGTGTAGGTACTTCTTAAAAATATCGGTTAAAAAGAGCAAATTGTCTCTGGTAAGTCGTAGGTAGCAGCCGTAATCTCTATTAGGATAAGTATAAAATTAAAGAGCAGTTTTTTTTCTTAATCTCCATCACAATTGATCCATAAAGCTTGTGCAGAACTGTGTTTTTTTCAATCTAGTGCCTTATCTTGGATCTGGCATATACAAGGTGTCCATTATCTATCTCCTTACATGGCTATAACTTTGTTGATAGTGGAGATAGACAATTGTTTAAATTAGCAAAATTGGGCAGAATTACAAGAGGAATTCAGTGCCTCCTTCAGATTTAATTTTAGTTCTCAACTTTTCGAGATATTCTGGAAAAACTGAAAATCGGCAAAATTTTTAAACTCGAATATCTCCAAAACTATAAAAGATACAAATAATATAAAAATACTGTGTGATAGTGTTTTTTACGTTAAATTCAGCGGTGATATTGAAAATTTCACGGGCATCTTAGTTTTTGAGAAAAAAAAATAAAGTTATGTTGTTTTAAATGCCAACCATAGTTGGCTGTGGTATCAATAAAAAGCTTATTTTTTTCTGATTTCAAAAATATAATATTTAATATACCTTTCTCTTTTCTTTATGCTATGAAAAACAAACGTAGATCAGTAAACAACAATAAAATATAAATGTCAGATCACACTAAAGTCACATTATAAACGTCAAAATTAAACATTCATCTAATAGCTATTGTGAAATGTACATACACAAACGAAGAAAAATACGATTTATTAAATATCATATTTTTGAAATCAGAAAAAAATAAGCTTTTTATTGATATCATAGCCAACTATGGTTGCCATTTAAGAAAACATAACTTTATTTTTTTTTTCTGAAAAACTAAGATGCCCGTGAAATCTTCAATATTACCGCTTAATGCCACGTAAAAAACACTATCACACAGTATTTTTATTTTATTTGTATCTTTTATAGTTTTCGAGATGGCAATTTTCAGTTTTTTCAAAATATCTCGAAAAGTTGAAAATTAAAATTAAATTTGAAGGAGGCACTGAATTCCTCTTGTAATTCTGCCCAATTTTGCTTATTTAACCAATTCTCTATCTCCACTATTAACAAAGTTAGCCATGTAAGGAGATAGATAATGGGCACCCTGTATAAACGATATTAGGTACCCAGCTTTAAGTACCCTTATTTTAAAAAATTCAGATTTTTATAAAATAAACTTTCGATTTGGCTCAGGAAAATTAATAGTTTGAATAATAAGTACTATTGTTTACAAACTATAAACTATATAAAAAATAAGGGAGCAGGTAGTAACTTATTGATTATATTTTTTATATTACTTATTGGTTTAATTAACTGTTTACATATTTATTTAATTCAGTAAAAAAAACATAAATTCAGAAATATATTATAAACGAAATTATCTAAATACTATGTATGATTCAATGAAGTTTTAATTTTTCTTGTTACCTACTTTATAAACTAAGTAGGTATGCAAACGAATAATCTCGGAATAATCTCATCATTTAAAACAATATGTCAACATATACCATGATGGAACATAGTAAGTCGAATCTGTTAAAATTATAGACATAAGAATTCTTATGTTTATGGTTATAATAACATGTAGGTACCTACGTTATCAGAAACATGTTATATAATAGTTTCATGTTATGTTATTTGTTTTTTCATGCATACACCCTTTGACTACCCCATCCGGTGTGTTTCATGGATTCCTCACTAAGGAAATGAGTTACTTCACTGTTATTTATTTTTTTGTTAATAGGAGCAATTTAATATTAGCTTAAAATAAAAAAAATCTCTAAAAAAATTTAATTTATTTATACACTTGACTTATTACCAATTAGGATATTAATAATAATGTATAGTTTATTTGTATATAGTATACAAACTGTTTTGACAAGAAGATAATTAATATCTATTGTAATTAGAGACAATAAATTGGTCATATGTGGTTTATTTTAGTAGTGACTGTTTAATCCACTCTCAAGGTATCTACATTCACATTATTTGTATAAAAGCACTTCAGTGTTTTAAAATAGAAAACGTTTATTAAAGACACACTTACAGGTGCCAATTTTTTTGTAGGTATTTTTTATTTTATTATTCTTCCTTCATACCATTTGGCTAAATTATTTATGGATAAACATACCTTCTAACTATAAATTATTAAATTAATTCACCTTTGTGGCATGCCTTTATTTCTTTTACGTCTCCACGGAGGCACTACTTTGTTCTGTAAAATACCTACCAGCAACAAGTGAAACATTTCCTGATGCTGTATACAGGCTGTTTCAATTTTTAGTTATAAAAATAGTTACCTATTTAATAAGAAAATCTAATATTTTTTCTGAAACACCTAGGCCATAGGGAGGTCATAGTCCATTCACGACGATATTTCTACCACTAGTTACAAATGTGCATCTAACTAATGTTTTATTACAGAAACAAATAATAATATTTAATACCTATGTACGTATATAAATAATATTATATTATTACTATTAATAATATAAATATTATTACGTGTTTATATTTAAAGAAGTTTGTTAGTGAATTTTATCTTGAAAAATTCATTTTGCTAAACTCATGAACGTGCATACTATTGCATGACCTAGCTGCTTAGACAGCGGATCATAAAATTCAGGAAATATGTTACTAGTTGTAATCGGATATTAGGCATATTAATTACTTTGTATTATATATAAATCTGTGTACGGTAAATGTGTAAATAAATTTCTATACAAAACATAAGTATGAAACGCCAGCATTTTCATTTTGTTGTAAAATTGGGTAGAATGAGAATGTATAGGTATATTACTGATATTGGCGTATATAATAGAAGGTGTATATTATATCTTTCAAATTGGTATAACCATATATACCTATAATATGGAGCCTATGTAATCTTTACCATGTTTCTCAAGTGAAGCCAAATTAGAGAGTCCAGAATCATATCTATTGTCTCTTTCACGGAGAAAATACCAAATACTCATGTGCAGCAAACCGCGGGAATTTTGCTCCATATACTGTAGAATACAATAAATTAACTTTATTTTATATTGTATTTTATCTACATATAACGGTTTTTCAATCTTGTTATTGGGATGTTCCCGTATTTATCAAGTTTACCAAAAGAGTGGATGCAGTTTGTATTTGAAAAGAAAATTTTAAAAATACATACTTCAGGTAGGTATACCTATGCGACTTCATATGGAATATTTCCTTCGCACAAAAGACAAAACCTCGACTGAGTTTTTCGTTTCGGCATTTTGCGATATCTGTGGAATTAAATTAATGAAAATGAGGTACAGTATAATTCATATACCTAATTCACTACATATTTAAATTTACAAAATGTCTCTAATCACTAATAATTCTAATAGATATATGAACAAAACTAAAACTACAAGTTACACATAAATAAAACACTTCTAAAACTGCCGGCTCTACAAAAAACACAAATTTATTTTCTGTGAAACACAAACATACCTGAAATACAAAAGATAAACTGTGGCATAACCACACCACAAAACACATATATGGCAAAACACATACAGGGTGCCCCAGTGTGAGCGAACAAAAATTTACCATTGTAGGCCAGACCAAAATAAGAATAAAATTCTTATAAAAAAAAATTCTTCGCTGCACGCCTAACGAGTTCCAGGGTGTTATTTTGTAAGAAAAAAACAATTTTCCGAGATAACTTAAAAACTCGTTTCGTAGATTTAGGTAATATTTGGATGACTTGTACATCTATTAAAGGTCATTAAAACTATATGGTGTTTGTTTAACTCTAAACTTTAAAATCATTGCATATATTTTTCTGCATAAAGGAATACAGTCGGTACTTTACACTCAATTTACTCGAAAATGGTTGATTTTAGAGCTGTGTAACAAGAGCACCTTTTTTGTTCAGAATTGATAGCCGATTAAGGAAAACTTAGTTAATTCGCGAAAAAGTAGGATATACAAGAGTTATGAAAACAAAACCATAAGGAAGAGTAGACCTAGGCCACCACAAGTGTCAAAGTTAAACAAACACCATATAGTTTTAATGACCTTTAATAGATGTACACGTTACCCAAAAATTACCTAAATCTACGAAACGGTTTTTAAGTTGTTAAAGTTATTTAAGTTAAGTTATTACGGAAAATTGTTGTTTTTTTTACAAAATAACACCCTGTAACTCGTTAGGCGAGCATCAGAGAAATTTTTTATAAGAATTTTATTCTTATTTTGGTCTGGCCTACCCACTGGTAAATTTTTGTACGCTCATACTGGGACACCCTGTATATGACAAAACAAAAGCCCGGTCTTTCTTTACTTTCGCGCCACATTGAAATTCTTGGATTGGATTGGACAACACTTGGGCATGTGCACAGGAACATTTGTCCGTGAAAGAGAACGAAATATATAACTCCATCTCATAAACCGGCTTCAAGAAAAGCTCGAATAGCTCAATATAGTAGTATTATATATATATATATATATATATATATATATATATATATATATGGGTATAACCATAACCGGTACCATAATAGGTTATACTGGATATAAAATAATTCAAATACTTAATTACATGAAAATTAATGTTTTATAGTTACCTAACTGTAAAGATTACGCCGTACCTATACACTGTGGACCATTTTGGTGATGTATGTATGTATTGGTATCTTGGAAACTATAAGAGATACGAAAATGGTTAAATGGAGAAAGTTTTAGATAATTCTGTTCCTAACTTAATGACGCTTACAGACCGGTCCTAGCTCTTCGGGTTTTTGAGTTAGTTTGAAAAAAATTAAATGTGGCGTTTTCGAAAATCGTCTAACTTTTTTATTTAGAGGAATTTTTAAAATTGAACACACTTTTTCACAGCAAGTTTTTTCGAGGAATTTCACTGCATATTCAGATTTTCATTGCGACGTTTCAGTTGCGAGAAATCATAATCAACTTTCTTTTTTTTTATGGGCGCCATATTGAATTTTATGCTGAGTAAATAGAGCATTTTTTAGTTTTTCAATGATATAATATAAGTAAGAAAAAATTTCAAAAACATCCTAAAAAATCAATATTTTAATATTTTCAATAAATCTGGCAACACCGCATAATTTTTCGAAACTATTATAGAATAGTCTCAAATTTTTGTAAAAGCTTATCATTGATGTCATGACCATAGAGGATTTCTGTTACAATATGATGTTCTCATATGATGCTTTAACATAAAATATAATTTGAAATAACTGCTTTCTGTACAAAAAAGACCAACCAAATTAAAGTTAAATTAGGAGAATAAATGCAGAAGTCAGAGAAAGAGTTACTTATAGATGAATGATAATAAAGAATATGATACAGCTGAATTTGTATCTATATACAAAATAGGTAGGTAAGAAGGTATAGCGCACGGTTCGTAAACTATAGTTTACGAACCGTAACTATAGTTTATGAACCTTGGGTATAGCGAGCTTTCTTACCTGTGGAGTTTTATTTGCAATGAGTTAGAAAATATAGTTTTTATTTTATTGAACATTAGAATTACTTTAGTGCTCCCATGAGGTTAATAATATATAAAATAAAGTGGGTGTACCTGTAACTTGGTTTTCATAGAAAGCTTCAAAGATTAGAAAAACCTTTTTGGAAGACGTAGGGAATAAAGCCTGGATGAAATTTAACTGGCTATTTAAATCCCTAATTGTTTCATCATCTTACCCCTTTAATCCCTTTTTGTTATTAATTTTACACAGATTTCTAAGCTAACCCTACCTTCGGTAATGTTTAAAAGTTATGTAGGTACCTACCTGTTCCAAAGTTTACTTTTATTATATACTATTAGTATATAATAAAATTTGCTTACCCTATGATCTGTCCGTATATATCTATTCATTGAGGTACATAGATATACTTGAATTCAAAGGTATATTATTTTATTACTTTGTAAAAAAAATCAAAAAGGGACTGTGGGGAAACCAAGGTGTTATCTCCTCCTTTTCATTTTGTTTTTCCTTGAAAGTATAATGCTGTACTGATTTTTGATCACCTTTAATCACGATTGATATCTAGCACAATGTAACGACTGCATTTTTCAATTTAAAAAACAATATAATTCTTAAAATGTTTTCTCGTCTACTTTACCTTTTCCACAAACTGAGTTACAAAAAATATGACTGCATTAATATTTTTTATATTTTTTACAGAATGCTCGGAGTAGCCTGGACGACACCAGGCGATTTTCCGGTAGCAGCATAAACAGTAGTAATAGAAGAGCCTCGATCTGTTCTAGCCGATTGTCAGAAATTCCTGTAGAAAACATAATGCATCAGTCCAAAATAGAAACGATGCAATGGCAGCTGAAAGAGGTACCTACCTACTTATAATAAAAACTCTCATACCTTGGTTTGAAAAGTTGATCCTGTTGCGCCTATTATTTCATTTTACTGTATTCCAAACATTCCACTGCATTCCATTAAATTTGAAGTGCCCAAGCTTTTATATACAGGAATGGCCAACAATATAAATCATGTTTTATAATATATTGAGAACATATTGAGAGTTACTTAAGCGAAAATTTATACCTATATGATGGGTCTTTTAGCACATAACGAATATGACGAATCCACTAGCAACACTGAACTAATTCCGGTTTTACCGGAATTAACAGATTTTATTTTAAATGAGAGATCCTGCATACCTGTTTTAGTAACTTTAGTTTGAGTAACTACTTAACTTAGTTACAAATTACATCTAGCGAAGAAGAAATACTATATTTTGGAGAAGTAGCAGTGCACTCTTCGATCCTTATTTTCCAATACTCCCAGGGGAGTAGCACCCCGAATTTTTTTAATGGCAACCCAGGTCGCCATTAAAAAATTCGGAGTGCTACTTCAAAAGAGAAGCGAGATTCAAATCGTCGCCTATGACGAGGCGAAAATTTGAATCTCGCCGATCGGCGACGATTTGAATCTCGCTGCCCAATAAATTTTTATGTCAGTGCGTATAAAACCAACACCGACTGTCCATCTTGTTTTTAATATGCAACCAGTACTACAGTCTGACAAAAATCGCTAGCCCATATATGTAGAGAATTTGGTTACTTTATGCTGAGCCATATAAATTGAGCTATGGTTCAGTTGGCGAATCAGTAAATATATAAAACAAAATGGGAGGCGCATTATGCATTAGCAAACAAAATAGATATACATTAGAAATCTCTCTAAATTAAAACGTAACAGAGATATTCCACAAATATCCCACTATGTTTCCACCCTATAACTAGTGGTTTCGATAGTAAAGTGCAATTGCTTACTGAACTGTGACTTTACAGCTTTACGTACACTTTTTACTATTTGCATATACATACTTTGGAACTATTTAACTTTTATCAGTCAGCTACAGGTTGATTTTATAAATTCATTTTTGTTTGCTTTTTGTTTAAACCTATCATTTGTTGATTAAGTATAAGCAAAATTAGTTTTAAAAACTAATTGACTCATTTAAGTTCACATTTACATGCGTAAAAAAAAATATGTGGCTGAAGGATTTTTAATAAGATTCACAAGTGGAATTGAAATTTTAGTCATTTGAATTTCTCCGATAATAGGTATATACAGTGTTTCACTTCTCATCTTCACACCCTTATAAAATTTTACTGAGCTGCACGATTTGGATGCTAATTTTTTTATCAATAGCTATGCCTAAATATATATACCTAGCATTATTCAATGCCCTCTAAAACCCAAATATCCCGAGTTACGTGAAATTCTCAGATTTCTCACCTGTTGGGGTGTTTTAAAAACATTGTATATGTGAAGGAAGGAGCTTTAATAACAATAATTGCTTAAATGCATTCTTTAACAAAATTATACCCCCACTTCATTGCCAATTTACAGAAAGTGGCCTGCAAAAATGGAATTGTGGGACATGCAGATACCCTTTGTGGGACATTCAGATAAAAAAAGATTTATTATTGAACTTTCTATAATAATAATGTTTGAATAATAATTCATTTTATATTTTTAGATACAAAAAAGTCGAGAAATGTACCAGGCAGTTATGAAGCAAGTCGTTACTTTTTTAGAAAAAGCCCATCACAGTTTAGAGCTCTTAGGAAACCGAATAAACAGGAAAAGCTCGATTCCGAAATCTAAAAGTGAACATCAACTAGCAAAGGAGAATGGTAAAGGACATAACGATAGTTCAACCCTAACGCCTGGAGTCAACATGTGTATGGATGAGTACATGACATTTAAGGATTTCACATGGTAAAAATTAATTTACTTATTAATAGATTTGACAAAAATAATTACTATTTAGGATAAAAATTTTATCTCAACATGAAGTTATTCTTTTATGTTTGCTTTATAAATGTAAATTTTGTTTAAGGAGGCCGAATAAAGATAAAGAATCTTCTCCAGAAGAAATTCCTCCTGACAAACTTGCAAAAGAAGCATTCAGGCTCTTAAGAACTGCTCAATCTTTATTGAACACTCGAGAGCCCGACCTTGCCCAAGTCAGCAGCCAACCGGAAAATGACATAGAATTTTTAGCTCAACTTGCAAAGGAGTTTCCTACTCCAGACCATAAACCTCCGAGAGCCACCTCCTTCTCTCTTAGTCCTAAACTGATTCTTCCTGAAAATGAAGTTAAAATTTCTACTGCATTTAATAGGAAGTTGTCATTGCAGTTGAGTGAAGTTAGAAGAACTTCAGTGTCCAAGCAGATATTTAAGAATGTGGATTCAGCTAGGGGATCTGTAGCCGAATGTGACAATGAATTTCTGAATGAAAGTAATATATTTGCCAACTCGAAAAGTAAATCGGAGAAATCGAGCTCCCCTCCCACTGGAAGTATAAGTTCGGTGGAGGATGAGAGTGGCTTCTCTTCTATGAATTCCTTTCAAGAAGTTGGGCTACCAATAATAAATTCTACGATGACTGATGAGGTATTTACAATATTTGCATATTAAAGTTATAACACAAGTATAAATTATACTTGTGGTTATAATATGTATATATAAGGTCACTGCAATGGGAGCATAAAGTCTGTGAAAAATGTTTTTTCCCAATTCTAGTGCCTTGTGTAAAAAATGTAACATTTTTTTCTATAGATTAAATAGAGAACATTTTCATTTTTGTTCACCAGTTTTCCTGAAAATAAACCTATGCATATGACAGAAAACCACTTTCGAAAATGTTTTAAGATAGGCAAATTGTCCATAGCATGACAGTATTTCTCCCTTGCAGTCTTTCAGGAACCGGATTATCCGAAATGATTCTCGCTATGCCTCCGCATTATCCGAAATTTATGAAATATGTATGTAAATATTTTTCCTATGTATGTACATATTTAAAGACATATTTATATATTTGTTTTGTTGTTTCATATGTATGTATTCAAATTGAAATTTAATAAATACTTCTTAAACAAACATAATATGTACATCATGTTAATGATTTTCCTCAATCTCCGCATTTTCTGAAATTTAGATTATCCAAAATAGGTCCGATCCACATTATTTCGGATAATCAAGAATCTACTGTATTATATATTCTGTTCTAAATGCCACACATGGTAATAATGGTGCAAATGGTCCAAGTTATCATAAGCAAACATCCCTAACGAAGAGAGATTTACACATACACAATATATATATATATATAGTCATCTTTTATACACACTGAAATCAAAGTACATTTTTCCGTATCTACAAAGACGATATGTTGTTCCTATGTTATTTTTTGTTTCTCTGAGATTGGGTATACTTCTTGCAAACTTCTCACTGGCAGCATTACCTATCGTGAAAAGATATTTTTATTCTTTAATTCAATTTAATAGAAATAATTTCAGACTGTTAGAGAGCATTATTACATTATTGTATACATCTACATATAGACCAGGCAAATCTTATTTTTTCAATGAAGTTTACGGGGACATTTATTTTCCAATGGGAATCGATAGGTTTTATGTTCAGGAACAAATATATAAAAATCCCAAAAAATCCGTTGTGAGCTAAAAACGTCATTTTGAAAAAACATGTCCGCCCCTTCAAATTTTTGAAAATGAAATATCTTCTTATCCCTTGGAGCAATTTTAACATTTTTTTATTTTTACAGGATTTTAAGCTTAAAAATTAGAAAAAAATGATATTTTAATTTAGATATAACCAATATGAATTTCCTAACAAAAAAACGAAAAAGGAAACAATCTTTTTTAAATTTTTTTGACTTCCTACATTTAACTTTTTAATATCACTAACTAACTTTACAATCTAGTTAACTACAAAAACTCAGTAATTTAAAAGATCCTCGTACATATATATATTTTTTTTGGCAGCCGTTTCTACATTTACAGTCACGATATACACACAGAAGATAGGATGTTGTGCGAAGTGGGCGATCCTTAACATGACGCGTTACGCCACTCAGAGAGTGTTTCGTTACAGGGATACGCATTTTGTGCGTTTTTCACAAAGATGTTTGTTATGGTTGGTTTTATAACTTAAAAATATAAAATGTCTCAATTTCGCGAAGCTGAGCTGTTAAACACATTATTCTTACTGCAAAATTTGTTCCTCTAAGGTTTTCGAATATACTACAAGAAAGACTATAGGAGGGTATTATATGCACAAATATAAACACAACACAAGTTTTAAAAATGTGGGGTTTTATTAATACAGTCAAAATTTTATTCTTTTTTTTTTCTTAACCAGTTTAATTTATTTACTTTTTATATATCAATACCTAATGCTTGCATAAAATCAAACAATCTCCAAGTAAAAAGTATCCTTATCTAACCAAAACCTTACGTTTAAAGGATTGGAAAGTAAGGACCATATATATCAAATATGCCAAAATGATGGCTTACCCAAATTTTAAAATATATTTACATATGCTAGTTTATTATTGTCCATAGCATTCGGACTTTTATATTTAAATTACCTCATAATCTTAAATTTACCAATATTTAATTTTAAATAATTTAAATTAGACAAGTTCACCATTTCATTTATTTATTAATATTTTCCTGGATTGTTACACCGTTCTTGACGGTATTTACAAAACACGCAATTTAAAGTATACAATATACTTAAAAATACAACACATAATTCGATGATCGAAAGTATGATGATCCAATTCCAATCCTTTAAACTTAAGGTTTTGGTTATATAAGGATACTTTTTACTTGGAGATTGTTTGATTTTATGCAAGCATTAGGTATTGATGTATAAAAAGTAAATAAATTAAAGTAGTTAAGAAAAAAAATAATAAAATTTTGACTGCATTAATAAAACCCTACATTTTTAAACCTTGTGTTGTATTTATTTTTGTGCCTATAATACCTTTATCCGGGGCTAGGAAATTTCCTATCCATTGCTGTATTTGAAGATAGGTCCTGAAAATATAAAAAAAAATATTTGCTATTAATGTAATCACCATTTGAAACTACCCTAAAATATGTTGCTTTATTGCAACTTTCATTAGAGGAAGAACGTCCAGATCAAAAAAATTTTCGAGCGTCCGCTTAGCTATACCAATGTTGTAAAGCCTATGTCGTTCTTCTATAATGTCTCGGGATCCGTCTAATCCGTACATAAAGGAGACAAATTTATAACCAACCTTTAGTAGTTTATCTAAATCCGCATTCTTATCACTGAAGACTAACAATTTGTCATACATGAATGTATGCTTCTTAAAAAACTTAAAAATAACGCGAGCGGCCATGTTTTTTTAAATGCTGACTTTAGCTCACTTCCGATTTTTTGGGATTTTTAGATTTGCATTATATGATACGAGAGCTATCGTCTTCAACAAAAAAAAATAATGCCCGCAAAAACTTCACACTTAACGTATATTTCTTTAAAATTTGCCTGGTGTAATAGTGTGTTTTTCATATTCATATGGAATTGCTCAATTTTGCCATATCTTATTAATCGATTTTCAGCCATCTGACAAACTGGCTCTTTTATGTAATTATATATATAATTACATAAAAGAGCCAGTTTATATATACTATAATTACACAAAATGCTGTGTGTGTTGGTTTATATTGATAATTTTAAACTCAATTTTTATTTTTAGGTTTGTACAAAGAATGCCCTTCTCCGTAGTATGCTACACAACAATAGTGATTACAGTTCCTTAAATCTATCATCAGAGCAATATTCATCAGAAAACACAGTGCTATCAAATGGCACCTGTAACAAACAACCTGAGCAGCAAAAGACTGTAAGTGATTATAAACTATGGCAAAAACCATCACCTTCATTGATATCGTCTCAACATAAAAGGTGGAGCTCGGCTCCTTCTGAAGAAGTTGGGACTCAGTCTCTAAAAGTGTTGTGGGTATAATAACTGCAAATCTATGGAGGTACCGATTGGCAAATTTAAAAACAGAGGAAAATACTTACCTGCAAAAGTGGTTTTTGCCCACCATAAAATTGGATTTCTGTATTTTCTGGACTGTTTAAATTTGTAACCAGGAGTACCACTTATAAGAACAAGCCATTTTCTGTATAAAATTTAAATAAATGTGATAAATTGTAATTATTTAATGTAATGACCTATTTGATTATTAAATTTTAATTTCTTATATAAGTATGTAGGTACTAAAATATTTTCTGCAATTGTATTTTCAGTGTTATTTAACTTAATTAAGACTAATTTTAGTATTCTTAGTTAGTTTCCAATATTTATATTATTGTATTTTAATTATATTAAAAACAATTTTTGCATAATACATACTTTTTTACATCTCATCTATAGGTACTTAACCTTTAAATATTTATACTGGTTATTATAAATAACTGAAAATATCAAGGTCTTGCCAAAACAATATTCTCCATATATGGATTAAATCTAATTCCCATTTTCTATTTTCCCTTAATTTCCAGTGTAAGTAATGATTTGTTGACTAAACAACCCCAAATTCAAAGCCAAAGGCTGTCCAGAAGAGGGTTACACTTTGAAAAACGTCCGACAAACACATCATACGATACATTGCCAGTATCAATCCTGGGGATCGAACCGAGACGACCATAATAGGCAGTGTAATCTGAAAAGCAGTATACTTTGAAAACTGCAATTAGTACAATCTTCACATAAAAACGGAGTTCATGAATTAATTCTATACCAAGGACATCTTTATTTAAATATCCTTGTTCTATACCAACAATTTCCTTGGGGTTGCCGAATCTCTTAAGAAAAGTTATCAAAAAGGTGTTATTTTTACTAGTGGCTTTAGTACAGGAAAATGTTTGGATATTTAGATACTCCATAACTTATGAAAATCTCAATATTGCTCCCTCTCATGATCACATATTGACAAATAAGTAAACTGGAGGCATGGATTTCTTTCTAACCTCAAAATTTATCTATTAAGTATATAATTAACATATTTAATACCATAGAAGAAATGTTTAGAATGCTCCGTTTAATAGGGCTAGTTATTAACAGAATTTTAGAAGGATTGAGCAACTGCTATTCCAAGTTTCTGGTAATTCAACCCTCAGATAGCTTTGCTCGATCTCCCCTCTCGTATCTGTCCACCTTACATATTTATTCAGAGCCTTATGCATATGCTCCATCACTGGGGTTAAGCTAGCATAACCAAGTTATTTACATAGACTAGAGCTTGATAATTCATATTCATTAATATGGAGTAACATTGTCCAACACAATGTTCACAGCAGTAGACGGAATAACGTCTTGCTGTGGACACCTTCGTTTCACCCAATCCGCTAATGTTTCCTCCAGTATGGATATGCTCATCAATCTTTCCCTAAGCATGTATCTAGTCTATCCACCTAGAGATGTTTTCATGTTGGATCTTTTTATAGTATTATTGAATGTTCGAACAAACTGTATTATTAGATACTATTTAAGCAACTAATTTTAAAGTAATACATTAAATCACTTGTAATATTCCAAATACAGCCCTGCATAATTGTTTACTAATTTATAATATAAAGCTGTGAAATGTTTTCTGCATAATTTCTTTTTATGTAGTCTTTTGCTATTACAATTATGATGGGAACACGAAACCATTATCGTTTAGGTATATACACTTCCAAGACACAAATTTACTTAAATACCCATTTAACTAAATCGAAATTGTCAGTTTTGATAACTGTCGTATCAGTATGGTGGTACCAATCGTACCAATGCTTTTTTTATGAGATTAGAATCTAGCTACAACGTATCTTCTGTTATTATTGTCATTTTTAATACTAAAACTATAACAACTATGATATATTAGAAAAAAATGTATTTTAAAAACTACTATTTAACAATACTTACCATCTTCAAATAATATTTCTAATGCACTACTGTATTTGAAATAAGTGAAAAGAAAATGAATAAGATTATATTTTATTTCCGAAAATGATTATAATCAACAAAAAATTGTGTCAATATAAAAATAAATATATCAAATAAATAAATAATTGCAATGTACCATATTTAACATTAAAATGTATTTATTTATTTGGGAAAACAATACTAAACACATTTATAATATATTAATGCTATTATTCTATTCTTTAGTCTTTATAATAGTGCAACATTTTTAAAGTTTCTATTCCTATTACCACATGAAAATCATATTTTGTGTTCAAACTTAAATGAACAGAACTTTCGATATATCTTCCGAGTAATAGTTTTACAGTAAATTCCACAATACCTTCTCAGTAGATTAAAATATTGGCAAATAGGTATTTTCCAAATTTTACTGAAACATTCAAATATGAAATTTTTGCTCTAGTGATAATTTTACATATCAGTATGATGTTGCTACTTTGAAGCATCCTGAAAACGTTGTTTCGCTTAAAAAAAGTTCAGAATTTCTATAAGAAATACTTGGTCCACAAATATCCCTATTTATTAAATATATCTGCCAAAACTAATTAAAATAGATTATATTTAAAAAATCCCCACTCACTATTATTTTCAGTCAGCCAGTTGTTTGGGTACTGTGCATATTCTTTTGAATCGATGGCAGACACGAAAGGGGCTAGGAAAAATCTGCTAGTTAAGTTAAAAAGTTAAGTGGCCGATATTTATTTGGCAAGATCTGCATACAAAATTACTGAAATGTCTGAAGACTGTCTGTTAACCTTACTCCAGCTTAAAAATGATGAATTTAGTATAACTCGTCAATATTACTGTTCGTGTTCAAGGGCCTGCTTCAATTTTTTTGAGATTTTAAGGCTTTCAAGACCTATTGTTGATATTTTCAAGACCTCCAGGAACAGAGCCTTAATTTTTGAAGACTAAAGACAAGATTACCCAAAATACTAATGGCAAATACCAACAATGTGGTTGAAGACCTAAAAAATCTAGCACCAATACTAATTTTCTTTTTACAATTTGAATTTACAACCGGTTTTGTTATTCAGATTACAAAAAATTCACAAATTTGAAATTAAAACTAAAATTCTATTTTGAACGATGGGCTTTTAATATAACATTCAGTAAGTATTCAGTTTTGGTTGAACATATCTATAATTAAATCATTTTCTCTACTAACACTAGATCAGTTTCATGATTGTTTTGTTTTTAAATACAGACTATACTTGATCGGCCCAATACCAACTGAATTCGATAACCAAAACAAACGTCTACCTATCGAAGACGTTTCATTTTCACTGTTTGATGAGATATTTAATATTTACATGGATTTATCTTATTCAATGAAAATGTATAGTGGTGGAAATCTGATAAAAATTATTATATTCACTTATTTTAAAAGAAGTAAAACCATTTTATTAATAAATTTATTTAATAGTATAATACCCTTACTTTACGCACAGAGCACAACTAAACTAAAACTTAACCAAAGACCGCTCATTTGCCAAACTCAAGACTGCGTTCTACTTAGTAGTTGTAGCTGTTTTTTTTATCCTACAAATAACCTTTTGCATTCATGCATATTTCATCAAATAAAAAGAGATGACTACTAAAAACTATTTACAAATAAATAGTGAAACATATTAACAACATGGAAATGTTTATGTTACTTATATCTTGTAATTTATTAGACACTTTAAGTTGAGATCTTTTTAAAGTAGAATATCACAATCTCTGTAACATAAAGATTTGAAGGATTTTACTCCATTATTTTTATCACCTAGCAGGTCTTTGAGAAGGTAATTTTGAAATTGGGCAAAGCTTCTTTCACCAAGGCCCCCTTCCAAAATGAGTATATACAATCATGGATTGATAAAAACTGTATTTGTATAATTAGCTCCTTACAATTACTACAACTATTAATTGTCTACTAAACTTTACACTTTTCTCGATACAAAAATTAAATCGTTAAATATATATTATAAAAGGCCAGTATGTATACAGTATTAAATAAATGATATAACGATACCATTGTGCCACTTTTCTAATTAAATAATTTACCTACTTTTGCTAGTACTCGGAGTGTTATTTCTGGAATTATTTGACCCTGTAGAAGAGGGGCTGCCCTCTTTGCTAGCCCCGTTTGTGGACTTTGCCGGCTGGGGGATTATTGTAATTTCGTCATTTATTTTAAGTGGTTTCAACTGATCACTTTTGTTTGCCGCCGCAGGGGACGATGAGGCACTCTTTTTATCCATCACACGTTTAGCCACAACACTGTGGGCGGAATAAACATGATTTTCGAACTGCTTGTACATTCCAAACGTTGCAGTGCACACTGTACATTTGTAGGACAAATGGGCAGGTTTTAATGTCATGTTGTGATCACGAGCCACATGGTTAAGCAGTTTCCATTGATACACCTGTAAAAAACGTATATTATTAGAGACTGAATGTAATGCAAATTTTGGGCATGTGTTTGGGGAATAATAGGGAGGCCTCATTTAGACAAATTTAGTTTCTCTGTATATCTATTATATTAAAGTATTAGATTAAGTTCAAAAAACTATTGTAAATAAAAAATAGAGCAAAAACAACCAGCCAAGTGGGAGTTTTAACAGGTCATTGCAGGCTGTCATAGGTGTTGAGGGAGACCCTATCTGCTCAAAGTATGGGGAGGGCGATGAAACGCCTTCCCACTTCTTGGCAGAGTGCGCGGCTTTCGGCAGACTGAGACACGACGTCTGGGGGGCTGGGGAGTTGCAAGGGGAAGAGGTTAGTTCCCTTGAATGGACCGACATTCTGACCTACATTAGAAGGTCGGGTGGGTTCGATGAGGGAAGAGGTGATGAAGCTAGGTAGGGACGACAGGGGTAGGTAAAAACGACCCGTTTGCGGCCTACTTGCCAGGTCTTGGTCTCCCTACTGCTACTACTACCACTACCAGCCAAGTGTCAATATGTAAAGATATTCTTAGTTAGGCGCAACTGAGGCAAATTATTTAAAATAAACCAGAGGGCGAGGTACAGGTTAACTGCTGATTAAAGTGTTTCTTCTGGTTAACATAATATTATTCTAACCTATAATTACTAATAAAAAATATAATTTTATTTGAAAGTTTGTCAATGTCACACATATAGTTTTCATCGCATTATCAGCTATTATGGATTACGAAGATTATGATGTAAATGCTTATAAAGGTACACGTTCATTGGAGACAGGCCAGGTTGAGTCGGAGCGAGTAGCATTTTATACAACTGTGTTTATTAGCGACATATTGAAGTAGTCGGATGTGAGCGGAGTTGTCATCCGTCGCAGTCTGTTCAGTTTGTTGTAATGGACGAAGAAATAAAATTCAATTACAGATTAAGTAGAGCACGCCAGGTAAGTGAGAATGCTTTTGGGATCTTGACGAGAAGAGAGGTGATTATCAATGTCCCAGAGGACGTGAATACTGTAGTGGTAGTGGCAGCATTCATGCTGCCTGTAAAATGTTCTAATAAATAGCTAAACATACTGGCCTCATGAAGAATCAGTGGAGGGTAATATTAACAGAGGCATTAAAAAATGTATCTCCAATGTTATCCTTTAAAAACTCGCGAAAAATTCAAAAGATATATTTCCTATCAGATATGGGTTCCTTGCCATGGCAATGGAATGATGTTCAGAGAGGCTTTCATCACATTGAATAATAATAATTATTCAGTATTAAAATTTATATTATTTTAGTGAGCTACATAATATTTATTTTTGATTGATTGAATCGTATATATGAAATATACTATGTAGCACTTACGAGATTGTTTCAATATTTCTCCTATTCCTTATTATATATTTTTTCTTCGTTGCTCATTATGATGAACTTATTCCATTATTTAAATGTCATAGATCTCTTTATACTACTAATACTAATACTAATACCAGTGAAATTAATAATTCCCCATTCATTTTGTAAATAATTAGTTAACAATTTATATTGACACGATAAATTCCACATGCTAATCATCCGTCAGTACAGCATCTACTGGAAGCGGATAAGTCAAAACAAGTTGCAACGCCTGCATAAATCCGCTTGGCGACCAATTTGCCAGCCTGTCCCGTTGCACCCCATGTGAGCAGCTTGCCAGTGGACACACTCCCATTTGAATCTATGGTCGGCAGATTTTTGCGATGCGATGCGATCCGATCCAACCCATTCCGCCTAGTAGACGCATACCTTAACAGTGAGGAAAAACTTAGGTGACCAAAAACAATTCGTCCCCGAATCAATCATTTTGAACATTGGGATGACCTCGATTTTTTTGCAATATTTCGTATAATTTCTTTCTATTATTTTTCCAATTCGCGGGTCCACTTTTCTTGCCTTCGATTATATTTTGGTATTTTTCAACCAACGCAATTCAGTGTTTAGTGCTGTTTAGTAAAATTTGCCGTGCATTTACCTTGAATTTATTTTTTCTTTCGGAATGTCTGCACTTATACTCATAATATAAAATGTCTTATTTAACTCAAAATTCAAAATATTTAGCAAAGCGTATTTCTGCTTACTAAAGTAGGAAAAATCAATAGAAATTTAATTAGATAAAACCAAAAAAACTCTTCTGAGTGACGTACGAAATGTCAATTACATAGAGGCTTAAACCGTGCCTATATTGCATCCCTTTAAAAAATTCATAAAATTTAAGTTGTATCAATACAAACGTGATAAAATTATTAAATTACCAAAGATTACTTAACCAGAAAGAAAAATTGTTTTGAAAAACCTATTCAATTGTTAACCTGTGGTTTTCCTAAATCGGTGGTTACTTAACCTTCAGATTAATCATATATAAAAGCCAGCCCTGTGTTGGAAATATGGTGTTATTTTAGAAGTAACCAACGAATATAATCAATATAAGAAAATTGCAAGAGATGAATGAACATTGTAGTCGGTAATTATAATTTTTGATTATATATTACTGCAGCTTTAATAAACCTGTCACAAAGCTAAAATAATTTACGTTTTGCTTCAGATAATAAAAAAATTATGTTTCAAATTTACTGTTAAAATGATATCATGAATTGTCTAGTAACTCATGTTATCTGTGACTTTTCCATACAATGGAAACTAGGTCCTAGCTTAAAAAAATAGGGCTTTTGTATTTTTTTAAATCCTGGAATTTATAAATTCATAGATAGAACCTTTTTTTGTGCTGGCTATAATTTTTATGTCATGAGTAGCTAGCTGAAACTTTACTTATGCACACTCACCCTTCCACAAACAGGACACCTGCCAGAATCCTTGCTTTTGTTCGCTGCATCTTGCATACTTGATGTAACAAGTCCATGCGACCCTAGCAAGTGCCTCTCTAAACCTTGATCGGTAAAGAATCTAAACTGGCACTTCTGGCAATTGAGAGGTGGCCTATTGTATATCATCTTGGGATGAATCTTGATCTTGTGTATCCACTGCATATGATTCCTTAACTGTTCCAGATCTTTGATGTACCCATCACAGATTTCACAAATAACGAAAGAGTTCTTTGAGGTAGTATCACCAGGTTTAGCGGGAGCTACAGGAGAAGCAGTAGCCGTTGTACCTCTAGGCAAAGGCGTAATAGAGATACTTGGTTGCTGACTGGGTTTCTTACCTTGGTTGGCATTCTGTAAGAATATAACGTTTATTAAAACAAGTAAAAGAAAAATGTAAGCCTAAAAACTACATACTGTGCCTGTAAAATCAATTTCATTGTTTAAACACTGGTTAAAAACACAATATGTAGCTTTTAATACCTTGCAAGGGGTATTAGCAAAGTTAAAACCATAAGGTTTAAATTTGTGTTCTCCATACGGCCAAAGAAAAATATGCTATAGAAAATGGTTAAATAATATATAATACAGCAACTAGAGTTAATATAAATATTCAAACTATTAATATAAAGCATATGGTAAAATGCTTCACAACAGTTATTAAGTAGCTTATTTATTTTCTAGATTAAACACAACAAAAAATTAGGTATATACGCACTATAGATTATTCCATTTTTTTACCGCCCTTCCAAAACCATAATGAAATATTTGGGACAAGTTAATTTTAGCTCAGGTCAAGTTTTTATACTCTTTCTTTTAATATTGCGAAAAAATTAATATTGCTGTGACTATTCGTCTGTGAAAGCTATAGTATATTACGCTACTTTCAGAATGCTAAAAGAGCCAGATAATTGTGATTTTTTTTTATGAGAAACTTAACTCCAGTGTTCGTTATTTCACGTTATACATATCTTAGTTTATAATCAGAAATAAAAGTTTCGCTATCTTATATAACTGTTGTGAAGCATTATAGTAAGTTTAGGGGACACTGCAAGAAAAGTGGATACACAGGCAAATCTGTCGTACCTGCATGGCCATAGTGCTAGAGGCGGAAGGCATGTTGGGGAGAAACATGTGGCCAGGATTACCAAGCCGGCCGCTTATATCTTGTCCTCCCACCACCTAACACATATCCTACTTTACTCACTTTCAACACTAGCAACACTTATTAGATAACTACTCAATACATCAAATAAAAACAAAGCTCTCCGATATACTTTATTGTTTCTTATTCCCTTTCTCAAAACTGCTAGAGTTCTGCACATATCTTATCAATATATTTTAATAACTATTCTCAAAATCAAAATGTATCTAAATTAGTTCATTAATTGTGTTTCGCTTTTCAGAATTAAGTTTTATTATAAAAGTGTATGTAGCGGTAGCGAGTGATTAGTGACTAGTATACTTTTCACATAATCGATTTGATTTACTAGAAACACCTAAATGCATTACTTAGTCTTATTCCTCATAAGAATATTAGAGTTCAGAGTTTATACGGCCTCATAAATTCCAGGTTTTCCAAGACTTTTATGATTTTTTCTAAGTTTCTTTATAAAAATCATTTGCTTTACAAGTACAAATAGACAAACCATCTAAACAAATAGAATATACTATATGAGAATAGTTACCTAGCTGAAAATATATTATAAAAGTTTGGTTCAAATATGGGCTTGGACCTAGAATTGTGCAAGTTGAAAATAATTAACCAATCCGAACGTAATCAAATAAAACAACTTCTTGAAAGAGAGTTTCATTTTTAACGAGACTATCAGGGAGCATTCTTTCTTAAATAGGAATGCTCATCTTTACTGAATTCAATGATGATTGACTTTCGACATTAAATTTTGCATTTTTTTAAATAGGAATGCTCTTCTTTACTGAGTAACTTTCGACATTAAGGCCCGGTGTACACATGAGGTTTTTTACTGTCTGGGCTCGCTATGACACCACGAGACTTCTCTGCACCACCTGTTCTGTTAATTTTATTATCGCACATTATATATTATTTTATTATCGATATTATTTTATATTAAATCGCACAAATCAGTATTACGTGCCAGTTCAAGATGGAAGTATGTAGGAAAAAAACATGCTATTTTTGCTTATTTAATATACAAACATTTTCTTTTAAAAAGTAACCGATGATATTGGATCGATATTCTGAAAATGCATCAGAGAACGTTTCGCAAATGGTCCATACACTCCTTTTTTTTTAAGTGATCATGATACGATTCGGAGGAAATATTCTATATTTCTGGATAATTTTTTATTGCATGTATAAATAATTCCACATCAAAATTATCTTTAGAAGCCATCATAAAATTTTGTAAACGGGAATTTGCTGTACGTGTGCAACAAGCGAGGAACAAAATAGTATTGTGAATCCAACAGCATTGGATACAAATGTGCATCGCCTGATATATTTCTTAGGGTTTTAAACCACAATTCCGGCACCAGAGCGGCCCTGCATGGTAAAAAACCGCATGTGTGCACCGGGCTTAAACTTTGGATTAATTTCAGCATTACTGTTATCTACATGACAACTTTTATTTTTAAAAAAGAAAAGTTTTACAAGTTACTAATGTCAATTCATGGAAAACAGTTATTCGAGGCCAAGGAATCAGATTCATAAAGCAATTTTTAGTGAAGAACCGTTTAACAGTGTCATCGTCATCATATCCCTATTTCAGCAATAAGATGGACAAAGATAAGCAACTTGCAGTTAAAAGAGATGATTCGCTAAAAATTTTCTTCAGTTCTACGATAATGTTCTATTATTATGGTTTGCCGATCAGAATCATTCATGCATGTGACATCATTCAAAGTTAGAAGAATTGACAGTTTTTACTGTCAATTCAGAAGTTTTACAGAATTTATTTTTACTAATTCAAAAAAAATTTCCAGATCACAAACTAAAATTCCCTGACCAACCACGAGTTTTTTTAAATTCCTCCACTTTTCAATGACTTTTTGTATACAAAAAAAAATCTGATATTCCCAGGTTTTCCAGGTCACTCCGAACCCTGAATATGTTCCTACGAGGAAGTGATGTAACATTGGTGTCAAACAGCAGTGCAAAAAAAGGTCTAATGTAATTAAATAAATATTGATGTATTAATTAAGGTACCTATTCATACACAGTCGATCTGCAGTGATTCAGTTTTACTTCTCATCAGTTCCCGAAGGGACAGTTTTTGGACTGTCGGAGATTTCAAACATACATGCTCAACTCCAAGTTGATTAGTTTGAAATGTCATGCGATGGTGAAAGCAAAAGGTTAAGAACCAAAAAACAAAAATACTGTGGGCTAAAAAAAGTTTTTGGGTGAAGAGGTGACTCTTATAAGGGGCACATTGTCTCATCTGAAGCTGATGTGAAAACTAAGAGAAACTGCCAAAAATGGCTTAAAAAATCATGTACTTTGGATTAGCGGGTTACATAAATTCCTTTATTTATAAAATAACCGGCATTTCCACTTTTATTATTGCCAATTGCGTATTCTACTCCAAGAAACCTTTGAGAAACACTACAATTTTCAGCAGTTTATGAAATCAGCTGTTGTTATCATTAAAAAATTGACTTAGATTGAATGATACGTCTGTTTATGAACTTTTAGATTTCTCACCATTTTTAACTTCTTTCTAAAATTTAACTACATAGGTAAATTTTGTTTTTTTTATCGAAGCTACTGTAGTAATAACTCCTTGTTAATTCAAGCCGCCATAATATGTGAAAAAAGTAAAATCTTAAGCACAAACACTTATTAAGCGAAATTTTCGAAATACCTAATTGAAAGATTGCGACTGACGACCACAAATGACAATTCTACTACACACACGTCAGTTGGGTATGAACTGCATATCAATTGTGTGTGAATAGATACCTTTAATGTGGTACCTATAATTTGTCACGTATAGATACTTTTTTAAAATAATTATATAATAATAATTGTTAATTGCAGAAATAAGAGGTATCAAATTTTAAAGATAGGTTAACTAGATAGATACCGACTTTAATAAAGTATATATTTAATCTGATTTTTAGTCACGATTGCCTAGTCCCAAACATAATTATGTCAACAATTACTTAATATTTTTCAAATAGTACAAAATTAGTAATTTTAAAGTTATGTAACTACTAAATTAACAGGTCGCGCCCTATGAAACAGGAATAAGTCTATGATTTTCTGTGTTTTCACGAGCTTCATATTCATTATTTATTAAGAGGAAATTTAAAAAAAAACTAATACTTTTTCAAATATAAATTAAGAACAATATGCTGAAACAGATTGGGGCAAAACCACAATATACAACACATAGATTATTTGAAATTTTCCACCGCTTAATGCTCATAATTCTAACTCACTGCAAGACTTCAAAAGTATTGATTACTTTTATTAAATGAGGAGTTAAATGATTACTTATACCTACACATTTCTTTAATCTAGTAAATATTTTAAAGAATCTACTTTAATAGCAACAACTGAAAAAATTGTCATTACCTGAAATACTTGATTTCCACTAAGCTGATAATTTGTCGGTACTAGTACGGAACCACCAGCCATCGCCTGCTGCTTAAATACCATACCAGATGGTCTAAGTACAGTCTGAGGTTTGACATTTCCAAGTGATGGACGACCCCTACCCCTTTGCATTGCTTGTTGAGTACTCTGCAGTTGCATCTTGGATAGGAACTGGTATTGAGACGTTTTTGACATTGCCTGATATGCAGCCGCTGTAGCATTAAGGCCTTGCTGTCTCATCTTAGGCACTCTTGGTATTTTCGCAGGGGGTTCCCAGTCTACTGGAGGCTCAAGATTACGTTCAGGCTTGAATTTTCTCATGCAGGCCACCAAGTGCCGAGACAATTTACCCTTCTGGTTATCTTCAAAGGGGCAGTTGGGGCATTGATGGAATGCAGGCGCCCTCTCGAGATGACCTCTAACAGCATGTTCTGCTTCCATATGGAATAGTATGTCATGGGGACTACGCACCTCGTACGGACAAAAGTTGCACTTGTATACAAAATTCTTCATGTGTGGTGTTTCTAAATGATATGCCATTGCCAGAGCCGATTCTGTTTTGAAATTACAGAATTCACATTTTTTAATAGGATTTTTGAAAGGTTCGTTATTCTCTTTGCTATATTCCAAATTCTTAGCTAATGATTTAATAGTTTTTTCTGTTTCGGGATTGGAACCTCCTTCCCTATCACGTTTCCGCTTCTGTTGTTTTAATAAATCAGACTGTACAAATTCTTGAACCATATTAAAACCTATATTTATAAAAAATTTCCCTAAAGGACTCTCGAAGTATGAATATGGCTTTTTGACATCATCAAGCTCTTTCTTTGGTTCCTCTTTTTTGCTTTCTATTTCTGCATTCATTTTTTCAATGGCGTCATCTTTTCCGGTCTTATCGCCATCTTGACTTTTATCTCCTTCGTCAGATTTTGATTCCTCCTTTACTTTATCATCTGACTTTTTTGGTTCAGAATCTAAAGCAAGTGTCTTTATAAAATCTTTTAAGTCTTTTACAGGCGGTTTTTCATAAACATAAGGTACAATAAATGATGGTGCTTCAACCACAAACATATCATCCGTTAATGTCGGAAGTAATGGTGGAGCAGCTAATGTAGGAGTAATTGTTGCAGGAGAAGTTTTGGGAGGGGGTGTTGCAATAATGTTGGGGGTGTTCATAGGAATAGGTGTTATAGTAGCTCTCATATTGGGAGGATACATTCCTTGGGCAGGAAGGGCCATAGGGAGCATGGAGGGATAAGCGGAGGTAGATATTGCAGAGGGTGCTGGTTTGTTAGTCACAGGAACAGGACCTCGACCTGATAATATCGAATTAGTGTCAATAATCACAAGGGTGGGTTCTTTTTTACCCTGGGTTGTGTTATTCGATTTTGAAGCTATTTCTACTAATCTTTTAGTGTCCTTAACTACTATTGTTGAAGATTTTGCCACTGATTTCAATTTCTCAGCAGGTACTTTTTCTACAGTTATAGCATCATTGCATGCTAGGGGATCTTGAGGAAGAACTTCCTCGATATCAGATTCTTCATCAGAGGACTGAGGTGATGCTTCCTCCTCTTCCTTATCACTTTCTGCGTAACTTCTATTTTTGTTTAAATTTCTCGTACTTCGCCTAGGAGTAATTGAGTCTATTTCAGATTTCAATTTTTTCTCAGGAGTTGCATCCAAATCTATAACTTCACCATTTTCCTTAGGTGGATCAACAATCACAACATCACCGTCACCTTCTCCACCTGAATCGTTCAATTCTATTGGTTCATCATTACAACTAATTTTGTTACTTTTACTATTCTCCTCATCGTCAGATTCTATTTCGTGAACTTCATCTTCCTCTTGAATTTCTACGATTTTGTTTTCACTGCTTTCATCTTTTTCTGACTCTTGTTCATCTTTATCTGACTCTTGTTCATCTTTTTCCGACTCTTGTTCATCTTTTTCTGACTCATGTTCATCTTTTTCTGACTCGTGTTTTTCAGAAGCTATAACTAAATCAGATGTTTCTTCTTTACTCTCCTGATCTTCATTTTCTGGTGCTGGGTTTTCATAATTTTCTTTTTGTTGTTCTTCTTCACTCTCCTCAGCTTCTTGAGCTTCGATTTGATCATCACTCATTTTAGTTTCTTGGCTGCTCTCATCCTCATTGATATCTGATAAATTCTCAGTGGCCACAGAACTTTCTTCAGCAGTGTTTTCTTCGGTGCTCTCTTCGGTTGTGCTCACAGCTTCCTGCCTTATCTCTTTGGTTTCAGTATTCTCATTTTCACTCTCATCAACATCCATTGATTCTGGCAGGCTGCTTTTCTTAATACTGTCCTGGCTATCTTGGTTTTCCGTATCAACGTCATTCGATAAATCACCATTTACAACACCACTACCTAAAAACAAAAAAAAAACACATTGCAATAGAAAATTTCAATTTCACAATTTAAATCTGATCAAACCTTCTTCCTTAGAATGCACTTCATCAACCTCCCCCATCTCAGCAACAGCTGCCATAGCCAGCAGAAGTCAGTTCTGTCAACAGAAAAACAAATTTAAGTAATCAGCTGGCCCTGAGATAAGGTCATATATTTATATAGTTTTATTAAAATTTCAAAATTTATTTCAAAGCAAAGCTGTGCATCAAGTGAGTAGGTACATCAAAAGTCTACTATTTAACATAAAACAATTTGACAAAAAATACAGATAGGTTTATTTCTCGACATGACAACTTGCTTTAAAAGACACAAATAACTTTCTAAAGTGGAAAGCACACTTTCAAATAAAAATCTACTTGAATAAATAAAAGCATATATAACTAAATAAATACAAATATTCTAATTCAATAAGAAATTTTTTAAGCCACCTGGAGCTTCATAGCACTCCAGACAAATCATGAAATCGTCAATTCGTACCAGATACTAGGAATCCAATGGTCAATATGGCCAGGAATAACATGTCAATATGATAAAAATTAAATTAAATTCTCTGACACTAGTCAATTACAGTATAATAAAAATGTGACTATCTTAAAGTGAGAAAAACTATCACTCAATTGATGTATAGGTAAGTATAAAAATGAGTAGGTGTAGGTAGGTATAACATGAAATATGAATTGTTTAACCAATTAAGCTTCAAAATTGAATAACTACTGCCAATAGTAAATGTCAATAGAATATTAGGTAAATATTTTAATATAGCGTCATAGAAAATTATAATAGATAAATACTCGTAGATACTCTACAAAACTACCTCTACCCTCTACCTACCCTGCAAATAAGTTTTTTTTTTTATTTAATTGTAACCACATTAAATTGGCTTTTATAAAGTGCCTTGCACAGTTTTAAAAGGTATATAGACATATAATATACACCTCTTTTTCTTAAACTTCTTTTCAATGACAATAATTATACACAATTAAAGTACCTAGGTATGAATGAAATAATAAAAATATTGTTTCTTAGAAAGTTAGTCTGCAAAAAGTTATATATCTTTTAGAGAAAACAATAAAATAATGTGCAACGTGGATACATAAAGAAATACTTTATTATTAACAAATATTAGGCACAAAGCAATAATTTCGAAAGGTAAAATTTTAAACCCCACCACAGAAGGAAATGATAACAAATTCAGTGCTGCCAACGACGCTGTTGTAAAGGAAAACTTTTGTTTAGCCTTTAAAAATGTTTATATGCCATAGATGATTCAGTTTTACACAAAATTAAACACTGCACTGGATATTTACCATAAATACTTTAATTTTCCTTTATTCCCGCCATGGCACATGGGATTTCACTTGAAAGAAACAGAGAACATCTGCACCGCCAATAGAACTCTGTGACAATTGTCGTAATCGTAAATACCCGAACTTATACTTAACCCGCGATATTCAAAACTGTTGACACTTGAACTCCACGTAACAACATAAATACTGACCTTCTATCAATTTGATATTAATAGTTATAATTTTTAATAATTAGAAAATCTTTGAGAAACGCCAACACACGTCGCTAACCCCTCGCATCGCACTAAACTGCCAATATGGCGTCTAACGGTACGTCACGTGACCAAAAATAGTGACGTAGCTCTCTCCATCCCGAGATGTCTTAAAATTTTTTCATTACGTAAGCACGGATACAAATTTACAACAATTGAGAAAATATATCGATTGAATATCACATATCTGGCTTATTTTCATCTGAAGAATATCTAACCGTCTAAATATAAGTAGGTACCTAGGTATGAGTAGGGTACCTATACCTAGTACCTACATTGAACATTAATTTTGTGGATACTCTTATCCATTATCAATGCAATAAGGCAATTCAGTTACCAAAAACAAGTTTTCTTGTAGGTAGGTATTCACTTTTAATGAGGCGACTTGGATTTATTGATTGGAAAAATATTTTCTGGCCTTATTAAGAAGAACTTCTATTCCCATGATAGAATAAAAGATTGTACCTATCATGTTCTATTCCAAACATATAGAAAGTAAGATCTCGATACCGGCGACTCAAATATAGCGCGGTACACCTACCTGCTTACCTATTTAACAATTTTATCTATTGCTCTTAATAGAAACGGATCCCATTCATTACTAATACCTAGGTAATCGGAAAAATGAATATAGGGCGTCATTCTTACTAACAACGTATACATAAATGTATCTATAATTTCTTTAGGAAGATTACCGCACCCGGTAAAAAAGTATAGCGGACACCCCTTGTACCAGAAATGGTTGCGCCCAAACCTCATTTTGTTCATGTATACTGTGTATCTAATAACTTTTTCTCAACGCATACCATAGGTCTTCGTCATATACGCTTTCCAATAAATTATAACAAATTTATTTTTAGCCAAAAAAGTTTTATAACTTCTTTTGGGACTTATTTTTGATTAAAAAAAAAGCATTCTCTAGGTACCTAGTTTGGGTGAACTTGATTTTATTTATTTGCCAAGATTTAAATATTATTAAGTAGATATTATCTGGTTTGAAATTACCAAGTCTAGGTAATTTCAAGTTGTGATAATAAATTAGGTAGGTACCTACCTATCTACCTTCCCTACCTATGCCTAGACAAGTAGGTAGTTACCTACCCATTCTTAGTGATAGTGAATAAACTAGAGATTTGATTTTCCTTGTACTTATTCTAGTTTTTTTCTGGTGTTTGTTAATTTTAAGGTCTTCAAACCAACTACCTAGTTAACACTAAAAATACTTTTTACATCTACTTTTACTTCATAGAAAATTTAAATAGGTAGGTACCTACCTAGGTACCTATACCATGAAGCAGAATTCCGTTGTCTAATTTCTTAATTATTAGGTAGGTATAATAACACCTAATTGAAATTTTTTATGACACTTATTTTACAATATTAATGGCATCTGACACTTTCATAATATTTTATATTTTTTTTCGGATGTAATTAATTTGATTATTATTTTCTTAATTAAAATACCTAGGTAGGGTACCTAACTAGAAAAGTAAAGTCAAGTCATACAGTTTTCTATCAGGTACTTAGGTATCTTATCTACATATAAGGTACCTACCTACTAAGCAAATAGGTATGTATGTAAAAAATAACTGTTTTCCAATTTACTTATGTACCTACCTATATTGTTCTTATTAGTATATAGTAAATTAGTTATTTCGCACTAGTTATTTAGTTCAGTTAGTTTTTTATTATTTCAAGAAGCTTAAAAGTTGCTTAAAAGACAATACTTGCCTTTTTATATTACCCACATTTTTTATACTGAATTTTCGACCAATTACAAATTTCATACCTATAACACTGTGGAGTACCTATAAAGTCTACTTATACCATAGTTTTAAACTGTGCCTATTATACTGGTGTGCCAGATATCGATTTTACTGCTAACTAACAAACGATTTGTCACTTACCACAAATCTTAATAGAACAAGTTAAGAATCCTCCTCTTCGTCGTCGAATGATAGTAACTTTTTGTTTTTCAATTTTTTTTGAAGTTTGGCCTCAGGATCCTTTTTTCCTTTAAAGGATTTGTCGGTTGATTTTTCGGAAGATTTGGATTTGTTAGGTACTTTAAATACTATTCGGGAACTCAAATCAGCTGGAGCTTCTTCCGTTTCTATAGATAGCGAAAGAAAAATGAGAAAACTAACGAAATACAGATAAGAAATGTAATAACCCCAATTTTAAGACTTATTGATTTTACAGTTAAGTACCTAGTTTAAATTACACTGATCGAATTATTTTTTTAAGTATAGGTAATTAACAATAAATTATATTGACTGACTGATCTACAAAACAGCTTTACCATGTGGTTGGGTGAACAAATTTTACTGGTAAATTAATGGGAATTCAAAATTTAGTAGAAAATTACACAGTATTTTCAAAAAAAACATTGTAAGTATAACATTAATTAATATATTAAACATTTCTCGAGTAGGTTATCTTCATTCATCTCATACAGGGTGGAAGAAATTCAATTGTTATTATTGAATCTATCTATTTACTATCTCCAAAAACTAGCTATGCGAAGTGGCACTATAGCCCTTATTTTATTTGACGTAAGATTTTCGTAAAAAAAATAATTTCTGCATTTAGATTTTGGTATTTTGTTTTATCTGGAATGATCACAAAAAAATCCATTTTGAAGGGATTTCCCCGTTCGTCTCAAATCGCCAACTTATTCTTTTTTTTTAATAGGAACAGATCTGTATTTTTAGCTTTTTTATACATATTATGAGGATTTTATATATCTTATAGACGAGTCATGTTTTAATTAGTTTTATCAAATTTCAACATAAAAAATAGTTGTTCAAATGTAACCTCGTGAAAATAATTGTTTTAAAAAACACAGTTTTCATTTAGATGTTTCAAGAAATATATAGAAAACACTATACATATACTAGGTAGTATTTCGGCTTGTTAGGCCTTCTCAATAGACGCAATAAACATTTACTCTATTGAGAAACGCCTAACAAGCCGAAATACTAGTACCGGGATATCAAAAATTATCTTGGTCAAGGGTGGTTGTGGAATGTAAAACGTGTGTTTTGTTCTGTCAAGTCATTGAGCTGAAATTTTCTAATCCAGTTTTTGAATCATGCCTCTTACCACACAGCACAAAATTTTCATGATTGAAGCCTATTTCCTAAGCCTAAAACTTATTGTTTTACAACTGAAATAAATAGGTATGAAATTTGTAGGTTATTGATGATGTCAGTGTGACAGTGACATAATTATTTCAAATTTAAAGTAAGACACACGTTTTACATTCCACAACCACCCTTGACCAAGATAATTTTTGATATCCCGGTATATGTATAGAGTGTTTTCTATATATTTCTTGAAACATCTGAATGAGAACAGTGTTTTTCAAAACAATTATTATAAAAAATAGGATATTATTTATAATAAAGGCAAAGCCAGATTTTATTTAAAAGTAGATTTTTTTTGTCAAATTACGTCGAAGGCGCAAATACTTTTTTTTATTAAGTATCTGAAATTTCTTCACGTAAAGGTACGATTCCGTTGGCGACGGCAGACCGCAGACGGCAGCGGCAGACGGCGACGGCATGTGCCGCTGCCGTCTGCCGTACCTTTACTCATTTTTCGTGTATCTCTTAACTATTACATTTATAGAAGAACCCAATGCAATTTCGAGAAGTGAATTAGTTCCACTCCACCCCATATACTTTTATAAAATATATAGGTACCTTCTTTGGGCTTGTTTTGCTGTATCTCAAATTGAAATTATCAATGTTCGGCTTCTTTAATTTCCTTGCAATTTGACAAAAATGAAAAATGTAAAACATTATTGCTTTTAGTCTACAATTTTAATAGTTAATAAATTAATTCATTAATAAAAATTAAGAAAAATGAATAGTTGCGACAACAAGAAGTTTTTTTATTATAATTTGGATTCAGGTTAGTACCTATTGTTTTCACGCAATATGGAGAAATTTCAATTCAATATTAATTTTTAAAAGGCAAAGGATGTGTTCTGTTGCGTATCATTTGAGTTACGGGTTGTTTTCTGAGTTAACTAATAAATAAATAAAATTAATGCTACGATTTTGTTGAAAATGGCCACCTTATTTCTGCCGGGTAGATAGGACTTCGTGGATTGTTTGAATAGTCTGCTCGCGCATCAGATTTAAGTCCTCGGACTTTTCGGCGGAATTACCTGAAATACATGAATATTATCCATAGCCCCTCAAAAAGTCCAAGAGATTCTAATCCTGTGAGCGAGTGACTCACGTTCTATCAACCCGTTAACAAAATCTTTATTAATTAGGTAATACCTACCAAAATATGTTTTGGTTTCATTAGTGTTAAAACTGACTACATTTTTTATTCATTTCATAGTTTGGTCAAAAAGCGCTTGTATCTCGAGAAGGGATAACTCGATTTTCAAATACAAATATGTAACCAATTGGGTATTCCAATGACTTGTCAAAAATGGGCGCATTATGTCAAACAAAACATTTAAATTTGTATAAGAAAGAATAATAGTGCCTCCAATTTGATTTACAACATACATTTTAATTGCTAGATATAGGATATATGTTGTAAATACATAAAAGTGCTTGTTACCTGCATATTTTTACAGGTAACTGAAAACTAATCATAAAACTCATTCCAATCAATATTTCTGAATTGTACCACAAGATCTATAGTCTTTAATGTTATGTTATTTATTAATGTTATAGTTTATATGTAAGATTAAAAATCATTTACTTACTTAATTACTTACAAAATCATAAACTTACTTTGTTTAACCCAAGCAACAAGCAAGCCATGTTTTGTCACGTGTGCTGGAATGCCTAATTCAAATACTTTTAAAAAAATGATATGCACCGTGGCATCCTTTGCCATTTAAAACTTTGGGTCGACAGCGCATTGCTCGAAAAAAGCGAATAGATCATAATAAAATATAGCTCTTTGTTCACGATTCACCCAGTATCAAGTGAATCGTAAAGAATGACCCCTGTCTCAAACACAAGTAGTTCAAAAGTTAATAGGGAAAAAGGATTTAGACGCGCCCTGAATATTCTCGATAGTGGTGGTTATGGATAATGGTCGATATAATGGTAATTAAATAATGATCTTATATCATATTGACTTTAATTATTGAATTAAATCGCTGCCATAAAAATTAAGCAAATATTAAAATATAGAAACAATTAACCAATTCAATGATCGTAGGTATATATACCTAGGTATCTGGTAAAAACATTTTGGTGATCACTTGATATGTTTTTATTTTGTTGACACCGAATTTAAAAAATCGAGAAAGCAAAATATTTATTTTAAAAAATATACGTAAACTTTCTTTATAAAAATGATATAGGTATACTGATTTTTTGAATTACTTACATTATATTTAGAAAATAAAATGAATACGAGTAGTGCGGTGGTAACTCCATTAACCAAGATGTAGGCAAAATAATTAAAAACTCTTAAACTACCGTTACGCGTTATGCTTTATTGCGAGATGAGTATTGGTCCTTCGGAGAGACTAATATACGCATTCTTCATACGAAATGGGAAAGGTAAAACCTATGATAGAACTAAAAAGGTCTTAGGGACATCTTTCTTTATATAGGAATTAAGCCAAAAAGTTAGCATAATAGATAACGAGGAAATACAAAATTTTATTGAACTATAATATTTGATAATTTCATTAATAGTTTATCTCTTAGTTAAATTTTGGCTTAATTCCTATATAAAGAAAGATCTGAACAGTTAAATAAGCCAATAAATAATATTAAAAATATGCTATAAAAAGGGCTTATTTAAACGATGCAATAGTTGCCTCACAATTTTAAATCAGCAAGGAGTTGCACATAACATTTCTGATTGCAATTGCAATGCAATTTGGATATGCACAAAAAATTAAAACAGTAAGAAAATAATAGTGAAAAAAATCTGCTAATAGAGAGTTTTTGAACCCCTTAAATTTTAACACGTCGTTATCGTTATAGTTATACTGAGCATGCGCAGTGCCAAAAAGAGTATCATTTTCGGCACTGCGCATGCTCAAAATAACGATTACGATAACGATAACAGGTCCATGTCTTATGGTCCAATATAATCTGTAGATCCCCGTCCTTCAAACCCACACAAGCTTTCGAATTCAACGAGTCAGTAACTTTCAAAGTACCTAGAGTACCTAGGTATAACACATTTCACGTTTTTCCTGTATCTCTTATATTACTGTATTTATAGAAGAACCCAATGCAATTTCGAGAAGTGAATTAGTTCCACTCCACCACATAACACCCCAATAATTTAAATAGGTATTTCAGAATTTTATCCAGCTAATGTATTCTGAAATATTAAAGATACAAAAAAAGTTAAATAGGAGACTTATGAAAGCAGACCTGATTTACAAAACGCGCATACAGTTTTTCTCCATGGCCCACCTATTTTCCGGAGAAATATCAAACTTGTTTTTTTTAAGGAACACCCTGTATAGTTTTACAGGATCAGATTGTACATCACTTTCCCTACTCTGCAGTGTGGTCACAAACATCATTTTGATTTTAAATTATCTTGTACTTCAACAAATAAATCGACTGACATTTTATTTTGGTGATTACGAATACCTAAATGCTCTAAAATGTTTAGAATTCAATGGTGTACAATTTGATAATGGTCGATCATTATATTATAACGAATTATTCAATTTTGTTGTTAAATATGGTTGTTAATAATAAAGTAAATTTTATCAAGACATTTTTTGTTACTTTTTTATACATTTTTTGTTGAAGTACTGCGTTGATATACTGCGAAATTTATGTAGAATATTATTCTGTAAAAATATGCAGGTTGTTCCATTTAAAAAACCAAGTTAGATATTTTTCTGGAAAATAGATAAACTTTGGAGAAAAATTGTATGCCCTGTTTTATAGATCAGGTTTCTTTTGAATATCTTTAATTTACCTTTTTTTTTTCTATTATCAATAGGTATTTCAGAAGATATTATCTGAACAATGAAAAATCAGCCAGACTGATACATAGTGAACCAAAAAAATATACGTTGAAAAGGTCCAACCCCAAACATTTTTTTTTTATTTATATTAGAATTAAAGTTGTTTGTTAGTACAGGCATGTAAAAAAAGGTAAAATTAAAAGATTTTTTTGAAATATTAGACTGAGTAGGTACATATTTACTAGGAATTTTATGAATATGAAAAAAAGATGTTTTACACCTATATTTTCCATTGTACCTATTACTTTATAGGTAGGTACCTAGGTATGTCCTACAATAATGGTTAGTTCACAATATCATTATGTTATGAATGATACCTAGAGATATTTCCGAGAGGTACTACATATGCAGATATTGATTAATTATTGTAAAAGTACCTTATTCTAATTTAATAATTGAAAGTAGACCTCAAAGTGCGGTATCTCAATAATTAATTAACAAGAAAAAATCTTATAGGTACCTTACCTAAATAAAAATAGGTACACCCTGTAAAAAATCTGAAATATAGATTTATGAGATGCAAGTAAGGTAGGCACCTATGTTAAGACAAACACCTTATTGCCATTGCAGTACACGTACCGAGATAATTCCAAAAATGTAATTATCAATTTTATTGTACAAAATAGGGAAATTGGTTACCTACTCAATATTGTATTAAATATTTACCTATTTAGGTAGGTAGTTATATATAGGTAGGTAGCTATTTGTTAAAAAAAAACATTTTTGTGATAATTAAATAATTAAAATACCTATTTTCATATATAACATAGGTATATCTATTTCAAATAAATAATAATTGCGATTCAACAGTTCCCGTATTTTTTCAAAAAAAAAATAAGGATAAAAAGTGGGCCCGCCAAAACATGGGGAAAATACGTAGGAGATAGTGTTTTATTAATAATGGCCGACCAAGAAAATTTTATCTGGTAGTCAGGCTGGAGCAAAATACCGTTTCGTATAATAGACCAAACCATTTTCGTGAAAAGGGGAGTAAGCAACCTTTCCAAAGTCTTAATACGAGCTAAAATGATCACGTGCCCAGAAAATTTTGTTCTTGTCGGTCGCACGGTAGCTAGCATAAGTGCGGCTCTGTCTAAATAGCACAATAACGTGGTGAAAATAAAATATAAACTTTGGGGTCTGTAACTTTATTCTTATTACCATTGCAGCTAGTAAAGCATATTTAATACCGTTTTGCTTGGAATTAGTATCGTATAATGCCTTTTACATTTTGAAATTCAAATTTTAAAACTTTGTGCGCTCTTTGCAGAAAGTTAAATTGTAGAGCTTCGCGGGTTTTAAGTTCGCGCCATACACAATTGATCTTGCGCAAACCGAATATACCCGATCGAGTGCGATCTGTGTTTTGAGACGCCGCCTGCTTTTATTAATTTTCACAAATATTTAAAAAAAAACATATTACAAAGCTTAATTATTTTTACAGTGACTATTATAAACAGGCTACGACTTCTAGATGCATGCAATAAGGTACTTAAAATAATTTCTTACCTTTTCTCAACCTGTCTTCTTCTTGAACAGCCTCTTCAGCTGTTAAGTCTCCTGGTTTTAAAACTACTACAGTTGGTTGCTCTTCCTCTGTGTCTTCTAAATCCTCGTCAGCAACAGCACCCAAATTTTCTCGCTAGATATGAAATAATGAAAATAAAATAATATCTAGAAATATCCTAACCTAACCTACTTTAGTGTCTACAGTTGGACCTTCCTTATATCCCGCTTCTTGTTTAAGTTTCTTTAGAAAACTTGGTTCATCCGGTTTTATATATGCAACGTGTCTTTTTGACATTGCTTCATGGATAAAAATTGAAAGATTTTTGAGTTACCCCCGTTTAGTCATAAGCTAAGCACTTTAACACAGTGGGGCCACAACACCAACTGGGTAACTGCCAGTAACCAGTAACTGCGAATGAGTAGTGCGAGTGCAGTTATACGAATTTGAAACACTTTTTCTCCACGCCATATACTGATGCTGCTTTTGCCCTTCTCGGTTTATTTTCTACTGCTATCCCGCGTTGTTTTTTCTACTATGTCGTCAGAGTAAAGTAGGTTCTATGACGTTTAAAAAATAGCAACAGTCTGGAGTTACATTTACATTATACCTTACCAAGACTCAGACACCTCCTATCTCATAGTAGATGCATTTCTATTTATTTACTATTGTCATTAATTACTTCAAAAAATTACCTAAATAAACACTAAATTATAAATAAAGAGTTAAATAGGTAACCACTAACTTTCCAGGTTTACCTAATCCAATTTACTCATCTCCACTCTTTTCAATAGATTCCCCCCAACTAGAAATTTCGACAAAATGTCGCCAACAGAGGATACCTACCCTATAGGGCATACCTACATCGCATTAAATACAATCTAATCTAGCCCTCCGCTATGAAATATAAACAGGCAGGTACCTCGTTACTTGGGTTGCCACCTTTTACACACATATGGTTGGAGAGGACATGCACTGTAACAATAACAAAAAAAAATATTATTTTAAAATTCATATGTATATACAGAGATGGGCAAAAGTATGGATCATGTTTTATACTGAGAACTGATGACGTTTATAAAGGAGTGTTTTAACAATATGACCAATACAATAAGTCTACTTACTTACCTACAACCGCTACAACACTACTTACCTAACAACTTCCGGTTTAGTCGGAAATTAAGATTTTCTAAATGAGTTCCTCGAAAATAGAGCTCGTCATTGGCTGTTCAGTAATATAAGGTTTGGTATACCTTTACTTTCAGCAACTGTGGAGATAATAATTGTTAAAAATTTTCCAATTTTTTTTACAAATTAGATAGGTACCTACTTACATCTATAGTAGCCTTAAAAACGAAAAAACTTTGAAATCTTTCACCTACTCATTGCATGACATATATAAATGATATTTCCATATGGTGGAAATGGACATACACCATAAAAAAATAAAATACTTGTTTTAGCATTAGACAGGGTGTTCGGGTTTAGAGTGGCCATCTGCTCTTATCACTTTTTATTTCATACTGATGAACACTTTTGAGAAAGAGCTTACAATTTTGAGTCGAACACATGTACTTACCTGCTCGTATATGATATTATAGCCAAAGTCTACATTATATGTAGACTTTGATATAACTAACGGTTTCGGAAATATTTTTTGTAAAAAATATTGACAGGTAAGATATTGTAAACAGGTAAAATATTGTAAGGTGCCTACAAGGTGTAAAAGTTTGTTAAAAACTTTTTCGTAGTAAGTTCTTATTTACTTTTTGACACATAAGGTACCTAATTTAAATAAACTTAAAAATAATGAGCCGTAATAAATGTAGGTAAGTTTGTTTTTCGATCACTGCTGTTGTTAAATCTGTTCAGACATCAGTGATCGTTGCTGAAGAATCAAAACCATAAAGTCATTTTGAAACTATTCATATCCGTAGTTAGTAAACATACAAAAGTAGAATTAGGTACTTATTCATAGGTACCTACCTAAATTTAAAATACCAAGCGAATTATTTAATTTAAAGTAAAGTAAATTTAAAGAGACAGTATGATCTGAAATTACAACATCTGAACAAATTTAACATAAAATTTATGTTTATAGTTTAAATACATGAAAGAGAGTTGTATGGAAAAGGTACAGGTACTTGGTCGTTGCGAAAATTTGCAACATTACACTGGATTTAAAAATGTCTTCTAAATATTTTAGTACCTATAGGTATATTTTATTTAAAATTTTTGTCTTCTGTATATGCATGAGGCACTATACTGTTTAAATTTGGAAAATAGACTAAAACATCATTAAAAACGTAGAATTAGGTTTTTTTTAATCTAATGAAGACTTTGTCCTGCTTTGCGACTATTTTGACCTACGTAAAAGACGTTACAATGTTAACTTATAAAAATAATGTTTTTCATTATTAGTTCCATCTTTAGCATTAAACAAAAGATGGGGCAATTATGGCTGTAATCTAAAACTATCTTTAAGATTACGTATGATGTCACAAGAAGTTAGTAATTTTTTGGATAATACTTCCATAGGTTAATGATCACATTATGTATTTTCTTTATCCATAATAAATAATAATAATAAGGAAGTAAATATTTATGCTAATTTAAATTGGTTTTGTTCTACATTTCTATATTTTTCTGTTAGAACCAGTTATTATTTGTTAACAGCTATTTTATGTCTAATTTGGTTTTTCAATGTTGCTCTAAGATATGCGATGATAAAATTCCAAGTACCTATCAGCGTTGAGTGACCAAGTTGTTATCGAGGAATTTAGATGCTAATTTATCAGATTTAAAATTGAGTGAAAAGTATGTAATTGTGGTATGGGCAAATTCGGTTTTCTGTAGATATTAAAATTAATTTTGTTATTATTATGTAGGTATTAGCGTTAAGTCCCGGAAATTTATTTTATTATCCTTTTCTCTGTTTATACGGTACATTTAATTTTTGAATTAATGTTATTAATGAAGAAGTATTTAACTACCTCAATGTACCTATATATACAAAAAAAAGGCTAACGCATAGGCGCCGACTCCATGGGGGCATCGAGGCACGTGTCCCAGGCATGTTTTGTTGGGAGAAAAGAGACTCAAAGCTCCTTACAAAACAACTAATTTCAAAACCTGGTGTTATTCTGTATTATGTTATACAACCTTTGGTCTTCTTGGTCTTTCACTCATTTGGTCACTCAGCGGTGTTACGAGTAATTCTAAACTAAAGGACTAGATGAATCATAAGTTATGGGACGTGAAATTAGAAACAAGTCCGTTGCGTATTTTATTTATTTATTTATTTATATAAAGGAATACCACTCCCCAGGCAGGTAATATCCAATTATAGGGCAGGAAATACAAACAATAAAACGGTTAAAGTTGAGATACCTAAGTGCAAAAGAATATAACGAATAAATAATTACTATGTATAGAAAAATGTTAAAATAAAAATATTAAAGTATTGCCTACATAGCAATATTAAAAATTTTACACTAACAGTAAGTTCTAATGTGAGTAAATTAATTACGTACTTATTACATTTTCTAATATCACCAACTTTTCTATTATCAATATAATAATAAAATCAAAATCCAGTAAGATATCAAAATATATCTTATTATAATTTATAATGCAAGGGCATATTGTACAGGTGAATATTTTAATAAATTAGTTGGAAGAGTGTATAAATACAACAAAGAATAGAATTTGAAAAAATGAAATATTAAACTAAGTATATAAAATTAAATATAATATCAGGACAGTCTATTTTGTTTAGACAGAAAAGCTTATGTAAGAAAAGTATAGCAAACTATATACTTACCTTCCCCAATTTTTTAAATCTATTTGGCATTTAACATATTTTCTCTGAACGTCTGTTAGATTCGAAATATGAATGTTGTTATGAATGATCTAATATGAGGAATATTACATTATATAATACGAGGAGCAAACAACATGACATGAGTCGAAAATCATACCCATGTCCTTAAATTCAGAAAATTCACAGATTTCGCAAATCTTGCAACCATCGGAGTACATTGAAAATGAATTAAAAAAATTTGGAACTATAGAAAGCTTGCAAAAGTTACCTTCTAATTTAAGAACTTACCATTTGCGATTTACAGACTTTGCCACCTTGTAATATCACATTCACATGAGAGCTCAGATTCTCAGACTTGCAATTTGCAATATACGAATACGAATGCCAAACTTTTATAATTTAGTTACCTTCTAATTTGAGAACTTACCATTTCCGACTTACAGACTATGCCACCTTCTAATATCACATTCACATGAGAGCTCAGATTCTCAGACTTGCAATTTGCAATATGCGAATACGAATGCCAAACTTTTATAATTTAGTTACCTTTTAATTTGAGAACTTACCATTTGCGACTTACAGACTTTGCCACCTTGTAGGTATATCACATCACATGGGAGCTCAGATTCTCAGATTTGCAATATACGAATACGAATGCCAAACAGCCAAACTATGCGCCCACGCCGCCCGCTCTAGTCGGTCCCCACTACCTAACCATGTCGGTGTGCGCGATGAGCATGTCACACCGACATGCTCATGCACATGACAACGTGATGATCGCGTTACACTTTTCATCGAAACATGCCCATGTACGAACCTTCGCGATCCTTTAAGCATTTGCAATGCTAATATCTGGAAATAGTGGTAAATGGTAGTATTGCCTACATATATGGTTTTGTATATGTCTTTTTTATTTTTCAGGAAAATACTTTTGCATAATCTGTTATTTGGTTTCCTGTATACTTACCTACATTTTATTTATTTCTAAAGGGTAACATACTAGACTTTTACTTTTGGGTACCTGAGAATTGTGATTTATTTATGTATAAATTACCTACAAGATTAACTTTATTTTATGTACGATAACTACATTAACTACATTTTCAAAAATAAATAATGTAATAAGTCGCTATATATCTGGCAATTTAAAATAAATCCCCATAATGTTGATTTTGTGTGTCCGATTATAAATAGTCCTTTCTAAAAAGTCAGCACCTCCAACACATCGTGTGTGTACATAATATATCTATACCAAAATGTATGGTGCTTCTTTACAAAGGGAGATAGCGTTGATATTTATTTAAAATAAAAGTGTCCCTTTAAAGGTTTAGAGAAAATTCCAGCCCTAAACCCATATTCTAAGCATACCTAATCCTACTATTTATTATTAAATTGAATAGAATTGTGACTACCTATGGGGACCACCTATGGAGAAATCATTTATTTGTTTAATAAAATGTTTAAATGAGACTTATCTAATAAATCTCTAATAAGAGACTAATAATTAAATTCTTCTGTAGGGATAATCCTGTGTATATCTAATAATGATCAGTTAAATTAAAAATATGCCTAAAAACAAAGTAAAAGTGTTAGCCAGAAGTAAAAAAAAAACAGAAATAAGGGTTATTTCTACTATTCAATGCATTTTTTAAAATAATACATCAAGTGTATTTTCGTTAATGAAATAATTATATGAAACTAAATTATATTTCTTTCATTCTAGGAATGAATGTTAACACTTTAAGAAATTTTCAGTTTTGTGTGATATCGTTGAGTGATAGGTAACCTACTATATTTATCACTCAACGGTGATATGCAGTGTGATTTATTATCAAATAAGTATCATTAGAGGTAAATTATTTGTGAACCTTTTTATTCCCTGGAGCTATAATATGATTCAGAGGATATAGAATGTGTTTTATTTATCGAGCACTTGTACCTACTTGTTTTTTTATAGAACATTAACGTCATATTCCTACAGGAATCAGAAACAAATCAATCATATACAATGAAATAATTCCAAACCAATCAGCAAATTGTTTACAACGTATTACAATCTTTCTGGAACAAACCTTACATTAACGCTTCTATGTTTTTTTTATAGAACATCATTTATATTAACATTAATTTTTATTTCTGGAATTGTCCTTTAAATGTGAATATTTTTCATGATGACTATTTAGAATGTTTAAGTTTTTAACAAATATGAGAATAATCCCGCTGGTGAGTGAGAGAAAAGGAACACGAATGTCATTATTTAAAATTAAGCTAGTCATAGCAGCAAAACATTCTTCTGCTACTGCTATTCGGCTGTACAGGAAATACTGAACCTATTTACATTCTTCTATCTTACACTCATGTGAATCGGACTGTAATAATTACTTTAAAAAATCGCCTTCGTATAAATTGAAAAATGTAGCGAGGAAAACCATATACATAATGTGAAAAGGAGCAGTGAAAGGTGTTTAAAAGATATAGGATGACTGATATAGTGAGGCACGATCAAGGTACCATTTTTATAAATTGCCCTGTATAATATGGCATATTGGAATTAAATTCAAACTTCTTAAAATTCTCTTCTCAACCACCTTCCAATTTTTTATATTTAATTTTAAAATCGATATTTTCGGAGATATTCATATTTTATCAGTGAATAAGCGGTAAATTATTATTCCACTTAATGTTCCACTTTTCTGAAATAATCTAATATTAGTTATTATTATTATTATTATTATTATTATTATTATTATTATTATTATTATTATTATTATATTTTTTTCTTGGTACGTAGGTACATTATTTTTCCTTCAGATTTTTTTAATATTTTTATTGTATTTTATTCTGAATAGAAACTTTTGAAAAAACATAAAAAAAATATTTCTTTAGAAATATTCCGTCAATCCGTCAAATATTTTATAGGAGGTATTGTATTTTTATTTGGAATAATAAATTTTAATTTTCAATATTTTGTGGTTATGGTATTTAACTACATCGGTTGGCTACTTCAGTGCACAATATGATTTCTTTATTAATCGTAATAGTGACAGAGATAATTAATTTATTAAACATTATCCCAAGGAAAATTTTAATTTATTTTTTAAAGTACTCTTTACTTTTTCAAAGGCAAAGAAACTTGAACTTATAACTAAAAATCTTATACTTATACTTATACTCGTATGTTTTCATTATTTATAATTTTTTTCTGTCCAAAACCAAGTTATATTTAATTTGTGACCTTTAATATGTATAAATAAAGATCTCCTAACATCGAATTTTTAATTCTGAAACTTTTTATAAAACTATGGGATTCTATGTCCTATTCCGACATTTAGAAAAATGCCTTGCCATTTTGTTTATATCATGAAATGGGTTCCTACTTATAGTTTTTATATTTTTTTTCTCAAATGGTGTGACGTTTCACTTGTGGATATGTTTATTTTAAACATTGTTTTATATACTGTGTTTTAAACGATGTGGATTAGATTTTACATTTTATAAATTATTGTTTATTATTTTTTTCAAATAAATAAGATCTTGCTGATTTATAAATCATATAGCACAAAAAAAATTACCATAACAGTAATGTCATTTATAATGTTTTCCTTATCGTTTCCGGGGTATTTGAAATGTAGGTGGCGTACTCAAACACTCAAGAAAAACGCCATAGTATCTCATCCAAAGAGGCAACGGGCCATGTAGCTCCTTAAACCCATAACACGACTTCGATATACCAGTGTGTTGAATACACCATTACTATTGATAAGCCAATATGAATCCCTCGGCACAGAATATAAAATATGATGTGCCCTCGGTTTCAGAATTCAGCCCTGATGACCTCAAAAAAGGCGAGGGCAGCTTTTCGGATAAGTCGAGGTCTTCTTTATTTCTATATAAGATACTGTGCAATTATCATTATCTTTGCCGTTGTTATTATAGTTGCCTCTATCGTTGTTGTTATCGCTATATTCATCGTTTCGTTATAATTTTTTTTCTCAATTATGTATATCAAGCTTCACCCCATTTCCAAGGCAGTTTTGGGTGCACAATACTATATTGCCACAATACTTTTTTAATTCGCCTATTCCATGAATTGGGAAATAAAATCTGGCCTCACAGATTTTTGTACAACCGCAATTCCTAAAAATATAAAAAAAATGTGCCTGTGACATATTATTCAATACCACAAGCTTCACAGTATGTTCTGGATGGAGTCTGCGGAGTTCGAAGAGAAGGTCTCGATATTTCGTCCGTTTCTCCTCCTCTTTCAATAGAGATAGAGCCCTGCGTGACACATCTGTCAATTAGCAGGTTCTCCTTGCAGCCAGCTACATATCCCTCTTGGACCCACGCTGCTCATATATCCTTTCATAAACCGGGTCAACTGCGTGGAGGACCAGCATGTACAAGATAAGTGTAAACAACTTGTAACATGCGTTCAAGCAGGTTATTGGTCGGTAGTTTCTCAGGCTAGACAAATCTCCGTTTTTAGGGATTAGCACCGTCCTCCCCTCGACAAACCATGCCGGAACTTGCTGCTTTCCATTAAGCCAGAAGGTGAATATTTTGGCAAAATGGTGGTGGGTACTTGGTAGTTTTTTCCACCAAAAGTTATTGATCCCATCGGGACCAGGAGCAGCAAAGTTCTTAGAGCCTTTGACGGCCCTTTGAACTTCTTCCGGGGTTATCGGTAGGCACACCTCTTGAGGCTGCTGAAGCCTTCGGCAGAAAGCTTCAAAGTGTGCCATGGCTGGAGTATCTTTAATCAGCGTTAGCTTCTCCTCGTAGGGAGTTTTCCAGAAGGTCTCTACCTCATCAACAGTCGGCGGGTTCTCAACAACGCGCTGAGGCACTGGAACAGACGAGAAGGTTTTTGACGAAATTGCTCATTCTCCGTCAGTCCTCTCGCCCGCTTCACTAGTGACTTTTTTTGCAGTGACTAGGATTTATATCCTATCGACGCAGTGCTGTTGGATGGTATTGGATGTTTATTATTATTATTATATCTTGTACTGGTATTTTGATTATTACTCATTAAATTTGAATCCTCATTTTTTATATTTTATGAAAAAATAACTTAGGCCAGACCAAAATATCTATACGCAAATTTATAAATAGTTTTTGATGAAAAACATAGTTCACGAACGTATGGATGTAGTGGCTTTCATCTAAAGGTCGTGAGTTCAAACTTTGCAATCAATAAAAAGAAATTATTTTAGGTTGTTGTTAACTCAGTCGGTCAGTGCTGCCCTCGTCCCATTTCTTTAGAAATTTATGTTCAGTATAATATACAGTGTAAGTTACTACACATGTTCAAGTTTATGTTCTGTTATTAGCTAGCGAATTTAGTAGCGAAACATTCGTTAAGAAGATGGAGAGTTAGCCACTATGAAAAAGTAAGAGGGTAGTGAAAAAACCACATGATGGCAATAGTGCCTAATTCTTTGGAAAAATTATATCAATATTTGTTTTAAGTAATGCTCTTATTATTTTAATTGGAACATTAACATGTTTAATTTACAGATTTCGATGACACTTTCTCTCATGAGTCATGAGTACGTACAGGGTGGGCCGTATAAGAGTGCGTATCCCCTTATCTCAGAAACTATGTGAGATAGAAAAAAAAGTTTTATATAAATGTTGTTTGCGTTAAAGATGTCAGTATTTTTTTAATATAGTTATATTTGTAGCTCTTCAATATACAGGGTGATGAACTAAACTTATCTTTTTTTAAATGGAACACCCTGTATATTATTACATTTTTGAAAATCTATTCAAAAGACTTGTTCAACGATATATAATATGATGGGTCTGTAGCCCACCGTTTCGGAGCTATTGACTGTTATCTTCAGGAAAAGGTTAATATTTATAGCGAGCTAGAAAAGTTACTGATTGAGGTGATAAGCTGTAATTTGGGCCAAGAAATTCTAATTTGGTCTATTTTATGAAACTTGTGTCTAATACTAAAATAAAAAAAGTTGCAACAGTGATGCCAAGTTTCGTGAAATTTAATTTTTCATGATTTTTTTAAATGGAACACTCTGTATTTTATTACATTTCCTGAAAGTCCTTGCAAAGACGAGTTTATTGATATATAATATCAGGGGTCTACGACATACCGTTTTGGATTAATCTGCGTTTCTCTTAAGGAATTGACACATAAGTTATGCATGTTTCGGATGGCATTATTAAAATTCTAGATATATAATTTGAAAAATGTAGATGGATTAATATCATATTACTAATATGATATTAATATATATATAACTATATATAAATATAACTTATGTGTCAATTCCTGAAGAGAAACGCAGATTAATCCAAAACGGTGTGTCGTAGACCCCTGATATTATATATCAATAAACTCGTCTTTGCAAGGACTTTCAGGAAATGTAATAAAATACAGGGTGTTCCATTTAAAAAAATTATGAAAAATTAAATTTCACGAAACTTGGCATCACTGTTGCAATTTTTTTTATTTTAGTATTAGACAGAAGTTTCATAAAATAGACCAAATTAGAATTTCATGGCCCAAATTACAGCTTATCACCTCAATCAGTAACTTTTCTAGCTCGCTATAAATATTAACCTTTTCCTGAAGATAACAGTCAATAGCTCCGAAACGGTGGCCTACAGACCCATCATATTATATATCGTTGAACAAGTCTTTTGAAGAGCTTTTAAAAAATGTAATAATATACAGGGTGTTCTATTTAAAAAAAGATAAGTTTAGTTCATTACCCTGTATATTGAAGAGCTACAAATATAACTATATTAAAAAAATACCGACATCTTTAACGCAAACAACATTTATATAAAACTTTTTTTTCTATCTCACATAGTTTCTGAGATAAGGGGATTCGCACTCTTATACGGCCCACCCTGTACATGTACCTACAATAATACAGAGCTTGATGTGTCAGATCTGTTCCTAGATTCATGTGACGAAAGAGGTTGGTTATTGTTGACACGGCCCTTTGATATTTCCTACCATTAGGTAGGTACTTACCTACCTACCTACCTACCTATTAATTGCTGTCACTCGTAAAAGAATAACGTTATATCTACATCTATCAAAATATACAAGGTGTTTCTATTGCAATTAAAATACTCGTAAGTTTCGGAATGGAAGTGTTAAGACAAATATACTAATAGATCTGAAAAAGGTATTGCCGGGAAAACCAAAAACTGATTTATTTTTCTAAATCATTTTTCATTCGGAAGTCACTAAAGGGTGACTTTTTAATTCTATTGGGTAGGTAAGTATACTTTTCTCTATCTACCCTCAAAATTTTCATCGATATAGATTTCAGTAAGTCAAATGTATATCTATTTTTGTACTGACCTATATATATTTTCTATACAACGCTAACAAAGTCTACACTGACAGTTATGTCTGCGAGGGAATTTAAATGTAGGTACCTATTATTATATAGAATATGCATGATTCATGATTCTCTATACTCTGCGTCACTTCTTTATCCAAATGTTCGAAAACGCCTTCGACCAGCAATTTTACAACTTACAATATCGGCGAAGCCAATACAATAGACATAGTCAAAGACCGGACTAACCATAGATAAAATGTTTATATACTGAAAAGACTAACTCTCTAATTGCTGCGCGGTATCCTTTACATTGTTCAATTTGTCGGCATGGCAGTTCTGTGCACTGCGTTCTGCTTCTGTGCAAGGCATTGCAAACTTTACACTGCTTATACATATAGTGAGCTGCATCGGTCGCAGTACTTGCAGTTAATTTGCGTATAATAGGAGTGTATTTTTGTTATTAGTTATTATTTATTTTGACAATGGATTTAGTTCACAATTTAATTTATAAGAGATTCTTTAAATCAAAAATAAAGATATTTGCCGGGCATTATTATTGAAACGGCAGGTGTAGTTCGGTAAAAACATAGAAACTTCCAGTTGAACAATAAATTTATTTAAGAAAATATTTGATTTGTAGGTTTAATATAAAAAATACATTGTTTTGCATTCCTTGTGTATTTTCTGACGGCGATAAAGCATAACGGAGGTTGAGGTGACATAGTAAGTACACCTGAAAAAATAAAAAAGCGTGACAACGCTAAAAGTCATTTTCATAACACAATGGAATTAGCTTTATTGGGAACTATTAATATTAAAGCTTAGTTAGATTTAGCTTACTGAATAAATTATTTACAAAAACATAATAGCAATGTTATAAAAAAATATGTTTCTGGTTTTATCCAAGATTAAAAGATAAAATTTTGCGGAGCTTTTGGATTAGCGTTGAGAGGGCATTACGAATTTGATACAACGGGTCTTAGAATCGAATAGGTAAAATCAACATTTGCAGAACACCTGCTTAATTTCATCACGAGCCGCCCCTGTACACTGCTAAAATGTCAAAAATGTGGTATAGGTATTTTATTTGGTATTTAAAACACATAAACTGAAGTATATATGCATATTGCTTTTATGTACCTATATAAGTATATAAGTTTTTGTCATGCTTGCAACACGCAAGTCCAGTCAAGCCAAGAATTGTATTTCTCAAAGGACACAACAAATGGTTGGGAAACAAAATCGTCTGCATGATTGATCGCACTAACAAATTTTATTGTTCGTGCTGCACGTTGCATATTGTCCTAAACAACGGAATAGATTTGTTGATTTGTGATATTCCGTATTGTTCCTAACTGTTCCTTACTGTTTTTGCGAGAACACATCGGAATAAGAAAGTATATTTTAATTTTTTTTTTAATTTTTATGTATTTCCCAGATATTACATGTTACATTTTTAATTCTATGACAAGTAAATGGAACAGGAAATAGAAAAATAGAAATAGAAATACTCCACAGAAGCTACTATGTATGTAAGCTTGTATGTGGCACGTATATCAATAACTATTCTTAGCAAATACCAAAAACCAAAACTAAAAAAAACTAAAAAAAAAACGGTGACTCCTATGGAGATGCTGAAGTAATGCAATGCCGTCTGGGCACATTGCCCGTGGAGTATCTAGTTGTTTTCATCTTCTTCAAATATAATTATTAAGTAGTAGTATAATCATTTCAAAATTTGTAAAATGTTTTACCCAATATTAATCAAAGTGTTTATAATAGGTTTGTTCTAACAAGATACAAGCACTATAATATTCATTTTTAACATATACTATTGTACCATCTTCAAGATTAATTTTGCCCTCGGCTATAAGAGACTGTAACCATCTATATAAAATAATTTTTTATCCTGTATATGAAAAGTTTCTGTCAATACGATTACGTCAAAGCAGTAGTCAAATTTGTACAACAATATACATATTTCATTAAAATTTTTTATGGATACTTCTAATATTGGCACAAATTATAATAAAATTTTCAGGTATGTTATACCTATTCCTTCTTTAACATTAAAAACTCACCATAATTTTTCACTACTCTCGTTTTCATTTCCATGCTTCTCCAAATCTTTAATAAGTTGAATCATTATTGCAGTAACCTAAACAGAATTTGAATAATGTTGGAATATAGATATAAATAATATAATGATGTAGGTATACGAATAGAAGAAAATATACATAAATAATGATATTAATTAGTTCTTATTTTCTTTTAATAAAATCTAATCTAGTAGTCTTCTAAACTTGTACGTTTTTCATTTTTATTCTTCTTGGTACTTCCCTCGTTACTTTTTTTGGCTTCTTCTGGATATTCTTCCCCTTGCTCGTCTTCTTCGTATTCTTCTACTTCCGAATCCTTTTCCTCCAATTGTTATAGTGTATATATATATTGTGTATATATTGTCCCTTATCCTTACCTGCTGGTTGCTGTTTATGTTGCGTTGCAGTATTTAAGTATTTTCTTAATAGTTTCTGTTTCTTCTGGTCTTCGGCAACTTCGGAATATTACAGGCAACTTTATTTTTTGTTCTCTTATACAAAATGAGTTTTTTGCAAAAAGTCAATAGGTACCTATGTAAATATTTAAGGCCCTCCAAAATAATTCAATTCATAGTGAAATATACGGGTAGTTTGTATTTTTCCTAGCAGTGAGCAAAGTGAGCAAACAAAAAACAACTTTTCATATTTTAAAACACTATTATATAGAAAATTTAAAAATGAAAATAAAACAATGTCAGTCGGTCAAAAATTTCTGAATCCGCGGCAACATAATCAAAATTTAGTCCTGACTATTCTAGTCAGGACTGGAGTGTTCTATTTAAATTTAAAAGGTGGGATCATTTCCAATGAAACCGGGAGTGCTGAAATTGGTTTCCTTGCATTCAAAAAAGAACTTTTTTGAGTAGTACCACATTGCCAAATTTCTTTTTGATATTTTGAAGAATAAACAAGTTACAGAGTTGTGGTACCCAGTGTATAAGTATTTTAATTCACAGCCGACATTTTTCAGTCAATGTTGTGTGCCGCCATAGTGTGGAAAGAGCGCGAATTCAGGCAAGCAGCTCTTCATTTTGAAAATAAGGTAGCTATGTGCGCAACTGAAGGCGCGTAATTCCCACCCAAGCATTCATGTTGGTTGAGTGTTGAGTTTCCCATCTACCACATCGTGGAGAAATCAATATTTTTTATAATAATAGGTAGAGTCGGTACAGTCTCGTGAATAATTAATATATTTTGACTAACAGAGACTGCATTACATTCTTAGGGCAAAATTTTATTCGAACAAATCGTTTTAAAATCGCAATATAGCAGAATCCTACTTTTGTTTGTTTTATGTTGTTAATATTTTTTTATTTTTACCGTTAATTTTAACATATTTAGATTTCTGTACAAAATTGTGCATGTTCTATTATCATTTTTCCATAAGTAGGTATTTTATAAAAAAACCTAAATTGGATTAAAAATTTGTTTAAAGTTGAATAAAGCAAAACCTCCAAACTCTGATCGGACACAGTAGGCATTAACCTCCATGCAGTAAGTATATAAAGTTGATAACATAATATCTTCTACAGCAATATTGTACAATTTAGCTCGACCAAAGATCAATTAGTGTATAGATGCTTCAAAAACCGTCCTAAGCAAATTTTTCTATGTTAAAAATCTGTTATGAAATACACATACTAAACATACTAAAAATAGTGATGATACGAGACGAAATAAGAATGAACATGCTTCTTGTAACATATGCTTAGATCTTATTGTCTCGTTTTTTGTACGAAAAATCTTGAATTGATCCATACCTATTTCTGACATGATTTTCAATTACTCTATTATTTTATAGAAAATAACAAAGAAGATACCAAATTAACTGATTTGGTAAGAGCTAACATTCATATAAGTATCCTTTTGTAATATATTTATAAAATTTAAGTTAACCAGTTTAATGTGTTAAAGTGCTCATGGCATATTTTGGGGTCACAATCTCTTTTAAAAGTTGAAGTCACTTCCGATGAAACCGGAAGTAGCTGGGTACCATTTATACTGCCATTAGATGCAGTTTTTGTCCTAAAAGTACGTAAACAATTTAGTTGACATATCTTCAAAAATACATAAGATATAAGGGCACGTTAGATCCAATATATTCTTCTTTTATTATATATTGATAAAAAATACACAATCTGTTGAAACTTACCTAGTACTTATTAATAGGAAGTTAGAATTAATAATTAATAATTAATGGAAGTAGAAAAATTAATAATAGGTAGAAAACTTTACTAGTAGGTATTAATTTTTTTTCATACTATAATGTAGATTCTATAAGTCTCTGCTATAAGTTTAAATGTAGAATCTATAAGTTGACATTTACTTCCAGTATAACCAGAAGTGCCACCGTCTTGCAAATATTTTAGCCGAATGGTCCTAACGACATTGGTATGGCCACCAAATTTTCAGATTTCTCCTATTTATAGTTTATATATAACATGTATGTATGTATCACCTGTATGTATCTAATAGATTAGGAGATTAATAATTGTTACTGTAACTTTTCCTATAAAATATTTTTCCTGTGAACAATTTTTCTTTCTTATGGAGTACTTAAATATGAAATATAGCGTAATGTTAATTTTGTCATATGAAATTAATGGTGTATTGTAATGGTGTATCTTAGTTAAAAAGTAAAAAAATAAATTAATTTTTTTACGTTTTAAAAATATGTGTCCACCTGCGGAGAGAATGAAAAATATTTACAAATATATTATGCGCCTAAATTAAAACAAATATCTTCAAAGGTAACTGGAAATGTGAAATAACTGAACCTTCTCTAGGTATTTCCTCGTGGTTGCGGACTGGAATTACTGTTCCAATTACCTTACGATTAACAACAGCGATATCTTCTATAAAAATTGAGATAAGAGCGCAGCAGTCTTCGTTTCCATAGAATTTTTAACAGTAGAAACTGAGCAGCTATCATACGATCTATGAATTTGATAAACCTAATAAATTGAAGAGGACTTGTGCATCGTTTAGGCACTTTAGACATTTTCTAACCCGGTGAGAATTCATCTTAAAAGTAAAAATATAGATGTTTTTATTGCCGCATATTACTGGATGTCTGTTTGGATTGCTGAATTTCTTAGAATCCATCATGAATCACATAAAGATTTATATTCGTCTAAACTGCTTATTGATCATCTACAGAATTCTATATCAGCAGATTCTGCATTCTGCTCATGCTTAGGAATGAGTAGCAAAATTACGGCCACTTAAAGCTCATTATTTTGTGACTATTAAACTGTTAAACATCTATGTATATTATCATATTGGAAGAGAATATAGCATGATCTTTCTGTAAATTGTGCTGTATAACCCCATTAAGAGGATTAGTCATAAGCGAGATTTTTTTTCATTTGACTAATGAGATGGCATGAATTGGTATTCGCCCACCCAGGGGATAATTGCCATCTGTACATTTGTAATTGTAAGAATAGGTACCTACCAATTTTTATGAGAAAAATAACAACATAAAGCTCAAAAGAGCATATTAGGTACATTATTATAATAAACATACTAAGTAAATTGTTCGTAATTCTTCAAAGTAAATGTAAAAGTAGATAAATACAAAACATACAATCGTCGCATGGAGAATTCCTATTTAGAAGTCTACAAACACAAAATATAAAGGGCCCAACCATAAGAGTTTGCAAATAATAGATATATCATTCGATTCCTAGCATATAAGAAAATTAAGCAATAATGTTGTGCTGTTTGTCTGTGATTTTACTAATCAAACACACTGTCACTTTGGCAGTAAAACTAAACTTACTTTTGCCTATTGAGGACTAGGTGGCAGCACTAAACCTATTTGGATGAGTTTCAGTTACAAGGAAATATCCACCTGGGGGGGAATCAGATTCCTCTCACTTTTCTGTAGATGAAACTGTGGGTGGTTTCAATTTAAGATTTTTTTCTATAATATAATGAAAAAAGCAGGGAAAGACAGCCAAAAATCCCAAGTTCGTCTTCTCTTTAAATTCTTTGTCTTTTGCCTCCAGTTTAGTGTAATTACATGCACCTACTTCTAGATCAAGTTTCATAAACTCTGGGTCTTTATCTTTGATGATAATAATGTTCTGATAATTTTTTCTACTACATTTATCCGTTCGTTGCGCTAGTTTATCTACCTTTCACCTGAGACCTGATATAATTTTGTATTCCTTTTATAAAACTTTACTTTTGTAAGTTTGTAACTGGTCGTTGTCGTTTTCTCTTAGAATATTTAAGTGATACTGCTTATCGTTAGATGAATATTCTCACAATTCTTCGATATTCGTCACAAATGATCAATTCATTTGTACTCGTCATAAGTAATTATGAATAAATGGCAAAGAAACTGCCACTAAGATAATTTAAATGATAAATTTCCAATAGTCGTACGTACCAAAGAATTCATATTCTTCTGGTGCATTCAGTCTGGAATAAGTGGTGTTGGCCGACCTGATGCTTCTGCTCCCTTCCTGAGCGGAAACGTGAACTTCGTTTCTTCACGTGATTTCAAAACCATGCATGAACCATGTATGTTACTTATATAAAAGTAACTAAAACTCACATTCTAGATTTACCCTTTACCCCTACTTGAAAATGAGTTGCTTATTCGTAACTTAGTTCGCGTTAACGAACATAAGTAGTTGCTTCAGCAGTGTGTGAATACTGGAACAAGGTAGGTATTCGTCAACTCGATTTAGTGGATAATGGCCAGGCGGATTGCATGTCATTTGCATGTGGTTCATTGATAGAATATGAATCCCAAGATATTCGTTTTGCAATGTTATCCGCGATAATCTTGCTTATTCAGGGATGGGGAAGATCCCAAATGATTCAAACAGCTTTCATTTTATATGATAACTACCCTCTTCTACTACTACTACAATTAGGTACTCCTACTTCCTCCCTGCCGGCATCAAATTATATTTTAGATTCCGGTTCAAGTGTACAATATATTACATAAATATCTATATATTTTCTGCCTTCCCATGGTACTTCGAATATTATTCCGTATTCTTGTTAGATTTTGAATATAGACGATTGTTATATTCATCAAACCAGCCACGTTCGAATTCTATGTAAAAATTGTAAAATGTGAACATTTCGAAATAATGAACAATTCATATGTACTGTATCAGCCATAAATAAAAAATTATAACATTACCGTGAACTTAATACATATAGGTACCTAGAATATAAGTACACTTCGCCTGAAAGGATTTAAGGAATATTTAATAGACTATATCAGTTAAATGCAGCTGGGACCTTTTCGGTCCCGGATATTGGCGGGACCGAAAAAAGTCCCTCGTCAGGCTATAATATATTCCATAAACACTTCCAAGGAAGGTGACTTTCTGTGGTAAGAAGGTATATCGCCTGATGATGGGTGACCAATCTCCTGAAATGCTGGAGCTGATTACACACTGACCTTGTTTTGACCTGCTCAGTTTTGCAAATGAAAAGACTGAAGAAAGATGTAAAGTTGAGTTCAACGATATAGCATTTTATATTAAAGATATTGCCTATTTGCCAATATTTTATATGTAAAGTTTAATAAAACTAAATATAGGTATAGAAAATTCGACACAATAGCATGAACTCTTGTTTCTATTTTTTAAATAAATTTTATCTCTTATCTACATTTTTTGAAACATGAACAGTGAAACATAAATCCCCATTTTTTTGGCGGCTGGCAGGTTTCCTGTGACATTGAACTTGTCAAGATACTTTTCATTTCATTTTACCCGGCGCGGCATGATTCACTAGGTATTTTGGTTCGGTGAGTAGATATGCTATAAGTGTACGGCGCCAAAAACGCGTGTATTCTTAAAGAAGGCTAAATTTTAGTTATTTTTGAGTAATTTTACCCCCTTCACTTCACGTAAACGTCACGTACCTTAGTGGGAATAAGCGTATCCTTATAGGATATAAGGATACGCGCTATGTCGTGTCCCGAAAACATCACACGTATACTATAGGATATAAGGATACGCGTGACGTAAAACGTGACGTTCCCCACCAAGGTACGTGACGTTTATGTAATACACGCGTTTTTGGCCTCGTACGCCTATAGTATATCTACTTCAGTGATTTATAAAATTGCGCATAATAGGGGATGATGTAGTTCGTCAGTGCAATTCATTTTTCAACTCTTTTTTTGAACATCATCAAAGAACAATAATTCTTCGGACCAGACAAAGAACAATTCAATTTTGGCAAGGGATGCATCAATGCATTATATTTCATTATATTATAATGAGTAGGGAGCTTAGGATGGAGTATCCAAATTGGTGTATTTCAAGTTTTTGTATTCTCAGTCCTGCAAACACCAAGTTCTAAAATGCCAAGGTGCTGAATATAGACAAGCGATCTTAAATTTTTTAAACAGGAGTTTTTCGCGGGTGGGAGGACAATAGACAGTATGGAAGTTAAAGACTGATTATAAGGATCAACAAATTTTATTTAAAAAAAACTTATTTATGACATGCACAAGATAGTTTTGGTAATAAAACACTTAGGTATTTACTGTAATAAATAATAAAAACAATATATACCTACATAATAAGCATATACTTATAATATAACTTATTGTCTGACTATGTAGTTCGTACAAATAATTTCAAAGCGTTATACCTGTACTTAAAAATACTATAAATTACTGACAAATCAATAAACAATTCCTAAATGCGTAATATTCTCGGTTTTAATGCTATGGTAAAGTCTACATTGTAGACTGATTATTATGGTAACTTTTCCATTCATTTGTATATTGAAAAAATTGGTAAATATGAGGAAAATATAAAACTGTGAAAATAAGAGTTAACAACATTCGTATGATATTGACTAAATTTACATATAGGTACATTACATTAGACCATAATAAATAATGTCATTCTAGAAAATGTGTTTCTCTCAAATATTTTAATTGTGAACATAAATGTGTTAAAATGAAATTTCTAATAATTAGGGATGATCAGTATGTATGATAATTGAAGAGGTATAAAATTCAAGGCCTCATTTTCACAGCTGCGAAATTCGCCTCTATCTTCGATGTGGAAAATCTTATACGTAATATCCGCAGTGTGTTACTATGGGAAATTAACAAATTTTGTAATTTGTTTTTATAAAATTTTAAGCATATTTCGTTGCTGAAAAAATGACGCTTACTACTCGTAAATCTGCAAAAACTGTTTGCCTATGTAGGAATGTTTGTAGGAATTGCACTACTCTTATGGCCATTTCCACCGTTTGTTTTAAGCTACGCTTACGTGTTAAGGAACCTTAAAAATACAATTTGGCTTCCACCGTTTGCTAAACCCGACTTAAAATGTCTTAAGGCTTATAAGCCTAGAAGACTATAAGGCTAGAATATGATGAAAATGATATATTTAATGATGATTTAGATATACTGGAAATAATAGAGTATGGGTTTCCTCGAAAAATATACGAGAGAAGTGATCACTTCCATACAATGGACAATTTAACTTTTTTTATAAGATACCGGCTCTATAAAAGAAGCGGTATTGTACCTTTTGACCTAAATCGAAGAAGATCTTGAATTTCCAAGTGATCTGTAAGTTCTTATAAAAAGCATCATTGATAAATTACAAAAAAAAAACAAAGTTGTTCTAATTTTTAGTAATAATTCTGTATCGCCAATAAATTAATTATTGGGTTGCTTAAGATTTTACTCTAGTGCCGGTCACCTCAGTGCTATTGCTAATAATGCTGGAGTAACAATATTCTCAGCTTAAAGAATAATAAAGAGGGTATCGGAAGCTATTGCAAGACTGCACAATAATTTTATTAAAATGCCAACTGAACTGAAGTGCAAAAACCCGAAAAATTATGAATATTGGCTTTTTAGGTAGACTTTATAAAGGAAACTTAATAATTGAGCGGTGAAAACAGTACTATTTTAAACGAGGCTTAAAATTTTAAACGCCCTTAGTTAACTACACTTAACAGACAATGCGGTGGAAATGGCCATTATACACCTGCAAGAGAACTTGCTCTTATAACCAGTGGCGGCCCGTGGCGGAGAATTCTTAGACAGGATTTATACAGGATTTCCATTTATATAAAATATATAAATGGAAAAAGATAAAATATAAGATGACAGTCTTCCGCATGTCCTCTGTTCATGTCCATAGTTCATGGGAAAATTGGAAATCTTAAAAGAGTACAGGAAGATAAGTTCTATGATCTGTGATTTCAATGTTTTCCGAGGTCCGTATATTTTCCAGAGTTCTCTGAGTCTGACGTTTCATTGGTTATTTCATATCATCAACGTTAAAATAAAGTCCGTTTCTAACAATAAAAATATTAGCAAAATTGTACTAAATTTGTTAATGAGGTACTAAATGTGCAATAGCGATCATATTGTACTAAATCTAGTACAATTGTACTAACAAGAACAACACTGCCTCGGTTCGGTGAGTAGTTTGCGCATTAAGCAAATGATATATAATATAAGTTACATATAAAGTCAGCTACTTACATATAAATTGCAAACAAGTTACATATAAACTGCAAGTAAGTTACAAATAAACTGCATTGTCTGTTTTTCTTTTCTTGAAGTAAAAGCTAAAGGTTAACGCGCTATACTAATGAGCTTTCATAAATATCGTATCACTTCATGGTGTGTGGTCCGAAGTTCCAAACAAAATGCTGATACCGGACAGAATCGCTCATTTCCGATCCTTAAAATATCACAATACTTGTAAGTATAAGACTTTTCCATTCTATAGTCTTTGGTCTAGTCATAACATGGAGTCTTTTGGACTCCATGTTATGTGAATTAGATGTATTTTTCGAACTGCGAGAGTTTTCCCGTGTTTTCCGGAGTTTATATTTTATAAAAATAAAGAGAATGTAAGAGAGAGTTTGTGACATACAAAGGTTTGTTATTAGTAACTTTAGTTTATTGCAAAAGTACGCCACATTTTACTTGCAATTGCACCATAAGGCTCGTGGTTGTGCGGTGGTAAAGAAAAAATGCCTTATTTTATTTTATGTTTATAATTTGGAGGAAAAGAAAACTGGATAAAAGTGAGAGTTGCCGATGGGAAACATTTGTTGAAAGAGATAAAAAACACGAAAATTCCTCTAATCACAAATATGTATTGACGTTTCTTTTTCTGCGCCCCCTCTAAAGTTGGACTGACGGACCGCCACTGTTTATAGCAGCACGTCTGAAATTGTGCAGCAACACTTCATGGGTCTTGTATACTCTTCGAAGATGTTTTCTGTACCTACTTACTGTGTCAAAAATAGCGAATATTTTAATTTTGGTGGCTACGATATTTTCCCTGAGACTGAATTTAGTACCAATACAAGAGTGCAAGTCAAGTCAGGTTTCTGTTTCAACCTCCCATTTATCTTTTAGCACCGGTATAACAAAGCTTAGGTACATTGATACGGTCAGCGAGTGATAGAAAGTATTACGCATTCATTTATCACATGTGTAGTCCCTGGTGCATATAGTGCCGAAAACTAATAAAAATTTTCTTAAAAATTTCAAAATATCACCTTTAAAGATATATAAATAATCATTTTACAGCCTGGTAGCTTCTTTGCTGGTAGAAACAATGTTCTTCTGATATTCACTTTTTGATGTACGTCTGACGCTGTAATATCCAAAATTTGGATCGGTGGGACTAACAACGCTCTGCCTGGGGCTTTGGAAAAATCGGCCTTCTGCTGTTTCTGGGCCCGGGGACACTTCTAGGCACTCACAGGATAGACTAGAATCGGACAACGCCTCGTTTGAGTATTTCGGCACTGTGAGTAAACTTTCCGTCGATTTGGTCGGCTGAAAATATCTGAAATGAAAAGCAAGAGCCCAGTTTAATATTACAATATTTGAATATTTTCGGATAGAAAATACATATACAGGATGTTAAAAGTCAATGAAAAGTTTCATCCTCGGTTATCTGTCAAAGGATTGGCTTCCATGGAAAATCCAGAGACAGGTAGTATTAATATTAATACAGGGTGTCCCAAAAAGACACTTTTACAGATTAGTACTTTTACAGATTTGGATAAAAATATTTCTCATGAATTCACTGATAATGTAAGATTTAATAATCCTGCTTTCTGAATCCTGAATAAGAATAAGAAAGCTACGTTCGAAAAAAGGCACACTAGAACTAGCGGATTTTTGCCCTTACACCATCAATGTATGATGATCAACGGCAAAACACTTAAAATTATCAGAAAAGAACAAATAATGAGTTTCATATAATAGGAGTTTGACATCAAGTTTCCATACAATATCACTTATAAAAATGTTGGAGGAAAGTAAAGGACCAAGTACAGATCCTTGAGGGACACCTGATGTAGCATGGTACTGAAAAGATCTAGTTCCATATATTTCAACATTCTGAAATCGGTTATTCAAATATGAGTTAAACAAAGTAACTAATGCATTTGAAAATTCAAAATTTCCAAGTTTTATAAGTAATAACCGATGATCCAATGGGTCAAATGCCTTAGTGAAGTCCAAATAAATTACATCACATTGATAACCGCCATCTATTAATTCCACAACGTCTTGACTTTACTAATATTGATGCTATCGGGACACTCTACATCACTTATGTAAGATCCAGGGTTGAATATGGTCCTGTTGTCTGGATCCCAGGTTATAATGTTTACAGTCATAAATTAGAAAATGTGCAGCGGAAATTTTTAAAATATATTAATTCGAGAAAAGAAGTATGGTACCCTCCTCAGGTCCATCATGGACCGTAATACCCACATCATGAACTATTTGATAAATTTAAGTTTTGTTTGTTAAAGAACCGCCCGGAATATTTTTTGCAAATGACGCTCTTCAATATTATGAATAATGTTATTGACTGCCCTAATATATTAAGTAAATTAAATTTCCATATTCCCCGTGAAAACAGCAGAAGTTTTACGGTTTTTTATTTGTCAACACCTAGGACAAATATTTTAAAATTCTCACCCATATACTCAATGGTCTATTTATACAGAGTGTTAGTTAAACATGCGGCAAAAATTCAAGAGGTTATTCCTTGGACTATTCTAAGGATATTTTATCCTTTGATGGTTTTTGAACAAGCGCTTTGTTGCGAAGCTATAGGGCGAAAAAAATTTTCAACAAATAACAATTTATTACTAAAAATTACATGTAACATTTCTGAACCTACAAGAATTGTTCAAAATGGCTACCTCCAGCTCGGATGCAACCATCCAATCTTCTCCTTATAGACTCCCGAACCCTTTCAAAAACACCAGGGTCGTTTCTTATTGAGTTACACCCAGCAATTATCCGATCTCTTAAATCGTCTACATCTTCCACTGGCCTAGTATAAACTAATGACTTTAGATGGCCCCATTGGAAATAATCCAGGGGGTTTGAATCCGGGGATCGAGCAGGCCATACGTGAGTTCCACCTCGACCAATCCAGCGATCTCCGTATGTTGCTGTTAAAAACTCTCGAGCAACTACACTAAAATGAGGTGGTGCACCATCATGTATAAACCACATTGCCTGTCTTGTAGCCAATATGGTACATCCTCCAAAAACTGAGGTAGCGTTTGTTCCAAAAAGTTGCGGTATACTTCGCCGTTAAGTCTTCCTGGTAGAAATACCGGTCTAATTAATACCTACAGAACTTTCTAACCAAACGGTGTGATATGATAAATTATAACTTGAGGTTTAATGAAACTTTTTATATACAACCATACAACACAGCATCAATGCAAAAAACCACCTTTGTTGAGGGTTTGAGTATTTATAATCAGTTACCAATGGCGATTAGAACCTGTACAAGGATAAATACATTTAGGAGTAGGTTAAGAAAATTTTATTTTTAGGAGGATATATTTCGATTTTGTATTACTATCGATACTGTAATTATGTACTGTTATAATAGCTATGAAGCTAATAAAGTTCTATTCTATTCTATTCTATTCTATTCTATTAGCCAGTCACCCACAATTCCAACCTAAACGTTCAACGAGAACTGATGTTGAAACCGATCTTCACAAATCTCATGTGGATTTTTGTCAGCCCACACATGGTTACTGTGGAATTTCCGTATTGCATTTCGCGAGAAACTGGCTTCATCGGTAAAAAGAATCAGCCTTAATCAATCTTAACAAATGCGACACATACAAACTACAAAAACACAACATACAAAAACATACAAAATAATCACTCCGAAGTATCACGGGATGTTGGTAAGAAAAAACAACTCCTTTTTCTTACATGTCTTTTGCTTGATACGTCCAATGTAGTACGCCATACTTTTATTTCACCTACATTAATAATGTGAAAAATACCAAAATTGGATTTGTTGAAAATTTTTTTCGCCCTATATCTTCGCAACAAAGCGCTTTTTCAAAAATCATCAAAGGATAAAATATCCTTAGAATAGTCTAAGGAATAACCTCTTGATTTTTTGGCCGCATGTTTAACTAACACCCTGTATAATAAATAAATTAATAAAAAGTAAATTAGGTTATACACCACAATAACGTGTACTTTATAGTCGGTATATCAGTTAAATACCCATCAATACCCCACAGCTATACAGGGTGAAACACCCTGAATGTATTTTAATAAATGAAATATCTTATTATACCTTTTTCAACTTCCGTTTTCAAGATATTTACTATTTAATGTGAAAATTAAGATGAAATAAAAAAAAATGCACAAAAGGTATGATTAAAATGACAGTAGCACCTGTGAAATAAAGTCCCTTAACTGGGCGCATCCTCTCCTCATTTGACCCCGGTGTATGTCTTACTAACGTAGATTTATAAACAATTTCCAAACTATATTATGATGAAATTGGTCAAATTCAAGTATACAAAAAATATATCTTAATTGTCAGTTCCTGAAGTGTTCGTTATTCGTTAATTTTAAAGTGACGTATATTCATAATATTCACTTGGCTTCTTTTTTATTTCCTATGGGTGTAATTTGTTTAAAAAAAGTGGAAAATAAGGTATTATCCTGGATTGTACACCCTGCAAAATCTATTCTGCAAAAGCTACTATTATGTGAATAATACATTTTTAATACGCATAAGAGTGTTTTAAGCAATTATTTTACATCTTAGTATTAAACGTAATAGTATTAAAAACCTCTCAACCAGAAAGAAATATGAAAGAACGTATTCTTTATTTTGAGTCTGTTACTTACCTTCTGTGAGTATGGGGCGTGTACTGTGGAGGATTGGAACAACTGCTAGCTGAGTGCTTCTCCACTCTAACATATTGAGTCCCTTGTGCTTTGGTATGCGGTCGGGTGTTGCTACTACCACTAGCACCTTTTTGACATTTCAGAGACGTATCGAGGTAGCCGTAACCAAACCCATAACCTCCAAAAGCCTTCGTGGCTAAATTATCCCATGATTTCGGCTTGACTTGGCCGTACTGCACGTAGATGGGCTCATGGGAAGTCTGGGGTTGTTGAGAGTATCTTTGCTGATCGTGCTTCGAGGACTTTATGCTTAACTGCCTAGATGTATCACAGGATCCGTCCCAATACAGGGTATCGGTGCTTAGGGAGGTCGTGTAGCTATTTGCAGAGCTCTCCCCAGCTGTGGTAGGCACGACATTGCTGATCTCGCTGGACGTGCACGAGTGAAGGCTGCATTGGCTGACTAGGCCCGCTCCGATATGGAAATATCTGAAATATTAAACAAGAACTCAGCAACAACCTGAGGAAGTGATTTGATTTTTTCGTCCATTCCTTTGGATCAATTCCAGAACTAAGTACTATTTTTAAATTAATGACCTTTTTAGCATACCATACCAATTAGTTTTTAATATACGACTAAGGTATGTAAACTACCCGTTGTCTGGTGCCTATAAAAATATAGTAAGTACGATAACCGCTTCTCGGTATAATTAATACTCAATTTTAGGAGGGACTCTGAACGAAAGATATATGGGGTCCTTGATTTGTAGGAACCAATTCCTATAAAAAAAATTACGTGACAATGACCAAGTCTGATATTCTTTTCATAAGGATTATTCTCAGAACGTCATAAAATTACCAGGGAATTTTTTCTTTCATTTTAAATGTCACAAAATGACGCGGAATAGCAAGTAGCAAAGTTATTTGTCGACGCGAAAAGAATATTATTTTGTACACAAAATAATGTGTTAATGTTAATATTTGTATTATAATTTGTTGTGTTCCAAATTTTATTTAATGTTTACTGAACAGTAACAAATTTTCGAACTAAATTTAAGTAGTTTTGCAATTATAGCAAGAATTCTTCCCGTTTTAGTGGGGAATAAATAGGACTGAAATAAATAGGAAGAGGAAACTGAACTTATTAAATTAATTACTAAATTAATAAATTAATTAATTAATAAATCATTTTTAAGTTTGAATTATTTTCATTCGTGAAGAAAATTTTAATAGGTACGAAATTTTCTTGCCGAGTCCCCCTTGTGATTGAATTAATAGAGGAAATTTTTCCTCGGTCACGAATATTTTAAGAAAATTATCCCTCGTATGCGACTCGGGATAATTTTCAAAATATTCGTGTCCTGGATAAATTTTCGAAAATAATTCAATCACTAGGGATATTACAAGTGAAAATTTACTGAAATATTCCACATTTGTCCTCTTCGCGCTCCGTGTTCGAAAAATTTTTTTAAAAAATCGGTGATTGTCCGATCTGAACAAAAGTCCCACCATAGGAATGAGTGACTTTTTTATTTGGTATACGTTAAGGTCATTTCGCAGCTAAACAGTAAAAGGTGGAAACTATTTTCATTATATACTTCTGGATATTGTAGAAGAATTAATGACAACGAAATTTGTAATTAGGAAATTATTCAAACCACATTGGGATAATAAAGTAAAGTAGGTAAATAGGATATATATGGATGTAGTCATGGATACTTTGTCAAGCACTAGTCGCCATATTGCTATTTCAGTTTATTTGTGATTGTTTGGCGTCCTTAAAGATCCTGAAAATGAAGACGAGATCATACTGACCACGGACCAAAAAGTGTATCTACATACCTTCTTGGAGCAGAATAACTCTGAGCGGTAGGAGTCGTCTGTGACGACTGGGAATGTGGACGAGATCGAATATGTTGCTGTTGAGGGTCAGTTTGAGTTTCCTCAGTCTTTGAATCTCTTTTCCGGTGTTGGTCCTTATGGCTCCTGGAGCGCCTCCTATTCGACGGCACACACCGAGGGTCGCAACAGGGGCTCGCCAGATCGTAAGCGTCTAGGCTAGTGTTATCGCCGTTGCTGGTCTGTACCTAGTATTACAAGATTTCGATAATAGGGTGTTTTCCGTATGTGACGAATCAAGTTATAAACCTAACCTTACTTATTAATACATCCACAAAGAACTTGTAATGTGTTAAAAATGCAAATTTTGCATTTTTCAGAATAAAATCGAAGTTAGAAAATTTTAAAAAAGGATATATTTTAAACGGGAACCAAAACACAAGTGACGTCATTAAGCATATAAATGGCCGCCGTTTAGTGTTTGTTTATTACATATTTTGAATTGGAGCTTTTTATATATATATTTAAAACATACAATATAACTAGTACTTCATAAAATAACTTAAAAAAACTTGTTACCATACACGCTGGTCTTCATTATAATGGAAATATAATGACTGATGTTGATAGCTTCCTGTCAAACTGTTTGTTTATATGCCTGATGACGTCACAAATATGTCTGCCGTAGTAGACGCGTTTACGCGCCAAATGCCGAATTTAAATTTCAACGCACTTTTTTTCGGATATGCAAGTGTTTGTAATTTTTTTTAACTAGACATATGTATAATAGGGAAGGAAAACTCGATTTTTTGGTATTAAAAAAAATATGTGAGAACACCCTATTCCTTGATTGCGGAGAATATTCGAGACTTTCCCAGAATTTTAGATAACACTTATATTTTATAAAAACTAGAATAAAGAATATGTTCAGGGTGTAGCAAAAGTAATGAGTTTACGAAAATGCCCTCCTCCTGCGGAGTCGGACTTTTTTCGCGAAAATATAAAAACAATAGACGCAAGTATAAAAAACACGTTCATGTAAAAATTATCGGTAATTTTGATGCACTTGGGCAATTACCCCCGAAAACATATACAAGTCCCAATTTGTGTTTTACTGACCTCTAAAATTATGTTACTGGTGGGTGGTGACATTATAGTAGGTTTTTCTGAAAGCACGGTTTCTGGAATAATACCCCACATAGAAAAAGCACCCCATGTTATGTCGTATAAAGCCAATCTACGCTAAACTACGTTCTTCGACGATTAATCCATTCAACTAAAGTTACATCCAATAACTTTCACACGAAACAACATTAACAAACTTTGGTGGGCATCAAAGGGTACGATTTTTTATTTTTCTTTTATTTTTGTATCATTCAAATTTCAAATGGTATTAGAAGGGCCCTCCCAAAATTGTAATAACATACCGGGTCATACTGTATATTATATACACAGGGTGGCCCAACGAAAAGGTTTCAGCCTGAATAACTTGGTAACCAAGTGTTTTCAAACAAATTCCAGTTACAGGTCCATTTTTATTTGAAGGGCGATACATTTTCATATTATTGACATTTATAAAGGGTTTCCCAAAAACGAGAGTTTTACTACAACTGTCGTTGTATTAAAATTAATTTTTTAAATGGTACCCCCTGCGTATTTTTATAAATTTGGATAGAAGGTCTTTTCGTGAATATATTGATAGAGTCTGATGGAAATAGCTCTAATATTGAAGGAGATACACCTTAAAGAGTGTTCCATAAGCATAATGCGTTAGAAAGAGAATATCGGAGCGATTCGTTACTAGGCTAAAGACGCTACAAAGTCTTTCTCCAATACATTGCTCCTGTGTAACTATTTATTGTCATATCTACCTTACTATTAGAGCTATATCCATCAAACCTTATCTCAATATATTCGTGAAAGGGTCTTCTATCCAAATCTGTAAAAATACACAGGGTGTACTACAAATATAATTTGTTGAGGAGTAAATTGAAACATTCGTTTGTACTTCAAAAAATGGCAAAACTAACGTATTTTCTGACGTACACGTGCATCTCATGTAAAATGTGTTATTAATTATTATTATTCCGGGACTTTTGGGACTCAGTGTATATAATCACAGTTGAAAGGTTAATATTTAATATATTAATTGCCAGATGCGTCTGAAATTGATGAATCACAGAGTATAAAGCAGTATTTCTTTCGTATTCTTTCGGTTTGTTGAGCTCCAACAGCAACTTTTTATTTTATATTTTTCAATTTAGCAGCGATTTTTGTTACTAATACGAGTGCTAGCAATAATTCTATTAATAATAAAATAGAACGTTGTTGAAGTATAGCAACTCTTTATTTTTCAATCTATGCGTTTCTTTGAATAAAATACTGAATCCGTGTTTGATTTTGACCCTGATTTTTCATTCCTGAATCGTTCCTGGTTTTTGATTAATTAAATATAATATTAATTTGATTCCATAGCCTACTCTTATTTAATTTTTCTGGTGATGGAATAACACATAATTTTACAAACGTCGATTAGAACAATTTTTGGAGAAAAAGTAGATAATTTTCTTTTGATTTTGACCCTGAATTTTGAATACCACAAGTTGAATATCATGTTTACTGTAATTTCACGAGTCTTTTAGAACGAGTAACTACTGTAGGTCATTTTCGCTTAAAAATATCCAGCTTACAGAACACTACCTGTACCTGCATGCAGGGGTTGCACAGCTGGCCTGCATAGCTCTGGCACTGGACGTGGACCTTCTTGGGCTTCTCCAGTGTGCCCATGTTGGTCTGATTGCCGCGTGACTGCTTTTGGTCGCACGGAGTCTTCACGATGAAGCTAGTCTGCTGCTCCTTGTAGCGAGGAGGTTCAAAACTGAGCAGGTATTCGCCGCTGGAGCTAGTTGAAGGGTGCAACATATATCTAAAACAGAATTGGACTACATTAGTTTATTTACAGTTATATGCAGGAAACATAGACAAAAATGCACATGCCTTTCAAAATTTAAATTTACTAGAATCCATAGATCAATATACTACAACCCACAGAGATTTAAAAACTGGAAAGCATTCTAGAATGTCTCGGATTATTGACGAATTGGTATCCAGATGGTCAAATGTATTCCTTAGTTCTACTCGTATATAAAGACGATCAACGAGCGGGTCGTGGTCTTTTAGTGTAGACAATGTTATGTATCCGTGAGTGAAGACCAAAGTGATAAGAAGTAGAGAGAAAGAGAGAGAAGATATCGAAGAAGTGTAATAGTTATTATTAGCAATTAGTGAACATTTCGTGAAATACTGTTGTAAATTATTTCTGGAAAAGGATTTAAGTTTATAAGCTTTTTGGGAAAAAATACTAAATCTGTGATATAGATGTTTATCGGAATTGAAATGGTTCTCATTCAAAGAATATTTCATATTCGCGTGTAAAAAAAAACGGAGTTTTGGAAATCCCACTCTTAAAACTGATCACTGAGCAAAGAACCGTTCGAATGCCGAAAGTTTGAGAATTATACTTAATGAAATTTTATTTGCAGGCTAAAGGGGTAAAAATATAAACTGTTTCCCAAATCTACATTATGATAAAAACATGGAATTAAAAAATATATAAATGATACGAGGTGGTAGTTCATCAAAAAATAGGTGAGCAAATATTTGATTATGTAAATGGTAGAAACTGATTAACATGGACAAAACAGGAACAGGTTTCAAAAGTAATTAATAAAATAAATTTTAACGGATTATGAAACATGATTAATAAATTGATGGGATACCATGCAAATCATTACATCATTTTGATCAATTACATTTTAAATTCTTTCAATAGTTAATAATATTATGATATTTTTTTACAAAAAATACAAATTTCAAAAGACTGAAGAGTCATTAAAATTAGTAATTGCTTATAACTTAATAACCAAAACTGGAGTGAATCTTAGCAGTCTGTAAATACCGAAAACGTCACAGAACGAGAAACACAAATGTATTTTAACGTCAGTTGGATATACACTGATTTTTCTTTTACATTTTTAGAGTCAGAGTTCTTTTAACTTGTGAGGTATGAAAGAAAATATGTCGCTAATGAACAAACTTATTTAATCCCTTAATTGTTAACAATCATTAATTTCCTTCAAAACTTTTGAGTAAATTTACAAAATACGTACTTGGCATAACATTTTTATATCTTATCTAAGAGCTAATTTAACTATCTTTAAATGTGAGCTTTAGAAAGTATTTTTACTTTTTCTTTTTAAAACTGAGGAGGAGCATCGGAAGGAATTTGTTCTGTAGGTATTGAAAAACAATGACTAATTGAAAGATGAAATCATTTCCGAATAAGACTCATTATTTTTCCTCTTTGACCTAATTTTATCTCTTCTTGGCATAAAAAATTACCTGTAATGAGAGTCCAAGTACTGGTAAGCAAAAACCAGGGGAGGAGTTGGCTGTTTTTGCTGCTGAGCAACTTTTGCGACATCCTCCGTTGACACCGTTGGTCTGCAGTACATATACGACGTCTGTGTGGGCGTAGCTGGACCTCCGTTGTTGGCCTGGGACGCTTTTTTCCTTGCTGGAAGACTGTGCGTCTTCCATTTTCCTTCTAACAGTTGCCTTTCCCTCACGCAGAGTCTTTCTAACTCCTCCATTTTATTCTGTAGGATTCTTTGGAGCTGGATGTACCTCATATGCAATTCAACCTAAAAAAAATGTTATTAATAGTGTATAATAGAAAGATGGAGTGGAAAAATTTTACTCGAGGATCATACTGAAGAGTAATACATAAAAGGTAGGCAGGTAATATGTGTGTAACAAATAGGAAAATGTATTACATTTGGTTCAAAATGTGTAAAATTTTTAAATAAACGCTGTGTAAATATTGTGTATTCCACATTTGGCATCACTTCTTCATTCAGAAAATTAACTATACATTTTATCTAATCGATTCAGAAATTAATAATGTAAATCTTTCATAATATATGTAAAATTCCCTATAAACGTCCTTCTAAAGTTTTCCATTTTAAACAAGATATAAATACCCATTTCTCACGTTTGCTCACGAATATTTTTCTCACCTTCCTCACACAGTCTTCAAATAACACCACCATTCTCATCCTGGCATCACAGTTTTTGATGTAGTTCACGAGTGTCTTATGGTCAGCCTTCTCCATGTCCGACCCATTTATAGATAAAATAACATCTCCCTCCCTCATCCCAGCCCTGTACGCTGGTCCATCATAGTCTACGTAGTCCACGTAAGTGATCATCTCTATCTCCTTTTCTCTCTTGTAATGGATACCGTAGCTCTGGAGGGTGAATCCAAAGGATCCATTCTTCTTCTCTACAATTATCGTCCTCCTTCTTCGATCCTCTTCAGGTTTGGTGACCGTCACGCGGTCTGACTGGACGCGTTCCAATATTTGCGACTGAAAATAAAAAGGAATGAGTTATTTGTGGCATCAAGCATATACAAACAGTTCCAATAAAGAGATAATTTTCAATTTAACTTTATCTGCGTATGTAACATATCTATATACCGCACCATAGAGTAATGTCTTATGGTACTTACTCTAGAGGCATGCTCTTTAACTTAGATCTACTTTTTGCTATTGGAGATAGAACCATCATTGCCTATATCAATATGTTTATAAGAGAAAGCCATAATCCAAATATATTAAAATAATACAGGGTGTTTCTATTGAAAATAAAAATTGTACTAATAAAAATAATATGTGAAATAATAATATGCCGCCTCCTCTCCCATACAAGTCTCAGACTTTGGGGTAATCCCTGTGATTAAAATGGGGAGTAGAGATATTATTATTATAAAGAAGTTATTCTATCCACCTTTTTCTTGTCACTTTAGTAATAATAAATAATATAATAATTTTAAAAATAATAATAAAGTGCAAATTAGGTATCTCTTTTGTATATACTTACAGATACTGATTCTGAGAATTGAGATTTTTAATAACACTTGCGTAGTTTTCCACATAACACCAAAACACTATACTGCACTCGACGCGCATTTCGCCAACTGGGTTTGGAAAACGCGCGTCGAGTGCAGTATAGTGTTTTGGTGTTATGTGGAAAACTACGTCAGTGTTAGCTTCACACCAAAGGTTCCAACCCTCTTCAAGATTACAGATTTTTAATGAAAACATGTATGGGAATAGTAATTATAAAAATAGTTAATAAATAAATTAATCATGATCCATCAACTAAACATCACATGTTTGCATATGGTGACAGCGTATGAAAATGTAAATCGTTTAAATGCTTATTTTATAATATTTCTGTCAATTATATGCTTGCTTTTCAACTGGCAGTATATCGAGGAATGATTACAGTTAATGCATTCGTCAATAATATTATCATTTTTATTTAAATCAAAAACATTAACATGGTTGTTAACATTATAATTTCAAATATGAATAACCTACCTTTGCTTTTATTGTTTTGGCAACATTAAAGACTTCTAACAAATTTTATAAAATAACTAACTCAACATACTCAACATATTTTATAAAATAACTAATAACATTTTAACGTGAAACAAGATTTTACCCCTACCTATACCTAGGCCTTATAATAATAATTATTGTTGATCTGTAACGTAATCATTAAGTTAAATAGTGGAAAAAGTCGGTTTGGTTTTCTTTTTTTTTGGTCTGTGCGATGTTCTTCTTTCAAAATACACCCTTGAAAAGTGTTAAGAAATCATCAATAATCATCATCATTGAATCTCCATTCAATAAATTAAGACAGATTTTCAGTTGTGTTTGTAGAGGGTTATTAGTTATTATCAACAAAATTTTTTCTCTTTCCAAAAATAAAAAACTCAATTTAATATCCAACTTGCACTTTATAACCCAAAAACTTGATGGGGTATCTCCGTTAAAACCAGATAGAAAAACCGAATCCTTTCAGAAATTCTAGTCAATTCTTTGAGAAAAACTAGATTGTGTAGGTAATGAAAATTTCGCTACCTTCTTTAGTTTCAAAATTATGGTCAAAAACTGAGTTTTAGCTACTTCGGAGGCATTCTTTTAACTTATTTAACAAGAAAATATTCAACTATTTTATGAGCGTACTCTATAGATTTTTGGTGTAGAATCCTGTGGCTTATTCCATCACTCCTTCAATCATCAAACGTCCTATTTTTCCACAATGCAAAGCTTCCAAGCTTTAAACACATTTAGATAACACAAAATAAATAGATATTTCCAACAGGAACCATTTCACTTAAGAATTTAATTCTTATGTAAATGTGAACACTGGAAAAACTGATTTTTTAAAAACCCATTTGTATTATGTTCTGAAGTTAGTTGTAGAGATACACAAAACTAAAAGCACTTTTTCATTGTCACTTTTCATGGTCTATCATGTGATGATCACAGATTTTAAAGTACGATGTTCTGTTCCTTTCAATCATCATCAAATTTACTTTTTTTTAAATATGAGCGCAGTAAGCCATGACTATCATTGCAAAGGCCTTTCAATTTCCAACATAATGATATATTATCATACTTTAAAGAGAGGAACGTAATTGGGCCTTAGATTAAGCAACTTTTTCCCATTTAACCGAATCTGTATCTCTTGTAGTTTTCGAAGTCCCCATACTTCTCATCCTTATCCTAATTTTATACCTACACTATAACACTATTGCATATTATATACTATACAGGATATCTACATTACTTTAGGTCATCATTGTTTTTGAAATGCAACAGAAGAGGGTACAGTATTTCGAAGCAGTTGTTTAACATTAGCTTAATACAAAAAAAAACTCGAAATCGTGTTTTAAAGATTTCGAGAAAATTAAAGAAAAAACCGTTTTAAACAGAGAATTATGTGAAATGGAGTGAATCCTTAAACCAGTATGATGCCCATTTTGTGATAAGTAGATATATATGCAGATTATGGCTTTATCTGGCTTATGTCTTTATGTCTTATCAAGGCTTTATGTCTTTATCTGAACTTCGCCATGAGATCTGCTCAGTATTCATATTAGATATATTTCTTTTTTTTCCCTTTCTATTTATTTCTACGTATATATTTGTAATACTGTGCAAATAAAGACTATTTATTATTATCATTATTATTAGACAATATATATTTCTTCAAACACCGCACATCTGCAGAAATGTTTTCTCGACATATCTGCGAATATAATCCTTATATCCAAACTGATATAGTTTTAATTTGCAATATTTTGGAAATATGGCTGTCTGTGTAGCACTAAGGAGATCTAATAGATCGAAACAGCTGTCTGTCGATTAGTATTAAGACTGACTGACGCTCATGTGGTGATATGCCTCTGTCAATGTGCCTATATGTATGTATATGTGTTATTAATGTATTATCATTTGTTATCTTATAAAATATGTAAAATTTTCCTTCCACGTTGTAATAAACTTAGAAGGCATATTATTTAGAACCTAAGCCCATAATTTTAGCGATTCATAGGTGTTGAAAGAAGAAATGGTTACATAACTTTTTCTCTACAATTCAAAATGATTTTTAGATGTAAACGGTAGTCCGTTTAGCCGTAACATCATTAACCTATATTTTTTATATGGAACACCCTGTATTTTTGATTTTAATCAGGTTTATATGAGTAGTTGCCCAACTATGTGACTATCTGCATATTTATAGAATTAAAGATAATTATTATCAGAAATTAAATTTTCTTATGCAAGATATTAATTAAGCTACTTGTAAAGTATATATAGTCTTTATAATCTCAGTTGATACCATTTGAAAACTCGGAGACAGCATTCAGAGAAAAGAAAATCATTCTAATGATTTGTTTCTTCAGCTGCTTGCAAAATATAGATCATATGCTCCTTATCTTTTATTAAATCCTAATTCATAATATGATTTAAAATATAAAGCAAAATACTAATAAACAAATTGATTATCACCTGTTTATGTAAAGTTCAAAATAATAAAAACTGTTGCAATCTGTCAAATCATCGTTTAAAGATTACATAGAAAAAAATCTATCGTAATAATTACCGAGTATATAAAGCCAACAGCATATATTTACCTTTCTAGTTATTCAAAAAACAACAAAAGCACCTTATGTAAGAGAATCAATATCTGATGACATCTATTTATAGTATAACGGTTTGATTATATGAATAAAAAATCTGCATAGAATATTTTTCAGAAACCAGACTACTGATCTATTTTTGTAATGAGGTAGTATCCCTCGCTTAAAAACAAACTGAAATATTTGGCTAATTCCCATTGATAAAATTGACAAACGAGACAACAATATGTGAGTACCTAACTTTGAGCTTAATTCTGAGCTAAAGACATTAGGGTGTACTACATACAAAAATTAGTTCGATGTATTGTGTTAGTAATAAAATTATTTTGAATTGGATAGAAAGGAGATGCAATGACATCTTTTTCAACAATTTTCTGTCATTTACTTAAGGGACTATTGAAAAATCCATCCTTACTGCAGATTTAGGTCACTGATATTGTCGCACCTTGTCCCAGGAAGTAAAAGAAGTTTCTTCTTCTTCCTCACATTCCAAACGTAGACCCCCTCTTCCTCTATCAGGAATAGGTATATTCTTAGCCTGCAGTGACCCAGGAGGTTTCAATTAGTTCTAGTTTTGACAGGTTCCTTTACAGGAGCTCATGGGTTTGTCTACAACTCCCCCCTATTTCATCTCAAGTTTGCTCTTAAACTTTCGTAAACCCATTTTACAATCAACATCAACAGTTTCACCCTCGCACTCCTGAATCATCTCTTGTTCTTGGATTGCATACAGCCAATGTTTTATTCAAATGTATAAAAATACAAATATAAACGATTCTACTTAATAAACGGTTCTATTTTATAAAGTATAATTCTTTATATGGATGACTAATAAACAAGTAAATACTGGAGTAGATATATAAGGTTTTAATAGACTAACTTACTAACCAGTAGATTGTACAGGGTGTCCAAAATAAGATCCTCTATCCCCTTATCTCAGAAAGTATAAAAGGTAGAGAAAAAAGTTAAATACGAAAGTTTTCTGTTTTTACCTGAGTTTTTCATTTTTATTACTTTCTTGAATACAAGTTGTTCAGTTTTTCTGATACAGGCATCAACTTTCTTTTTTTAAATGGGACACCCTATATTCAATTACGTTTTTGAACGTTCCTTAAAATTCTAGGTCGACATTGTTAAGAGTGCCCTATACATATCATTTACCGTTACGAAGATATTAGCATTTAAAGAAAAAAATCTTTAAAAAACACCTGTTCAAAAAATCTCGGGAAAACAAATAAGACATCCAAAAAAAAGGTAAATAGGGCTTATTTCGTAGACAATTAGACTCAGAAATTACTTCTATGAATCGATATTACCCTGATTAATATACAAGGTGTTTTTGACAGATGGCTCAAACATGTATAATATGTTAAAACTCCAGAAAATCGAAAATCTCTTATGGAACACCCTGTGTATTATTATATTTTTGGATTCTCTATTAAATTTTAACCTTACTCTATATAACTTTTCCTATTCTTATTTTGCTTAGTTTTCAAGATATTGACGAAAATGTGGAAAAAATGTCGGCTATTAATCATATCGGCTATTATTAAAAATATATCTACTATTATTTGGTATATTATAGTAAATGTGCCTTAATACTGATTAAGAATATATTATTTTATTAAAAACTAATATTTTTTAAAATTATTTCATTAATTAACTAATATAAACAAATCTATGTTTGTAACTTGAACCACAAATAACTAACAATAATCAACAAATAACAATAAAAATAATAAATTAAATCAAGTGTTCTATATGTCCTCAATTTTCAGCTATGCATGTTGTGTATATAACTGCTAGTTTTCTTACAGTGCAATCACTTTGATTGAGCGCTTCAATTTCCATCCTGATTTTAATCTTTAAATCATCAACATTATTACTCTGAATTTGATAAACTCATGTTTTCAATGTACCCCATAAAAAGTTATGAAGTGGAGTTAAATCTCCACTTGATAACTTTTAAATAAATACTTGACAAAAAACAAAAAACTTTTGTATTTAACTTTTTTCTCTACCTTTTATACTTTCTTTGATAAGGGGATAGAGGATCTTATTTTGGACACCCTGTACATTTAAAAGTAAACGTTTTACAAAACGCACCGGGGAAAATATCTACATCTTCATCTTGGATGTCTATTTATTTTATTCAAGCTCTGTCCTCTGTCCTAAGTTGACAATTAACTAATGAATTGTGGGTGTGCTGGAATTCATTAAACAATTTTAATGCATATAGCATTATTCATCAGAGAATGTTATAATTATACACTAAACTTGCTTTAAAAGTAAAAATTAATGTTTTTGCAGCAAATTAATTATCATTGCAGATTGTTGTGAAAGGAAAATGAATAATATTAGACACTTTACATACATTTTTAATACGCTTACGATGGGAATGTTACTACGAGTAATATGTTTTCAAGGAAATTTATTTTTATAGATAGTTGTAATTTTTTTAGGAATGCTGTTGTCTAAGTAGAAAATTTAGACTAAATGTAACGCAATCCATGTTTTCACTGTTTCTTTATTCAAAGTCAAAAATTAATATATTTGTATAATAATTACTAACTGCCGTCTGCCATCTTTTATTTTTACCATTTTTTATTTTTGCGGAAATGTAACAGAATAATAAAAAGCAATTGTAAAAAATATAAGACTGTTAATTTTTTCAAAAATTGTTGCAATACCAACTGTATAATACATAAAATTGAAAATGAAAATGTTCAAATAAAGTTTATAAACCGCAAACTGATACAAAAACATCAAACCATTTATTTAATCAAGGTGAAGTGAAACTGAATATTTTTCCTATACCTAAGAAACAAATTTTCGCGGAATTTCGCTATTTTTGTGTGACTGTAAAATTAATTAAAATATGCTCAAAAAATGCATTATCTATTTATATGCGACATGGAGCTTCTCATTCTCACATTAAAACTGAATTTAAGTAATCAATATTATGTATAGACTGTAAAGAGATACACAGTGAAGTTCTAATCGCTTGTTGATCTTCAGATGGTCCCGACACAAGGAGGTTACAACACCGCAACCCTGACCTCAGAGTTATCGCAAACATAAAGAACTTTGATTCGCAAACTACACCATTTTTAATGTATTAAAACTATTACTTGAAATTACAAAATAGTACCTATTACTGCACGTGAATCATAACTATGTGGGTCATGAACTAGCAAGAGATAAGTAACTTTTTAATCAGTTGGCTGGGTTTAGTCCGCAGTTAAGTCACACATAATAGTTTATTTGGTAAACTGGTAAACACACAACTGTAAACTCTGTAAAGAAGAGGAAGAATATTTTCTCGTTGAGTGCTAAGCACTAAATCACTGGGAAACAGCCTTCTGGTGGGTGATACCACCAGATACCATCAAACACCAGAGCGTTGAGTGACGGAAAACTTCGTCACTCAACGACCAGAGATACATTTCACAGGTGAAAAGAAAAGCCTGCTGCACATATTAAAGCCAGAGACACAATAAGACTAGCTAGAGTATCTACTTATTATTTGTCAACAAAACTATTCCTAGTTGAGGTAAACAAGCAGGACGTATGAGCTGCATGCGAACAAAGTATAAATCAGTTTCAGTTTATTCAACATTATACTATTTCAATTTACAATTTTACAACAACTTAATTTTTACAATTTACAATATTAACTTTTTTAGTTACAAACCCGCCTAAGCATAGCTTGTGTGCAGTATTAGTGTTGATATACATACATACATATACATACAATTTAATACTATGATCAACCACTAGGTATTTATCTATATAATATTTCAAAATATCGATTACTGAAGAAAAAATACAAAATTACAAACAAAAAAACTTTAAATATATAATACCTGTACATATACATATACATATAGAGTGACTGAGAAATTGAAGAGGACTGGAATAAACTACTGAATAAGATGAGCCAAAGGTATAAGAATATCAAATACAAAAAATGCCTTACTGGAAATCTAGAATTCAGTGTTATTGAACACATAGTGAAAATATTGTTTCTACTTGATGAAAATTTTCTTTTATAAACAATTTTATTTCTTTCTTCAACTGTTGGTTGGTTGGATTTAATGATTTTATATTTTTAATTTTCTTTGGGAGAAAATTATACAGTTTTGGGGCATAAAAAAATAGACTTCTGCGGATATGAGATTTTCTATATAGTGGTACCATTAATACTTCATTATATACTGATCTTGTGGAATAATTATGAGTTGGTTTTGAAAAATCATTTAAATTCGATGTTATCCATAGCAGTGCTTGACATGAATATAGCTTCCGAACAGGCAGAATATCAAATTCATTGAACAAAATAGTTGTCGAATATCTTGCAGGCTTCTTGAATAACACTTTAAGCAATGTGTTTTGAGTTGTTTGAAGACCACACAAGGAATTATCATATAACCCACCCCATATTAATATACAATATCTAATTGGAGATTACACTAGTGCATCATAAATTACAAGTAGCAGTTTTCTCTGCATTATATTTCTTAACTGGTAAAACTTATACATAAGTTTTCTAATCCTTGAATTAGTATATTCTATGTGATCATTCCATCTGAGGTGCTGATCAACCAAAACACCAAGGTATTTTATATTTTTTGTTTTATTTATAGTTTTACATTTACAATTTGTTAAGGTACAGTTATGTATTTTTATATATTTTCTTTCAGGTTGATCTGCTGCTGTTAGTGAAAATGTTATAAATTTAGTTTTATCTGCGTTGAGACTCAAAAGGCTCTCATCTAAAAAGTTTTTAATCATTGACATGCCCTTTTCAGCTTTTTCATATACATTGTCCCAAGTATCATCCACAAAAACCACACAAGTATCATCCGCAAAAGATATAATTGTTATAAGATGTTATTGATATATATAAGAAATAAAATGGGGCCCAACACCGTACCCTGTGGGACGTCCCTGGTAATCAATAAAGGGTCACTAAGAGTATTATTAATTTTAACCTGTTGCCAACGACCCTCAAGATAGTTTTTGAATATCGTTAGGGAAGTGCCTCTGACACCTACCGACTCCAGTCTGCTTAGCAACAGACTGTGATCGACTGTGTCAAAGGCTTTCGCCAAATCAAGGAAAACTGATATACACTTTTTATTATTGTTCATATTTTCTATTAATACTTTATTAAATGCAATTACTGCATCCTCTGTACTTAAATTTTTTTGAAAACCAAATTGGTGATTACTTAAAATTTAATTTTTTTGTAAATATTTAACTAGTCTAGATTTCAAACATTGCTCTAAAATTTTTGCAATGGTATTTATCACAGAAATTGGCCTATAATTTGTTGTTTGATGTTTATCTCCTGATTTAAATACAGGGGTTACAATAGATTTTTTCATAGCAATTGGTATATGACCTGTAGAGAGTATCAAGTTGATAATATGAAGCAGTGGTGTTATCACATGTAAGTGTATATTCTTAATTGTCTAAGGAGATATTCCTTCTGAACCACAGGCAAATTTTTTTTTTTCAAATTGAAAATGTGTTCTATTATTTCATTTTTGCTAGCAGGATATAAAAATAAACTATCATTTGGCGGAAAATTTTCTTTATACTTTACATTTTTCTTAGAATTGATATTACTAATCATTAATTGACCTACATTAGTAAAAAAAGTATTGAAACAATTTGACACTTCTTTATCAGTTTTTAAATGTTCACCTTGATTGTTGCCTATATTGTATACCTCTGTTTTATTTTTTTTATATTTATTCGTCGCTTCATTGACAACATTCCAAATTTGTTTGAAGTTACATTTTGCATTATTTAATTTATTTGTGTAATATTGAGTTTTAGTATAATACATAAAGTTTTAGTATAATAAATACATAAGAAGTTTATTTATTTACTGCCACTCTCACTTTCCTTTCGCTAAATGAACTTTAGGTACCTACATACATAAATATACTGTTAATATGAATATCTTAATATGAAATACTTGAAAATAAAACGCACTATCATATTAACAAGTGATATTCACTGACTTTACATTATAGGAAGTAACTCCGTAAATTAAAAAAGCAGAAGTTCTAGTCAGAAAATATAGGATAAATATTTAATCAGCGAGTATAGAAATATTTGTTTAAAAGAATTTTATACAAAATAACATTAAACTATTTAAAAGGTAATATTGAATTTTAATAGGAAATTACTTCACCGAATGTTTAAATGGTTTATGAAATTCAATAGGATACAACATATTTTTTTATTTCACTTTTTAATGACGAGATTCTCCTTGAAATCAATATATTATTCATTTTACCAAGAAAAATATTAAAATTTAATTGCCCTTCTTTCAATTCAATTTATTTAGAATTTATTCCGAAATCATATCATAAATTGTGATATAATATCCGTCAACATCATAGACTCGCATAAAAGCGATCTGCTGTCCCCAAAAAGACTAAAAATGTTACAACCAAACAGTACTTAAGTATTCATACATATTTTTTTCCGCGACTTCCGCCAATCTGCTACTTTTTGTAGCAGAGTAGGGATCTTTTACTTGCCTATCATCCCATGGTCAACGGACCTCCAGCTTTACGTCTTATCCGAAGGATGATAGGTCTTCTACACAAACCTGGATAAAGTTAAAAATACGCTACCTACTGGCGGCACGCGCAACTAACGCTTGGGGTATTGGTTCAGTTTTGCGTATGTATGTCTATTGTGAATTTTGAAATATCCGTTGTTATATTAGTTAATTGCTTTGATTAGATATGAGTCATTATTGTTGTGAGCGTCATTGTTCCTCTTGTACAAAGAAAAACCCCGAGATCAGTTTCATACTTTTCGAAAAGCGGGAAAATCTGGAGCTACCGCGGAAACTATAAGTTGAGCATTACAGAGTTACAGGAGACAAGTATGGATAAAGAAGCTAAAGAACGCAGAGTAGAGAGTGTGCTCTTTACCTTTCTCTAAGGATGACTAGTTCCATAAAGGTATGTATGCCGTATGCCCAATAAAGAATTTGACATATTTTGAGGTTAAGTTTCATTTTTAGATTTGAACGCTCGAAAAATATTGAAATCTATTTTAATTTTATATCACTACTTACCCCTTTCAAAATAGTTTTACAAGCTTTTCACCTGGTTTAAAGTCGTCGACAACAAATATTTGATGAATAAAATTTCAAACGTCAGTGTCAGTGAGCATAGGTTAGTATAGATTTCTGCCATTTTGGCGCTACGATCTTAAAATGAATCGCGTATAGCTTCTGTGAATTCGCCGACATTCAGGTCACTAGAAAATACTAGAGTCCCTTTTATCTTAAGGGACTCTAGAAAATACAAGCTGGCATCGCGGGTCTTCTCTGCACGGTCACCCATTCAAGTACTAACGGCGTACCAGGTTGCTTAGCCTTCCTATATCGATAATATGAAGACTAAGTCGCTATGCTTGCTCTAAAAGTATTCATTTACTAGTAAGAATATTTATCTTATCTAAAAATATATGCTGATCTATCTTTTTAAACGGCATTAAGTTTATGGTACACTTTTTGGATCATATGTCTCCTACTGTTAGATACAGGCTCAATAAACAAAATCAGTGTATTCGTAATAAAACGTTCCATCAGAAAGTGCAAAAATGGTGTTGTCCATATTCTATTCCGAGGTTTTCTTAAATATCAATAGACCTGTTTGGCAGTTTATTGGACAATTGTTTTAAATATATCAAATTTTTCTTTTACTTGACCAAATCTCAGTAAATTTGAAATGAAGTGCCTCTTTGTATGTGTGTTTCTTGTCACCTAAAACATAAACCTCCTTGATATTTCATAGTTGTTGAATGCGTGTGTACTATGCAAGCATATCACTAATTAGTAACCAACACGTTCTACAACATGATTACCTATATTGCTCATGACTACAATTTGTATATGAGCCTATGAGCCACTTCAGGTCAAATCAGCACCTCCTAGATGGACTTTTAAATGGAGAAATATGTGTCAATTCGATGGATCATATTTCCAAATATCAAATTCTTTAGATAAATACTCAAAAGACGCTATATACGTGAGTTAGAGCATGCTGCTTGATGCATGACAATGCTAACCAGTGACTACACGTTGACAAGTTATTAACATAACTGTATATCTAATTATAATTAACTTAATTCGTTCTGGTAGTCAAAAACTTTGATGTAGACTAATCGTTTTCTGTGCTGATTGTCCATACTTAGTTGGAATACTTTTGGTTCCGTTGAATTCAGTTCTAGTATCAGATTCATACCGGGATATCAAAAATTATCTTGGTCAAGGGTGGTTGTGGAATGTAAAACGTGTGTCTTACTTTAAATTTGAAATAATTATGTCACTGTCACACTGACATCATCAATAACCTACAAATTTCATACCTATTTATTTCAGTTGTAAAACAATAATGAACTACAAATTATGAAATAACGGTTATAGTAACAAGAAAAACTAAATTACAGTAATTGTTGGAAATGTCCCCCGTTTTGTTCGATGCACAAGTTGACGCGCCTCCTCATGCTGTGAAAAGCGTTTTACAGCATTTCTGGCGTTATGGTTGCCACATCGCTGAACAATTCTTTGTTGCAGTTCTTGCAAATTATTTACCGGAGTTGCAAAAATCTTGTTTTTTAAGTAAGGAAATATAAAATAGTCCATAATTGTCAAACAAGGTGATCTCGGAGGAAACTCAACTTCTGTATGCAAACTTATCAGCCGGTCATCAAAAAACTCATCATGCAAAACACCGTCATGCTGGAAATAACCGTACCGAAGTTCATCATCGTTTAACTGTTTCACAAATTCAGCCAAAAAGTTGTGTCTGTACCTTTCTGCGTTGACGGTGAAATCGAAAAAAATTGGCCCAATTATTCTTCTGCGAGAAACTGCCATCCAAACACCAATTTTTTGAGCATGTAGTGGCGATTCAGTAAAAACATGAGGGTTATCATTGCTCCACATTCGCATATTTTGAGAATTGATGTATCCCGAAAGGTGGAACCACGCTTCGTCAGAAAAAAAGTTAAGTCCAGAAGATCGTCATTCATTAAATTATTGACAAACCAATGGCAGTAAGCAAGGCGTCTTGGGTGGTCTGCGGGCAGAAGAGCTTGATGTGCTTGCATCGTATATGGATGCATGTTCAAGTCTTTCTTTAAAATCTTATGACATGTTCCATAAGAAAGTCCAATTTCCTGAGAAAGACGTTTCAAAGGTTTTGCAGGCTCCTCTTCCATACGTTGACGAACGTCATTGACAACTTCTTCTGTAAGAACTCCTTGGTCTACCAGCACCTTTTTTTATGAGTCACACAACCAGTTTCGCGAAACACTTCAACACAATTTGTAAGGCACGCATAAAAATTGTCCGGTAATATTGCCACGTTTGGGAAGTGCTCTCCAAAATTGTTCAAACACAAACGTTGACTGTATTGCCAATTTCCATTAACTAGCGCACCCGTTCGAAAATAGGCTTCAATCATGAAAATTTTGTGCTGTGTGGTAAGAGGCATGATTCAAAAACTGGATTAGAAAATTTCAGCACAATGACTTGACAGATTCTGACACAACAAAACATATTCAAAAATTTAAAGTAATGCCGTTTTCGATTGACTGCTCTAGAGCACTCTGAGAGTATTTCTAACCTTTTCTATCGATATAAGTTAATATAGGACAGAGATACTCTCAGTGTGCTCTAGAGCAGTCAATCGAAAACGGCATTAGACACACGTTTTACATTCCACAACCACCCTTGACCAAGATAATTTTTGATATCCCGGTATATATGAGTCCTATCTACATTTTCTGAGATTTAAGAGCCACTGTGTCGACCGCATTTTTCTTTTATTTTGCTATTTTACATCATTATATTCAGCCCTACACTATTGTTTGAGATGCCTGCATTAAGATGAAAGGAAACATTATCTTCTATAAAATTTATTTGAACACTGCAACCGCAAAGCGAATACTATCTAGTCTGACAGATCTTTACATCAAACTTCAACGGTCCAGTTCTCATCTTTATAGCAATAATTTTTTCATTTGGTTCCTCATTGAGTATCTATATGGGGCGTTGCTAGTCTTGATATCGAATCTTTTCAACGGAACGGAACACTTTCTCTCGTAGTCTATAGAATATTCTCTGTGTATTAGTATATAACATCAAATAGAATCTATATTCAGTGTGTAAAGTTGAAAACATTGAATGAGAATTACTTTAAACAAAAAAATATATTATAATTCTATTTAGAAGTTAAAAAAAAAAATGAAATTTACGAAGAAATATATTAAAACAGTAAAGGGATTAGAAAGGAAACAACTACGCAACTACAAATATCGATGTTCTGGAATTTTAGTTCCTCTTAGCGTATCTAAAGAAAATGATCTAGGATAGTATTGTTCCAGACCTATGCCATCCTATATATTTTCCTTTGGCTGCACTACAATGAAGGGGGGCAAAAATTTCGAAACATAAATGCCGTTTTTATGGTATATTTTTAATATTTTTTATTGGCTTATTTATTTAACTGTTTACATATTTCCTTATATAGGAATTAAAACAAAAAGTTAACTAAAAGATAAATTATTAATGAATTTATCAAATACTTATTATGGTTCAATAAACTTAATAGTTCTTAGATGTTAAACCTCCTGCCACACATGTGCCTGAAGACGTCAGAAACAGAAATACGTATGATACATTAGGCAAAGGAGGACTATTACAATTTTACCTACACCCTGTTTTTTCAATATGTCCTCTAAAATCTTGGACAAGGATGATTGACACGGTTTTTAAAATTTTGGAATCGATTCATAAATAGTCAAGTTACCGGGGAGACGTTTTTGGTGAATCACTCGGTATTAATAGTAAAATCACAAAATCTTACATTTTCGTTTGTGTCGACATGTTTTATTAAGTAAAGTAATTTAGAGCATCAAATTTTACCTCAACAGTACAGTGAATTTGGATGTATACAGTGTGACATAGATTCATGGTATACCCCTCTTTTCGCTCTTATTTTTTTAGATACAATTTTCAAATTTGGCATGGCGGAAGTACTTATTAAAGGTCACTTTTTGACATAAAAATTACCTTTTCGCCACTTCCGGTTTTACCGGAAATAATACCAACTCATGATTTTTATATAGATCACCCTGTATATTTTAATATTTTTGGAACCTACGTCATTTTCTGAATCCAACGATATAACATAAGTGATATTTAAGCTGTCAAATTACGTTTTGAACTCTCTTTTACTTTTGAATTTGTGCATACCATAAATCTGTGTCACACTGTATAGCTTCATAATTTATTATTAATTTATTGTTTCATATTTATGTAAATAGAGGTCGCACAGCAAATACATCGGAAAATACTTTAGAAAAATCGCGATAACATTGTTTCCGATTGACTCTTTTATCAGTGTGAGTACACTGTTAAACCAGAAGTAACGTAACAGTAGACAGTAGTATAAAACTTGAAACTGTAACGTGGACATGTAAACGAAATCACTTAAGATACGGCTGACACATAAAATTACTTAAAAACCCAAGTAAAAACGTATATATACGAACATAGTTTTAACTTTATTGGCAGTTGTTGTTGTTGCAGTCATCCAAAAGAGAAATTTTTCTTGCAACACAATTTTATCTGAATGCAAAAATGTGGGCTTCAAATTAATTGCGCTGTTAAATGCAGTTAAATTAGATATATTTATTTATTTTATTTATTGTAATACACCATTCAACAGGCCTAACGGCCCAGTACTAGAATGGGAAAATAAGTTTACAGTAATATAACAAAACAATGAACATAATTAACATAATCAACATAATACACAAAGAAATATAAAAACACTAAAACAAAAGATTAACAAAACCTATCAAATAAAATTACAATATTACACAAGTATAGCAAATAATGAGAAAGAAAATAAAATAAGGCCAACATTGAATTAAAAGAAACGGTTACAAATTTAACCTTTTTATAAATGAAAGGGAACAAGAAAAAATATCGAAGGATGAATTATTATAAATATTACAGATGTTGCTTAAAGGAGAAAATTTTCTGATGTTTGTCCGTGGAGTTGGCAAATAAAATAAATTTGAATGGCGCGAGGCTGTTCTGGGAACATGGAAGTTAAGCATGCTTACAATTTCAGAGCAGTTGATATAACTATGCAGTAATTTAAAAAGAAAAATTAGACAAGCAATGTTACGTCTTTCTATTAACGGAATAAGCGAAAATCTATCGAGAAGTTGAGAATGAGGAAAACCAATAGGTGGATATACTCCATCTGAACGAAAGGCAGCAAGTTTAAGAAAACTACGCTGGACTCTCTCAAGACTGTCAATATAAATTGAATAATTAGGAGACCATATTATTGAGGCATATTCAGCTTTAGAACGAACTAGAGAAATATACAATGTTTTAAGGCAAGCTTCATTTGTAAAATTGCGCGTGTTCCTAATAACATATCCAAGAGTTTTATACGCCTTGGCAGTTGTGTTTAACATATGTTTATTAAAACTTAACTTTCTGTCAAATGTAACACCAAGGTCACAAAAAGTTTCAGGTCTAGAAAGGATGTTATTAACAATAGAATAATTGAAATTTATGGTGTTTAGTTTTGTAGAAAACGACATAACATTACATTTCTCTGAATTCAAGTGTAGATTATTTAGTATGCACCATTCATTAATAATATTCAAATTCTGCTGCAAATGTTCGCAGTCCTGTAAATTTGAGATTCTAGTAAAAATCTTCAAATCATCAGCATATAGTAGACATTTAACTGTTAACCGACTAACTATGTCATTAATAAATAGTGTAAATAAAAGAGGCCCAAGAATCGAACCCTGTGGAACACCAGATGTAGCAAATACCTCGCTAGACTTATAACCACGGTATACCACACACTGAACTCTATTGCAAAGATATGACTTTAGAAGAAGGATGAAGGAGGAGGAGAAACCGAATGAACCTAATTTCCTTAATAGTATACCATGATCAACCCTATCGAAGGCTTTGGAGAAATCAGTATATACAACGTCTGTTTGGAACCCTTCATCGATGGCTGATGAAATAAATTCAGTTACACAAAGTAGATTTGTTACTGTCGATCTACCGCGAAAAAATCCATGCTGGAAGTCAGTTATCATGTGCTTCGTATGAACAAATATTATTTCAGATAGTAACATCTCAAGACATTTAGCAAAGTTGTTAATAATTACAATAGGTCTATAATTGCAAATATTTGTCTTTTCGCCTTTTTTAAATATTGGAATTATTTTAGATAACTTCCATATAGTTGGAAAAGTACATGATTGTAAAATTTTATTAAATAATATTTTGAGGGGAGTAGAAAATATAGCCGCACAGTCTCTAAGCAAAAAAGCTGGAATACCATCAGGGCCACTGGTGAGTTTCGGTTTAAGATTTCTCAAGCATTTGAACACTTCATCCTCATTGAAGTCAGAAATATTTAAGTTATGACAATTTAATTCTGCAATTCCAGGAAGATTAATAATATCCACTTGTCCATTGTAAGAACTCTGAAAAAAAGTAGCAAAGGCATTACAGATATCACCAGACGAAGTAAGAATTTCATCCTGAAAAGACATACTATTAGGTATATTTCGGCTGTTCTTAATATTGACATACTTCCAAAAGGCAGACGGATCATGACTTATGTTATTTTCTATGTTTATTAAATACTCCTTATTTAGTTTCTTTTCATCAACTTTAAATTCCGCTCTGAGACGTTTAAATTCGGTAAGAAATGTACGATCATTTGTTCTTTTGTACTTTCGCCAGCACGTGTACTTATGTTTAAGTTTATTGATTAATGACCTATTAAACCACGGAGGATAGTAACGGCGCGCTGGGGTTGTCCTAGGAACGCAAGTTTGAAATACTGAATCAAGCCTGATATAGAACTCATTACTTGCCTGGTTAATATCTTGAATTCCATTCAAAAAATTCCAATTGATTCCTAGTAAGGATTGGTAAAGCAGTGGAAAATTCGCTTTTCTAAAGTTATAAGAATTCGAGGAATTTAGATCAGTAATATGGCAATTTGTGGGAGATTCAAAATTGTACAAAATAACAAGTGACGGATGATAATTGTCTTCGTCAATTAAGACATCAACAGCTCTTTCAACTACACAAATATTATTAGAAAATACAAGATCAAGTAAACGATTCATAAAGTTAAACACAGAGTTATGTTGCTGCAGATGAAATAGGTTTTCAAAATTTAGGACAGATTGTAGCAACGGCGGTATGTTAAAAGAGTTTGCCAACACATAATCCGGCTGATTAAAATCTCCAACAATAATTACATCCCTCTCAAAGATATATGTCAAAGATAAAAATGCATCTACAATTAAGTCAAATGTAGCAACAGATATTCTGGGAGGAATGTAAATGATAAATATAAAAATAGGGTGGTTATCTATTACAATCTTTACGCCTACCACATCAATCGTAGGAATGTACTTAAAACTAGATTGAGATAAATCCAATTGAAAAGCAGAGATATCAGACCTAACAGCAATTAAAACTCCCCCCCCTTTAGTCTGATCAACCAAATTTCGGTCAGATCTGAAAATATTAAAAATGTTATTATCGATAATTTCGGAGTTACCAACATTTGATTGCAGCCAGGTTTCTGTAAGCGCCAAGATATCAAAATTTGACATTGATGCATTTGAATAGAACGTGTTAAGCTTTGTATTTAAACCTCGAACATTTTGGTAATAAATTGACAGATTTTGAGCGAGAACAGCTTGTTTATTATTACTTGAAATTACGGAATCAGAGATAAAACTGCCTGAAACACTTGATTGCTATTTGTAGCCAAGATCAGATTTAAGCTTAGAAAGCACATATATACCGTATTATCTAAATACGTACGAAATATTTTTACATACCTATACGTATACAGGTCATTCTAGTAAATATGACAAGGACAAGGTGGATAAAATGAAATAACATTCAAGTTTTCTTCGAACGAGCAAAATAAATAACTGTACCCATTTTGATTAAGTTTTAGACTGAATAACAGAGTAATTGAATAACTTTCTTTCTAATTCTTAATTGGGAAAGAGTTCATAATATAGGTAAAACTTTGTATTAGGTACCTATAGGTGCTCTGGTATAGGTATATTTTATGTTCAATACCTATTGTGTTTTTCAATAGTGACTGATGATAGAAATGAGTGAGTGGATATTCCACAGATCTCTCTGAGATTTTGTCTCTGTCTTGTAATTCTCATGTTTTTTTTTATTTTTTCGCTCAAGTGCATCAAAACTTTTTACTTTTATTAAGTCACCAAAAAATAACTACGATAAATAAAAGAATCTGTTCTTATTAGATTCCCATTATCCAGTTTGTTTTTTGTGTAAGTTTCCCAGTCATGAATTATTGTGTTTTGTAAATGTTTCCAACGCCGTTTTCTTCAAGTTCATGTTCGGGCAAGAGAGGATCGCGTTTTTCAATTAAAGTTTCACTTCAAGGTGTGTTTATGAAATATTTTAACATTAATTAGGTTATAAATACTTCGATTTTAGCACAATGATTTTAGCACTGAGATTCGTATTCAGCGTGGGCGGTTAGAGGGGTGAACCTCTTCTAGCAAATCAGATGGTTCAGCGTGGAACCATAGTGGCACCATGTTGGTTTTAGTTTTATTTGTTTCAATGTTTAAAAAACCACTACTTTGGTAAAAACGAGTATTTACAAAAAATTATTCACATCGAAGCGTTTATCAAAATCTTTTTCAAAAAAATTTAAAAATAAATGTACCTACACGCCTAAAAAACAGAATCAAACATTGTTTTTTCAATAATGACATCCATATAAATATGAAAGCTAAGTCACGTTTGTCGCAATTAGTACTTGGATGGGGTGGGTGACTATGTGTAGGAGGGACCCGTGATGCTTACCCACCTTCTAGTCGGTGAATTCACAGAAGCTATGCAAACATAGGCGAGGTTTGTATAGAAGACGTACCACCCCTAGGATAGGATGTAAAACCATAATTCCCCTGTTTATACGAAGATAAAAGAACATTATCCCACGACAAGTAGGAGTTCGGAAAAATTTCCAGGTTGGGGTTGCTCAACAAATTAGGTGTTTCATATCGGCATCGATGATAGGGCTTAGTCGCGAAAATAAGACAAAGTTAAATAAATTAAATATAACATAAAGATATAGGCAAAAATATTTTATATAGAAAAAATATTTTTGTCGTTCTGCAGCAGTTATGGGCAGCAGACGTCACAGATTGTTTTATTTGTAGGTAAATTTATAGTTATATAAATGTTTTATTAGATCAATCATGTCATAGATCAGAAAAATGTAAAGGTACTGCATCGTGAAAAGAAAGGAAAGCGCTTAGATCTGTTAGAGCAATTAGAAATTAAAAAATCTTTAATCCTTGTACTACAAATCCACGAATAGTAAAAAATCCTTGTACTACGAATGATCAGATAGATTTTACATTTTCACCCTTCTTAGAAAAGGTACCAAAAACTCGGGCTTTACCAGATGGTAGGATCAATCGAGGGTTGGTGCTCGTAAACAAATAAATAACGAAAACGCGCTTGGAAACATTAGACATTTACTCTATTGAAAAAAGCCTAATAAGCCGAAATACTAGTATATAGAGTGTTTTCTATATATTTCTTGGAACATCTAAATGAGATCAATGTTTTTTTGAAAATAATTATTTCCACGATATTTCATAAAGAACCATCCGTTTCGAGTATCCACTTTATTATAGTTAGGTACTTATATGTTTATATGCATGTTTTATATTTACGTTTTGCATATTATTTATATGTATCTATAATAAAATATATAGAACCGGTAATTATGAATTAACTGGTAATTTTAATTAATTGGACCTTGCTGATCTCCCTCCCTCTCACAATTTTCAAAATCTGGCGAATGTATGTTTTTCTTCGCCTCGACTCGTCTCCTGATATTATAAAGTGGTAAATATACAGAATAAAGGTTAAATAAACCACATTACATAAATAAAATATTTAAATTTGTACAGAACAATAATGGGAATCCCGCCGATAGGCGGTGTTCCCGTGTTTAGTGTTCGATCAAATAATTAAGTAGTTTTTGTAGTTTATACTGCCGCGTGGAATAATTAATGCAATAAATAATTCCGTTAAAGGCAAAACACACATAATATAAACAATTAGCATTAAACATGACGCAGTTTATTGAAAAAATGACATTGAACTTTATTAATAACAAAAATCAGACAGTGGAAACAAAGGCCTACATGCAATGTATTCGAGACGCATAGCTGTTTGTTTCCCTGTGCCCAATTTTGTATTAAAAAAGCTTTACCAAAAATAGAACTGTGGATTAGTATGCAGTATGCAGGTAAGAAACAGAGTGATTTCTCCGAACGGGACGCACACCAACCGAACTGAAATGAGTCATAAAAAAATAATACGCTAGACCCACCGGTGAAGACGTGCAATCATCATCGCTGTGTTCGATCTGCAACTGCGATTGACTTTGCTGTTGGTTCCTCCTCATCGCTTGTTCCCAAATTCCTCAAAAATAGCCACATCACAGTTACACATACACACCACAACAGGGGAACGTCACCGGAGCCAATACCATTTTACGAACAGCTGTTCAATAAACGTGTGCGCTCGCCACTCAAGACGCCGACGTCGCGACGCCATCCATTTTCTGCGTGCGCCGTGCGCGAAACCGCACGTTTTCGACTGGCCGGCGATATGAATAATCGCGCCGCGATGTACCTGTTCGTCGGCGTACTGTGCAAATTGTTAATGCATAATATTGGTTTGCCTCCTAGATCTAGTATGTTTGCCTCGACTTCAAGCAAAACCTGTGACTGCGTCGAAAACGAACAGGGAGACAACGATTATTATGAGTGGGGTATATTTATAATGCGTTTAGTCATTGTCCGCTAAATCGAGCTACCCGATGTCCAGCTACTTCGATGGCCGTATCGACGTATTTATGTAAAAAGACGCCCTGCTGTACTTTATATACTGCTCCCAATTATATAGGATTTCCGATTATTAAAAAAAAAACAAGTTGTTACAAACTATTTAGGCTTGAGCGCAAACCTAAATACATGTTAATTTTTTTTATACTGGATGAACATGATATCCATTGGCGGCTGGTGACATTTGGATATGGGGGGCGCAGAAATTATATATTATTATAAATTATAAATTATAAATTATAAATTATAAATTATAAATTATAAATTATAAATATGATTGACTTTTATATATACTATAGGTAAATACTTTTTAATATGATTGACGGAAATCTCGACAAAAATTATTTAAAACAATATTTAAATAGGTAATTAATATTTAGAATTAAAAATTTACATATACGTTACCTTAAAAGCTAGAATTCAGGAAGCAGGAACATAACTATTTTTTGTTTTTAGATATCCGTTAATTAAAAACGATATGGTACAATCACAAACTCAAAAGTATTTTAGTTATTCAATTCATAGTTATCAAACGACTACGAGTATACAGTTTTATACACGAGTACACTTACTTTCTAAAATTGAAATCAGCTCTACGGTCTTTCATAGAAATAAATTTTTCCATAACTTTTTCATCGAAATTAGGTATTTATTGGGCAGGCAACGCCCAACTCTTTTATTTGTATTTTATCTTCCAGTGGAAGATTTGCAAAATTAGCTCTAATCAAAGATTAAATATATATTCATAATTATACTACTAACAGTATTCATGTTAAGTAAAATATAAAATTGTCTTAATAATGTCTTAATAACAAAAATTAAATAAGTACTTTAATAATGTTAAAAATATGTAGTGTGTTAAAAATATGTTATAATGTTTAATAATGTTCAAGTAGGGCTGCGAAATAATTGCGGCCAAATCTGCATAATAGAAGCATATGGAAAGTATCTAACGAGTCTAGTCGAAAAGGAGATCGGGTCGGTTGCCATAGTTACCTGGGCCGCGACTCAAAATGCGGCCACAAATCTGTGATCCTTTGCTCAGTGTGCAGTGGCAGCGTGCTGTGATCCAGTGATGCGGACTGTGGCGTTATGAGTACAATAGCTCAAGCGCTCGAGCCCTTCCTTATAATAGTTTTGTACCACAATAAACATGTTTTAACATTTGCATTTAATTTACAATAATGATAATAATAAGGATTCCTTTGGTATTTTTGGAGGAGGGGCGCGCGGCCATGCGGCCTTAAGGAGAAGCCGCCACTGATGATATCCAACTATAATCATGAATATTGTATTAAGATTCCCTAATAAATCATCTAGATGATATGATGGAATACCTTACTGCTTCTTAAAAAACTGTGTTCGGTATTTATCCCAACCACTCAACATGTTAATAATTAGATATTATTTAAAACTTGGTTTACTCCCAGACAGGGAAACTTTTTGGACTTAGAAAAGTAAATTTTGCAGTAGGTAACTATTATTACAGTGGGTTGATAATAAAAGTGATTTTAAAAACTACAGGAATGTGTATCTTGTTCTTCTCCTATAAGATGTTGTCTTTGTTTTCTTGATTATTTTGTATTTCGATCATCTCTTCCTATTTTTCTTAATTTTTTGGTAGGTAGATATATATTTTATAATTCACGTCGATTCTTACTATAGCTAATAAAATAATTACCAATATTTTAGTAATTCAATAGAATACATGTTTTTTGCTGTTTTTCAAAAATATAGAAAATAATTCACTAAGAAAACAAACTACTTGCAGGATATCTCGGACGCGACTGCGGGCTACCATAGTTAGTTTTCTCGAACGGTCAAATTTAGTAAAACAGTTTATTGATGGAATCTATAAAGGGCAAAACACTTTTAAATTACAAATTTACCGTTAGCTAGAATAGTAATTATCGTCACCGTATCTACTTCTGAAAAGTGTCGTGCCTAAGTGCTGTGCTCATTCTCTTATCTTTTAATTATCATTTTATATTACTTGGTTCTATTTTATATTTTCTTGTTTTTAGGCATTTTGGTTAGGTAGTTTTAGTTGGTAGTACCATAGACATATAATACTAGGGGGTAGTACCATGCGACGACTCTAAATAAATAATCCACTCAACCTCATATTCAAGTCAACTATTAATTCAGCAATTCAATTAGCTCTGAAAGTCCGCTAGACAGTATACTTCTGAACTGAACACCCTGGACACTGTTGGAAATGCCGAACACCCCACAACTATTTGTTTAATTCAGCTTAAATTCAATAATAATTTTAGACAATTTTGATGGTATTTGATGTCCATCGATCGGAGGTTGAAATCTTTCTAATTATCTTCGCGGTCTTCCATCTGATGCTCTTTGAATTGATATGTTATCCAGGTACCAAGTCCTACCTAGACCTAGTTCAGATTTGTAGACGCCTGGAGACGCTTGTTAACGGGCATATGTATCTCCCCTATACTGAGCATATAGGTACGGATAGGTACTACCTTTCTCAGATTAAACATGCAAAATTTGTAATTCAATATAAGTTTCTATACCTACCTGCTATTTATGGAGAAAAATTTTCATCTTTTGTGACGGCTGTACTCAAATTTTTAAAATGGCAAACTGACTTTATTGGTATATAATGCATCATTTTTATTATATAGAATAGAAAGATTTAGTTTTTATTATGGAACTGGCTGTAACTCCTGTTTAACATTTAATTTAAAATGTTATTCGCAAGTTCAAATTCCAAAGTTATCCAGCGGAAAGCTGCTTGCATGAACCTCACAATAGGTTAAAGCAAAGTTACCAAGCTGTTTAAGCGCTTTGCAACGTTTTCTGAGAGCCCTCGTGGTCTGTTAAACGGCTTATTTTGTTTTATTTGTTGCACTTATTTTTCATTCCGTTGTCAATCTCACTGCCATTGCCATTGCTATTGTTATTATATTTTTTAATTTTAATAAACGTCGCAGAAATGCTTACTGTCATTTGAACTAAAGTTATTATTAAATGACATGATCACCCCCTGAAAGAACCAAATGGAAACTTTGTGATCACCCATTATTTGGATTTGTTTGAATATACCGAGGGGTCTATGTAGCTGAAGACAGAATCAGAAACGGAAACGAGAATCAAGTTTTTACAGTTGACCAGATCGATAATGTGCAAAAACGGCAAAACCCATATATTTCTTATTTTAGCAACAAAAATCACTTCATAATGACATTTCCATTTATGTTTACCAAAAAACAAGTATTTTCGATGACGACCATTACTGTTTGCAAGGAATAAAAAATACGAATAATTAACATACAATAAAGCTCTGAAATAATGCATACTTTCATAATGATCATAAAAAGGCATTTAAGCTTTCATATTTGGCACATACAATCAAAAGCCCATTACGAAACTACTATATTTCGGATTTGCAAAAATCGGGGTCTAAGGGGATGAAACTACCCAATCATTAATACACCTTAAAAAATCCATAAAATCTGCAAAAAAGTTTCTAACACTTTCATGTTTGGCTGGGTAGTTCAGAAGACCATTACGAAACTACAGTATTTCAGATTTGAAAAAATTCAGAGTCTAAGGGGATGAAACTACCCAATCATTAATAAAACTTAAAAAATCCATAAAATCTGCAAAAAAGTTTCTAACACTTTCATGTTTGGCTGGGTAGTTCAGGAGACCAGTACTAAACTACAGTATTTCAGATTTGAAAAAATTCAGAGTCTAAGGGGATGAAACTACCCAATCATTAATAAAACTTAAAAAATCCATAAAATCTGCAAAAAAGTTTCTAACACTTTCATGTTTGGTTGGGTAGTTCAGGAGACCAGTACTAAACTACAGTATTTCAGATTTGAAAAAATTCAGAGTCTAAGGGGATGAAACTACCCAATCATTAATAAACCTTAAAAAATCCATAAAATCTGCAAAAAAGTTTCTAACACTTTCATGTTTGGCTGGGTAGTTCAGAAGACCATTACAAAACTACAGTATTTCAGATTTGAAAAAATTCAGAGTCTAAGGGGATGAAACTACCCAGCCATTAATAAAATTTAAAAAACTCACAAAATCCACAAAAAAGTTTCTAACACTTTCATGCTTAGTAGGGTAGTTCAGAAGACCAGTACAAAACTACAGTATTTCAGATTTGAAAAAATTCAGGGTCTAAGGGGATGAAATTACCCTATTATTATTAAAATTTTAAAAATCCATAAAATCTGCAAAATCTTTTTGGGATTTTGTGGATTTTTTAAGTTTTACTAATGATTGGGTAGTTTCATCCCTTGGACTCTGAATTTTTTCAAATCTGAAATACTGTAGTTTAGGACTGGTCTTCTGAACTACCCAACCAAACATGAAAGTGTTACAAACTTTTTTGTGGATTTTGTGAATTTTTTAAATTTTATTAATGATTGGGTAGTTTCATCCCCTTAGGCCCTGAATTTTTTCAAATCTGAAATATTGTAGTTTCGTACTGGTCTTCTGAACTACCCAGCCAAACATGAAAGTGTTAGAATCTTTTTTGGGGATTTTGTGGATTTTTTAAGTTTTATTAATGATTGGGTAGTTTCATCCCCTTAGACTCTGAATTTTTTCAAATCTGAAATACTGTAGTTTCGTAATGGTCTTCTGAACTACCCAGCCAAACATGAAAGTGTTAAAAACTTTTTTGCAGATTTTATCGATTTTTAAAGTTTTATTACTGATTGGGTAGTTTCATCCCCTTAGACTCTGAATTTTTTCAAATCTGGAATACTGTAGTTTCATACTGGTCTTCTAAACTACCCAGCTAAACATGAAAGTGTTAAAAACTTTTTTGTAGATTTGATGGATTTTTTAAGTTTTAATAATCATAGGGTAGTTTCATCCCCTTAGACCCCCATTTTTGCAAATCCGAAATATAGTAGTTTCGTATTGGGCTTTTGAATGTATGTACCAAATACCAAATATGAAAGCTAATACCTTTTTATGATAATTATGAAAATATGCATTAATTCAGAGCTTTATTGTAGGTATGTTAATTATTCGTATTTTTTATTTCTTCCAAACAGTAATGGTCGTCATCAAAAATACTTGTTTTTTGGTAAACATAAATGGAAATGCCATTATGAAGTGATTTTTGTTGCTAAAATAAGAAATATATGGGTTTTGCCGTTTTTGTACATTATCGATCTGGTCCACTGTAAAAACTTGATTCTCGTTTCCGTTTCTGATTCTGTCTTCAGCTACATAGGGGTCTTAGTAAAATATATTTTTATTTCACTGCTTGATCCCAATAATGATTATATTCTCCAACTATAGTTGTATCACACCCCTAATTTCAGTTAGCAGTTCCTACTTAACTCACGCCCATAACATTCCCGATTGAGTTAGGATACTGCTTCAATTACTTTCCCCTACGTTTTATTTTCTTTTTTTTTTTATAAAAAACATTTTCTTCCGATATTTACAAAACAAGTGATGATGATTGACGAAATTTATCTTCGCCATATATGTTGGTATCGATACATCCGACACTTACGAGAAGTTCCCAACTTTATATATCTTATGCTTACCGAAATCCTCATATTTATTATAAATTATTATGGTGTTTTTGCGCATTAAGCATTTTTTAGTTCTTCGTTAGTTTATATTGAATGAAATTACCTATACCTATGAACTATTGTTTTTCATCTTCAACTCTATTTTTAAGCTAATAATAAAGAGGTCTGCTGTTTCGATAATAAGGAGCTGTTACCTCCTTTCATTTTGCTCTTTATTTCAAGCAGTAGCGGCTCGTGGGCATCTATGCTCGTGGGTCAGTAAATAGGTGACGCGGACTGTGGGCTGAGATGCGGGCCGCAGGCTTGGAAATGAAAACAGCGCCGCAGGTGAACATTTCAAGCAAATTCCATCTATTTAGAAGGACGTCATATTGTTCAATATATAGCCTGGAATTTTCCCTCAAAGCGTCTTCGATTGTATTGAGGTTTTTCTTAAGTCTGCGAACATTAATGCACACCGTATATGTTCTAAAAAAGCATCGTTCTTACGATAGTCTTGACTGTTCCTTTTTTTCGACATCGAGAGAAGGCACAAGTCTCTCGTAATTTAAAAAATCTTTTTTATCCTCATTTTTCCATCTAGCAAATGGTGTTTCTAATAAAACACAAACTGGATCATGCATACGAAACATTTCTACAATTGATGGAAAACAATGATTATTTATTATTATAAGGGCCGGTTTATCAGTGCACGGTTATGTACTTTAACTGTTGGTTAAGTATAAGCTGTCGGTCAAAATAACGTCAAACTGTTTATTAGTATCCTGGTTAACACAAACTGTAAGCTAAAGTCTTGGCTATTTTAGCAGACGCTTTATTTGCCTGTTAAGGAAATAGCTGATGGTCATAATGGCAGACAACTGAAAGTAAGGTTATAAACATCATTTCCTGGGTTTGTAATAATAAAATTATAATGTATTTTGAAGAAATCGACATTAGTGATGAGGACATCATCAATAACCTACAAATTTCATACCTATTTATTTCAGTTGTAAAACAATAATGAACTACAAATTATGAAATAACGGTTTTAGTAACAAGAAAAACTAAGTACAGTAATTGTTGGAAATGTCCCCCGTTTTGTTCCATGCACAAGTTGACGCGCCTCCTCATGCTGTGAAAAGCGTTTTGCAGGCTTCTCTTCTATACGTTGACGAACGTCATTGACAACTTCTTCTGTACGAACTCTTGGTCTACCAGCACCTTTTTTATGAGTCACACAACCAGTTTCGCGAAACACTTCAACACGATTTGTAAGGCACGCATAAAAATTGTCCGGTAATATTGCCACGTTTGGGAAGTGCTCTCGAAAATTGTCCAAACACAAACGTTGACCTAGCGCACCCATTCGAAAATAGGCTTCAATCATGAAAATTTTGTGCTGTGTGGTAAAGAGGCATGGTTCAAAAACTGGATTAGAAAATTTCAGCACAATGACTTGGCAGATTCTGACACAACAAAACATATTCAAAAATTTAAAGACACGTTTTGCATGCCACACCCACCCTTGACCAAGATAATTTTTGATATCCCGGTATCTTTGGTTAGTATTAGTATTTATGAATTTGCAGCGTTGCCTACCTTTCCAACGTATATTTCCTTTGGTGCATTTCACGCACTGAATTAGTTACTCACTTTATTTTTTATTTACTTACCTTAATTCAAAAATGTTTTTCCGGTCACGAAATAATTTACACAATATTATTTTTTACTTTTGAGATAATTTTATTAGAGAAAAACAAGTCGCAGGATATCGAAACTGAGACATATTCTTTAAATTTGCTACAAATTTGAGCTCCTGCAACACTGGTCATTTTTATCTGATAAGCATCTGACTGAACCTATGTTGCCCAACTGTCATTTTATGTATCTGGCGGCTTTGTAACTGCTAGCTAATTGAAGACAAGATAAACATTTGTTACTGTAACAGGCACTTTGACTGACTGTTATAGTTGACTGACAGCTGTCTGACTGACACATTTAACCGTGCACTGATAAACCGGCCCTAAGAATTGTTTTTTAACCGGCGCGGCATCGCGTATACAGAGGCAAAACTGGCAGGATGATAGGAGTGATGTGATGCGGTTATCGAAATCCGCGACAATTATTCGCCCACAGGGCAGTTTAATCACGTATCGGCCGCCCTGTTGTCATGGCAACCGCCGTCACGACTGTCGCGGAAATAACACCTGATAGCGATATGCGTCACTTGCTTATTATAAGAACGGAAGGGTACGGGGTTTAATGTTCCCTCTCCACGAAGGCATTGTTTTTTTAGAAGGCGTTCAGCGCGCAACATTTTATAATAATTATTGTTTATTTCTGTGGATAAAACAAACACAATACATTTTCGGTGTCAAAATACTTATATCTAAATTACAAAATGTATATGAAATTAAAAATAATTTTAAATTATACAACCAAACGCCAATTTTAGGTGAAGCGGTGCGTCACTTGCGTCCCCTGGCGAGCCGCAACTGATTTCAAGTACGAGTAGCTAGAATATTTTAATGAAGGCGTTTGTGAAAATGAAATGATAATTATTATTTAGGTGATTGAGGAATTATGTAGGTATACCCTTCTTTTTGAAAAGCAATTAAAAATGATTTCGCAAGAAACTGTCCTTTCCGTCTATATGCTTAGTAGTCCTGCTTCCACTAAGGCTATACTAGGTAACCGAATTGAAAATTTAGATATACATTGATCCATAGAGAAATATCTTTATTTTTATATTTCTCTATGTATCGGTTACTATTAATTTCAGAACTATCATATTTCACCATCAAAATCTTGTTTTAAAAGGATGTTACGAATAAATTTTGTAAATTCGACCTTAAAGTAGATAATTTTCTTAACATCAGTGCTATGCAAATTGCCTATACCTACCTATTGATATTTATAATTATTTGAAAAATCTTACGTCAAATCTTTTTTGTCAGTCAAATCCAATACACAGGCAAGAACAAAGAAAATGATCACAAGAAATTTGAGCAAAAAATATACAGGGCGTTTCTTTCTATAGGATGTCAAGTTAAGAAAAACATCGAATTTGAAATAAGGCACCAGACGAATCAAGTCTGCCACGAAATTAAGTCGAAACAGTTGAATGTTATATGGAATCACTTAAATTTAATTTTCTGTCCAGTATTTTTCTCGATAAATATTACCATACTTATATTTTATTGTGTTCCCTGAACAATTGTTTTGTTTTAATTTATAGTGAGACATATGTAACAGTCGTGGTCACATGTAAAATATCTTAATTTTTTAATTTCCCACCGCAGGCGGCTAATGCGAAGCTATAGATGCTAGTGTGACCCAAGCACTTTTAATTTAACATATAAGTTAAAAATCCTTTAGTGTGACCAGAGCTACCTATACCTACAGAAAACAGGTTTCTACAGGTTTTTTCTTATTTTTTTTTTTGATAGATTTGATAGATTTAAGAGAAAATTTAAGAGGAGAGCGGTAAGAATGCTGCGGGAGGAAATTTTTCCAAAGATAGAAATAATAGCAGACAATAACATTCAAAGCACACAATATATTCAAAGTATTGTATTTCAACAAGATATGGGGTCCCGCCTCATTTCTATGGACCTGCTACCGATTTTTTAAATAACGACCATTTCCCAGGCAGATGGATTAGCAGAAGGGGCCCGATAGAATAGCCGGCTCGTTCCCCGAACGTAATTCTTCTTGATTTTTTCTTATGGGGATATTTGAAGTCAAAAGTCTACAGAACTCCTCCAGTAAATATCGACGAACTACAGCCACACATATAGGTGTAGAAATATCCCTGTAGAAATTTTAGGAAATAGGTATATCAGGCAAGAATTTTTCAAAGTAGACTTTTTATGTGTCAAGAAGTCAATGGACAACATTTTGAATAACTTATTTAATGATTTTTTTGTTAATAAATATTTGTTCAAAATTTGTTGTATTAAAATATTAATTAACATTTTATTCATGGATCAGATTAGAAACCAAAACGCTTGTAACTAGAGAACGGCTAACTCGATTGTCATTTTTCAAAAACGGGAAAGTAGAGAATTGAATTATCTTTTAAATGAGGTGCAATACGGCACACTTTGCCATTTAAAAAAAATGAGGTGTCAGCGTCCGTGACGCCATCTTTGAATTTGAAGAATCGAATTTATCGTCAGAAACACCGCCGCCTAGATTGACTACGCTTTAACTAACTCCGTTAAAGATAATCATAGAAAATAAAGTTTAATTTTCTATGAAGATAATCGAGGGGGCGATGGTCAGAATTAACTTCATTTTACGTGATTCACCCTCTATTTTGTTAAAACCATAGATTTATAAGACAAGGGAGATGTCGAAATGTAATTGTTTACATTTTAAAGCAATCAGAGATCCCCTTGTTTACTCTTTATCTGGTCAACTGCAAGGTCTATTTTATGATTGTACGAAAAACTGTTGCCAAACTGTCAATTGTGTAATTTATATTTTCACATTTAAACTACCATGATTATGGGTTAAGGTTAAAATATTACATAAAAATATTTTCCCGTTTCCTAGTTAAGTAGATAAATAATATTTTGTTAAAAGGTTGCGATAAAAACTAACTTCATAACGCAAAAATGGAATGAACAGGCATCATTGCTCCCTACTCCAATCCGCATGTCCATTGATGCACGTGAATCGTAGTATTTTATAGTAGGTATTTCTTTTGTGCGGTGTTGCTCGCAGTCGGAATTTTGCTTTTGTGAATTTTTCAGTGTTTTTCGTAAGGATTTTATTACTATTCTTCAGAAAATGGTGCGTCAGTGTCAAGTGTATGGAAAAATGAATTCTTTATATTCAAAACTGTCTTTCCACAGATAAATTTTGCCAAGTTTTGTTTGGTTATTCGGTCGCTATATTTGTCACGCCATATTTACGGTTTTTCAGGGGCGTGCTGGCTGGCTTCCTTATCATTTTACGGAATATATTATATATAAACTATATTATATTATGGAATTGCTTTTGTTATTTTTTAAAATATGGCTGATGTGTTAGTTTTTGAAGTTACCTACACACATACTTAAATACGATCAAAACAAGAATCCAAGCAAGAAGCTAAGGCATCATTCAGCACTTTGCTGCATAACAAATTAAAAAACCTATAATGTTTGGTAAGTGTGAAGCCAACATGCAACGTTTGCACACAAAAATTAAAATCAGTTGCGTAACCAAGGTAATTTTTAAAGGTATCCTTTATACTAATCTAAGAGAAAATCACCATTATCAGGCTTTTAAAGAGTTATTTTGAAAACAGTAAGTCAAATAACTTGAAACAAAAAGTTGAATTAAAAACTAACACCATGTACATCTTTCTTATTTTAAATTATATTTCACTTTTAAATGTAATTGAACCCTGTATACAGAGTTTGGGTATCTTTGAAAAACTGAAAAATACTTTTTTACACTACTGTATATATAAGTTTTTGTAATGTAGTAGGTGTACCACCTTTACTTAATTCAGAATTTTAAGTGTTCAAGTTTCAATTCATATTCCCTACATTAAAACTCCGATACTAATTTAATTTCTAATCTCACAAGCTTTTGCTGTTGCAATGTATAGTACTGATTTTCTTAAAATTCCTTTTTTGATGTTTTATTATCATACTTAACCCTTCCAAAAGCAGTACGCCTTTGGCGTCGGAAGCAAGTTCTCCCAAAACTTTTGCAACGTTGCACGGAGTCGAAATTTTGCTGTTCTTTCTCTCGGTATTCTTTGTCATACACATTGCCAATGATTGATACAAAACAAAAGGTTATTTATGAATGAACCGTGAAGTCTCCTCTTATTAAGTCTATGGTTAAAACTCTCTTAACTCGATTCGTTCAAAAGTTACCAGGGGGGGGGTACTTTATGGACAGACTGTATATTATTTATTATAATTATTATGCTTAGTGTTACGTAATTAATCTATGAGTGTACATACTTGATAATATAATAACGGTATTTTATTTACAACCTAGATCAATTTACCAGTGACTATAGAAAGTATAGTCACTGAATTTACTAAATCATCCCGGTCAGACGTGATCACCATATAAAACGTGCTTACACACATATTTTGCGAGTTTCCTTAACTTTTATTAGGTAGTGAAAAATGTATACAATGTATTGTTATAAGTTTAAATTTAGAAACTCCAACCCAACACAACTTTAATATAACCCCATTTTCAGGATGGGTAAAGAGAAAGAACTGACTTACTGACTGCTGACAGTGCTGACTGAGTCATTTATTTTTAACTTTAGGTCACTTGCAAATAAAACCTATATACTTGTATATTTTATCTATGAATAAAACATGCAAGCAAATAGGTGATCCAACTGATTTAAATCAGAAGTGACCTGATTCACGATTCAAATTCAAATCAAATAATTCAAATAAAATAGAGCAACTTTTTTATGGTTATATATTTTGTGGCACCATTGGTATTGGTTGGTACATCAGAGTAATAAATAAAGGGGAGACCGCATTCCCTATTTCAAAGCATAATGTAAACATGTAACCTCAACCTACTGGATGTTGATAAACAAACAATACATAATGAACACACGATGGTCCCTGATCGTATCAGCGTAGTGGCGTATAAAGCTATATCACGGAAATGCTTACAATATACATAATTATATACAAAAGTTAAGTTCAAAAACACAGTTTAAGAACACATAAAACACTCGGCTTCACCAATTTTTGATTTCAAAATAATGGCGTTACTTGCTATATTAGGTTAATACCAGGCAATGTTGCCACTTCCGGCGCTTAATATCGCTAGAAATTTCAATAATGTATTGATGGATATGGAGAGCCTATAATTATAACACAAGTCACAAAAAAATAGTGGGTAGCCTTAAACATATTACAATGTAACTAATTTGTAAATTGATTGAGGTCAAGAATGTGGTAGATCTTTACATGTTAATCAATGAAAATGATGACGGCTGTACCTAGCTATAAAAATAAAAAAGTAACTTCGGCATCAATGTCAAGGACGTTGCAGGGACCGATGTTTGTAAATACATTTACCTCAAGGCTTCACTTTAGAATGTAAATAACGGTCTCCCCTTTATTTATTACTCTGATGTTGGTACCAAGAATTACCATTCTTGGGTTGGTACCGCTTGTATTGAAACCCAGAAAGATCCAAATCGAAATGTTCAATGGATGAACGCCAAAAAAATAAGAAGAAGAAGAAGAAACCGATGAATAAAAAAAAAAAGCAGAAATTTAGATTTGTTGGTTATGTTATGATTATATTTACGAAAGACGTTGTCAAGAACTTGAAAATTTTTCTCAAATTGAACTATGGCAGGCGGTTTTACGGAGACTGCTTTTATCAAAAAATTATCGGAATTGAACAATTCTTCACAAAGTATTCAAACCTTGTCATTATGGCTTATTCATCATAGAAAACACTATAGCACTGTGGTCAAGATTTGGATCAGAGAACTAATAAAAGGTAAAGAAATGGGAAATATAGAACAGTTCAGAGGTTTGGTTATAATGTCTTCTTTATTCCAGCTAAAGAAAATAAAAAACTAACATTTATGTACCTCGCAAATGATGTTATTCAGAATAGTAGAAAAAAGGGACCCGAATATGGACAAGAATTTGGCTTACATTTAAAAAAGGGTTTTGAACATATGTCCAGGAGTGACGAGAAAACAAAAAATAGTTTAGATAGGCTGCTTACAATTTGGAATGATCGGGGCATTTATGATGGAGTTTTAATAAGCGAATTTAAGAGAGCACTAGGTAAGTCTTAGAAGTCTATGTTACTTTCTCATAACTACTGGTTATTCTTCCACTTATTAATAAATAGTTTTAGGAAAAGATGAACCACCACCGAAAAGATCTAAACCAAATGACAAAAAGAACAAAAGTCCTACTAGAGAGAGAAGAAAGTCCGAGACTGAAAAAATTGTTGAGGTATTTTCATATAAAACTTTTATTAGGGTGAATATGTTCATTGATGAACTTATCTTCCAATTTATGGGGCAGTTGACTCTCCTAGTTTTTTCGTGAAGTGCTGCTAACTAGATACAAAATTTTTTCTTCACGTCACCGTGAAGATTTCTTAAAAATGGTATATGCCGATGTATACTAGAAATATTTTCAATATTCAGAAGCATAGTCTGTCTTATTTAAGTAAACATTTTGCCGGTTTTATTAATTTAAATGGTTTTAAACCACCATAGATTTTATTGTACACAGGTAATTCCCGAGTCTTGAAGGAAATAAAGCGATGGACTCTCTGCCAGGGAAGGGTTGCTTAAGAGTTAATCAGATTACATAGAACCAACGTTTTCAACCCAATCTAGTATTTAGTTTGAACCCAATCTAACTCAGAACCATAAAATTTTAGCATATTTCACTTGAATTATTAAATACAATAACAGGTTGTAGAAACTAGTTCTACTACTTGTCAGATGGCATGCATATAGCAAATAACTACAAATAGTATGGACATCATTAAGACTATCCTCCATCTGCAAACGCCTTATTTAAATAAGGACTAAAACAAATCAAGCCAAAACAGCTATTCTCCTGGCTATATGCCGCGCCGAGCGCTAAATCATAAAGCAAGATTTGCCGTATTTTGGTCTAAACACAGTTAGAATCAAAAATACAAGGATTCGGATTGCAATGAAAACTACGAGGAAATACTCAGACCACACATCGTAGGATGCCACTAATTGCAGACCGGTTTCGATCTTTTTATGATCTCATCAGTGCAATATAAGTGAGCATACCTACGAATGCGAAGACCTGAGTATTTGGCACAATAGGTAAGCCTTGCATACGCAAGCCCTATTGCGCCACCTCTGGGTAGTTTTCGCAACACAATCCAAACCAATCGTAATGGGGTAAAAATCCAATGCAATAACAGGTTGTAGAAACTAGTTTTACTACTTGTCAGATGGCATGCATATAGCAAATAACTACGAATAGTATGGACATCATTAAGACTATCGTCCATCTCAGCTAGTCAGTGATTATAAATTATTACCTACAACCTACAACTACACACACCTACCTACAATCAGAGCCCACTTTCAGTCATACATAACATAAAAATTTGTATATTAAATGCTTAAAACTAACATATACAACAAAGAAAACTAAAATTACAGAAAAGAATAATAGGATAGAATATATGGATAGTAAACTTTCAGACTTTTTCTTTTTTCTCCCATGTGTCTCCTGTAAACAAGCTTATACAAGTAGTTTTATATTTTTTATCAACAAATATTTAAAATACATAGGAAGGGGTGTTTTTTACATATTTTACATACATTGAATTTTCTTTGAATTATGTACAGAATGGTTTTATATTTGCCGACATCTAACCTCCACCCGTGTATGCTTTGTGAATATATACTAATATATTCGCTTTGCTTTTGAATATATACTTAAAAATACTATGTCAATAGCATTTGTCTCCTTTGTTCGTAACACTAAGTTTATCATATTCCATGTTTCTTCTGGTCCTCCTTTCCTTAACAAATTTATTCTGACAGAATTTTTTTTCTGACGTTTTCTCTCTTTAACACACTACTTTTTCACAGCATACGAATTTCAAGATCATGCATTTGCTTTCTATAATACTCCTTAAATGTAACTAAACTCAATTATAAATCAAGGTTTATTATCCTTTCTAAATCTGTGTCTTCCACAGGAAAAAATTCCTTTGAAATCACATATTAATTTACATTTTACATAGTAACTGAAATATATAAAAATGAAATATGTGAAAACCCTAACTAAATTTATTTAACACTACGGTGTGTTTCTCACCACTACTAAGCCTAACTAAAGTCATGGAAACTAAATACGTTATTTTGTAGAACTCAGATGGGTCTGTAGAAACACATGTCCATTTAAGTCCTCATACTCCCCCTGGAGATCCTCCGGAACCAGAAGAACTAATAAGGGCTATCCAGGAATTAGAGTTAAATATTGCATCTTCAGATGAAATTGTTAGAGAAAGGATTGCCCAACTACCTAGAGAAGTGTCTGAGGTGTCACTCATTTCAAAAATAGAAGGTAGGTTGTGGAAGCCATTTTATTATAGCAAATGTCTACATAATTCAATTCTTATTAGCTTAACGCACCACATTTAAAATTCGTCTAGGGAAATAAGACTGCAACTTTGTTAGGTCACCATGTCAAGTAAAAATGTTCAAAAATATTTAAATATTATATTCCCAGTGAGTTATTTAATCTATAATACTATAATATAAAACACACTTATTCTGTTGGGTACACTTAAAATATTTAATTGAATACGAATATGATGAATTCATACAAATACAGGGTCCAGCAATGGAATGTGACCTTTTTTACACTATAATTATGAGAAATATTAATGTAAAAAACTTATAAATATGCAGAAAATAATATTCGTTGAATGCAGTTTTTGATAGTATAATTATTTTTTAAATATGACAGATTTTAAATGCCCACCATTATGCTCTATATACTTTTTAATGTATTCTCGGATGTGGTGTATAACTAAGCATTTATACTTTTCAATGTTTTCTCGGATGTGGTTCATAATTACACATTGAAGTCTTTCATCAGTTCCTCTTTACTACGGTGTGTTTATCACCGCTACTATTACACCTTGTAGGTATTACAAATATAAAATAGACTACCTACTACGTAGATTCTTTTCTTTTATAATCAGAAATATTGATCTTTTCATTAATGTTAATAATACTGGTTTAAGTTTATTATGTCAGAAGTATTAGTATCACAATCCAAAATTTCAGATAAAGAAGCAGCTGAAAAACTTAGTGTACAAGTGGGAGACGCAGTTCATTTGTTGAGTCAGTACAATATGCGACTGGCTGCTGAGATGGAGCATCGCAAAAAAGTTGCTATCATGATGAGGGACTACTTGCATGTACAAGAAGAGTTGTTGGCTCAAGCTGAGCGAAATTTAGAGGTAAGTTGTGTATTTGATATATAAATTAATATTTTAGTTCAAAAAAAGCTGCAACAACATATGAATTCGTTGGCAACAACACTGTTTTTTACAAACATTATTATTATATGCACCATACTGAGGTTTACATGTGCTGAGCAAAAAGAAAGAACTATTCTAAGAACTCTCAAATAAAATTTCCAAGTTCTAGGACAAGTCCAGAAGGTGCTTAAGGGTCTAAAATGTTTAAACACATTTTGAAAATTGTTACTTGAATCACAATTTTAATAAAATAATAGCAAATAAAAGTATTTTTATTTAAATATTCGCACATAACACAAATAAGAAAATATGTTTGGTATACAGCTGAAGGCTGAGAATGAGAACTGTTATTTCATTGGGATTTTCAAGGGAAAATCCTGAAATTTCATGGCTTGGTATGCACCCGAAATATAAAGATAGATTATTGATATTACTCATCTTAATACACACTTACTCATACACTTAATATTCAGGAACTGTGGCTGCACTAACTTTTTTGGTAAAATCTCAGGAAGGTCTGAGACTTAAAGAGGTTTCTTTAAATTTATTTTTAATTCCGATTTTATTATACAAAGCCGTTGATTTACTACTTATTATTGTGAAGACTTAGGGCAAATGAATACCTAACAAAATCCTCATTAAACAAAGAAATATTTAGAAACAACTCATTTGCTTGTGGTTTTTTGTTTGTGGTGGTGAAATATCTATATGTTGCTGAATCTCATTAATACATTTCTCGTTTATTTTCAGGAGTACCAAGAGAAATTACTGAAAGTATTTAGTGTTCGAACGGAACTCCATAATCACATCCGAAATTTACCCGATTTAACACAATTGCCAAATGTAACTGATGGCTTAGCTCCCCTTCCTTCCGCTGAACATTTATTTATGCAATAATATAAACCATGGTGGGTTGTAAATTCATTAATTGTTTGGTGCCGATTTTGTTGACTTAGTATTTCCAAAATATGAAGGAAGGGGAAAAGCAAAATGTAGACGAATTAGTGATAGTCATTATTATTTTTGTATCATAAAACTTTTTTTATTGTTAAAATTTTGGTTACTCATACCATTTTGGAATACGATTTTTCATTTTAATGATCTGAAAAAAAAATTGTCGTGGAACAAGGATAAATTTTATAATTCTTACTTGTTTACATAAGTGATACAGTCAAATAAGAGGTCAGCCACACTGGTGAACGGATGAGGCATGTTCTCAAGCATTAGTAAGCATCCAAGCTAAAAGAAATGTCTCTCACTCGCAGAAGTTTTAATATAGTTACTTGCTATTTTTATTTCAAGTGAGATGTTTAAAAAAATCGCACGCGTGGTGACTGTCCGCTCTCCAGTCTGGCCGAGGGCCAACAAAAATTAGTATAAGTATTTCTTAATTTTGTGTTTATTAATAAAAATATGTGAAGTTCAGTCGAAGTAATCACTAACTGTAAACTAGTATTTTGAAAAAGTTTGTGCATGAGACTCATACGTTATGTTTGTTTCATATAATTCAAAAAATGTACCCATGAGAAAATTCAGAATTGTTTGATCACAAATGAAAAAATTGTAATAAATACTGTGGAAATTATTTTTGCTAGATACCTATTTGAGAAAAATACCTATATACTGCTTCTATATTGCATCATTCACGATAATTCGAGTCGCTATAATTCTAAAGAAACGTAGCTACCTACATTCTTGAAGCAGTAAGAAAAATGTAAGGGATAATAATTACTATTTATTTGAATCTTGTCACCAATTCGAAAACAACAAATTTTACTTGAACTACATACTTGAAAGAAACTACCTCCGACATTACTTGGCAGCCTAAACATTAGCGTGCCCACCCAATTTAATTTATATAAAGATGAACATGTACATCCGATCATCCATTACGTGGTGTCATTTACTTGCCATAAGTGACTTAAATGTGATATATTCCTCATATCAACATTATTTTTGAAGGTCACACTTTAGATTAAGTAAATGGAAATAATTTGTACCCTAAAATATGTTTTATGTTCAGCTCGTTGCTTACCTACCTAAATCATCTTTACTCGCATGCGATGAGTGAGTAGCATATTCAGGATTTTATTACAGTTTATAAGTGCTGTTATTCTGGTAGGTGAAAATGTAAACCAACATTGCAAGCTTCTTCATTTTCCAGTCTATTTGGCATGAAATAAGGTATTAACTGGAATAGTGTGCTTTGATTGTTTATAGGGGTAATGAGGAGTTGATATGCAAGTTAAGAATGTTGAATTTTTACTGAAAATAGAAACTAATTAAAGTTTTACCAGTAACAATGCATATATGTTTCTTTTAGTATCACAAATAAAACAAGAAATGGATATAAATGTGTACATTCTTTTCTATTTTCTTAGACAGCAATATCTAAGACTCTACCTTCGATATAAAATTCCACTTACATCAGAAACTCTGGATTTGCTGTACATAAGAATGGATCTTTTTTTTCACCAAATTCATTTGAACAATGTACTACTACTACTATATTCAACACGAAACTTTTTTCAGCATTATTCACTTGTATTTAATAAAGTACAAGCATCTATGCTTGTAATGGAAATAAAAGAATGTTGCCATATTATGATATTTTAGTTAGTTCATTTTCTACCATTTCAACGAGAATTTTCGGGTACAACGACCTTGTTCAGTTAGGATCAGCTGCTGTGTAAAAGCACTAAAGGAGCTCAATGATTTACTGCTTTGGTTAGTCAACTTATGACTATCGAAGCCAAATGTATGTGATGAGCTGCTGCCAAGGACATTTAAATAAAGTGTCCTTGGCTGCTGCCAATTTAACCTAACTCAAGTATTAGAGATACTTATATACGAAAAATCCCAAATAAGGTATATTATAAATTAAAGCATATTTTTGTTATTTATGATCGTTGAGTGACGAAGTTTTTACTTCGTCACTCAACGTTTATGATATAATACAAACCATCCATCTACAAACAACATGGCTTAAAACGAAATAAGAAAGCACTATGGCTAAAGTAAGCCTAAATTAGTTTTACCGAGGCTTGCGGAAATGTTAAGCGGGTGACAATGATAATGACATGACATAATGGGCAAACATGTGCTATACACATTTGCTTAATTCAATAGTCCAGGTTTACATAGCAGGCTGAACTGTGAATTTAGTTGATTATATTATCACTAGAATTTTTATTCCAACCATCTTTGGGTAACAAAACATGTACAAGAGAAGCCGCTTTTTGATGGTTGTGAAAAATCGATTCTCTTGTTTCACATCAGTTTCATTCCGAGTCTCGTGAGTTTAACTTTGACACATTATTAACACCCAGCATACAACCCTCGATCCTGGTGTGTGTATTAACACTTCATATTACTCCAAAATTGACTAAAAGAAAGATATGTTAATGGTGGGGTTATGTGCCAGAAAAGAAATAGAATAAAAAGTATGTAAATTCCTTAAATCAAATTTTGTATATAATTTGCCCGAGTTAGGAAGCAATTTTATTATTTAGTTTAGTTCGTTTATTAGCAATTTGAGATGCATAAGATGAACTGCTTGAATGTTCTTCCTTGAAGTGGACTGATGTAACAAATATTTAATGTTTAATATATCATATCACTTCACCTCGTTACCATTCAGTGTAATTTGCCCGTAATCTTCAGTATAGTAGCACTAAGTATACAAGTATACTGAAAGTGGATTATTTTAAATTAGCCTTTAACACAAGTTGAAAGAGAATTATTATTATTATTACTCAATATTGCAGTATTCGTATACTGAATACACTACCGGGTAGCACATATTTTATTCATCTGTAAAATATATATTGTACAACAATAGAATATATCTGCTAAACTTGGTAGACTCTAATTTACAGTTAGTGATGTTGAAATGTGTATCAAATAAGTACCAGTCATAACTTCCACTAACCTAACCACTTATCGCTGCAATGGTACCAATCAACAGTATAAATTTAATATTTTACATTATATTCGGTTTTAATTTAATTTAGCAAAAATTCTTTTAGACATTAAATAAATTTATTTATTAAATTTTATCATCTAAGTTTTGTATGTAGTTTAAGCAAAGAAATAGTGAACCTTATTTTACAAACTCTGTAGATAATATACTATTGAAATTATTTCACATTTCCTTCACTGGACTGCAACTAAAATGATACTGTATTTTAAAACCACTGAATTGGATAAACTTAGTCATGGAAATCCTTATTGTTTTCTCAATTATTTCATATTTAGTTGATGGCATATTTTTATGTTTGTTAGGAAAATTCTACTTAATATAAACTGCATGCTTGTTTGTAAAACAATATTACACATTATATTATGCAGTGTTTCTTTAGGAACCTAAAGCCATCAAAAATGTGTAGATTAAAGAAACTGGTTTTTGTTTGTTACTTTTAAATAAATTGTTGCAAATTTACTTGCTATTGTGTATTAATTGCTTGCACTTAAAATACCTAATCTTAAAACTTACTAAAATTAAATTAGCATCTTAAAGTGTAGCGGGTAAGTAAAAAAGTTGTCTTTTCTTGGACTCTTCTTTATTGTATTTGAGATTATTCACATTTAATCATATAATAACGTACCGATGGGTCGGCTAATATTCTTAAGTTAAAGCTAAAAATTTTAGAGAAGAATTTATATGGGAACAATCTTAAATATATGTGTAAACTGAACCTGTAATTACGCCATCTAAAATCAACTTGCTTTAATAGTATTTTTTTGTTAAATACACATACCAGAGGAAGGTTTTGAAGTGTGTTAGAAGTCTTAAAAGCAAATTGTAACTAGTACCATTATTGATAAGAAAATTATGTTTTAAATGTATGTACTGGTATGTATTGGTTAAACTGCAATAATAATCCAGTTAATTAACTCCAAACATTAACTGGTCAAAAACGTCATCTGTGTAATACATAAGCAAATAAGGTCATTAACACAACGGCACTCTGATGTCAACATTTTTTACAGTGTTCTATTTTTATTTGTAAATGATTTTAAATGCTAATCTAACTAACACTAGAAAAGCAACCAATATCTGATTTTCACTGACCGATATATTGGCTCTTTGTTCAACAGTTAAATGCTAGAGTTGCCGTTACATCTAAAGTTGCGTCCTTATTTTATTGAATCAAAATATGTCTGGTCAAAAGTATTAGCCGCCATTTACAAAAATACTCACGCACCTCAAAGTGATTCCAAAAGTAACTTGAACGTGAAAAACATATTTTTATTATTTAAATCAATCAATGACCATAAGTGTTAAAAATCTTGATTGTGTCCCTGACTTCGTGTCATTTCTTCTACAATGAAAAATTATCGGTCCTTTGCCATCATACCATCATTTGCCATATAAGTGGTAATTCAGAAAACATACAGAGTGAGTTTTATGTATGGAACGCCTCAATTATCTCGGAAACGGCTTGCCCGATTTTTATGAATTTTGGTTTATAAGGGTTTTGTAATATGGCCGATATTATTGTGGCATTTACATTGTTGTCAGATCTTTCGTTTTTCCGGAAATATACTGAAATTTGTTATTTCAAATGGATCACCCTATATATTTTTTTGTTTTTGAAATCTCTAAGAAATTTAGAATATTTTTCATGTAATGTTCCCTATACCTAATTGCCATAATTTCGGAGTTACAGCTACATTTGCAATATCTCCGCCGAAGTTAAAATATTACATCAGGGCGGCTATGTCTGCGACAAAAACAATTTTGACGTTTTAATAAACTATTATTGTTGGTGTTTATTGAAAGTTACAATGGACCGTTTATCTGAGAAAGAGCGAATTGAGATTTTAATGATATTAGGATATGGTGATGTGCGTAGAAGTCAACAGGAAACGTGTAATATCTTTAATAATTTATATCCTAATAGAAATCCCATAACAAGATCTACTGTGAGTAAGTTGTTAAAAAAGTTTAACCAAACTGGAGCCATAAAAGATTTACCGAAATCAGGGCGTATAAAAACTGCAACAACTGAAGACAAATCTTTAGATGTTTGTGTTATGTTAGAAGAAGATCCACACTTGAGTACTAGACAAATATCCAGGGAAGTTGATATTTCTCAAACATCCATAATGAAAATTTTACATGCCAATAAATTCCATCCTTACAAAGTAAGATTGGTTCAAGAGTTGTCAGATGATGATTTCGATAGACGTGAAGAGTTTGCCGACACAATGATGGAAAAATGTTACGATCAAAATAATCCAAATTTTTTAAATAATGTTATGTTTTCCGATGAGCCCACTTTTTGTATTGATGGAAACGTAAATCGGCATAATTGCAGATACTGGTCACGTAACAATCCTCGTTGGATGAGAGAATCCCACACCCAATTTCCACAAAAGATTAATGTATGGGCTGGAATAATAGGCGACAAAATAATTGGTCCTTTTTTCATTGAAGGAAACTTAAATGGTCCGGCGTATTTAAATTTATTACAGAATAATATTATACCTGAGTTGGCTCGGTTATTTCCAAATCTAAGTAAGTATTCTCAATTGCCTGTTAATTTAGAAATTTTATTATTTGAAACTTTCAGACAATAACAATGTCCCAAATAACAATATTTGGGTGCAACAAGATGGAGCTCCACCTCACTATGCGCGTGACGTGAGGCAATACCTAAACGATGTGTTTCCCAGAAGATGCATTGGAAGGCGTGGTTTTATCGAATGGCCCCCGCGATCACCCGACATGAATCCTTTAGACTATTTCCTGTGGGGTCACTTAAAAAATATTGTTTATAAAACCAAACCTGCCAATATTCAGGAATTAAAGGATAGGATTACCACAGAGATAAGAAGAATTGAGCAGTCAGGAATGTTACAAAATGTACTGCAAAGTTTTAAACATCGCATGGCTTCTTGTATGGAAGTAAACGGACAACATTTTGAGCATCAGCTGTAACCGCCTTTACTTTATGTTTTCAAAAGATCCTATGGGATTTCTATTAGGATATAAATTATTAAAGATATTACACGTTTCCTGTTGACTTCTACGCACATCACCATATCCTAATATCATTAAAATCTCAATTCGCTCTTTCTCAGATAAACGGTCCATTGTAACTTTCAATAAACACCAACAATAATAGTTTATTAAAACGTCAAAATTGTTTTTGTCGCAGACATAGCCGCCCTGATGTAATATTTTAACTTCGGCGGAGATATTGCAAATGTAGCTGTAACTCCGAAATTATGGCAATTAGGTATAGGGAACATTACATGAAAAATATTCTAAATTTCTTAGAGATTTCAAAAACAAAAAAATATATAGGGTGATCCATTTGAAATAACAAATTTCAGTATATTTCCGGAAAAACGAAAGATCTGACAACAATGTAAATGCCACAATAATATCGGCCATATTACAAAACCCTTATAAACCAAAATTCATAAAAATCGGGAAAGCCGTTTCCGAGATAATTGAGGCGTTCCATACATAAAACTCACTCTGTATATAATGTGATAAAACATATATAATGTAATATAACATATATAATGTGCCAATGTTGATGTGCAAATTCCAGCCAATTTTTAAAATCAGACCATTAGTCGTCTAGTAATGTTATTAGCCTGCCATTAACATTTTTAATCGGGATGATTATTAGCCGAATCATCAGCTATGTGTTAAAGCAAAAAAAAGATAAAAACAAGAATAGTAAGTCACATTATTGCTAAGCATTGGTTGTTATTATTTGTAATTTTTTTTTAATAATACTAAAGATGCTACCTATAAACAATACAAGTGCTTATCAAGTTACATACTCGGTGGACCACACCATTTAATAATAAAAGAAATAACGCTGGCCACATTAGAATCGGGTGACATCTTTGATCCCATATTCAATTTAGCCCACACATCTTTATTAGCTTGCAGCTTAGATTTTGTAAATGAAACGGCTTGTTTTCGAACAGGGTAACCTGTTACTACACAAGGGGTGTCACCATGTTGTAATGATGCTTCAAATAGCTGCCTGTCATCCAGCGGAAGTGCCTAGAAAAGGAATTGATGCATTTAATATTATTTTTTTAATAGTGCTTTGAAAACTTGTACATTTAGTAACTAAAAGTTTCATTTTCCCAACTAGTGCGGGAAAAATTTTCCCGCACACAAATAATATTAGTGAAACGAAAACCTAGTAAACAAACTCAATATCAACATTCCCTCAGGATTTTTTGTTCACATTTTCGAAATTCACAATTTTCAATAAAAAAATTATGATAAATATAGTTATTTGAGCTATTTTCAAAATACTATTTAAAAAAATCACGTGTGCAACCCGTAGGAAAAGTGTCTTTTCCACATAAGGCATATTTTTTGATCTCGGCTCGGTCCTCGATAAACAAACCACGCCTGATGCGGAAAAAGTTATTTTTCCTAACTTATTGCACAAATAGCTATTTCATAGATTATTTATTAGTTTAAGTATACAAGATAGGCTAGTTACCGGATGACAGAGCGAAATAAAATTTGTAATTAGAACATACTACTAATAATATGAAAATAATCACCTGGTCTATTTTTTGATCCATACTGATGGCCAACACCCATTCTCTAATATTATCATGTTCTTTTGGGTCCTCACTCAGATATAAACGGGAGGGTAGAGGAATATTTGAAGGAAAGTCGGTTTGAGTCAAATCGGAATGGTCAACAAGTTGACCTTCTCCTTCTTCAATAGCTTCACATAAGTCTAAATAATGATTAAGAAAGACAAAAGCTTCTGACAATTTTCCTTCCTCTTTGAGGTCCTTACCTTTTTAACAACATAAATATTTAATTCAAAATTAAAATAAACTTAAAAGAAAATTGCAAATTATCTGTATTATATAAAAATAATACCTGCTTCATAAAATGCCTTATCAGCTGGAATTATATCGCTGTATCTCAGAAGCGCAGTGCTAATTTTTACTCCAACTGATTTAAGTGATGAAACCTGTCTACATGCAGTTCTGAGGGCATAGTAATGTGATATCAATAATAAATTTCTAAAATGTATCTTCGTGTCTGCGGTAACATTAGGTGCTACTTCTAATCCTTCATTCTAACAAAAAATAAATATATGGGGATTATGTTCATGTTCCCTTGACTATATTTTTTTTTCAGATGAAAATAATCTGATGAAGACTAGTGTCCTACTGATATATGAAAATATAAGCTTACACATTATAATATGTACCGGGATATCAAAAATTATCTTGGTCAAGGGTGGTTGTGGAATGTAAAACGTGTGTCTTACTTTAAATTTTTGAATATGTTTTGTTGGGTCAGAATCTGTCAAGTCATTGTGCTGAAATTTTCTAATCCAGTTTTTGAATAATGCCTCTTACCACACAGCACAAAATTTTCATGATTGAAGCCTATTTTCGAACGGGTGCGCTTGTTAATGGAAATTGGCAATACAGTCAACGTTTGTGTTTGGACAATTTTCGAGAGCACTTCCCAAACGTGGCAATATTACCGGACAATTTTTATGCGTGCCTTACAAATTGTGTTGAAGTGTTTCGCGAAACTGGTTGTGTGACTCATAAAAAAGGTGCTGGTAGACCAAGAGTTCGTACAGAAGAAGTTGTCAATGACTATGGAAGAGGAGCCTGCAAAACCTTTGAAACGTCTTTCTCAGGAAATTGGACTTTCTTATGGAACATGTCATAAGATTTTAAAGAAAGACTTGAACATGTATCCATACAAGATACAAGCACATCAAGCTCTTCTGCCCGCAGACCACCCCATACGCCTTGCTTACTGGCATTGATTTGTCAATAATTTAATGAATGACGATCTTCTGGACTTAACTTTTTTTTCTGACGAAGCGTGATTCCACCTTTCGGGATACATCAATTCTCAAAATATGCGAATGTGGAGCAATGATAACCCTCATGTTTTTACTGAATCGCCACTACATGCTCAAAAAATTGGTGTTTGGAAGGCAGTTTCTCGCAGAAGAATAATTGGGCCAATTTTTTTCGATTTCACCGTCAACGCAGAAAGGTACAGACACAACTTTTTGGCTGAATTTGTGCAACAGTTAAACGATGATGAACTTCGGTACGGTTATTTCCAGCATGACGGTGCAACAGCACATACTACACGAGAAAATATTGCTTTCCTCCGCGAGTTTTTTGATGACCGGCTGATAAGTTTGCATACAGAAGTTGAGTTTCCTCCGAGATCACCTTGTTTGACAATTATGGACTATTTTATATTTCCTTACTTAAAAAACAAGATTTTCGCAACTCCGGTAAATAATTTGCAAGAACGGCAACAAAGAATTGTTCAGCAATGTGCAACCATAACGCCAGAAATGCTGCAAAACGGTTTTCATAGCATGAGGAGGCACGTCAACTTGTGCATCGAACAAAACGGGGGACATTTCCAACAATTACTGTAATTTAGTTTTTCTTGTTACTAAAACCGTTATTTCATAATTTGTAGTTCATTATTGTTTTACAACTGAAATAAATAGGTATGAAATTTGTAGGTTATTGATGATGTCAGTGTGACAGTGACATAATTATTTCAAATTTAAAGTAAGACACACGTTTTACATTCCACAACCACCCTTGACCAAGATAATTTTTGATATTCCGGTATAATAATACATAATTACTCTAATGCGTTAATATTTTTATTTATTTTTAATTTTAATTTTATTGAATCTTTGCTGTAAACTGCATCTTTGCATTAAACAACATGGATTTGCATACCAGCAACTTTTCACAAGTAAATAAAAAGTAACTTACTAGTAAATAATAAAAAATTATATGGTTCAGTCAAGTTGTCAAGTCCTACACGTCATGAGTGAAGCTATAAAACCCTTGCCTTTGCCAACGTAATTTTAATTATTTAATGGATTAAAAGTAGACATTATGTACACCAATTTAAATAACAGTGCTTAAAAGTGGATTCGCGTTTATATATTTTCATTATTCTTACAATTTATTTACAAATAAATAAATAGTTATGACGTGAAGGACTTGAAATCTTGACAACTATAGCAGGATACTGATTTTTAGAAAATATAGTCAAGCATTTTAATTACTCTACAGTTAAATATATTTGGTGAAATATGGAAATTAATATGAATATATCCAAAAATTGGAATGTCATTATTATAATTAAATTGGTAAATTAAAAGAATAAAATCAAGTATATGTTCCATTTTTCAACTAGTTAAAATTTCGACGGTATACTAACAATTTCCAGGAGCATTTGTCGAAGTTGTTCCCAAACACCGTAACTATCTGGTCCTGACAAATCATTTGTGCCAAATATTTCTGTTGCTATATGATTATAAATATTGAAATTCTGAGGCATGGCTGGAGCTCCATGGGCTGAGTACAAGTTTAATGCCTCTACCACAAATCCATCTTTCAAAAGTTTAGCGGCATACAATGCGACATATTTATGTAATATTGGTGTATTATGAGCCTTGGCCTTCTCAATACATCGTGCCCACTGGCCTTGTTCTGCTAGTAAATCTAATGCTCCAATTATGTCTGCAATATATGAGGATTATTTATTTTGGTCTTGCCGAGAAAAAGTTCTTAAAAATTATCTAACTAGCTTTAGTAGGTATGATTTACAACCTTCAACCGTGGTTCAAACTTTTCATTATATTAAATCTCCGTTTCCTAGTACTGCATTTCATACTATATCATTTTACATCAAATCTGTTCAAATACCTTGCCGCACTATTGAGACACCCTGTATATGATCCCATGCAGCATGAAATTGTAAAACGGACTATCGTCGAACTGACTACTTGAGTTCCATGTGGGAATAATATCATCCTTGTATTGTCTGTTGGCTATTTTACACTGAAATACTGAGTACCTGTCAAAGCACCACAGTCACTTGTTTCCATTTGACACAAATGCTATTGTTTAACTATTCTCACCATTTTCCATTCTGTTGCTGATTATTTTAATTTGCCCGCTTAACGCACATAACGTTAAGCAGACGTTCCTGATATTAAGATATCTATAAAGAAAATTCTTTTATTTCACTATCAACGAGCTATGAGAAACAATTGGTAATGAGTTGATATTCAGATAAATTGGCTTCTGTCAATATTTGTTGTGTAATTTATTCATTAGGGGTCCATTATTTTTTTTTAGTGACATTTTGATGACAAAAAAATTAAAATCATTAGTACAGAATGAGATCGCTGTGCCTGCCTCATGGTCAAGAGACACAAACATCTGAGTGCAGCATTTTTCCTGTCCCAGGACATTAGAGAGCTTCCCCTGAAACGGATGTTGGCCTATGCGCATAGCACGGGTCTCTTCCAATAGCTCTCGATTAGCGGCAGGCACAATGGGTCGAAAGACCTGAGTGCTACGGGTAACCGCGCCACCTTCCAACAACAACAGAATGAGATTTACAAAAATAGTAAAAAAATACAATTTGTGCCAAATAGAAATAATAGCGCAGGTGATATCAATTCGGTGTAACAAAGCTAAAAGAAATATTCTAGGCAAAGTGGCGACTGCAAATATACACAGACTTACCGTCCATACAACCACATTTGCTTTCTAGTCTGCCAGGGACGGCAAAATGTCGCGTTATGGTGTAAGAATAAATCTTGTACATTATAAGTACTTAAACAACCACAAAATGCCAAAAGAATTTCGGCAGACGAGTGATCTTGGTGTGAATAATTTTATATGTTTCGTCTACATACGATTTTTTTCTGTGGCAATTTGTAGATTTTTGCAGTTGCCGTCAGACTATTCAAGGATGATATATTAAATTTGGAGCAAAACTCAGACCTATGATAGTCCTTAGGTAGCTAGTGGATGTAGTTTAATACCACCATAACTAAATATTGATAATATCATAAAGGATGTTTTTCACATAAGTTCCAATTCCTCAGGTTTCAAAGAGCATTTTTAATTTAGTCTAAAATTATCAGAATCAGCAGGTTTTCAAAATATTTAGCAATAGAGCACTTAAAAGCAATTCCCCATGTACGAAACATTTGATCTCCCCTTTTTTTGTTAATCAATGTTCTGCTAGCTTTAGATTAAGTTAGCAAAATCCACATTTTTTCAAAATCTACCGCAGGATTCAAATTCGCAATAGGGCGCTTAAAGAGCATATTATTCTCAGTACGTAAAATATCTGGTCTGTTGTAATTTCTCTGTTAACTTTAGATATATAGTCTACTCAATGTAGGTATTCATAAGAGCTTCAAAGAAAAATTTTATGATCCTACTTGGTCATTACACAAGCAAATTGGGCTAGTAGATCGGAAGGAAGGAAGGAAGGAAAGAAAGTGAAGGAAGGTAAATTTCTGTCCCTTATAGGTAGATAATTCTGTTAACATTTTAATTTTTTTGAAACTTACCAACATCTGCAAGCTGCTCAACATCTCCTTTTTTAAGAAGTCGGTCTTTGTATTTGCTCTCAACATAGCTTTCATAAGCAGGATCCAATTCTTTAGCAACTTTTCGAGCTTTACTCCATTCCTCAGCAACTATAAATGTGTCGATAGCCTCTTTCATCATCTCCATACTAACATATAATTGTGCTGCTACTCCATATTCCCCTATCTCAATTAATCTACAAATACAAGAGATGGATGGTGCTATAGCCTTTAAAATAATAAGAAAGTATCTTACTTTTTATTAGACTATATATTTTAAAACAGAACATGTGATGAAATGAAAGTATAATTTTTTAATTTTTTTAACACTACTTCAGTTACCTTGGGGACAAAATCTTTATTACATCTAATGCTTCTTGGCCAAATAAAAATTTATTCACCATGTCAGCTGCCCTCAAAAGTGCTCTCTTTACTATAGATGGTTCAGTAATGTTCGTGTTAACCTGTAGTAGACAATCTATGGCCTGTTTGTGTTGACCAGCTAAAGCCCATTCATTTGCTCTGGACAATAACGTTTCTATGTTGACATCTGTCATTTTGTTATGGTGGGAATTGCTGTATTCTACCTGTAGAGCTGGATAAAGATGGGGCAAGTAATCTTTACATACTCTCAGTGCATCTATCCACATATCTTTAAAAGAAAGCATCAAAACAATTATTTGGAAGTTGCAATTTTAAAAATTCCATTTTCATTTTCTTTATTTATTAATAATAATAATAATAATAATAATAATAAACAAAAAAACAAAAGGGATAAGAAGAAGGCGATGCAGGAGGAGAAGAATCATGTAAAAATCTAAATCAAGAGAATGCTCGGCCTTCATCCTCAATTTGTTTGCATATATTAGTGAAAAAGAATCTGAAGGAAGGAACAATAATTAATGGAAAAATTAAAGTATCAGTATTCAAAAGAAGCATAGAAAACTTTTCAGACCCAAAGAAACTTTTTACTCTTGCCTTGAAAAACAGTAACAGTGTTGCGAACATGTATAAACAAAAAAATCCACAAAACATATAATTATAATGAAGCAATAATTTGTCACTACAAATTTCTATATAGCAACATTTACAACCTACTATATTTCATGATCATCCTTCAATTTTTACCGTTCCTATTAATCTGATGAAAATAAAGTGATAAATTCAAATACCTTCATTTTTGTATTTCTGCACAATCAATTCCGGCACTTGGGCCCGAAGCAGCAGTACTTCAAATTCTGAAAATTGTTTGTCCTTAAAACATTGTGCTGCTTGAGCTTGTAGAACCTCGGCAACGGTGGCAGGTTCGTGTGTTTCTGCAATACGCAAAGCATTTATCCAATTTTGTGCATGGACATACATAAGAACTGCTTCTTTAGGTTTGCCAGCTTGAATAAACTCTGCCTCAGCCTCAGAAAACTTTCCATCATCTTCTAAAGCCATTGCATATTTCAAATGCACTTCATTTAACTTAAAAACATGGTAAAACATTTATTAAGCAAGTGTAATCCCATGTGAGTACTTTGTATATATTTATAATGAAAAGATATATTCAAATTTTTAGAAATATTGTGTCACGTTTTTAATGTGCCTCTGAAAATTTTCAAACTTGCTTGTTTGAGAATATTCTCCATTCTTCCTTCAATGGACAATTAATATTTTAATTTTTAAACTGAATTTGCAACCTGAAGGTGTATGTAAAAAAGATCAGAATGGTATTGCACTTAATAATTTTTTTTTGGTGTAAGAATTGTCTCTTCATTTTAGACATTAATATTGAGTTAAATGAGGAAGTACCTTAGTTGGTAAATTTTTACACAATTGGAATGCAAATTCAAACTGATAGGTTTCACATGCATAATTAATACAAGGCTCCAAAATTCCATATTTATTTAACAACTTGATGGCAGAATCAATCGGTAAAGTTCTTGCCCAAAGAAATGCAACTTGATTGGCAGCTGTGGGCCCTCCATTTTGTTTTGCAACTCTGTAGGCCTCCTCCCACATACCCAATGTTCGATACATATTCATCGCTGCTTTCCACTCGTTAACAGCCAGATAATGGATTTCTGCAGCACGGTATTTGCCCTGGCTCTCCAACTGTTGCCCCAGATGTAAATGGGTTGTTTGCAATAGATTGGGATGATATTTTTCAACTAATCTAACCTAAAATAAAAAAACATGTAAAAATAATACTAGATTTTTTTAGGCAAAGTTTTTGCAGAATAATTTCAAGATATCAGCATATACTGTTAATTCTAATACTAATAAACATTAAGAAACAAATATTTCTTATAATTTATTTATGATACAGTTCTGATCAACAAATATTCTTAACGGAATATGTCATGTGTTATGTATAATAACACATAAGCACTATCAAGACAAACTTGTAAAGTTTGGTCTGAAAAACCACTTATGAAATTTAGTTAATTTATCAAATATTTTTTATTACATATTATACACTGGTGTTTTGGGGCAAACTTTAAAAGTTTGCCTTGATACTGCACTTTTAATATTTAATTTGTATACTTCTGGTTTTTTGCTTTTTGTTATTTTACAGGTGGTGTAATCCCAAAAGAAACGATGAATCATGAAAACGCACCACAAATAAGTTACAGACATTATCTAGCTAATCAATATCTAACGTTACTCACCATATTATCATATTGTTCAATCCGCTTGTACATGGCAATAGCCAGATCTGGTGAGTTCACAGACAAGTATAACTTTTCGGCATCTCTAAACCGTCCAGCCTCCTCAAGTTGTTCGGCATGTTTTATATACATGTCAGACACTTCTTCTTGATCCAAGTACTTAGAGGCCAATGAATGAGCCTTTTCCCACTGACCAGCTTCATTGTACATATCGATAGCTTCCTTATACATACCACAGGCTGCATACAATTTCTCTGCAGTGGGAAAGTCCTAAGATGAAAATTATGGGTGTGTATTAATATAATTAATAGTGGTATTTTTTGGTCCATCATTCTGTCTGACATATATAGAATATTTAATTTTAACACTTCTTACAGCATGAGCTCTACATACAAACATGCTTTTGCCAATGCTTTTATAAATAAATTAAAAAAAAACAGGTTTTAGTACATATGATTTTGAATTAATTAAATTTGGAAATCTTACAGTCACAGAAAAAGTATACTGGTGGTGGTAGTATAGTGTGAGTGTGTAATATATTTGGTATGCCTAGTCTAAACTTAACCACTCGTTTTTAGCATATGTGACAAATCTCTGCTTATGAGAAATGCCCTGCTTATGTTCCAAACGTATTACAAAATATTTTAAATTTTCTGATGTTAATTTTATTGAAGGAAGATAAATTTTTTCTACTTGAGAAACCATGAGTATGCTACTCCAATTTTAAAGTAATCTACAAAACACTAAATTTAAAGCCTAGAAAAAAAAATCCTTAGTAAAAGTTTACATAAAAGTCAACTAAAAAAATCATAAATATTAGCCACAGTACGCTTGAGATGTGACGCCACTGGATATATGAATGAGATTAGTTGATGAGAAGTTGGCGCATGCAGCCAAGTCGACTAGAATGCTTTGCATCTACCTTCACTATCTGCTGGCAACGGTCGCATTAAATTTGTAGTTTGGGCTTTTCATTTACATATTAATTATTTGCCACTTGCCACAAAATGCAAAAGAGTCCTAAGACTTATAAATACAGTATTGTCCCCGAGTGCAAGTGCCTACTGTTCAAACACCCAGGGGCATGAAACAATATTTTGATAAATAGGTGGAGTTTTCAGATATTTCATCCATAATATCTTCGATTTTAAGAAACCTACAATGTTTTTAAAAATCCTTCTTGAATAAAAACAGCAGGACCTATGAACTCAGGATTTGGAATGGTTTATGTTGGTATCAGCTCCAATAAAATTAATATATGACATCTCACCCCCCCCCCCTTGCGCACTGTAGCTCCCTTTTAAAAAAGGACACTTACTTGTATGAACTTTCAAAGAAAAGCTATTGATTTAATTCGAAAATTAGAGTAGAGTGTCAGCTTTAATATATTTAAATAGAGTGGAGTATCATCTGTAGTTTCACAGTGTTTATAAAACAAGCCCAGCAGTTGTAACACAGAGTACAAAACTTACAACATACCAAGACAAATTCTACAATATCTATTAATGTCAGCAAGGACTGTCAACTATTCGAGGGTTACATTTAAATTTAATTGCATATTTCGGAAACGGCTTATTGAATTGATGTTGAAATATTCAGAATAACCATGCGTCAAATAGTACTTTGAAAAAAGAAATAGGTAACTGATTATTGAATGAGTTAATTCAAAACCAGGTTCGGTTACAATGGAGTAATGTTATTATAATGGTTATTCGGTTATTTAGTAAGTCGCTGAGACTTTTAGAAAATAAAAACATACAAACCTTTGTACTTGCAAAATGATTAGCAATAAGCTCATAATATTTTTTGACAGTGTCAGGATCGTCAATGACTTTGACAATGTGAACAGCCTTTTTCCACTGACGAGCTGCCACTGCTGCGTCGAGAGCTTTAAGTGTGCAACCTGCCTCTATGTAGTGACTGATGGCAGCATCCATTTGCTTACTTTCAACCAAATGGTCACCCCATTCTTCCTCAAGATGTACAACCTGGTCGGGGCTTACATTTCTTGCCAGATCAACAGCTTTATTCCAAAGTTTCCCTAAGTTTAAATATAATTTAAAGTTATTAAATTTGAAATATTTGTTTATTTCAGTAAAACGTACCTTTTCTGTAACATTCCATTGCCAAGTCAGATTTATCTAATTTTTCGTAAATTTCAGCAGCAGGTTCGTATAGCTCTTGTTTTACTAATCGTTTTAAAACATTTGCGATAATGGTGTGATCATTTAGTAGATCCGTATGTTTTGACAGTAAGGTCGGCACACGTACTAATTTATTAGACTTCAAAAACATAGTTAATGCTTCTTCATATTTCCCTTCTTTTTCTAAAACCTGGCCAACTTTCTCGTACTGACCAGTTTGAAGCAACAATGACATGTGCTCTTTCTTTAGTTCTTTCAAATGTTCATATCCTCTTTGTTCAGCGAGTCTGAAGTAGATAGCATTATTCAGGGTATCTATTTATTCGAAATATTTGATGTGTTTCAGTTTTACAGGTTTATATAAAAACACATATCAGATATGATTGTGCATATTTAGGTACCTACATTCAATTGGATTTTCAGTTCAGCTATAAATTTGTTTTTAAATTACATTTTTTACTCACTACTATTATTATAGTATATTATTTTCTACAGATATTCCTTGTTATCAATGATAAGCCTGGAAATGTGTGGTTTTAAGAGAACGTTCTTCTTGTATAACTATGTAAAAGTAGCATTTCATGCCCGTTTGCACCTGTTTGTTCTTGCACTTATTTGACTGGTAAATTGGATTAATTTTCTATAGGCACAGTCGAAGGAACATAGTTGATGAATGTATTATGTTATACCCAAGTACTAGTGTTCTATCGGTAGTTATTTCGAGGTTGTGCAATAGTCGACTAATCGATACTGAATAATACATGAAGAACGTGATGCGTTTGCAAATGCATAATAATCTATGTGAACTTATTATCCTCGTGGTTTCAAAATATGTAAATCTATTAGTGGATATATATTTACCGGCTGAGCTGGAACGGGTTTATCAGCTAAGTGAATAATACAGTTTTATAAACAGCAATTATTTACGCTTTGCGGCGTAACCGGGTTGGAGCAGTAAGCAAAATGCGGCCTTAAAAAAATAAAAAGTACTTCTGCTTCATCCAGGACATATCATACTTATCTGTTGTTAAAAACAAAATATTATTCAAATTCTATATATGAATAGATCCAGATTTTTGCTATGCCTTCATTATAACCTTTGTAATGTTTATTCTTCTAAAAATAATTCCATTTTAACATCCAACTAAATCTGAGTTGTTGCACAGTAACAATTTTTATTGTGAAAACTTAACCCATTTTTTAGATTTTAAATACTGTAAAAACATAAAATATTTATAGTAATAGTACCTACCTCAAAGCTTCATTCCACTTGTGTAATCTTTTATACATATCCAAGGCACCTTCGATATTGCCTTGTTCTAAATAAATGCTTTCAGCAGTTCCTAACTCGCCATATAAAACTGACAAGCGAGCCCATACTTCTGGTGAATTTGTGATTTCATTGTATTCATTAACAAATTTTTGTGCTTCACTCAATGTTTCTCGTAGAAAATGTGCTGTGGCAACATCTCCCAATGCCACACTGCACCTCTCTGCTAAAGTTAAATTTTGTTGTTTCATGGCGATGAGATACAAGGTGTGCCACATTGCTTCTGCTTCAGATGATGTACCCATACTCTCAAGGAACAATATGGCTCTGCTATAGTCATTATCATTTATTGCAGTTCCTGCAAGTAATTACACAGATTCAACATTAGGTATTATACAAAATATAATTTGTCCTTGCAGAGCCTGTTATTTTGTGAAATAAAAAGAATTTTAAAAATAAGTCTTAAATTTTGTAAATGCCTACCAAATTCAACCAGGCCTTCGTCAAGTTCTATATTAATTATATTGTTACCATCAGCACAAACGGCCTCAGTTTTGCCATTGTTCCTTACTACATCGGTGACTTCGCCCTTCACAGTCATTATAGTTGGACTTTCTGGCAATTCAATATTGTACCAGATGGCCAGGTTATTGCTCGCTTGAGCTACTACCACATCACTTCCTTCCACCCACTGAACAAAACTCACACCTGTAAAAATTGTTTGCTTCGACTGAGTTGCAGTATCTACCAAAAGTAACCTAAAAACTTATCCTTTAGAGATATTCCAATTCCACATAAAAAATATGAATTATTTTACTATATGACATATTTTGCAAAATTTTGCAAAATTTTTCTTTATAAAAAACACAATTAAAAAATAAAATAGTTCAGCGATATCATTTCTAGGTATAAATATCATGTTTTCCTATACTTAAGACAATACTTTTTAAATAGTCTAAATATTTTTATTCAGTTCAATATACATAATATTCTGCTGTTTTGCAAAATTTAGTTATTTAGAAACACATAATTCAGTTTTAACTTAACAAAAATACTTTTTAAAAATTTAATGTAAACATACTGTAAGGACAATAATTGCTTTTGTCATTAGATAAAACCAGACTTGGAGTAAATTTTCATAAACGCTTACTGTATTACGGTAAACTTTCTATAAAGCATTTTAACACATTATCAAATAAATTAATGTCAGTTGTCTTTCTTGTGAGGCATAAAAATGTATACCTTTGCTTTTTATCCCTGAAGAGCAGCTTATGTCCAGTTTCACTAAGTTCTAACCAATCAATCTTTGAATCATGATTTATTTGGCCTATCATAAAACCACTGATCAGGTCTACAATACAAATTGTCTTGAGATCTAGCAAATATGCCAATGTTTTGTTCTCTGTAAATTGACTTCTTTCATTTAGGCGCACACTGATTAAATGTGGATTCATAAACTCTGTTCTAACAGAGCACAGAACATCATTGTCCCCATATTCGATCAATGTTAATTCACCTGCATTAAAAACCAAACATACATTCTGATTCTCAAAATAGAATTTTTCATGGCGACCTGAATTATTCCAAGGTACCTAGTAAAACAAAGTATATATAGGGTGTTAGTTAAACATGCGGCAAAAATTCAAGAGGTTATTCCTTGGAGTATTCTAAGGATATTTTATCCTTTGATGATTTTTGAAAAAGCGCTTTGTTGCGAAGATGTAGGGCGAAAAAAATTTTCAACAAATAACAATTTATTACTAAAAATTACATGTAACATTTCTGAACCTACAAGAATTGTTCAAAATGGCTAGCTCCAGCTCGGATGCAACCGTCCAATCTTCTCCTCATAGACTCCCGAACTCTTTCAAAAACACCAGGGTCGTTTCTTATTGACTTACACCCAGCAATTATCCAATCTCTTAAATCGTCCACATCTGCCACTGGTCTAGTATAAACTAATGACTTTAGATGGCCCCATAGGAAATGATTTAGGGGGTTTAAGTCCGGGGATCGAGCAGGCCATACGTGAGGTCCACCTCGACCAATCCAACGATCTCCGTATGTTGCTGTTAAAAACTCTCGAGCAACTACACTAAAATGAGGTGGTGCACTATCATGCATAAACCACATTGCCTGTCTTGTAGCCAATGGTACATCCTCCAAAAACTGAGGTAGCGTTTGTTCAAAAAAGTTGCGGTATACTTCGCCGGTAAGTCTTCCTGGTAGAAATACCGGTCATTTAGCCAGTCACCCACAATTCCAACCCAAACGTTCAACGAGAACTGATGTTGAAACCGATCTTCACAAATCTCATGTGGATTTTCGTCAGCCCACACATGGTTATTGTGGAAATTCCTTATTGCATTTCGCGAAAAACTGGCTTCATCGGTAAAAAGAATCAGCGTAAGTAGTTGAGGGATTTCAACCAATGTGTGCAAAAGCCACTGACAAAATGCAATACGTGGAGCAAAATCTGCAGGAAGAAGTGCCTGAACGCGTTGAATGTGGTATGGGTACAACAGATTATCTTTCAGAATTTTCCAAACAGTCCAATTAATTACATTCAAAGTATTTGCAATTCTTCGCGTAGAAGTACCTGGATCTTCTTCTATCATATCCAGCACATTCTCTTCTACGTCTACTGTTCTTACAGTCCTTGGCCTTCCTGGTCCTCCACTTCGCTTCAATGTTCCCGTTTCTCGAAGACGTTGATGAATACTTTGAAAGATTTTTCTATCGGGAGCAATGTGGTTAGGAAATCGTTCAATGTACAGTCGCCTAGCTTCTAATGCATTGCCATCAGCAAGTCCATAAATAAAATGCATGTCAGCCATCTCGGCATTCGTATAGCGAGCCATGATAGAGGACTTCACTAACAACCATTTACACGTCAACTAGCCAAACCTCAATCAATCTTAACAAATGCGACACATACAAACTACAAAAACATATAAAATAATCACTCCGAAGTATCACGAGATGTTGGTAAGAAAAAACAATTCCTTTTCTTACATGTCTTTTACTTGATACGTCCAGTGTAGTATGCCATACTTTTATTTCACCTACATTAATAATGTGAAAAATACCAAAATTGGATTTGTTGAAATTTTTTTTCGCCCTATAATTTCTCAACAAAGTACTTTTTCAAAAATCATCAAAGGATAAAATATCCTTAGAATAGTCCAAGGAATAACCTCTTGAATTTTTGCCGCCTGTTTAACTAACACCCTATATACATATATATATATATATATATAAATTTGTTACAATAACTTACTTCACTTAACAAATTTCGAATTAAATCTGCGACTAATAAAGTGTCGTCTGTTCTTGCCACCAAGTAACAGTCTTTACCCATTATTTTAACATCATCAATCTCTCCTCCATGTTGAGATTTTAAAATAACACCTCTTTCGTTTTTGTCAAGTGGTTTAACAAGTACCTGACTGGGTCCAACATATGTTATTTCAAACTTATCCTTCCACACCGTTCTCCTTAAAACTAAAAAGAATAAGAACATGAACATAAAATAGCTCATAAACTTTCACTTTATTCAGCCACACCAGTCACAATATGAGAAGCACTGATGAGTAAAGAAAGCTCTACAATTAAACATTGAGCCCGAAATAGTAGTGTTCTGGCAAATTTTACTTGGGGTTTAACGGGGCAAATAATATTCTTCGTAGCATATTACAGGCATTCGTATTATGGATACTTACAGACACAAAAATGTTAAGATACATACAATACAAAGCTGTCCGGCAAAGGCGGCAAGCATAGGTTACTTACTGTTTATACTGATTTGGTAGAAAATAGCTACACATCATGGATAAATCCGATACCTTCACTAAATCCACTAAGGTATGGTGCACAAATTGAATACAAAATTTTAATGTAAATATTTAGTACAAATAATGATAAAATGTAATGTGTAAATGTTTTCAATTTACAACATTCTAATCACCTATTATTTCTTTTAATTTTAATTAATGTTATCTACGTAATTAACCTATATAGTTAATTAAACTCTTTTTTTTACTTGCATGGCTATTCTTGGGATTATAGGTTCTTTAAAAACACTGTAGATTTTATATAACTTTTATTTCACTGACTGTCGTCAGCTTTTTCAACAATGAACAATATAATGTAATTATACATTATAATGAACAATATAATGTAATGTAGGTATTATAACCACCGAGTTATCATATTGCATTATATTATTCAGATTGAAAAGGCTGACCACCGTCAGCGCAATAAATTCTCAATCAAACCACTCCTCATAATAAAAGTTATGTAAAATCTACAGTGTTTTTAAAGAATCTATAAAACCAAGAATAGGCAAGTAAAATTATATATAAAAAGGTTTAAGAAAATTATACTAAAGTTAATTTAACTAAAATAATACCTACTTTTGTGTACCTAGGCTGGAAAGTGAACGTTTTCCGGGCAGACAGAGGAAATGGACAGACAAGGTGAAGCTGAGCCTGGCCACTTCTGGAAGACAAGAAACTACTTTCCTGCCAAGGTGCACACAGCATTTTTTTATCCTATACAAGAAAAAAATCATAAACTTCAAAACTTTTTTATATAACAATAATTCATTTACAAAAAAAAAAAAAAATTGTTCTTTGAAATATTGATATTAAATACAGGATTATGAATAGTGCAATTAGCGAAGGCAATACCTTGTTTAGATAAACCTGATAATTGAGTTTGTTCTGAAACTGTCGTTGAAAATAAATCATGAGGAAAACGTTCACTTTCCCGCCTAGGTACACAAAGTACCTACTATTATAATATGAAATTAAATATCACTGCGATGACAGATAATTGATGCACCATCTATGGACAAAAAATATCCATGCAATAATGCTTACTTTCGCGCCTCTAAAGGCTCACGAAAATAGGATTTTCACCTAGTGTAGGATCAAAAAACCTTTTCATGGAATTCAGGTATATAAATTTACCTGACTCAAACATTAAAACTGCACCACATAATCCTCCACAAGTTACTTTTGAACCATCCCTTTTCCAGGCTAATGCAGTAACAGTATAAAAATTGGTAATTTCTTTTGGAGGAGTTTCCTCCCATATAGATTTACGTGTGTTCCAAATATAAACCCGCAAACGATCAAAACTTCCTATTGCGACTGCCTAAAATAATAAACAAGTTTACATTAATGTTCTAATAATGATTAAAATATTATTAAACTTAAATCATATAATTTAGTATTATGATCTTTGTAATTTTTTTTAATTTCACCTGTCCGCTGGGACTACAAGCAGCCACTGTAAAATCATGTTCGTTTATATCCTTGATATAATCAAAGTTTTTTACTAATTTTCCATGGGTGTTATAAATGGATACTCTTTTATCACATCCAGCAACAAATATGTGCCCCTGAGGCCAAGCTAATGCGTAAGGAGGTACTGAATGTAATGCTATTCTGCCTTGTGCTTCATCTTCATTATGATCACTTGTGATATAAAACCTAATTACATTTCCATCCACATGACCAGAGAGAAAGCCAGTACCTTTATTACAGAATAATAATAAATTTTTGAATTTTTTGTAAGTAGGTACCTACCTTTGGAGTTGGATGCTAATGAGACAACCAAACTGTCTGATGCAAACAGACTTTGGGATTTATTAGATTTTATTTGGAGAGCTCTTACTTTTCCATCTACCAAACCGCAAATAATTGGGCCTGTCAACAGCCATACGACACATGTCACTGGTGCAGGCTGAGGAAATTTATTACATATCGCCTAAAATTACGAACCAAAAATAAGTTTCTCAATAAAATTGATTAAAATAAACCTTTTTGTCTCCCCATTTTTCACCAATTTTATAAACATATACAATACAGTCACTTTGTGATATGGCTATTTTGGTTGAATCAGGACTAAATGCAATTCCAGTTATAACATATGATTTTTTTCCAGCTTCGGGATCATATGGCTTTGTAGAGAATTTATCTCTTTTTTCTCCTTTCTCATCAAATAATATAATTTGTCGATCACAAGTGGCAACAGCTAATTTCTGATTATTAGGAGACCAGCATAATGCCACTATTTTGTAATCAAACTCCTATAAGAAAAATTAATAGGTAGGTAGATGCTTAATTGAATTCAGTGCACAACATTTTTATTTTACCTGTGCTTCCAGGATAGTTTCCAAATATTTCAGTTGCATTGTAGTTCAAGTTAAAATTTCCATGAACAGAATTAATAAATATCCTATTTTAGAAATGTCTATCATGATAATAAAGCTACTTATTTATTAGTGCATTGCATTGTTTGTAACAATGTTACCATAGCAATATTAGATCCATACATCAATATAATATTATGTATTTCACACCATAGACAAGGGATTGGCAATGTTAGTTGGTTAGGTATATCACACAGTTTCAAAGTATTCTACTGGATCCATGCAGCCGAAAAAAAATAAATAAAATTGATAATGGAAGAGATGGAGAATTTTTTTGTAGTTACTTACATCTGTGCTGATTTAGTTAAATTGTCTACAATTTCGATAACATAAAATCTATTTTTATTAGAGCAACTTCACAAAGCACAATAGAGCAGCACAATAGGTAAATGTCTTGTGCATAAATATTTGCCCATCAAATAGTTAATAAAATATTTATTTGCTTCTATTTGTGAAATCCAACAGAAAAAATAATTTCGGTTTTTTTTTTTATTTTCGTGATATGTAATATTAACTTTCTGCACAATAACAAATCATGTCAGTTTCACTGAATAATTCACACACTTTGTAGTTGGATTATAGTTATAAACTATCAAACTGACAACTCTTTTATTATTGTGCAACGGATTTATAACATTTAACAGGATAACGGTTCGCAAATTTACAAACGTGTATCATTTACACAGACCATGGGTGCATAAAATTTAAATAATGTAATGAAGTTATGCAACAAAATAAAATAACGCACTTAATATCTACAAATACAGCATAGATTGGAATAAATCTAAATTAAATTTTAGTAATTTGTGATAAAACTTGATACCTTAGTCTAGAGATCTCGACCAATAAATCTCACAATTCATTACTTATATGAATTATGTCAAAAAAAATATTATACTTATTATCTATTTATTATTAAACTTAAAATGTTTTATAATCGTTGCATCTATATGAAATTATGTATAGGGGTATAAAACATAATATAGTAGGTACAAGACTTATTATATTAATATAAAACAATTTACTGAAAGACTATACATAAATTCCAACAGATAAAAGTAAGAATAATATTCCAAAGCCTGCAAATCCAGAAGCTACAAGCGCTAAAAGAAGTTCTTTTTTCACATCCCTCGTTCTCTTGGAACTAGTAACTTCATACACAAAAAACCAAGCAGTGAAAAATATTCCAATTCCTAACAAGACGAATGTTAGATGTGGAAAAACTGCAGGATTTACTGGGGAAACATAACGGGTTAATTTTGCAGAATCCACCTAAAAACATTAAGTAGGTTAATCATTACTTAATCTAAAACATAATGTTCTACTTTGAGTATATATTTATGGTTAAAATGAAACCTTAACTGATATTTTCATACCATTTTCGTTTTTATATATGCCGGTAACCAAGACGTGGCAAAACTACTCTGTTTTATTGAACGTATACAAATACCAAACTTTTTAAATCTTCTTCTTTTACTTTTACATTCATAGTATTCATACATTTCTTTACTCCTCTATGGATTATGGATAACGATAACTAAAAAAGGAAAATAAAAACTCGGAACACAAACACACAGACAGCGTTGGGTTTTAAGTAGTGATAGATTGTGATTGTGATTGTTCTATAATTTACTACGCGATTGTAATAGCACAGTACACAGTATAATCACAGTTTAATAGGAATTAAACTGTGGTATAATGCTTTAGCATTATACTGTGGTAATAGATTGTACTAGATTTGGCGGGAGATTTAAAAAATTACTATATTGAAAATGTTAATAAAACTGTATTTACTTTTAATACCTACAATAAATACTTAATAATTAACATAACGAAAAATAAATTCTTAATCTTAAATTAATAAATATAATAAATAAAATAAAACAATTAACATTCTGTCAATAAAAAATTCTTATAAAAACCTAACAAATTAAAATGTGGTGTCATTAGCTTTATCATTATCGATCATTGCTGGATTAATATATTTATTAGATGGTCAGAAGGTTCAAAATTATAACATGTTTTATTAATTCATGATTTGGTGTGCAGAAGGGCTTCACAAGTATTTAATTGTAATTTATTTCTATTTTTAGTTTTAATTAAATTAAGGGTAGAAAAAATTCTTTCTGCTGCGGCAGAAGAATGCGGCAAAGCAAAAAAAGTTTGAATGAATGGCCATGGCCCCAGAATAAGCACTTTATTCTGGGGAGGAGTCCTCGGGCGGGGCGTATTGAATAGTTAGATTACCCAAGATTGCTAATTATCAGCTTCTGCGCTACTCTGAAGCACAGCCTATGGTAAGCTGTGTCTGAAGCATGAATTTATGAATACCTGTGTACGATTTTTTTCATGAAAATCAATAAATGACTAAATGTTAAAAATGTACTAGATTATTAGCGTTTTATCAATTATATGTCTATGGTTTTATCTGTTGTCTTAATAGCGTATTAACTAAGATGCAATTGTAATAGATTTAGTACAATTGTAATAGCAAACCCAACGCCACAGAATATCTATAAGACCCAACGCTGCACACAGAACTTACCTCACTATATATTATCGCGAGCACAGAGGACAGAGAGGACCTCTGTGTCGCGGGTAGACATATATATAATACTACTATATCGCGGGTAGAGGCCCAAAAATTCCGAAAACATCACGGCGCCGACATACAATGTCTATCCTTATCGAGAGTACCTTAGTCAAATATGCGCATGCGCAAGAATTTCGCGACATCCAATAAGCAAACAGCATAAATACTGCATCTCTATCTACCGACTTCTTTTAAAAAAAAGTTGAAAGTTGGAAAGTCGGTCAACCTCAAGAATCCTAAACAAAGAAGGACTGATCAATTCATTCTAAAAATTTGAAGGTCATTTTCAACAGATTTCTCGTAACACGTCACTGGATCCCCTATTGCCAAATTTGCCCCTAATGCAATTTCAAAAGTTTTCAGTAAAAATATCCAGCCAAATATTATTTCAGAGGCTCTGTATTAATGCAATCAAATGTGATTTTAAAGTACTTATATATCTGTTTTACAAGATATATTTTACGATTTGCAAAGTGCGTTGTGCAAAAATCGTTTGTCAATTTGGCAACTGTGATAACTTTGTGTTGTGTTGATCAGTGCACAGATTACTATGATATGATACAGAAATACTTTGATATGATGACATGACTGATGACAGTGATGACATTCCAAAGACAATCGAGACATTCTACATGACAATGTGACATATATAGGTTATGTTAAAAGGTTAATACTGTCAAATTAAAACAGAAGATATTTAAATATTAATATTTTAAATCTCCCGCTAAAGGGAATCCACTGACGTCACATAAGTGATAAACAAATGTCATTGGCTGTTACTGATTGATCAGTCCTTCTTTATTGAGGGTTCTTGGGTCAGCCTATAAACCATATATATAATACTACTATATTGAGCTAATCGAGTTTGTTTTGAAGCCACTTTATGAGATAGAGTTACATATTTCGTTCTCTTTTACGGACAAATGTTCCTTTGCACATGCCCAGGTGTTGTCCAATCAAATCCAAGAATTTCAATGTAGCACCAAAGTAAAAAAAGACCGGGCTTTTGTTTTGTCATATACAGTGTGGCCCATTATGAAACCAGGACACCCTTCTAAAAAATGTTTGGGAAGCGCGATTCCAATGAATTTTTTTTGTATATATTAGCTTCCTAGATGTACTTACTGAACATAATATGTTCAATACGATGGTCCAGCTGCTAATCCTCAGACTACTACGATTTTTTTCAATCAATTTTTTTAAAATTACTTTAGGGATTTAGGGGTATAGTGGACTACTGTAAGTAAGTAAAGGACCAGTATTCTAGATTAACAATAATTATTAGAGTGTTCAATGCCTGCTATACCTTTTAAGCTAGACACAAATTCAATAAACTTGAAATATAAGGCTCTATAAAAAAAATTATTCTTCGATACAAATTGATGAAATTTGGGCCACAGGGGTTTTAAGTGATGCTGAAGAATGCCGTGATGTCAAATTTTTAATAAAAAAATTCCTAAAGTAATTTTTGAAAAAATTGGTTGAAAAAAAATCGTAGTAGGCTGAGAATTAGCAGCTGGTAATAGGTTCAACAAGTACATCTAGGAGGCTAATATATATATATAAAAAAATTCATTGGAATCGCACCACGGATTTCTTAAAATAAACTGGATCGCTGATTCCTAACTATCATTATGTCAGTTGTAAGGTGGTCGCCATACTGTGCTAACATTCCATTGGCTAGTTTTCAGCTAATGATGTTGAGGTATTTACAGAGGGAAATTTTGAAAATAGTTTGGTGAGATATGGGCATATGACTAACTAAATATTACTTATATGGATGGATATGGGTATAAAATATGTACACTGTTGTAATAAAAATACTTTAGCAGCGGGTCTAAAAAGTTAACTTAATATAGGGTTATATCAAAGATTAAATTGTATTATTTGTGCATTAGATATGACGAGTAATTGACAGGACTGGACTCAAGAGTTATATTTGTGCAGCAAAGGTACACATAATTTTTTTCTATTTATAGTGCATTTCAAATAATTGGAATCATCTCTTTTTAATTTGACTTGAAATGATTTTCGACAAAGTCGAAATTTATGTGCTTGTAAAGACACTCCCTACATGTACAAATCTTCCAATGGTATGTCTGGTAGGTACCAATGTATATTAAATTCATTGACGACACTCTTTATTGCATGCAGGAGCTGCATATATTAAAAGCCACGATGAAAGTAGCTGCACGTCTTATCAGTAAAAACGGCACTAAAAAAATATTTTTTAACTGAATGACATACAATTAGTAATGTCAAGTAGTTATTAGTCAAATTTATACTTTACACTGTTAAGATATATTAAATATTGTGAATGAATTGGGATAGGTTAATCAGTTATTTTGTTATAAAATTACACGAAGTTTATAATACACAATATGGTAATAACTGCTTTTCTAGAAGATAACATTAACAACTTCAAAACCCAAAATCATTATGATTATGGTAGGAATTTAATAAAAACACATTTAAAATATAATTTATACACACAATCACATTATAATAGGAGTTTTATCCACACTTATAAAGCATATAAAGTAACCTATTATCCACTACTGAAATAATAAAAAAATATAAACTTAAATCAACCAAATTTAATTTACTTATTAAAATTAACATTAACATTTATATTAATAGACATTTCGTTCTTCGCTTTTTCATATTTCACTTCGTTTCCGTTAATAGGAAGCTTGTAGTTGCTTCTTGCAACAAATTTTGGATGTCTCCTCTCCTGAGGAATGACTTGAACGAGAAGAACCTTGGATTTTCCTTGCAATACCAAGTTTGTTAGATACGGAGTCTTCAATATAGCTCTCTGCCACAGCAGGGCTCTTCCACCCACCATGCCGCTTGATGGGTGTAAAGTCGGCACCTTTATTTCCCAATAAAATTATTGAAGTGCACCCTCATATAGTGGCCAATATAAGCTTAAAACTCCTAAAACTAAGTCCTAAAACTAATAAACACTCTTGAATCTGCTTGATAACGATGGTAACAAATGTTTATCAAATCAACACCTCCTAAATAGAAGTAGTGTAGTAGAGGTCGTATTGATCAAATATTTGAAACCGCAGAATAGAAAAAGGCTGAAAACAAAACCGAAAGTCAGGAAGGAACGAGCGGAAAAAAGTAAAATGGATAAGGAAAATAAACTGAAAATTATATTTTATATTGCAATTGCGTCCATATTACTCACAAGAAATATGTAATCTTATGTAATTGTTTATATTTGTTGTCCTAAAACGATTTATGTTAATGGCTTAAATAAATCGAAAACAAAATCTAAAATGAAACAGCCACAGAAAAACTGAACAGAGCAGATGATATTCTTTGCTAGTCAATTGTCAGTGATGATGAGTGACGTGACGTGAATAAACAAGAAGAAGAAGATGAAGATGTCACTTGGTCATTTGCATTTGTCAGTTGTCAGTAATGCTAGCGGGTTTTACTTTTTTTGATGGATGTTGCTACCAATAACTGATCTTTTATGAGTAAACATCAAGGTAAACATACTTTATAAAATATATCTTTACGGAAATGTAAATGCCTACATTTTGTTAAAAAACATTACAAGTGTACTCTTTTGTATAATGGTTTCAAACAACTTTTGACATGTGTCAAAAGATTTTAAAATAATTTGTATGCATTTGTGTTTTTAATTTTTTGTTATTACATTTTAGATGTGCTAAGACTCAATGAGGCAGTCGTCGAGTGTTAGTTATAAATAGCGGAATGCTGGGGTATAGTGTGTATAAATTGTGTGAAAACTGGTACATGGGATGAATGAAGAGGATCTCTTAAAAAGATCTGCTGAAGAGCGAGAAAAAATATTTAAACGCTATGAACAAGGACGGGAGGGAGCAGAAATTGATCCTTGGGAAGACCCGGGGTTTGAAGTATACCATGCTACAGATAGATACGGCTTCATCCATGATAAACGACTACCATCCAAAGTGGACCCGCAGGAAGCAAAAAAGTTGCAGATTGAAGTAGAACGTCAAAAGAAGTGGATCAAAATGCTAAAGAATTGGGAAAACACAGCTATTAAAGAAAAACTACATTCGAGAGTATATAAGGGCATTCCTAATTCTTTAAGAACTGAAGCTTGGTGTAAATTATTAGAAGTCGAGAAAATTAAAAAAGATAATAAGGATGTATATGCTGAAATGATGCGATTAGCTAGGAAATATTCTACTGATGCTAGACAAATAGATTCTGATGTAAATAGACAGTTTAGAGAACACCTACATTACCGCGAAAGATATAGTATCAAACAGCAATCTCTGTTTAAAGTTCTGACTGCATATGCGATGTATAATTCTGAAGTTGGGTATTGTCAAGGTATGTCAGGATTAGCTGGGGTACTTCTTATGTATATGAATGAAGAGGATGCCTTTTGGGCAGTCCACATTTTATTGACTAATCCTAAATTCGCAATGCATGGACTTTACAAAGAAGGTTTTCCCAAGTTAACTAGATTTCTTGCACATCATGACCGTATTTTGACAAAGTTGTTACCTAAAGTTAAGAAACACTTTGATAAGCATGGGCTAGATGCTATTTTGTACTCATTGAAATGGTTTTTTGTGTGCTTCATTGAAAGGGTAAGTAGAGCATTGTAAATTTGTTGTTTTATAGCTTAGAGTAATTTAATAGGTCAAAAGGTCAAGACCTCGTTTAAGACTACTTGCTGTCATGGCCTACCAGGCAATTAATTAAAGTTTAGAGCAGATATTTATACATTATATGAAGACCAAATAGTCAACATACTTAATTATACAGTTTCAAGCCTAACTATGTGAGCTAACGAATTAAAACTTATAATACACATATTGTAGCAAATAGAAATATTTCCTTGATGTAAAGTACCATGGATGTAATCAACCAAGTATTCAGTTTTAGTTACCAAGATATTTCTATCATTTTCACTTTTACTGGTATTTACCTAGTTGACCACCTATAATAAATTACATATGTCACGGTGTTTGTTTAAACAAATCTAACTTAAATTAAATAGTATGTAATGTGAAGCTTTATCATATTATTTAAATCTGGTACTTAAATGTTATTAATATACTTCGTGCGAGCGCGGAGTTTAACAGGATCGTACTAAAGTTACAAATGGAAATATCAATAAATTATGACGCAATATGCATATTATTATTACCAAATGCCACGAATAAGTCAAGGATATAATATCTATATAAATTAAGAAAATACCTACGTAAAAGTGACAACTCTTACCTGACAATCCTTAGTGTTCAGAGAAGGTTTCGCTGTCAAATTGGCGGTTGTTATAACATATTATCACGTGTTTCTCTAAGTGTTCTGGAGTGAAACGGCGACGTCTATCACTCAGTATTAATTTGTGCAGGGAAAAAGACCGTTCAACGTCTACTGAAGATAACGGGCAGTACGGAAAATGGTTGAGGCATGAACTGTACATTAGTATATTGGCTGGCAACTCCTGACAGGTCCCAGCTAACACTTTGCTTATGTTTTCCAAAATGGGATATCCTGTATTCCTTTTTAACACGTTTTGCATTTTTTCTTTTATTGCATTACCGACTGGACGTATATTACTGGCATCGCATATATTTTTCTGTACATCTTCCAATATGCGAAACTGTTCTTTTAACGGTAATCCATGTGTTTCCAATTTCGTGATTGCAGTAACTAAGAAACCATAGTGTTTATTAATGTAGTGTATGTCATCGCGAATACTTTGGTCCTTTAGTATGTCATGGAGTCTGTGTATGGCGCTGCTTTCATTTGGATTAAATCTACAAATAACATCTTTTATACCATCGAAATGTTTGGCATAATACCCTACGGCTTCTAACCAAGTATAACTGTTAGCATCTAGTTATAACTGGTTCAGGAGGCAGAGGTATGTCTGGTAGAACCTCCGTAAAAACATCCCTTCGTATAGGCGCCTTAATGAAAACCTTTTTGACGGTTGATATGAAAGTATTTACTAAAGGGAAACTTTCCCTTATTTTCTCTGCTACCCGATTGAGTGTATGAGCAGCACATGTAAAATGAACCATTTTCTTATATTTTTGGGATAAAATCTGTCCTGCTTTTAACATGTATGCGGCTGCGTCACTTAACATGACAAGGACTTTATCTGAAGAATCTTGATCGGGCCACATATATTCAAAACAATCAATAACAAAACTTATAATGGTCTCATGATTGGTTTTGTCCAGCACCTTAGAAGCCAATAGGTGGCTATCACTAGCAATGTCACTTTTTAACGCACCAATTAAAAAGTTGGCGACTGGACGCCCACAAGCATTAGTTGCTTCGTCTATAATAAAATAACAAAATTGTCCGCAATGTCTTCACGAATTGATGTCACTACATCGTTGTAAACCCGATCGACATATCTTAATCTTAACGTGCTTTCATGTGGCAGTTTTCGGTCAGTATATTTTTCTAAAAACGTACGTAATTTAGGGTTCTCTAGTTTGCTTAACGGAATATTACTTGCAAGAAAGGCTTCTGTAAGTTCATAGAAAAATTCCGAGTTATCAGCGCTGGACGAGGCATGGCTCTTCAAATGTCTATTCACTTTAGTTTTGTCAGAAGAATTTATAATGTGATCACACACAGTACAAAACAAGTCACTTTCTTTAATGCGTATGTCCTTGTAATATTCAGGATCACTGTCAAACCACATTTGAAATACTTCACGTCTATTTCTTCTCTCCTTTGGCATCTTACTTGATTTACTTCTCTCATTAATAGTTATTGATAATAATATTAGTAAACGTTTATAGTATACACGGCGAATACGAGCACGCTAGAACGTAAAAGACGTAAAAGAGAAATTTATTTATGCGTCACCGACCGATTATTACAACGTTCCGTAAATAACTAAAAGTTATTTACGGACTGCCAGTCAGCTGGCAAGGCCAGTGACCTGAGTACGACTCTGTTAGACTCCGCGCTGTACGAAGTATAGTTATTAATGTACAATATAAAAAATTCTATACCTAGTAGGTATATCCAATAATGTAAAATTTTTATTAACAAAAAATAGTGTTGTTTTAGATACCTATATACTTATGTTTTCATAAATTATGTATTCAACGTTAAAACAAAACGAAATTCAGAGAAAATATAATATTTTGGGAATATTTGTATATGTAATCAAACGTTGCTTGGTAAATGATATAAAGAAATCACCATTTATTTAAATAGTAACTAAAGGATATTACGGATAGGAAGAATATCTCTATACTAATTTATACCATGTTTACAACCACTTTATATTTGATCAGTGCAACAGTAAAAATTAACCAAGATTTTGAGTTCGATATCTAGTTATGCATAGCATTATTTACTCTAAACTTGGTTCTAATTTTTTCATCTTTAAATAAATCCAAAAATTTCCATTGATTGTTTGATAGTAACCAAAGTAGTTCATGCCTAATATTAAATTCATGACAATAAATAGGTTTTTTTTTGTTGTCATAATGCATTGTCAGATCATGGAGAGTATGTTATAATGTTCAAAGTTTTGTAGGGTATTGTAGTTATTTATATTATATATTAATATCATGATGCATTTTAAATTTTAGGTACCATTTAATCTGTGTCTGCGTATCTGGGATATTTATTTGTTAGATGGAGAAAGAGTGATTACTGCTATGGCCTATACAATACTCAAGTTACATAAACGATCTTTATTAAAACTCAATGATATGGATTCAGTGGTTCATTATATCCAAGTATGTGTTCATTGATTATTGTGTAGTTATACATATTGATAGTATAGTTTGTCCACTAAATTAATATAATTTTAGGTTAAGCTGTATAAAGATTTTGTATATGATGAGGACACAGTCATTCGACAATTAGAGCATTCAATGGAAGAGCTAAAAAAACATAAGTTAGATTTACCTGGGCCCCCTACAAAAGATGAATTACCAAGCAGACCTTTTGGAGTATTTCAAGAACCTACATTTGAGGAAATAGTAGGTATAAGGAAAGAGACCTTTACGGAAAAGGAAAAAGAAACAAACGAAATTATAACTCTGACCAGTGAGGCTGCAAAAGATGCCACAGAAAAAGACAGGGAGTGCCAGTTATCTGTTGGGGATTCAGTAGGATTCACAGGTACTGATACTGAAAATAATTCTACTCTTGGTAGTTGCACCACATTAGCTAGTAAAAGCAGTATATGTGATAGTATTAGTAGCAGTGTCGAGGAATGCACAAGGCTTTAATCTTTTTTATTTAATAAGTATGTGCCTTATGTTTTATGTGTATAGCTTAATCAACTTGCTAAATTTATATCTCAAGTCCATAGTTGAAGATGGTTGAAGGGAGAATTAGAGTTAAGACTACAATTATTTTTAGGTAGATATATACTAAAATATTTTTTATCGTTATTTTTTAATAATTTTTATTTCTTGTATACACATAAAAAAAAGTTTGATTATTTTCAATCATTTTTAAATACTGATAACATTTAACCCAGAGAGTAGTATAAATACGGACCACTTACTTCATTTATGTGAGACATCTTAAATTAGCTAAATTTCAGTTTTGAAATATTTGTAAAAAATGTGACTCTAAAAAATTATAACTGTAATATATTATCATCAGTGCAAACGTAATTTAAAATTCATGTACTTCTATTTATACATTTTTTATATATCTATAAATTTAATATGTCCTTATTTTCACATTTTGGCAAACAGAAGTTGACTATGCTATATTCATAAAAGGAGATGTTTATTTTGCTGATAAAGCAGTTTTATGTTTTACATTCAGTGTTTTTTGGTAATGTAGGATTGTGTATGTCGTTAGTAGATTAGAAACTCCAAGTATCAGTGAAACTGAAAAGTAAACTTAAGCTTTATCAATAGCCATAATTAGGCATTCATCCTATTTTAAGTACAAATAATATCACATACAAGAGTAGTTCAGGAGAGGTTCAAGATTTGATAAATGAATATGAAATATGAAGCATACGATTCATATTGATTTTACATAAATATTGCCAAAAAGCACAAGTAGGGAAAGTGTTTATTATTTGATTACAGTAACATCAGTGTTGGAGTAATACAAAAAATATGTTGACAATAAAGAAATCTCATTAATACTGTCCAAATTTAAATACAGAATTAGCCAACAGATATGGATGATTTTTAGAAGGTGGTAGTGGTAATCAAATAAAAACTATCAAATATACAAAAGTATACAAAATTTAATACAGTGGAATATGCAATTTTATTTTTTAAAAATAACATATTTTAAAATAATTGATCGCCATAACTTATACATTATTGCAAACTTGATACAAAATTACAGCATTACATATTGCAATAAATCACAGTTCATTTTACTATTTCCTGTTCCTCTTTTCTATAAAAAGCTTTAATGGTAAATTATACAAGGCTTATTCTTACGCTGTAGACTTCAGTATCCCTACAAGACAAAATCATGAGCACTCAAAGTTTGGTGACCTCGAAGGTGAGTTAATGTCACCAAATTATGAATTGATTTATTCAGGAACAAAACGTCTTGGGTAATTTATGAATTCAATTGTCATATTCACTGTGGTATCAACTTATCAGTAAACATACAAGGGTATCACATTGTTTAAATCATCATTCTACTAAAAATCACCTATACCTATTAGCTAACCCTGTATATTATAACAGGCCATTGTGAATGAATATTATTATTTTTAATTTCACTTATAGGTAATTGTATCTCATAAATGTTTTGGATAATGAAATAATGAAAGTGTGTGTGTATGTACGTTAAATTATTTTTTTGTTCAGGATGTATCTGTTAAATAAGAAATATGGGATGTTTTCAGCACCTTGTACATGTTTTTTAATTGATAGTTTAAAAAGCTTGTTAATTATGTGTAAGTTTGTACTTAAGTGTATGTACAGATTTTTATTTCTTCTTCTGTATATATTTCGATTTAATTAAGAAAAGTATGTAATATATTTTTTTATTTTGGTATGTAAACATATGCTAATATATACTTTACAACATTTTTTAAAGGGTTTTGGTATCATGTTTTGACCTTTTATAAAAATAACCTAAGTTTGGCTTCAAATTCTTCCTATTTTCAAAGCCATTACTAATTTCATTATAATTCATTAATAACATTTAAAAGTCTATGTTGTAACTTTCTTTTTCATTTTAATCAATTATTTACTAACTATCCTGTTAACGCTATTTTACAATCTGACACTTCTATTAATATTGTTAAAACTTTTTATGTAAGGGCATAATACAAATAATGATAAGTATTAAAATATCAAAATATTATAAAATAAAATAATAAACAAATATTTAAAATTGATTAGAGTAATTCAAAAGAGATATGGAATAAAAAAAATAAGCTATGCATAATGTAATGGAGTAGTCAAAATTATTGATGATAAAGCACAACACTTTGGCTATAGATGCATAATGTGCAAAAAATCTTTATTATATTGGAGCATGCATAAAATTCGTTCAGGAACCCTTTACAATTTCAAAAATGTATTGGTTATATATAGTCCCATTTAAGATAACAAACCTGTGGTATCGGATCTAAAAATTTAGAGTAGATTTTAAAATTGATCATAATCAAGCTTCAATTAGGGTTAAGTGTTTTTTAATGGGAACATCCAGTACAAGTAAAGTATAAAACAGTTTTAGGCAAAATCAATATAAGGCTTCATGCTTTGCATTGTAATAGTAGCAGTAGATAGTTTTTTTTTTTTTCATTTTAAAAGATGTTTTTAGGACTATAACTTTTGTTTCTTATAAATTCAGAAATAGTTTCATATTTCTTCACTGTATAATTTTCCTCAAATGGCTTTGTTTGGTAAAACAGCTCTATTATTCTAGTTTTGCCTACAATCAGCATTTGAATAACGTCTACAGGAGTTTCTCCAAATTTTTGGTAGGTCTGCATGATATTTGCATGAAATTAAACAATTTTTTTTATTAGACTTAGATAATTCCTTGATCTCTTCTGGCCGTACCCTAATATGGGGTGCAAACAGTACATGAAGATAGAACTAAGAAAGAGCCGCAATGATTTTACAAACATATATATGGTAAAAAAATGTATGAGCTTTTCTTGTATCACATTTTGTGGAATCTTACTAACTTCACAGCCTTCTGTGGCATTTTGCAAAGGTGATGTGTGTACAGTGAATTTGTTAACAAGATGGTAAGGAGAACAATAATTTTCATATTAATAATAATTACTCTTTGACTAACACTGAATTTTGGATGCATTTTCTATGGATACTTAGCAGATACAACATGGGAGCTCTTAGTTACATTTTGTACATTTGTAAATAACAGTTTTATATACTCCATGTTCTAATAGTTCTGTTTAATGACTAATAGTTTTGAGAAAAGCAAACCAATTTTTTGTTTATTGCTGTAATGTTTTCTCCAGTTATTGGCATTTCTACAGCTTTGTTGGTTTAACCAGAAATGACTTCACTTTTCATTTTAACTGCTACAAACTACATATTTTAACATATTTAGATGAAACATTATATCAGAAATACGTATGCATAGGCTTTTACGAGTCTGCTCGTAATATTTGTGAACAAGCAGATTTGCACTGAAGACGGCAAACCAAAACCAATCAGAAATTGTGCAGTCTACGAATAGCATGATGACCACCAGAGACATTATTTGTTGTCTAATTGTAGGATTGCTAACTACAGTGCTCTTCTAGGTGGCTGTATGATACTGTAAATAATGTCGATAAGGCATTATACAGTCTCCCTAGTCTAAACACAAACAATTTATTTTCAACACATTGCTCAAATTATAAATTTTTACATCTTGTTTATATTAGAGAGAATAAAAAAATATAAAATACATACAGTATTGTTTTGAAAATAAGAAAAATTACTTAATTTTGTTTCCATATGCTGATAATTGAAGAAATATTTACTAAAAGCAGTAATTCAGAAGTAAAGCACATTTAGTATTCATTGTGTGTTATGTATTATACATTACGATCAAGATAATACTTTTATGATAGAGGTATACTCGGTAACCCGAAAAATTCTTTGTGGTTAACCAAGTTCATTAACATATTCGTAGATAATATTTGTAACTTATTTATGACAAAGCTATAACTCATCAAGAAATAATTTTGGAAGTACGCCATATATAAAATAATTAAAAATAGGAAAACAGAAGTAGGTATTCTAATTAATAAAGGTTATAGATGTATACCTATTATACATTATATTTTGGGGCAATCTTTAAAAACATGGGCCTGGATACTACACTTATAATATATACTATTTAGAACACTTCTTTTTTTATTATATTCCACGTGGCATATTCCCAAACGGATTTATTGATGAATGTTGCATGTTCCTTTTTTTCATATCTAAATGTACAAAATGAAAGTAATCAGATATAAAGATATTGGTAGTATAAAAATATGTCGTGCAGTAAAGCTTAATATAATAAAAAATATTGAAATAGGTATCTTGTTTATTTGAAGATAAGATAACTATAACATTAGTTTAGGGAAGGCATTAAGATTATGAGGAACTATGAGATTTGGGAAGAATTAAGTTATGGGCCAGGTATTTGTGTTGTAGGAAACTAAATACTCTTCCCCAAAATTCCCTATTTACCTATAAGTTTTAAGCTATTGCATTTTCTATTGTATATTCTTCATTCTATTTCTAAGCGTTTGTATAAGCCCTTGGCTGTCAGACTGACTTAAAATACCATGGAAATAAATACTCGTTATATTCATCGTTTAACACTGTAAAACATTGCTTTATTCTTTTGCATTTCAAAAATATGTTTTAGTTAAATGTATTCATTGGAAGAACTATCTAGATATTTTTCCTTGTACTAAAGAAAATCACTCTGCCTAACAAAATAATATCCTTATATTTCACTGATTATCCTTATATTTCACTGATTATTAGTTAAAAATTCAAAAAGTACTGCCACTGATAGTAACTACCATGTCATCCTAAGTGTACCTACTGTAAGGTTCCATGTAATCGTGAATAAAATGCATTCATGATTCACTTTCCTTTCCATTGCGATTTACCACATAATATCACACAGGTAACCAGAGTAAAAAAACTTTTTCAAATCCTTGTTATTAACCAACACGTTACATGTTCTATATCATTTTCCATTACAGGCTCAAAATTTTCATTTGATCCCAGCATTGATGATGCCAGTTCCCTCCTGGAATGCGAACATACAGGTTCAAGGCGTTCCTTAGCAGACACCAGTGTGACATCTACTGCAGATCTTTCTGTGTTTTCAACAATAACTCGATCACAGGCACATGAAAACAGTTTAGATACACACAGTAACATGTCTGACAATTCTGTAGGTGGGGCAAGCTCTGTGGGCTCGGGCATAGGTGCTACTAGCAGCCTACAAAGAGCGGTAAGTAGTCACTCTACGCCTAGAGCAACTCCACACAATCCTAGTCCTGATATTTTAAGAATTTATGTACCATATTCGCCGTTAGATACACCCATTGCTAGTCCTCATAATGGTGACGTGCAAAAAGTGCCGTGTTCTTTTCTGGATACAAATAAAATTCGAATTAGGATAGATAATGATGAATTACCGACTCCTCTTGTAGAACATGGACAAATAAAAAATTTTAGGATAGATAGCCCTGTTGACCTAAAATAAATGTTTAAATTTTATCAATTTATAGCAAGTTGTTCTTAATTGGGCTGTCTTATGCCAAGACAAATATCGAATATATTTGCAACACTATTCAATAATTTTAAATATATAGTAGGATTTTGTAAAAAACAAACCAGGCAATGAAGTAATGAAATTAGTACCATTTTATTTGTCTTAGTTGGCAGGAGAAAATTTTCCATTAAGTTTTTAAAGTACTCATAATGAATATTATTTATTGAATTTGAGAAAGATTTTATTTATTTAAATATTTTGTACATAGTTTTAATATATAATTATTTAGGATGGTGTAATGTGTGGGAATTTTTGAAATTTATACTAATAATGTTAAGTTCTTGGGCCTAAGTTGTTTGTGTGGGCGATCCAGTGATTTCCAACTGATTTTTTTGTAATACAGAGAAGGTATTTTATTGTTAAATGGTTTTGTATAATGTATTAAAAACTGTTCCATCCTTTTTAGGTAATAATATGCAACTAAGTACAGTATTCTCAAAGAAGTGAAGTAGGTACTTACCTAATAATTGGTTCTCTTCTCACAAATCTTGCCTACAGGACATATATAATTAAGCCTATTTTAATTGTCACGTTCCACTATTCGTCTTAATACTATGAGTAAAGGAAAATGAATCAAAACAATTTTAAAAATACTTGCAAACACACAAGTTTTGAAACTCTACTCTGCTAGGTTTTCCGTCAGTTACAAGGATCAGTTTAGTCAGTTATAAGCCCCTAACTTGTTCAAGTTTATACCCCAGTTGTATTCACGAAGTAATTAAATTGAAATATCAACAAACATAATAAGTTTTGAATTAGCGAGGGATGAATCTAATATTGAATAATCGAATAAATCAACCATTTTGATAGATTTCATTTCTTTAGCAGGCTATAGTATTGATTTGTCTAATAAGTAAATAGGTGTTGTTTCTGATTATATGTACATATTATTCATCAACTGAATTGTCCGTTAATTGCCAATCAATCTTACCATCTCACTATATCGTTCACATTCATACAAACTTTTCTAATGGTTTTGTTAGCAAACTTCTGTATAATATGTCAATCACAATGGCATTGCATGTTTTTACCATCTACTAAAATCATTGATTTTTTTGATAAACTATATTTTTAAAGAAAACATTGACACGAAATTTTGTTCCAAAATCTGGAGTTTATCGGAGAAATTCAAATGTAAATATCTTGAAAATGTGAAAATTTTAATTCCACTCAGTTACAGATCTTTTATATCCTTCAGTCAACATTTAGCTAATGGTGACGCTTAACACTATTTTCAATTAATGCAGTTTTTGACTATAATTTATATAAACATCTATTGGTAGATGATTGTTTCCTTCAACCTGCAAGTTTCTATGTAATCTGATTTATTATATTTAAAAATCTACATATTTTCATTTTATATAAATTTCTTGTACTGGGACAAGCCCAATTTTAGAACATTTTATAACAATTTAGTCCTATTTTACAACATTTTATAACAATTTCATGTAACGAAACATTCCAGTATATGCATTTATTGATTTATGTTAAGAATCATAATTATAAGTTGGTAACAAGTATGTATTTATCTCTGTTTATACAAGTGTACATCTTTTTGTCAAAGTTAGTGGCAAAAGAGTTTTTATATAAAATTGTTCTATTATTTTTTTGAGAAAGATTACTTAAATTATTTGCTGTTCAAAGTTATCGAATATTAGCAGTTAAGTAATTTTTACGTTTTTATTTTTATTTTATTTGCATTTGGGATTGATTAAAACTATTTCTATATTATCGAAATAATATGAAAAAAAGGATTTTTAGAAAATACACTAAAATATAGTAAATTACTTATTTGAAAAATACAGCAGTATATTAGATAACTAGATACTCAAAAATCATATTATGTATTTATTAATTGTTAAATATTTTAGATTTAATAACATTTTTATAGATTTTAAGGAAATGTGCCATAGGTGTAATTTTTTGTCAATACAATACTCAAGGCAAATTTAAATTTGTATTATTATTCATTACAGCATTTTCTTCCAAATCTATACCGAATAAAGTATATTAAATATAATGATATTTGGTTCTGGTTAGTTAATAAGCAAGCAATAACATGTTTAAGAACATAGAACAATGAAAGCGTACTTCTGTAAAAATAAAAAAAAATTTATGTGTTGTATCTTGTAAATAACTGTATCGAAATTTTTATAAACTTTAATTAATTTTAGTATCATGAGTTAAATATAGAGTTCATTTTTGTACAATTCATAATAATTGTAATATATAGTAGTAAAAAATACGTGTTAGTAAATTTCTCGAAAGAAATTTCAGATTTATGAAAACTTATTTGGGAAGGGAAAACTTGGAATTAAAACTTTTGTTAAATGAGTTTTTGTAAAGTGTCTATGTCAGAGATATTTTTTTAGGTCAAGACAACTCTGCAAGTAAATGGATTATGAAACAATAACATGAATGTCTACTAAAATGAAGACTAATAAAACCAGTTTTAATATTTTTTAATTTTATAAATTTTAATTTTATTACATTCTTTTTTTGTTGCAAATGGATTGTGCTTTTCGAATCTTTCGTTTCTTTCGAGTAATTTTTTTGTCAATTGTAATTTTTTAACGAAAGTTGGTTTCATTGGGGATCAGGTATTTTAAGTTAACACGGGTGTCAGCTTAAGCGCAGGTTTGTAGAGAAGTGATACTTGCAATAAAATGTATTCTACACATTTAAATTGTAAAATGTTAACAAGTCATGGAATGACTTCTAAATTTCTTAATAAAATTATGTTCAAAATGTGTGTTTTTGTTAACTTCATTTCATATCATGCGAGGGGTTAACAACTCATAGAAAAATGTACACCTATTACATTATTGAAGTAATCACAGGGACATACGTAATCGATTTTTCTGATTTCTTGTTGTTAAGTGAATACGTAATCATACAGTGAGTACTGGGATTACTTGAGGTATTACTCACATAATTAATTGATTACTAATATGGTTTAATAATCTATGGATTATGGTCAATACTTGAATAAATAATACACATATCACTGATGCTATCATAAAGTTGAATATAAAAAAGAAAAACAATTATATACTATATATATATATATATATTGTTTTTTCCAACCATACGAATAAGACACTATAACATTAAATTATTTAGTATAAAAAGAGGGCCATTTCGGGACTGTTTGAGATCGCCATAGCAACTGTACAAAAAAAAAGATTATTGTACAGTTGTACCAAGTTATACAGTACCGAAAAGTAATTTGACATTGACATTGCATGTCACATAATATATTGAAGATTAATTAAATAGAAAAGTAGAAACAGATAGTGGCTCCGATGAATCGGTAAACTGGAGGTGCTAATTAGAAGCGGTTGGAAAAAAAATATTATGTTAAACTCGTACAAAAAATAAGTTTTCGAGACTCGTAAAATTGCAACCCTTTCCCTCATCCCGAAAACGTGTATTTTTTGTACTAGTTAAACAAATAACTATTTATTACTTATTATTATTAATAAAGTACATTTGGTACACATGTAAAAACTTGTACTTTAAACAACATAGGTAGGAAAAACAACAAAAAAATAAATAAATTGCATTGCTATCTATCACTAGATACTAACTCTTATTCATTATTTGGTACGGATCTAATAATTTATCTAAATTCATCACAGCTCACTATTAACTTCAAATATCTCTTACATTGATTTTATCCGTACTCTGTATAAACGATAATTACTTAATTTGTATTTTTCGCCTTCTATAAGCCAGCATAAAGTTGTGATATACCTTGTACACAAATCACATTTTATTGTTGCTTTAGTAAGATCTGCATCAATTGCAATATAAATATTTTGATGAAAATTTGTTATATCAAAATTTTTCTTTATAACTTTAACATTGTCTTACTCATTATTATTACTTATGTATTGTCTGATTAGCGTCTTTATTTTCTGCGTTTGTAAATTATTAGAGCACTCTCCCTCACTGTCACTAACACTATCTTTTTTCTTCAAAAAAATTGTTTTTTCAGTTCTCATCTTACAAAACCGAACCAAATTGATTCGATTAATAATTCCGTAAGACCTTCAAGGATTTACATTTTTTTTTTGTAAATTTTCGTTTTTAAAAAAATCCGAAATAATATTCTAAACTTCATTTAGAAATCTTTATTAATGTCATTCTGAACAAAATCTTCTAGTTTAGTAATGTCTTCATCACGTATCAGTGCCAAACTTTGAGAATTACCATAACCATTAATTTTTAGAATATTTTCCAGGTATCTAGGTAATTCACATTTTTTTATGTTCTTCAACTATTTTAAAAATATCACTTTTCATTTAAGTTTCAAAAGATTTCTCTATTTTCAGAATCTATTTCCAATTTAGGTGCTCGAGTACTTTTGATGATCCAACTTGATGCTTGAGTAGTTTTAGAAGAAAAATTAATGATAGAAAAATTCCAAATTATTGAAAAACTCTCTCAAAACTAAAAAAAGGTTTTTAAATTTTTGAGGAAATCCAGAACTTGTTAGCACGACTCGCGCAATTTAATATAATTAACAATTATTAACGGTAACAATATAAATGCGCATGTGCAGATATGAAAATTTAGCTCAATGGTCAAATAATCAAGTATTACTTTGATTACTTGATTCATTAAGTGAATACTTTGATTTCAATGATTACTTGTAAATGTACACCTATTACTTGAGTTGTTAACCCCTCGATATCATGTGAACATAATACAGATACAACTAATACTACCAGCACCAGCAGCAGCCAGATACAGGTAACAGTGTAAGTTTTCCTCGTCAACTTTAACCTAACAGTGGCGGCTCGCGGGTTCAAAAATGCGTGAATAGCTAGCTAATATTTTTATATTTTTAAACACTCACCTAGTTTTTATATATCAGGTCGATTCTTCTGTCCAACCTGATATATAAAAACGACTGTTCGGCGTTTGCGAAATCAAAATTGCATCTACTTCACGACAGGTCACAGATTACTGACAAGACAAGTTAGGAAAAGGAGTGCGCGAAGCACACTCCCACGTAATGGCTGAACTCTTCACTTGCACCGTAAGGAGTGGGAGCTCGTCTTGGCTCGTCCCTTATAATGACGTCAGCTGTAAAAGCGTTCCCATGGCAACGCAGTGTACTGATGCAGGTTTAGCGGTTTTGACTCGACGCCTCTTCACCACAAACGGCTACGTACGTTCTTCTTATATTTTGTAACGTTTACGTGTGTGTAGATTATAATAAATATATTAATATTAAATATATTTACTTATTATTATTATTACATTACGTTAGTAATAAAGAAAATGTATTTTGGTAATATCTTCACTATTCATACTGAGTTTAAAAAATAGCATTGAATATTTTTGGTGAAGAGGCACTTCACCTACTTCACCTGAATAGCCGCCACTGTAACCTAAGTATATGCAAAGCAAATAACTGCATCACATATTACTTAAAAGATGTCCATGAACAATTACTAATAAAGCTGCAAGGGTTGATAGAGCTTAAAGAAATACAAATTAGGTAAATTGTAATGTTACCAATGGACGTAAATAAAATATACTGCTAATAAATATAATATAGTATAGTCTATATAATGTCAATTGAAACTGTAAAAAAAATTCCGACAAAAGAAACACCTGCACCTCGACGGCGGCCTCTTTATTTACACACGTGTGTCGTTTGTCGGAATTTTTTATGCAGTCTCAATTGAGATTATAAAGACTATACTAGGTAGGTATTTTACCGTGTTACATGAAAATTCTAATATAGGGTATGTGCCAAATTTGCCGATCAATTTCTAGAAAAATCTGCTGACCGGGTACAATTTACTGCACTAGCAGACTGAGTTTCCATAATCTAACATAAATTTATGTCTCTTAATACTACTAACGACTCTACTGATAAAAATAAGGGTAGTTTACTATCGTGAATTTTTCACTAAGAGGCTGAGTTTCTACAATTCTATCTGAGTCTTTACCTGTCATTGTAATCACAAGAATTAGCTTGGAGGTCTGAGACTTGTGTACCTACTATGGAAGAGGGGACTTACGTCTGTAAGCCCTAACCACCATTCAGTGCTGGAATGAGGGAAACCTGGAAAACCTCCATTAGTTAGGAGGACAGGCAAATAGTTAAAGATGTAAATCTGTAGTAGAATATGAAAACTCAGCCTTCTAGTCGTGTAGATTATACTCGATCGGCAAATTTGATGAAGATTCTCAAGCGTAAACTATCCCATTTTTATAATTATGGAACCGTTTGTTCACAGGAGTGTCAAAGATGTAAATTTGCGTTGGAATATGGAAACCTGGCCTTTTACTCCCATAGATTGTACCCTGTCAGCAAATTTTGTTGAAAATTCCGAAGAGTACCTAACTACTCCTATTTTTATAAGTAGAGAACCGTTTGTTCGCAGGAGTATCACAAATGTAAATTTGTGTTGGAATATGGACTTGGCCTTCTATTCGCATAGGTTGTACTCAGTCAGCAAATTTTGTTGAAAATTCTCAAGACTAACTACACCTCTGTTTTTATAAGTAGGGAGCCGTTACTTCGCAGTAGTGTTAGAGAGATAAATTTAAGTTAGAATATTGAAACTCAGTCCTCTAGTGCAGTACCCGGTCAGCAGATTTCTCTATAAATTGTCAAGATAAACTACATCTTTTTTCAATGTAGTGGGGTGTAACTTGCGATAGGGGCAGTGGTCTTTTTATGTATTCCACACACAAACATATATGGATTAGAAGTCGGTCCTTGCAACCTACGTAACCACCCAAGAGCACAATTGGTATCAGACGTAGTTTGCACTGAAGAATCCTGACCTCCTTAACCTATCCCCCACAACTCCATCCGGCATTTTCTTCAAATGATTTTTGCCTTATGAAACAGGAATTGAGCAGCAGAAGCGAAACCAACGCGTAAGAAATAATTTGCGTTCCTCATAGAGGCTTTTACACTACAAAGAAAAAACCATCACCCCTTTCTCTTAAAAGAAAGATAAGGAGAAACGGACCATTTCAACGTCTGTATACCTTCTCACAATAAAACTGAATTAACTTGTAAGTCAATAAACATTGAAATCTACTAAGTACGTAATTCAAAGCAAATAAATATAAAAAATGGAAGTGAATGCTTTATACCTACAACTCATATCAACAGATCAAGTAGCATTTTGATCGTAAGGGTAGGTAGATAAAGTACTTTAATTTTTTTATTGTTATTTATTCATATGCTTCTTACAACTTATTTTTAATTTTCATTTGAATTAATATGAACTTTAATTGTACAATTAACATTTTCATAAAAGTTTTCATGTAACATAAACGTACAGATGTAGAACTGCAGAACTGCAAGAATTTTTCTATTCACTGAGTATTTGCCATATTTGCTTCGATACTTCAAGCTTCGCGAGTCTTCCAGGTACCAGTGACTATAGAAATTATTTCTATAGTCACTGTAGGTACTTATATAAGTTTAGGCCACTGAAGATATGACTGCCACCCCCTATACACTAGACTGCGATCAGGTCAGCATCAAAATTTGTCAGCATTATGGCTGCGGCGCGGCGGAAACAATGGCTGGTATTCATTTCTGAATTCGGTACCAACTTCAAATAAACGCCAATAACGGCAACGACCGTTTTGGTGTCAATAAGTGAGGCGATTATGATCTATTTTCGATCATCCATATTAGAAGTTATTAATAACTTGTATAGGTAGATAATTCATTGGACCGGCACGCCCCAAACACATTATTGCAACAACCTGTATATAAAATCTAAGTTAAGTTATTAAAATTATTGAAGAAAATATTTATAAAAGTTTCTTTCATGAACAGATAGTCGTCGTCTGAGGCATCTCCTAAAAATCTTATGACAGGTACGTACCTACCTAATGTAATCAGTTTGCTTGTAGGTATCTGAAAACGAAAACATTAGATAAGAGTGGACTTATCAGACGTATTACTTTGAAATATCGCAATTTTAATTTTGGTACCAGCGTTTACTTTAGCATCTTGAAGACGAGAATGTTGACGGCTTTACTCTGTCTTCAACTTCTCCAAAAAGTATGCCAGAAGTACGTTTTCATTCAAGACTATTGGATATTATTTGGGCTTTTCCACTTTTGAAAGCACGTATATTCTTTTAGTTTTTCTTTCAAAATTTGCTATAGAAAAAAAATTGAATATGATAACGTGACTCAATTTAATTATTGACTCGTGAATTAAAACTTTTCACTTGTTGATAAAATATAATTTTATCGTCAAGTATAATGGATATATTATCAACCCCTGCTGTTAAGCTATTACTGTATCTACCATTGTGGTAGGTATTGATTTCAGTTGTATGTACATACCTATAAAGCGTACTTTGGTATTTGCTATAGAAAAAAAAAAGCAATGCTATTTAAAGTGCAGCAGCCATATTTCATTGTTGAAAGTGGCAGTATATGCATTCGCGTTAAACGGCCAGCGTTGGAATTTTTATCCCTCTGGTCGCTGCTACTATGTAGCTTTGGCTGTTGCTGCTCTTCTACTTTGTTTGCTGCTGTTCGGTCATTCTGGTCGCTCGTGTGCCCTTGGTCTTAAATACGCCTGTTTTTTATGGTCGTGTGACAACTTGTCTGGGTCGAGTTTGTCACCCAAACGTCAAAATGATTATACCGCCACCAAAGCCTCCAAAAGACTATATGTTAAAAGATGTTAACAACAGCTTGTTATCGTCTTCTCAGTTCACCCCAGATGGACCGCCCAGGGTCACTCAGAAAGCAATAGGGAAATTCCTGTCGCCCATACAATACGCCGAAGATGAGATCCCCGAAAAGATCCCTCCCGTCAAACTGGAACCAGTTATTAGGGAAAAAATGACGATGGATGCTAAAGCCTCATGGATCATAGAGCCAGGAAAGGACGACTTCTTTATTCACGACGTCTACAGAAAGTATACTATGTTGGAAAGTCCTGATAGTTATGATCCAAGATATAAACATAACGGTAATAGAAATTAGACTAGAATTGCAAATAATTAATAAAAATTATCCCCAAAGCATACCCATAACCTGCTACTGATTATTAGAACATTGTATTATATGCTTCGTTCAATAAGTTATGCTAAGTTCACGTTTATCTAGTCTTTCTCTGACTATTTAAATTTAATTCATTGTTTGTTTAAAAGATCAAAACCTTTTTTTAATGATGCTCTTTTGAAGAACTCATAATGATGTTTATTAATTAATCTATCTATTAATATACATATTGTACGTAGAGAACGTAACTTATTTTGCCACAAAATGTCTATTCAATATTATTCGCAAGTGATTGCTCTGAATTTGCCAGTTTGGTAAGCAAAATGGTTTTTATGAAGCGGTACTTTTGATTAGACTTCGCTTCTTTGTATAAATCTACAATATTCTCATTTGGAGCCAAGTTTACAGGGCGATAAGAAGTAGGTTGATCATTTGGCCGCAATTCAACCTTTGGTAGGTATATAATCGCCATTGTTTGTTGTAGGTACTGGTTTAATATCGTTTTGTAATTCAATCGTTTAATTTTGTAACCGTACTTATATCATTTAGGGCATGTTACAACAGTATCAAATCTGATGGATTGCCTATAGTTTGACGAAGATTATATTATCTACCACCGCTGTCCGTGAAGCATTTGTAAAGTTTAGTTTATTACTCCATTGATAATTGTCTATATTATTTGCAAACAAAAAGAGATCCACCTCACGTATTTATATCTATGCTTCCGTAGATTAGAGTTGCATCACAGTCTACAATATAGAGCTTGGTTCTATATTCTCATTAGTTAATTAGTCTTGCGACTTCATCAAAGGTGAATTGTCCTCAAGCTCCAAGAAAGTAAGCTGAATCCATAATTAGGTAGGTACACCGTGTTCCACATAAAACGACCCACTATACTATCTGGAAATCTATAAAAGATGTGAAAAAATGTTAAATACAAAAGTTTTTCAGATTTTCGAGTTCTTTTAAAATATAATACTTCCATGTATACAGAGTGTCCCAATTTTGCTGGGACGACATCAACTCTAAAAATTTAAATGAGACACCCTGTATTTTTGTCGATTTTTCGATTCTTTGTCAAAAATAAACTCGACGTACCTATTTAAACTATAGTCAAATTTTACGTAGTTTTCGAGATATTTGAGGTCATGTGTGCGTTTTTGAAAAATCAAGGTATTTTTCAACACGATATAAAAAAATTATCAAAAACTAAAATTAAGTGTTTGGGTGGTAATTTCCACTTACAAAGCGTCAATGCAGATAGAGAATACAAAATTTTTGTTAACATTTATTCAGGGTGGACATACTATGTAATCAAACTTGCAACTTTATAATCTGAAAAAGGTCGATTTTTTTAAATGAAACACCCATTATATAATTACTCTATGTTAAAGACAATGAAAATACCTATCATTCTATGTATATATGTCCTATACATAAATTCAATGGTTATAGAGAAAATCGCAATTTTATAGAAATTTACAATGATTTCTAGTATAATGATATTGCAATGCTGCATGCTCTCAAAAAAAGTAGGAGGCTATGGAATGAATACTCGTAATATTGAAACTTGTTTTAATTTGACAGTTCTGCAATTTATTTGTGTTTATACGGCGAGAACATAAAGTCCGTCCCCCTCTCTCTAATTTTTGAACCGCTGGGTATATTGTGAAGAAATTTGGAACAATAATATATGACTAAATTCTGCATTTTTTGACACATCAATGACAGCTCTGAATGTCAAAGTGACAGCTGGGCGCGCAATAGGAATATTTTTTTAAATGGAAATGGGGGTCGAGTAATAACTCATTTTGAAGCTATTTTTATGCTCAAAACATTCCCCAATTTTGAGAACATTTGGTTCAGTAATTTTCAAATAAAAACCAGTAATATCGATTTCCACGTTATATCATTTTTAAATTTTGAAATAAACTTTCGTAAATATTTTCTGCATATTTGACGTTCCGGATAGCGTTCATTGAACAGCAGCATGGTAATTTCGGTTAGCTTCGCCAAAAATAATAACCGCTTCCAATTTATCTTGTAAGGAACGAGCCATTCTAGACAATTTCGAGCAAAAATTTACTGTCAAACATGAGAGCAACAATCAATAATGACACCTAATAGGTAGCAAGATTATGTTACAAACTGATATTACTTTACAGAGTTATTACTCAACCCCCATTTCCATTTAAAAAAATATTCGTATTGCGCGCCCAGCTGACATTCAGAGCTGTCATTGATGTGTCAAAAAATTCAGAATTTAGTCATATATTATTATTATCGTTCCAAATTTCATCACAAAACACCCAGCGGTTAAAAAATTAGAGAGAGGGGGACGGACTTTATGTCCTCACCGTATAAACACAAATAAATTGCAGAACTGTCAAATTAAAACAAATTTCAATATTACGAGTATTCATTCCATAGCCTCCTAGTTTTTTTGAGAGCATCCAGCATTACAATATCATTATACCTACTAGAAATCATTGTAAATTTCTATAAAATTGCGATTTTCTCTGTAACCATTGAATTTATGTATAGGACATATATATATGAAATGATAGGTATTTTCATTGTCTTTAACATAGAGTAATTATATAACGGGTGTTTCATTTAAAAAAATCGACCTTTTTCCGATTATAAAGTTGCAAGATTGATTTCGTAGTATGTCCACTCTGTATAAGTGTTAACAAAAATTTTGTATTCTGTATCTGCATTGACGCTTTGTAAGTGGAAATTACCACCCAAACGCTTAATTTTAGTTTTTAATCATTTTTTTATATCGTGTTGAAAAATACCTTGATTTTTCAAAAACGCACACATGACCTCAAATATCTCGAAAACTACGCACAATTCGACTATAGTTTAAATAGGTAAGTCGAGTTTATTTTTGACAAAGAATCGAAAAATCGACAAAAATACAGGGTGTCCCATTTAAATTTTTAGAGTTGATATCATCCCAGCAAAATTGGGACACCCTGTATACATGGAAGTATAATATTTTAAAAGAACTCGAAAATCTGAAAAACTTTCGTATTTAACTTTTTTTCACATCTTTTATTTATGACAAAGACCCTGGAGGGGGTAAATTGCAGAACTCGGATTGTAGTCTGGAAATCTACATGCGAGGTGCATGTAGATTTCCAGATAGTATAGTGGGTCGTTTTATGTGGCACACGGTGTACCTATACGAGTAGTACCTATACAGGGTGTCCACCTAGTGCGCGTAAGTCCAATATCTGGGTTAATAAAAGACATAACTTAATTTTTTTTTCTACAGGGTTGTCTAATATCCCGAGCTGCACAAAATGAAAATATGTTTACATATTCAGGGTGTTCAGTTTTTCCTGGACAGGTACCAACTTCGTTTTTCTAAATGGAAATATATATTTTTTATTGCTTTTTCGAACTAAACCCTTGATTTTAGTAGGACTTTCATCAGCCTTCCCTATACCTAACTTAAACTGTTTTTGAAATATTGACTGGTGAATAATGATATTTTTGCAACTTTGACACCCTGTAAAATCTAAACGGTTTGAGATCAAGCAAAACGGTTTGCACATTCCTATCTTAACTTTTTATAAGCTATCGTTTGATACTAATTTCAAATTTATCCAAGAATTAAAAATTTTCAAAATTTTCGGAAAATTTTTAATTCCTGGATACATTTGAAATTAGTATCAAACGATAGCTTATAAAAAGTTAAGATAGGAATGTGCAAACCGTTTTGCTTGATCTCAAACCGTTTAGATTTTATAGGGTGTCAAAGTTGTAAAAATGTCAATATTCACCCGTCAATATTTCAAAAACAGTTTAAGTTAGGTATAGGGAAGGCTGATGAAAGTCCTACTAAAATCAAGGGTTTAGTTCGAAAAAGCAATAAAAAATATATATTTCCATTTAGAAAAACGAAGTTGGTACCTGTCCAGGAAAAACTGAACACCCTGAATATGTAAATATATTTTCATTTTGTGCAGCTCGGGATATTAGACAACCCTGTAGAAAAAAAAATTAAGTTATCTCTTTTATTAACCCAGATATTGGACTTACGCGCACTAGGTGGACACCTTGTATATCCTCTTTCCGTCAGTATGTCTACGTTTGAGTAAATTCCGGAACAGAAACAAAATGAATTATTTTTGTAAGCAGCACTGCCGTTTTTGGAATTTTATGCTTGTTCGACTACATTAATTTGCATTATGAAGTTAAAACCCTTCTTATACGGCTATCATTTGTCCAAGACTATTGAATATGAACGCTATTGTAAGCTTATATCCAACTTGCCCCGAAAAAAACGTGCTGAGCACGCTGGAGTCAGCTTTTGTATAGTGTAAGTATATCTGTACTCTGTACTTCCCCTAACGTTTATGAATTAAAAGGTAGCTTATTAACTTTGCGACGTTACCCAGCCTACCTAATACCTATCAAGATAACACTGGTGGTGTTGTTGCACTGGCAGGCAAGATATACTTAGCGTAATTATCTATCCGTTAAAACACCTTTCTTATTTACACTTGGACTGGTTGCTTCACTAATATGAAGCAACCATAGAGATAATAATAATAGAATATGTCTATGGAAGCAACGTTTAAATATTAGAATTGACATAGTATAGGGTAGTGGCGGGTAAGAGTACGCAGTTTTCCATAAAACATTTATTGCCAACAAAACTTGATAACATAAATCAAATTAAAATTTTCCAAATAAACATAAAATACACATGTAACTATTCCATAGGAGGAAAAAATAAAGTAACCAAAAATATATGAGAAAAAAAATAAACTTCAACCTTTTGTAAATGCGTACTCTTAGCAGACTTGTCGTTTAAGAGTACGCATATCATCTGCTATGAGCGCGCACTCAGTTTTAATCAGTCGAATCATCACAGTTGTGGCATATTACTCTTCTAACCCAGAGTAAACCGTACAATCTTCATGGAACCAGTTTTTACAAGTGTTGCACTGAATCCAGTCACTTTCAGGAGGATCTTCATATATTTCATATATTTTTATGAGGCAATATTTTTTTTTATTCATGATTTGTTCGAGATTTTTAAAAAATAGCTCAACTTGAGGCCTATTAAAGCCAGCAGCACGAGCAAGGCTTGTCTTTTCTGGAGAACGGAGACTTAGGTTATGGCGTTTGCAGAACGAGTAAATCCAATCTTTCCCAGCGGATTTTTTTTCCTGGTTAAATATATGTTTTAAATTATTTTGCTCAGCATATTCGAAAACAAGGTTTCCAAGTGCCTTCAGTCTAAGTCCATAGAATGTTTTATTCAAATCTTTGCAATACATGGCTAGTTCATCCTCCATTTCTGGGGTGAAGATTAATTTAAACCGACCAAGTGATGCTGATACCGTTCCAACTTTCAGCCGTTTTCTTAGAGTTGCTTCAGGAACACCTGTTTATTCTGCTATCGATCGTTTACTTTTTCCTTGCAACAATTTTTGCTTTATTTCGACCATTAACTCTACAGTAAATACTAACTTTCTATTGCTTTTACGTCGATACTTCCCCATTTTAAACTAAAGTAACAAAACGTATTCTTAATCTTTGCCCATGAAAATCCAACAGGCTAAGAGTACGCATATCAGACTAAGAGTACGCGTGCGTACTCTTAGTCCGCGTACTCTTAACCTCCTAGCATAAAGAGAATGTATCTACACGTGCATATTATGGTTCAAAAGTAACCTGCAAACTGAACATGTCAATCGAAGCCTCAAAAGCGTTAGTTTTCAGAAATATTTATATAAATTGGTTAATATACTATAGGAAATATTTGTTGAATACAAACCAATTTGAAAATATTACAACAGAATGGATAAATTTTTATTTTTTGGCTTCTCAGCTTACACACATCCGACACGACAGTAAGCTTTGGTTGCACTAAAGCTTGGCACTAAATAGAATACACAGTTAGGCTTACAGCGCCATCTCCAAGTAAAGGGCTAAAATAAGGGCAGTGCGTACTCTTGAACGATGCGTACTCTTACCCGCTGTTATCCTACCTATTGTATACTACCTCAATTTAGGTTAGACAGATATAGCCTACTAACTTCGCAACGTGTCACAACCTGCCTAATGCTCATATAAGCATAAGTTTATACGTCTCATATTTTATTTATAAACATTGGTTGTGCAGCCCTTTCTGGTTCATCCTTTAGGGGTAGGATCGGTTCTTTTGGGTTCGATCTAGGGTTGCCAACCGTCCCGAATTTTGCGGGATGTCCCGGTTTTACATGCTTTCGTCCCGTGTCCCGCTCGTACACCATGCGGGACGCCTATAGTCCCGCATTTTCAGGATTTCTGAATTCAGTCCGATTTCAGTCGTCATATCCAGCGGTTTGCTTGAAGCCATGAAAGAGAAAATTGAGGACCCGATAGCGATTTGGAACAAAATTTTCAGTAACGGTAGCTATAAGAATATTTAAAAAATTGTGGAGTTTGTTTTATCAATCCCAGCTTCAAATGCTGCTACAGAACGCGTATTTTCACTTTGCGAAAACTTACGGACTGAAGAAAGGAATCGGTTGTCCATTGACCATGTTAAAGCGGAATTCCAAATAAAGATAAATTTTAAATTCACTTGTGAGAAATTTTATAAATACACACTTATTAATAAAAATATTTTAAAGTCTGAGACAGAAATAATCTCGGAAATAATTTCAATAACAACTTTAGGCTTTGGGTACCTATATTATACTGCAGGTAGAATGTAAATATTTTATTTTATTTTTCCGTTGAGCTGTTTTTTTGTAATTTTTAGTCTCTAAGTACCAATAATAAATATTTATTTAAAGTGGTTTCTTATTTTTTGAAGTTAAATATTTATTTAAAAAAATCTTTTATAGTTGGTTTTATTTTTGCAATAAAATTTTAAAGAGCCCCGAATTTTTTCATTATGTCCCGAATTTTCGGATGAAATGTCCCGATTTATAAAACTCTTGAGTTGGCAACCCTAGTTCGATCTGCTGTTGGTGCGGTTTCCATGAGCCTTTCTGTGCAGATTTTCAAGTGTCTGGTCAATCTCTCTTTTGAAGATGAACTAAATTTTCTTCAGAGTTTCAGCCATAGATTCCTCGTCCTCGTCGATGCACAGAATACTCAGAGTTTATGAACTTATATGATCCGCTGATATCTTGAACTCTTTCGGGTTTTATTCCTCTATTTTGGGCCTCCAATGCAATCCAGAATTTCTTTCTTTAAGTCCTCTGAATTGTCACCACAAATATGTAACCAAGTGGAATTTCAACATTTTCTACCGCTTTCAGTGCAGCCCATTACCAAGTTTTAGCACCTTTATGAGGTTTTATTCACTATATAGTTTTTTATTAATACACGTTCATTTTAATCAAGTATTATAGGTGGAGCCAAGCAATTTCGGCTTGAGCTTGAGAGTTTCTACTTACTTCACTATTTGTTTTAAGATCTCTTCTTGCACAGCCGTAAGCTGGTCCTTTTTCAGAAAGTTATCTGTAGACACTTGACACATTCAACAACTAAGTAGTTTAAATGTTTGGACATGGAGGAGACTGGATTCTCATGAAAATTCTTCATTGAAAGTGTTTTCTGGTAATTTCATCCTTCGGTCTTTTAATTTAATTAAGAAAAAAAGATTTTGAATTGAGATTCCAAAGATGTCCCGAAATCGGATCTGACTAGATTCGTACTTTTTTGTATATTAGTTAGAAAGGTCCCCAAGATTTGTAACTATATAATTTATTAAAATAACGTAGGTACTTATACCATCATCAATGTTTACGATCTACAGTCGTCATCATAAATACACCTACATTTGCACACCGCGCAAATGTAATGTTTACTTGTGAAGCATGTTACGCGTACGTTTTGCTAGTAATGAAACGTGATAAAGCAATTTAGTAGATATTTATATTGTCAGTTGCTTCTGTTGGTGATATATAAATGTTACAGTTTATGCATATAATTTAAACATGTCAGATAAATCTGAAATGAAAAATACCAAATTATGATATTGTTGAAGTTTTACCAGCAGAAATAAAAGCTTCAATTAAGTTTAAAAGAAAATTAGTATATCTTTATTAAAAGTAAAAATGAAAACATAGATTTAAAACGGTAAGCAAGAGGCTGCTCTGTTGCGATTCTAAAACAAGACTGTAACTGCACTAAAACTACCTCCTACAATGTAGAGTAACTTATTTTATGCTAACTATAAATCAATCCACACAAATAGGAAAGAGCCGCATCTATAACAATTATTTAGAAAGCTCAAGTACCCTAATACAAAACAGATATGTGAAAGGGCCAGAGAGATTTTACAAGTACCTATTCAAAATATAACTTATAACGAAATACAAATCTTAACACTTTTAATCGCAAAGAAAAAAAAGATTTTGAATTAAGATTCCAAAGATGTCCCGAGATCGGACTGACTAGATTCGTACTTTTTTGTAAATTAGTTAGAAAGGCCCCCAAGATTTGTAAGTAATTTATTAAAATACTGTAAGTACTTATACCATTATCAATGTTTATGATCTAGTCATCATCAAATACACATCATTTGCACACCGCGCAAATGTAATGTTTACTTGTGAAACATGTTAAGCGTAAGTTTTGCTAGTAATGAAATGTGATAAAGCAATTTAGTAGATATTTATATTATCAGTTGCTTCTGTTGGTGATATATAAATATTACAGTTTATGCATATAATTTAAACATGTCAGATAAATCTGAAATGAAAAATACCAAATTATGATATTTACTTACATTTTCTATATTTGGATTATGAGTTTTTAACAGCAGTGATTAATTAATTCATAAGCAATTAGATCATAATCGGCTAGATCAAGTCGCCTGGTTCCTGCTGAAATAGGAGCAGACGGCGTGATTTAGCCGATTATGAGATGATTAGTTATACGGTTTTAAATATTTAGTCTTCAGCCAACGAGCCAAGGTTTAGCTAAAGTTCATTTAAATTTGATTATCAAACCGGCCTTAAAATGTGCAGGCGTACCATTTTGTTGGCACCCAACTAAAGCTGAAACAATTCCATTTTATAATAATTCTAGATAGGTATTTCTATTAAAATTATTCAAATCTAACGATACCAGCTCAAACATTAGTCTTTTGAGAAGTTTGTTTGTGGATGGTGTTCCATGTTTTTATTCACTCATATGTAAACACAAGTTATGGGCAAGATTGTAATAAACTATTGTTAGAGAATTTTTCCTATAAAATAAAACAATTTTCTTAATAAACAACGAACAGGTAGTACTGACTTCAGTATATAATTATATAAATATTCTGGCCGGTTTGTGCCAGAATATTTTTTTTTATCACTATTAAATTGAGGCGCGATATGACGTCGGTTGCCATTTAAAAATTTCGGGGTGCTACTCCTGATAGCTTTGGTGGGGAGGGGAGTCCACTGCCACTCCAAAATATAGCTTAATAGACCTTATGCTATAATCCTCAATTTGGAGCTAAATATTTCTCTCCACCCAAATGACCGTCCCAGGACACTGTATAGATTCAGGTGTAATACTGTCAATCATCAGAAATTATTAGCCAAGTTGTTTTATAATTTGAGATATTGACAGAAAGTTTGGTAGGTCGAGTCTGTGATGTTGTAGTCGAGACTGCGCTACACGCATTCTCAGTGAATGTGAGGACTACGTTCATATGAGGCTAATGGTCCTGGATAGACCATTCTTGGAACCTTATGAGAAAAGAAATTTCAGCTAATACGATTTTTGGAGTTATGCAAAGAACCAACATGCTCGCTGGAATAGGAAATCAGTGGAATGCACAATAGGTCTAGCTGAAACCGCAGCGCTTTGAGACTCGCTTTACAGAAACCGACCCCAGGAAGAAGGAGGAGGAGAAGAGGAAGCAGCCAAGTTGGTCCAATGTGATATAAGGGGCAGTGCTATAACGAGTGGATTCTTTTTGAGGCCATCGACGTGCCGTCCAGAATCTGTCACAGTTTCTCTAATGTGAAAATAGATTTTACGCCACCTAAAAACCTGCTCCGAGATTTGCTGAGTTGTCTTGTAATTGGAGCTAAGTATAATTTAATTTGATATCGCAAACCGGTGCTTCCCATGTATGTGTTCCATTTCATTGCTACGTCACAAACCATTTTCAAATGACATAAGCGAATCTTAATAAATCTTAATAATCTGAAACATGGAGATACGACGGTATAATAGGAATGTAGCTCTCAACTGATAATAATAATAATAATAATAATAATCCTTTATTGCCCAACAGGCTTACGCCCAATTACAGGACATCATGAATTATACAGAAAATACAAAAAAAAAAAATGTACATAATATTTAACAAATTAACAAAGTTAGCAAATCAGCAAAGTATAAAATTGTAAACTTTAACAATAATTAGAGAGACTCCTACTCAATCTAACCTAAGACCTATTTCATATACTCATATGTACCACTATCATACGTAGTGGTACACACTAACATATTAACCCATTACATTACAAACATTATCAACATTACAAATCAACCCATATAATTTCAAATACTTTGTAGCGTATATATTACTAAATAACACATTTTCTAATTTCATTTAAACTACACGTGTTTACATCGCACAAGTGACTAATACTGTTAAAATTAAGACACATTGTATGTATAGGGGATTTGTAGAATATATTAGTTCTTGCTATATCTACATGAAATGTAAGATTCTGTCTCGATTGTAGTCTTGGTATTTTAAAATTTAACTCAGCCAAAATGTCAGAACAATCAATTTGATTATGTAACAATTTATGAAGAAAAGATATTGAGTGACATTTCCTTCTGACTTCCAAAGACTGAAAATCAAACAAGGCTAACAAGTAGTTATTATCTAAACCTCTAATGGGGTAGACATTTTCAGTTTTATAATATAAAAATTTTAAAAATTTCCTTTGTATAGACTCTATGATATATTTATAGCAACAATAATATGGATTCCATATTAAAGAGCCATACTCCAACTTAGATCTCACGTATGATATATATAATGTCTTTAGAGCTGTCATATTGTTAAATGTCTTACAGTTGCGTATAATAAATCCAAGCAACTTCAGAGCTTCTGCAGTTTTTGCATTTATGTGTTGCACAAATGTCATCTGAGGGTCAAATAACACACCCAAATCCTTTATTGAATTTTCCCTTTGAACAATGTCTCCATCTATGGTGTAGTTATATATAATATTCGTTTGTTTCCTAGTATATGTCACTGCTTTACATTTTGAAACATTTAAGTGTAACTTATTGTTATCACACCACACCTTGATGTTATCTAAACTATTTTGTAGAAGAACAGTCTTCCACAGATTGGACAGCTATAAAAATTTTCAAATCATCCGCAAAGCATAATTTACTGCAACCGATGCTACTAAATATATCGTTAATAAATAATAGAAATAACAGGGGTCCCAGATTAGATCCTTGTGGCACACCCGACGTAGCGATAAATTTCCTCGAAGTATATCCACTATAAGAGACAAAATGCTCCCTCGTAAAAAAATAAGATTGGAAAAAAGAAACCAAATGCTTAGTGAAACCAGTGTTTAATAATTTATTTAACAATAATCCATGGTTAACTGTATCAAACGCCTTTGCAAAATCTGTGTATACCACATCCACCTGACCTCTATTATCCATCACTCCAGACACATAATGGGAAAAAATTGTAAGATTAGTAATAGTAGATCTGTTGCTAACAAACCCATGCTGAAAAGGAGATAACATGTACTTAGTTGACAGGTAGATGCGATTATACAAGACTATCTCAAAGACCTTTGCGAAATTAGAAAGTATAGAGATTCCACGGTAGTTTTCAATTTTTGAAGAATCACCTTGTTTAAATATAGGACAAAGTTTGGCGAGTTTCCATCTATTGGGAAAGACAGCAGTCCTTAAGGACATGTTAAATAGGTGACATAACGGTGCTGCGAAGATTTGACCGAAGTCTCGGACAATAAAAGACGGGATTAAGTCAGGACCTGACGTCAATTTGTTTTTAAGTTTTTTAATCGCATCCTTTACCTCATCAATTGTCAGCTCTTCGATGTGAATATTTTCATATGAACTGATGTAATCAATATGATTTTAGTAATGCCAGTTCAAACTAACTCTCATTCTAGACAAATCCCATAATGTATTTTTAATATTATAGAAAAATCTACTTAGCCGTTAATTCATATTATCTACTTTTATATCACTTCATAAAATACCTGGTATGGTACCACCTAAACTTACCACCTGATTCAAATGTGAGGAGGCTATTTTCAAAAGTTGAAATATCAATAAAGGAATTATTTCTGATACATACTTGTCAATGGTATAAATTTGCGTTTATCTATCTTGACTTTTTTCTATTCCAGAAAAAGTTTTTAACCGGTCCTACAAGTACGAGTTAGACTGTGCTGAGGCGGTGAGATTGGAGAAGCTGCGCCAGAAGTGCCAAAGGGAGCACGAGGACTTCGAGAACGCCTTCAACAGACTCGTTTATAAACAAAGAGAGAAGGAAAAGCCCACGATAAAGGTAGCGCCTTGCAAGGCCGAGGCTCCATTTTGGTGGGCCGCGGAAGGCAAGAAGACAGAACCAGCAACTCATGAATCGATGATGGAAGATCGCAGACGTGGGTCACCAGCCGATCACGTCTGTATAGGGAGGTGGATAGAGGAACCGAATCTGGCTGGAATTGTTAAGGACGATCCGTGCAGAAGGAAATATGAAATTAACTTGTAAGTTTGAAAGAATATTTACTTTGTAGGTATTATTTACATAAGACATAGGTACCTACAACGTACAATCCGTACATTGAGAAAAATGTCAAAACACGGTTTTAGTGTGTGATGAAATTTATTGTGAAAGGTTTATTATTTATAATTTTGACGTAGGTATTTTTTATAATTTTTTTACCACGAGTTTTGAATTTTTTAAAATGAGGTAAAGAGAAGGAATTTGTTAAATTTTTTACCTAGTTTGCGCGTTTATACTTTCATTGTAGTGCAGAGCGAAATAGAAATCTGGAACACAGTTCATAACTGTATTATTCTAAGTTTTTAAGAAAATCGCTCGGACATGTCGATTTTTTTTTCTTGCCCAATTTTTGACCTAATTTACTAATTATATATTTTTAAATAGAAGAGGAAATGCTATTTTTTTAAATAGAACACCCTATATATTACCTAATTTTTTGTTAGGACGTTCTCTTAAAAATACACTGATATAAAATTTGATGGGTATATCTATAATAATAAGGGAGTTATGACCAAAAGAGTGTGCCATAAGCGTAGTGAGTTGGAAAGAGAACATAAGTTGGTTGCTAGCCTACAGGAGTTAAAGTCTTTGTCCAACACACTACGCTTATGGCACATTCTTTTAGTCATACCTCATTATTATGGATAGATAGATAGATAGAAACTTTATTGACATTTATATACATAAGTGGTACATTTACAGTCATAAAATTATAAAAAATAATAAAATATCATAAAATAGGTTGAGTAGTGGTAATATAAGATAAAAATTCATCAACAGAATAAAAACAATGAGTTAACAAAAATGCCTTAGCAAATCTTCGGAACATATTGGAATGCATATCTTTAATATGTTTATGTCTAAAATAATTATCAAACTTATTAAATATATTTATTGTAAGCTTGTTACGCTTTGTTAAAGTAATCCTGGAGTAAGATTCAACCAAATTTCCAGCATGTCTTGTATTATACTGATGTACTCGTATATCAGAATGAGATTTCAAATTACACATATTTGAATGAACAAGTTGGAGCGAATCAAGTAAGTAGAGACATGCCAGTGGAAGAATGTTATATTTAATAAATATTTCTTTGCAGTGAGCCAAACTGGGAACCCCCGCAAGAAGACGAACAGCTGTTTTTTGCATTACAAATACTCTATATGTGAACTACCAGAGTTACCCCGTACTGACACACAATAGCTTAACTGACTATAAACTAATGAGAAGTAAACAGTTTTCATAACACTTTTACTAACAAAAACTCTTAACTGCCGCATAAAGAACACCTGCGTGGCAAGCTTTGAGCAGAGCCTATTTATATGAGGTTTCCAGGTTAAACCAGGATCCAGGATAGTACCTAATAAATGTACTGGTTCAGACTTATTTGAGTTTTTACTAGATGTAAATGTTATAGACTTTGTTTTAGTGAAATTTAATTTTAAGTTATTTGCTGTAAACCAGTCATTAGCAAGATTCAAACTGTCTCTGCTATCAAGATCATTGCCACGGGTTAACAAGGTTGTATCATCCGCAAAAAGAACACACGATGCCTTATTAATATTCACAGGTAAATCATTAATATAAATAAGAAAAAATATCGGACCCAGTACAGAACCTTGAGGTACACCTGCCTTAACTGGCATTAGTGTTGATTTACAGTTTTCAAGACACACACATTGTTGCCTGCCATTTAGGTATGAGTGGAATAACTTCAGCTCATTACCGCGTATACCATAATATTCTAATTTTTGTAGGAGTATATCCAGATTTACGCAGTCAAATGCCAAATTGGGAGGGTGACAGTATAGATTTATTTTCCACGTAAGAGAGTAATTTCTCTTTAACTAATATTTCAAATATTTTAGACAAGACCGGAACTATGGATGGTCTTGGTCTATAATTGTCAAGCTTATCCACTCCCTTTTTGTGGACAGGATGTACTTTGTAGATCATAGATTATAGATAGCTATTGTAGATCCTTCAAGATATAAACCACTTAACTTAAGAGATCTTTGAAATATATTTAATATTATAAAATATCTGTACAAATGGGTCTTATCAACAACACCGACGGTGTTGTTGGTCTTGTAAGATTTTTACCCCTCCGTTTGAATTTCACACCTCAATAGATAAAAAGTAGCTAAGTAATATTTTTTCAATGAAATCGATAAGGACCCACCAATTTAATGATATTACGATAAAATTATTCCTTATGCCATGAATCGTTTTTATTGACTCCTTGTTGTTTATTTACTTTTTTTCCTAAAGTTTTTTCCAGCGTGGCATCGGGAACGCCGCTACATGCTTTCTTCTATATAGGTATCCAAATTTTACGTTGCGTTGACCAGAGAGCCCTGCTTCCAGAAGTGTTGTAATAACATTTTTAGTGGTAGGGGAGGGTCGGGTAATTGTGCGTACTTAAGCCGGTACTGACATATTTTTGAAAATAAAAATAAATATATAAACAATCAATCATATAATTTATTTCTAAATTTTTTAGGAAAATAGTTCAACGTTTTGGCAAAAATACTGCGTAATCAATTTTTGTCAAAGGTTGCATACCTTAGAAGTGTCACCTTAAACAATACACAAACAATATAAAAATTGTTACTGCCCGCTATTACCCGATAAGGGCAACTAAAGGTGCGCCGTCGTCGGGTAATTATAAATTATACCTATACGCATTTAAAAAAATATCGTAAAACTAACTAGGTATTAAAAATCATGAACGAAATGTAAAAACTATATTTTTTTAAACTTATGAATAATATCAGTGCATAAATATGTATTTACTAAAGACATTTTTTTAAGTATCACACAAGTCACAAATAAATCAGGGGAATCTACTGTTGTGCACAAAGCATGTGCCCATCGATGACAAATTGAGCACTGGAACCACATTTCGCCATTTTTCAATTATTTGTTTCAATTATATTATCATACCAAAATAGATTCAAATATTAATTACGCCACTATGAAAGGGATTCCTTGAGAAATGTTTTAATATATTATACTACAAGGAATCAGCAAAAGTAAAAGCAAAACTTACGGCTCATGTTCCGGGAAACGTAAAATACCGCAACACACACCACAACACAAAATTAGAATATACTAGAAATGGGAGAAAATCGCTATCGCGATTTTCGTTTCCATTTCTAGCCCTACCGGGGGTCCAGGCCTGCGGCCTGAGGTCACCTTTCGGGTGACAAATGCTTCTAAAATAATATTATTTTTAAGAAAATACATATTAAAGAAATTTTGTATCTGGAATGATGATGTAATTATACTAAACGATTTTTCTTAATATTTTGATGAATTTTAAGGGTACTCTATTCTTGATGGTAAAACATGATAATTTTTGAAGTACTGAAAGTAGAATTTATTTTTAAGTAAACATTATTATCAATTTTATCAATGGGACCAAAAATATTGTAGATATTTACTTTTGTAAGCTAAAATGATGAATTTAACAGACTGCCTAAATGAACGAATTAATTCCAAACTTTACGTACAGAAAGAATAAAAGCTACGGATAATGAAACAGAATAACTAAATACTAATACTAATAAATAATGATAATACTATAACTAATAAATGATGAATTAAAAAAAAAGTTTGCCTCCAGCGTGACTCGACCTCACGAAATCAGCATTATGAAGTTTTGAATCCTACGACTTTCTCGTTGCGCTACCACGCCTGTTGTCAAATGTTTACCTTGAGACGTTTAAGTATGTAAACTGTACGTGTCAACCTGAAAAAATAATTTTTACTGATTTCTAATTGGAAAAGCAGTATTTCGCTTCAGTATTTTGGTAATCAGAAATATTTGGCAGTCAGTACTATTGATTCCGTTAGCAAGATTTCTCGTAGGAAAATAACCTATCTGAAGTTTAATCAATTTGACAGTTTTCGTGGGAGGTGCTTGTCTCAATGCAATCTAACATCGGTAGATAAAATGAGAAAGAAGTTGAGACGGACGCGACTCGAGATTTTCGAAGACGAAATAGACGTAGAAGGAGTCGACGTACGGTCTCGAAAAAAAATCTCAAAGGATTAGAGAAAGGACGGAACTTTCGCGTGAAGCGGTTCTCGAAGCCGTAAAATTATAAAAAGAGTCTAGGGAGTCCCGCGAAAAGTCGGGATTTCGGCAGGCGTGACGGGACCATTAGGCGCGTGGACAAACGCCGGTGCTAGCCGTATCTCTCTCGCCGAACGGCGATCGACGAAAATTTTGCAGAGGTTTTTTGAAAAGGCGTTAAAATTGGGAAAACGCGTAGGAAACAGGACGAAAATACCCCTACGCATTGGAGAAAGGCCGAGGGCGACATTCGATCGCCCGCGGGGATTGCTCCGCGATCCCCCCTTGGAGGAGATAGCTTTGAAACTTTAGTGGATTCGGCGACGAAATTTAGAGCGAGACAGAATCGACGCGTTATAATATATATGGATGGATGGATGTAGACTGTGACAAAAGTAGCCATTTTGAGCCGGTAATAAAACCGATTTAAAATTTTCATGTCTTCTACTTGGCTCATCTAACAAGAAAGGGCCCATGAATGTACAGGAACGAAGATACCGTGGTACGCACCATTATAGCCACTGCGCACTATTACCCGACTTTCCGCTATAACAGTATATCTTTAATCAGCGACAGGTCGCTGTATTAATCCTAACTATTATTTTTTAGCTTTTGTAATTGTTTATATATTTATTTTAGTATTTATACCAAAATTAACCTAGGAGGTAGAGTAGATATATAAGTAAATATTTAAGTTTCTGTTTTCCTTGTTGTCTATAACTTAGGTATGTCAAGAAAATAATCTCATTAAGTACCTACTTCAAAGAAAATGTCGAAAACAATTAGTCAATCAGTCTTGAATGACACCGCGGCATAGGTATCGGGAATTAACCTCAAGTCATTTATTTTCTATATATATTTGATTTATTACTATTATAATTATCCTTTTGTATAAAAATATTACCTAATAAGGTATGTACACTGTGTTCCATATAAAACGACCCACTATACTATCTGGAAATCTATAAAAGATGTGAAAAAAAGTTAAATACAAAAGTTTTTCAGATTTTCGAGTTCTTTTAAAATATAATATTTCCATGTATACAGGGTGTCCCAATTTTGCTGGGACGACATCAACTCTAAAAATTTAAATGAGACACCCTGTATTTTAGTCGATTTTTCGATTCTTTGTCAAAAATAAACTCGACTTACCTATTTAAACTATAGTAGAATTTTGCGTAGTTTTCGAGATATTTGAGGTCATGTGTGCGTTTTTGAAAAATCAAGGTATTTTTCAACACGATATAAAAAAATTATCGAAAACTAAAATTAAGCGTTTGGGTGGTAATTTCCACTTACAAAGCGTCAATGAAGACACAGAACACAAAATTTTTGTTAACACTTATACAGGGTGGATATACTACGAAATCAAACTTACAAATTTATAATCTGAAAAAGGTCGATTTTTTTAAATGAAACACCCATTATATAATTACTCTATGTTAAAGACAATGAAAATACCTATCATTCCATGTATATATGTCCTATACATAAATTCAATGGTTACAGAGAAAATCGCAATTTTATAGAAATTTACAATGATTTCTAGTATAATGATATTGTAATACTGCATGCTCTCAAAAAAACTAGGAGGCTATGGAATGAATAATATTGAAATTTGTTTTAATTTGACAGTTCTGCAATTTATTTGTGTTTATACGGCGAGAACATAAAGTCCGTCCCCCTCTCTCTAATTTTTGAACCGCTGGGTATATTGTGATGAAATTTGGAACGATAATATATGACTGAATTCTGCATTTTTTGACACATCAATGACAGCTCTGAATGTCAAAGTGACAGCTGGGCGCGCAATAGGAATACTTTTTAAATGGAAATGGGGGTCGAGTAATAACTCATTTTGAAGCTATTTTTATGCTCAAAACATTCCCCAATTTTGAGAACATTTGGCTCAGTAATTTCCAAATAAAAACCAGTAATATCGATTTCCATGTTATATCATTTTTAAATTTTGAAATTAATTTCCATTTAAAAAAATATTCGTATTGCGCGCCCAGCTGACAGTCAGAGCTGTCATTGATGTGTCAAAAAATGCAGAATTTAGTCATATATTATCGTTCCAAATTTCATCACAATCTACCCAGTGGTTCAAAAATTAGAGGGGGGGGGACGGACTTTATGTCCTCACCGTATAAACACAAATAAATTGCAGAACTGTCAAATTAAAACAAATTTCAATATTATTCATTCCATAGCCTCCTAGTTTTTTTGAGAGCATGCAGTATTACAATATCATTATACTAGAAATCATTGTAAATTTCTATAAAATTGCGATTTTCTCTGTAACCATTGAATTTATGTATAGGACATATATACATGGAATGATAGGTATTTTCATTGTCTTTAACATAGAGTAATTATATAATGGGTGTTTCATTTAAAAAAATCGACCTTTTTCAGATTATAAATTTGTAAGTTTGATTTCGTAGTATATCCACCCTGTATAAGTGTTAACAAAAATTTTGTGTTCTGTATCTTCATTGACGCTTTGTAAGTGGAAATTACCACCCAAACGCTTAGTTTTAGTGTTTGATAATTTTTTTATATCGTGTTGAAAAATACCTTGATTTTTCAAAAACGCACACATGACCTCAAATATCTCGAAAACTACGCAAAATTCTACTATAGTTTAAATAGGTAAGTCAAGTTTATTTTTGACAAAGAATCGAAAAATCGACAAAAATACAGGATGTCCCATTTAAATTTTTAGAGTTGATATCGTCCCAGCAAAATTGGGACACCCTGTATACATGGAAATATTATATTTTAAAAGAACTCGAAAATCTGAAAAACTTTTGTATTTAACTTTTTTTCACATCTTTTATAGATTTCCAGATAGTATAGTGGGTCGTTTTATGTGGAACACGGTGTACCTAAGTACCTGTAGATACTTTAAATTAATAAACACTATTCAGAGTTACATACATCTACTCTTCATATTTATTTTCTTAATAAAACTTTGACAAATCTGAGACTATATTAGTCTCAGATTATCTTTGGCTAATGTGAGATACGTGACATGCATGGTTACATGTGCCTGAGAATGCCGAGAGTAAAAAGAAACACGTGTCTTACAATACAGGCCAAGGACTGGTAGGTACAATTCAGATTTGTCAATGGAGGAATGTGAAATAGGACTGTTAAAAGCCGAGTTTTCATTCAAAAATTCAATATAAAAAGGTATATAGGTAGGTACTAATACAACAAATAAATATTTTTCAAAAATAATATTTTACAAATTGTTGGTAAACAAGAAACAAATTTTTTCAAACAAAAAATTGCTTTTTCGTGGGTATAGAGCTCATTGGGTAGTTAATTACCCAAGCATTTTAACCACAAATGATAAATCATAAATTATTGTAAATAATGATAAATACAGTAATTTAAAATTACGGGGACTAATCCAAAACGCATACAAAAAAATTGTCATGAATATAATATCATTATTAATGACAATTTAATTTATATATAAAAAAACGTTTATGCCACAGTGCAATTGTCACTTTGACAGCGACAAAAGTTATCTGCAACTTTTACAGTAGTTGCGTTCGGTAATATGCTCACGGATGCGACGAGATTATAATCACGTGATTCCAGATAAGACGGACAAATAGAAAATAAATGAACGAAATCGATTGCATAAGGCATAATATAACCTCACTTTTTCTGTTTTGACTTTGTTGACGGTTTGTTTATATTCTATTTCGAATTATTTAAATAATGAATATTGTAAAATCAACCATTGCAATCCAACTATATGAAATCATTTTTAAAGATGAAGAATGTACAAATTGTTTGGAAAAAATTCAAACTTCGCTGAAGAAACTGTGTCAATTTTTTCTGCCAGGCAGTTTAAAGAACATTTTAGAATATCTGCAGAAACATTTGAAGACTTCTTAGGAAAATTACATTACAAAATTACCAGCTACAACTTCAAAAAGTCAATGACAATTGACAACCATGACCACCATAACCTCACAAATTCAGATAAATTTTTCTCCTCGGCCAAAATGCTTCGAGCAAACAGATCTTGCTCTGATCGATCTGATTTAATTTCTGAACGATCAAGATTTACCTCCCCTACCTCTAGATGTAATTAATGAACGATACGGACTAAAAAGATCAATCTGAGGTAATTACCGAACGCCACTATTGATAAATTAACTCCTATATAAAATAGTCTATTTGGCAGTGACATTTTTGTCACTTTGACAGCGATAAAAAAGGTGCATCGTTTTTTATCACCGATAAAAATGCCTGTTCCTCAAAAGCAGAGTACATCTAGTAGTCGCACGTCACTTTAAAATCGTTAATTTATCTTGCCAAAAAACACTCGAGCTTTATTTTTATGGATAAATTTCTTTTTAACCCAAAATTTTTCCATTCAGTAATTTTGCTCGAAAAACTGACATTTGACAAAATCGCTCGACCTCCGGTCTCGCGATTTTTTCATGTCAGTTTTTCTCATAAAATAACTGATTGGCAAAATTATTTCGTTACAAAGAGAAATTTATCCGATAAAAAAAAAGCTCTTGTGGTTTTACTGTTGACAAATGCACTAGTGGTTTTTTCACTTATTCATTTTTAATAAATTATCGCGGTGACCGTTGCCAAAATAAATAGTTTGACATTTCTGTCAACAATTTATTGAATTATTATTAAACACTGACAGAATCGATTCAGTGATGCTCAAATAAAAATTTGTTTATTTTTAGTGTTTCATAAATAAAGTTTGCATTCATATGTTTTTAAATTTCTTATTCATTAAATTGTCCTGCCGAATTACACTCGATGTTTGTATTGATACCGGATAAATTTGTATTGTTTAAATTCTAAACTATTTCCTTTAGCAATTTGACTCGAAAAACTGTCAACCTAAAAACGCTCCACCTGGCTCCACCTTCGGTGTCGCGTTTTTAATAGTTGACAGTTTTTCTCGTCTAATTGCTAGGCAACAGTTTCTTATTAAACAATCCAAATTTATCCGGTAAAATACAAACCTCTTGTGCAATTATTATAAGTGAAAATTAATGTACGATACTGAACGTGTCCAGGAATTCTTCTTTATATATAAATAACGGAATGCGACGTCAACAACCGAACATATCCAGCCAGCAGCCTTAAACCGTTCGGACACCAAGTTTAAGCTCGCCAAAGTAAGTCTCTTCTGTAACTCCTCGTTGAAGTCTCTTTAATATTTACCGTTTTCTTAAGAACCAACATACCTATGTTTGTTTATAGGGCACCTTTTAGAGTAATTTAGTAATTTAGTAGCAATAGTAAGTAATTTAACAATTGTTATGTTATGTTAACATGTTCTAAAATACTTAACATGTTAGTAAGTTGTCTCACAACTTCCTCCTGCAATATTTCCTTTAGCTATAGGAACTAATAAACGGGACACTAAAAAAATTGCATATATTTAGTAGAGAGGTGACTATTATAGGTATTTATATCCTGCTATGCATTCTCTATACTATGTTTATGTAAATGTCATATCTCCTATATGTTTTCCTATAGGTAAGCATTTCGTCGCCTTATAAGAAAACATAAAAAGGGTTTCCTCAATCTGTCTGTATTTTTTAACTTATAATTTAAGTACCTATAACTGTATATAACAGGCTATCATAAAGTAAGGGATATATTTCAGCTTATTATGTATTTTTAATAAATTAAGTTTATAATAGATGTGAAAGAAATTCAATTGCTTAAACAATGGGATTTATTATGTCCAATAGTGGTTAACGGTTAACGCAAATGTTTGGTATGTCATTGATTTTGCTGCTGTACAATTACCAAGCGATCCTTCAAATTATACACAGCATTATTCAGCATTTCTGGTTGAATTGCAGCAATTTGCTCTCTAATAGTCTTTTAATTCTTCCAACGTTGTTGGCCAAATTTTTTAAATAACCCCACAGCCAGTAATCCATTGAGTTGAGATCAGACGATCTTGGAGGCCATGAATTTACAAAATGTCTGCTTATAACACGATTTTGAAAAACATCAGTTAAAAATTCTTTAACTGGTTGTTAAATATGCGGGGGTGCTCCACCTGCGTAAAAATCATGTTTTCAATTCCTTCGTATTGGTTTTATATCCGTGGAATGGCATAATCTCGTAACATATTATACAGGTATCGTTCACTAGTAATAGTTACAGATATGGTCTTTCCATTCTGTATCTCCTCAAAAACGTATGGTCCAATGATAAAATTAGATGTGAAACCGCACCAAACGGTGACTTTCTTGTCATGAAAACCTTCATGTGGATTATCTGTTGACCATTTAGAGAGAAATGGGCCTCATCTGTCTATAAAATACGGAATAACCATTCGGGTTCAATTTCCATCTGAGTCAATATTTTTGTAAAGAAAAACTATACCTGATAGGACAATCTGCATTATTTCATTGAAACATCAGTTTAAGTTTATAGGGATATCTACATTTTTAGGATTTTGCGTAAAATTTTCCAAACCGTGGTGTATGGCATTTGCAGTCGTTTTGATATCGAATTCACACTACTGATTGCTAACGGATTAGTGCTATGTTTTCATTTTCCCGAAGAACTTCTGCAACTTGGACATCACTAATTATTGGTCTTCCTGATCTCGGTAGGTCAGTTACAGACCCTGATCTTTCAAATTTGCTAATCAAATTAAGGTATGCTTTCATTTGAAAGGATCCTACTCTCAAACCCATTTTCGTACGAAATCTTCGTAATCCAGCAGTGTAATTTCTGCCGCTTTCGTAATAACATTGTACTAAACCAATTCTTGTTGGTTGATCCATGTTATCTAAGTTTCAATCGTTTCAATTTATGCTATGTATATGCTCTAAATCGCAATGATAACTCTTACAATGATTACACGACAATTCTTTTGTTTTCCATGTTTACAGTAAAATCCAATTATTGAAGCAACTAGATTCCATTTACTTTTTGCTACTGGCTTGACTTCTTAAAATTATGTAAGACTTTAAAGTATATCCCTTACTTTTTGATGACCCCTTACCTACTTTTTTGATGAATGTTTGTCTCAAAAAGCTTCTACGAGTATAAGCAATAGAAGCTATCCATACAATATAAAGTATTATTTTTGATTATGTAAAATTTTCTGTAGCTTTTTAATATGCACTCAACTCCCAATGTAGTCCAGTCAAAACAATGTTTAACCTCCTAAAAAATCCGAAAGTTTTGAAACTTCGCATACTTATTTAAAGGTACCTAAGAATGAATATACCGAAAGTCCTCATGATTATGAAGCGAGCTCTAGCGGCAATTAGCGAAAATAGGGCACTTTCTTTGGTTTTTCGTTAATATCTGGAGAACCGTTGGTCGGAGGCAAAAGTTGACTATATACATAATTAAAGCTTATGAAATTTGCTCCAAAAATGATTATATACATTTTTCTCGTATTCCCAATGGTTCCCGAGTTATAGGTGTTGAAAGAGAGCGTTTTGTGAAAAACCACGCTAGGGCGGTACAATATGGCATTTCTAATAATATTTGACATATGGTTTACCTACATTTTTGTATACTAAGGATAATTGAGGAGATAAACTTTCGAGTGTCAGCACCTGAAGCTGTCCTTAATCTCATTTGTTGCACATGTACAACTGGATGTGGGAACAGATGTGGCTGTCGAAAGGCAGAAATAATGTGTACAAACATTTGTCACAACTGCCATGGCGAATGCTTGAATGGTGTTACTTCCAACCTCGAAGAAGACTTTGATAACCCTGATGATCCCGATGTCATAAACCTTGAAGAAGCAGATCATTCAGTGCAAATAACAAACACTGAACATTTGGTACATAAAGGTCAAAGGTGCTTGCTGGAACCAGAAGTCAGGTGAGATTGCACATTTGTATTTTTTTTATTATTCATTTACCTTGCAATAGTATACATAAATCGGTTGTCATGTTCATATGTTGTTTTACTGGTCACTTATTACTTTCTTATATTTACTTCTTCTGTTTTATTTATTTCTTGTATACTTTCTTTTACTTACATGTTTTTATTTGTATAATGGTTCTCTCACACCTTCATCTCATGCATATTTACCTATTGTTTCAGGCAGCAAGTGTAGAAGCTGGCCAAGATAATCAAATTGCAGGGCCTTCTACCAAGAAGCGATTCAGAGCTGATTGATTTTTCTGTACAAAATTTTCCTTGGAAATAACCTCAGGATTTTGTTTGTTCATATATTTCATTGTTTAATATACCTACATCATGTGCCTCATCAATATACATCATAAGTAACATACATCATGTGCTTTTTATACAAAGTTGTGAAGTTTATCTCCTCAATTATCCTTATTATACAAAAATGTAGGTAAACCATATGTAATATTTAATTATGTATATAGTCAACTTTTGCCTCCGACCAACGGTTCTCGAGATATTAACGAAAAACCAAAGAAAGTGCCCTATTTTCGCTAATTGCCGCTGGAGCTCGCCTCATATTCATGAGGACTTTCGGTATATTCATTCTTAGGTACCTCTAAATAAGTGTGCGAAATTTCAAAACTTTCGGATTTTTCAGGAGGTTGGGCGATTTTTTGAGGTTTTTTGACTGGAGTAATGTGCAGTTCTTACCAGCTTGTATAGTTATTTTTACGTTATAAATATTCCTCCACCTTTACCGGCCTGTAACATTTGAGATAGATCCCCTATAATTCTCTTAATATAAATGAAACAATCTTTCTTACCTTAAATGGAAGTTCTTGTGTATTATTTGCATATTTGGATAAAGCTTTTTTTCAGGGGCACAGTGATTTAAGGGTATATTTTCATACAGGGCATTAAAAAAATCCAGTTGGGAAATTCATGTTTTTTATTCAATTCAATACCTACCTGTCAAAAAAATAATGGAATTATGTATAAAATTTGCTACACGTTTTTAGAAAAAAATTTTTTTTTGTATTTATAAGCAAAGCTGATATTATCTAGTTATACTTGTAATGTAATAATTATTATCCTTCGTTATATAGTTACAGATAGTTCAAGATGATATTATTTTAACTTGTCACTATAATAAGTACGTTTTTCAACTTTTATTTTTCCCTAAAAATAACGTTAAATATAAAAATAAAATAATGATCAACACTTTTACAAAGAAATAATGGGCCCTCATGTCTTCTGTTAGTAGTACCTACTTAATAATACGCGTGGAGTTCCGTAATCGGATCCGTAAATAACGTAAAACTTAAATAAATAAAAGTGAAATCAAATACCGGATACTTATACATGTAGTGAAAAAAGTTCAGATTATTCCATTACTGTACTGTTTTATCCAAATTGTTTCAATATTTTCACACTTTTTAACTTGAGTTTAAATTAAAAAGTTTCATTTGTAGTACCTATTCTACTATTGATGGTAGTTCACCAATAAATTGAATTTTGAGTTTGAGATAGAGATTTTTCAAAATGACGCTAACGATAATATATACTTTTGAAAAGTTTCTACTTTTTAAACATTAATATAATTGATGAAATGTATTGCTCATAATGATCCAGCTTTCTGATGATGACAAAATGTATATGGCACATCTCATTTAAAATAAGGGAGTAAATTTATTGTAAAAAGAGGCATTTTCCCAAGAAATGCCCTAATGTATTTATAAAGTACTGATTTGATTGCAGAGTTGGGCAGACTTTTAGAACAGAAGCGTGCAATTGGTACTACAAGAACTACCCCTCACCGGACATAGTATTCCGACCCCGAAGATTCGTGTGAAATGTAAATTATTTATTAATGTAGTGGACAGTCGCGTAGTGACTGCCTTTCAATCTGACGCCTTGTCAAATCTGTCAGAAAAACAACTATTTTAAAATTTTCGTGTAAATCATGGAAAAAATAGCAACGGAAAATTTGTTCTTGTTGGAATTCCTAGTGGACAACGTGAATCTGGATCCGAAGTGCGACTGCGCAACTGGTGAAGGCGAGAGGTGCGTTTCTTTCCAATTTTTAGATAATGCCCCTTTGAATGTTTGTGAAGAGGACTTCACCCCTTCGGGCAAGCAAAAACAAAACGAAAATGACTCGGTAAAGAGCGGCAAATCTTGCCTGTTTTCCTTATCACCAGAACAAGCGAACACGGCCCTCCAGCAGTTCGACATATATGTGACCATCTTCAAGAAGATGCCAGTGGGTTGGCTACCTGAAAAAGTGGAGGTCGGTGAGGCCTTAATATCCATCGCCAACCTTTTTTCCGAGTTAATAAACAGCGTAGAAGAATCGGACGGTACCACGCCCACCGCTAAGACACTTAAAGATCTTTTCGACATAAACAACGCCAACGGGGAACTCATAGGCAAAATAGGAGTCTACATCAGGATGTCCTGCTTCGGCAAACTGATAGTCACGCAGTTTCAGATGAATTTGGAGGACAAGTCTGTTCTGTTCAAGGATAAGGAGGGGAAGTCCTTGTACAGATACAAGAAAGCTGGTAAAGGTAAGGGAGATTTGGATAAATCATTTTTAGGGCTATTTTACAAAGTATATGTGTCAGTAATTAACAGAATTGATACCTACATTGTTAAACAAGAATTAATTTTATTTTAATCATCCAAAGCCAAAAATAAAATTGGTTAGGTACCTATTAAAACTATCAGCTAAATTATGTCATTTTAGATTTAGACTATTTTATTTAGGTAGGTAGGCAGTCGTAGCCAGTCGTAGGCTTTATTATTTATTAAGTATTGTTATTTGGTAATTGTTATAGTGCGACATTGTTTGCTTTCTCCTCCTCCCATATCTCCTTTTTTTATTTGTTCATGCAGTTTTTCTCCGGCCATAAAATTCTTAAGGCCTGTTTCGGGTTTTAAGATCTACTGATTTAATCTTTAAATAAATTCTACTCGATCCTATTTACTTAGAATTTGAGAGAGCACACTTAATTTGGTGTAATCTGCCAAAAGAAGAATAATTATTAAGCTATATCCAGAAATATAAATTGACACACGATTACGACTTGTTATAAGATGATTTGCACATTTATTTTCACGTAAAAGTGACGCAGCACAAATAATCGATCTAAGAATGTCAAGGTTTGTTGATATATTTGAAATGAAATATATAATAGGCTATTTTCTATAAAAATAAAGTATAGCTAGATCGATTTAATTCTTATAATAAACTTTTTTTTTTGTTCAAATACAATTTTTGTTCAATTCATTTTTGTAATCTAGACACCTATGGATATAGGACGGATTTTGTATTTAGAAATTGCCTCATACATTGAATTAAATTGTGAACGGGAAGTGTGCTTATATAAATCTTATATTTTGAAAATAGCCCTAAAATGATACACTTGACTTGGAGCATAAGTGTAGAAAATAAAAAATGCATTTCATTAAAGGAGGTAAGGGAGGCAAAAACAAGCAAGATACTTGTACCGCTAGACCACCGACAACCGGAAACGGCAGGATTCAGGGCCAGTATCCATCAGGAACGGGTAATGGATGTATAGCCGGGGGCAGTAATATGGCTGCAGGTTATATGGGTGGCTATAATATGGGCCGTAACGTGAATTCAGGTCCAGTTTCACCTATAATGGTTCAATCGCCAGGTATGGGTGGAACTCCTTGCCCATTTACACCATGCCTACTGGACCAATATAGACAAGCTGACGGAAATCCCTACGGACAGCCACCAGTCAGTCCGCCTTGTCAAGAGTGTGGAGGGAAGCACGACGCACCCTGCATCCAAATGCAGGGCAGAAACATTGATATGGGGATGGGAATGGGTATGCCTATGGCTGCGCCTATGACGCCTTGCATAGAATGTGGAAACATACCCAACGCATCTTGTTTACCCCCGCAAAATGGTATGTATGGCCAAATGCCACCAGGTGGTTTCCCTTACCCACCTTTTAATGCGCCAAATACGCCCTGCGTTGAATGTGCCGGTTTGTCGAATCCCCCTTGCGCGCCGTCAGAACCAGAGGGAAATTACCAAGAAATAGGTGCCTGCATGGGTGGAAATTCCCTTACGATACGCGTACACAAGGACAAGAATAAAATTGAACAAATAGATCCAAACGATAGGACAATATCTGAGAATGGCAGCGATGCGTGTTGCTGCTGCTCCCCAGGGCAAATGGGGAAGAGCAGAAAAAAGCAGGCTCAAACTTTCAACATGAGGCCAGGTGTGCAGCAGGGTAACCAGGATATGCCGTTTTCATTTAAAATGGGAAAGTCTGAAAATACAGGGAACAGCGTGACAGTCAATCCTCCAGTAGCAACTGCTGCAGACGGAACCAAATTCACCGAGTTCTCGGACCCCAACAAGGAACTGTTCATTTTGAGGGTGGGAAAGAAATGCGAAGGAATTGATAGGAAACAGAATCTCGAATTGGAATTGTGCACTCCCAGGGGAAAAGCGATCTAATTTACTTGATTTAATGGAAAAATGTGATGTGATTTGATTGCCTAAGTAAAAAATAAAATATTTTCCGAATATTCGGCTCCTTGCTTACATACGCATTTAAACAACTACATATTCTTCAGAAGGAAATCAAACAAAAAATCTTTTAAAATATTAAAATACAGAAAAGTTAGGGAGCAGTTGTTTAAAATACACCTATTTATATCTATGTATGCTTTTTTTCAACCAAGCAGATTTCTAAAAAGAACGTATGGACTATATTATTGGTATGTTGCTACTTGCAATGACTTGAAACTGGTACCTACCTACTCATTATTAGATTTTCTATTAATTTGAAAAACATAATAATAGATCTACGAGAACTAAGGAAAGTTTTTCATATTTATAATGTAGTAAATATGTATAAATACGTACGTAATATGTAATAATATGTATAAAACATATTTAGCTTGCCTTTTATACACATTTTCTAGTAATGATTTTCTACTGAAATCAGAAATTTTATTTGCAAATAAAATAGATAGTAAAATTAATTTTGAAACAACTGAGTGTCTTTAACTATGAAGACAAAGTGAATTATATTGCTATCCTATGCTAATCATCAATCATTTTCAATCAAAATAAATAGCTTTAAATTACAAGATTTGTAAGTTACTACTACTATTATTAATTTTGTAAATGTTTTATTTATTACATATATACCTATGTTGTGACAGAATTATGTGCCGATTATATGGTCTAGTGAGAACTGATTTAAAAAATATTACTTTTATTATATAATATAATATAATATAATATTATATTATATAATATTAAAAGAAGCATTGATTAAATTTATAGACAATGAAGACTAATCTATTGGCAGACATATAATTATTAGATGTAACAATTAATCCCTAATCTGGAACAAATAAACATATAATCTTACACATCTCATATTTTCCTTTATATTCTTTTGGAACGATTAACGAAATTAAAGATGTAATTTGAAAATCTGAATTTTTATCGTTTCATTTTGTTCATTATAACTAATGTAGGTATTTTCATATAGCACCGCCTTTTTTTTATTTTCTCTTATTAATAATTTCATTATATACTTAATACTGTGAATAGCCCAAAAAATGATAATAAATCAGATGATGATGAAAGGTAAAAATTTGAATTCTCATGTAATATACTATACACAATTTAAGTAGTATCAATCATAAAGTTCATAATCATAATCATAATCATAATCATAAAGTTTCTGTACTGTTATTGTTTTCATATATGACTCTCTTGAATTTATATATTCAATATTTAGACAATGACTTGCTTCTTTTGCCTAAAAACATATATAGTGCTGTCTGTATTTTAATTATTTAAATTAATTTCTCTGTGAAGAGCATTCGAATGAGCGATACCTATATTTTGTTTCAACATTTTAGTTGATTTATTCAAATCTTCTGTTCATTCTGAAATTGCATTAATATAATTTTTTAATGCTGCGGCAAGAACCTTTTATAGCTTTTAGAAGGACAAGGACTAATGGTGAAATTAAATTCTGAACTTTTACCGATAGGTACACTGATATTCCTGACACAATTAGCTCTATAGAACTATGCATTTGAATTCGGGTCAGTCCTTTCGTTTCTTCTTTTATAGACATTAGTAGTTTACCTTTCTTAGTATTTCTATGTTCGGAAACGTTTCTTTGTTTTAAAGTTTAATCCTGTTTTCTAACTGAATTTCTATCTATAATAGGAGTCTGCCTATAAAAGGCTAGAATGCGTGTTAAGAGATATAATATATGTATTGTATAGTAAGTAAAAAGGATTTTTTCGCGGCATAATCGTCTATAGGCGTAGGAGAGTGAATCCTTTTTAGAAGATAGGACATGCATTGAGAAAGAAAGAGGAAAGCCAGGTATATTGATGACTCTATCACTTCATTTTAATGAGCCCACTAATTTATTCTGTAAAGCCAACAGATACAAACCTCTCGATTTTGTGTCAAATTATTCCTTAGAAAATGTTTTACCTTATACGAGTATATTGTAACTACTGATTTTCCACAAATACATGCACTGTTTATTTACCATTTTAAGGCCGAAGATAACATTTTGCCGTTTGCCGTGCTGCAGATATTGATAAAAATATTCTTAAATATGTATTAATATTTATTGACCTTGACATTTTGTAAAAAATCCTAATTCAGATGCAAATTCCGTATATTTATAAATGCAATATTTCTGGTAAGATTGAAGGTTTTGATAAGGTATTATCGTTTTCACTACAGTTTTCAAAAGTATTATAGTAACTAGTGGTAGAGGATTCACTAAAATAATTTACTAGGTAAAGAGAAAATGTATGTCGCGAAAAAATCCTTTAGTTTCCTAAATTCCTTATGAACACAAACGTACATATTTCATGTGGCGTCTCTCTAGTGCTGGACTTATTCTTAATTATTGCTAAAATATCTTGTTTAATAAATAGTATATATAATAATAATTTTTAAGGGGATAGGCAGAAAGATATATGCACCCCCAGATCACCCCCTGCACCCCCAGGACAAGCATACAACACGATGAGCCCAATCAACCAACAGCCAGCAATGATGCAAGGAGGATATTACAGCAACAGCCAACCCCCAATGAGACCATCCACGGGGGGTTTTGCTAGTCCCTATGGGCAAAGTCAGAGTCAGGGCCCCTTTAACATACAGTGTCCTGTCAGTCCTTGCGGTCAATATCCTGGCAGGGGTGATATGAATATGGCGCCATTAGGGCAAACACCTTGTCAGGAATGCGGAGGGTTACCGAACACCCCTTGTTTCCCCCAAAATCAAAATATGCCAATGAGTTACGGTACCTTTCAGAATTCGATAGGTTATTACAACGTCCCCCCAAACACGCCAATGCCTTCTTGCCTCACACCATTTCAGCCTGACGAAACAGCGAACCCTCCGAACACCCCCCAAAATGGTGACAAGCGCGAGGAGTACCCTCAAGACGGGCCACCAGTCGAAGTTTGTGGGGAGAAGCTAAACGACGATGATACGGAAGTGTTCGTTTTGAAAATAGGCAAGAAAAAGGAGGGCGTCGTGAAAAATCCCAAGTTGGAACTGGAAATGTGTACGCCAAAAGGTAAGGAACTGAAGCCCATTCCTCGAAAAGAAACTAGGGAGACCCAGTACGACCCCGCCGACGCCGGCCCTGAAACGAAAGGGAAGGGTAAAAAAGGCGACAAAGGAAAGAAGGGTGGAAAGAAGGGTAAAGGCAAGAAAAAGAAATAAGCATGCGGTATTGCGTCAGACGGTTACATCAGCCGGCTAGACATACACAATACACATATAGCACTTTCATACCTGAAGAATGAAAGAAGCGCCGACGCCAGTTGATGGGCTGGATAGGAGTGGGGTTTCAGAAACGTGGTCATAGTTACGAGTTACGATACCTGATTACATTCAGTTCAGAGTTAGTTTAGACTACTATGCGCGGTGGTGTTGGGTGCGTGTAACTTTTACTAGTGTTTCTCATTAATTAAATGGTATGTCTTTTTTTTGTACGCTTCTATCCAATAAAAAATGTCTCGGGGCTTTTCTATTTGTGTTCATTATTTTGAGGGTTAAAGCTTTTTCGCCATGCAAGCAAATTGGCGGCAATTTATCTACGCACGCATTTTATTTTAAATTTTAAGCAGAACTTTTTTCTGAATATATTATAATGTGGATGCAACGTTCAGCTTTACAGTAGGTATCAATGTGTGCATACCTACCTACACGCTTTTTTGAGCTTTCGTCTACCCAGAAACTCAGACCAGAATTGCATCAGTTTTCAGCATGCCGGTATTATTGAAAGCGTGTTTCCATATTGCGTCATGCTCATCAGCAATTAATTTCAAGGGGGAGGTTGACGTTTCAGCGAATGAATTACCTTGATAAGGGCTAATGGCAATGACTTGCAGATTATTTTTTAATGAAAATGACGCGAGATTGTTACTCTTACGCTAATCGGCGAGCACGTGGCGGCAGTTGCCGGCTTGCCGTACATGCCTAAAATAAGTAAGTCGAATGAATGTCTGCTGGTTAGAGATTCCGCGCGATATTTAATTTCAAACACAGTGGCACATATTTCGAGCCTGATTTTTCGAAATCTATTTATACATTTTGTATCCTCGCGGTTTTGTATGATTAGCTTTTTACTTATTTAGATTACACGTTTCACATTTTCACATATGTTGGCAATAACCTCACTTTTACTCGTTAAATCAAATTGCCTAGCTCAATTTATTTCAATTTTGGATGTTTTTAGTTAACCACGTTAACTACATTCTAAGAAAAAGATTCTATTTTGTGTAGATTATTTATTTGCGAGGTTAAATGTGTTTATTTCTTGCCCTTGCATATTTGCGAAATATGAAATACCCTTACCCATTTTATTTGCATAGATAAGGGACTCATAATATCATGTTGCTTTGCGAACTTTTTAAATTTGCAACATTCCAAAACCAAGGTGTATGTAGATCAGGATTAGTGATTTCGACGCTTGTAGATTATTATTGGCAACAGCTGTAATATTATCCTTGAAAATTTCATATTCCATATGGATTTTGAATGTCTAAAAATTATATATACCTAGCTACCCTTGACCTTCTGAAACCAAGGAGTTAAGATCAAGTTTAGGTGGGTAGAATACGATTAACGAGTAGCGATTTTGAAGTTTTTATATAGCCTCAAAATTACCAATCACTAGCAACAATTATTCCTGATATTGTTCCTAGCAAAAGTTGTATACTCTATACTTACACTGAACTTGGAAAATAAAAAATTAGAACTATGTATTTACAATTTATTTCTTATCGATTAAAAAATCGACACTTTTCAGTTGTATACAGGATGTCCCACGATACCACCCAATAGAATATTTATTTCAGAGACTACTTATAGATTTGAATTTTGAAAATTTGGGATATCGCGTTTTTGTATATGTCCTCCTGAAATAAAATAACATACTTTCCCATTTAGGAAAAAATAGTTATTTTGATAAATATTTCTGGTGATGTTTAGTTTGCCACGAATCTCTTCCATGAACCATATCACACTATAGTGTGATACGCCCATCACGTCCTGTTCATGAAAGAGTAAATATTCAATGAATTCAAATTTAATTTATTGAAAATCTTGGCAGACTAGTCTACATTGCTGAATATGGAAAATTTGCATAAATATACGGGGTGATAGGTTTTAATTTCATAAGTTTAGGTTACTTTCTGTCAAAACGGAAGTGGTACAAAAGTGGTTTTGGGTCCAAAGAGATACAATATACATGAAATATGAGATACATAAAATGATAGATTTACCTATGCTTGTGACTGTATGTATATATCATATATTATAAATATAAGATATTATAAGATTATGTAAAAAACAAGGTAGGACATACTTCACCCAAATTAGATAATTTAGTAAAAACCTCCTTGCGGGACTTGAAATATATGTCTAACATATGCATTACATGACACTTAATCATATAGGTATTACTGAAAAGATACACGACGTAATAACATTTGGATTCAGACAAAATCGATTCTCTTACTTCTGAGGAAGCCAACCAAGTCCATGACCAAGCTACGTGGAATGAGTAAGAGATCAATATACAGTTCGGCCAGTTAAAAAATACGCGGCAAAATAATACAAACAAAAAATGTAAAAAGCGTTGAACAAACGCAGCTTGTCAGTATTCAAGAAAATAATCGTTGAAAAATTTTATATACAGATTTATCCTGCAATTGAGAGTTAGATGTTGTTGAAAATTATATTAAAATATTGTAACTGATAATCAATAACCCTGCTTTTTTTAAATACTGTTCTTTAATGAAATTTGTTGTGTTATTGTGTACTTTAAATTTGTTTTTCAAAAGCAACTTTATATAAAAAAATCAAAGGCCATTATTATTGAACAAAAACTTTTGTCCTGACTTTCACGATTTTTAATTGATTTGAAAACACTGGCCAGGCTTGGTACGCCAAGACTTATACGTTTTTCTTCTTCTTCCTCTACGTTTGACGCGTACGGTCCTTGGTTGGACGGACGCACCATAAATTTGCCAAATTAGTTTTTTATGCTACATATTTGATTTGCTCTTTATATTAGTAACATTCAATGATGCAATCGGGAGTTTTTGAACCTCTTAATTTTAACCTTATCGTTATCATAATCGTTACACCTACCAAAAGTTGTCAAAAATGATTCTATTTTTGGCGCTGCGCATCCTCAGTATAACGATTACGATAACTACGTGCTAAAATAATGGAGATTTTGAACTTCTTAATTTTTACTTTATCGTTATCGTAATCGTTATACTGAGCAAGGGACTTTGGGACTGCGCCTGCTCAGTATAACGATTACGATAACTATAAGCCAAAAATTAAGGGGTTCAAAATCTCCCTCTTGGGAGCGATGGATCTCTTAATATGCGATGTTAAAAAAGTTATTAGTTATAATAAGGGGACAGACATAGGAAGGTAATTTATGTAATAGGTAATAGAAAATCTTGATATCGGTCTCGTAGGTAAGTACAAATACCTCCCATATTTGAAATATGGGAAATATTCGTTAAATAAAATGATAGAATACCTCATAATAGTATATCTAACAGAACCAACGCCACCAATCCCTTATAAGTTCCCCCAAATTTGCAATAATTCAATCTATGTTTGCGAATGTAGGGGTTGTATGTAGGATTGCATTTTAAAAACCCTATTTGTGTAAGGAGCATTGATTATATTTTAACCACCCACCAAGAGGTTCTCCCTTTAATCTGAGGAAAAAAAGTTAAATACACAAGTTGTAGGAAATCAAGTGTAGTTTATTCCAGAATGTAAAATCTTTAAATAAGGTGTTTCAAAAACGCGTGACATGACAAACTTGCATTTTTTTAAATGGAATACCCTATATATTATCAAGTTTTCCTATTCCACGCAAAATTCTACGACTTTTTCATATACCATACCCTATATCTAAAGTTAACCGTTTTTTCATAAATAATGGTTAAAGATATCTTACCTACCATAATTTTGTAATAATTTAATTGATCTGAGGGACGCGTGCTTACTATTCCTAGTTAGCCCTGAAAACAAAAAACCGATATCTGTCATATGCATTGTCAAACATTTTGGTTTTTCAATTCCGAATTATTTTATTATCATTTCCTTTATCTTTAGGTACCTTATTTTATATCTTTAACCATCATTTATTAGAAAACGGTTAAATTTAGACATAGGGTATAGTATATGAAAAAGTCGTAAAATTTTGCGTGGAATCGGAAAACTTAATAATATACAGGGTATTCCATTTAAAAAAATGCAAATTTGGCATGTGTTTTTTAAACACATATATAATATGTGTTTAAAAATATATAAAAGATAAAGATATTATATAAAGATTTTACATTCTGGAATAAACTACATTTGATTTCCAACAACTTTTGTATTTAACTTTTTTGTATCAGATTAAAGGGAGGACCTCTAGGTGGGTGGCTAAAATATAACCAATGACCCTGTACAGAGCAGTCCATTTTTGATGGGAATCCAGGGTATCTCGAAAACTACAAGATGCGCAACAAAACTGCTTGCACATCCTCGAGCTACTTTTTTTAGTTTGACTTAATGGTGAAATCAGATCGGGTCTACTTTGTTTAGGTTTTGAGATACAGGGCATTTCTCAAATTTTGCCATTTTCGTCAGTGCCCTGTAACTTTTTTATTTTCAAACCTACCAAAAAAGTTTAAAGAGGAAAGTTTTAGATATTTTTAAGTGGAATCCATTGGCGTAGCAAATTATTTTTTATTGCGTCCCGTTTTTTAGATACAGACCAAATTTGTGTTTTTTTAAATGCAACACCCTGTATATTTCTGGTTAATTTGAAAGAACTTTCAATTCTGGTTACAGTAATATATATTATATAGGGGTTTATTTGAATTTAAGTCCCTTTATTAAACATTTTTATGGTTAAATGGAGGGAAACGCGTATTTCCATTGATTTATTTCCTTATAAACTATATTAAACTCTTGATTTAATTAAACACACTATTTTATATAAAGATTTAAATATTTCCAAATACTAGATAATAATTAATTATGGAAACATAAAAATGTCGAATATTTTTACAAATATAAATTATATATAACCGCATTTGGTTATATTACTATTAAGATATTAAGTATAACATTAAACAGGAGTTCAATGTAGTTTATAAGGAAATAAATCAATGGAAATACGCGTTTCCCCCCCCCATTTAACCATAAAAATGTTTAATAAAGGTACTTAAATTCAAATAAACCCCTATTTATTATATATTACTGTAACCAGAATTGAAAGTTCTTTCGAATTAACTAGAAATATACAGGGTGTTGCATTTAAAAAAATACAAGTTTGGTCTGTATCTAAAAAACGGGACGCAATAAAAAAAAATTTGTTACGCCAATGGATTCCACTTAAAAATATCTAAAAATTTCCTCTTTAAACTTTTTTTGTAGGTCTGAAAATAAAAAAGTTACAGGGCCCTGACGAAAAAGGCAAAATTTCAGAAATGCCCTGTATCTCAAAACCTAAACAAAGTAGACCCGATCTGATTTCACCATTAAGTCAAACTGGAAAAAGTAGCTCGAGGATGTGCAAGCGGTTTTGTTATGCATCTTGTAGTTTCCGAGATACCCTGGATTCCCATCAAAAATGGACTGCTCTGTACATATTAATGGTACATACCTATACATTACTACAAAATTCCCCATGTAGTAAAATTGTTTGTAACGAGAAATAGTTACTAATCATTTTCTATTGCAATCTTAGATGTGATAAACTAAGATAAATATTTATGGAAGATACTTAAAAAAGTACAGTAATAAGTACATATTTATAAAGATACAAACTGTAGCAATTAAGCAAACAAGTGTATATTTATGGTATAATTATTGCATCATCAACCCTTCTGTTCTATAAATGTATGTATAACACTATAAAGTTAAAATTTTAAAATTAAAGCAACGGCTGACAACAAATAGGTACGAATCATGCAATTGACACAGTTCTCTGAGAGCTGATCAGCTCCTGTCAGTTCTGTCAAAGGTTGAGTAAGACCTTTGACTATAGGTTTATAAACTCAATGGTAAGACTAAACAGAATAAACTAATTAATTCTCTTTGGTGAGACTATTAAAAATACTGGCGAGCAGGTCTAAAGTAGGTTTACCTAACTCGAAAAAATTCTTATAATATTGTATTTCAGAAAAAAGGAATGAAAACTAAACTATAAAAGTTGACTTCAATACGGCGGATCGTTCAGCTTGTAAAGTGTCCTGCAAAGGGCCCGAGACTGTATTTTATTATCTATTATCTGTAATATTTTACAGATAATAGATAATATATGTAATATTTTATTTTTTAAGATAATCGACTGAACTTTTTTGTTTCTTTTTGACCCTACTACCGCTTTTAAGACGGACATGTGGGCCTGCTGCGATTTTTTTTACCACCAAAATTGAATAAGTATACCTAATCATTTAGGGATTTTTTTATTTAAAATCTGACAAGATAGCATCAGGACCCCTCAAAACCCTCATATGCAAAATCTGAACAACAAATTTACAGGGCGTTTCTTTCTACACGATATCAAAACATCGAATTTGAAAGGCACCAGATGAGTCAAGTGTGCCACGGAATTATGTCAAAACTGAGTGTTATATGAAATCAATTAAATTAAATTTTCTGGGCAATATTTTTCTTATAATTTTTATTCTTATCTTGATGGTGCACATTAATATATTTTTCTATTCACTAAATGTAGGGCAAAATTAAATTTGGGTGATTCCATACAACATTCAACTGTTAACTGTTGGTTGGTCTTCAAATTATAGGTTGCCCTTCGCCTCATAGAAAATTTAGTTCCGTTCTTAGTAAGTTGATCAACTACATGTAGATCAACCACAAAAAAATCTACCACATGTCAGATTTTGACTGAACGCCCAATATGTTTTAATTATCATAGATCAAGTAATTATCTAGCTCTCCGCCTAGTCAAGAATTTTTTTCGTCACAAGTGACGCAAATAAAATGTGTAGATGCAAACACAATTCGTGAGTCTGGGTTTGCCAAACTTTCACCAGAATTTCTACACATGACGCTTGATTTTTGCGTCGTAACACCCACTAAATACGTAACGAGAAGCGTGGGGGTCAATGAACATTAAACAAACGTTTGTAAAAATGAATCTAAACTAATTATAAAGCAGTTTTCATTAAGTCTACGTTGAATCGTAACGTAAAACTACGATACTATTAATGGTATTGGTTACTGGAGTTGAATGCCGACAAAGGAAGTACCAAGTGCATGATGTGATTGGACTTATTTATTGTCTGGCGTCGGTCAACGTTCCGTATTATAAATTTGTCACAATGTGATAACAATGCAAACATATTCAAACAGGAATAATTTATTTGTTATTTATCATAATTAGACAGTCAATATAATTATATTTCTATTTATTAAACAAATATCGTGCCTTGCTTACTTACTAAATACCTACATAAAATAGAAAAAATATTATTTCTAGAGTAATAATAATTTCGAGTAAGATTTATTATACGTCATCTTATAAATAAATATACAGTTAATCTTTTATTTTTAATGTTATGCTCGTATTAAAAATCGAATTAGGCGACTAACCCAGAAAAGCAACCAGAACATGGTTTTAAGGGTCCGTTCACTGTAGATTTGGCAGACATGAATTGCTATAGTAGCAAATTTTTGTTTAATACATGTATTTTAGAGAAAATAATTTTTGAAAATACGCTATTTTAGTACAAGATTGTTTGCCTGGAATTTTAAAAATAAAAAGAATTACAAAAAATTACTACTATAGGAATTTAGATTAAAGTCTTATCTTTCAACACTTTTTTACTAAAAGTCGCTATCTTTTATAGTTTCTTTATAATTAGACACGAGACGAACGCCGATTTTGGGCTTATTTCGGACTAGTGAATGGACTCTTAAGCACTTTTAAATTGCTAACCAAACCAATTGCCACTCCACCCAATGATAACGTCCAAATATCAATAACTTGCACAGCATATAGCCAATAGCAGTTCTTTAGTTAAAATAGAAGGGCTGATGGATAGGTAGTAAAAACGGAAGATGGTTTGATGGTTAGATAGTTTCTCATTTGGCTGAAAGTTATGTTTTCTGTCTTGGTTCAAAAAAAGTTACGTCATAAAATCTTAAACTTGATATAACTCGGAAACGCCGCATCTGCTGGAATTTATTTACTCAAATTTTTAGCATCTACGGTCTACTTAGACCTTAAGTGTGAACGTACTTTCCGAGACGCCCTGTAAATAAACAAATAAATAAAATTAAGTAGAGCTCAAGGGTAAGAACAATGATCAAAACAGCAGTTCTCCTAATTTTAGTTGTTCGTTTTCGCTTTAATCTAGCCAATTGCAGAGTTCAGCGACTTCAGCAAAACGATGTTATTGAAATCTGTACTGTTAAATCCACAAAGATATTAAAATGCATAACATTTTAGAGAAAGCAAGCTTTAGTTAAAAGATTGTAGGTGATACTCGACAAGACACTTTATCGCACGACCGACAGCGGTCAGTCCTTAACACCAAACACTCGAGAGTAAACAATATATCAATAAACAGTAATTATTATTATTGGTAGGAGATGCCGAAAACAACTACTCCACGGGCAATATGCCCCGACTGGCGTTGCATTACATCAACATCTCCATGTAATGCAACGCCAGTCGGGGCATATTGCCCGTGGAGTAGTTGTTTTCGGCATCTCCTACCAATAATTAAGTAGGATTGTCTTCCTCAAAGACAATAGAGGTCGCTGTAATGGCATCTGCATTAGAGTCCTATATAAAGAGAGTAAAGACATGAGCCGCCATTTTTCCTCCAAATCATGGCGGCAAATTTAAAATTCAATAACGACGTTTGTTCTCTGTGATAGATAACGACTAAATGTGGAAAATATTTTTTAAATAAAAACTTAAATAATTTGCGGTGAACGCACCGTAACCTTTTAGTACAAGGCGAAGAGACAGAGATACAGCTGGTGCTGGTACAGAAGTACAGAGAAGCAGTTATAATCTGTCAAGAACGGTTATGTTATATCAGGTAGAGCTTAGATATTAACGAAGTAATTATATATATAACATGGGTTGATGAGAAAAATTTGGTGCACATTAGTGTCTAATGTTACCGAGGTATACCTTGGTTTACAGAATCAGGTAGGTACTTTATATAACAAGTTTAATTTAATAAGCAATACCAAGTTCCAATACATAACCTAACTAATAGGTAAAAAATAAAAACGTTTAATACACTTTATGTTTTAGCAGCAATACAAACTAAGAGCTAAATGAGACAGATGGCCAATATTTAATAATAGTTATTAATGGAGCTAATAGTTACAAATGGAATATAAGCAAATTTCTACTAAGAGTTAATAATAGAACAAGCAGCAAAATCAGTAAAAAGCCATGCACTTTGATAGTGAAGCAAAGCAAATAATAGCAAACATAGCATGAATAAAAAAATAAATAAAGAATTTATAAGTTGCTTGTAAACTACTCTGCAGAACAACTACTTGTCATCCGATGTCTCGATACTCTGGGTAGCTTGTAATTCAGCAAGGAATCTAATGCACTGATTATTTCTGCAGCGAGTTGGTAAGCAGCGTGTAATTAACTTCTCAAGTTCTAGGCTAGGTGTATGATTAGCTGGGTGCAATTAAATAGGACCCTAAGTAAAGATGAGCGCTAGGTCAACTAGTGACAGTGAAATATGGTCCTATGTAAGCTAGCCTAAATAGAGAGATACATATCCGTGCAGTTGAACGTAAGTGGCAGAGATAATCGGGATTGGCTTTCTTGAGAGTGGTGGTTGACCAGACAATGGTACTTATTTGAGAGGATAGACGGTGACAAAACCTTATTGCTTAATAAAACCTTATATGATCCAGCAAACGCTGTGATATGTAGCACTACTGCCTTATTCAGGTTAATAAACGCGGTTTATGTCATTAATTAAATCAGTTATCACTTCAAGTTCAGACCTTCAGTCTCAAAATTACAAAATGGTTCCTCTCAGCCAGGAAGTATAAAAAAAACATTTTAAACCTGTTTTTCTAATTATGGAAGGTGTATTCTAGAAGTTCTAACAGAAAATTTGTAGGGAATTTATTAAAATATAAATTAGATATCTGCTACCTCTCTCTATTGTTAGACTTTAGTCAGGGATGACTAGTACTCTTTTTTAATATGGTAACAAGTTTGTATAGAAAACAAGGTTCTATTTAGATTTTAATATGAGGTTAACTGAAAATGAGGAAAACTGTAATGAATTTTAGAATATTTTTAATGTAATAGTAGTTGTGTGTTGTAATTATTTATTGCATATAAATATCCCTTCTGCACTTTTCAGCTCACTGCAAAGATGTATCTTCCTTTCGGTTCGCTCGGAGTCTAAACTAATGAGAATTGAAACAGAATTAACCAAAGATTTTATGGAGGAATCTACTATGTGAATAGGTAAGTTTAAGTTAGATAGGCTTGTACTATCTAGTTCTAATGAATATTTTGTTTTTAGGAAAAATGGTGTTCACCTATGGTCGAGGCGTAGAATGGTTGAGATATGTTATTCTGTTTGATATTAATTTTATTATAATAAATGGATTATTTCTATGTGTTCCCTATTTATCTTACTTTTTAATAATGTTTATGCTTGGCTAAATAATATTTTGAATATACAAATAATAGTTTATAATTTAAATTTTCAGTGAATATAACTAAATAAGACGGGTGAAAATAAACCCGTAACAAGATAAAACTCATGACTGATGTAAGGACAGGCACACAGGAATAACTGACAAGTATTAATGAAACAAAATTTTATTAAAAAATAGTTATAAAAAATAAGTAGGAACTAATTTAAAAAGATTATGGCCTCATAGTTTTACTACTGAAATTTTTTTCTTTCTTTAGTTTTCTGGTACTAATTCTTAATCTAAATACAACATATCTGTTTATAAGTTTATTCTTGACATTGTGACATTCTGGTAGAATCCAATTTATTGTTTTTTCCTTTATTACATTTATAAGAATTTGTTTCATGTCCACATTTCCAACCTTGTTTCATATTCATCGTCCACTCTTTACGTAGTTTTTCATTTTTTGGGAAGTATTTCATTAAGAAACCATGTTCACTTCTATTTAAACAACCTTTTACCGAACAACCCACCATGCTGACAGTTTAATCTATAATTTAACAAAAATTAAATGTTAAATGTGATGTGATATAACATATACATGATTTGAAATTCTATAGAATACAAGAAAATTCCTACCTCACAAGTAGGTAATTAATCAAATGTCTTCGTATTTCGAATAAAACACTTAAATAATCTCTCTGAAATAAAATCACACGAAAAAAAGTAAAAAAACACAGAATTCACACACAAAGCGTCACTGACAGATCCGTCAAAATCTTTGTTTGGAGGATTAATGGCGGACGCAAGCGATTTTCGACCTTATATCCGTTGGACCAATCAAAAACGGTCACCCTCATGTCTTTACTCTCTTTATATAGGACTCTAATCTGCATAAAAGCAGATCGTTATCTGTCTGTCAATTAGACAATAATTGTCAGACAGGTAGTAGCAAAGACCCATAGAGGGCACAGTGTATTTCACTGTATCTCGCCACTACAAAGTAATTATTATTATTGTATTGTTGTTGGTATCCATGAAGTACCATATCAATGACTGTGGGAAAACCGTCAGAACTGTCAAAACTGTGCAAAGTGTAAGTTACTGACATTGATATGATTGTAAATCCTTTTGGTTTTCCATCCTTCATAGTTCTGGAGTAGTAAATTGATACCAATAGTAGTAAAGTAATTGGTAACTTTTTGAAGGAAAATCTATCTCGGAGTATACTTGCATAGGTAAGTTTTTATAATTAAATTTCTCTTAAAGCCATTTAAGTCAATATTTTGAAGGCGTGAAAAGGACAAAAAATGTTAATGTTTCAAATAATAGATAGCAAAATCTTGACGGCCTATGTAGTAGCTGGCCGCTGTGGTTGAATAACATCGTTGAGTGACAAAATCCAATAATACACGGTAGACTCCTTTGCCTTAACTGGTAGTACATAGGTACATATCTGGTCATTACCAAACCAAAGCTATATCACTGTAGTAATAGAAGTAACATTGCCTTAATGACGCCTATAAATAGCGGTAGGACATATTATGTTATCAACAAAATATTTGCCAATGCTTGAGAACTAGTCTTTATATCAGTGTATAAAGTGGGATCTACATTTTACAATGAGGAAATATGAAATAAAAATATTATTGCCCAATATATGTTTATCTAGATTTATACCTATATAATAGGTATCTACAAATATTTACTTTTGGAATGCAGATTATCATCCAGAAAGATCCCACAAATTTCGTTTCTATCCCTAGTAGATAATAATTGATATAAACACACCGGTAAATTTAAAGGAACGGAGATAAATTGTAATTTTTTCTTCATAACTTTTTTCCTCCAACAAATTTGAACGGATTCTCTTATCAGGAAGAGTTAACTAGTAGCTAGTTAATTGAACCTTGTTTTGTAAAGATTCATACCATTTTTAAGCCTGTTTACAGATCTAAGGCAAAAATAGCATTTTTGCCAAAAAATAGATAGTACACATGAACTTGTTTTAAACGTTTATTGATAAAGAAAAATAAGGATTATTCTTTTTAATAACATATGTTTCTCCCACTGGCTCTTATGACTTCGGCCATCCGCCTTCCCATTCTTTTGATCAGGTTATCGAGCAAATCTTGAGACAAATTCTCCCATATGTCAGTTAGAGCACTTCTCACGTCTTCTCTATTTTTGACATCAGGAATTCTTGACCTAAGTAGTCTACCTAACTTGTCCCATACATGTTCAATCGAATTCAAGTCGGATAGCACGCAGTCCAATTCATTGTAGGTATTTCCACTTCATTTAAAAAGTCAGTTACACGACGAGCTATATGCGGGCGAGCATTGTCATCCATTAAAAGGAAATTTGCTCCGATGTGTGGAGCGAATGGTACTACATGATCTTGCAGAACGTCTCTTATGTACCTATCTGCCGTTAAAGCACCGCCATCAATCACCACCGGCTCTGTGTGTGCCCCTGAACATATGCCACCATCACCATACACCATAACTGAGCCTCTACCAAGAGACAGTAGGAGTAAAATTAAATTGTTCGGGTTGTTCTCCTGGACCTCGATACAGTCTTTCCCTTCCATCAATCGAATGAACACAGAAATAACACAGTAAACACAGTGTACGAATTAACACAGTAAACAAAACTTGACCCCACTGATCATCATTGCAATTTCGGTGTTCTCGAGTAAAGGCCAGTCGTGCTACTCGATGATGTCCCTGAAGTTTTGGGGCTTTTTTGGCCTATACGACTTTAATCCAACGTCTTTGAGTGTTATTCTAACTGTACGCTCACTTATTTTGATTCCACGAACATCTTCCAGTTCGTTTCTTGTTTGAACTGCCGTTTGACACCTATTGCGTAGTGTTTGTAACGTTATAAATCGGTCATCTACAACCGTGGTTGAACGTTTTCTGCCTGGACCTCGTCTTCTTACATATTCCCCAGTTTATACCAAACATATCGGCTACTTCACTATAAGATCGACCATTTTCAATCATTGCTGCTGCCCTAGTGATATCAGTCGGTACTATATCACCCATTATAAACTTTTTCACAATCAATGTGACTATAGTGAATCAAAACAAAGTAAAGTAAACGATACACAAAAAAAACTGTAATATAAAATAATAGTAATATTTACTGTCTACACTTGAGCCTTGTAAAGAAAGGTTAGCCATTTCTATCAAACTCGTTTATAACATTTTAGTTGAACCGAAAATGTAGCTTCAATTCGAAGATATAATAATAAAACCATCCTTGGCTTCAATGGAAGAATTTATCAATATCAAATAAAAAAACTATCGTTAAACCAATCTTAATTCCGTAATAATTTTATATTTGATATTTCTCGTAAATAATAAGACCAATTACAGACATCATTTTAACAGCGAGATTCGCCGTGAAATCGCTATTATCCTTGTATATTAAAATGTCAATATACAAGGCTATTATTCATTACCAAGATTCTCCTTATTTCAGACGAACCCTATATAATTGCCCATTAGGCAGGTCCTGGTAAAATATTAACAACGTGAAAATGACGTGACCGCCTATAAAATCTTTAGTACCTCAGCTTAAGCTCATAAAAATATTATTTTGCGTAACGTTTATATAAAGATAATGTCTATGCCAGTTCATGTATCAATAATTAAGTTTGCATTCCTCTTTTCCAAAATCACGATCAAAATAATTATTGCCCAAATAAAAATAGTGAAGCAAGAGTTATTTTGTTAACTCAGTATCGCCCTATGGAAAATATTTGTTTACAAATACTCGGAATATACGTACAAAAGAAAGATATATTATGTTATTTGTTGACGCAGCTAATACATATGCATTATCCATACTATTATTGTCTATATATAGAAAAAATAGGTATATATAACGCTATTATCAATACAATGCATGTTATTGTGGAGCAACTAAGAAGACAGCAACAATTCGCCACTTTTAAAACAATGTTAAGTTTAAAGCAATATGCAAACGTTTGCTTCTAAGAATGTACATATATGCGTCCTACAAACTGAATTGTAGAGGACTACAGCGTGATCCTGCCCCCTTCTTTATTTTTCTTTATTGTTTTTACCGTCAGACGGCAGTTCTTTCGAAAGGTATTACATACCTACGTCATAGGTAAAACTATGATTTGTTTCAGTACCCACAAACAAAATCTTAACTGCATAAACCTGTCCATCCCCTTTAGATTGAAGGAGATATTTTCAAGAGATATTTTTCATTACTGAGCCAGCAGTGAATTCCGTAGTTTTACAGAAATAGAAATGAAAGTTCTAGTGTTAGATATACAGAAAAATAAAGGCATTTTTATTTGGTAGTTCCACAGCTAGACTATAGAATTATAGCTCAGCGGTTAGGCAATTGCAATAGGACTTTTTACTTCTGCTTTAATTCATTGCCTGAAGTGTTAATGGTATCAAAGTCTACATATATTCTAGTAATGTAGACTTTGATAGTATATTCATGGTTTGTACGTTCCAATAAAATCCGTTTTGCTGACCCACTTGAGCATACCGCACCATATGGCATAGCCTTCGACTGATAAGTCAATTGCAAGTAATAACTGTATTTAAAACTAAACAGAAACCAGCAAAATATTATATATGTCATTCTATTCCGTGTCATATGTTTTGAACTTTTATCCATTTCTCACACTGATAATCATGGTGTTTATCTCCCTGAGTACAATTATTATCGTAATTAAGATATTACTTGATTTCGGTACCTATATTTCTATTAGCTCCGTATATCAGCTAATTTATATTTCCCTTTCTTCGTGGTTTTATTTGCTCTCCAGGTACATACAATTTGTCATAATTTTTACTTAATGTTGTGTTAATTTATTATACATTACAATCTGGAATCTGGAATAGAAAATCATTCAAAATTTTTAGTTAGTACGTCATTTTTATGGTGTTGCTATAATGGTTTTATATACAGTGAGGACATAAAATCCCCCCCCCCCTCTAATTTTTGAACCGCTAGGTATATTGTGATGAAATTTGGAACAATAATATATGACTAAATTCTGCATTTTCTGGCACATCAATGACAGCTCTATATGTCAAAGTGCAGCTAGGCGTGCAATAGGAATATTTTTTTAAATGCGGAAATGGGGGTCGAGTAATAACTCATTTTGAAGCTATTTTTATGCTCAAAACATTCTCCAATTTTGATAACATTGGTTCAGTAATTTCCAAATAAAAATCAGTAATATCGATTTCGACATTATCATTTTTAAATTTTGAAATTAACTTTCGTCAATATTTTCTGCGTATTTGGCGTTCCGGATAGCGTTCATTGAACATACCAACAGCAGCATGGTAATTTCGGTTAGCTTTGCCAAAAATAATAACCGCTTCAAATTTATCTTATAAGGAGTGAGCCATTCTAGACAATTTCGAGCAAAAATTTACTGTCAAACATGACAGCAACAATCAACAATGACACCTAATAGGTAACAAGATTATGTTAGAAACGGATATTACTGGTTTTTATTTGGAAATTACTAAACCAAATGTTCTCAAAATTTGGGAATGTTTTGAGCATAAAAATAGCTTCAAAATGAGTTATTACTCGACCCCCATTTCCATTTAAAAAAATATTCGTATTGCGCGCCCATCTGTCACTTTGACATTCAGAGCTGTCATTGATGTGTCAAAAAATGCAGAATTTAGTCATATATTATCGTTCCAAATTTCATCACAATATACCCAGCGGTTCAAAAATTAGAGAGGCGGGGGACGGACTTTATGTCCTCACCGTATAACAACTGAGTATAATTGGGCTGAGTATAATTGGGTGTAACTGAGCAAATTGAAAGCTTTATGATATACGTTTTCTTCTATTTTTAATCTTAACTTTTTATCTCCCTTGAATTTGCTCTATATCCATAGGTACCTAAAATAATAATCTCCGCTTTCATTTATTATATATTATTATATAAAGCAATAATATAAAGCATTATAAACAGAAAACAATAAAGTATATATAATATGCTGTAAACTGTTTAGTGAGTGATCTGTCTAAAGCAAGCGATGAGTCTAACTTTAAAATAAAAGAAATTTGAAGATAATCTGTAAATTTACATCTATACGATTACACCAAATGAGAATGCATGTAGAATAGGTGATCAAAAATTTGTTGTAAGCGAATTTTAACATCTTCTTTACTTTAACTTTAACATAACTGACATTTTAGAACCATTATATTTCCATTAATTTATATTTAGCGAGAATTTTAACTAAATAAACCAAAATCTTGCCAACTCATTTTCTTTTGTTTAATTACTTCATAAATATTCTATATTTTAGTCTTGGCATGAATATGAATGTATTCAATAACTTATACTCATTTGGGAAAATTAATAAAAAATAATTCTAACATTATGTTCTATTTAACTGAACATGTGTGAAAATGAAAATGCGCCACATGAAAATTGATTACCTAACACTGGATTATTTCTAAATAAAACTCTTATACTTCTTAGCATTACAACGTACGATTAAAAAAAGTGAAACGACATTGTGTGAAGTGCTTTCACAGATACAGATACAGATCAAGAAGAGCGTTCAGTAGGATTATATCAAAAAGTAGTCAGAACTGAAATCTGAAAATTTGTATACAGGGGTCTATCAAAAAGATCTATTCAATGAAAATAGTGTCAACTTCCTCGCACTTCCGGAGGTTATACCAGAAGTCATCTTACATATTGCTCTCTTATTTTAAATGTAACACCCTATATATTATTTTATTTCTGGATTCCACGTAAAATTCTAAATATATTTTATGTAGAATGACCTATACCTATCTTCAACTGTTTTCGAAATATTGACAGGTGAATATTGACATTTAGCAACTTTGCCGCCCTGTAAAATCTAAACGGTTTGAGATCAAGCAAGACGGTTTGCACAAACCTGTTTTAACTTTCCATAAGCTGTCGTTTAATATTAATTTCAGATGAGCAAATTATATTAATTGAAATTGCCACTAAAGAAATCCAATGTTTAATAACATACCTAATTGTAAATATTACACTTGTAATATTACATAGTTCGTGTCAACCTAAAAAATATCACTCAAGTCATTTACCTAATAAAAGAAATATTCCAAAAGGCATCGACTGTCTTGAGACACACTGTATATGTGCTTTGAGCCTAAGCTTGGTCAATGTTGTTAATATTGGTAAATAGTTGTTTTTGATATTTGGTTTTATTATAATTTTTCACATACATTTTTTTTTTTAATATTTGCTATTCCTTCAAGTTGCAAGCACCTGTAATGATACCTAAGTGTTTGTATTTCGTACACTTCAGATATATTCTGGTATCGTATAAATATTAATTTACTCGTTTTAATGAGACGCAGCTCATAATTAACATGAACACTATTAAAAATATCCTACGTAATTACTTATAATTATCGCAATAACTAGCGAGTCACGTGTTGCATTATCACAATTTTATAAAAATTACGCAATTTATCTTCGCAAGAGTGCTTCGAACAACAATATACGTTTAACAAAAGCCGGCATTATCACTGCTATTATCACTTTCCATTTTGTCACAAAAATGCATAATAGCAAAATTATATCTATGTTTATAATAGCAAAACGATGTCCTTTATATTAGGTATTCGGGAACATGTAGAACCAGTAAAAATGATGGGACTTTGCTATACCGGGTGTTCTACAAGCTCTATTACAAACTTTGACAGACGATAGCTGTGTTAATTCTAAACATTTTTTATTAATGAACATGGGTCCGATTCGTTTTTGTTTAGAAGTTACAAGCATACCGGGTGATTCTCAAATGTCGCTCACCCCTATTATAACTAAAACCAACAATTACCAATAAAAATACTATAAAAATTGTTCGAAATGTCCACTCTCGGCTTGAATGCAAGCCTCACATCAACGAACTAAAGATTCTGTCACTTGACCCGTGAGATTTGGATCATTTATTATTTGGTTAGCTGCATCTTGAATTCTTTCGAGTAACTGCTGATGGGTATTGATTTCAACATGGTAGACCATCTTCTTCATGTGTCCCAATAAATAAAAATCCAGAGAATTCAGATCGGGGGACGAAGTGGCCATGCTATTGGACCTCCTTGACTTATCCATTTATTTGGGGAATGTTCATTTAACCAAGCAGTAACTTGTCTTTCTCATGTGGTGGTGCACCGTTGTGTTGATACCACATATTCTGAATAATAGTAAATTCTACGTCATCAATGAACTCAAAAATATCGTGTTCTAAAAAATGTCTATACAGATGTGCATTTAAACGATCATTTATAACATGCACAGGGAATAAATTATTGTTTAAAATGGCACCCCAAATGTTGACACTGAATCGTTGGTGAAATCGTCTTGGTCTAATTGCATGTGGATTTTGCAACGCCCATAATATGTTTATTATGATGTAACATTTCTCTGTTCAATACGCGCCATACAAAATTCGGTGATATATGAAGGTTACTAGATATACGCTAAACACTAATTGAAACGTTTTCAAGGACAGCATCTATTACATTTTCTTCATCTTGTATATTTACTTCAGTAGGACGAATGGCCTTTTTTGGAGCGGAGTTACCTGCTTCTCGAAGTCTACGAAATGATGCACTAAACACCGTGTGGGCAGGTTGGTGTCTATTTGGATATCTGCGCCGATATTCTCGAGCTGCTTGTCTGGCGTTCCCATTGGAATACCCATAACAAACACAATATCTGCATATTCCTCATTTGTGAATAAATGCATTTTTTATTTATCACTTTTACACGAAGTGTCAAATAAATAATTAAAATGACAGAAACAATAATTATTGTCATATCAACCGGCATTTTTATTTATCAGCCTAGTTTTGATTGAAGTATGAAAATATGATTCTTTAAATGATTGTAACTTCTACACAAAAACGAATCGGACCCATGTTCATTAATAAAAAATGTTAGAATTAACCCAGCTATCATCTGGCAAAGTTTGTCATAGAGCTTGTAGAACACCCTGTATAAAGTAGTATTATGTATATGGTATAAAGTTATTTCCAAATTTGTACCGTTTCCGAAATACAGGGAGTTGAAGTTGAAAAAAATATATTTTTTATTTATATCTCTGACAGAATAAACCAATTGTTTTCAAATTTAATTTATTAGATGCTACTATGAATCTTTACTTCCACAAAAAAATTCAGCTCGATGGGAATTGCCAGTGGCGTCGAATCTGCACTTTTGGGACACCTTTCTAAAAAAATATATGTAAACTGAAATACACAACTGATGAAATAAAATTGACTAAAATAAAATACAAATGACGCTTTCTGAAACACATTTATCTAATCTGATATAGCAATGATGTTTTTTGAAATAGACATGGAAAAGACGTAGAATACAAAAAATAACTGTGCACTTTATGAAAATAACTTTGAAATTATGTCTCAACAATGTAACTTTTATCTCAACATATATTTAGGCTATGAACGTGGTTGCCTTAAAACTATATCCACCTCTTTTTAGTATTTCGATAGAGTGGCATAACAAGGGGAGTTTAGGAGTTTGGACGCCCCATTTAGAACCAAAAAATTGCAGCTGAGTAGTTGTATAAACAGGAATTTGAATGTATGTATTTCCATTTCATTTTCCATAAAAATATTCCTTCCCCTACAAATTTTCTAGGTACACGTGTCTAATTAGGTACACAATACATCCGGTAACGGAGAGAGAAACATATCTCTGTTTTATTTACTTTCCAAGATGCCAATCAAGTGCTTTTATATAGGATTATCCAAGGATAATATAAAATATCCCCGATCAGTTCCGGTTTGAACTGAAGAAAGGACTGTACATCAAAGGACTATATTCAAACGACATTTTATCATATTCCACTTTCACGCAATACATTCCAGTTATAAATTAAGACTCATACCGCAAAAATTAAGAAAATATGTAAAGAAAATATTAACAAAAAAGAATCTTTTACTTTTTTAGTGCAATTTGGAATGATTCTTCATATAATAGTTTGTTTTTTAAGATATGTTTTATATGTGTGTGGTGCATAGAAATTATAAAAAATATAGAATGCTTTTATGGATGTTGAAAATGATTATCCTATGGAGAACACGTAGGTAACTCTTGTAACTTGCGGGAAATTCGAAAATCAGGTCATTTTACACATAAAGCGGATTATTTTCAGTGAGCTTGAGTTTTTCTCATATAATACACGGTAAAATTTATCAAAAAACAGTACCAACACCAAATAGATATACAAACAATTAACACACGCTGACACATGCCATAAAGATTTATCTATTAATTTTACATCTGCACTCGGCGTGAAGTTGTCGTCACGTTGCGTAGACTTTTCAACAGTACAAACACATCCTTGGTTCTAACCCAAAGTGTGGTACAGAAATTCCCTAAAATTCGCGTGTTCTGCATAGATTGAATATTTTAAGATGTGTCGTGTAATGGCTTTTGGCATTCTATATTTTTTATAATTTCTATGGTGTGTCGTCATGTTGATATCTAATTTTTTAATAATAAAATTCGTAAATCGTGACCGTGAAAACTATACGGATTTTCGTCTCATAAACACTTCGCAATTGTGTTTATAATTTTTGATTAAAAATTTATAATTCGCGATCCTGGAAATCCCCATATTCCGATTTTCCGGAATTCAGTTCAAATGTTTCACAAAAATTCTGGATACTGTAATATTCAAATAAACAACAATATACAACAAAATCGCTATTGTAACACATCCACTATACTGAAATTTTATATCTTATTCTCATAGTGATAGTTTCTAAAGACATATCGTGATAAAATGGAGACAATAAAATATTGTATATTTCTTCAAATTTCTAGAGCTGCTTTTTCGCAGATATATAACAATATACCTACGGTTATGAAATAATAATTATATTTCCCTGTTTAAAATGTTTCAATTATAAACCCCAGAAAGATATTAAAGTTTATACAAAATAGACATACTGTATATTATAGACCGAAAAAGAGCGAGTATGTAACGAACTTAGACCGACATTTGGCTGTTTAAAAGTGCTGGAGGATTTGAAATGGGGTGTTCACCGTGTTAGAACTATTAGATTGCAGTTTACTTTAAAAAATTATAATTTATAGAACTGATATATCCAATAAGTGCGCGTCTACACTACACATTGTAACAGGTATACATTGTCAAAAATACGGGCACGACCGAGTATTTTTATACTGCTGATCACCTTGGCGCATTACCAACACATTTCTATGTATTTATTTTTGCTGCATTTACGACATATTCAAAATATCCGCGTAATTCAGTCCAGTCCAGTCCAGTAAGTGTAAATGTATTATCAAAATTTTTTAATACATGTATATAAATAAATTTATTTTGACATTTCTTGGGCTTATAGGTTACAGACAAATTTATATCCTTTTTGTTAAAAGTTAAATATGGTAAATATCAATGAATATACCTACCTAAATGACTATAATAACGATATAAATGAATATAAACAACATTATTAGCTATAGGAACTAACCTTACTTTTTTACATGCATAAATTACTTGGTAATAAGGAGGCAGGCTTGGCTTTTTTATTCTGTTATTTAATGTCGGCATATTTTCGCTACTAAAGCTGATCACTTATACGTCAGGAGAGTCAAGAGACTAACAACCACCAACTTGGAAATTTTGCCGAACCCCTACTTTTGAAGCAGGGGGGGAGATCTTTTACTTGTTTATCATATTTCATAGACAAGTGATACGCACAAGTATTGAAAACACGTAGCAATTAGAATTGACCGCCTAGTCAAAAACAATATCAAAGTCTACATATATAATTAGAATGTATGTAGACTTTGATGTAGACTTTGACAATATGAATTAAAGCTTGTCGTTTAAAAATAATATATAGTTTCTTATGCACGCTAAATTTTTTCTGTTACCGCCGAGTCAGACGCCGATAGTCGGCTTAGAATATATACAGGGTGACCCATTAAGAATGGAAACACTCGCGTACAAAATTTATTTATGGAGCGATTTGAACCGGATTTTTTTCAAAAGATAGATCTCTAAAAGCTCTATGTTGGTGCAAAATTTGAAGACGAAATTTTGATTTTCAAGGCCTACTACGAATTTTTTTTAAGTAAAAAATAGCAAAATTTTGTTAGGGATTTTTTTTATAAAAATCTGACTACACCGCTGGATTTAGGATCCCCTCGAATGCATTTGTACCAATTTTTGCGAAAAAAAGTTTGTTCCTAACAAATTTATGACAATATCGGCGTCACCACTGTTTGCCTTTGTCGGTGAACTTATTCTTTTATAAAAATCGAATAGAACCCAAAGAGAAACAAAATTAAACAGCTTAAACACTGCGGTGCAATTATTAATAGGAACCATAAAAACCAGTAGGTATACACAAAATAACCAACAATTACTCTAATATAAACAACAATTGATAGGTAAGTTCGTCAAATTATTATTATTTTGTGGTTATTATGCCAAAACTTATAATATTACCTTCTTAAATAAAAAATAACTACATTATAATTTTTTATTCAATAAGTGTGAATCAATTTGACAGACCCCTTTTGCAATTTTCTAATCATTACTTTTTTGTATCAATTGTTGTTTATATTAGAGTAATTGTTGGTTATTTTGTGTATGTTGGTTTATATGGTTCTTATTAATAATTACACCAGTGTTTAAGTTGTTTAATTTTGTTTCTGGTTCTATTCGATTTTTATAAAAGAATAGGTTCACCGACAAAGCCAAACACTGGTGATGTAGATATTGTCATAACTTTTTTAAGAACAAACTTTTTTTCGCAAAAATTGGTTCAAATGTATTCGAGGGGCTCCTAAATCCAGTGGTGTAGTCAGATTTTTTTTTTTAAAAAATCGCTAACAAAATTTTGCTATTTTTCACTTATAAAAAAATTCGTAGTATGCCTTGAAAATCAAAATATCGTCTTCAAATTTTGAATCAACATAGAGCTTTTGGAGATCTGTCTTTTAAAAAGAATCCGGTTTAAATCGGTCCATAAACAACTTTTGTACGCGAGTGTTTCCATTCTTAATGGGTCAGCCTGTACCTATAGGGCGCCATCACATTTGGTAGCACATACAACATAAAGGATCGCCGGCTTTACATCCTATCCAAGGGATGATACGCCTTGTACATAAATTTCGTCTAAGTTTGCGTAGCTTCTGTGAATTCACCGATGTACAGGCAGACCACCAGAAGATGCAAGCAGGCATCGCGTGTCTTCCCTGCATAGCATGGCCATCCATCCAAGTACTAATAGCGGACCACATTACTTATCTACTACAAATTGATAATATGAACGCGAAAGTCGCTAAAACGGCTTGCCCTGAGGCAGATTTTATGATATATGTTTTGTATCTTGTCTGCCAAGAAGCGATAACCTAAGAAAAATTAAATTAAATTATAAAAAATAAGTGCAAGAATAACATACAAAAATGTATGTGCCTCGTTTGTATTGTGGTGTAACTTTGGGTTACGAGAAATACGTATACCTGAGTTAAAACAATAAAAAAATGAAAAAAAAAACATGAAAATGGCATTTATAGAATGAGATTTTGTGGATGTTTATTTTAGATAGATATTTTGAGATGTTTTATTTGCACTTAGCGAAGTAAAAAAGTTTATTTATTTTCAGAAATATATTTTGTAAATAACATTTCGCATGCCGAGGTTAAATAAGATTAATAAATGTTTAACATTCTGAATGCCATTGAAATCTGTGTTTTAACACAGATGTGTTAAAATCTGTGTATTAATTAAATGAGGATGGAAGTTTCAAATAAAACTCTTCACTATATTTCTTTATTTCAATTAATGTTTGCAAATAATAGAAAACAATATTTATGTTAGGTGACCTCTTGTAAGTTTACATATTAGGCCGTTACATAATAACATGTTATTGGATAAACGTGAATCAGTTTTTAAAATACTACTCCGTTACGTGTAACGAACATACACAAACAGTTCTTATAAAAACTATTTATTATTTGTAGTATCTGAAATGGATTTTCAACAAGTATAAAGGTCGATAGTATCAATATTTATTATTTATTGGAATATGTTGAAATAAGGCAAAGTAAAAAGCATATCAATTACAAGTCATTAAGTACAGGTCAAAAAGTAGGTATGCATATTTTGTTTTCCATAGTTTCTCTCCGTCAATGCAGATTTTGTCGCGCGATTTTTCCTCCTATATACTTAATACTTACTATACTCAATATGACAACTCCTATATTTAATATTTTTTTATATTTTTCGTACGACCGAGTTATCGTATTTTGTCACAGTATTGGCCCACCCTGTATATCCAAATTGGAAAAAAAAACATTTATTCGTAAAATACTTACACCTAAACATCTGATTTTTATATGAAAATATGTACCTAAGACCCACAAACAAATATGAAAAAATGTAATCTCAAGATTTTGAATAAAATAATCACTTTTTATTAGCGTGTTGTACGTGGATGGATACTCGCTTTCTAAAAAATGGCGGGAGCGCACGGGCACAATAGATTGTGAACATTCACATCGTAGCTCTTGTTTTTCCGCTCTCCGTTTCTTTGATAGCTTGCTTTCCTGCCAAACTATAATACAAAAATTGGCTATCGACTAAGCCGGAGAACAGATGATGTTACGCTTTTCTCATACATTTCTTTAGTTGTTTCTATCTCTCGATTTAGTGAGTATCTCAAAGTGAATTTGAGATACTTATTATTTTAAATTAAATTAATGAACTAAGTAAGTAGAAATCATAAACAATACATAGTACTCTACAATCGTTGCCTGAACAATCAACGCTACAATTTATGGAATTTTAATCACTAATTTTCAAACAAATGGCAGGAGAGCCAGGTACACTAAAGTTTCATTATATTTTTTAATGTTTTGCTTAATGTGTGGTTATAATTCACTCACAGTGGAAGAATTTTTTCTCTCGCCATTAGATATATATACGTATACCTACAGTAATACTTATACAGGGTAATTGATTAAAACCGTCGTCCATTAGAAGTATTAGGAGAACCACTCATTATTTTTTTCTGTAAATTTACACACGAACATAGTCGGCTATGCTCTATTCAGTGAAAATATTTTCAAAATGGTTGTACTTCCGGTTATACCGGATGTGGCCGTCAACTTCCTTAATTTAAATGGAATGGTATATTGTTTATTGCATTTTTAGATTATACGGAGTATTTTAGGGGGAGTTTTATCAAATTTCCCTATACCTAAGTTCAGCCGTTTTTGAGATACTTCAATTTTTTTGAAAATTTCGGGTTTTGAACCACGACATATTGAAGTATCTCCTGCAGTTATTTTTGAATTCAAGAAAATATTAACAATACAACTACGCTTTAGGCTTCACGTTTATGCTTCCAATATTTGCCAATTATGTACAGGATGTTCAGAATTCCACTTCCTTTTAGCACAAATTTGAACTATCAAAACTTCATTATTTTAAATATAATGCTCCGATTTTTTTCCCATATTATGATGCACAATTAAATTCTGCATCGATCTGTATTAGCATTCCCTATGTTTATCTTTAACAGTTTTGCTGCTACAAAATGATTTTGTTGAATTTGTGCAAATTAATTTTAAATTACTATTATCATTGGTAGTTAGCTATGAAAATGACGTTATAATTAATTATAATTACGTATATTTGCTATTATTGTTGTGTCAACTGTGATTGCTAATCGAATTGTGTCATCAAAAAAAATGGAAAACCTGAATTATTCAAACACGGATATTTATTTGAACTTATTTTATATTCGTGGAGAAAATTACAAGATTATTTCAAGAACTTGTCGCGTATTGAACCAGAGGTATGCAAGCACAAAAGAAGTCCTCACAAGAATACTTAAATGTTTGTAACAAAACGGAGGACACATTGAACATTTATACATTTTATTAAAAATTATTATACCTACCTATTCTTTATTAGTTAATTTTAGGCAACATTCTTAAATTTCTGCTTAATCATTGGTTTAATATAAATTATTATTAATGTCTGAAACATGTCCTAAAAATACTATACTGCGATTTTATCGGGAAATATTTGGAATTTCTCAAATTTATAAACATTTTATAATTGAGCACAAAAATTCGAACTTTACCAATTTAAACCTTTCTGTACCTCTGAGCATTTCCAAGATTCCAGTGGTATAAAACAGAATTTATTTCACTCGTATTTAGATATACCTATATCTCTATGTTTTAGGTACTTACCTAGATAAATAAAACTTTATTTTAACACATAATTTTATACTTACCTTATTATCAGTTAATTAAATATGTTTTTGAGTATATGTACCTAACACTTCTAATTACTGAATATTTAGTAACTTGACGAAAGACACTAGAGGCCGTGGTACAGACTAAAATGAATGTTAACTGAAATATTTAATGCGTTAGTCATTTTAAATGTGTGTATAAAAGTAGTTTGTATAAAATATACAGTGTCCGGCAAAAATCCCGGGACGATCTTATAGCATTTTACAGGGTGGAGAGAAAAATAAAAAAACTGGAAAACTCTCTAGTAGACAACACTTTGGAATAGTAGTGGACCACCCCTCCTCTTCTTCCAAGTCTCGCAGATAGGTAACACTACGAAATTGCTACACTGAAAGAACAGTTTATTTATAATTAATGATATTGATTGACACCTAATAAAGGCTTTATTGGATAATGGCGTAATAAATTTTTGTTTATGAGAAAAAAACAATATATTAAATATTTTCAAATATACCTTATTACCGTCAAGTAAGGGTTTATTGATAATCAATATATCTTTTATTTTCTATTAATAACGATCGTTTTTAATAAATATTATTATGAGTAAATGTAGCATTACTTATTTATTATGAATATTTCAGTTATTTATTATAAATAAAGCATACTAATTAAAATTTCGACTTTATTAGAATATAAAGAACAATGTTTATAATAAATATTTGTCTTAATTTTAAAAAATAAAGATTATTTATAATGAATAGTGTCTTATTTATCACATCCAGTAATTATTTTACGTTTATTTAGTATAGTTATAGTCCAGATCTATTTTTTATGTCACAGCAATCACCACTGAACAGGTAATAATTCTAAACATTTTTAATAAATCACACAATCGGCAGTTTTCCAAAGTTACGTTTTCAAAGGTAGGTATATAAGTTTTGACGTCCTTACCTTGTGCACTATACACATATGGGTCATATAGGTATACCGTACAGCACAGTGCAGCGTCTATCGTCTCATCTCAAGTATTAAGTAAAGTAACATACACTCACATTAACGAAAACGAAGCACTCGCGCCGCACCCAAATAATAGGTAAATGAAATGAAAATAATGAAATGAAATAAAGTCACCCAATCCAAGGTAAATAGAAAAACATGTCTGCTACTCACTATCAACAATGCCAACCTAGCCTACACTGCCAACTGCACAATTTTATAATGCCACAATAAAATATCTATTAATTAAAAAACTACTTTAGGATTTTTAACAAAAAAATAGATTACTTCATAATAAATAAAATAGAGTAAATTAGAAACAAACATATATTAATTTTTAGTCTGGATTATTCAATATTAATAAAATCCAAATTAATAGTAAATATATTTTTTTGGGAATACCACCAAATAAAGAATTTATTAAGATGAAACATTTCTCATTAACTATTAACATTTTTACACCAAACAAAGTATTTGTTTTTAATAAGTAAAATATATTTAGAAGAATATTTATAGTAAAAAATATTGTTTAACCTAAAATATGTATTATTTATTTTAAATAAATGACATCCAAATAAACAATTGTTAACTATAAACCGCGTCTTTTCTTTCAGTGTATATGGTGATAAAAAAAGAAATATTTCTTATTAATTTTAAAAACTAAACGTTTTTGTTGAATATATTAAAATACTTTATACAAATAATAGGCTGAATTTTATTAATTTATTGTTAGATACTTTTTCCTATAGAATATAAATAGAATAAAAAAAGTATATACGAATATAGGAAACTAACAGACTATTTATTTTTTTATCGCCATTAATTTGAGGTACAACACCATATAGGTTGCCAATTAATAATTTCGGGGTCCTACTCTGCTCAGAGAGACATGACCTGGAGTAGCACCCCGCATGAGCACCCAGAATGAAGGTTTCATTTCACCCTGTAAAATGTTACAAAGCCGTCCAGAGGCTTTTGCCGGACACTGTATACATATTAATTGCAAATTTTGTATTTTAAATAATATATCTGTACTTATATTTTTCAAACAGTTGTATAGATTTTAAAATTTCCTATTCAACGATCCACAAGTCATTATTTGATTTGTAAATGTACCAAATAATTGGTACGACCAATTAAAAAATAAAAATAATTTTAAAATATTTTAATTTTAAGTAAGTGTAAATGTACTTATGTAGCTATACCTAAATCTTCTTGCAAAAAAGCATATCGTGTGATACATTCATTATAATAGCTAATTAAGTACGTATACTACTGTGTTATGTCTATTTTAGACTTAGTACTTTGTATTTAAAATTTTATGAAAAAATAAGTTAAAAAAGTATAATCCAAAAATAAATGTATTGGTCTTACAAATTATTTAACTAACATTTTACAAAATTCTTTTATAAATACCTAATAAATAAAAAATAAACTCCCCCTTTCAATCAATTTACCAAGTTATTTTGAATAATAATGAGTGTGATCGCTGTTCCATTAAAATATATACAGTGCCTATACAGGGTGTTATTTAAGTACGTGTCCAAACTTCAAGGGGTAATTGTTTGAGTGATTCTAAGACGAAAAGTTTATATAAACATAGGTCCCATAATGCTTCGTTTTCAAGATACAGGGTGTCAGGGATACATCGTTGTAGTGATGTTATTTTAAAACATTTATTGGCTCTTTGGTAGTAATTATGTTCATTATAAAATGAAAACTAATTTTTACAAATTTCACAAGCAGGTACGAAGGTGATATAATGTTGTTAATGTTAATAAATTAGCACTGGAAGAAACTTTGAAATGTCAATAGTAGAACGATACCTCAAATAAATATTTAAAATTATGACAGAACATAACTAAATTTTGCACGCACGCCTGAATTAAATAAATACGTAGGTACTTTATATTATAATCCTATAATATAAGATATATTACTCTTAAACATAATTATTTTATACTTGCTATAAAAATATAAAAACCAAGAGGTTCTCAATGCAATATTTTTATCTATTTCTTATTAGGAATTCAGCCACGTCAATTTGGGTATTTGAAATGTCGCACTTAGTGTTAGATAAACAAGACGAAATTCGCTTTTAAATGATAGTGATACCTACTTGTATATATACACATATTGATAAGTGTTTATTATACCTATTGATGTTTACAAATACGATGCGGATAGCACTTACAGCTATTATTATACATTACAAGAGGGTATAATGAGAAAAATAAAGCATATCATGTCAATTACCTACTACACCTACTTGGATATACAAGGTGTCCCAAAAACATACCAACAAACTTTAAGGGGTAATAGGGGGACATGAAACAAGTCCTTTTTTGTTTAATAACTACAGTCTGTCCATAAAGTAACCCCTCCTGCTAACTTTTGAACGAATCGAGTTATAGAGTTTTAACAAAATACAGGGTGTTGATTCTGACGATAAATTCAATTCTTCAAATTTAAAGATGGCGCCACGGGCGCTGTCAACTCAATTTTTTTAAATGGCAAAGTGTGCCGTGTTGCACCTCATTTAAAAGGTAATTCAATTCTCTACATTTTCGTTTTTGAAAAATGACAATCGAGTTATCCGTTCTCTAGTTACAAGCGCTTGTATTAACGATATTTAAAAATTTTGCTTTTATCAAGTCTCCTTGCCTTGCTTGCCACAGTCACTGAAACGTCAATAAGGTTCGAGAAAGTAGTTTAGCGTTTAATTTAAGAGTGTTTAATAGTTTCTACAGGTTTTTTTCTTATTTTTTTAAGTTATTCGATTTGATAGATTTGATAGATTTAAGAGAAAATTTAAGAGGAGAGCGGTACTTAAGAATGCTGCGGGAGGAAATTTTTCCAAAGATAGAAAGAATAGCAGGCAATAACATTCAAAGTATTGTATTTCAACAAGATGGGGCCAGGCCTCATTTCTATTGACCTGTTACCGATTTTTTAAATATTGAATATTTAAATATAATTCCATCTGTCCGGGAATTTTTTCCCGGGCAGATGGATTAGCAGAAGGGGCCCGATAGAATGGTCGGCTCGTTCCCCGGACTTAACTCTTGATTTTTTCTTATGGGGATATTTGAAGTCAAAACTCTACAGAACTCCTCCAGTAAATATCGACGAACTACAGCAACGTCTAACACAAATGTGTAGAAATATCTCTGCAGAAACTTTAGGAAATATCAGGCAGGAATTTCAAAGTAGACTTTTTATATGCCAAGAAGTCAATGGACAACATTTTGAACAACTTAATTAATTCTTTTATTTTTTGTTTTAATAAATGATTGTTCAAAATTTGTTGTATTAAAATATTAAGCAACATTTTATTCATGGATCAGAATAGAAACTGAAACGCTTGTAACTAGAGAACGGCTAACTCGATTGTCATTTTTCAAAAACGAGAAAGTAGAGAATTGAATTATCTTTTAAATGAGGTGGCAACATGGCACACTTTGCCATTAAAAAAATTGAGTTGACAGCGCCCGTGGCGCCATCTTTTAATTTGAAGAATCGAATTTATCGTCAGAATCAACTTCATTTTACATGATTCACCCTGTATTTTGTTAAAACCCTCTAACTCGATTCGTTCAAAAGTTAGCAGGGGGGTTACTTTATGGGCAGACTGTATATGTCCGCAAATGAGCCGATTGGGCTGTAGATCAATCAAATGTTTTAACCCCTCAAAGTTTGTCGGTATGTTTTGGGACACCCTGTATAAACCTTTTTAATTTATTAATTTAATAATTAATTTATCCTTTGATTCTGATATCTTACATCTAAATGGTAGGTATAGAAACATAAAACTGATTTTGACCTTGTCCATATGTTCACCCACCCGGGAATAAGATTTGGTTTGAACCTATCAATTACGTAGTCGATGTCGACCGCCTGCTACTTTTTTTTATCATTATAAAGGCCGGCACTCCTGTGCACCTATTGTTTTGTCTGTACAAGTTGCAATATAATCAATTTTTGTTGTCGGTGTGTGTTTGTTTCAGAATATCGACAAAATAGATGTTTATAGAAAGTCAAAAGTACAAACATTATTCGTATAAACAAAAAAAAGGCGTATACTAATTCAACCGACATTTCTAAAGAGGTTGATTACCTACCAGACAAATAAAGATGCAGTTATAAAAAGATATAAATGATACATTTCTTTATGATGACTTAAATTAGTCGGTGAATTTCTCAAAAGATCCCATATTTCTGTGTGTAATTATCCTCAATAAAATATAATTATAATTTAAATTACTTAGATTTTTTTTGTCATATATAAAAACCAGAAGCATATCGTCGTGATCAATTGAGTAAAATGTTAAATAAGAAGCAGTGAGAACATGTGAGAACTTTCATAATTCCTAATATAGTGGATGGTGAATTTAATCTGACACAAATCTGCAGGAAACATACAGTACTCTGACCGAAAAATGTTCCCACTGTCTCATCTTTATTATAGAAATCGTAAGGGTTCAATTCTGGCAGCAAGGATCAATCGTGTCTCTAAAATTCCTTTTTCATAGCCAAGTATTTGAAATTGCCCCAAGTTGGGGAGCCATACCTTGCGGTCTATGGAAGCTTGGTGATGAGTTGCTTCACAAGACACCAAACATTTTAATTTTGTTTGCATTATATTAAAATTAATTTCATTTTCGCTATTTATAATATCTATTTATTTCTACCTTAAACAAATTAATTAATAAATGAATACACATTCGAAATCATTTATTTACTAGGTGTAACTTCTATTGTGTAATATTATGATATTTTCAAAGAGCGAAAGGTTATTTTAGGTTATGTAGGTAAACTTAGGGGTTGAAGTTAAAACTTTCTGTAATATTTGCGCGATTATTTCGGTATTCATGCGTTCCGTAAAAATTCTTCAAATTGTACCATGCCTTAGAATCAGTTGGTGTTTAGTTTATAATTCATAAGAGAGCCAATGAAAATGTACAAATTCCGCACTGTCATAAATACAACAAATAATATACCTACTTGTAACATAAACCAAATTGAATAACAGATTATTATATTGAATATGAAAAATGCAGATAAAATAAAATCCATTAATGATTGAAATTGATTTATCTATATATAGTTATCATAAACACTTAGGTACAGATAGAATGAAATAATTTATCGATGATACAGCTTATAAACCAAAATCTAAGCTGTAACAAGTTAAGTTGATCTTGTTTACGCACATTTTTTAGATAGTTATCTAAAATATTACACTAAACAGAATATGTTTGTTATCATTATTTTATTATGATGTACCTATACATATATATGTGTACGTATAAGATAAGTTTATAACTTATACAGGGTGTCCACCTAGTGCGCGTAAGTCCAATATCTGGGTTAATAAAAGAGATAACTTAATTTTTTTTTCTACAGGGTTGTCTAATATCCCGAGCTGCACAAAATGAAAATATATTTACATATTCAGGGTGTTCAGTTTTTCCTGGACAGGTACCAACTTCGAACTAAACCCTTGATTTTAGTTCGACCCTCAAATTTATCCAAGAATTAAAAATTTTCAAAATTTTCGGAAAATTTTTAATTCCTGGATACATTTGAAATTAGTATCAAACGATAGCTTATAAAAAGTTAAGATAGGAATGTGCAAACCGTTTTGCTTGATCTCAAACCGTTTAGATTTTACAGGGTGTCAAAGTTGCAAAAATGTCAAAATTCACCCGTCAATATTTCAAAAACAGTTTAAGTTAGGTATAGGGAAGGCTGATGAAAGTCCTACTAAAATCAAGGGTTTAGTTCGAAAAAGCAATAAAAAATATATATTTCCATTTAGAAAAACGAAGTTGGTACCTGTCCAGGAAAAACTGAACACCCTGAATATGTAAATATATTTTCATTTTGTGCAGCTCGGGATATTAGACAACCCTGTAGAAAAAAAAATTAAGTTATCTCTTTTATTAACCCAGATATTGGACTTACGCGCACTAGGTGGACACCTTGTAGATCTGTTAGTTTCCAAAATAATAGAAACCATCATGTAAAATGTAGAACCAACAATTAATTCTTCTTAAACACTGAAAGAAATTTCAAGTAACTGTAAATAGAAATCGCATATCCCCAACAAAATATCTGCATTAAATAGGCTCCAAATAGACAGCATAGTTACTACAGCATAAACGGTTTTGTTGAATCTGTCTACTTACCATTAAAAAAACTTTTTGTTAACTTTTTCTTATTACTGTAAATCGATATTTTTTGCTGTCAGTAATGAAGGCCCATTTTATGCTTAATAAGTGTTTTTTTTGGGGATAGCAGATACTTCTCTAATGCAGTATTAATATTTTGTTGCCACAAAAAAACTTTTTCTTACTACTAGTAAATTATTTTTGAGCCATTATACAGTATGTTTTAGTAACAATTATAATTACTGGTTCATTACAGTAAGTACTTGTGTTTGTCCTAATAACTTCACTTTATTAGCATAGGATGATATAGGTACAGTGGTTCTAGGAAAATGACACTATTGTTATTAGAATATGTATTTTAATATTAGTTTAGTATATAGGAAAAGAAAAATAATATTGCCAGATGCATACAGGATATATCAAGATAAAACATGTTAACTCCTATATATATAGGAACTGTATGGTGTTAAGATTAACACACCCACATACATAATTTTGGTCGACTATCTTATACCTACATAAAATTAATAGTTTTCCAGCAAAGTATCTACAAAGCTTAACCTCCAATAGTTTTCAAAGCGTAAAAATTCCTTACAAAGGTAGTGTCCATATTCCTATACCAATTTTCTTGTAAAGTACCATAATAACTGATGTAATGTTATGTACTTAATACACTGTCGAATAACTGAAGCACCTTTGTTTTATCTATGCATATCTACTTTGGTGAAGTTATAAAGTGTTTTAGATAATAAATACACCCTTTTAAAATTATTTATTTATCTTTCGTAATCTATACAAGAATTCGAAAGACTAATTACTCAAGCCTCTAACACGTTCTTTGACCAAATTAAATTTACCTTAAACTAACCAAATAACGTTTACTCCACGCAGTACACACCAAGTCAACACAGTGAACTCACGTAAAATATGCGTAAAATGCCGTGCGGCTACTAACCGATTAGTGGGAAATCTGTAGTGATCTCTATTGCGACTGCGCATTACATGACTTTCAAATAATAACTTAGTTACGGTAAGTCAGGACCGACTTGTCATAAACTAAGGTAAAGTAACCCCAACTAAGTAAGTCTCAAATTGGTGCACACACTTACTATAAAAGTTTATTTACTTACCTTTAGGAAAATAAATGCTAGGAAAAATAATTAGAAAACGCACTATATGGGAACAGCAAAATGACTGTTTAAGGTAGTAAAAGCATATTAGCAAAACGATTGTTCTTATGGTTAGTGCCTTATAATATAATGGTAATAAGAAAAAGTGCTATCATAAAGCAGATCGTCTTAGCAAAACATTTTATTTGGTCCATTTCCTTCAGTGAAGGTGTTAAAAGTTCATAGTATGTGAGTTGAGACAACAATTTGATGAAAAGCTCTATCAGGGTACCCGTGTTAGAAAATAATATCTCATGCTACAACTTTTAGTTTGTCACAAATATATATTTTTTCAATCTCAATGACCGTTTCAAGAATAATGCTGTATTCACCTTTTCAATAGTACATAATTTTTAATACCTTTATGGATGGCAGTAGGTTTGATTTGAAACTACATTATCTTAGAGAAAATTATACTGGGTGCCCCAACGATAAATTTTCACCTTGAATAACTTGGTATGAAAGCTTTTTCAAACAAATTCCATAGACAGGTCGATTTTTATTTTAAGGGGGACACATTTTCATATTATTGACAGTCATACGGGGTGTCCCAAAAAGAGAGGTTTACCACAAATATTTTTTAAATGGAACACCCTGTGTATTTTTACAGATTTGGATAGAACGTCCTTCCACTAATATATTAATATAGAGTTTGATGGATCTAGCTCTTATAGTGAGAGAGATATGACATAAAGCGGTATTAAAGAAAATATAGAAAATTATAGACCCATATCTGTTCTTTCAGCAATAGCAAAGGTGTTGGAACAAATAATTTACAACTGATTAAGTACACATGTGGGAAATAAAATTATTGAAAAACCGCATGGATTTATAACTAAGAAATCAATAACTATACTAATTTAACAATATTTACGGATGACTTAAGTTATGCGATAAAGAAATGTAGTCAGACTGATATAATATATTTGGACTTTGCAAATGCTTTTGACAGAGTAGATCATGATGTTTGCTACTGAAGTTAAAACTTTATAAAATGTCTAATAATTCGTTGCAGTTTTTTAAATCTAACTTAAAATCTAGGTATCAGCAAATAAAACACATGAACACTCTGTCGGCACCATTCTTAATGTGGTCTGGGGTCCTCCAGGGAAGTAACTTGAGGCCATTGCTATTTGTACTTTTTATCAATGACATACCGGATCTTTTGCAACATGCTAAATGATTAATGTACTCTGATGATATTAAATTATTATGAATATGGAGGTTAAAATCGAAAAATAATGCACAATTCTTACAAGAGGATATAAATAAAATTTTCTCATGGGGTCGTATTAATAAGTTACTCTTGAATGCTAAAAAATATGTGACCATGGCCTACTCGTTAAAATAAAATATGTTATTACATAATATGTATAGGTACTATAAATAATGTGCAATTGACAAAAGTTATTAAACAAATGGATCTGAGTGTGTTATTTAATAAAAATCTTAATTTCTCAGAACATATTGAGACTATGGTAAATCAGGCATTTAATAACGTGGGTTTTACTATGTAAAACTCAAAATATCTCTCAATAGAAACTGCAAAACTATTGTATTTCAATTTTGTTAGATCTAAGTTAGAATTTGCGTTTCAGGTTTGGGATTCTGGGACAGTAGAAAGTCTGTCTAAAAATATAGAAACTGTACAAAATAAATTTTCCGTTACTTACATTATAGAAAACATAAATCATTTCCAAATTGTGTCGAGTACAATTTAATAACAACAGAATTTAATATTCTCAAGTTATCAGTAAGTAGAAAAATATCGAGTGTGTTATTTATTTCGAGGAAAGTTACGAAATGTATATTATTGTTAGATATTTCCTCGCGACTAAACTACTATGATCCGCAAAGAGTGCGGCCCAGAGATATATTATTTTGGTATATTTATAGAACAAGGCTTAGAGAAAACTCACCTATTATCCGAATGTGTAACGTAGTAAATTCAGTTTGTTCAATAATAAATATATTTGAAAACTCTCCTAATGTACTAAAAAAACAGTTAATCTCATAATTTAGCAGTTGGTGAACTTATTATTCCCATTTTCCCAAGTTTCTTTCCACCATTTTAGTACTCAATATTTATTTAATAATTAGTATTGGTCTACATGGTCGAAATCGCAGTCAAAATGCAACCATAATGATGACTTTACATTGAAGATTGGTGACCTAGAGGTTATATCCTAATAAGATAAAATTATTAAAAATCTAAATATGAATTTCTAGGAAAGATTTGCGATAACATAAAAATTCAGAATATTTGAGAAACACAGTGTCCAAAATAATTTGTGGTCTGTAGCATTTCGGAATGAACTGAATAAATTAATTGTGAGTAAATAAATATGTAATAACAAATAAAAATGTCGTAAGAAACGGAAGATTTTAGCTACATTGTTAGCTGTACCTGAACTTGAAACTAGGATTTCTAGTTTTCAGTAGGAACCTAGGAACTAGGTTTTCAATTTGTTATTCTTTTTCTTGATATATAACTGTCAGTTAATCGTGCTAATAAAACTCGTATGAAAAGTACGAATTGTGGCTACATATGGAATGCACTATGTGCCTATAGGGGCGCAAGGGTGCACTCTTGGAGCACCTACCTCCTTAAAGGGAACACTAAAATTCACACTTCACACTAAAATTTTGGTTTTGTCTATTCCATGGGTTTCTGTTCACTTCTTTTATCCAAAGAGCAGTGCTTGTGTCTTATTGTTACTTGAAAATGAATCTATGCCCCAGAATGGCTTTATTGTTTGAAATTGTGTTTCAGGTTTTTGATAATCCTATTTTTAAAATATTTTCTTTTATAAATCTGTCCTTTTTCGGATACCTATAAGTTTATCTTCTGTTTCCTTGTTATTTCCATGACCGACATAATTTTATACACGTATTGAATCCGGTTCTGAGCAAACCTATGTTTGCGATATTATCGACATAAGGTAAACACCACAAGCTGATACGTACCACAAACTGATATGCTATAAGTCTAGGGCTCCCAAGCAGGTTTTTATATATTTTAATTTGCTTTTTTTTTTTAAACGTTGCCCTATATTCGTGTCTAAGGCCAATCACTGATGCCAGAAGACGATCCCCCAATCTGGTTTTGCCGAACCTTGTCTTTGTCGTAGGGTTGGGATCTTTTACTTGTCTATTTTCATTTAGACAAGGGATATACAACTTAGGGTAAGCTTGCAAGTCAATTTGGTCATCCATCCAAGTACTAACCGCCACAAATTTTGTTTAGCTTTCCTATTCTTTAAATAAATGTTAAGTTGCTACCACCGCTCGCCCCTGGAGGAGGTAAATTTTACCTACACCACCAATTACCTACCTTAAAAAAATAGGAATCGCCATACCATTTATTTCTCCATTACTTAACCATTATTGTCAGTCTATTATAAATAATTATGCTAACCGCCATACAATTCTAATACGGATGGTAAATAAGCTTTAAATACCCGTAACTCGAATAAGAGGTTGATTACATCAAATTGTACGCTAAACTTACTACAATGCCAACTGATTCATCGGTGCCGAATAGTTTAGTGGCGAGACTGGACCCCACAATAGAATATCTACTTGAGACCAGTTAAGTCAATTGCCAGAGATTAGAAGTATCCGTCCCGGTGATTAACAAGGAATAACTCAATTAGCCAATTACAAAGTTCGCATTGTTGAGACACATAGCAAAACGACATAATTTGACCCGTTTCATCAGCTAAGTAGTAGGTTATTGGTCAAGGGCGGAGTTGGGTTAAATCCAGGATAATTATTGCCCGGATTATTTCGAGAAGGAAAAATGTGTAAACATTTGCAATAGCCGATAAATTATAACAAAAAATTTGCCATTAAAAATGACGAGGGTGATGTAAATTTTATAAATACAAGACGCAATCAAAAACCATTATTTTTTATTTCCTCCCATGGAGGATGATCATGTAAAAATTTCACACTATTTTCTACACACCTCATTTTCTGTAAACAAAGAAACAGAACATTTTAGTAGGTAAATTCATAACCATAAGGAACATATCATTCGCGTCCAACAATTAAAATCTTTAGAATAGCTGAGTGTGGAGCTGCATGCTTACGATTTTTCTATTCTACCATATTTTAATCATTTTAAATCATCAAATGAAGTACTTATTTCCGCTTAATTTCAATAACCGTAGCTAATCTTGTTTATTCCCACATTTTGTCAGTTATCCCATCTTATGAGAAACTTATTTTTATTTTGGCTTACTTTATTTTTGTAGATTAAATTCAGGAAGTACTACTTTTTAAGATCGAGGGGAAGTTAAAGTTGGTAAAGAATATTTTATTTCATCAAAATAACACCAATCAACATACTTTGCTCAAACTTCTATAAACCAATGTTTCAAAAACTGAACTAAGTAGACTTAATTGAGTTCTAGGCTCCCTTTTATCATACTAGTTATGCACGAAGGCAGTGAAGTGAGTGTTTTACTCCCCGTATGCCATGATTATATTTCCTAAGCGAAACATGACATATATATAGGGGGTAAAACGGGAGTAAACACCTGTTTTGAGGAAATAAAATATTGTGCTCTTCCCGTTCGAGAAAAAAATCTCAAACGTCACATCAGAATAAAGTTGGTCTGAGGCTAACTAACATCTGTGCACGTTGATGGGCTGCATTTCTGAGCTGTCGATATCAAATGAAATTTGAGGTTTTTCTATGAAAATATATTTACAAAAAACCTCTTCATTGACATGAACTAACTCTAATGCATATCATAATAAACAAAGCAAACTTATACATACTAGCTACTTCGACTGTTCGTTCACCAATATTGATGAAGTGATGATATCGTTTAGGAGGTGTTGAATGATGAATGATGATATACCCTTGATCTTTTGCCCAACTCCTCATTCTTATAACAAACTGTTTGGATTCGCTGTGCAAGTGAATGCCAGGTGATCGCTATTTGCTATTTATTACATTAATTCCATTTCCCCCATTTTTCTTATTGCTATTATAACAATCAGCCTCTATAAATTTGTTTTAAAAAATATAGTGTTTGACCTATACAAATGAACAATATTTAGAAAACCCAGTATCGTTTACTTTCTTAAGAAAAACTGTAATATTATTTCATTGTAATTAAATAAGGTATCGATCACTCGAACTATAAGTATTATTTGTTTATTTATAATAGTTAAATATTTATCGCTTCTCACTATCACAAGGTCGCGGTATAGATACAAAACAACTTTTCAGGGTTATTTTACAAGTTTTATAGGCACATACTCTAACAACAAAAAAAAGAAATAAAAGTCGTAAAATGCAAACTAGAATTGTAACAACACTATTCTAAAGCCAAACCCTCGAAAACGGGCTACTTTAAATTGGAATTTCCACTTTAAATAATTTTATCCTGACCTTTAGTGGCTTTTGCAAAAATGAGATTTATGATTAAAAATATAATAAGTATGTGCAAAATATTTTTCCGGAAGATATTTAACAGTTATTTTCTTAAAAATACCTTTTCAGTTTTTAACCGAATCTTGTGAAATTCAACTAGGTAATTCTAATTTAGGAAAAAAGGCATTCACCCAAATTTGTATTAATTTGTGTTTCGTGTTAATTACTGCACGGCGTTGAATGTTTTTAAAAGTAAAGCAAAACAGGAAAATTAACTGGTTGAGGATTGATTATGTATATCATTGATATACATAAAGAGGGGATCTTTGATCGGAGGTCATAAGCTACCAGCACCTAACAGATTGAGCTATTGCCTCGGCTAGAACATAAATGTGGATTTATTAAAATTTTTTCTTCATTTTGGGACTACTGGCAGAATTCACATTTATTTAATGATTATCTTCAATTAACAACTTCTCATTCAAGACACTCATTTGAAGATTTAGCATTTTGCTTCATGTAGGAGGGTAAAAATTAGAAAATTATCTTTCCGGCATAACTTTGAGTAAGTTTAGCTAATAACATTTCACGTACAATGTGAAGTAACGTCAAATTTTACTATAAAATGATAGATAAGGTATACGTTTCCTTAGGCCATATTACAGTTTGCGTCTCCCTGCGATTACAATTTTTGTTTAGTTTGAAGGTTATTACAGGACATGAAGAAAAAAGGTTAAAGTTTCATTAAAAACGTATTAAAATTTCCAAAAAAATGTCTATATAAGCACATGAAATTACAGTTTATTTCTTCAATAAGAAAAATTCTTAAACAATACTCCACATTCTTAAATAATAAAAAAGATGAAAAACAAAACAAAAACCAACCCATTAATAAAAGTAAAATAGGAAATTGATATTTAGCTATTAGGTAACCCTGAAAAAGTCCGAAAACTCGGACGAAACGTAGGATATCTGTCCATGTATCTGGCTGAAAGTCCTCTATTTTTGTTTTTTATTAGAGAAATAAATTCTATTTTATCACCCAACAAATTTTCCAATATCATATGAAATTGCAGTGTGAACTGCATGATAGACTCTTTATTATCTATCATGGCATTATTTATATTTATTTTTAGTGTTTACAAATTGGTACATTTTGATATTTCACGTTTAGGTACACTTATTTTTGTTACATGATATGTCTTTAGGTAATAAAAATAAATTTCCACATACCCACAGTTGGTGTTCCATACCAACATTCATAGATCAACAATACTATTAATACTGTAAGTTACACGAATACATTCTAGTACACTTATCAGTATAACTTACTAATTGTGTATATAAACAAAGTTCAATGTTAACAGATTTTGCCCCCCACAAACTATATTTTTATGTGACACAGTACTATCCTTTTTTATTAAATATACCAAAAGGTTATCATTACTGGTACATAAAAATATAAAATCAGGATGTATTTATAGCAGTAGCCTTTATCTTTTCATTGCTGTTCCTTTCATCCCCTGCTGCTAGAATGATTCGGTATTTGTAAATTAATACTATTATTGTTATCTGCAATATCAAATAATATTTACACCGTTATAACCGCGTTTTCTATAAGCGATTTATTCGAGTGTAAATGTTTGTGGGAATCGATATAGTGTCTCTTCTAGGTTTATTTAGTCTATGTCTTCCCAAATACTGCATACTATTTTAGTAAGTACCTTCTTTGATTCGTTAGAAATAAAAATTTTGGTATTGGTCAAAACCTTATAAAACTAAAAATTAAAAAATAAAAAATATACATTTAATATATATATAATATTTTAATATATACATATATCTATTCTTTCCCGGAATAATTGTTTTAGTGAATATGTTATGAAGGTAAATATATATAAGTCTATTCAGTTATTTTTTCGAAATATTTTAGCTTAAGTTGTTGATTTACATACATTTTAGAGAATAAGAAATATGTAATGTCCAAAAAAACAGTAGATACCTGTGTATGTGTAAATATCACTATTTAGTTTCCTTTGGTGCTAAACAAATGTATTGAGTGATTTTCAGCAAAAATATTGAATTAAAAATTGAAATTTAGTAAAAGTAATATATTTATTTGTAGAGACTTGAGAGATGCGATTTTCACGAACTTTGAAGCGAACAATGAGCTTATGTTTGTGCAATTAGGTCTCAAAATCTGTAATACAATAACAAAAAATGATTTAAACTATTTTTTCTTCATATTTCTGATAATTTTTATTAATCATATACCTACGCGCTAACAATATTTTGGTTTTAATTAATCATAACAAACAACTACTTATAAAATATTATATCATTGCATTATCATAACCTTGAGTATAGGAAATTTGATAATTAGATAAATGAAACATATGGTATTATTTTGTTCAACATATTTTCTAGAGACCTACATTATAATGCGCACAATTTATTCATATAATTTAAGTATATAAACGTATGCAATATATGTTTTTATATATATAAATGTATGCAATATAAATTGTAAAAAAATACGTTTGCACAAATAAAATAGGAATTTCAAATGCCAATGACCTTTGTGTTGATCTTAAATTATCTTGGGGCAAACCAAACATTTATACGTCATTTACAACTTACAAGTCGTAACAAATTTGCGCAAAATGACCCATTTGGCAAAATACTTTTGAGAAACTACATGGAAATTTTCAGTTCTGGCTGAAGGATATATCGAAAACTCAGTTGTAAAAATGAATCTGTCGCTGAAAGTATTTTCAGTCATCGAATGCGTGACTACCCCCACATCTTCATATAGACATATCAAGAATGTAGTGGCACACTTTCTGATGCAAATCACATCACTTATCCGATCTAGAATAATAACGGCCGGTTCCACAATGTATTCAAAACGCCCCATCCACGATGAGACCTATATAAGGGCTGTACAAGGTACCTACCAATTCCGTTGTTCAGTATTTATATTTTGGAGTAATTTATACCATCCATATGTTTTATTTAATAGTGTTTATATTACTTTTAATATTTGTCTATTTAATGAGTACTTATCATGTAAATTTTCACTTATAATTGCACAAGAGGTTTGTATTTTACCGGATAAATTTGGATTGTTTAATGAGAAACTGTTGCCAAGCAATTTGACTCGAAAAACTGTCAACTATTAAAAACGCGACACCGAAGGTGGAGCGTTTTTAGGTTGACAATTTTTCGAGTCAAATTGCTAAAGGAAACAGTTTAAAATTTAAACAATACAAATTTATCCGGTATCAATACAAACATCAAGTGTAATTCGGCAGAACAATTTAATGAATAAGAAATTTAGAAACATATGAATGCAACCTTTATTTATGAAACACTAAAAATAAACATATTTTTATTTGAGCATCACCGAATCGAATTATTGTTAGTGTTTAATAATTCAATAACTTGTTGACAGAAATGTCAAACTATTTATTTTGACAGCAGACATCGCGATAATTGATTAAAAAATGAATAAGTGAAAATACCACTAGGTAGTGCAATTGTCGCTGTAAAAGTTGCAGGTAACTTTTGTCGCTGTCAAAGTGACAATTGCACTATGGCATATGCGATTTTTTATATATAAATTAAATTGTCAGTAAAATATTAAACGTCCTATTCACGATGGACGTACCGCGCCGCATGCGGTGATGCAAGGTATCAGAGACATATCTCAATGACTCGAATGTGGGCGTTGAGTAGTTGTATCAACTAGTCATACATCATTAAGATGGTATCATTGAGACAGACTTCGGCGACTGCAAGATGTCCAAGATGGCGGATGGAGAGATTTTTCCATTCGCAAATAATTTAAGAAGTCCCTTTCTCATTTTGTTGCAGTTCGCATATGAAATTCATGGACGAAAGAGTTCTTTTCAAAAACAGAATTTGTACCTTGTACAGGGTGATTCACTTTCGAGTGTGTAACATGGGTATCTCGCTTATTATAAAAGATAGACTGTAGGTTTAAATTCGGCAAAGTTGCGGAATTTTGTGCGCAATAAGTTGGCGCAAAGAAAACCCTCATATCTGCTTTTGTTTTTGAGTTAGAGGCAAAAAAATGTTTTTTCCGGTTTTCGTTTTCTGGCCATAACTTCTATATTTTTGAAAATATTGGCGTATCGTTTTCACATTATTAGGACACTTTCTTGAGACAAATACGATGCCGTAAACCGTTTTTTAAAAAAATGTCACTTCTATTGTAAATCATCGTCAACTTTATTTTTTCTTATGGGCGCCATATTAATTTTTCTCATATTTGAATAAACCGATTTTTTCTGAATACAACAATATAATATATGTTAATATTTGCCTAAAAAATAGGGGCATTATGAAGGAAAATAAGTATTTTTTTTTTAAATGTCTAGTTAGCCATGGCCATGACAGTCAATTCTTGACAAACCACAAATGTCACTTATAATTGTTATAAACTGCATCTGTGGAGTACTTTTTACATTGACTAACGATGTATAGGTACAACCAAAGAGAAACAAGATATGATAGATATTTATTACAGATGTAACAAAAATTTAAACAGAACAGTTGAAGAATATTTAAACACATAAGTATCCTCAAAGACGACAACCATGCAAGAGATATATTACTAAACTGCACTGTAATTTAAGAAATTATGGCAGTTTTTATAAACCATGAAATAGGTATGGACGTATAATTTCTTAAATTACAGTCCAGTTTAGTAATATATCTCTTGCATGGTTGTCGTCTTTCAGGATATGTCTTTAAATGTTTTTTGTTTGTTTTTATTAGCGAGTATATTATTAGTATAGTAGAGTAGGTTTTGTTTTGGGAGGTGAACCCCATAAACCTCCCTGATCATCGTTGATATTAATTCGAAATAAGACAATTTGACGCTTATTATGCCAATATAATAACATTATAGGTCTGTTCCTGCAGAAACCCCCAACTAGTCATAAGAATTGTGATTGGTTGAAAACCATTTGCTGACTGGTTTGAAATGATTTGATTGGATCTGTCTAGTTTGTGATTCCTGCAGGAACAGGGCTAATATCGTCATTAAACAATATATTTACTAAAGGCTGGTGTCAGATTAATATAAAGAAACTTTATATTGTGTGCTTTTTAATACTTTGGGTACAATTGTGTCAATAATAATATCTAAGGTATTTACAGGTAACTTTAGCTAAATGTCCTTTACATTTTATCCAGCCTTATAGTCCCTTGTAATTTGTAACCACTTTAGTCCCTATAATAGAGTCAAATAGACACTAAGACAGAAAAAAGACGAAGAGGTTCAAACTAGGTATTTTATTCTTGAAATTGTAAACAATATATTTTTTTTATTATAATTATTATTTTCCACTTTTGATTTCTTCCATATTAGTTACTCTTAGATACTAATGATTTACTCTTAATGGTTACTCTTTCGTACAGATAGTACTATATAGGTAAATTTGTTATAAAAATGTTAACTACTGCTACCGTTGTAGGTATTAATATCAATATTAAAACTGTTTTTTATTTCAGGGCTAGCAGTTAACCAATCAAAAAGTATTTTATCTAAGAAGATAGTAACCTTATTTTTACAATGGTGAGTATTAAGTAGACCTTAGTTTAGTTAGCCAGAGTCCTTACCGAAATTACTGTCACTTGGAATGCCATTATATAGGTAAAACAAAAAACTGATTTCTTCAAAATGTATCGTTTCTTCATAAAAATTCACATTTCAAAATGTTTGTACTAAAGATAAGAAAAACTCAGTGATATCAGAAATACTGCCTTTAATTTTTACACCCATAATTGGATGGGTTGTATATGACTGTCAATTACCGCTGTTTTTGCCTATTAGGTCACATCGGTACCGTATAAGTATCACATTGAAATGAAGACAACCGACTGGCTTTAGATAGGACATAGTAACACAAAATTAGCCACTATCTACTATAAACGGTTGTATGTAGGGTCTAAGTTGTGCAGCACTGGTGAGACCTAATAAGGTTTGATCTGATCACTTTGACACTCATGTTGGTGACTTCTGTCCATCTGTACTCGTATACGTAGTGGATACGCAAGGGATCAGATCATCAGTCATCAAGAATTTGTAGTTGTTTGTTATCGTTATTAAATTAACAATGTTATATAAAACATTGTTATAAACTGAAAAACAATGTTAAAAAAATAAAATAAACTAAAAAACAAATTATTTTTAGAGAATAATTAAAATTGGGGAATTCCCTTCAATTACTTTTTAATGTGAATACGTTCAATGCAAATTATTGCACATGATTAATGTGGTTATGGTAAACGATATACACGATTATAGTCCCTCATAAAGATGAGGGACTTTTATATTACTTTCTTGTTCTTGTGCCACAATATATTTATTGCATTAGTTACATTCTTGATTTTTGTACAAACAATAATATTATTGAAAAAAATTTAACAACATACCTTAAAAAATATATAGGATTTGTAATGTACATAGTAATAATTAAATATATCATTTTTCACATACAAAATATCTACATATGGTATACTTCCCACACATGTATAATTAATATTAGGTATTATGATCTACTACACAATTAATTTTCTGTCAAACGGCATACACCCTATTAAGTGTATTAAATTTTTATAATATACATATAATAATATATAGTATTAGTTATATTAAAAAAATATTATTTCGAAGAACAAGAAACAATTCTCATTTATTTTGCATTGCATTTTACATTTCATTTTATTTTCGGTATATTTTTGCACCATTGAAATATAGGTGTACTTATCACCTCCAATTTTACTGTGCGCCATTTTTTGTTTAAAAATATTTGAGTGTTCAGTAAATTATGTATTTTATATTTACATATAAAATTTATTTGTATAAAGGCGTCACATTGTTACTTTTTACTTCAAAATATTATTTTCCTATACATACGTACTAGTTTAGATAGTCTGATGTAAAGTAAAACAATGTGACACCCTACTTCATATCTTTATCTATGTATTTTTTTGTCAGCTTTCTTACGGCTCTATTACTGCTCCAAAACTTAAAGAGCATCAAGCTCTTTTTAAAAAATTGTCTGAAATTAATATCCTTGAACATGTTCGAGAGAAAGAATTACTATTAGATAGCGGGACAAAGCTTTTCCAGTTTACCGTGGTAGGTCTATGGTTCTTTTTTATATTATTTATAATTCATTGTTTCCCAAGTCTACCGTTTGATTAAACTGCAGAGTGTCATTTTTATATGTCTCTACCACCAAGCGAGTCAGTATTCATATTTTTTAAAGCTAATTCGAAAATTGTGAAATTTTAGTTACTTAAAAGTTGAAAAAAGATAAAAACAGTATCTAGGTAATACAAATTAATAAATATCTAAATAAATGAACTTTTAATGGAAGAAGATCATGAAATGAATAATATTAAGTCCACAAATAATAAGAAAAATTATTTATAATTGTTTTGAAAAAAACATTGATCTCATTTAGATGTTCCAATAAATATATAGAAAACACTCTATATACTAGTATTTCGGCTTATTAGGCCTTTTTCAATAGAGTAAATGTCTATTACTAAATGTTTCCAAGCGCGTTTTCGTTATTTATTTGTTTACGAGTACCTACCCCCGATTGATCGTACCATCTGGTAAAGCCCGAGTTTTTAGTACTTTTTTTAAGAAGGGCGAAAGTGTAAAATCTATCTGATCATTCGTAGTACAAGGATTTATAATTAAAGATTTTTTAATTTCTAATTGCTCTAACAGATCTAAGCGCTTTCCTTTCCTTTCATGATGCAGTACTTTTACATTTTTCAGATCTAAAAAATGCGTCGAAAATCCAGAATTTTTTGCGTTATTTAGTATGGATTTTTTATGTTCTTTTACTCTAGTTTCAATACTTCTACCGGTTTGACCCACATCCACGTAGTTAATTTGGTATACTCCCGATTGTTTTAATTTGTTCACCCTTTCTTTGTTGTTTATCAAAATCCTCCCAATATTACGTTTGTTGAGACTAATCGTTTTACACCCGTTTCGTTCTAATCTGCGAGCTATTTTTTCACTATAACCTGGGACGTGATTAATATAATTATAGGTGGCTTCTTTTTCCCGAATATTGTAAAAGTCCCGACGAATTAATTCCTCCTTTTGTTTTTTATCATGTTATTAGTTAAAAAAAAAACTAATAGAAGGCTATATTAGCCACATGGATCTACCAGTTTTTTACAACTTCGCGATCATGAGACTTGGCCTTATTTTTACAAGAATCGTTTTTGGTGGGATTACCGTTTCCTCTAGTCTTAATATCATAGAAATATTATTGCGATATGATCGCTTAAATTAAATGAAATACAAAGAATAGATCTTATTTGGAATCTATATTAATGACATACGTTTTTAATTTATGATCGCCACCTAAAAGAGTAATATTATTTTTTTGAAAACGGAGTCTGATAGCGATCGTTGTACGTTGTAAGTACAACGTCATTGGCCTTTCAAATTGAACTGAAATTAGTTGTAAGGTAGCTTGTAAGTTGTAAGGCTTACAAGCAAACTTCTTATTAATTTGAAAATAAATGAAATTATTTATCCCTTTCCACTAACTTAATACTGACATTGTCTTCTATTGGATTTATAACTTGCTATATCTCGAAATAAACCTTCTGGAACATCACTCAACAACCTCACCTCTCAACTTGCTTGTCGAAAGCTACACTGCACCCGACCACAAAGCAGTATAAATTATTTAAATGGTAGTAACTTCCTCCAGGCATCCTATGTTTGAAACTTTTATGAGACATTTCAATAGTTCAGTATGATTCTTGAATCTATGGCGATTCTTCTGTTGCTTCCAATTTAATAAAATTTAAATTTTACGTTGTATAATCTAATTATGTATTAAGTTAATTTAAACAAGTACTACACACGTCACCAAGGATTAATTACCTCAGCTCACGTTACCTATGACTCTTTCTGGACATGTCACGGCATATCAAGAAAGGGTTTGTAGGTAATTATTTTCCTAAGAAAAATGTTGATAGAAATTATTTAATTTTTTGTGAATCAATTATTTATTGCTGAAATTTCAGAAATTAATGTGAAATCGCCTTGTATGTAGAGGTAGTAAAATGACACTGTGTACACGGTTATTACAGAATCAACTAATATTTTTCTTTTTTCTTTATTATAGGCGACGAAAAATGCAAATGGTGTATCAGAGTTGGATACCTTTTTACCTCAGGACAAATCAAATGGAGCGACAAAGTAAGTATATAGAATAAATATATTTCTTCATTGCACATACAAGACAAGTGAATAATTCAGTAGGTACATCTGTATGGAGGAAACTTCAGAAGATGGAAGGATTAGTACTTTTTATATCAATTTTTTTTGGTTCATTAATTTAGACAACTAATGTGGCACAAAAGACATCCATCTCATGAATTCTTGACTACTTCTAGCCGTAGGATACAAACACGCCATACATGATAGAGAATGACGTGTTTGTATCCTGTGACTAATATAGAGTGTGTTTCCAACAAATAGGTATGAGATGCGGTTAGCACCGGCGTTTGGTCTCGCGCCCAATGGCCCCGTCACGCCTCCCGAAATCCTGCCTTTGCGCGGGATCCGCTCGACCCTTTTTCTAATTTTTACGGTTTCGAGAACCGTTTCACACGAAAGGTCCTTTCTTTCTCTAATCCTTTGATATTTTTTTTTTCGAGACCGTACGACCACTCCTACGTCTATTTCGTCTTCGAAAATCTCGAGTCGCGTTCGTCTCAACTTCCTTCTCATTTTATCTGTGATGTGAGATTGAACTATAAACGACAAGCACCTCTTAGGAAAACTGTAAAATTAAATTAAACTTCCGAGAGGTTATTTTCCCATGAGAAATATTGCTAACGGAATCGATAGTACTGACTGCCAAACACTTCTGATTACCAAAATACTGAAGCGAAATGCTTTTCCAATTATCCCAATATCGGTAAAAATTAATAAATAATTTTTACCTGCAATTATTGCAGGTTAACACGTACAGTTTACATAGTTGTCTCAGTGTCAAACAATAACGAGTGAAGCGGTGGCGTAATGATATAAGTCGCAGGATTTCAAACGTCGCCTGTTGAATTTTACTTTTGAATTCCAATTATTTATTAGTATTAGTGTTTAGTTATTCTGTTTCTTTGTCCGTAGTTTGTATTCTTTCTGCAGGTAAACTTTGGAATTAATTCGTCCATTTTGGCAGTTTGTAAAATTCATCATTTTAGCTTACAAAAGTAAATATTTACAATATTAATTTACTGCAATAATTTTGATACCAATATATTTTTTAACGCTGCCGTTACACCATTTCGAAAGGCGGGCGGGGCTCAGAACCGTAACGGAGGGCTCCATTGATAAAAATGTTTACTAAAAAATGAATTCTACTTTCAGCACTTAAAAAATGATCATCTTTTACCATCAAGAATAGAGTATCTACCCTTACAATTCATCCAAATATTATTAAGAAAAATCGTTTAGTATAATTACATCATTATTCCAGAAACAAAATTTCAGTTTTCTGTCTCTAAATGAATTATTTTATATACAAGGGATTATCCCAAATTTCTTTAATATGTATATTTTTAAAAATAATATTATTCTAGATGCTTTTGTCACCTGAAGAGTAATCCCAGGCCATAGGCCTGGACGCCCGGTAGGGCTAGAAATGGAAACAAAAATCACGATAGCGATTTCCTCCCGTTTCTACTCTACTATTAAATTATGTAATGTATAATGTCCATTTAGTGTGCACTATATACCGGATTGTCATTAAGTCGAGTTGTTGATGTTTATTAATTATTTTGGCGCCTCCGAGACCCCACCATTCTGCCATCTATGAATAAGGGTATTATATACATAAAAAAAAAATAGTTTTGAAAAATAATTGAAAGCATCTGTACTGTACTTACTGTACCTTTCCATTAAACTAAAAAAATAAAAAGAAATCAATTATTTTACTAACAATTAACAGTTGAGACGATGTAAGAAGTTAGTAATAATGTAGGTAATGAACAACCTGCTGCTATTATTATTTATTTATGTTTTGTCTAAAACATTATAGTACAATATTCAGTCAATAAAAAAATTAACTGGAAAATCTAGATACATAGTCATAACACACGGCACAATAGGACGTTATTTTTTGTATGAAGCTTGTATATAGTATATAAATTAGTCATTGATAAATACACATCATAGTTTACACAAACCTAAAGCAGTATAATAAATGGTTATACGTGTAGAAGTATCCATCGTTTTAAACATATATTGAATTAAGTAGGTACCTAGTAGCTCCGGTAGTAGTAAAGTTACGTGAATGACATTTTCATGAAATGAATGAAATTCCTAGATTACGGAAGGATAACATCATTTTCTTAAATCTTGTGAACGTGTAGGTGGAAACTATTTGATGACATGTATCTGCAAACACTATTCAATCTAAATTACCTTGTCAGTGTATTTTAACAACACTAAATTCGCTGATGGTAAAATCAGTGTTGTTGACAATGGCTGACTTGTAAGTAATCATTTTTCAAATCATTTTTTTTTGATTCACAAAACTGCTATTTATAAAAAGTAAATAGTGTAGCACTTAACCTGAGACTAGATTATGTAATTTGTTATAAGTTTGTATTCATATCTTCTTTATTGCTATACATTTTTTAAACTTTATTTTAATCTTAACACTTGTTTTGAAAGATGAGCTTCAGTACTAGAACATATTCACCATAAATTAAATAAATAAAAGTATTAATAATTATTTTACTTAAGACACAAAACTGTTAAAAAGTGTCAAGTAGTCAAATATATCTCTACTTAAATAATATGAAAACTTACCAATTACATTTTGAATACAAAAATACAACTTTATAATTGAAACTCACATTAATCCAATTTTCTATTGTATTAGCTGAAGCAGATTTACAAGCATTGAAGGCAAAGTCAGCGACCTAAAATAATTAGATAAAAAGGTAATAAAAACAATGTGACGTCAAGCAAAATTGTTGAATTTATACATCATACTATAATAATTAGGTACCTATCCACGTCGATATACTATGTCATACAAATTTAATTGGCACCGATTTTGGATATAATACCAAAGGGTTCTCCAATTTGAGAAATTTATAATAATTTTACCAAGGGTGTCATTTTAGCATATATTTTTTCTAGTCTTAAATCACTGAAAAATAAAACAGTTTAGCACTTTTGTTCTCTATTACAGGTACAAAATAACTAAAGGAAATGACTTGGAAACAGCCGACAGCGAATTTGATCCATTCAGTACGAGAGAGCTAAAACATCCTGTATCGTAAGTATTTAATTTTGAAGGGGGTTGGAACCTTTGGTGTGGAGATATCACTGACATAGTTTTCCACATAATACCAAAACACTATACTGCATACTAAACACTCGACGCGCGTTTCGCCAACTAAGTTGGCATCAGCTGAAGATGATCAAAACTAAACCTATGCTAACATTGTGTCCTACTTATACCTAAACTATTGCTATGGTTCAGTAAACCGTCGTGACGGTTCAGTGAACCATGTAAGTATGAAAAGTATGTTGGACAAACTTGAAGTATGTTGTCAATTCAAACTAGATTCAAGGAACATATGGCTCATCATTGCAACCGCTCAGTGAACCCTACTAACCAATAAAGCGGGCTATATGGGATTGACCCTCTGTCATCATTCATATTATTTTTACATTTAGCAATTTTTAAACTCTCAAAAGCATCCAGCTGTCTGGAATTTGTCATATTCCTAAGTAGTCTCAAATTGCTATCTATTTTATGGTTGTTCTCAAACGCATATTGGGCGACACTAGACTTGTATGTTCTCGTTTGTCCAACATACTCGTACTTTTGATTACAGTCTTTACAACTAATTTCGTAAATCCCCGACTTTTCCTTAATTTCAATTTTGTCTTTTGGATTCCCTAAAAGTTGCTGTAGTTTATTTCCCAATGAATAAACCACTGACATACCTACCAGTATCTTTAAAAACTTTACCAAAACCACGAGTGAAAAGAGGATCGTATGGAATAGATATGAATTTTAAGTTTTCTCTTTCAATTTGAAAAGTCTAGGAATTTCGAAGTGTCTCTTTAAATTTACGTTTCCTGATTATTTTATCAATTAAATTTACAGAATATCCATTAATTACTCGCAGCTATATCCCCAATCAATGCCTTTTCCTTTTCAAACATAAAAGGGAAGCTTAATAGGCGATGAATTAAAAAATTGAAACTCGCCATTTTGTGTTGAGCATGCACAATGGTGGGATGAATCCTTAGGGATATAACTGTACTTATTGGTATCTTTTCTGTATAGGTATTGGTATACAGAAAAGATACCATATTGCCATAAAGATACCATAGATATTGTATAGGTATTGGTATTGGTATCTTTTCTGTGTGTATATTTCCTATGTCAAATTCTAACTTATTTTCACTATTTCTAATTATTAATACATCTAAGAATGGTAGTCAATATCGGTGACTTTTGTATCAAACACTGCAAATATATCATCCATCTGAACCAAACCCTGGGGAAATACTCGAATTATTCTTTTGTCTCCGTTCCAAATCTGTTCATGAAGAGATTGGCAATGAATGGTGACAGAATACCCATTGCTATTTGCATTGCTGTATTTATTTTTTTAAATACAATATTCAAATTTGGCATGGCGGAAGTACTTAGTTATTAGAGAGTTTTTGAACCCCTTAAAATTTACGTTATCGTTATGGTTATGGTTATTCTGAGCATGCGCAGTGCCGAAAATGGTACTATTTTTGGCACTACGCATGCGCAGAATAACGATAACGATAACGACGTGCTAGAATTTAAGGGGTTCAAAAACTCTCTATTAAATGTTACTTTTTGACATAAAAATTACCTTTTACCCAAGAACCCTAACAAAGAAGGACTGATCAATTCATTCATAAAAATTTGAAGGTCATTTTCAACAGATTTCTCGTAACACGTCAGTGGATCCCCTATTGCCAAATTTGCCTCTAATTGCAATTTCAAAAATTTTCAGTCAAAATATCCAACCCAATATTATTTCAGAGACTGTATTAATGCAATCAAATGTGATTTTAAAGTACTTATATATGTGTTTTACGATATATATCTTACGATTTGAAGTGCGTTGTGCAAAAATCGTTGTCGATTTGGCAACTGTGATAATTTGTGTTTTGTTAATCAGTGCACAGATTACTATGATATGATACAGAAATACTTTGATATGATGACATGACTGATGACAGTGATGACATTCCAAAGACAACCGAGACATTCTACATGACAATGTGACATATATAGGTTATGTTAAAAGGTTAAAGCTGTCAAATTAAAACAAAGAGGATATTTAAATTTCAAATCTCCCGCTAAAGGGAATCCACTGACGTCACATAAGTGATAAACAAATGTGATTGGTTGTTACTGATTGATCAGTCCTTCTTTGTTTAGGGTTCTTGCCTTTTACCAACTTATATTTTTGAAATGTACGTCAATTTTCTGAATTACACGATTTAACATAAGTGACATTTCAGCTGTTAAATAACTTTTTTCTTTCTATTTTACTTTTGAATTTATAGTGCTTTCTCTCAACTGTAATTTGGGTATAGAAAATAGTCCAAAAAGTAATTTGACACCTCAAATGTCTCTTTTGTTATTAGCGTTAGATTCAGAAAATGACGTAGATTTTAAAAATATAATAATATACAGGGTGTTCCATATAAAAATAGAGAGTTAATATATTACTTCCGGTAAAATCGGAAGTGGCAAAAATTTAATTTTTATGTCAAAAAGTGACCTTTAATATGTGCTTATTCCGCTATTCTAAATTTGAAAATAGCATAATAAAATATATTATATGATTCACAATTACCTACTATAAAAATATAAATTTTCTTCAAATATGGATTAAGTATATGATATTCTTGTATTTTATGTTTTTTTCTGTATGTTTGTTAACTATAACGTTACGGGTGTTGTGAAAATTTATTGGCCATCACAAATAGGTATTTTTGAGATAACCTCTAATTTCTAATTGACTTTTTCTTCTAATAGATTTCTAATAGAATTTTAACATCTTTAAAATTAAAATTTGCCATTTTCGCCGGCGCATCTGGAAGTTGTCAACAGAGTGACCAAGTGTATAAAAGTCACATCAAAGTATCACTTTAGTTCAATCCTTTTAAAATGATATACTAATTCCCGTTTTTATATCATCTCTTACTTCGGTTAATTTTTTATGAAGCCTAAAAATAAAAAAAATTCAACGCAATTCAATGCAAAATGTTGGTCCAACAACAATGCAATTCTACTTGTACTGAGCAAAATGTTTCGGCCACCGTACCATTAAGTAGAGTTTCCTAAAAACGATTTCCATAACTTATTGGAAACTCTTATTATGGACCATAAGAGTTTGACACTTGCAATACAGATTAGGTACCTATTGCTTTTTTGAAGATAACTTGATTGTTTTGAATGCAAGTTTGATTAAATTAGTTATTCTATTTGTGAAACAGCAGCAATTTGATTTATTTATTTATTTATTTACTTTTTTTCCAAGAAACTGTTCCAATTCATCTTCAGTTCATCTTTTACAAGGGAAAATACGTCAATCACATCAAATAATAAATAAAAAATATGTTTTTTAACTGTAATTGGGAAAATAATTGTAATTAACTAAAAGAAAGTGTCGCTTACTAATCTGTATTGTCTAACCAAATTTTATTCAAATCGATATATGCGTCGCGATTTATAGAATACATTTTCTGATGAAACTTTAACAGTACCTAGCGACTAATAGTCGTGGGTCCAGGCGTTCAAAATCCCTCAAAATCGGCAAGTAACCCATGACGGCAAGGTAAATGATTTTTGACTACACCCACTGATAGAGGGTCTCTAGGGGCATAAAAAATGAGTTTTTGGACTTTTGTTGGCTCTTGCACAACTTCTTAAATAGCAAAAAAAGAAGGCGGAGCCGTGTTTAAAAAATAAGTGATTTTGAACGTTTACACAATTCTAAAAAAATAACTATTTGAGATATTCATATTTTTTTTTATATGTGAAAACGTGAGACATGAGCGCATAATATTTACATATTAAAAATCATATGAATATCTCAAAGTTATTTTTTTAGAACGGTGTAAACGTTCAAAATCACTTATTTTTTAAACACGGCTCCACCCTCTTTTTTTGCTATTTAAGAAGTTGTGCAAGAGCCAACAAAAGTCCAACAAGTCATTTCTTATGCCCCTAGGGACCCTCTATCCCTAAGGGAAATCAAAAATCATTTACCTTACCGTCATGGGTCATTTAATTTTTCAGAGCCTTGAACCCTCTACTATAACAACACAATCTTTAAATTATTACAATAGGTTTGTCTATATGTTATTACTTAGGTGGTCTTGCGCCTTAACGGTGCATTTTTGTTTACAGAGAAGACAACTTTAATATTATATTTTCCCTCCAGCAACTCATAGTTACCCGGTGGATCATACATTTCAGGGACAGTATATGTAAAAATGAAATTTAAAAGATGTAAATACGATTTGACCACAATTATTTAACTGTTTCCCAGTTGTAGCTAAAAACAAATTTGAATTCTGAAGAAAAAGACTTTTTCATAAAATAACACCCCTTTTACTTTTCGTTACAAAATCTAGTGGTAATCTCCTCATATTTAGAAGCTCATAAATACCTGAACTTAATCCACTTCCTTGTTCACTCAGAAAGATCTATTATCTGTTATGTACCTTGTGATACAAAGATTATGTAGGAATTCATAATAACTTTAATTTCAGTGACTTCGACACACTAACTCATCTACTTAAAGCATCACTGGGCACAGGTATTCTGTCTATGCCTGCTGCATTTTACGCTTCTGGATTAATATTGGGTGTCTTCTCAACAATTTTTGTATCAATTATATGCACCCACTGCGCATACATTTTGGTAAGAATCAGTAATACTTATCAGCATTTCCACCAAAACCAATTAAGATTTTTACAATCTGACGGATCATGGTTTTTTAGGTTACAAGTGCCCATGAATTATATAGAAGATCTGGGAAGAACCAACTAAGCTTTGCCGGTGTAGCTGTGGAGGCATGTTTACGTGGACCAAAATGGGGGAAGAAATTTGCTGGAACCGCAAGGTGAGTAACTGAATTATACAATCAAATCAAAATTAGAAATTTGAAAATAGAAAAAATGTGTTGATTATATGACAATTGGTTGTTTTCTGTTTAAAATTTTGTGATACACACATATAAAAAAAAACTTAATTTGTCACAAGAGATAGGGGTGGAATATTATTTTTAGAAGTTTTTTATACTTACCTAATGAAATGTTTTTTTTTACAGACAAGTGGTATTAATAGGAATATTTGTGACATACTTTGCAACTTGCAGCTGCTACGCCGTCATCATTTCAACGAATTTCAACTATGTTGCAAACCACTATTTGGGTTATGAAATTGAAATCAGGCTTACAATTTCCCTTCTTTTGATTCCACTGATATTATTAGCTTATGTACCGAATCTAAAATCCTTAGCACCAGTTTCCATGGTTGCCAATGCATTCATGGCAGTTGGTTTAAGTATTACGTTTTACTACCTCGTGGTTGATATGCCACCAATTTCTTCAAGAGCTCTGGTGAATACTGATATCACCCAGTTACCTATCTTCTTCAGTATCACTATTTATGCCATCGAGGCTATCGGAGTGGTAAGTTTGTAAGCTTAGTGTTATTTGTAGATGAATAGTTATCAAACATGTCAGTCATATAAGCAGTATAAAAATAAATATTCAAATATTTAAGATTTTAAAAACATTTATTTACATTTCACACAGCTGGTCACTAACAGCACATTTTGCAGAAATACACATCCTCAGATTTATATTGATATTCGCGGCAGAGCTATGCTAAATTTTTCCTCAAATTCTTTGTATTAGTTTAATCAGAGATTAGCCTTTTCTATTTATAGTCAATTTGTAACAGTCAAAGAAAGAATATAATTAAATTTTAATTTCGACAATATATTTATTTGTATATATACATAATTTTATTTTTTATTAATAGGTAATGCCTCTGGAGAATAATATGAAAAATCCCCGGCATTTTACAGGATTATTTGGAGTTTTAACTAAAGGAATGGGTACTGTAACCATAATATACATGCTTTTAGGGTTCTTTGGATATTTTAAATATGGAGAAAAAGTTGAAGGATCTATTACTCTTAACCTTCCGAAATGTGACTAGTAAGTATAAACTATTTCAATATGATTTTTTTACTTTCCAATAAAAAAAGAATTCATCCAATAAAAGAAAGAATATTCTCATTTTACCGATGTACTGTTTCAAATTTCCGGCATTGTTTGACTTATTTCGACTATGTGAACACTACACAAAATTTTTGAAAGGGGTTGGAACCTTTAGTGTGAATATAACACTGACATAGTTTTCCACATAACACCAAAACGCTACACTGCACTCGACGCGCGTTTCGCCAACCAAGTTGGCATCATCTGGGAATGATTAAAACTAAACCTACACTAACGCTGTGTCCTATTTACACTTAAACTATTGCTACGGCTCAGTAAACCGCTGCCACAGCTTAGTGAACCATATTAGTATTAGTATTACTAACTAAGCGGGCTGTATCGGATTGGCACTGTCACTATTAATACTATTTTTACACTTTGCAATTTCCAAACTCTCAAATGCATCCAGCTGCCTGGAATTTGTTATATTCCTAATTAGTCTTAAATTGTTATTATCTATTTTATGGTTGTTCTCAAAAGGATGCGAGATTATATTTGAGATGAGCCATATGTTCCTTGAATCTAGTTTGCATTGACCTTCAAGTTTGTCCAACATACTTTTCATACTTACATGGTTCACTGAACCATAGCAATAGTTTAGGTGTAAATAGGACGCAGTGTTATCGTAGGTTTAGTTTTAACCATCTCCAGATGATGCCAACTTGGTTGGTGAAACGCACGTGGAGTGCAGTATGTGGAAAACTGCGTCAGTGTTACTACACAAATTATACATAAACGTACGGATTCATAAACGAGGCCTAACGTTAGTCCGACTAGCGAAGGTTACGCGAAAATTTTGCGCCGTTGTTGTGCATGTTAAAATAAAAGGTGTAGTTGGCGGCGCAAAGTTGGTTAGTCCGACTAACGCCTTACGCCCCTTTCATGAATCCGGGTGAAAGAGTTTAATATAATTAGATTTTAAAATTCCATAAAAGTAAAAGATTAAAATGGAAAGTCTGATTGTTTTGCTTACTATCATATTTTGATAAAAGCAAGGGAAAGGCAAAACAGAACACTTGTTAAAATAACAATAATAAATACATTTCAAGTATAAAAGATGAGTCTAGTAGTCGATATATTATAAAGTTGATAAAATACCTATAAATGATCCATTTTTGTGTTCAGTTCTTCGGATTACTTTTAACTAATTTTGTTTTTAGTGCTGCTCAAGCTGTGAATATTCTCATTGGATTAGCAGTATTCTGTACTTTTGGATTGCAATTTTATGTATGCATTGATATAGCTTGGACTGGGCTACAGAAAAGTGTGAAAAAACATATGCTTCTTGCTGAATATGGCATGCGCACAATAATGACAATTATATGTGTTGCTGTGGCCATAGCAGTACCTACGATAGTCCCATTTGTGTCCTTAATTGGTGCCTTTTGCTTTTCAATTCTTGGACTTATGGTCCCTGTCGGAATTGAAGTACTGACCTTCTGGGATAAAGGTTTTGGGAGATTTAACTGGAAGATTTATAAAAATATCGTTGTAATATTTATGGGTTTCCTAGCCCTAATTTTTGGATCAAAGTCCGCTATTACCGAAATTGTTCTTATGTATACCGAGGGTGCTCCGGTACCAAATGCAAACGATACGGTTGTTTGCTAGGGAATTTTTGTAATACTTAGGTTGTAATATTTTACAAAAATTAGGTTCATTTTTTTACCTTACTTTTTTTCAGTTTTTATAGTAAATATATTTTAGATCTCTTTTTAGAATAACTTTTTGAAAATTTATTTATTGTTAATATATTATAAGTAAACCCAATGGCAGCTCATTACTTCTAAAATCCTTTGAAAAATATACATGCCATGAAATACAAATTGATGAACAGGGGCAAATTCTGACATTCTCGAAACCCATGAAAGTGAATATCTCAATGAGATTTTTAAAAACGAATATCAAAAATGAATTTAATTTTTTCAAGTATATGATTTCCCGGTAACTTCAGAACTGCCACCTTCATCATCAGATGAGCTGCCATTGACCAGAGCAGATTTCAAGTATTTATTAGAAAAGGTTTGAAATGTATCAATGAGTTTGTATCAATTGCTAAAGTACTGGAAGCGTAGAATTGCTTCCAGTAACAATACAGATAACACAATATGCATAGAAAATTGACTTGAGGTAATGTAAACATTTGATATTAAATGCTCAAACAATATATGGAAAATATTCTATTAGTAAAAAATGTTTGTTTTGAGTGCAGTTAATGGTTTAAAATTTCTTATAAAAATGGTAAAGTGCTTTATTTTATGGCTACCTAACAGTGGTAAATATTAAATTAATTTTACTGCTGCAATATCAGGAAATTTCTAAAAGCCTTTAACATACCACTTGTATAATGAATTGAATGACTTCTAATATTATTGAATGGTTAGATTAAACTGTGAATTTACATTAGAAATACATGAAATCTGCAGCTATTAATGGCTGAAACACACTTATCTGTCTTAGTTCAAGCACCGCTGGGTCTATCTTGTGGTCTCTGAAGATTTCTGTGCATATTAGAGAATCTCATGCATTCCATTTTATAATTTACTTCTGAGTTTAGTTATATCAAGTGCAAGTAGAAGAAGTACTTTATTATTTATTGAATTATATTTACTATTTCACAATGACGAAAAAATAAAGCATGAAGAATATGTCTTGATTTTACAAATAGAGGTAAATTTTATATTAAATATCGCAATATATTTGTATTAACTTTTTTTAAGTTCCTATATGTTAAAAAATACCTTATACAAAATTATAAAAATTAGTTATGAACACATAGGTCCAAGTGTCGCTTATTTCTTACTAACATAATAAATAAGACAGACAATTTGATAAAACTGTCGTTTAATCAAAAGTATGTTTTATTACACTAATTGTGAAAGAGGTCAGTTTCTATACAGTCAGTACTAAAACTGCTAAATGCATTTCAGCCTTAATCTTAACTTATAAGAGGTGGATTATATTTTAAAAATTAAGGTAATATAATTTCACTGTGGGACTAAGGATATACATACAAAATACATTTTTAATATATCCATCAAAATGGTATAATGATATAAAAATATAAATCAACTTTTATATTAGTTTTATACTTATAAATTTTTAGTTGATTACCTTAAATCCCAAGGTAGTAGTTTTTACAAACCTAAACAAAATACTTGTACATATAACTCATTCTGACGGAGTTGTTATTGCAGCATCCTAATCCGTCTTATGCTGCAACTTTCACAGCTCTTTTTTTCCTCTATTCTATTAGAAAATTGTTAATGATGTAGCAAAATAACATTGATTATATTTATGTTACATTTATGCAGAAATATGAACATAAATTTTAACTTCTAAAGTGGATATAATATGTGATAATAATTGTAAGAAAAACTACTAACATTTATTTTCGAACAACAAAATGTTATAAAATCAGCCGGTGCACATACAAGAGGATTATCCGCACATTATTTATAACAAAATTATTATATATTCTATATGTATTTCCTTCACAGGTATGTGCGCCAGTTCTATGATTGATCATTACATATATTTAGGTATTCCAAACTGCTCTTTTACTTTACATTTGTTTAATTTTTTATTTAAATACCATTCTTGTAGGCAACCACTAATGAAAAATTAATGTATATCTCTTAGTTACCACATTAAATTACCTTCCTTAAACACTTTAGTTTCTCTACAAGAAAATTACCAGAATATGTAAATTATGTCAACCCATTTTAATTCATTGTTAATAATTTTCATATTATGGAAAAATATCTTCTGTGATCATTATCTAGATATATTTATCTATATTTAATTTTATTCCCATCTTAGATATGGGAAAAATAATGTGTGAAATTGTAGGTTTTGTTAATCATAGTGTTGCATTTGCCAATAATTATAAATCAGTATTTTTAATTGGGTTTATGCTTATGCACAGTTATAATCCGTTAGAGGCCAGTCGGCCGTGTAATCTTAGTCTGTTAAATCAAGTGAATTATGCAACCCACCAGGACTGAGTCAGAATAAACCGTTGATTTATTCGCGCAACACTGAAATTTTGACCTTTATACACATGAACATACAGCAGTATTTTTAAGTGTCAAAACATAACATATTATTTTTATTTATTTCTCCGTCATTAAATGAAATATTTAAGAACTTTCATAATTCATTACTATAGAGAATGTATGTTAGAATATATACAAGTGTGCAACGTTATAAAAACTGTGTTGCTGGTGTATGGCGGTAATCAAAAGTTCTTAAAAATTTCTTATATTGTATAAGGATCATTCCGTATACCTATATATTCAGTTATTTGATTTCCAAATTGGATTCTATTGGTTCTTGAGTAAAGGCAAATTAATATATATTACATCCAAATTGAATCTAGGTTGTGATATGGTGTCTCCTTGCGGGAATTCTACCATCGACAAAGATATTTTTAAAGTGTATAGGTGTATAGCCATACAAACTAAATAAATGGAATGAAATGGATAAGAATTTTTGCTGATACCTCGATTTAAGAGACAATAGCATACTTGCTTTTAGCTTTTGTTTGTTTTTCTTAGTTTTTTTTTTATTTATTGAATAAATTATTTTTCGTCATACCTACCTTGTAGGCAGTAGACTGTTGTGACACTGTTTTTCGAAATGTAAGTGGCACTTTATATCTGTCTTGGGAATTGTTATGACAACGAGCTGTAATATCTATTACGTCCCTCTTTACAGGCTAATAATAGTAATACTAGAACTGTGAATAATAGTCCTAGAAATATCAGATTTCATTTATTAGAACAAATTAATAATCTTCATTTACCAAAACACAAATAATAAAAGTATAATTTAGTACAAACATTTATCATTTTTGTGATATTAAACGTAAAAGAACAACTAGAAGAATTCACTGTCACTGCAATTGCCAATTTTAAAACATTTGATGGTATGATGAAAAATCTTTTATGCAGTCTTGCGGGAGCATTTACCAGAGTGCATTAAAGGCCTCTGATGTATTATTAATTTAGATTTTTGACATTTAGTATCCACATCTTTATTAAAATGAACCGCACATTTTTATTTTAAGCCTTACATTGGTCTGAGAAACCCAATCTCAATTTAACAAATCAAATTCAATGTACAATGTTACAATGTTGTGTTACAATGTGTATATACTTTCTCATTTTATTTTTATTAATTTTTTTTCATAAAAAAGCAGTAAAAACATTAAATCCCAAAAGAATAAATGGCAAAATCTTGGAAACAATTGTGCAAAAATAAATATCTCAATTAGTTTCGACATTTAAATACTAACTTTTAACACTAAGAATGAAAAATAATATAAATTATTGTATTTATTTGATTTATAATTAGCTTTTGTACATATTTTTATTATAAGTTTTAATATCCATAAAGTCATCCAATGTAGTCATGGACTTTAGAATTTATGACTTTATCTACATTGGATTGATGCACCATGTTTCTGATATTTGTAAAATTTTCTACTAAATAAAAAAAAAATCCAAGGAAATGTTTGTTTTTTTTTAATATAATTAGAACAGCTTCAGTTACTTTTTTACAAACAACACATAAATTGTCGGTAACTTTCATCATTAAGTTACCAAAACCAGTTTTACTGAGATCATTAAAAATATGAGGAAATTAGTTTTTTAAAAAACGAAGTTTTACTTCTTTCCCTTTTATTATTTTAAAGCACTATTTTGCAGTGTTTAAGATTAAAAGTGGGAACGCACGGAGAGCTATACTATAATATATATTATAGCTTCCTGGTGAGATATAATATAATATTATAGTAGGAGACATGCAGACGAGAAGATATTTTAATATAGTTGTTAGCGGCTGCACTTGCAAAATGGCGGTTCTTAACAATTTTCTGTTCGATACATTTGAAAGCTCATCATACATTTTTTCACGTTTTCGATAAAATGTTCCATTTTTTTATTACAATACATAACGTGAATAACGAAAAGACCGAGAATTCAACAAAACAAATCAGAATTAAGCATGGCAAACTGACATAAATTAAAAACTAACGTCACTTTGTGTATCATGTGCAAAGTATGGATACCTGCGGGCAACGAGACGAAAGGGGGATGTAAATATATGAGTGAAATATCGCTCAGGCAGCGTTAATAGGCTATGTAAAAATATATCGCTCGGATATAGCTGTATATTATAATTCAGTACATTTTGTCCCAATCATTAGAACCTTAAGCAATATTTTTGTAATATATGAGATATAATATATGTATATATTATAGTATAGCTCTCCGTGCGTTCCCACTTTAGTTAATTTTAAATATTCTTTGAGCTATAAAAAATAATCAAGTCCAACAAGTCAAAAAGTAAAAATAATTCTTTGGAAATGTATATTAAAAATTATAAAACACTAAGAATCAATCTTCGGTGTCTTAAATTCAATTAAGTTAATTAAAATGCCACACAAATTACCCCCAAATCCAAAGCTAAAGGCTGTCCCAAAGGAGGTTACACATATCCCAGACAAACAGCCCATACCTACCGACATTGCCAGTGCCTGAAGACAAAATGCCATATATAAGGACTAAGGAGCCGTCTCTTATTTCTATTCAGAATTTAACAAATTGTTGGAAGAACTTCATTTATGTTAATTACAACTTTACGAGAATTATACCATTTACAGATATGAGATCAAATGAAGATAGATAATAGGGAGCTTCTGAACCCCTTAAATTTTAGCACGACATTATCGTTAATCTGAGCATGTGCAGTGCCAAAAAGAGTATCATTTTTGGCACTCCGCTTGCTCAGTATAACGATTACGATAAGGTAATATTTAAGGGGTTCAAAATCTCCCTAATACTTTTAATTTGCAAATCAATGTGTGATCACTGTGAAGTTTTCTTTGCTAGTTTAACAATTTGATCAAGTTACCTGTCAACTGACCAAGAACACGAAATATCAAAAATACAAAACCACGGCACAGATTATAATAGTTTTATGCATAACAAAAACAAAGGAGACTTTACACCTTTTCCAATTTTACAATATTCATCTGGAGATGGTAGAGAAGAGATGATAGTACACAAGAATATTTCATGTTAGGAACTATCGTGCGTGATACTCTAGCATGACAAACATGATTCATTATGCACATGAAATAAATCAACACAGGATCAACAGACTATCAAACACAACTTCATAAATATAAAAATATATGAAAGTCATCTCAGTATATAAAAAATGATATTGACGAAATATGATTATCATATTTTTCATAAAATATTAAGTGAAACGGACCTGCAGTAGTTCACAGTATGAGATCTTTAATTTCTTTAACAGTACCTATAAGTGTAAAATTAAACTTTTAATGATAAATCTAAATTACACATTATATTCATATTTTGCAGTGAAATAAGCCAACTATTTAATTTTCGGATTATAAATAAACTGGGGCATGATTTTAAATAGAGTGGGTTATTTTCATTAAAATTTAAGTTTTAGGAAATAATTTTCTAGAAAAAAATAGAAGGGCCATACAAATACAGGTCCATAGAAATGAGGCAAGGCCCTATGTTGTTGAAATACAATATTGTGATTGTTATTGCCAGCTATTCTTTCTATCTATGGAAAAATTTCCTCCTGCAGCATTCTTATATAGCCTTCCTCCTTTGCGGGAGAAAATTGTAAAAATATTGTACGAAAAAACTTGTTAACATAAATTTATATAAAAGTAAAACTAATGACTTTAATAACAGGATCTGACAAGATATCAAAGTCTAATATTCAATATTCCCAATCTTCCTTGAATGACTGCCCCACATCGACAACCTACACTCAAAATTAAGACCAAAATTTTACCTTGATCAATATTTTCCCATATTTCTTGTAGGGTTTGTCAAAGTTTTGTTGGATGTTTGGACAAAGAAGAGTTCCTTAAGCCGTCTGCTTATAATATTCCAGATGTGTTCAATTGGATTAAGGTCAGAACTTCGGGCAGACTATCACATTGTGGGAATATTAACGTTGGCAAGATATTATTGTACAATTTAGGCTATATGCGGTTTAGCATTACTATGCATTAAAATTACGTTATCTGCCCCTAAAGACGCACTTATTATATGAGGTTTTAAAATGTTTGTAATGTAAGATTCTGCCGTGATATTCCCTCTTGGTATCACCAACTCCGTACAAGCCTCTGACGCAATACCTCCTTACACCACAATAGAGCCTGCGATAAACGTAATAGTTTTAACAATATTACATTGTGTTCGTCTGGCCTTCTATATATGTGAATTCGTCTATCACTGCTATGTACAGAGTGATTCACTTTCGAGTGTGTAACATGGGTATCTCGCTTATTATAAAAGGTAGACTGTAGGTTTAAATTTGGCAAAGTTGCGGAATTTTGTGCTCAATAAGTTGGCGCAAAGAAAACTCCCATATCTGCTTTTGTTTTAGAGTAAGAGGCAAAAACAAATTTTTTCTTGTTTTCGTTTTCTGGCCATAACTTCCATATTTTTGAAAATATTGACTTATCGTTTTGACATTATTAGGACACTTTCTTGAGACAAATACGATGCCGCAAACCGTTTTTTTAAAAAATGTCACTTCTATTGTAAATCGTCGTCAACTTTATTTTTTCTTATGGGCGCCATATTAATTTTTCTCATATTTGAATAAACCGATTTTTTCTGAATACAACAATATAATATATGTTAATATTTGTCTAAAAAATAGGGGCATTATGAAGGAAAATAGGTATTTTTTTGAAAATGTCTATAGTTAGCCATGGCCATGATAGTCAATTCTTGACAAACCACAAATGTCACTTATAATTTTTATAAACTGCATCTGTGGAGTACTTTTTACATTGACAAACGATGTATTGAACCAAAGAAATACAATATATTATAGATATTTATTACAGATGTAAAAAAAATTTAAACAGAACAGTTGAATAATATATCCTATCCTATATATCCTATATATTCTATATATATGAAACACATATCCTGAAAGACGACAACCATGCAAGACATATATTAACTGCCATAATTTCCTATATTACAGTGCAGTTTAGTAATATATGTCCTTCATGGTTGTTGTCTTTCAGGATATGTGTTTAAATATTCTTCAACTGTTCTGTTTAAATTTTTATTACATCTGTAATAAATATCTATAATCTTGTTTCTCTTCAGTTGAATACATCGTTAGTCAATGTAAAAAGTACTCCACAGATGCAGTTTATAAAAATTATAAGTGACATTTGTGGTTTGTCAAGAATTGACTATCATGGCCATGGCTAACTAGACATTTTCAAAAAAATACCTATTTTCCTTCATAATGCCCTTATTTTTTAGACAAATATTAACAAATATTATATTGTTGTATTCAGAAAAAATCGGTTTATTCAAATATGAGAAAAATTAATATGGCGCCCATAAGAAAAAATAAAGTTGACGACGATTTACAATAGAAGTGACATTTTTTAAAAAAACGGTTTGCGGCATCGTATTTGTCTCAAGAAAGTGCCCTAATAATGTCAAAACGATAAGTCAATATTTTCAAAAATATGGAAGTTATGGCCAGAAAACGAAAACAAGAAAAAAATTATTTTTGCTTCTTACTCTAAAACAAAAGCAGATATGGGAGTTTTCTTTGCGCCAACTTATTGAGCACAAAATTCCACAACTTTGCCAAATTTAAACCTACAGTCTACCTTTTATAATAAGCGAGATACCCATGTTACACACTCGAAAGTGAATCACCCTGTACATACAATCTAGACCTGTCTAGCATAACATTACTCCAATCAGCTTCTAACGAATTAACATATTCTTGAGCAAATGTTAATCTGCTGTGATTAATTGTGGGCCTATTGCAAGTCTTTTGGGAATTAAATTAAAATTATGTAATCGATTGCTAATGGTAACGCAACTTACACAAACACTGTGTTGATCTTCAAGTATATTTTGTAATCTGGGAGCCATAATAAATTATTCTCTTAACCTTTGCAACAACAAAAAACAATCCTCGACACCATTCGTAGCTCGTCTTCTACACCGCTCTGGTATCCTTATGTAAGACTGAGTTACAATCCAGCAAAAACTCACTTTCAAAATAACACCCAGTATTTAATCAAAATTGAATTGTGCCCCATCAGTATACATCAATATTCCACACAAACTACTCTACAGTGTCAAAAAAACAACAATGAAATCGGATAAACGATTCATAAACCTTCACAATCAACTTATGACACATCTTTGTTTATGCATTAATTAATTTCGTAAGTGTAGTTAGGATAAAAAGAAAAACCACTATAAATAGTAAATTTTTATTAGAACCAAGACAATGGAAACAAAACTTTCAAATAACAATATGTGAATGTTTAAAAAATATATAATAATGCCTAGGCACTGTATCATGAGAAATGTACATATTAAGTAAAAGACAGAATGTGCTATTTCAAATTTAGACACAATCCTTAACACTGGTCTATGAAGATTTTGTTCTTCACGGTGACGATTTTTTATTAACGAACCCTGAATCATATGGGAAACATGTTAAAAAATGGAAAGAATTTTAAACAGATGGATGCCTATAACATCTAATTTTATTTAAAAAAAGAAGGAAATTAAATAACCTGTCCTGTACCCCCAATGACGGTAAAAAATTAACTTCATTGAATATCTAGCTGTTTTCTGTGTACTTAAGGGGGCAGGAAAGTGACATTTTGTACACAATGGTTGTTTTGTACAACAATATTGCAAGATTTATTTCAGAAAAAATAAAAAATGATAATGCAGGGTTTCGGGGTATTACCTAAACAAATTACCCAAACTAATTAAGTAAATGGTAATCAGAAAGTTAACAAACAGATATCAACTTATTAACTTATATTTTTACATAAAATAAAGCATTTTGTTATAAGATAACTGTACGGTGTTGAGGGGTATCCTGAAGATAATTTGGTCAATGCACTATGATCATTAGAACATAGATTTATTGTATATCATGCATTCAGTAACATACTTTACATTAAGACGTCAAATTGGATTTGAAATTCGTAAACAGTTGACGGCAAAGAATGTCACTCGCTGAATTCTAAATAAGAAATTGTATTTGGTATGTTAAAAAATTTTAGAAGCTTATTCTTTCATTATCTATGTTTTAGACATACTTGCTGGTGCTGGTGAAATATACCTTTGATTATTAAAATCACCTTGAAAATCAAGATTGAGAGTGTACTGAGAATGTATTGGATGTTTCTAACTCTTGTAGTTTCTAAGATAACTAGATTCCCATTGAAATTGTCCAGACTCTTCTTTTTAAGACTGACACAATACAGAGTGAGGCAAGTACTAATACAAATGTTATTTATTGTACAGATCGCTATTTTATACTACTGTGGTTAGTTCAGGGATGAGTAATGGAAAATAGCAAAATGTTTGTCCGCTAATTGTGAATGTAGGATTTACAAACCTTCAAAATTATTTTCAATAACTTATAAAACTTATTATGAACTATTTTCATATGAAGGAGCATTGCGGGTGTCCATTCCTTCTGACTGATTATATTTAATTTCAAAGGGTACTTACTTGAAAATGTATCGCATGAGTGTATTTAAGGCTATAAATACGAATCATCTAATACAGGGTGGGGCAGATGGATCGGGTGGTTTTAAAATACTTGTCAAACTGTCAATTTTAAAGGTATTGGATTGAAATAAAGTGCAAAACGTGTAGTTACAATGGAAGTTTATTAACAAAAAATTAGTAAAGTTAGTTTTTAAAAATTACATCTATCAAATGCCCTCCTTCTCGAGCGACGCATTTTTGGAGTCGGTCCTTAACGTTCCGCATTGCCCGCTCAAGCACATCACCAGGAATTAATGTGATTTCGTTGTGAATTGCTGCCTTCAACTCCTGAATGGTCCGGGGATTGTTCATGTACACCCTTGCTTTTAAATAGCCCCATAAGAAGAAGTCACATACCGTGTGGTCGCTAGGATATCAATGCAAGCTGTACGCGCTCTGTTCCCTGGCCGTTTGATTTCCCGTAATGGAGATCTCCATTGGTCCTCTCGCTCACCGGACCTCACGGTATGTGACTTCTTCTTATGGGGCTATTTAAAAGCAAGGGTGTACATGAACAATCCCCGGACCATTCAGGAGTTGAAGGCAGCAATTCACAACGAAATCACATTAATTCCTGCTGATGTGCTTGAGCGGGCAATGCGGAACGTTAAGGACCGACTCCAAGAATGTGTCGCTCGAGAAGGAGGGCATTTGATGGATGTAATTTTTAAAAACTAACTTTACTAATTTTTTGTTAATAAACTTCCATTGTAACTACACGTTTTGCACTTTATTTCAATCCAATACCTTTAAAATTGACAGTTTGACAAGTATTTTAAAACCACCCGATCCATCTGCGCCACCCTGTATAATACAAAGAAAATTTTAATTTTATAATATTTGAGAATCAGCATTAGTACCTTTCATTCTTACTTTTAATTAAAAAAAACTATAACTTTTCCTTTAGGTCAACCACTCTGTCCAGGGTAGCCCCTAAGGCTCAGAACACTATTGTTTCCTCTAGATCAAAATTCTGTTATTTTAATATGTATAATTTTAAGACTATTTTTCACTTATTTATGACGGCTTTTTAATAAAGGTAAAAGATCTATTTTCTATGAGAATTTTAAGAGTGGTTGTAGATATAATCTGCAAACAACAAATACGTATATATTATTGGCAACAAGGATCTGTAGAATTATAATTTGAATACAGTTGTTTTCTCATTATGAGTCACTTTAAATACCTGCAGTAAATATCTTGTTTGACAATACAGCAGCGTTTACACTGGTACAGCTACTTGTACTAGTCACTGGTACCTGTAACTACCCTGCCGATGAATTATCCCAAGTCTAATGTTAGGCGTTTACACATAAACTATGTTTTTCAATACTAGTAGCTAGTAGCAGTTTTGATTTTGATATGAAAATGACTCTCCGTGGTCGTAGAATTTAGAAATTCATTTGTAGAAAATGGGTATATTAAAAGTTGCCCAGTGTCTGACGCACAAAAACATTGTGGGTTAGAAAATGGATTAGTTGAAGGACCACTAGAGGATTTGATTTGATTTGAGGACCTCATTTTTCATAGACATCACATTCCAAGTGCTCACTAAATGCATACACTAGCACTCAAAAAATATAAACTAGACTAGCACTGGCGCAAAACTGTTTATGTTGGGCGAGTATACGGGTAAGTAGCGCAGACAGTAAATTTTACCGCAGTGGGGGAAGGCTAACAGGTTAATAAATAGCCTAGGAAGCTATTTACTTTCCTAGCCAGTCTGCTAGTACCAGTACTGGTACAAGTGACTAACCCATTTGCTATGCCAATGTAAACGTGTCTTAACAATGACCATGAATACCATATTTGATATTTTTGTTTGGTAGGAAATAAAACTGCTCGATTACTTAAGTCACAATTGAAAAATAAATTTATCCCTCACCATGTAACAATGTAAATTGAAACATTAGCAACCTATTTTGTGAAGCAATAACTGTTAAGTACATTCTTAATAGAAGCATTATCTCCTTTACTTCAACAGTTCGCTAATGACCTAAATTAATGCTGCTTTTATTACAGGACATTATGAAATATATTACACTAATTATTGAAGGTAATACTGTATAAAAACACAATATTCACAGTAAAGTATTTAAGAATATTATTTAAGAAAGAGAATTTAAACTTGAAGGTATAATTATAAATATTAAATTGATACTTCACCTATTCCTGATTTAGCTTTGAAATGAATGAATGTTAATCCTAAGTAACATTAGAGAAGCAAATTGACATAGACCAGTGTGATCACAGAAATTTATAGATGTGAGAGATGTAACCAATAAAGCAAACTATAATAAAATCATTAACTAACAAATTGGTCATCATATATGAAACCTATTTTGTACTCTCATCTGTACATATGTCAACTGCTAGCACATACATAAAATTAAAATGATAAACTAGATTCCCTTCATTGTCAAAATATCACCAAAGTGTTCATAATATGGCGAAGGGAAAATATATAATATATAAGATATACGATTTTCGATGAATACACATATTTTAATGTTTGGTTTAAATTTCTTCTGATTGCAGTTACAGGCACAATAAAGTAACTAATACACTAAGTTGCTCAAGGGATTGGTTTATATCACAATACCAAAATAGATTTTGCATCTAAAAATGTATACATTACTAGAGGTGATGCACAAAATCCATTTCAATTTTAATAGGCCAGGTGTCAAAGCAAAACTACATTAAATTATATTAGCCCTTTATCAGTTAACACAGTCCAACAAAAAACTTCCAAAATCAACAGATACTAAATCTTTTATATAGGTTCTCGTACACAGAAAAATTATTAATAGCATTAGGTACTGCTTAAGTGAATTTGTTCCAGCTACGAGTTGAACTAGTTCAAAATTTAACAGAACATGCATATTAATATTCCTGTATTGCAGCATTTCGTATCTAGCATTCTATACATCTCTAAGCCATTTTAAACTGATAACTGATACTACAAGCTATTCCAAGATAGTGTGTGCCACTATAAGAAATAGTAATTAGTGTGTGACCAGTTCGATAATTGCATAAAATTAATATCCTTTCATCGGTTCTTAAACCTTCCTATGCCATATACCATCCTATACTTTGCATGCATTTGTTTATGCATAGTCTATCTTGAAAATGAATATGAAGGTCAGAGCAAGGATCAATAATTTGTACATATGCAAATTAATTAGGAAGGTCATTGTTTTAGTTGTTTTCACAAATTCCAGTTGTTTTGATATTTCTGCTCATTGTTCAAAAATAGTGAAAACTTGAACTGTTCTGTACAATTAATGTGAAAATTCAATTAAGAAACACCAAAATAAAAACAAAGTTTGTGATATTGGGACATTTTCGCACTTTTCTGATTAGTTTTTAATATATGTGTTCCCGCAAATCGTAATTTAGAAGTAGTTCAAAACAATCCGAAAATAATCCAAAATCGATCCCTAAACTGACTGCTGGAACAACCTAAAACTTAGACAGTATAATGACATGTTTTTATGGCAGATTTTAGCAAAAACATAAATTAGATATAAATTAGTTATATTGTGCCACTAATTTTCCTTATCATTTTTGTATGTATACACATATTCAACTTTTAAAAATTCATGTAGCAAAAGGTCACTGGAATATACTATAATATTAAGAGCAATCCGTACATTGAGCAAAATGTCAAAATATGACGATTTAGTGTGTTATAGTTATTTTCAAAGGATCAGAACTTAATATTTTTATGTTATTTTTTTATTATGTAAAGCAGGAGTGTTTTTACGAAATCTATCTGGAGATTTGTTTTCGAAACAATATTTAATTTTATAAAATGAGGTAGACAAGGAATTTGTTAAATGTTGACCCACTTTACACGTTTACAACTTTCAATGTAGTGTAGATTATTGAAATCGGACTAGCAATCTATATATTACATTCCTTTAACTATCTGATGTGCATTTTTCAACAATTTTTGTGCACAAGTATTTTTAATATGCTAGTAAAATGCAGTAAAAGCTGGAATATAGCTGAATAATGAAACGGGTTATAATACCCTGCTCATTAGTCGGCTCTACTCCCATTTTGTCAGCCTAATAATCCCAAAACCATATGGAGACACTAGTAAAATCCATGTAACAAATAAGAATTGTTGTCGGGTTGAATTAGTATTGATGTTTTGGATAGAATCTTGTAAATTTTCATTTCATTTATTTTATTTAAGTGCTTGTTTCCTCGAGTCAATATTATAATATCACTATAAGATAAGGAACTATTTTAGATTTGAGAAAAAAAAATATATAATAGGTATATGGAATAACAAGCAAAGATGCCGTGTTTCCTTTAGAAACAAACTAAGAGGTAATTCGTCTCCTTATAATAGCAAAAATGACAAAACAGACATATGTATGAGGTCACTGTTGCTTGAATTATTGTGTAAGAGGTATATTTGTGTATTATTTCAAAAATTACTAATTATTACAATTTGTTTTGTACATTAAATTAGAAGCGCAAGGAAATATTAAATAATCAGTGTCTAATAATAATCATAACATAATTTAATCAGTGCAATATTATTCCTCCTGTGAAAACATTCTTCCGCAATCGAACACAATCAATGTACAACACACCACACAATGCAGGCCAGAGTAACTGTCACTTGTGCCAGTAAAAATACACGTCATACCATGAAATATTTCCAATTTTTATCTATTGAGGTGGGAAAAATTATCAATGGACAGGTAAAAATCTGTTGAGACCCATTTGTATGGATTGCTCTTAACAAACCAAAGAAATAGCAATCAATAATCACTACTATGGAGTCAGAAGTGAAAATTAGTGACGAACGTTATTGCATTTTGTCTTCATCAATAATAATTCTAATGATTTAAAAACTATTTTTTCTCAATTCTATGGGCTATTAAAATACATTTTCCAGTCTTCAATAAAAACAAAGTATGCATTTTAAAAAAATATTTAAATTACATACCAGTTGGTTAAAAATAAAAACGTCAATATCTTGTTACTATTCTATAATAAATATATTAATAAAAAAAAAAAAACAAAATAATAAATAGAAAAGATCAAATTTCCTAATATCCGTACATTTACATACTTATAAAACTAATATTTCACATATAGTATCTGCTTCAAAATTATGTTCAATGTAGTTTTTTGACAACATGGCCTTTAGGGTTAAATAATATTGCACGCCTTACAAAGAGATCTTATAAGAACAAAAAAAAATACATAAATGCTGAGCATAAGCAATTCATTAGTTACAAAATACTTTATAATACTATATAACCCTGGGGAAAAATTTACCTTCTAGAAAGGTAGTAGTATCCACCCTCTATTTATCTCTTCACAAAGGTTTGAAATAAGAAACAATTAAATAATATTAATTTAAAAAACAATAAATTATTTTAATTGAAAAAGTATTTTACAACAAATTCTATTTTTTCAAAATATTGCTAGATGAATAATACATTAAAAAATGATTTTCGGTTCTGCCAGAGAACAACAGTGAAACAACTAATAAACACAAATATTTAAAAAAAATTGTGCACATTATCAATAGCAGATGACTATAGTCTCCAAAGTCTTTAAAGCTTGTGATGTTTTGGGTGTTAAAATTTGCTCACACTTATTTGGCAGATAAATAAATACACTTATATATTAATATATTATACCGTACATAAAACGTAAAAATAGTATTTTTGCATAAATGATTCCATTAATTATCTCACTATTGTTTACGGGCAGTCATTATTGTTCTAGATTTTATGGTAGGATTATGATTCAAAATGTGTTAATTTACAAAATACTATACATCGTCAGTATGGCAAAGACTCAACATATTTTTTTTAAGTTCCCATATGATATGTAGGGGGATTGCTCACACTTTATCTTTCTCTAATTTTTCTTTACCTGTAGATCCTGAGTGTAGGGTACTATCACCTTCTATGCTTCTAAAGAAAAAAATTATTATAATATGTACTTATTTCTAAAATATAGATATGTGCCTTGCAAAGGAAATACCATCTTTTCATAATTTCTTAATAATAAAGTGCATAAAAAATAACAGAACAAAGCGATTTGAAAACAAGTTTTCTTTATATGGAGATATCAAAAATTACCTGGTCGAAGGTGGTGATGAAATAGTAGGCTCGTCTTAGGTTAGCTTAGTAAAGTTTGTCAACATTCAGACGTTATCAATAAATGTGTTATTAATTCTAGAGATAAAATAGTATAACTACAAGTTAAAAAATTAAGAGGTATAAAAGATTAATAACGTTTTTGTTAACTAAAGGCAAATCAAAGTAACTGTTGAAATTGTCCCTGCTTTGTTCTAACCACAAGTGTATGTGCTTCTCATGCTATCAAAAAGCATTTTGTAGCACTTCTGGGATTATGGTTGCATATTTTTCAACAATTCTTGGTTCCACATCTTAGAACCAAGAATTTTGATAATTATTTACAGGAGTTTCAACACAAAATAAATTCAACTGTTAACAACTTCCTCTGTACGAACAATGACCTACTAGGACCCTTTTAAAAGTCACAGAGCCAATTTCGGGAAACCCACAGACATAATGTGTATCGTAATATACAGAGCAGTCCATTTTTGATGGGAATCCAGGGTATCTCGAAAACTACAAAATGTGCAACAAAACCGCTTGCACATCCTCGAGCTACTTTTTTTAGTTTGACTTAATGATGAAATCAGATCGGGTCTACTTTGTTTAGGTTTTGAGATACAGGGCATTTCTCAAATTTTGCCATTTTCGTCAGTGCCCTGTAACTTTTTTATTTTCAGACCTACCAAAAAAGTTTAAAGAGGAAAGTTTTAGATATTTTAAAGTGGAATCCATTGGCGTAGCAAATTATTTTTTATTGCGTCCCGTTTTTTAGATACAGACCAAACTTGTGTTTTTTTAAATGCAACACCCTGTATATTTCTGGTTAATTTGAAAGAACTTTCAATTCTGGTTACAGTAATATATATTATATAGGGGTTTATTTGAATTTAAGTCCCTTTATTAAACATTTTTATGGTTAAATGGAGGGAAACGCGTATTTCCATTGATTTATTTCCTTATAAACTATATTAAACTCTTGATTTAATTAAACACACTATTTTATATAAAGATTTAAATATTTCCGAATACTAGATAATAATTAATTATGGAAACATAAAAATGTCGAATATTTTTACAAATATAAATTATATATAACCGTATTTGGTTATATTATCATTAAGATATTAAGTATAACATTAAACAGGAGTTCAATGTAGTTTATAAGGAAATAAATCAATGGAAATACGCGTTTCCCCCCCCCATTTAACCATAAAAATGTTTAATAAAGGTACTTAAATTCAAATAAACCCCTATTTATTATATATTACTGTAACCAGAATTGAAAGTTCTTTCGAATTAACTAGAAATATACAGGGTGTTGCATTTAAAAAAACACAAGTTTGGTCTGTATCTAAAAAACGGGACGCAATAAAAAAAAATTTGCTACGCCAATGGATTCCACTTAAAAATATCTAAAACTTTCCCCTTTAAACTATTTTTGTAGGTCTGAAAATAAAAAAGTTACAGGGCCCTGACGAAAAAGGCAAAATTTCAGAAATGCCCTGTATCTCAAAACCTAAACAAAGTAGACCCGATCTGATTTCACCATTAAGTCAAACTGGAAAAAGTAGCTCGAGGATGTGCAAGCGGTTTTGTTATGCATCTTGTAGTTTCCGAGATACCCTGGATTCCCATCAAAAATGGACTGCTCTGTACACTTAAAAATCCTTTGGTACTAATGCTAAGTGTGTAAAGTCCTCTCGAAAATTGTCCAAACATAAATACTGATATATATTACCAAGGATACGCTTCAATCACATAAATTTTGTGCTTTAGGATGAAAATCATAATTCAAAAAATGTTTAAGATTACAATAGCAAGAAAACTTTTGGCAATAAAAAAATTACAGATATGAATATTTACTTTATATAAAACATTATAAAATCCATTACCACCTTTGACCACAATTTAAACACATGTGCACTGTTTAAATAGTAATTAGACGTGATTATTATTATTTATCCTTATAAGATGGAATATTTCGTACTTGCGACCCGAAAAAATGTGGTCCGCTTAGGTTATTGTTGCTCCAAGTGAGAGTCTTGTCTAATGTTTTATCCACAATTTCCCTGATTTATTTATATAATTTCAAAATGCTTCAAAAAAATAACAACACTGTTTAATCATTTGCTGTTTATTCATCTATATCATGCATACACTCTTGGATCTAAATTTGCTGTAAAATATTCTTACCAATTCTAAATATTTTATAATTAAATATTGTTGACTCAAATGCAAAGAAGAGTTACCATATCCGGTACTCATAAACACAAGTTTTTAATATTGCATTAAAATATAATATTTTGTTTATCTGATTTTAATGGAATCATATGTATTAGACGTGTAAAAGTTGGTTCTAAGAGCATTTGAATACGAAATTCTAACATGCTTTCACCGTGTGTGACACAGGATTGCTTGTTGTTTCGTTTTGCACTAGCCCGTATCATACTTGGGCATGAAGCAATTCGTGTAGTTTTTGCTTTAAATGCTCAAATTTGACTTGGAATTCAATTTAAAAATACATTTTTATACACACAGTTTTGACATGGAAAGTTTTGAAGGTTGTACTATTTATTTAATTTATTCAAATGTCCCTCGCGATCAAAATACTTCTTAATTTTCTTGTAAATCACTCATCACTCATAATAAGTGAGAATGGAAAATTTGTCAAAAATATATTAATGTGAATGAGAACATTCCATAAAAAAATATTGATTTTTTTATATTTTTGACCATTTATGCCACTGTCAATCAGAATTTAAAAAGTGAGTATGAAAAATTTGTCAAAAATATATTACTATGAATGAGAACATTCCATTTTTCTAATAAAAAAATTGATTTTTTGTTATTCAAAGCCTTAAATATGGAAATGCACATAATTATTCACTTCAATTAGAAATTCCTTAGCTCTGTGCTATTAGCTCAAGGCAGCATAGCTGTACAATAACTTATTACAATATACAAAGAAGTTTTAGCAATCGATAGAAGAAAGCTGATAATATGTTATATTATATACTGTATTTCACATGATATCATACTGACCAGGTCATACAATCGGGAATTGTAATGCAGTATATTCAGACCATATATTACGAATGTTAGTAGTAGTGAGAAACACACCGTAGTGCCCTCTTTGGGTCTTTGCTACTATCTGTCTGACAATTATTGTCAAATTGACAGACAGATAACGACCTGCTTTTCCGCAGGTGCCATTACAGCTGTGACCTCTATTGTCTTTAAGGAAGACTATCGTACTTATTTATTTGAAGGAGATGCCGCAAACATCTACTCCACGGGCAATGCAATGCCAGTCGGGGCACATTGCCTGTGAAGTAGTTTTCGGCATCTTCTTCAAATAAATATATTATGAAGACATAATATATATTACGATAAACGAAGCTTTGTTAAATATTAATACTAGAAAGTCATATTTGTGACCAATAAAATCTACATGTATTCTGACCATATTGTGGAGGTACCTCAAATACATAAAGGATGTGGCAAGTTAAACTTTTCTAAGTATTAAAATAAATGAGTAAACAGTTCGAAAAATACTGCTGTGTAAGATCGAACTTTTCGTCCTACGAAATGTTAACTAATGTTCTAGATTCCAACCTACAAATCTAGTTACTGATCTAATACATTCTCTTCATTTTTTCAAGATTGAGGTCACTTACTCTTTACTCATTTTGCTGTTACTTCCATTTAGGTCATTTGACCTATTTGCACGATAAATTGCAACTAATTTTGATCAAGTATTTTATGGGTACTATATCCCACTCAACTTTCACCACTTTTATAAGACATTTAAAAAAAGTTTTATTTCTCCACTAAAAAGTCCACCCTGTATATAACTTCAAATATTTGACTAAAGAATGAGAGACCCTCAGTCCTTGCCTATCTACCCAAAGTTTAACTTCTGATTTGTGGTAGAGAAGCAACATGATTTATTTAAAAACGGATTTTGCTGAAGAAATTTGAATATCAATTAATACCTCGAAGGCGGCTTGTCATAGGTATTAACAAAAGTTACTTAGAAATTGTTGTAGAATCCAAAAATGAAAAATATACAGGGTGTTCCTTTTAAATTAACAAAGATGTTGCCAGTTTTACGTACAACTGGCAACACCGTAGTCTCGAAAATATTTTAGGCTGATAGAGCATGTCTAGTTACCTTGGGAACCAAATTTTTAGAACGTATGGGTGACCCGCTCTTCATATACCTCTAATACTCCATCCAAAGTGAATCACCCTGTATATATATATATAAAATATATAAATAACATATTAACTTACTTGGACGGTTCAGTCACAACAGTGCTCGATGTCGTCTGATGCTCCGAAACCAACTTTCCTATTTGATCACCAGCTGCAATTTTAATAGTATCAGGCCCTTCTGACTTTTCCTCTTCTACTTGAGCAACTTTATCAATACTATTTGTTTTAGTGTCTTTGGAATTATCCGTTTGACTATCGATACTTTCTACTTTTAAGTCACTCTCCACCACAGGTTGCTTGATCCCTTTATCTTCAACCTTCTTGTTGAAGGCACCATCAAAAGAGGTAAAATTTGCATCAAATGGTGCTGCACTGAAATCTGCCCAACCACCAACAGTAGTATCGGAGCTGCTAAATTCACCCCAAGGATCAGATCCGACCACTGCTGAAGGATGATTCTCTACAGGTTTTGGTGAGGACCATGCTGAAATATAAAAATAATAATAGTACTTGTTAAGCATAGGTACATAAATAAAATTATTGAAGATCAAATCACATATTTGTAAACTGTACTTGCTTGACGTAACAATAAAATTTAGTGATATGAGAGGAATCAGATAATTTCTAATAAAAGGTAATCAGTAACATGTTAATCAGTATTATGTAACACAACATAATACCACTTAGACGGAGTGCAATGCTGAACAAATGATAAGTGAAAAGTTTATAGTTTTGCTATAAAACCTGCGAGACCCTTATTAGGGTGTACCGGGTGGCCAAATTTGCTTGCTATTATAGGACAACTCGTGAACTAAGAGAGATACAAAAAAATTAACCCCCCCTTCTTGAGCTCTTTTTCTGAGACAAACTTAATGCCGAAATGCAAAATGGCCCATCTTCTTTTGTTTTTGAGATATTAGCGAACATTCGATTTTTCAAATTTTCGATGCCTGCGCATATCTCGGTTATTTTAGATATTAGAAAAAAACAACTTATATGTTCTTCAGACACTTTTTTAAAAGGAATGCAGTGGCGTAGGCAATATTTTAATAAGTTGATGAAATTTCGAGTTATGACATAAACTTGTATTTTTTTAAATGAAAATCGTAGTCGGCTATGATTTAGTTAGAAACATAATTTTTTTCTCTTTTCAGCGATATATAATATGTGTGGTTAATTTATTCGACTTTACTATTTTTTATAGAATCTTTGACTTTTTAAGGTTATTAATAGCTCCCATTTCATTTTCGCGTAGTATAGACGTATATCTTTTGTTTGAAATTTAAGTTATTGACAGTTCTAACTGCATTCATCACTTTGTGTCTGTAATTTATACCGCTTACAATAATTGATCTGCGAATAGTTGTTTCAAGAATGGCATTTCAAAATTATGAAAAATTCGACATGCTGGAATATTATATAAGAAATAATTATTACTGTGAAGTTACGCCCACTATGCCAAAACAAAATGGCAGCTATTAATAACCTTAAAAATTCTAAGATTCCTTAAAAAATAGTCAAGCCGAATAAACTAACCACACATATTATATATAGCTGAAAAAAGAAAAAAATTATCTTTCTAACTAAATCATAGGCGACTACGATTTTCATTTAAAAAAATACAAGTTTATGTCATAACTCGAAATTTTATCAACTTATTAAAATATTGTCTACGCCACTGCATTCCTTTTAAAAAAGTGTCTGAAGAACATATAAGTTGTTTTTTTCTAATATCTAAAATAACCGAGATATGCGCAGGCATCGAAAATTTGAAAAATCGAATATTCGCTAATATCTCAAAAACAAAAGAAGATGGGCCATTTTGCATTTCGGCATTAAGTTTGTCTCAGAAAACGAGCTCGAGAAAGGGGGGTTAATTTTTTTGTATCTCTCTTAGTTCTCAAGTTGTCCTATAATAGCAAGCAAATTTGGCCACCCGGTACATAAAGTGATTCGACACTTCATTTTTATATAAAAATGTATTCGTGGTTATAGAAGGCATGGCATTAGAAATAGGCAAAATCAAGGAATACGAGATATACCGTACAGCCGCCACATGTTAAAGTTCAAGAGATTTATGAAATATTACTGTATATTTCTAAGAATTTTAAAATTGTTTTACAAATTTTTGGTAAATCCTAATATTTGAGCCATGTGAATTTGCACATGGCTCAAACATAATATACTTACGATCAACATCCATATTTTCTTCCCCAGCAGGCTCATCATCACTATCACTGCTGTAGACAGCTTCATTTCTGCCTTGCTTTTCAATAACAGTCTGAAAAGTGTGATCCCTATCCTCAAATATCTGATCGTCTGCGTCATCTAATGTGTTAATATTTTGGGCACACACTTGTTTGAATATTTCATGTTGTTGAACTAGGTCTCCTTCAGATAGATCAAAGTTCATATCAGTTCGATGATCAATTGTCCTAAAAAATCAATTAAATGTAACATAATTCCAGATCATGGTGGAAGGTTTGGTTTTCAGCTCACTCACTTTTGAACATAACCTAACATAGAGGTTGATGGGTCTATCTGACAGGTGGTATAACTTTTGTCAATGTGCAAATTCTTTTCAATGAGACTGTTTACTATTCTGATAACTTGAAGTACAAACAAATGGCTCTAATAGAACCATTAACCCCTGCATTAATGTGTTTGTATGGAATGTTTTCGCACAACTATATAAGATATTTAATTAAATAATGTTTCCCCATTTATTTGTTTATTTTGATGTCAAAAGATTATTTTAAGTAAAATCCCATAGCGTCTGTGTAAACCTTTGTTAAAGATATCTCTTACTTTGTAGCTTAGGCAATATAAAAAAAATCTTTTATATTTAACTATAAACAATTATTAGATTTTCTAATTTGGAAATATATGACCGATGAAAAAAACATTGAAACTTTTGTCAAATTATCTATAATGATGGATAAATAAATCAGCTGTAATAAAAATAAAATTTTGTTCAATGATAAGTGATCAGACTTTCAGAAAAGTTTTTACAAAAATCCTTCGGTAAATACTCTCGAAAATTGTTCAAACATAAATGTACCTACTAACTGTTTTCCCAAATTGTATTAAATAGCAAGCCATTTTGAAAACAGGCTTCAATCATGTAAATTTTGCGCTACATGGTAAAAACCATAATTTTAAAATACTAAAGGTGACAATCATAAAATTATTAACATAAATGTAGAATACCAGCTCCGACAATTGTTATAAAATCCATGACAACCTTTGATCAAGATAATCTTTTTGATACCTGTATGATTTTATATTTAACAGAAGATACTCATGTTTCGTTGAAGTACACACTTCCAAATAAGATATACTTACTGTAGAGTATCATCTCCATCATTAAAAGCATCATCATTAAATCCACTGTATCCATCTATGTACTGTGACGTTAAATTCTGCATTTGATATTGTGAGAACATCTAAAATATTATGGCAAATAAGACATACTAACTGAAAATATTCTAATAATTTATACCTGTTGCTGCAATGCGCTAGACTGTGGAAAAGGTATATCTCCATAGTCATCATTATCTTCAACGGAACTATTAGGAAGAGCACCGCCCTAAAAAGAGTTAATACAGTTTTATACTTCTTTTCAATCCATAGCAGATCTATTCTTACCAACAGTGTCTCCTGTATCTTGTTAGTTTCACTTAATGTGGTGTCTTTGAAGTCATTTAGTGTTTTTGCTACCTCTGGTAAATAGTCTTTTAAATATTGGCCTAAGGAGGTGTTAGAACACAGATCAACTATTTTATTGACTATACTGATTAAATGGCCCATGTAACCCTGTCGAATACCTTTTTCTTGAACTCTAAAAATAAAAATCACTTTTTCCTTAAATGTGTGATATATGTTAAACATAAATATATATATTTTTTGAATATTCTAGATACAATAGAATATCTCTAGATATATATGAAAAAACAAGATGTCTGTCTAACTCTGTTTTATTCAACAATAATCCCTAATACACTTTAGTTGTAACAATACAAACATTAAAAGTTGTCTTTTTCCTTAATTATTGAACAAAAGATTGTTCTTGTCTTAAGTTTTATGGGGTAGATGTAGTCCAAATAATTTACACCAAGCTGTTCAAATGCTTGCCACTCATGATGTACGGACGTAAAATTGAATAAATATCTCCATAGTTACATGTCATGATGTAAACAAAGAACAAATTCAAATTAGTATGTTACAACATATTCATGTCACCTCGCTATTCTTAAATGTATATATGATTTACTTTAGGTTATACATGAACATAAAATAACAGATATTTAACAGGTAATTGAAGGTACATGAACACACGTAATGCTGTTTCTGCATATTAGCAGTTATGGAAGGAAACTGTAACCACAGTTCATCCATGTAAAAATTCGCTGACCGTGTTCCCCTTCTCTATCATAGATGACGTGTTTGTATCCTGAGGCTAGAAGTGACCAAGAATGCATGAGATGGATGTCTCTTGTGCCACATTAGTTGTCTTCATCCTGAACCTGTATGGCACTGAGGAGACCTAAAAGGTCAAAACAGGCTGTATGTCGTTGATTTTATGATGTTAATGACTTTGACTTGTGCGGTGGAAAAGCACTCACTTTGTTTATACATATATTACATATAAGACATTCAGTCAATTAGTGAGGTTAACTAGACATAAGAACATCTCCAAAGTACTGGCACAGGCGTTAGAAGTCGAAGCAACTCGGCAAGCATCCAAAAGCGGTTAAAGCCGGTTAAGACAAGTCAAATTCCAGAGGTAACAAGATCAGAGAGGCGAGAAGAATGCCAACGAATTGGAGGACGTTCTAAACAATTTCAAGAAAGGGTTAGAACAGAGGGACTCGTCAATGGTATTCAGTAGGAGGAGGCCAATCCAATATTGGAATTGTGGAAACCAAGGAGATCTCAGGAGTTGCCGGTTCAAAAATTCACCTAGTCAGGACGGGAAGCGAAAACTAGCTAGCTTAGATGCTCCCGAGCACCATCTGTGAAGATGAAGGTGATCTGATTGTAAAATAATGAAATAAGCTTGCTAGCTTGTGTATGTGCACCCGGATGAATATGCGATTGACAATGTGAACTGGTCACTGATACTGGTTCGTCACACCATAGTGAGACCAAACATCGTAGAATACACTCGCTGTAGAACAGATCATTCATTCCAGAATTTCATCCTGGAATCTGCAAGTGGAGAGACCTTACCAATATGAGGTATTCATCATGCACAACTACTTTCAAGCAAAATGTTCTTGTAGCTGATATTACTGATTGTCATTCTAGGTGTCAATGTGATAACTGAGCAAAACTTTGTGTTGAATCTTCCCTAACTAGTATTGAGGACTAAAAACGAAGAGCTTTTAATTGTATTTTCCCCAGACACAAGATCTTCCGATTAAGACTCTTGAAGCTTGTGAAGATACTGAAATTCCAGCAAGTTTGGAAGTTGTGATCAAAGCTAGTTGCAACCTTTCTCTAGGCGATGAAGGAATAGTAATTGTTGAACCAGACAATCTACTTTATAGAAGAGGTATCCTAACCGGCAAGACCTTAACACTGAGAAAGAAGAATTGCATATTAGTCGGAATGTGGAATTTAAAAGATAATCCACGGCAAGTTAGGAAGGGTGACCTCTAGAAGTGTGTCAAACTGCTAAAATCCTTAACAGACGGCGATGTTGGACAAACTGACTTAGTCCAGCACCGCATAAATACCGGCAGCAGTACTCCAATAAGCTCCGCTCTCCAATAATAATTTGCAAACTTCGCAAAGAATTTCCTTGGCATCCCAGAGTCCATGGACTTCGCCAGTTGTGTTCGTAAAGAAGGATGGATCCACTAGATTTTGCGTCGATTATCAATTAAGGTAAGATAATTAACCATTATAAAGGACTGACGACACATTACACATTAGGAGGATCACAGTGGTTTTCTACGATTGACTTAAAAAGTGGCTACTGGCAAGTTCAACTACATCCGGAAGATAAAGAGAAGGCAGTTTTCTCTACAGTACTGGCATGGTCGTGATCGGTTCTGAGGATGAACCATAGAGACCATATGGATGACCTAGAGATACTTATGAAAATATTCCAATGTTTTAACAATGGCAAATACGTCTTTCCTGGTCACTCAGTAGTTCACCTTTTGCTTGGAGGCGACTTTGATGAAGTAGGAAATCAGGAAATCACCTTCTCTTCCACCATCTTCTACTTGCAACAGTAATTCTTCAACTTCGATATTCCTGGCACCAGTGTCTACGATAAACTTATTTTCTGATTCTGGATGACAAGATTGGAGAAACACAAAGCATCCTTTCATTTTTGGAATGTACCATATTTGTCTTTTTTAGCCTCTAGGATTGAATTCTTCACAATTAAAACATTAGATATGACGGGTTTTATTATTTATTTCAAGATTACTTCACAATTAATACTGTTAGTCAAATTATCATTAAAACGTCAACTAAATGTTCACCACTTGGATGCGACTGGAATCACTGTCGAATCAAAACTAAACTGAACTACTGATTTGCTGGGTTTATATATCTTTTTAGATGTTAGCGAATTTTCTCGAGGCACGAATAGAACTGAAGGATATTCTCGATCTTCTTACAATCAGCGACATTATCTTACAATAACTACAACATAAATAACATTCAAAGCAAAATAAGCATGTTAAGAATAAGGTAGGTTTACCCACATTCATCACATTACCCCTGTTTGTTTTTGATTAAGAGGACTGTAAACACCCTCTTGATTTTAATTACGTGATTATTGGTTGAGTCTTTCGTCCTACTGACTTGTTTAAGTTTTTTCTTGCACTGCGAACAACTTTTGGTTGTGTTGACACTAACATATTAAAAAATAAATGGCGGCACTTTCGCATAGTTTAAATCACGAATATACACCCTGCCGTGAAAGTACATACTTTCAACGGTTTATGTTAAACGCATGCATGTTTGTCACTATGTAATTGGTAATGGGCAAATTTTCGCGTAGCTCCTTTTTATTATTCCATTTGCAGTGCGAATCGTTGCAACTCTGCAAATTTTATCAGCTCTGGGATGTAACTGTACGATTCCATTCCATAAGTGATGGAAATAAAAAAAGAATGACAATATAAACGAATTGAGTGCAGATGGTATTAAAAGGTTGCCAGATGAATTTCCGCTGTACACCACAACTAGAGGTGGGCAATGATTGACCGAGTCGTTCATTTGAACGACTATTCAAAAAGAATCGCGTGAATCGATTCACTATTTAGTAGGATGCAACTCGTTCAAGAATCGCCAATATTTGAATTGTTGAATCTTGATTTATATTTGTGATTCGCGAATTATCGTTGGCGAAATGAATCGTTGAATGGCACAACATTATAAGAGCTTTTGTTTATTCGATTTTTAGGCACAATTCTACAAGAGAATACAGGCTATTATTATTATTATATTATTATTCACGATTCCGTAAAATTAATTCCCAACAAATTTTCATCATACCTATGTACTTTGATTTGAAGTTATATATAATTGTAATAATAGTACCTAGTACCTATATATATTTACTAGTATATTATATTTTATGTATTATTGATTAAAATCATGATGGAATATTATCTTTGAATAAGTATAGAAGTGTTAGGGTTAAGTATATGTCGTAGGTAGATATTTTTGCAGAAGGAAACAACAAAATGAGATGTTTAATACTTATAAAATATATTGATTGATTAAAATCAACATTGGAAATGAATATATACTAAAATAAAAAACTTAAATAAATAACAAAATATAAATATAAAAAACACCTCTGATAATTAAATAAATTATTATCGCACGTACATGCACGGTACGAAAGTACGATGAAGACGATTCTATCAGAGTTGAAGCTTGTGAGATGTATATTCAAAATTCATCGTTCAAATGAACGAATCGTAGGAATCGATTCATTTTTACAAATTGAATCGTGTGAATCGATTCACCAAAAAGAATCGAGTTGCCCATCTCTAACCACAACCCCCGTTTCCCGAAAACTTATTCTGAGATAACCTACTATCATTTAAAAATATTGTATTGTAAGTAGGTACTTACTGTTGTTCATCATTTTCCTTCCATGCTCCTAATATTCGTTCAATTAACTTACAATTTACTAATAACTGAAAATAAAAGCAGCCTCATTAATGTAAAAATATTTTAATTAGTTATTGGTACCTACATGTTTGGTTAAGGCATTTGTGTCATCGATTTCCTCAGATGTGTGTGTCTTGAGTGCTGATATAAGGCAATTTTCTACTTGGGTATGTAAAAAATTGTTCCATGGGTATTTAAAGAATAAATCTAATAGTATAGGGAAAGTACCTATCGATTCAAATTCAGATAATACCTCTTCATTATTGGAAGATATAACTGTAGCAAACAGTTTCGTTACCTGAAGTCGCGTATTACCTAAAGGCGGATTTAATACCCCTGCTGTGGTAACAATAGGTGTTGTCTGAAACGGCATGTGTGAGGTTTTATATATTAATATACTACAATTATGTCACTTACATTTGGTGGGTCAAGTAGTATGTTTTGAAAGTCTTTGATTCTAGCACTGATGACTTGTGTTGTATTAAAAATAATCTTATGCTTTTGTTCGATATCACTAGCCTCTTCATTTATATTGGAATTGTACATATTCTGGGAGTTGAATTTTGGAATGCTGGAAAAATGTCAATAAAATAAATTAGGAAGCATAAAATTTAGAAACATGAAATCAAAATTTTTAATGTAAATGAAACTGTTTTCTTAAGTTTCTGTTTTCTATAATCACGATAATTATCAGGCAAGGCTCAAAATTACCATAAGTAAAGAAAAACATGTCATAGATTTCAGTGAAAAATTATGTAATGATTCTAAAACTTCTTATATGATCGGATCTTCTAAAGTTAAATAAATACTATTATTATTTGTATACATATCTTTTACCTAGACTGATACACATCTAATAGAGCTAGAAGTACTTGAATGCCGCCTACAATAGCAGTTTCACTTTTTTCTTCCTTTAATATATGATCTAACAATAAAGATACCGTTTCTGGTCTGAAACAGAACAACAGGTTATAAAATTTTATTTAACATATCAAATGTAATAAATGTTTTCTTACAACATTTCAAGTTTACGTATACCCCCTTCATCGAAACACCCTAGAAAGGAAATTACTAGCCACTATTTCCATAACTAGTAGTAGTAGTGTATGGTTATGCAAACATTTTTACTCAAAGGAGAAATTAGCGTTAAAATTTTTTAACCACATTTACTTGCATTCGTATCTACACACACAAGTGAAGTATAAAAGCTTGTATAAGAGAATTCTATACAAAGTTTGTAGTTTGGTGAAATTTTAAGTAAAGCAAAGGTTGATGCGTAGAATGTTAATTCTTTTTTTTAATACCGATATGTGAAAGAGTGTAACAATATATGAAAGTGTTACCAAAATATTGAATTATGTTTGTAAAAAAAGTCATAATCGATAATAAAGAGATCAGCCCAAATAAAAAATGTTATAGTCATTTCTGATAGCAAATACTTAATATGCACAAAAACATGTTTGTTATATTTGGTTATACTTCCGAATAAAAACGCAATGTGCATGTGCAATATAATTTATTATAATTATTCTCTTACTTTACCACAAAAAACAATAATTATCAAAAAGTTATATCCTTATAGATATACATACTTATGTATAGTTTTATATTGAAAATCTAAATTTTTATGCATATCTTATTCTTTGTATTAAACGCTAAATATTATTTTGAATGACAAAATTTAATAATTATTTTTTCAAATTATAAACCCTCCTTGATATTCTAATATCCTAGGTGTTTTTTAAAAAGAAAATACTTGCGCACCCTAAATTCCAGTTTTAGTATATTAGGTATTATATTATATTCTATATTTTGTGGGTTAGCTAAACCGGTCAACTCACTCCACATGACAGATGAAGGACGAATATGTATCTCATCTCAATAGCAAATTGGTGGAACACACTCTATCTTGTTTTCTGTTTCTCCGCTGTACTGCGTGCTCTCTTCTTCGTATGTGCATTTCACCGGCCACATACAATGATCACATACAGTTCTAAAAGTGCTGACAACCGGCAATGCTACATAGAAGTTTATTATGATTTGCAAGATAGGTATCTGTGTTACCAGCATGACTAGTTCCATCTTGCGTCTCAGAAAAAAAGCAATTGGGGGTATACTTATATCTTCAGTTGAGGTGACAAATTATATACTATATAATTATATACAAATTATATACTTACGATTCTAAAGTATTAAGTAAAGGATCAGGATCTGCTCTCTCTGTTGAATTCCTCTGAGTATCGCGAGCTATCCTAATGAAATCACACAATAATTGAGCAACATTGTAGTGCCTCTCCTTATCGATTTTTGGATTCAACAGAGATACTAGCGACTGCATAATTCTTTGGCTATCAAGCCACTGTAAAAGAAAAGAAAACGCCATGAAATATAAAAGAAAAATATTGATAAATGGAATTTTAAAACCAATTCTAGTGTAAAGCAAAAGTAGTTCTTTTATAGATACCAAAAAAATAATGCAGCATGATATTTAGAAAAATATTCAATTCAAGCCTCATACCCTTTATATCAATGTATATTATGAAAGAAAATTCTCTCCAAAGACAAAATTATACAATAAACTCATTAAAAAAATACTTTCCGTTACACATTACATTAAGAAAAGAATCCTACATGTGCATTTAGCTCTTCTATAATGTTTAAGCTCAATAGTATAAATGATACTATACACAGGGTGTTTAATGAATAGTTGGCTTTAACTATGAAACTATTTTAAGATGTATTATTGATATTTTGACATTATATTGACTGAAAATAATGGCCATATTTTATTACATTAGTTCATACTGCAAATTTATATCAACGTTCTTATTTTAAATAGAAACATATAGGTATTATACATTTTTACAAGTTACGATAAAGCATTGTCTTATAAATACAATGTTATACAGTTTGACTTGTCTATCACTAATAGTAACGGTCATAATACAGCCGACAAAATGTTATATAAGCTTAATGTTTAAAAGGGAACAACCATTCGTTCAAATTACAGACGCTACGAGGACTTTAAATACTCTTTTGAACATATATCGCTTATTATTATATATCTATATAAATATGGACACACGAACATTTATATCACTGTATTCGAGAGAGAATATTTTATCGAGTTGTACAAAAATGTACAGTGTTTTCCATTTAAAATAAGAAACTTGATGTCTACTTCTGGTAGAAATAGAAGTAATAAAATATAGTCGTTATTTACCTTGCATAAAATTTAAAGTGAATAAAATAAGTTAAATATGATTAAAAAAAAGTTGTACGTTAATCATGTCTCTTAAAAAAAAAACTGGCGATGACAATACAAGAAACATTCTATGAACACATTCTTAACAGAACATCCTATATATTTATACAAGTATATATTATATTATATACCAAACGTTAACTATAAAATACAATAAGATACAGGGTGACTGATTGAAGCTTGAAGTATTAGGAGTACCGTTCATTATTTTTTTTATATATAAAAATTTCTACATAAACATACTAGATCATGCTCCATTTAATGAAAATATTTTCAGGTTGGCTGATATATAGGTGATTACTGTTACTCATTTTAATGAAACAATAAAAATGTTAAATGAAGAAAACCACAAAATACAAGGTCTTCCCATAGTTTGATAACTACTTGCATTGTATTATTACTCCAATTATATTCTAAATCAAAAATAAGATATTTAATGTAAAGATAAAACTTGACAACTATTTCAATAAAATCACAAATATGTCATTTACTTGACCAATAATTTGAATAGCATGTATCAAACTAGTAATTTGAGAACAGTTAGGGAATCTATTTGATCGGCTGCAAACGGTTTCAAATTTAGTCGATCTGACGATCTCAAAAGTACTGCATAAATAATCTCAAAAAGAATAATAATAAGTCCAAAATTGTCTACGAAGAGAAATATATCCGACAGAATATAATAATATATTTATCACCATTACTCTTATCTTTTGGGTTTATCTTCATTACTGTTGGTTATAGATCCCTACATTAGTTTTCATGTGATAAAATTATTTTCAAATAAGTAAAATTTTATAGTATTCTCATATTTTGTGATTTATATTTTTAGCACATAAATAATCTGCTTTCAAACTTGTTGTATACAACATATACCGAAAAAATATTGTCAGAAGAATTGTTGTTTCAGGAAAAATCCTCAAACTATTATTTTAGGAAAAAAGACTGACTTTGGAAAATTATACGGTTAAATGGTTAAAATCCTGTGCTGTATTTCAAATTTAAAAAACATTAGAATACAGCAAATACAATGCTTGACGTGATTTTTGTACCTAAAATAATAAAACATGATTCTCCAGGCAGAACTAAATCTGCCAAAAAAAGAAAAACATTTATTTTCAATAATATTTCTTTTAATGAAGCTGAGGAAGGAATTTGAGAAAGTTTGTCAAACTGTAAACTTCACTAACATCACAGAACATTAAAAAAAAACAGTGATTAATACTTACATTCAAAATGTTCTGTCTTACTTCGACTCCCTCAACCTGCGTCATAAGCTTGAGCATGAGATCCATGATCGCCGAAGTGCCTAAGTGTTTGAGCAGTAATGATATAAAGGTGTCCTTAGCTTTTAAAAAGTCTAGGACCTGTAAGCAAGTGAACTGATAGGACAGCCAGTTCTGGTGGGCCAAAGAATGGACGAATCACCGTGGGATTGGCCAAAGAAGGAAGGAACACAGGAGAAAGGGAGAAAAATTCATGTTATATATTACTATTTATTACTATATTACTAAATAAAAAAAATGTATACAGAAAGCTGAAGCTTGCATTCCAATTATATAAGGTTTCCACTTTTAAGCATATTTTATTACTTAAGATTTATTTTTTTTACAAATAATAATTCTATATTGTCTAATTAAATCCTTGTGTTGAAAACGAGGAAAAATTTTCATTAAACTATTAAAAAAACACCAATATGCAGATGCAAAACCCTGTGGAATTTTAGAATAATTCTGAGTTCAAGCGCAAGTACAGATTTAATAAAACTATTATTATGGAGCATTTTATGCCATTAGTGGAGCCACACTTAACTAAAGTTAATCAACGTGGTTTACTTGTGCCACCTTTAATTGCATTTTTATGTGTTTAAAGATTTTATGCTACAGGAAGTTTATAGGTATTTGATTAAAGAGTATTTACAGTGTAACTTTTTTTGGTTTTTTAAAATTTGAAATAAAATGTCTTTATCTTCTTTTGTATGAGGAAAAGACGTGATTTAATTCACAAACCACAACCCTCAAATACCAAAGCTAAATTGGTGGTAGTCTACCAGTTAAACTGTTAAGTGTTTATAAACATCATTCGGTGCCTCACCACCTTGGTTCGCCCGACAGCGACTCTCCATTGCTCGACTATGAAACACACATTTCGGCGATTCGTCAACCTTGCGCCCGCCGGAAAAATCACTGGCGGACGGTTGGCGCGGAGTCACGCTCGGCGAACAACTATGAATACCAGTGTTAATGACTTAGATATAAGTTAATTTTTAAGTAGAAACCTTATATTTATTCAAGTTCTTCAGGAATAAAAAGGACGTTTGGTCTTAAGACCAAATTTTAATAAAAGAGGATATAATGAGGAATATGTTAATAAGAAAAAATTTAATATTTCATTAAAACTTGTTCTTTGAGAAACCCTTAAGTCGTCAAAATGAAAGTAAAATGCCCAAAATAAAATTAAAGTGTAAATTTTTATTCCCAAGAAATAATACCACATTTTATCTTAAAAAAAAATCCTATATGGATATATGTTCCTGTGAATCAAAGGTATAACCCCTATAAATATGACTCCCACTTAAAAATACTACCTAAATTAAGAAATCTAAAATTAAGAAACTATTTTCAAAATTTAAAATATATAATAGCTAAATACCTTTCAATAGGTATACAGGGTTTTTCACGTAACCCGTTCATTAGAATATTTCAGAGACTACTACGATCTAGATTTTGAAACTTGGGGCACTAGGGTTTTTGAGTATTCTCGTTTCAAAAAAAGTTATGACGTCACTGTAGCACTTCCGGTTGTACCGGAAGTTAGTAGTAACTTCATTATTTTAAATGGAAAGGTATAGATTTTGTTGCATTTTTGAGATCTACGGAATTTTTTAGGATGTTTTTGTTAATATATCCCTATACCAAAAATGAACAGTTCTGGAGATATTTCGATTTTTAAAAAAAAATTGACGATACTAAGCCTATATTGTGAGTGTAATGTCTAGAACTTCTAAAAAGCTATAACTTTCAAAATTTCAGCAGTAGTAGACCAGGAAAAGGGCTTTCCAAAAATGTACTGCTTCTGTCGATAGTCCATACGGGATGTTCAAAACTCAAGAGCCAATGTTAAAAACTTCAAACACAAAAAAGTTGTTTTTTTCAAATGGAACACCCTGTGTTTTATCTCATCAGTAGATGCAGAATTAAATTCTACATCGATTGGTATACGTATTCCCTATACCTATCTTCAACAGTTTTTGAGTTATATGCAATTATTTATGTGAAAGAAACTTTAGCATCGATAATATGTATCTCTAAATTTTGAAGAAGGCTGGGATACCAAAAAATTGAACTGTGTTTGTCAAATTACTTTTAGTTGTTGCATTATAGGAGCAATTATACAGCAGAAAATTAGATAATTACAAATAAGTGGTATTTTAAATTTATTTTGTATTCGTGGGGAATTTAATAAAATAGCTACAAATTGTTGTCGTATTTTCAACGAAATATATCCAAATTTATCAACAATGAACAAGATAAAATTCGTTGGATATATTTTGTTGAAAATACGACAACAATTTGTGGAATTTTATTAAATTCCCCACGAATACAAAATAAATTTAAAATACCACTTATTTGTAATTATCTAATTTTCTGCTGTATAATTGCTCCTATAATGCAACAACTAAAAGTAATTTGACAAACACAGTTCAATTTTTTGGTATCACAGCCTTCTTTAAAATTTAGAGATACATATTATCGATTCTAAAGTTTCTTTCACATAAATAATTGCATATAACTCGAAAACTGTTGAAGATAGGTATAGGGAATGCGTATACCAATCGATGTAGAATTTAATTCTGCATCTACTGATGAGATAAAACACAGGGTGTTCCATTTGAAAAAAACAACTTTTTTGTGTTTGAAGTTTTTAACATTGGCCTTTGAGTTTTGAACATCCCGTATGGACTATTGATAGAAGCAGTACATTCTTGGAAAGCCCTTTACCTGCTCTACTACTGTTGAAATTTTGAATGTTATAGCTTTTTAGAAGTTCTAGATATTACACTCACAATATAGGCTTAGTATAGTCAATTTTTTTTTAATAATCGAAATATCTCCAGAACTGTTCATTTTTGGTATAGGGATGTATTAACAAAACATCCTAAAAAATTCCGTAGATTTCAAAAATGCAACAAAATCTATACCTTTCCATTTAAAATAATGAAGTTACTACTAACATCCGGTACAACCGGAAGTGCTACAGTAACGTCATAACTTTTTTTGAAACGAGAATACTCAAAAACCCCAGTGCCCCAAGTTTCAAAATCTAGATCGTAGTAGTCTCTGAAATATTCTAATGAACGGGTTACGTGAAAAACCCTGTATTTAATTACTTTTTAATATGTAGTCGATATGAATATGTAAATATATAATAAATACTATTAAATACCTTAAATATTTCTTTTTATAAATAGCTGAACAAATTTCAGAAGCGCCTTATCCCTCGGTTATACCTTCTACTTATTTTTGACATAATTCAATTGCAGATTTAGTAATAGTGTACACAGATCATAAAAGAAGAAAACGTAACTAAATAAAAGCCTAAAAATATATTTTCAAATTCAAATCAGTGTATAAAATTCTTATGTCACTAACATAACACATATAATTAATATTAGACCACACATCTCTCTTATTTTCAAGTGTTCTATGAAGCAAATTCTCCCAAAAATACAAAACTAGCTAAATAATAAAGAGCTTAAATGGAAGTTTGGAATACTCTGAGAAAGTAGGTATATGAATTTTTCCTCTAGTAAAAATTATTAATAATCATTTAACATTTAATGTAATGAAATGATAAAATGTGGTATAATAAAGATGCATTTTTATGTCCCACAGAGAAGTTAATGGAGACAAAAGTAAATTTAAACCAAACTAACCTGCTCAGTCTTTTTTGCAATAAGGGCACCCATTATTTTACTAAAGTAGGAAGCCAATAGTGGATTCAAAGGAGGATCGCATTCCAAAAAAGAATAAAGTTTATCTAGTAGAAGTTCATTACCAGCCAATGTTTCATTTATAGCTGGTACATCACAAGTTAACAACTCACAAGCTATGTTCGGGTACTTAAATCTAGATCTTTCTTCTATTTCAATTGACGGTTCTTTTGTAGTTAATGTCACTAGTTCTTCCATTACTTCAGGTTTTAATAGACTGGAAAAAAATTCTTACAATTTCATTTAACTAAAGGAAAGGTATATCTTACAAATCTATTAAAATTTTGTTCTGAACTCTACATTCATTAATAATATCATCGGCATCCATAACTTCCTGTAGGGTAACATCCTACAAATAAAAAAAATTAGTTTTTATTTTACTAAAATATATGATGGATTTACCTCTTTGTTTAAAAGACCCTCAATTTGTGAGGAAGAGGAAGTATTGTATTTCCAAAACATATTACTAAATTCTAAAACAGCCCAAAATGTTAATACAATACGAAAATACGATTTTAAAATATATATTTGAAGATCCAAATAATACGTAACAGATGCATTATTTCAAGCATATTGTTATAAAATCTCGCACCTTTTTAAACTTTATAGAAGACGTTGGGTTAGGTTCATTTGAGATGACCCCGTAATAAAGAATTTATTAAATTTTCATAAGACACAGACACAAATTCACTAATTCTAAAGAGCATATCACAAATTTCACATTAATTAACTGGTGGAAGTAGTATAAAATTTGTAATTATCTAAAATTCAATATATTTATACTTTAATAGAATGATAAAAATGACCACCATACATAATCCCACAATGCACTTGTTGAATTTGTAAATGACAGATCCAGCGGTAAACTTGAATATTAAAAGTGATAAAGATTCAACTAAAAGTTTCGAAGTACAGGGGTTATATATTTTGTACTAATATACTTACGGGTCGTTGATTCAATCATTCTAATTATCTTTTTTTCTACACTTTATATCTTATATGTTCATAGACAAAAATAAATAAAATAAATTGCTATGCTGATACTGACGATTAATCAGCCTCAGATATAAAACTAAAATCGTATGATGTTTGGGGGATTAGGAATAAAACATCGACAAATTTATCGATGGTATAAAACCTAGATGTGTCAGATTTGACTGCTTAATTTTTATTTTCAATTTTTATCAAGTGTTATAGTGTCATGCCATACACCGTGACACATAATCACTGGAAAATGAAAAAAATAACTGTTACCAGAGACCTGTTACAGATGATACAAGGTAAGCTGTGATACAAGAATTATTAGCCGTTTTCTTTTGCACCTGATTTCGAGATCATGATTTGATATGAGCCAATCACGCTCCTTTATTTTTTAAATTCACGAATAGCATTGCAGATATTGTCATCATGATTCAGAAATCAGGTGCAACGGAAAATGGCGAAATTATAATAAAAATTATGTTTTATTATAATTATACGTCAGCTATAGGCTTGGGTGGAATACCAGAAAAAGGTATTTGAATACGAATACTGAATACAGCCTTAAAAACAGATTCGAACATATAGGATTCGAATCCAGATATCCAAAGGGTATTTGAAATTTGAATACAGAGTATTCGAATGTATGTATTCATTCAAAACGAATATGGTTTTAGAATAACAGAACATCAATTTTTTATTATTTGTTTTTACTAAACTTGGAACCTGTTGATAGATCTAATTTTCTAATTCCCCTATACAGTGAGGACATAAAGTCCGTCCCCTCCCCCCCTCTAATTTTTGAACCAGTGGGAAGATTGTGATTAAATTTGGAACGATAATATATGACTAAAGGCGTTTTTTAATCAGCATACAATAGCTTAAAATTTTATCATGTTTTGTTAGTAGTGGTAAGGATGTTATTTGAAGTTAGCTGTAATCCCAATAAAAAGTGATGAAGGTTATGTTTCTTTGATTTTGTCCACATACTTCTATTGTCACACTGAAAAATTAATTATATGTATGTGTAAAATGCGCAAGTTAATAAAAACTGTTCTTGTTATCTAACCTACCTGTTTTTAAGTGATTCATTATATCCTGACTCCCGTTAACAGTTATTTCTTTGGCATTTATTATAAATTTTAGGTTATAAAGAAAGATAGGAATACTTACCATAAGACCTTACCATTCTACAGAACAGTGTTAGCTGTTTTAAGTTTTTTTTGCTTAAATCATCTAACAACAGAATGTAACAATTCCCAATCGAATAGCTTAAAATAGCTAACATCTAAAATTTTAAGCTGTTGTAAGTTGATTAAAAAACACCTTAAATTCTGCATTTTTTGACACATCAATGACAGCTCTCAATGTCAAAGTGACAGCTGGGCGCGCAATAGGAACATTTTTTTAAATGGAAATGGGGGTCGAGTGGGGACTCATTTTGAAGCTATTTTTATGCTCAAAACATCCCCCAATTTTGAGAACATTTGGTTCAGTAATTTCCAAATAAAAACCAGTAATATCGATTTCTGTTATATCATTTTTTTGCATACATATTACAAATTATTGTAAATTATTCAAAGCAGAACAAAAATTAAAAGTAAACAAATAACAATAAACCATCCCTAACCAAAAATAACCTAAATTAAAAAATTATGAAATAATTTAAATTAAACCTAAAAAAAAAATTTTAGAGGCAGAAACAAATTTAGAAAACACGTGTTACTTCAAAAGATGTTGAAAATCAAGAACCCTAAACAAAGAAGGACTGATCAATCAGTAACAGCCAATCACATTTGTTTATCACTTATGTGACGTTAGTGGATTCCTTTTAGCGGGAGATTTGAAATTTAAATATCCTGTTTGTTTTAATTTGACAGCTTTAACCTTTTAACATAACCTATATATGTCACATTGTCATGTAGAATGTCTCGGTCGTCTTTGGAATGTCATCACTGTCATCAGTCATGTCATCATATCAAAGTATTTCTGTATCATATCATAGTAATCTGTGCACTGATTAACAAAACACAAGTTATCACAGTTGTCAAATCGACAAACGATTTTTGCACAACGCACTTCAAATCGTAAGATATATATCGTAAAGCACATATATAAGTACTTTAAAATCACATTTGATTGGATTAATACAGTCTCTGAAATAATATTCGGTTGGATATTTTGACTAGAAATTTTTGAAATTCATATTAGAGGCAAATTTGGCAATAGGGGATCCACTGACGTGTTACGAGAAATCTGTTGAAAATGACCTTCAAATTTTTATGAATGAATTGATCAGTCCTTCTTTGTTTAGGGTTCTTGGTTGAAAATGACCTCCATGAACCTCCTGAGAAATAAATGTTCCATGGGTAAGTTCTATTATAAAGATTATATGGTAAAAAGATTATGTTATAAACTGATATTACTGGTTTTTATTTGGAAATTACTGAACCAAATGTTCTCAAATTTGGGGGATGTTTTGAACATAAAAATAGCTTCAAAATGAGTCCCCACTCGACCCCCATTTCCATTTAAAAAATTTTTCCTCTTGCGCGCCCAGCTGTCACTTTGACATTCAGAGCTGTCATTGATGTGTCAAAAAATGCAGAATTTAGTCACATATTATCGTTCCCAATTTCATCACAATCTACCCAGTGGTTCTAAAGTTAGAGGGGGGGCGCGGACTTTATGTCCTCACTGTATATATTCTTTGGATCTACCTCTCTGGTGCTGCTGTCTAAAAACATGGAAACCAAGCAATGCTAAATATGCTATTAAAATAAAAAATAACAAATATATGCGTAGTTTGAAAACTAAAAACTGAAACCTTAATACTCAATTCCATTTGCTTTCAGTAAAACAATTCAAATAATTCATCACAAAGTTGCTGACGCTTAGGGAGATTTATATATCAAACCTGCAAACGAAAAAAATCGTTCAACGGGTGCAGATGATGGGATTTTGGAGTTATATCGCAGAAATAGGGTTTTGATTGTTAGTTGGATAATAGCAGAGAGTTTTTTGAACCCCTTAAATAAGAAATTTTTAAACCCTTTAAATTTTAGCTCGTCGTTATCGTTTTTCTGAGCATGCGCAGTACCAAAAAGAGTATAGTTTTTGGCACTTTCAAGGGGTTCAAAATCTCTCTAATTTTAGCATATCGTTATCGTTATTCTGAGCATACGCATGTACGCAGTGCCAAAAAGAGAATCATTTTTGGTACCGCGCGGATGCTCAGTAAAACGATTACGTTAACGATATGGTAAAATATAAAGGCTTCCATATAGATGAAGGCTTCAAAACCTCCCTATTCTCTTAGCATTGGTAATATCTATATGGTTCCCTTGTCTTCAAGATATATTGAAGCAGGTAGTTAAGGTCGAGTATGTAGGAGGGCTTTTACTGAGTTTATTTGTTTTAATTTTTTGTAATTTTAATCGCAAGGATATGTGATGCTAGGAATCAGTGCTGAGAACCAAAATAGGTGTTACATTCACTTGAAAGGGAGTTGGAACCTTTGGTATTGTTACGGAAGCTCACCTACCTTGCTAGTGAATGTCTGTTTTGTTAATTCATTTCTTATTGTTTATAAATTAATATTTGTAAAATCTTTAGGTTGACGTTTCTAATCTAGAATTTTCATTTAAGTCATAGAATCGTTCCATTATGTTCCGGAATCCAAAAAGAAGCTCCCGAATATTCCAGAAGCTTGAAAAATATATAAATACTCGCGATTTCAAGAGGACGGAGAGTTTTTAGTTAAAAGCGTGAGCGCGTTCAACCGAAACGTCAAACTAAGGAATTTGTGTTGACAGTTGTGAAAAATAGTTGAAGTTTGTATCTAGTGACAATAAAGATTTGTGTTGTTTTGTCGAACAAGCTGGTTTAATCTGTTTGGAGGTTAGACAAACGTTACATTTGGTGTCAGAAGTGCGACGTTCCACGACGTGAAACGTTCGAAGATTAAAAAAAAAAAAAAAAAAAAAAAAAAAAAAAAAGGGATCAAATAGTAAGTGTATGCCAGTTACCAGATCGAAATCGATAAAAATGGATGAGACCTTGACACAATTAATGGAAATGATGAAGGAAATCAAGAATAACCAAGAAGAATTAAAAGTTGAAATGAAGAACAACCAAGAAGAACTGAAGAACAGTCAAGAAGAACTGAAGAACAGTCAAGAAGAATTAAAAAGTGAAATGAAGAACAACCAAGAAGAACTGAAGAACAGTCAAGAAGAACTGAAGAACAGTCAAGATGAATTAAAAAACGAAATGAAGAATAACCAAGAAGAACTGAAGAACAGCCAAGAAGAACTAAAGAACAGTTTAGAAGAAAGTAATAAAAAGTTAGAAGAGCTAATGAAAGAAAAATTCAAAGATTTTGAAGAAACTGTAGAAGAAGAAATAAATCAATTGAGGAATAGTATCCAAGACGAAGTCCAAATTGTAAAAGAAAGTGTGAGTACGCTGAGGTGTGAAGTCGAAGAGAGAGTCAACGAAATGCAGAAAGTCAACAGTACGTTGAAGTGTGAAGTCGAAGAGATGCAGAAAGAAGTCAACCGAAAATTCACACAGCTGTCCACGACAGGAGTTATTAAAGTTGAAGGTAATTCTGCATCTTCGAGGGTCAAGCCACCAACATTTGATGGAAAGGTACCATGGAGCACATACTTAAAGCAATTTGAGGCGGCTGCCATGGCAAATAACTGGTCCGAAGGTGAAAAGGCGATATCGTTAACTGTAGCTCTAAGAGGTGAGGCTATGGAAATCTTAAGAACGATGCCTGAGCAGAAAAAAACCGATTATGAAATGCTGAAAAGTGCTCTCGAAATGAGGTATGGTGAAGCCCACATGCAACATGTTTACCAGGCTCAAGTAAAGGGTAGAAGACAACGATTCGAAGAAAATATTCAGCAATATGAGGCCGATATAGCCCGGATGGTGAAGCTAGCTTACCCCACTGCCCCTGTAGAGTTCCAAGAGCAATTAGCTGTAAGTAGCTTCATAGATGGACTGCGAGACCCTGAAATCAGTCAGGCGTTGAGGTTAGCCAGAAACAAAACCATTTCCGAAGCTTTGGCGCAGGCGTTAGAAATTGAAGCTGCTCAACAAGCATCCAGACGGGGTCAAGGCAGAGCAAGGCTAATTAAATATCAGCCAGCCGACTATCGAAGTAATGACAAAAATGTGGAGGTATTGCTGAAAAATGTTCAAGATTTATTGAACAATTTCCAAACCGAACGGAATCATACCGACTTTGCTACATTTAGCAGACGTAGACCCATCCGCTGCTGGAATTGCGGTGGCGAAGGGCATCTCAGGAATCGATGCTATTCTGCTCAACAAGCATCCAGGCGAGGTCAAGGCAGAGCAAGGCAACTTAATTATCGATCAGGTGAACAAAGTAGTAACACAAAAATCGAGGTTTTGCTGAAAAATGTTCAAGAGTTATTGAGCAACTTGCAAAACGATCAGAATCATACCAACTCTGCCACATTTAGCAGGCGTAGACCTATCCGATGCTGGAATTGCGGTGGCGAAGGGCATCTCAGGAATCGATGCCCTAATAACACATATGATCAGAACCCTGAAGGCCAAGTGGCAAGGGGGTTTCTACGTTTGCAAGAGGACGACTTCAAAATTGAACACCGAAGAGGACAGAGCCATCGCAATGCTGACGCTTTATCCAGAAGGCCATGCCTTCCTGATTGTAGATATTGCTTGCGACAGGAAGCAAGGGAACAGGACGATTTTCATTGCCGAAGAATTAGCATCCAAGGCCCAGAACATTGGGATAGTGGAAGCCTTGCTAAAGAACAGAGTGAAGATCCAGAGTTTGGCCCAATTTTCCAATGGAAAATAAATAAAATGGATAGACCTGATTGGCAGGATATTTCCAATAAATCTCCATCTCTGAAAAGTTACTGGGCATTATGGGACTCCCTAGTTGTAGAAAATGGCCTACTAAAAAGAGTATGGGAGAGTCCGGACGGCAAAGAAAGGAACTACCAGACTGTATTACCCAGGGCAAGAGTTCCAGAAGTTCTCCAAGCGGTTCATAGTGGCGTTGGTGGTGGACATTTTGGAATCAATAAGACTTTGAACAAAGTCAGAGAGCGATTCTACTGGCTTGGGAGTCGTTCCGATGTGGAAGAATGGTGCCGGCGTTGTGAAACCTGCGCCTCTAGTAAGGGACCAATGACTCGAAGTCGCGGACAGATGAAGCAGTACAATGTCGGTGCTCCATTTGAAAGAATAGCTATTGACATAGCTGGCCCATTTCCTCGAAGTGACTCTGGCAATCGTTATATCTTGGTAGCTATGGACTACTTTAGCAAGTGGCCAGAAATATATCCTATACCTAATCAGGAAGCAGTCACCGTAGCAGAGGTCCTATTTGAAAACTGGATATGCCGTTATGGAGTTCCGAGGGAAATCCATTCTGACCAAGGACGGAACTTCGAATCTGAGGTATTTCAGAATGTTTGCCAACTACTAGGTATCTCGAAAACTAGAACAACACCTCTTCATCCACAATCAGATGGAATGGTCGAGAGATTCAATCGAACCATTGAAAATTTCCTGAAAACTGCCGTGAATGAAAAGCAGACCAACTGGGACACCTGCCTTCCTCCATTTCTCTTAGCATATAGAGCGGCAGTTCACGAAACCACTGGTAAAACACCAGCCAGTGTGATTTTTGGCAACGAATTACGTCTACCAATAGACCTCATTGCAAATAGACCAGAACATCAGGAAAATATCAGTGACTATCTCCGCCACCTGAAAGATCGAATAAAGTTGGTACATGAGGAGGTACGAGAAAAGCTGAGAATAGAAAGTGACAGAATGAAGACCCGTTACGACTTACGTGCCAACAGTAGTGGGTTTCATGAAAATGATAAAGTTTGGCTGTACAACCCAAAGAGGACTAAGGGCAAATCACCTAAATTACAGAGATCTTGGGAAGGCCCTTATTCGATTGTGACCAGGTTAAACGATGTCGTGTATAGGATCCAAAGAAATCCTCAATCCAAAATGAAGATTGTTCACATAGATCGACTGACGCCTTATCAAGAACACCATGCGGACAATTGAGTAACCTGATCGAGACGATCAGTTCTGAGAGGGGAGCAGTGTTACGGAAGCTCACCTACCTTGCTAGTGAATGTCTGTTTTGTTAATTCATTTCTTATTGTTTATAAATTAATATTTGTAAAATCTTTAGGTTGACGTTTCTAATCTAGAATTTTCATTTAAGTCATAGAATCGTTCCATTATGTTCCGGAATCCAAAAAGAAGCTCCCGAATATTCCAGAAGCTTGAAAAATATATAAATACTCGCGATTTCAAGAGGACGGAGAGTTTTTAGTTAAAAGCGTGAGCGCGTTCAACCGAAACGTCAAACTAAGGAATTTGTGTTGACAGTTGTGAAAAATAGTTGAAGTTTGTATCTAGTGACAATAAAGATTTGTGTTGTTTTGTCGAACAAGCTGGTTTAATCTGTTTGGAGGTTAGACAAACGTTACAGTATGAAGACAACAGTAACGTAGTTTTCCACAGAACACTATACTGCATTCGACGCGCGTTTCGCCAACCAAGTTGGCATCACCTGGAGATGATTAAAACTTATCATGATAAAAAAACAATAGTTTTAATCAACTTCAGATGATGCCAACTTGGTTGGCGAATCTCGCGTCGAGTGCAGTATAGTGTTTTGATGTTATATGTGGAAAACTATGTCATGACTTTTATTTTCATCCACTTTCATTGTTCTGAATGCGAACCTGTTACCAGGAAACAACGCTGAACTCTACTAATAAAATAAATATCTACCTCTCCAACAATTTAACTATACGTTTTTTTACAGACCGATACACTAATAAATTAATGTTCTTTTGAAATCACAACCTACCTCTCAGAAATACATTTGTAGGTGTAAGTTGGGATTTAAATAATTCTATGAAACCATTTTTTGTAGGTATGAACATATTTGTTTTACCATCTTGGTGATGCAATTCTTTTAAATGGTGAATTCTTACACATCTCACAATAATTGCACCATTAGCAATAAAAATTGTTTGGCTTTAATCTTTTAATATTTTCAAAAATCATTTTTAGAGTAACTTTCACTATCTTATATCCTCTATCTCGAAATAATGTTTTGAACTAGTATCAATCACAAAGTGTTTTGTTATTTCAACCAAAAAAAATCACCTTTCAGACTCGTTTTTTGAGTAATCTATATTATTTAAACAGGCTTTACTTTCTATGCCTTTAGCTTATAAATAAGTGAATACTAATAAAAACAACAATTTATTGACGGAACTAGTATAATAGGGACAATTGTATTAAAATATTTACATACAATGATTTCCACAACAAAATGTAAGTGCTAGAAATGTACAAGTGATCCTTAGGACGCCCTGATGGTTTCTTTGGGAAGAGGCAGTGCTTTGCCACCAATAACAATTGATGGACCAATATAATAACGTATGAGAAGACTAGAACCTCGTTTTAGTTGGTTCCGACTTGAAAGGTCTGCCCAACAGTCCACCCAGTTACTGTAATGTGGCATGAAATTAGGTGAGCCAGCAATAAGTCCCGAATTTGTGACCGCCATGCAGTTGGAAACAACTTGGAAAGGATAAGTAATTGCTGTTGCCAAAAACTGAAATTTATGAAAACAATTATTAAAAAGAAATTATTTGCCATTATTTGTAAATATGTACATCAGATATATACATTCCATAAAGCTTCTGCTTGTATCAAATATATATGTATCCATGTAGCAAATGTATAATTCTATCTAATCAGAATATAATTTAATGCTTAATATGACTATTTCAGTTATAATTTAAGTGAGCATGGTATCCCAGTTAGAGTAGGATAGCTTGAAATTTGAATTATCACTAATCAATTTGGAATCATTAAAAAACAAAAATAATAGAAACCACTTTACTATTATGGCAGCCATCATTTAATTAAAAAACAACGAAGCTTGTTAGATAACAGGCAGCACGTTACTACTTTAAATTTATTAAATGTAGTTTTATAAGTTTGCACTATCGCAATAACAAAATATATCAGGAGTATAATTTGTTGGCAAAAAAAAATTTATAAAGCAACCAATGTGATTATTTTCAATTTGAAATTGGCTGTTGCGTTATTGTGATGTCACTCTATTTAGTTTTTCCTGCTATTGTGCTGTGTACAGGGTGATTCACTTTCGAGTGTGTAACATGGGTATCTTGCTTATTATAAAAGATAGACTGTAGGTTTAAATTCAGCAAAGTTGCGGAATTTTGTGCTCAATAAGTTGACGCAAAGAAAACGCTCATATCTGCTTTTGTTTTTGAGTAACAGGCAAAAAAAAATTTTTTTCCGGTTTTCGTTTTCTGGCCATAACTTCTATATTTTTGAAAATATTGGCTTATCATTTTCACATTATTAGGACACTTTCTTGAGACAAATACGATGCCGCAAACCGTTTTTTAAGAAAATGTTCTTTATTTTTTCTTATGGGTGCCATATTGATTTTTCTCATATTTGAATAAACCGATTTTTTCTGAATACAACAATATATGTTAATATTTGCCTAAAAAATAAGGGCATTATGAAGGAAAATAGATATTTTTTTGAAAATGTCTAGTTAGCCAGCCAATGACAATCACCGGCGGTAAAATTTTTATAATTGTTCCTATATTAAACCTGTGTGCATAAAACTGGCAGCATTTTTAATATGCAACTAGTACTGCAATATCACTGTAAAAATGCCTAATAACCTCACTTTAATTAATAAGGTTTTCCAGGTTTTCCTTATTCTCGTACTAAATGGTAGTTAAAGTTATAACATCGTAAGCCATTCCTTAGCACACTCGCGGTCCGCAATAATAATATGTCGGTCCCTCTCCCACACATGTCTCTGACTTCTAGGCTCATCATCAAGATGAGAATGAGGGATAGAGATATTACTATTATTATTATTATGTGATTCCCCATATATAATCCCAACGAAAATGAGTCACCTTAAATAACATGGTATACATTTTTTTAAGCTAAGTTCCAGAGATCTGTTTATTTTCATTCTAGGGTGTCCCAAAATAGAAAGATGAATAAAAAATTTGTTTAAATGGAACACCTTACATATATTTACACATTTGGACAGTTTTCAATAATGAATATACCGACAAGGGGTTAGATGGGTCCATCTCTAACAGTAATGAGATACCTATACCCAAAATGAGTGCATCATGAGTGCGATCAAAATCAATTTAGAATGCATATGTTTACTTGATATTAAACAAAATGTAATATTTTATAAAATGTTCAAACTGGTTACCGTAAACTTTCATATAATAATATAAACGTATTTTAAACTGTTTAGGCACACTTTCAAGAATTGTTCGCTTCAATTGTATGCCATTCATTCGTAATTTTATTCATTAATTTATTCAGAGATTAAATTGTATAGAATAAATAAAATTTGAATGACCTCGCAGGAAATAATCCAATGGAGTAAGATCTGGGGAGCGCACAGGCCATTCTGTTGGCCCTCTCCTCCCAATCCTTTTCGAAGGAAATCTATCATCAAGAAATTGTTGAAATGCCACTTGATCTTCCATTAAGTTATCATAGTGATTTCTGTTATTGATGGGTCAATAGTATTTTCCAGAAGATTAAGGTAAATTTCTCCATTTAGATTAGGTAACTATTAAGTATGAAAAATGGTCCATGATATTATATTACCTAAAATACCTGTGGAAACATTTAATTTTTGAGGAACCTCTCTATGGGTCTCTTTCATTAGATGTGGATTGACATCTAGAATGTGCACTCATCAGAAAGGCAAATATGGAACAGTATATCTTCAATATTCTTTAGTCTGTTACTTTTAATTTCACAAAATTCTACCACTGACTATCAGGATGATACCGATACTCTTTTAAATTCTGTGGACACTGGTACAAGATACTCTAGATGTTTCAGTGGGTTTCAACTGAACTTAGTCTGAAACAACCACTTTGACACCCTCGTGTGTATTGGTTGATTAGGTTCACACTTTCCATTAATATATGATCCATTCAATCTAAATTTCTTCCAGAACTATTATATGTACTTGTGGTTTACATGTTTGTCTTGATATTTTCATTAAATAAATAAGATAATATCTGCACTATTATTTCTTATAAAAAAAAGTTAGTACTTTTATTCTATAAATTAGCATATAAACCATTTTTAATTAATAAATAATAAATTTTAATAACCAGATTTAATTAAGTTTTATAAACTTAATTAAATCTTAAGACTCTCAATTCGATATTTGACTTAGCAGTCAAAGCATTCTAAATTTTTCTACTGGAAGAAGGTAAAATCAAATTATGGCCATGACCATAAATTTTTCTAGTATTTCAAATATATACACATAATATCAGTAACGTAACGAGGGCGTGGCGAAAGAGGCGCCCGCCAAGGGCGGAACTGGGGTTGGAGCCCAAAACAAATACTGTCTCAGTTGAGAGTTGTGCGTGGTTTTTATTTTACTTGACCATTGTAATGAATCAACACCTACTTTAAATATATATATATATATATTTTTTTTGCCATTATTGGGTTATGGGGAGGCGCAAGTTAGACACTTGCCACAGGCTCTTCATACCCTCGTTACGGCACTGCATAATATTGTAACATTTTTAGTTTTATGCAGGTCTAAGTAAATAGGCAATAATCTTTGAACACATAATAATGCTTAAACAATAATAGATTAAATTAAATTTTAAATCAGTATGAATTTATAACAAATTCTTCAGTGGGTGCTAAATTAACGACAAACATATTTCCACCTTTGTTAATAGATGATGTGATTAATTTAACAACTTTTTCAGGCTACTTACAGTCATGGTAGCTGAAGTATACACTTTTAATTCTCTTTCTTCAACAAGGTAGTGGTTTATAGCATATGTCAAACCGCTAGCTAATAATAAAGAACATATATCTCCTAATAATCTGGGTATTAGACCACTGAAGAATCCCAAAATCCCATTTTGTGTATAAATTTCTTTTACTGAACTAATTATTCCACTAAAAAATATGTAGAAAGGCATATTACTAATTAACCAGGAAGTTTTAAATAATATAGGTACTTACTTGTATTTTGTCTCTCTTCCTACAAATTGTGCCATCATTCTTACTGTTATCACATGAAATGGTTGACTGATAAAAATTGCAGCAGTGTGAGTTATAATATCACATTTAACCGATTTTATGAATCTTTCACGTCTAAAAAATTAACATTGATATATCTGTTAAACATAATATTTAATACTACTTTTGTTCTTCAGTAGGTTCTTCTTCAAAGTCATCATCATCATCTTTAGGGGGTTCTAAATAATCCAAAAGCTTCTGGGTTGCTATTGCACTTAAAAGATTTCCACATACTTTGGGGGCCAAACCATTATAACAACCAGCAAATCCATCCACGGATTTTATGTGTTTAACTAAAAGTATATAGATAAGCAAACCACTTTTTATTGATTAAAATGTTATGCATACATACCATATTCGAAAATATTAGGCAGCTTAAGGGCAGGTTTACCAAAAAAAGTTTTAGCTGGCCTAGGTGAAATAGGCTCATGACCAATCTGAAATTTTAAAGTTCTACCGTCAAAAAAGATTATGTCAAGAATGAAAATACTAACCTGTATAAGTACTTTTGCATACTCAAAAGGATGTGATGCTGTATTTACAATAATTCTCAATGCATAATTAGACCATTTGTTCTCCTTCTGCTTTGACATAATTCGAGTTATATCAGAAAAATTAATTTTCTTTAAATTTTTTTTAAAACAATCGGTAAAGTAAAACCAAAATCCGAGATGTCAAATCCTGTCGCCAACTGGTTTTTTAATAAGTTAATTTCAATTTCAGTAATTTCATTACTTCGAATTTTCAACGGATATATTTTCTATTTTCCGTTTATTTTCATGACGTAACGTCTGAATACGATTGAATACGATCGAAACCATGATCCATGATCGAAGCGTAGAACCAATCGTATTGCAGAATTTAACGGAAATTCCCGAAATTCATTTCAATATTTCGAAACTAAAAGTCAAGGATTGTTAACGTAAACAGTTAACAATCCTTGACTTGTTTTGTAATAATTTTGTGAAGGAACGTTTTCTATATCTTGTTTTTTTTGAGACTACAGAGCCAAAGACTAAATATTCTTTGACAGAGCTACAGATTAAACTTAGGGCCTAGGGCTCTTGTACAAAAAAAGCTAATTTATTGGATTTTCTAACATGGTTAACTGTCTAGTTTTTCACTGTGAATTTTCCGTATATATCATGATGTTGTATCATGCGTATATATATATGGAATTTTCCATAAGAAATATGACAATATCGTTAATGATACCTACCTAAGAAGTTTTTCACAATTAAATGTTAAATATTAAAATTAAAAAATATATGAGTTTTCATCTTGAATGTAAAATATTTGAATGAAAAGGCATCTCCAAATATATAAAGGTCACTTTTCGTCTTGTGTATAGTTTGCTAACATCATTTTAGATGATTGTTTTCAAATAATCTTCCAGGATTTCTCACTTAATGCCAGTATTTGTTGGTATTTTTATGTAGGTATGTGATATGTTAGTAGTGGCACATGGTGGCGAGCTTAAAGAAACCGTAACAGAAATTTCCAGCTACAAGTCAGAATGATACAATAATTTACAATACCTACGCCATCTGTGATGCACATATTTACCAACTTCTACTCCCTATTATTGGTTACTAAGTCTATGTCTATTATTAAAATCAAAATCATTGGCTGAATTATTTACAAAAGTAAAAACTTTATCGATGCCAAAAACATATTTCCAGTATAAATTTTCTCTAAAAACTTATCTTATTGGTAACTTGTCTTCCTAAACTAATCTATGCTTGTCTTATTGGTAAAGCAGAAGAGCATCACATGTTATTTTTACATATGATTAATATACAGTGAGGACATAAAGTCGTCCCCCCCCCCCCCAACCCTCTAATTTTTGAACCGCTGGGTAGATTGTGATGAAATTTGGAACGATAATATATGACTAAAATTCTGCATTTTTTGACACATCAATGACAGTTCTGAATGTCAAAGTGACAGCTGGGCGCGCAACAGGAACATTTTTTTAAATGGAAATTGGGGTCGAGTGGGGACTCATTTTGAATCTATTTTTATGCTCAAAACATCCCCCAATTTTGAGAACATTTGGTTCAGTAATTTCCAAATAAAAACCAGTAATATCGATTTCTGTTATATAATTTTTTTGCATAAATAGGTATTACAAATTATTGTAAATTATTCAAAGCAGAACAAAAATTAAAAGTAAACAAATTACAATATACCATCCCTAACCTAAAATAACCTAAATTAAAAAATTATGAAATAATTTAAATTAAACCTAAAAAAAAAAAAAAATTTTAGAGGCAGAAACAAATTTAGAAAACACGTGTTACTTCAAAAGATGTTGAAAATGACCTCCATGAACTAGTGATGGGCATAATAGTTCATTTCAGAGAACTAGTTCTTGGGAACTACTTGCGCGAAGCGAACTAGTCTTCAAATCTAGTTCGCGCGAACTACTTTTTAGATAGATATTTGGAAACGATCGGTCGGTCGGTAAACATCACGGTCGGCCGGCGGACGCCAGATTTCGGCAAAGTAAGCATATCCATTGGTTGAAGTTGAGAGTACTGAAACATGCCAACACTTTGCAAAGCAAAGAAAACTCCTTGTTTACTATGTTTATTTGTATAACCCGTGTTACCTATTTATCTTAAACGGATACAAGAATGCGAATTAAATATTTTTTAGGTTTTATATTTTCAAATATTATTATGTAACTATGCTATAACAGCTTTACCCAAGAATATAATTTATTTTTGTTATATGTATCGACTTTTGGAGAATAGAATATCTTGTGATACATCCACTAAAAGCTACTATTTAAGTTTGCAAATATGTATATTTCATTCATTTTATTTATATAGGTACTACTTTTGTTAATTAATAAAACATCATTTTTTAAATATTCCTTTTATACTTTATTAATTGATAAGCTCCTGCTATTAAAGTTGTTGCTTATACGAGAGTGTATATATACATCAGCATTTTCTAATTATCTCCGTACTCCGTACACCTTACGATTAACCCGAACGAATATAATTCGCGAACTATTTCGGTCTCGAGTATATCGCTGGCTGGTATCAAGAAGTAGTCGCGAACTATTTCGGCGTCGAGTATATCGCTGGCTGGTATCAAGAAGTAGTTCGCGCGAACTACTTTGTTTTAGATCAGCGAACTAGTTCGTTTAGTTCCCTACAAAGAATAGTTCGTATTAACTCGTTCGTTCGCGAACTACCCATCACTACCATGAACCTCCTGACAAATAAATATTCCATGGGTAAGTTCTATTACAAAGATTATGTATTGTTGTGGTAAAAAGATTTTCTTATAAACTGATATTACTGGTTTTTATTTGGAAATTACTGAACCAAATGTTCTCAAATTTGGGGGATGTTTTGAGCATAAAAATAGCTTCAAAATGAGTCCCCACTCGACCCCCATTTCCATTTAAAAAAATGTTCCTATTGCGCGCCCAGCTGTCACTTTGACATTCAGAGCTGTCATTGATGTGTCAAAAAATGCAGAATAGTCATATATTATCCTTCCAAATTTCATCACATCACAATCTACCCAGTGGTTCAAAAGTTAGAGGGGGGCACGGACTGACGGACTTTATGTCCTCACTGTACAAGGATTGTTAACTGTTTACAGGATTGCTCGATCCCTATACTGCAATGTAATCCATAATTGTGACGTCATCAAAGATCCAAAGATCTCGAACTTGTAGAAATAGGTACACTTTATACTGTTATTACAAACTTTAATAAATAATAATATTAATAATCATTCAAATACGAAAATTCTCTTGCAAATGTGAAATATAACAAACACAAAATAGGTATATTTTGACAATTCGATTACATATATCTTCGATGACGTCACAAAGGCGGATGACAAAATTGAGCGATCGAGCAATCCTGTAAACAGTTAACAATCCTTGCTCACTGTATACATATTTGTATTATTAATTGTTGATATTTCTTTAAAGGAAATCACACGTTATTTTTGTTTATAAATGATGAAGATTTTTTTCCATTGGTAAAACTTAAAATGAAACTAGGAAAGAGAACAAAGAAAAGGGATATATCACTTAACATATTGCAATGTCATTAACGAGATTGATGAACATGTACCAAATTATGATTATTCTTGTTTTTTTTTAAGTTTATATATTTCACCTAACAAAATTTAAAATTGGAAATACAAATAGAAACAAAAATTAGAAATAAAAGAAAAGGAAAGTCCCTTATGTTATATGTACAAAATCAATCGCAAGTCCTCTAGTTTTATTGTAAAAAAATATAGATTATTACAATTAAATACATATTACGAGGTTGGGCAAATTTACTTTAAATAACTGTTTTATGTCCTCTATGAAATAACTAAACAAACACTAGTCAAACAACTGTTTACTTTAAGCCTCTCTTTAAGGTTGTTATCAAATATATAATTTACAAACTACCACATGAATTCTAATATCCTGTGGTTCGTAACTGGCTAATTTTATTAATTTTTTATTGTTTGCCAAATATAAAATGTGTATTTAAATAACTTTTTTTGGTAATGCGTTGTATTAAAAATGATTTATATATAGAAATGTATATATTAGAAAAAATATACCAGAAACAGACGAAGACACAAAAAAGTATTTTATTACAATTGTGAAACTATTTACATTTATATATTTAATAGTCGAAATTGTATTCAAAATATGACGAATCAAATGTATGAACTCTAACATAACCATCTTCACCGCCAGAACTATAACTTTTTCCATCAGGGTGAAAAGCAACACTATTAATAGGACCAAAGTGACCTTTTACCCTTCCAAATTCTTCTTCGAAAACCATGTGGAAAAAACGTGAATCAAATTTACCCACTCTAGTTGATGTAGTTGTCACGTCCATAGCATCCTGTCCTCCTCCTACAACAACATGTTCCAAAATAGGGCTAATAGCAGCTGAATTTACGGGTCTTTCAGTTTTGTAAGTTTTTAACAGCAGTATATCTTCAGCATCAAAAAGTTTTGCAGTATGGTCCTTTGAGGCTGTAATAAACATGCTTCCATCTTTATTCCACTGCATATCATTAATTAGATTATCATGTTCCTTTATTGATACTATTTCTTTACCGGTCTAGAACAAAAATAATAATGAAAATTAGATTTATTTTGGACTTCAAAAAGTATAATCATATTTCCCAGATTAAAGGAGCTGAAATGATTTAAATGTAAATGCTCTGTTTATATAATGAAATTATGACAAGTAGGCAGCAAAATATCTTTGCGTTCGGATGGTCACAATATTAATGTGATATATAAAGTTCTTATTTCTCCCCTGCCCCCTCATAAAACTGCTTTATTTGAAAGATGTTATAAATTTAACGTTTACAAACAGTACAATCATAATTCCTCATGAACACAAAAACTATAATTGCATTAAATTAAAAAAATGATTACTTATTATTATTATTCTATTTATAAAAGTACACAAACATAATTCTTTTTTAAATCTATTTGCAATACATGTTTAAGTTATATTTTACTTATGGTTGTTATTGTAACATGTTTGTCACTTCTAACTTCTAGGTTTTAATTCCTTGCAACTAAAAATACCTTGGAAACAACGGGTTTTATTATTTACTTCAGAATTATTTAACAATTAGTACTTTCAGTCATATTATTACTAAAATGTCACTAAAGTTTCCAGCATTTGGACGCGACTACAATTGCTGAATCAAAACTAAACTTAATTACCTACTGATTTGCTGGGTAAGTTCCCAAACTTTCTTGAAACATGAATAGAACTAAATAGAATCAAATGAATTATTCTCGATCTTCTTACTATCAGTGCCGGTCCAAATGGGGTTTTTATAAGGTAATAAACTTAAAATAACTACAACATAATGTTACGGAAGCTCACCTACCTTGCTAGTGAATCTGCCTGTTTTGTTAATTCATTTCTTATTGTTTATAAATTAACATTTGTAAAATCTTTACGTTGACGTTTCTAATCTAGAATTTTCGTTTAAGTCATAGAATCATTCCATTATGTTCCGGAATCCAAAAAGAGGCTCCCGAATATTCCAGAAGCTTGAAAAATATATAAATACTCGTGATTTCAAGAGGCCGGGGAGTTTTTAATCGAAAGCGTGAGCGCGTTAAGTCGAAACGTCAAACTAAGGAATTTGTGTTGACAGTTGTGGAAAAATAGTTGAAGTTTGTATCTAGTGACAATAAAGATTTGTGTTGTTTTGTCGAACAAGCTGGTTTAATCTGTTTGGAGGTTAGACAAACGTTACATTTGGTGTCAGAAGTGGGACGTTCCACGACGTGAAACGTTCGAAGATTAAAAAAAAAAAAAAAAAGGGATCAAATAGTAAGTGTATGCCAGTTACCAGATCGAAATCGATAAAAATGGATGAGACCTTGACACAATTAATGGAAATGATGAAGGAAATCAAGAATAACCAAGAAGAATTAAAAAGTGAAATGAAGAACAACCAAGAAGAACTGAAGAACAGTCAAGATGAATTAAAAAACGAAATGAAGAATAACCAAGAAGAACTGAAGAACAGCCAAGAAGAACTAAAGAACAGTTTAGAAGAAAGTAATAAAAAGTTAGAAGAGCTAATGAAAGAAAAATTCAAAGATTTTGAAGAAACTGTAGAAGAAGAAATAAATCAATTGAGGAATAGTATGCAAGACGAAGTCCAAATTGTAAAAGAAAGTGTGAGTACGCTGAGGTGTGAAGTCGAAGAGAGAGTCAACGAAATGCAGAAAGTCAACAGTACGTTGAAGTGTGAAGTCGAAGAGATGCAGAAAGAAGTCAACCGAAAATTCACACAGCTGTCCACGACAGGAGTTATTAAAGTTGAAGGTAATTCTGCATCTTCGAGGGTCAAGCCACCAACATTTGATGGAAAGGTACCATGGAGCACATACTTAAAGCAATTTGAGGCGGCTGCCATGGCAAATAACTGGTCCGAAGGTGAAAAGGCGATATCGTTAACTGTAGCTTTAAGAGGTGAGGCTATGGAAATCTTAAGAACGATGCCAGAGCAAAACCGATTATGAAATGCTGAAAAGTGCTCTCGAAATGAGGTATGGTGAAGCCCACATGCAACATGTTTACCAGGCTCAATTAAAGGGTAGAAGACAACGATTCGAAGAAAATATTCAGCAATATGAGGCCGATATAGCCCGGATGGTGAAGCTAGCTTACCTCACTGCCCCTGTAGAGTTCCAAGAGCAATTAGCTGTAAGTAGCTTCATAGATGGACTGCGAGACCCTGAAATCAGTCAGGCGTTGAGGTTAGCCAGAAACAAAACCATTTCCGAAGCCTTGGCGCAGGCGTTAGAAATTGAAGCTGCTCAACAAGCATCCAGACGGGGTCAAGGCAGAGCAAGGCTAATTAAATATCAGCCAGCCGACTATCGAAGTAATGACAAAAATGTGGAGGTATTGCTGAAAAATTTTCAAGATTTTTTGAACAATTTCCAAACCGAACGGAATCATACCGACTCTGCTACATTTAGCAGACGTAGACCCATACGATGCTGGAATTGCGGGGAGGAAGGGCATCTCAGGAATCGATGCCCTAAAAACACATCGAAACAGGACCAGGGAAACGCCAACTAGCCAGCTTTGAGGGGCGAAAGCTGGTGAGGTGCTACCAAGCCCCACCAACCATGAAGATCAAGGTTACCCGGCTGCACAACAACGGCAACAGCTTGGTAGTACCAGGGCGAATATGCGGCCGGGAATGCGAAATGGTCCTTGATACTGGCTCAAGTCACACCATAGTAAGGCCAGACATCGTAGCCCATTGTAGAATTCAGAAGCCAGACAGAAACTTCATTTTGGAAACAGCAAATGGGGAAGTCATACCAGTAAAAGGCATCCATGTGGCAAACATCTGTTTAGGAACAAATACATTCCAACAAGACATCCTTGTAGCCGACATCACCGATGACGTCATTCTTGGTCTGAATATCATGACTGAGCAAAATTTTATCCTGGATCTTCCCCAGAGACTACTAAAGACCAAAGGTGAAGAAATTTTAATGCATTATCCTGAAGTGAGAAATCTACCGATTAAAACCGTTAAAGCATTAGAAGACATTATTCTACCCGCGGCATCAGAAGTAACTATTGAGGCAATTTGTAACAGTTCGGTGACTTTTGAAGAAACAGTAATTGTGGAACCAGAACCGGAGAGCAATCTTTCCAAAAGAGGAATTTTAATAGGAAAAACTCTAACACAAAAGAAGAACAACTCAGTGTTGGTGAGAATGTTAAATCTGAAAGACTACCCACAAAAAGTGAAGAAAGGAGAATCCTTGGGAGTTTGTCAGATAGTCGATGTAGTTTTCAAGAATGTAGAATCATCAACAGCACGCTGTGATCCTCGAATACTGCCGGAAATTCTGCAAAACCTGGTTAACCGATCCACGTCATCATTGCCATCGGATGACGTTCATAAAGTAGAAGAATTATTAAGACAGTACCAAGATGTATTCTCACTAACTGAGAACGATGTAGGAAGAACTGACCTAGTTCAACACCGCATAAATACCAGCGGCACCGCTCCAATTAAGCAAGCCCCACGAAGAATTCCATTGGCCAAACAAGAAGAAGTATCGAAATTGTTGAGCGAGATGCAACAACAGGGAGTCATTGAACCATCACAAAGTCCATGGACCTCTCCAGTAGTTTTGGTGAAGAAGAAAGACGGCTCTACTAGATTTTGTGTTGACTACCGAAGATTAAATGATGTCACCAAGAAGGACAGTTATCCGTTGCCAAGAATAGACGACACTCTGGACACACTATCTGGATCTCAATGGTTTTCTACTTTAGACCTGAAAAGTGGCTACTGGCAAGTCCAAATTCATGCGGACGACAAAGAAAAGACAGCTTTCTCCATTGGGACAGGTTTGTGGCAATTCAACGTTATGCCGTTTGGGCTTTGTAACGCGCCAGCCACGTTTGAAAGACTGATGGAAACAATTCTCCGTGGAATGACGTGGAAAACCTGTCTAGTCTATCTTGACGATGTGATAATACTTGGCAAGAACTTTGAAGATCATTTAAAGAATGTACAGGAAGTCTTGCAAAAGTTAAGAGAAGCCCAACTGAAGCTAAGTCCCAAGAAATGCATGCTCTTCCAAAAAGAAGTCAGGTATTTAGGACACATTATTTCTACAGATGGAGTCAAAACTGATCCGGAGAAAACTGAAACCATTTGGAAATGGCCAGTGCCGAGAGACAAACATGAATTAAGGAGTTTTCTGGGACTCTGCACATACTATCGGAAGTTTGTGAAAAATTTTGCCGATATCGCCAAACCTCTGCATCGACTTACCGAAAATAGCCAACCATTTATGTGGACGGAACAGTGTCAGGAAGCTTTTCAGAAGCTTAAAGGCGCCCTGTGTTCTCCCCCGATCCTGTCATATCCAATTCCTGGGAAGAAGTTCATCGTAGACACTGACGCCAGTAATACTGGAATTGGAGGGGTACTATCGCAAGTAGAGGAAGGACAAGAGAAAGTGATTGCCTACTTTAGCAAAGTCCTTTCCAAGCAAGAGATGAACTACTGTGTGACTAGGAGAGAATTACTTGCCATTGTCAAAACAGTGGAGCATTTTCACAAGTATCTCTATGGTCAGCCGTTCATTTTGAGAACCGACCATGCTTCATTGAAGTGGCTCCTGCAATTCAAGAACCCGGAAGGCCAAGTGGCAAGATGGCTTCAACGTTTGCAAGAGTACGACTTCAAAATTGAACACCGAAGAGGACAGAGCCATCGTAACGCTGACGCTTTATCCAGAAGGCCATGCCTTCCTGATTGTAGATATTGCTTGCGACAGGAAGCAAGGGAACAGGACGATTTTCATTGCCGAAGAATTAGCATCCAAGGCCCAGAACATTGGGATAGTAGAAGCCTTGCTAAAGAACAGAGTGAAGATCCAGAGTTTGGCCCAATTTTCCAATGGAAAATAAATAAAATGGATAGACCTGATTGGCAGGATATTTCCAATAAATCTCCATCTCTGAAAAGTTACTGGGCATTATGGGACTCCCTAGTTGTAGAAAATGGCCTACTAAAAAGAGTATGGGAGAGTCCGGACGGTAAAGAAAGGAACTACCAGACTGTATTACCCAGGACAAGAGTTCCAGAAGTTCTCCAAGCGGTTCATAGTGGTGTTGGTGGTGGACATTTTGGAATCAATAAGACTTTGAACAAAGTCAGAGAGCGATTCTACTGGCTTGGGAGTCGTTCCGATGTGGAAGAGTGGTGCCGCCATTGTGAAACCTGCGCCTCTAGTAAGGGACCAATGACTCGAAGTCGCGGACAGATGAAGCAGTACAATGTCGGTGCTCCATTTGAAAGAATAGCTATTGACATAGCTGGCCCATTTCCTCGAAGTGACTCTGGCAATCGTTATATCTTGGTAGCTATGGACTACTTCAGCAAGTGGCCAGAAATATATCCTATACCTAATCAGGAAGCAATCACCGTAGCAGAGGTTCTATTTGAAAACTGGATATGCCGTTATGGAGTTCCGAGGGAAATCCATTCTGACCAAGGACGGAACTTCGAATCTGAGGTATTTCAGAATGTTTGCCAACTACTAAGTATCTCGAAAACTAGAACAACACCTCTTCATCCACAATCAGATGGAATGGTCGAGAGATTCAATCGAACCATTGAAAATTTCCTGAAAACTGCCGTGAATGAAAAGCAGACCAACTGGGACACCTGCCTTCCTCCATTTCTCTTAGCATATAGAGCGGCAGTTCACGAAACCACTGGTAAAACACCAGCCAGTGTGATTTTTGGCAACGAATTACGTCTACCGATAGACCTCATTGCAAATAGACCAGAACATCAGGAAAATATCAGTGACTATCTCCGCCACCTGAAAGATCGAATAAAGTTGGTACATGAGGAGGTACGAGAAAAGCTGAGAATAGAAAGTGACAGAATGAAGACCCGTTACGACTTACGTGCCAACAGTAGTGGGTTTCATGAAAATGATAAAGTTTGGCTGTACAACCCAAAGAGGACTAAGGGCAAATCACCTAAATTACAGAGATCTTGGGAAGGCCCTTATTCGATTGTGACCAGGTTAAACGATGTCGTGTATAGGATCCAAAGAAATCCTCAATCCAAAATGAAGATTGTTCACATAGATCGACTGACGCCTTATCAAGAACACCATGCGGACAATGGAGTAACCTGATCGAGACGATCAGTTCTGAGAGGGGAGCAGTGTTACGGAAGCTCACCTACCTTGCTAGTGAATCTGCCTGTTTTGTTAATTCATTTCTTATTGTTTATAAATTAACATTTGTAAAATCTTTACGTTGACGTTTCTAATCTAGAATTTTCGTTTAAGTCATAGAATCATTCCATTATGTTCCGGAATCCAAAAAGAGGCTCCCGAATATTCCAGAAGCTTGAAAAATATATAAATACTCGTGATTTCAAGAGGCCGGGGAGTTTTTAATCGAAAGCGTGAGCGCGTTAAGTCGAAACGTCAAACTAAGGAATTTGTGTTGACAGTTGTGGAAAAATAGTTGAAGTTTGTATCTAGTGACAATAAAGATTTGTGTTGTTTTGTCGAACAAGCTGGTTTAATCTGTTTGGAGGTTAGACAAACGTTACAATAATTAACATTCAAAGCAAAACAAGCATCTCAAGAATAAGGTAAGTAAATATTCATCACATTATCATTTAGTTATGAAATATTTAAGTAATCAGGTGTAGTATAGTTGTCAAATTTGGTCTATTATACTTCTTTTTTTTCCTTATGTGCAAGAGTTGAGTGGAAAATCACACAAGAAATCAACAATCAACTTCCCTTGAAATTTTGTTTTTTATTGTATTATATTATATGAGAATTGTTCAATAGAAACACAGAGGCTATAAAGCAGTTTTTATTAAACAAGTTTAAAAGAAGTTACCAGCATAAATCCCATTGTTGCACTAATTAATAGATTCCCTACTTGTAAAAATTCTTGTGGCAGTTTGCAGAACCAATCCCTAACACCAAATTCTACTGCTGTGTCCGAATTAATGGACCAAACACATGAAAATCACATGGGGATAAGTCAGGATTGCCACGTAGAAGTTGTAAGTCTTCCCAACTCATACATTCTAGCAGATCTTGAACTGTTTGAGCTTTCTGGGATGTTTATTCTTGAGAACGACATGTAAATATTTAAAGGTATCTGAATATCTCTCAAGATTTTATTTTGACACGAGGTTCTTTAAAACCAGAGGAACAACGTAAGAGAAGTACATCCTGGAAATAAATAAATACGATCACTATTACTTTTCCTGCCGAAGGTTGAAACCGACATATTTTTAGCTTTGGATCGTACATGCTTCCACTGCATATTCTAACGTTTGTATTCAGGTTCTTAGTGGTAATACCAAAACTCATCACTTGCAACAATTTGGTGTAAAAAGGCATTACTTTGTTGATAGCACATCAAATGCTGTAATAAGGCCGAATGCAAATTCTTCTGCTTATCAGTAAGCAGGCGTGGAATTCACTGAGCATCAACTTTGTAATACCCAATGTTAGAATGATGGAATGAACAGTTCCCATATTGATCCACAACATCTGAGAAAGATTTCTAACCTTGATAGGAGTATTTGCGCATAAAACAGTTTCTGTCTTATATTTTCATCTGATGCAACTAGTGCGAGTCTGGGACGAACCAAATCTTAAGAGGATTCTCTTGTCAAAACTTATTGCACCATTCAATAACTCCAGTATAAAAATAACGAGTCACTATATACCTACAACTTTTATCGAGGCTCTCATTATCGTATAAATTTCCATCCCCTGATGTACCTCAGTGGCCTTGAATAACAGAATGCAGATTACTTTTGTATGAATTTTTTATCATAGATGTCATTTTTCAATTCAGTCACGTGTACAAAAGAGAAAACAAACAAACAAATATATAAAAGAAACACTACAAAAATTAATTACGCTGCCATTGCTACAAAGTCATGGCTGCGTAGATCAAATGTGTTTCCATTGAACAATCCTCATACATGAATGTACGTATATATTATATTAATACAATTGGATATAAAAGCATTATATTATATAGGCAAAAGTAAATAATTACCTTATTTCTTAACAAAATTGGCGAAAAATTTTTTTACAAGCTGTAGATACTATTTTAGGTATGTACATATGAAACTCATTTTTCAATAAAAGTTGTCAAAAACGATATTTTCATGTCTGATAAACCAAATATTTTAGTATAGCTACTTAATATCTTGTATAATAATAATAATAATAATTAATAGATATATTTATATTTAGTACAAAACATTTGCATAAGTTTACTCCATGTGCAATACATCCACCTGCTAATTTATTCCTGTTATTATTATTATTACCTTGAGATCCCATTGAGTAATTGCTCCATTTTCATGTCCAGTAATAATCATTTCATCTAAATTGTCCCACAGAATAGATGAAACTCGAGGTCCTTTAATAGGTATCCTTAAGATCGGATCTTGGTGACCTATACTGTCATCAATGGTTCGTGTATCAATAATAAACATTTCACAAGGCTGTTTCATCGCTTTATCTGTAGTATAAACTGCCATATTGGCAGAATAACTGAACATGCATGTCCTTACTGATGATGCCGTTGTAATATTTCCTATTTCTCTCCCTGTTTCACAATCCCAGAATTTACAAGTATTGTCTCCAGCACCTGACATGAATTTTGTGGTCGTCCAGTCGACATCGATACACCAGACAGCTCCCTGATGTCCATTAAATGTACCTAACCGCTCTCCATTTAGTGAATACCAAACATTTGGCTTATTATCTTTAGATGCAGAAAATAACAAATCACCCTCTCGGTTGTATTTAATTTGGGTTATGGCACGTTCGTGCCCATGCAACATAATAGGTTTCTAAAAAGAAAAATAATACAGAAAAAGTTTTAGGTTACATTACACTATGGCAGTATCGAGTTCCTTGTTCCTTTAAAAGAATCTTCAAAATCTGCTAATAAATAAACAAAAAAAGGCTAAACTGCTTACCATCTTTTAATTCTGCAAAAGTATTTATTCAATAGTTATTTTTTTTATAAAGGTACACGTACAAAATATGGAACACGTTTTAACACAAAACATTTGACATTTGAGACGAGGTGCGAGACGCGAGACGCGAGTCCGAGACCGAGATGCGAGACGTTTTAGTTTTTACTGTTTTTAGTGCATTTTATCTATGGCTTTAGTGTTTTAGGAAGTCTATGGTCTTAGTTTACAGCTCAGAATAATTATTTATTCTGGGTTGGGGTTCACAGTTTCACACAAGAACCTTTAACAAAGAAGAAAGAAGGACTGATGAAGGTCAGAAGGTCAACAGATTTCTCGTAACATGTCATTGAAATTGGACTAGAGATCCGAGGATCCCATAGATAAAAATTAAAAATCCCCTATTACCATATTTGCTATGCAAATTTACACCTAAAATAATTTTCAGTCAATATATCCAGCTAAATATTATTTGAGAGACTGTGTATTAATGCAATCAAATGTGATTTTAAAGATCTTATATATGTATTGGAAGGAGATGCCGAAAACAACTACTCCACGGGCAATATGCCCCGACTGGCGTTGCATTACATCAACATCTCCATGGATGTCGCCACATCCTTCATCAAGACCAAATACCAGACAATGACCGGTTTCGATCTTGTTATGATCTCGTCAGATTGCCATAGGTATTGGAATCGATGAATGATCTGGCGACGTGATTGCCTAAGGGGCATAGTGAATGTTTGTAGTGGCGAGATACAGTGAAATACACTGCAGTGCCCTCTTTGGGTCTTTGCTACTACCTGTCTGACAATTATTGTCTAATTGACAGACAGATAACGATCTGCAGAAAGCAGATGCCATTACAGCGACCTCTATTGTCTTTGAGGAAGACAATCCTACTTAATTATTGGAAGGAGATGCCGAAAACAACTACTCCACGGGCAATATGCCCCGACTGGCGTTGCATTACATCAACATCTCCATGGATGTCGCCACATCCTTCATCAAGACCAAATACCAGACAATGACCGGTTTCGATCTTGTTATGATCTCGTCAGATTGCCATAGGTATTGGAATCGATGAATGATCTGGCGACGTGATTGCCTAAGGGGCATAGTGAATGTTTGTAGTGGCGAGATACAGTGAAATACACTGCAGTGCCCTCTTTGGGTCTTTGCTACTACCTGTCTGACAATTATTGTCTAATTGACAGACAGATAACGATCTGCAGAAAGCAGATGCCATTACAGCGACCTCTATTGTCTTTGAGGAAGACAATCCTACTTAATTATTGGAAGGAGATGCCGAAAACAACTACTCCACGGGCAATATGCCCCGACTGGCGTTGCATTACATCAACATCTCCATGGATGTCGCCACATCCTTCATCAAGACCAAATACCAGACAATGACCGGTTTCGATCTTGTTATGATCTCGTCAGATTGCCATAGGTATTGGAATCGATGAATGATCTGGCGACGTGATTGCCTAAGGGGCATAGTGAATGTTTGTAGTGGCGAGATACAGTGAAATACACTGCAGTGCCCTCTTTGGGTCTTTGCTACTACCTGTCTGACACTTATTGTCTAATTGACAGACAGATAACGATCTGCAGAAAGCAGATGTCATTACAGCGACCTCTATTGTCTTTGAGGAAGACAATCCTACTTAATTATTGGAAGGAGATGCCGAAAACAACTACTCCACGGGCAATATGCCCCGACTGGCGTTGCATTACATCAACATCTCCATGGATGTCGCCACATCCTTCATCAAGACCAAATACCAGACAATGACCGGTTTCGATCTTGTTATGATCTCGTCAGATTGCCATAGGTATTGGAATCGATGAATGATCTGGCGACGTGATTGCCTAAGGGGCATAGTGAATGTTTGTAGTGGCGAGATACAGTGAAATACACTGCAGTGCCCTCTTTGGGTCTTTGCTACTACCTGTCTGACACTTATTGTCTAATTGACAGACAGATAACGATCTGCAGAAAGCAGATGCCATTACAGCGACCTCTATTGTCTTTGAGGAAGACAATCCTACTTAATTATTGGAAGGAGATGCCGAAAACAACTACTCCACGGGCAATATGCCCCGACTGGCGTTGCATTACATCAACATCTCCATGGATGTCGCCACATCCTTCATCAAGACCAAATACCAGACAATGACCGGTTTCGATCTTGTTATGATCTCGTCAGATTGCCATAGGTATTGGAATCGATGAATGATTGACAGACAGATCGTTATCTGTCTGTCAATTAGACAATAATTGTCAGACAGGTAGTAGCAAAGACCCAAAGAGGGCACTGCAGTGTATTTCACTGTATCTCGCCACTACAAACATTCACTATGCCCCTTAGGCAATCACGTCGCCAGATCATTCATCGATTCCAATACCTATGGCAATCTGACGAGATCATAACAAGATCGAAACCGGTCATTGTCTGGTATTTGGTCTTGATGAAGGATGTGGCGACATCCATGGAGATGTTGATGTAATGCAACGCCAGTCGGGGCATATTGCCCGTGGAGTAGTTGTTTTCGGCATCTCCTTCCAATAATTAAGTAGGATTGTCTTCCTCAAAGACAATAGAGGTCGCTGTAATGGCATCTGCTTTCTGCAGATCGTTATCTGTCTGTCAATTAGACAATAATTGTCAGACAGGTAGTAGCAAAGACCCAAAGAGGGCACTGCAGTGTATTTCACTGTATCTCGCCACTACAAACATTCACTATGCCCCTTAGGCAATCACGTCGCCAGATCATTCATCGATTCCAATACCTATGGCAATCTGACGAGATCATAACAAGATCGAAACCGGTCATTGTCTGGTATTTGGTCTTGATGAAGGATGTGGCGACATCCATGGAGATGTTGATGTAATGCAACGCCAGTCGGGGCATATTGCCCGTGGAGTAGTTGTTTTCGGCATCTCCTTCCAATAATTAAGTAGGATTGTCTTCCTCAAAGACAATAGAGGTCGCTGTAATGGCATCTGCTTTCTGCAGATCGTTATCTGTCTGTCAATTAGGCAATAATTGTCAGACAGGTAGTAGCAAAGACCCAAAGAGGGCACTGCAGTGTATTTCACTGTATCTCGCCACTACAAACATCTTATATATGTGTTTTACGATATATATCTTACGATTTGAAGTGCGTTGTGCAAAAAAATCGTTTGTCGATTTGGCAACTGTGATAACTTGTGTTGTGGTTGTGAGTTGTGTTGATCAGTGATCAGTGCACAGATTACTTTAGGCGTTTTTTAATCAACTTACTACAGCTTAAAATTTTAGATGTTAGCTATTTTAAGCTATTCTATTGGGAATTGTTACATTCTGTTGTTAGATGATTTAAGCAAAAAAAACTTAAAACAGCTAACATTGTTCTGTAGAATGGTAAGGTATTATGGTAAGTATTCCTATCTTTCTCTATAACCTAAAAATCCTAAAATGCTTTTGTCTTTTGGATTTACTTCAGAGAGTTTAAGAAAAAATGGAAAAATGTATAATAAATGGCAAACAAATAACTTTTAACGAGAGTGAAGATATAATCAATCACTTAAATACAGGTAGGTTAGATAACAAGAACAGTTTTTATTAACTTGTGCATTTTACACATACATATAATTAATTTTTCAGTGTGAGAATAGAAGTATGTGGACAAAATCAAAAATAACAAAAAACATAACCTCAATCACTTTTTATTGGGATTACAGCTAACATCAAATAACATCCTTACCACTACTAACAGAACATAATAAAATTTTAAGCTGTTGTATGCTGATTAAAAAACGCCTTATGATATGATGACATGACTGATAACTGATGACAGTTATGACATTCGAAAGGCAACCCAGACATTTATGTCATATTCTACATGACAATGTGACATATATAGGTTATGTTAAAAGGTTAAAGAGGTTAAAGCTGTCAAATTAAAACAAAGATGATATTTAAATTTCAATATTTTAAATCTCTCGCTAAATGAAATCCCCTGACGTCACATAAGTGATAAACAAATGTGATTACCACCTGTTACTGTGCTGTTACTGATTAATCAGTCCTTGTTGGTTTAGGGTTCTTGAGTTTCACAGTTATTTAGGTTTTCGGTTTTCACCACAGAATAGTTCTCAGATGTTTGTTCCAACTCTCTTCACTAGAAAAATTATTTTTACCATTTGTCATTGGCAGCACTGAATACCAAGTTACCAGTTCTAACTTTTTTAAAAATATGAAAATATTTGTGATGATAATAATGATATTCTAAATTTAATACTTATTTAGAGACAATGTAGTGGAATTATTAGAACTTCATGCAATGTTTAATCAGTTCTGCTATGAATTTTACAGCCATCCTCGCAATAAGTTAAATGATTTCAGTTGATTGCACCCAAGGATTGTTAACTGTTTACAGGATTGCTCGATCGCTCAATTTTGTCATCCGCCTTTGTGACGTCATCGAAGATATATGTAATCGAATTATCAAAATATACCTATTTTGTGTTTGTTATATTTCACATTTGCAAGAGAATTTTCGTATTTGAATGATTATTAATATTATTATTTATTAAAGTTTGTAATAACAGTATAAAGTGTACCTATTTCTACAAGTTCGAGATCTTTGGATCTTTGATGACGTCACAATTATGGATTACATTGTAGTATAGGGATCGAGCAATCTTGTAAACAGTTAACAATCCTTGGATTGCACCTACCTATAAAAATTTGTTAATTTAAACTTGTTAACAAAAACTAAAAGAAATAGGTATTATAGGCATAATCAGCTAGATCAAGTCGCCCGTTCCCGCTCTCGGATTAGGCTACTTGATTTAGCCGATTAATGCCAATCGAAACAATATACAGGGCGTTGAAAATATTTTTAAAAAATATCTAAAATAATGAGTAGAACTATAGTTACTGAAATAATCAACAATAATAAGTTGAAGATACTATACACCATATTCACTACATACAAAGATTTAGAAAAAATCTATCAGAACTTTGCAACATATAAATCGTTAAGCTTTCGACTTAACACAGTATCCAAACAGCCACAAGTATCTCGAGTATTTTAAACTGACGAATCTTATTTTTTTTTTACCATGCCACTACAAAGTTATTAATAATTTACTAATTTTTCTTAAAACCAATTTTAAGAATTTCATAGACAAAGCCTGTAAGATAAAAATATACAAATATATGATGATACAAAAAGTAAATATAGTTTATTTTTTATTATTATGTATTAACAATACGTATATATATAAAATAACAAAATTAAACAATCACCTACTAAAAAAATAATCTTTTAGGTAGTGTTGCTCCATCAACAACATCTAGCAGCTTTCTTTTCAAAGATGGTTTTTCTGTCTCTCTATTTTTTCTAATACTTCTAGGTAGTGGCAATTTAGAACCTAAAGTTGGTGGAGGTTTATTACTGAAAAAAGGCATCTGCAAACACTCTGAACATTCTCTTCTTTTAATAGGATTTAAAACTAAAAGACTTTCTATCAGATCTAACAAGTCATCTCCAGCAGCAGTAAAAATATTTTTTAACGGGATTGATTGAAATGGTTTAAATTCTATGTAGTCTACCAGAGACTTAACTCCTGGCCAGTTTTCTTCAGTGGGATTTCCAAAAACCCCAAATATTTTAGTAAGTTGATCCAAGTCAGACTCCCCAGGAAATAACGGTACACGAAGCAACAGTTCAGCTAAGATACATCCTACAGCCCACATGTCAATACATGTACTATACTGCTTTGCGCCAAATAGCAACTCTGGAGCTCTATACCACCTTGTAACAACTTGGTGTGTATGGACACGATTTGGTGAACCATACAATTTGGCTAAACCAAAATCACCTATTTTGAGAACTCCGCTACAATTCACTAACAAATTATTAGGTTTTAAGTCTCTGTGTAATATCCAGTTTAAATGTAAGTATTCCAAACCTTGTAATGTCTGCAATATATATGATTTAATGTTTGCTGTAGTAAGTATTATCGTGTTATCTTTGATAATAATCTCCAGATCAGTATCCATAAAATCAAAAACAAGAGAAACATTGGACATGTGTCCAAATACATCTAGCAAACCTATTAGATTTTTATGGTGTAATTCCTGCAATAATTTAATTTCTCTTAAAGCTGTTCTATTTATTCCATCTTGGGCTTCTTGTCTAGTACCAATTTTAATTTTCTTAACTGCTACTATATTATCAGTTTCAACATCTCTTGCCTTATACACAGTAGCAAATTGACCTTCTCCAAGAAATTCAATCTTTTCATATCTCTTTATCTTACTTTCCATGTTATATAGTTTAATTATTATTTTTAAACTAATGTACGTGTTACACACAAAAAAATACAATACGTATTTATAATTTATACCTATATATACAAGTATTCTGTGATATAAACTACCAAAAGCACGTAATAGACCAAAAACGACCAAAAGTACCAAACCGTTGTTTGTATAAGAATAAACAACGACCAAACATTAAATACACAGAACCTAGTATACTGTACTTCTTATACTTATAGGACCCAAACATTCAAATATTTATTATTTATGTTAAATTTAGGTTATGATCATAGAAAATGTGATAATAGTTGTTAATATTTAAATGTCTATGGTTATGGTGGACAGACCAAAGAATAAATATATAGAAGAGGACAGACTACTATCACACATATATATAATATATAGTAGTAGTAGAGGTAGCAGTGGGGCGGCCAAGACCTAGCAAGTAGGCCGCAAGCGGGCCATTTTTACTTACCCCTGTCGTCCCTACCTAGCTTCATCACCTCTTCCCTCATTGAACCTACCCGACCTTCTAATGTAGGTCAGAATGTCGGTCCATTCAAGGGAACTAACCTCTTCCCCTTGCAACTCCCCGTCACCCCCATATGTCGTGTCTCAGTCTGCCGAAAGCCGCGCACTCTGCCAAGAAGTGGGAAGGCGTTTCATCGCCCTCCCCACACTTTGGGCAGATAGGGTCTCCCTCAACACCTATCAATGATAGATGTCTTCTAAGCCTACAATGACCCGTTAAAACTCCCACCAACTGGTTTAGAGCCTTCCGGTTACGACTTAACAGCCAGGCCGTCTTGATCTTGCTTGGCTCCACTATAAAGTTGCGAGCCTGTCTACAACCCCCACTCCTTCTCCACTGTTTACTTAGTGTCTCATAAGCCCAATCGTTAAGAGCTATGTTGACCTGCCTCCGTGTAATGCCTAAAATCGGTTCTGGTCCCTGGCCGGGTCCCTGAGATCCGAGTCGAGCCAGTTCATCGGCCCTTTCGTTCCCCGGGATTCCACTATGACCTGGTACCCATACCAATTTGACCTCTTTTCCTCTGGCCAACTCCTCCAGGGTATCTCCGCACTCTTGGACAAGGGCGGATCTTGTCCTTGGAGATGTTAAAGCCTTTAAGGCTGCCTGACTGTCGGAGCAGAAGTAAATATTTTGCTCCGGACAGTTCCTTACTTCCTCCTTGTTTGCTGCCATTAGGATAGCAAAGACTTCAGCCTGAAAGACTGTGGCATACAAACCCAGTGCAAAACTTTGCTGCACGCCCCTATCCTCCACATAAATTCCTGCCCCCGAGAACCTGTCCGCCACACGAGAACCATCTGTGTAGCAGACCAGAGAATCAGGGGGGAATTTAAACTGATCCTGCTTCCATTTCTCCCTCTCTGGAAATATAACGGCATATTTCCTCTTTAATCTGAGACGGTCTTTTGCTTCAGTTACTCTGATGGCAGATATGGGTATTTCCCTCTCCGCCATCTGTGCAATTGCCGCGTGACCGGTATTTCTTCCTCCCGCCTGCCAGCTTTCTGAGTCCCGCATTATTAAATAGGCCGCCATTGCCTCCCTCATTATCCATGTGGGTAGGCTTGGCAGCCCTAGCAGGACTTCCAGGGCAGCTGTAGGTGTCGTCCTCATAGCACCTGTAATTCCTATGCAGGCAAGTCTATGGACTTTTGTCAGTTTCTTTGACACCGTTACCCGGCCGACGCTTGGCCACCAGACCAGGGCACCGTATTGGATCCTCGGTCTAATTACCGTAGCGTATAGCCAGTGCAGCATCCTAGGACTGAGACCCAATTCCTGCCTACTGTTAGTCTTAGTTGCCAGATAAGGTGGCCGTTGACTTTTGAATAATTTTGTCAACATGTGGCCCCCAGATCAACTTACTATCTAGGGTCACCCCTAGGTATTTCACCTCTCCCACGAGTGTCAGAGGTTCTTGATACATAGTGGGTGCCCTGAATTCCTCTAGTTTTCTTCTTTTTGTGAAAAGGATCTTCTCAGTCTTCCTAGGGTTGACTGACAGACCCATCTCACTACATCACCTTTCAATTATCTTACAGGCTACCTGCATTCTATCACAGACCACGTTTAAAAAGCGACCAGCCACTAGGACTAGTCCGTCGTCTGCATAAGCTTGCGTTTAGAAGCCTTGGGAGGTAAGGCGCCTCAAGACACCATCCATCACAAGACACCATAAGTGGGGCGATAGGCAGCTGCCTTGTGGGCAGCCCGCCCCTCTCACCCCCATGTCCAGATGGCAGTCCCCTAAGACTGCGCTAACCCTCCTCTTTTCCAGCGCTGATCTTACCCATCTGACCATTGTTACTGGCGTTCCTCTGGCCTGAAGGGTATCACAGATAGTTCTACTCCTTGCCTTATCGAAGGCTCCATCTATATCGAAGAACACTGTAAGGCCAACCTCTTTGAAATGAAGTGCCCTTTCCACTTTATGCACGAGATTATGCAGAACTGTCTCTGTGGACCTCCCTCGCATGTATGCGTGCTGATTCTCATGGATAGGGTGTCTAGTTAACACCCCCTCCATCAAAAACCATTAAACAAGAATGATGTAAGACTGATTGCTCTAAATGATTTCGCAGTCGTGTAGTCCCCTTTTCCCGCCTTGGGAATGAAGACCACTTTGGCTGCTCTCCAGGCTTGGGGAACATATCCCAGCGCTAGACTGGCTCGAAAGACCCTCCTTATGTATGGTAGGAGGATATCCAAGCCCTTCTGCAATAGCGCCGGGAAGATCCCATCCGGCCCTGCTGCCTTGTATGGGTTGAACTCGTTCACTGCCCAGGTTATGGTGCCATCCTCGATCACTCCCTCGGCAAATCGCCAATCCCCCTGGGGTATTGGCTCCACCATGGGTGCAATCATGGCTTCACCCTCTCCCGGGAAGATTTGTGTGAAGTTAGCCACGCTTTTCATCCACACTTTTTCATCCACGGTTTTCGTCCACGGTTTTCATCCACGGTTTTCATCCACGGTTTTAATTCACACTTTTGCCGTAACAAGTACTCAGACGTCCGCAGCAGTGCCAAAACTAGCGAATTTGAAGTTGACAGGTCAAATATTGTTAATTTTTGTAAATACAATGACCTTGAACTTCAATTAAATACCAATGGATATGGACAGGCGTACCCTTATGAAATCTAAAGGACTTATGCTAGAACTAAATATGCATAAATCAGTCCGAGACGAAGTTTACTGTAACACGCTTGCAAAAATTTTTACTGACAAGGCGTCAGGGGCGTGCCGCGGGGACAAAACTCGTAAAAATTGTAGTAAAATTTCTGTAATGGCGATTTTAGGAAACTCAACAGACTTGTACCAAAACTAAATATGCATGAATCGACCCGGGACGAAGTTTACTATAACACGCTTGCAAAAATTTTTACTGACAAGGCGTCAGTGGCGTGCCGCGGACACAAAAGTCGTAAAAATTGAAGTAAAATTCATGTAATGGCGATTTTAGGAAACTGAACAGACTTGTACCAAAACTAAATATGCATGAATCAATCCGGGACGAAGTTTACTATAACACGCTTGCAAAAATTTTTACTGACAAGGCGTCAGTGGCGTGCCGCGGGTACAAAACTAGTAAAAATTGTAGTAAAAGTCATGTAATGGCGATTTTAGGAAACTGAACAGACCTGTACCAGAACTAAATATGCATGAATCAATCCGGGACGAAGTTTACTATAACACGTTTGCAAAAATTTTTACTGACAATGCGTCAGTGGCGTGCCGCGGGCACAAAACTCGTAAAAATTGTAGTAAAAGTCATGTAATGGCGATTTTAGGAAACTGAACAGACTTGTAACCAAAAGTAAATATGTATGAATCGATCCGGGACGAAGTTTACTGTAACACGCATGCAAAAATTCTTTCTGACAAGGCGTCAGCGGCGTGCCGCGGGGACAAAACTCGTCAAAATGTTAGTAAAAGTCATATAATGGCGTTTTAACAAACTAAACAAACTTGTAACCAGAAGTAAATATGTATGAATTGATCCGGGACGAAGTTTACTATAACACACTGGCAAAATTTTTTACTGACAAGGCGTCAGGGGCGTGCCGCGAGGACAAAACATGTCAAAATGGTAGTAAAAATCATATAATGGCGATTTTAGCAAACTGAACAGACTTGTAACCAGAAGTAAATATGTATGAATCGATCCGGGACGAAGTTTACTATAACACACTGGCAAAATTTTTTACTGACAAGGCGTCAGGGGCGTGCCGCGGGGACAAAACTCGTCAAAATGTTAGTAAAAGTCATATAATGGTGATTTTAGCAAACTGAACAAACTTGTAACCACAAGTAAATATGTATGAATCGATCCGGGATGAAGTGTACTGAAACACACTGGCAAAAATTTTTACTGACAAGGCGTCAGGGGCGTGCCGCGGTTACAAAACTTGTCAAAATTTTAGTAAAAGTCAAATAATGACGATTTTAGCAAACTGAACAGACTTGTAACCAAAAGTACATATGTGTGAATCGATTCGGGACGAAGTTTACTGTAACACGCATGCAAAAATTTTTACTGACAAGGCGTCAGCGGCGTGCTGCCGGGACAAAACTCGTCAAAATGTTAGTAAAAGTCATATAATGGCGATTTTAACAAACTGAACAAACTTGTAACCACAAGTAAATATATATGAATCGATCCGGGACGAAGTTTACTATAACACACTGGCAAATTTTTTTACTGACAAGGCGTCAGGGGCGTGCCGCGAGGATAAAACATGTCAAAATGTTAGTAAAAATCATATAATGGTGATTTTAGCAAACTGAACAGACTTGTAACCACAAGTTAATATGTATGAATCGATCCGGGATGAAGTTTACTATAACACACTGGCAAAATTTTTTACTGACAAGGCGTCAGGGACATGCCGCAGGGACAAAACTCGTCAAAATTTTAGTAAAAGTCATATAATGGCGATTTTAGCAAACTGAACAGACTTGTAACCCAAAGTAAATATGTATGAATCGATCAGGGACGAAGTGTACTGTAACACAGTGGCAAAAATTTTTACTGACAAAGCGTCAGAGGCGTGCTGCTGGGACAGAACTCGTCAAAATATTAGTAAAAGTCATATAATGGCGATTTTAGCAAACTGAACAGACTTGTAATCAAAAGTAAATATATATGAATCGATCTGGGACGAAGTTTACTGTAACACACTGGCAAATTTTTTTACTGACAAGGCGTCAGGGGCGTGCCGCGGGGGCAAAACACGTCAAAATGTTAGTAAAAGTCATATAATGGCGATTTTAACAAACTGAACAAACTTGTAACCACAAGTAAATATGTATGAATCGATCCGGGATGAAGTTTACTATAACACACTAGCAAAATTTTTTACTGACAACGCGTCAGGGACGTGCCGCAGGGACAAAACTCGTTAAAATTTTAGTAAAAGTCATATAATGACGATTTTAGCAAACTGAACAGACTTGTAACCAGAAGTACATATGTATGAATCGATCCGGGACGAAGTGTACTGAAAGACACTGGCAAAAATGTTTACTGACTAGGCGTCAGGGGCGTGCCGCGGTTACAAAACTTATCAAAATTTTAGTAAAAGTCGCATAATGGCAATTTTAGCAAACTGAACAGACTTGTAACCAAAAGTAAATATGTGTGAATCGATCCGGGACGTAGTTTACTGTAACACGCATGCAAAAATTTTTACTGACAAGGCGTCAGCGGCGTGCCGCGGGGACAAAACTCGTCAAAATGTTAGTAAAAGTCATATAATGGCGATTTTAACAAACTGAACAAACTTGTAACCAGAAGTAAATATGTATGAATCGATCCGGGACGAAGTTTACTATAACACACTGGCAAAATTTTTTACTGACAAGGCGTCAAAAGCGTGCCGCGGGGACAAAACTCGTCAAAATGTTAGTAAAAGTCATATAATGGCGATTTTAGCAAACTGAACAGACTTGTAACCACAAGTAAATATGTATGAATCGATCCGGGATGAAGTTTACTATAACACACTGGCAAAATTTTTTACTGACAAGGCGTCAGGGGCGTGCCGCGGGGACAAAACTCGTCAAAATGTTAGTAAAAGTCATATAATGGTGATTTTAGCAAACTGAACAAACTTGTAACCACAAGTAAATATGTATGAATCGATCCGGGATGAAGTGTACTGAAACACACTGGCAAAAATTTTTACTGACAAGGCGTCAGGGGCGTGCCGCGGTTACAAAACTTGTCAAAATTTTAGTAAAAGTCAAATAATGACGATTTTAGCAAACTGAACAGACTTGTAACCAAAAGTACATATGTGTGAATCGATTCGGGACGAAGTTTACTGTAACACGCATGCAAAAATTTTTACTGACAAGGCGTCAGCGGCGTGCTGCCGGGACAAAACTCGTCAAAATGTTAGTAAAAGTCATATAATGGCGATTTTAACAAACTGAACAAACTTGTAACCACAAGTAAATATGTATGAATCGATCCGGGACGAAGTTTACTATAACACACTGGCAAATTTTTTTACTGACAAGGCGTCAGGGGCGTGCCGCGAGGACAAAACATGTCAAAATGTTAGTAAAAGTCATATAATGGCGATTTTAACAAACTGAACAAACTTGTAACCACAAGTAAATATGTATGAATCGATCCGGGACGAAGTGTACTGAAACACACTGGCAAAAATTTTTACTGACAAGGCGTCAGGGGCGTGCCGCGGTTACAAAACTTGTCAAAATTTTAGTAAAAGTCAAATAATGGCGATTTTAGCAAACTGAACAGACTTGTAACCCAAAGTAAATATGTATGAATCGATCCGGGACGAAGTGTACTGTAACACAGTGGCAAAAATTTTTACTGACAAAGCGTCAGGGGCGTGCTGCTGGGACAGAACTCGTCAAAATATTAGTAAAAGTCATATAATGGCGATTTTAGCAAACTGAACAGACTTGTAACCAAAAGTAAATATGTGTGAATCGATCCGGGACGTAGTTTACTGTAACACGCATGCAAAAATTTTTACTGACAAGGCGTCAGCGGCGTGCCGCGGGGACAAAATTCGTCAAAATGTTAGTAAAAGTCATATAATGGCGATTTTAACAAACTGAACAAATTTGTAACTAGAAGTAAATATGTATGAATCGATCCGGGACGAAGTTTACTATAACACACTGGCAAAATTTTTTACTGACAAGGCGTCAGGGGCGTGCCGCGGGGACAAAACTCGTCAAAATGTTAGTAAAAGTCATATAATGACGATTTTAGCAAACTGAACAGACTTGTAACCAAAAGTAAATATGTGTGAATCGATCCGGGACGAAGTTTACTGTAACACGCATGCAAAAATTTTTACTGACAAGGCGTCAGCGGCGTGCTGCCGGGACAAAACTCGTCAAAATGTTAGTAAAAGTCATATAATGGCGATTTTAACAAACTGAACAAACTTGTAACCACAAGTAAATATATATGAATCGATCCGGGACGAAGTTTACTATAACACACTGGCAAATTTTTTTACTGACAAGGCGTCAGGGGCGTGCCGCGAGGATAAAACATGTCAAAATGTTAGTAAAAATCATATAATGGTGATTTTAGCAAACTGAACAGACTTGTAACCACAAGTTAATATGTATGAATCGATCCGGGATGAAGTTTACTATAACACACTGGCAAAATTTTTTACTGACAAGGCGTCAGGGACATGCCGCAGGGACAAAACTCGTCAAAATTTTAGTAAAAGTCATATAATGGCGATTTTAGCAAACTGAACAGACTTGTAACCCAAAGTAAATATGTATGAATCGATCAGGGACGAAGTGTACTGTAACACAGTGGCAAAAATTTTTACTGACAAAGCGTCAGAGGCGTGCTGCTGGGACAGAACTCGTCAAAATATTAGTAAAAGTCATATAATGGCGATTTTAGCAAACTGAACAGACTTGTAATCAAAAGTAAATATATATGAATCGATCTGGGACGAAGTTTACTGTAACACACTGGCAAATTTTTTTACTGACAAGGCGTCAGGGGCGTGCCGCGGGGGCAAAACACGTCAAAATGTTAGTAAAAGTCATATAATGGCGATTTTAACAAACTGAACAAACTTGTAACCACAAGTAAATATGTATGAATCGATCCGGGATGAAGTTTACTATAACACACTAGCAAAATTTTTTACTGACAACGCGTCAGGGACGTGCCGCAGGGACAAAACTCGTTAAAATTTTAGTAAAAGTCATATAATGACGATTTTAGCAAACTGAACAGACTTGTAACCAGAAGTACATATGTATGAATCGATCCGGGACGAAGTGTACTGAAAGACACTGGCAAAAATGTTTACTGACTAGGCGTCAGGGGCGTGCCGCGGTTACAAAACTTATCAAAATTTTAGTAAAAGTCGCATAATGGCAATTTTAGCAAACTGAACAGACTTGTAACCAAAAGTAAATATGTGTGAATCGATCCGGGACGTAGTTTACTATAACACGCATGCAAAAATTTTTACTGACAAGGCGTCAGCGGCGTGCCGCGGGGACAAAACTCGTCAAAATGTTAGTAAAAGTCATATAATGGCGATTTTAACAAACTGAACAAACTTGTAACCAGAAGTAAATATGTATGAATCGATCCGGGACGAAGTTTACTATAACACACTGGCAAAATTTTTTACTGACAAGGCGTCAAAAGCGTGCCGCGGGGACAAAACTCGTCAAAATGTTAGTAAAAGTCATATAATGGCGATTTTAGCAAACTGAACAGACTTGTAACCACAAGTAAATATGTATGAATCGATCCGGGATGAAGTTTACTATAACACACTGGCAAAATTTTTTACTGACAAGGCGTCAGGGACGTGCCGCAGGGACAAAACTCGTCAAAATACATACATATTTATACATATTTACTTGTGGTTACAAGTTTGTTCAGTTTGTTAAAATCGTCATTATATGACTTTTACTAACATTTTGACGAGTTTTGTCCCGGCAGCACGCCGCTGACGCCTTGTCAGTAAAAATTTTTGCATGCGTGTTACAGTAAACTTCGTCCCGGATCGATTCACACATATTTACTTTTGGTTACAAGTCTGTTCAGTTTGCTAAAATCGCCATTATGTGACTTTTACTAAAATTTTGACAAGTTTTGTAACCGCGGCACGCCCCTGACGCCTTGTCAGTAAAAATTTTTGTCAGTGTGTTTCAGTACACTTCGTCCCTGATCGATTCATACATATTTACTTGTGGTTACAAGTTTGTTCAGTTTGTTAAAATCGCCATTATATGACTTTTACTAACATTTTGACGTGTTTTGTCCCCGCGGCACGCCCCTGACGCCTTGTCAGTAAAAAATTTTGCCAGTGTGTTACAGTAAACTTCGTCCCGGATCGATTCATATATATTTACTTTTGATTACAAGTCTGTTCAGTTTGCTAAAATCGCCATTATATGACTTTTACTAATATTTTGACGAGTTCTGTCCCCGCAGCACGCCTCTGACGCCTTGTCAGTAAAAATTTTTGCCAGTGTGTTTCAGTACACTTCGTCCCGGATCGATTCATACATATTTACTTTGGGTTACAAGTCTGTTCAGTTTGCTAAAATCGCCATTATATGACTTTTACTAAAATTTTGATGAGTTTTGTCCCTGCGACACGTCCCTGACGCCTTGTCAGTAAAAAATTTTGCCAGTGTGTTATAGTAAACTTCGTCCCGGATTGATTCATACATATTTAATTGTGGTTACAAGTCTGTTCAGTTTGCTAAAATCGCCATTATATGACTTTTACTAATATTTTGACGAGTTCTGTCCCCCCAGCACGCCTCTGACGCCTTGTCAGTAAAAAATTTTGCCAGTGTGTTATAGCAAACTTCATCCCGGATCGATTCATACATATTTACTTGTGGTTACAAGTCTGTTCAGTTTGCTAAAATCGCCATTATTTGACTTTTACTAATATTTTGACGAGTTCTGCCCCAGCAGCACGCCTCTGACGCTTTGTCAGTAAAAATTTTTGCCACTGTGTTATAGTACACTTCGTCCCGGATCGATTCATACATATTTACTTTGGGTTACAAGTCTGTTCAGTTTGCTAAAATCGCCATTATATGACTTTTACTAAAATTTTGACGAGTTTTGTCCCTGCGGCACGTCCCTGACGCCTTGTCAATAAAAAATTTTGCCAGTGTGTTATAGTAAACTTCGTCCCGGATTGATTCATACATATTTACTTGTGGTTACAAGTCTGTTCAGTTTGCTAAAATCGCCATTATATGACTTTTACTAACATTTTGACGAGTTTTGTCCCCGCGGCAAGCCCCTGACGCCTTGTCAGTAAAAAATTTTGCCAGTGTGTTATAGTAAACTTCGTCCCGGATCGATTCATACATATTTACTTGTGGTTACAAGTTTGTTCAGTTTGTTAAAATCGTCATTATATGACTTTTACTAACATTTTGACGAGTTTTGTCCCGGCAGCACGCCGCTGACGCCTTGTCAGTAAAAATTTTTGCATGCGTGTTACAGTAAACTACGTCCCGGATCGATTCACACATATTTACTTTTGGTTATAAGTCTGTTCAGTTTGCTAAAATCGCCATTATGTGACTTTTACTAAAATTTTGACAAGTTTTGTAACCGCGGCACGCCCCTGACGCCTTGTCAGTAAAAATTTTTGCTAGTGTGTTTCAGTACACTTCGTCCCGGATCGATTCATACATGTTTACTTCTGGTTACAAGTCTGTTCCATTTGCTAAAATCGCCATTATATGACTTTTACTAACATTTTGACGTGTTTTGTCCCCGCGGCACGCCCCTGACGCCTTGTCAGTAAAAAATTTTGCCAGTGTGTTATAGTAAACTTCGTCCCGGATTGATTCATGCATATTTAGTTTTGGTACAAGTCTGTTCAGTTTCCTAAAATAGCCATTACATGAATTTTACTTCAATTTTTACGACTTTTGTGCCCGCGGCACGCCACTGACGCCTTGTCAGTAAAAATTTTTGCAAGAGTGTTATAGTAAACTTCGTCCCGGGTCAATTCATGCATATTTAGTTTTGGTATAAGTCTGTTGAGTTTCCTAAAATCGCCATTACAGAAATTTTACTACAATTTTTACGAGTTTTGTCCCCGCGGCACGCCACTAACGCCTTGTCAGTAAAAATTTTTGCAAGCGTGTTACAGTAAACTTCGTCTCGGACTGATTTATGCATATTTAGTTCTAGCATAAGTCCTTTAGATTTCATAAGGGTACGCCTGTCCATATCCATGGGAATTTAATTGAAGTTCAAGGTCATTGTATTTACAAAAAATTTACAATATTTGACCTGTCAACTTCAAATTCGCTAGTTTTGGCACTGCTGCGGACGTCTGAGTACTTGTTACGGCAAAAGTGTGAATTAAAACCGTGGATGAAAACCGTGGATGAAAACCGTGGACGAAAACCGTGGATGAAAAAGTGTGGATGAAAAGCGTGGCTAACTTCACACAAATCCCGGGAAGTGTGTTTCCAGCAGGAGTTCCAGCGACTCCTTACTGCTGGTAGTCCAAGTCCCATCTTGTCTCTTCAATGACCCTATTTTCTCCCTTGTTTCGCAGCTAAGTATTTTCATCAGCCTAGCTGATTCAGGCAGTGACTCCAGTTCACTGCAGTATGCCCTCCAGCTAGACCTCTTGCTGCGTCTTAATTCCTTCTTAAAATTCTTCCTTGCTGCCTTATATTCGTCCCATAAGGTCTCCGTCCTTCCCTTGACAGCTCGGTTCAGAGAGCGCCTGGTCGCCTGGCGAAGATCCTCGAGGGACCTATTCCACCAATGAGTTCTGCGCTCCCCTACTGCCTTGAGCGGACATGATTCCTCATAGGCCTATACTATTTGGTTACTCAGTGTATTCACTTCTTGTTCTAACTGTTCTGGAGAGGCAATTTGGTCACTTTGATTGCCGTTGTGGCCTCCTAAGTTAATCCTATACCTCCCCCAGTCAGTCGCTCTCGGATTTCGTCGTTGGACGATTTTTGGTTGGTCGAATTCATCTCGAATCTGATCATTCTATGATCAGACGCCGAGATGTCCTTCGTTACCCTCCATTCTGAGATTTCTTCCTCTAGGCTTTGAGACACCAACGTAATGTCAATCACCTCTTGTCTGATGCGGTTGACAAATGTTGGCTCTCTTCCCGTTTACTACCTGTAAGTTTGTAGACGCCAGATATTCCAACAGCGCCTCCCCTCGGGCATTAGTATCCCTGTTGCCCCAAACTGTGTGGTGAGAATTGGCGTCACATCCGATTATTAACGGTAAACCTAAATTCCTTGCAAAGATTACTTTGTTTTCTAGTTCCTTTGTTGGCGGTAGTTCTGCTAAATCATACGGGAGGTATATGCTGCAAACTATGGCCCTAGCTCTAATTTCACTTACCTTGTACTCGAGGATGATCGCTGTAGCATCCCTGGTATATTATATATTATATATTATATATTATATATTATATATTATATATTATATATTATATATTATATATTATATATTATATATTATATATTATATATTATATATTATATATTATATATTATATATAATACTACTATATCGCGGGTAGAGGCCCAAAAATTCCGAAAACATCACGGCGCCGACATACAATCTCTATCCTTATCGAGAGTACCTTAGTCAAATATGCGCATGCTCAGGAATTTCGCGACATCCAATAAGCATGCAGTATAAATACTGCATCTCTGTCTACCGACTTCTTTTAAAAAAAAGTTGAAAATTGGAAAGTCTGTCAACCCAAGGATTGTTAACTATTTACGTTAACAATCCTTGTGTTAACCTATAAACAATGTGTCAGCTTCCGTAACCATGGATATCGACAAAATCTGCGCATGCGCAAATCGAACAAAGGGTCTCTGGAACAGTATAGCACTATATCTTTTGTCTTTGATGTTTTCGGAGAAACCGCTTATGGACCAACATAGGAAATACGCGATATAGTAGTATTATATATAATATGGCTATCACCACCAAGAACCCTAAACAAAGAAGGACTGATCAATTCATTCATAAAAATTTGAAGGTCATTTTCAATCGATTTCTCGTAACACGTCAGTGGATCCCCCATTGCCAAATTTGCCTCTAATTGCAATTTCAACAATTTTCAGTCAAAATATCCAACCTAATATTATTTCAGAGACTGTATTAATGCAATCAAATGTGATTTTAAAGTACTTATATATGTGTTTTACGATATATATCTTCCGATTTGAAGTGCGTTGTGCAAAAATCGTTGTCGATTTGACAACTGTGATAACTTATGTTTTGTTAATCAGTGCACAGATTACTATGATATGATACAGAAATACTTTGATATGATGACATGACTGATGACAGTGATGACATTCCAAAGACAACCGAGACATTCTACATGACAATGGGTTATGTAATGGGACAATATATAGGTTATGTTAAAAGGTTAAAGCTGTCAAATTAAAACAAAGAGGATATTTCAATTTCAAATCTCCCGCTAAAGGGAATCCACTGACGTCACATAAGTGATAAACAAATGTGATTGGCTGTTACTGATTGATCAGTCCTTTGTTTAGGGTTCTTGGCTAGAACCAAAGAAAATTATTAGCACTATAAAATAAAAGCGAGAATAAGGAAAGATATCCAAAGTATATCGCTGGAAACATTAGATAGGGTTTTCATTAAATGTATCGAGGTCGAGGAGAGAACTTTGCAAAATTTTTTAAGAAATTAAGTATAATCTCTTTATTTTGTTGTGGTTTGTTCGTTATTGTTTTTAAGGATTTAGTTCCAAAATGTTTATTTTCCCTTTAAATTAGGTAATGTTTACTAAAAATTGTTTTTTTTTAATATTCTTTCATTTCATTAAATTATATTTTTAGTACGTATACATATTGTATAAATTAGCTTAATTAAGTTGAGTTTACGTTTAGTTAACATCAGCACCTCCTAGATTTATCCCTTAACCCAATAAAGTTCCGGTGTCATTTAAATATACCTGCTATAGGACACGAAGAAAATGTATTTTTTTGTCTAATTCTTAAGGGGCCAGATGTCCACCTTTATTCAAAGCGGAAAAAGTGGTTACGAATACAAATTCTCCTATTTCAAATATATGAATATTAAGAAACAAAATTTTGAGATTTTGTAAATAAGATATAAATAGAAGTAGGTTCTACCTATTGAATTAGTTTTTTTATTTCATATGCCAATTGGCAGAAAGCTCAGTATGCCGAGTCCGGGACTATGCTGCATATTCTGGATGAATGTGAGGGCTATGCTCGTGTTAGGCTATAAGGTTCCTGTAAACTATTCTCGGGTCTTGTGAACTAAAGAAAATTTTAGCGAGTAGATGTTTGGACTTGATGACGAATAAGATAAGAGCTCTACTAAAACAAAATACCTATACTAAATACCTAATACACTATAAAATACAACACCTATTAAAATGCTATACCTACCTACTTTATGGTTCTAATTGTTGGTAGCCCTATAATAAATAAAACCTCCTGTAGAATTAATCCACAAATCCAGTATTTTTTTTTGCAAACATTCCTTTTAAATTTCTGCACCATATCTTTCCTTTCGCCGATTTGTTTGTGAACGAAGATTAAATCAGGTGTGGGTCTTTTTAAACTTTTGGCACCTAAGCAATTTATCATCACATACGACATTCGCAGTAAAATATTTTCTAACAAATATTTTACTGCGTTTATTTTTATTGGAAATTTTATTCAATATACCTACTATAGTATATACTAAAACTACTGAGTTATGATGGCAAAAGTTCATAGATTAGATACTGAGCAAGTATTTGCTTTGCTTTGCCACAAACATAATAATATATAGCCTCCGGGCCTATAAAATTTTAACTGTGTTCTTAAAAAAGATAAATCTCCTTAGATATTATTTATCCCCAAAGATAAAGATCCCTTAACTATTGGGATCTTGCCCCACTTTGGAGTAACGAGACGAATTTACTCCATGCGCAGTAGGGGGTGAAATATCCAGGATTTATAAGAGTTGACATCTTCACAATATATACGGCGTTATGTTTTTTTATGCTCTTAAGAGCAGAGAGTGTCCCACTTTGAACAAAAAAGTTGGCTCCCTATGTGCCGCCACTAAATAAGGTAGGTAAGTGTCAAGGATTGTTAACTGTTTACAGGATTGCTCGATCGCTCAATTTTGTCATCCGCCTTTGTGACGTCATCGAAGATCCATGTAATCGAATTTTCAAAATATACCTATTTTGTGTTTGTTATATTTCACATTTGCAAGAGAATTTTCGTATTTGAATGATTATTAATATTATTATTTATGAAAGTTTGTAATAACAGTATAAAGTGTACCTATTTATACAAGTTCGAGATCTTTGGATCTTTGATGACGTCACAATTATGGATTACATTGTAGTATAGGGATCGAGCAATCCTGTAAACAGTTAACAATCCTTGGGTAAGTGTAGGTACCTTTTACGTCAAAAGATGTCTTAATTTAAAAACAAAATCAATCTGTCTCGTCGTTTCTTTGTAAACCCTCACGCGATTCTTGCTAAGCAATACGCTACCTATTGGCGGCACGCACAACTAACGCACGGGGTATTGGTTCAGTTTTGCGTATGTATGTCTATTGTGAATTTTGAAATATCCGTTGTTATATTAGATAATTACTTTGATTAGATATGAATCATTATTGTTGTGAGCGTCATTGTTCCTCTTGTACAAAGAAAAACCCCGAGATCAGTTTCATACTTTTCCAAAAGCGGGAAAATCTGGAGCTATCGCGGAAACTATAAGTTGAGCATTACAGAGTTACAGGAGACAAGTATGGATAAAGAAGCTAAAGAACGCAGAGTAGAGAGTGAGCTCTTTACCATTCTCTAAGGATGACGATTTCTATAAAGGTATGTTGCTGTATGCCCAATAAAGAATTTGACATATTTTGAGGTTAAGTTTCATTTTCAGATTGAACGCTCGAAAAAAATATTGAAATCTATTTTAATTTTATATCACTACTTACCCTTTTCAAAATTGTTTTACAAGCTTTTTACCTGGTTTAAAGTTCTCTACAACAAATCTTTGATGAATAAAATTTCAAACGTCAGTGTCAGTGAACGTAGGTTAGTATAGGTTACTGCCATTTTGGCGCTTCGATCTTAAAATCAATCGCGTATAGCAAGGGTATGATTGTTATGAATTTTGTGCGTTACTTAATCAACCCTGTATTCAATATCAATCTGTGGAAACATTTTTTATTTGTTAATTCCGCCAACTGTTAGGTATATTAAGTTTTATTTAAATTTTAAACATATAAACAATGAAATTTTTGGCATATATTTTAACTATTTATTATTATGTATGTGTCACATTTATTATTTTTAAGTATTTTTTAAATCTCGCCCAGATACCTACAGCAAATTAAGAGGTTTCAACTAAAATAAAAATGGATACATACCTATAAGTGTAGCAGTTAATGTGGCTCACTTGTAATATGTTGATATTTATTTCCCACTTTAACCGCTAACTTTCAAAGGTAAGAAAGAAAGTAAAACATTTTATCTATCGTCCAGCGATGCCTTTATTTAAACAGTACAGAAAATAAAAAAAATCAAAGTTTTGCTTATTTATGTTTTTACAAATGTTGTTTAAAAATTTTCACCTATGTTCACAATATCAACATTTACAAAGTACAGTAGGTACAGTAGTGGCTAAAAAAATAAAATAATTTAGATTATAGGTAACCACCTTAACGAGATTCTGTCTCGTAGTCCGATTCGGATAGTGGTTCCACACTGACTCCATCCCCATTATCCTTGTTTACCTTTTGGTCATTTGAATTGTTCTGAGAACTGACTCTATTTTCTTTATCATTACCTATCTTGTAATCATCATCAGAGTTCGTTTGAGAATTAACTTTATCTCCATTTTCATTGTCATCTGCTAATTGTTGGTCATTAGAACTGGTTTTGAGAATTTCGTCCAGTCCCAATATTTTTGGCAAACCAGACAAGATGGACACACTTTTATCTTTGTCAATAGTGCTTATATTGTGGGTGACTTTGATCTGCTTGTTAGGAAATATCGGAAAAGAACTTCCATTGATGGTAGCCGTCCCATTTTCATTTAGATTTATTTTTCCAAAGTCGGCTGGTAAAATCCCCGTTACTGATACACCGCTTATATTGGTTTGGATTGGAATTGGGATATTAGATAGATCTATGAGACTGCCGTTGTGTCCTGGATCGAAAAACGATACATCAACTTGCTCATGCCTGAAAAAATCCGAATTATACTGTAAAGAATTATATCTTATTTTTTAATGAATAATTATTTATAATCTCTCATTAAGTGTATATTATTTCTCAGCTCGGGTTTTTTAGTTAGGTACCAATTTGTATTCTTTTAGTAAAAGAGTGAACCTTTTTATTTTACGGTCCACTAAAGAAAAGAATACCTATCAGTTAACATATATTATTATGGTAAATTATAGAATTCGAGGCGAAACCATTTATCCAACATCTCTTTGAACATCGCGTTCAAACGGTGGTATTTAATTCCAGAACCACAATTGATAGAATTTTAAAATGAAATCACTAACACTTTAACACTTTAAATTCAGAAATTAAAGATATTTAAAATGATATATGATAATAACCATTCTACCTCAATTATACCTAATACTAACAAACAAAATACAAAGAAGTGTAGTCCACGATGTGACATTCGGTTTGAATTACATTTCAAAGTCAAAGAGTATATGGCACAGTAGGTAATAGGTATAAATATAAGATCCTTAGTTTCAAACATTTCTTTACCCATCCATTCTTTTTATCTCTTTATTTTCAAATAAAAATGTTTTGAGTTTAAGATCAAAATTAATTAAAAAAAAAATTAACATCCTGAAGAATATGATGACATTAATAACTACTTGTGCCTGATAGACTCCGGGGTCTGTAAGACCCCGTAGATTTACTATTTCACTGTATATCAAACAAAATTTCACGGTGGAATATATACAGGGTGTTTCAATGAAAACGTGACCCCCCCGTATAATAAAACCGAAAAAAAATTTGAATTCGCCAGAAACCGTAGATTTCTGTTCTTGGAGGGAGCATTTTTGGCAGTCAAGAAGACTTGATATGTTCAGTGCATCCCCCTAACCCCTAGCAACCGCAACTTTAAAATTTCAAATGAAACTACCCTACACTAAGACATCATTTTAAAGCCCTTTCCATTGCGAATACACCGGTGCATCGTTTTTGGAAATCGGTTGAGATTTGACAGTTATTGTGTAGAAACGAAAAGTTAGCAAATCGATATTCGCAAACTAATTTCTACAGAAAAGTCCACCAATAAAAAGCTTTTTATCTACTACACAACTATATGCACATTACTTTTTTGATGTGTGGATCAGTTTACAAAAAAGAAAAAACTGTCTCAAATTAAAAAAGCTGAACAAAAACAAAACAAGTTTTATTTAATGTACCTATTGCTTAAAATGACCCCAGTTAACTTGCAAACAATAATACAGTATGTTTTCAAATTCTGTTTCAAACACATCCGGTGTTATTAAGTAATCGGCATTCTTCCATAATCCTCTGACGCAACACCTCTAGTGTTTCAAGCTGCGTGGCGTTCACTCGCGATTTCAAATGGCCCCACAGGAAAAAGTCCAAAGGGGATAGATCAGGTGATCTTGGTGGTCATTCGACGGGACCTCTTCTACCAATTCAGTGCCCTGGGAAATCCAAAAATTGCCGCATAGCAACAGCATAATGAGGGAGTACGCCATCTTGTTGGAAAGTTATTTCATTTTCTATTTTAAATTGCTCGTCGCTCTCTAAAACTTTTGTTATCATAGGGTTAACCGTGTCTTCCAATAATTGTAAATGGGTGTTTTCATCGAGATTTCCTTGAATAAAAAACGGTCCAACAAGATGGCTGCCCAAAATTCCGGCCCAAACATTCAATTTTTTAGAAGTCTGAGTATGAAATTCCCTGATTAAATGAGGATTAGTATGACTCCAAAATAGCGATACCTAATTGTGTTTATTCACTTCCCCATTCAACATAAATGTACATTCGTCTGAAAAACACGTATTGTAGACAAGATTTGGGTTCAGTTGAAGTCGCTTACTAAAATATTCGCAAAATTGGGTACGACTATCAAAATCATCTTCAGGTAACTCTTGAACCAGCTTCATCTTAAATGGATGAAACTTGAATTTTTCCAAAATTCGATGAACATTTGAACTGCATATGCCAGAAGCTTGAGACACCGCTTTGATCGACTGATTATTGTCCATCTACAAGTGACCCAAAATTGCCACTTCAACTGGTTCATTACGAACTGGGCGATTTACTTCACGTTTCTTGTTTAGAAGCGAACTCGTTGCAACAAAGTTATCCATCAGTTGTTTAACCTACTGATGGAAAATACTCTCTCCAAGAACAGAAATCGACGGGTCTCGGCGAATTCAAATTTTCTTTCGATTTTATTACAGGCGTGGTCAAGTTTTCGTTGAAAGACTTATTGACCCAAAATAATATTCAGAGGGCGTGAATTACAAATATGATATTTAAATACTTATGCTTAGCAAATTTTAATATAATAATATGTATAAACCTAAAATACTTCTTTTCCAAGATAAAAAAGTTGTTGAAGGTTTGCAAAAAATAAAGGTTTCCTGTTTTCAATATATTTAGTCTCTTTTCTCTGTCATTATTAACTTTCTATATTAAGTATGGCAATATGCTTGTTTTTTAATAGTATCTAACAAATGTTTGTTTTTGAAATATGCAAACCTAATATCTACTCTTGCTTATATAAACAAGGCTAATAGTTTGTGCTGATTACTATAAAAGATTATGTGTATAGTGTATTTACGCACAATTGAAACCGTATAAAAACTAAAAGCCGGCAAAAACAGTCGGCATCTCTTTATTCTGCATGGGCGGAGGTAGAAATGTTTCCTATTAAGAAAATGTTATAGAGATCGTATTATTTTGGGTTTATTAGTACCTATTATTTGTAGCCAATGTAACCAATAACATATTTTATTATTGTTAAGTATTGTTTATGTTTATTATTGTTATTTTTATTGTTTATTTAATAAAACTAAAGAACGCTTGGTTATTGGTATTTACGCGCTGCACTGGAAAATTATTGCTGATATTTCAGCACTCGGCACGGGAAACAAAAAAATGATTTACATCCAGCAGACCAGTCTGTTTATTCTCTTTACACCAGCGCGCAGTTGTAGATGGTTCATCGGGCTGATTAGATATCCAGTATAGGACTCACATGTACAGTTTTAGTTACTAATCGAATCACGATACCATTGCTAAATACATAGGACGAAATATGAAGACAAGTGCGCACGGTCCTGTGCCTTAACAGTCTTAACACTGGCCAGTTTCAATTGTCCGTATAAACACTATACCTATTTTTGTTTTTTTTTGTTATCGTATTATAGTTTATCGTAGTGAAGAAACATTTTATAGTTAGGTGGACTATATTAGGCTATAATAGGCTATTACTTATACATAATTTTTGATATATGGCTTGCACTTACGTTTCGTTTCCTGTCTCAGCATCCTCGTCGCCGTCAGTCAGAATCCCAATCTCATATACCACCGACTTAATGACATACCTAAAAGCATAGAAGAATCGTTTAAAAGTAAGAAGATAAAAATGAAAATGTTCAAACTATCTCGAATTTTACGCGTATTCTGATATTAATGAGGATTCATAAAAAGATATTTAATACCATTTTAAAGGGGGGATTCATTTCATATTTCAACCTGCATTTTATGATGATACATTTGTATCTGAAGGGAGCAAGTAGATATAGTAAAATAAGTTTTAAAATAGTTTTAAAACCATTAAGTGGCATAGGTACGTATATTTGCTGATACAATTGTATAATACAACATCTTATTTTTAATACGTTTTTCTTTTCCGATTAAATAATTAGGATTAGGTATGGGTAATAGTAGGTACGTATCAAGGATTCTTTGAAGAAGATTATCTAAAACGTGCCTATTATTTATAGATACAGTTATTTAATTTCAAGGTACCTTTACTTTTTATTTTAATGGCCAATTATTCCTATAAATGCCGTTTATCATTGACTTTAAATTATTTACATATTTACTTTACATATTAGAGAGTTATTGGAAATCCTTTTAATAGTAATAGTGCCGCGCAGTATTGAACTTGAACGCAGTAAGACTTTATTTGAATATCTCCAGCTTGACCTTATTTTATAAAAAAATCGTATGTAGTTATTGCAATAAATTTGTATGGACCTAGTTATTGCAATAAATTTGTATGTAGTTATTGCAATAAATTTGTATGTAGTTATAGCAATGGACTAAATAGAGCTAGAACATGTTTTGCAATCACTCTTAAACTTCCTCTCCTTCTAGTAAAATTCGACCAAAATCAAATAAATATTAGAATTAAAAAAAAAGAAGGGATATAAGATCGTAATCTTTGGGTTTAAGACTATTTATAATGATCGATGTGTCAAATTTTTATACTGACACCCCAGGTTAAGTTTTTGGCAAACGTGAATTTTATTTTTATATACTTACAAATTATATTATTGTTAACACTTATGTGTATTTATCCTTGTGACTAAAAATACATTAACAAGATTTTGAAGGTTATACCTATCGTTTTCACGATTGTTGTCTTACACACAAAACATTAAATAAGGGAGACATAACACCCTACCTTAAACCTACAGAATTAATCTCAACCAGTCAAGGTCCCTTATTAACCCTTAAGTGCCACTTTTATACAATCATTGCACTTGTGTTTCGAGCATTGTAAGCATATCGGCTTTCTACACTGCACGCAGAAGAATTATTGTGTCATCCGATATGTTCTTTTGTGACTTAAAAAGCATGCCTTACGTTTGTCTAGAATCAAAGTTCATTTTTCACTAGAAAAGTCTCCTGTGGTATTATCAAGAATACAAGCTACTATAAAACGCACCTCTTGTGGTAATCGAGGATTTTGTAGTCGACTTTCGGCGACTATGGCTATGGCGGTATGGTATGACATGGTATGGTATGGTATGATAATAATGATAATAATAATAATAATAATAATAATAATAATAATAATAATAATAATAATAATAATAATAATAATAATAATAATAATAATGAATTTATTTCCTTTGACACATTACAAATGTATGGAAAACGTCAGTACAATACAATACAATAGTTTTTGAATGGTACTTATAAAGTGCACAATAAAAGTCAACAAAATAAAAATATAAATAACAATTATAGATTAAAAATTGCAGCTGAAATACCTACTCATGTAGATTATAAAATGAATAAGGCAATAAAGATCTCCTTGACTCTACACTTAAAAAGTTTAATATTATTGATCAGTTTAATACTATATGGAAGATGGTTAAGTATTTTTGGAGCTAATACAAATGGACTGTTAGCTGATTTAGACAAATGGTGCTGAGGAAGAAGGAGATTACTATGATTTCTTAGATTATATTGGATTTGTTTGTCCACAATGTGTGAAAACTGATCAGGATGAACCTTAACATATGCCAAAATAAACATAGACACAATGGTCAAAATACCAGAGTCCTTAAACAGTTTGAGAAGAATACAGTCTTGACTTGAAAAGCATAGTAGGTACGTATAATTCTTTTTTATGCAATTAGTAAACTGATAATGCTGGGATAATTTCCCCAACAAATTATTGAATAATTTAATATTGGATATACCTACTTGTCCATAATAGTATGTTTTTAATATATCAAGGCTGACATGCTCCCTCAGATTGAAGATTATATAATTTTGTTTGGCCAATTTACTGCACTGCATGATATGGTATGAAGTGATATGGTATGATATAATATGGTATGACTATCGGTATGGCGCGGTCGCTCGCCATACCCATAGCTTTACAATATTAGAGACCTAAATAGACAGGTCCTATAGACCTACAATTATTATTTTAACTAGTTCCAATCCCACTAAATCTCAAATCCTGTGATAGGTGTGCGTCCAATAGGTTGAGGATTAGGTGGGGTGGCAGATTTGAGGGCATCCCTATTTTGAAATTGTGGAGGAGTTTATCAACAGGTCAGTCTCTCAGACGGCACCTGTCCAGTTAAGGGTTAAAAAGCATACATGTGGACCTGCGTATGATTAGGTACATGTTAAAATAAGAAAAACCTAAATACTGTTTAACCTTATGAGGTATCCAGTAATTCTCTATTAGACTCAGACTTAGACACACCTTAATTTCCACGTTTGTGTTACTATACAAAATTATATTCCCTTTATGTTTAAGTAATATCATTAATATTACTTAAAAAAGAGCTACTTCTCTTTTGACAATGAGTTATTTTTGATGTAGAGATATAAAGTATATTTCATATTGATTTGCAACATAAAAAAATTCTACCACAATTTTGGCACAGGAGGAGATTATATTTTTTATAGCAAGTGAAAACCAGTAGTGGAAATTTGTCAATGTCAAATTGCTGTTCCATTCGCAAACCAAATCATGCATACAACATATACTAAAGAAATAAGGGCGATATATTTTTTTTATCGCTTCTAATGAACTCCATACCTATATACATAGTAATACTACTGCATAAATATTAAGGTATGGTAATAATACTGAACTGAACCGACAGGAAAAATAGTAAATAGCATAAATATAAAGGAAATGAAAAAACACGAATTTAAATAAAAATAATAAATAATAATAAAATTAAGTTATTATTATTATTATTATTATTATTATTATTATATTACTATTATTATTATTAACACAACTAATATTTGAATATCACACTAATTTTAGATGCGTCAGTTCTAATGTCTGGAACTTAGATGACGTCAGCTTATTAATCCTTTTATATAGGTATATATAGTAAGTACGTACATTAATTACTCTAAATTCTAAATAAATAAAGTATTAGTACCTTTTTGCCATTTGCATTAAAAAATATATGTTTCAGAAATACATAGATTTGAAAGTGCAGATATAGTAAATTAAACTCACACTATTAAATTTGCATGACTTGACTTTAAATTCATCTATATTGGTATCTTTTTCTATTATTAGTTAAAAATCTCAAAATGCCGAGGATTAGAATTTAGCTCATTATTTTTGGAAATACATTTCTCTTTCTCAGAAGACCAAGTCCTCTACAAAAAGCTAATTAAAGTCGTTAACTCATACACTTACAAATTCTGGGAAGTTTCATTACCAGGTTCCGTTACATTGTCCTCACTTTCTAAATTTTCTTTAGACTCTAAGGGAACTGAAAAACCACTACTCAATAACAAGCATATTCCGAGGATGTAAGTTAAGTGAAACATTTTGAAAAGACTGAGTCATTTCATCACAGGATTAAGTTTATATATACAACAAATAATTCAATTAGCAGGTCTGACGTTCCATTTGCCGTAATAATTTTGGATATTATGATAATTTGCTTTAATTTCATTTCTTCTAGTTTCGTGGTATAAATCAAGGTACCTATCTCGATATTTATTTGCATGATACTGTTTTGTAAGATGAATGAGTGTCGAAGGAAATTTGTTCTAGAAAGACTATTAACTAAGTATTTTACATTTGTGTGAGAATTAATGATAATACAGAGATAAAGTATTGTGCATGTTATATTTCATAACAATTAATAATTTTAAGATATAGATGATTCATCGAAGTAGATCCGTTTTTTATTTCAATAATGTACATATTTAATAAAAAATATAATATATACAGGGTGTTGTCAAAATAACTTTTTCTTAATTCCTTAATTATCCCTAGGTATATCTTGAAATATTTAGATAGAACGTTATCTCATGAACACAGTGATATATAACGTTTACTTTAGTATAAATAATAAGTATCAATCAAAAACTTTTCTTTCTAACACATACCATAAATAAACTATAATTTACTCTATACACCTCCTACCCACCTACTATTATACATTATGGCTAACTCACTTTTTGGAACATTATTATCTTGCTTGCTCTTTATATTTTATAGATACTCAAATTATTATTATTATTATTATTATTACAATGGATAAGAGCAGAGGGTAAAACCCTTTTAAGTTCAAAGAAATTAAACTTAATGTAGGTACATACATATAACATTAAATACAAATAAATACAAATCAAAATCAATGAAATAACAAATAGGTAAGTAATAAAGACTTAACATTCGATTACCCGTTATACAAAAATGTGTCCAGTCTATTCTTAAAACTATTCATTGTGGGTGCGTTAACAACTTCATTACGAAGAGAATTCCAAATATCAAATATACGATTGCTTAAGAAAAATTCTCGAGATCTCGTATTGTATGATTCATGAAGCAACTTGTAGTTGCTTGTGTCATTATTTAATGGAAACATGTCAGATAGATCCAACGAGAAGGTATTATTAAGCACTCGGAAGGTGGTAATGAGATCACCACGAGTCAATCGGTCTATTGCAGAAATTAACCCAAATAGGCGTAGCCTGTCTTCGTAGGAAGGTCTATCGAAACCATAGGGCAGCCGTGTCGCCTTATGTTGGACATTTTCAATGGTTGTTTTATCGAGCACTAACCATGGTGACCATATTGCTGAACCGAACTCGACGATGGGACGCACATATGTTTTATACAAAGCACAAGCAGTTTTAGGATTCGGATTATTAAAAACTCTACGAAACGTATGCAATAAACTGTTAGCTTTTTTCCAGGAATTAACTATATGATCCGACCATGTGAGGTTTTCAGTAATCAAAATACCCAAATCACATTGAGAACGCACACTTTGGATGGCAGTAGAGTTGATAGTGTAAGGGAACCTCGGATTGGTTTTCCAATATGGAGCACTACGCACTTGTTTGGGTTTAATGGGATAAGCCAATTTTCGCACCACGCGCCAATTGTCTCCAGGTCTGATTGGAGACTGTCATGTTCTGTAAGAGGGTTGCAGTAGACTTTTGTGTCATCAGCATATAATGATGATTTACAGCACAGTAATCTTTGAATATCCGAGGTATAAATCAAGAACAGTATGGGTCCTAATACAGATTCCTGAGGAACTCCGCTAACTACTGGATGAGAAGGAGAATATTCGCCGCCGACATTTACTCTGAATGATCTGTTAGAGAGATACTCTGAAATCCAAATCAATAAGAGGCCACGGATACCAAAATGATCCAGTTTTAACAACATACGATTTTTCGGAACTCTGTCGAATGCTTTGGCAAAATCTAAGTATATAAACATCCACTGATTCTCTCTTATCATATGCTTTGGTCCAATCGTCTAGACATCGTAAAATATTAGTGGTGATAGATCGCCCGGGCAAAAATCCGTGTTGTTCGTCTGGAATTATATTGTTGAATATACAGAATGGTGCTATTGCATCCACAATTATTCTTTCCATAGTTTTCAGGGGAATAGATGTAATACAGGGTGTTTCTTGACAAACTGTATATATACTGTAATGATAGCGTGGGACCACCCAGGCAAGTACCGGATGGCTATTTCAAACCATCCTCGGTCAGCATATCAACGCAATATAAATTTTCTGTTAACGTTTGGTGTAGTGTTTTAAATAACCGATTAATTGAACTACACTTTTTTCAAGAGCGCCTATAACGGGTGAAGGTTATTTGAATTTTCTCGAAAACATCCTGCCTGGCAGGAGACAGGGGGAACTCATTTTCAGCACGATGGAGCTCCTCCACATTTCTCATTAGCTGTCAGACAATATCTGGATAATGTCTACCCTAACAGGTGGATTGGCCGTGGTGGTCCTATTTCATGACCACCAAGCCTACCCAAGGAAATTTGACGTCAAGCCAACAAAAATTCCGTGAAGAAAGGGGCTCTCACTTTGAATATAAACTGTGATAGATTTTTAGAATTATTTCTCTTTATTATTTTTCATGTTGTGTTCTTATTAGAATATGCACTTTTTGTTACTGTTTCTATTTTGAAGGTTATTAAATTACAGCACACTGCTTAAAAATGTTCTTATTCTGTGCATATAATTAAAATAGGAAGTAGTATAGTACTATTACCACAAGGAATAATAAGGAAATATTTGCTTTAAAAAATATTCTTATGGCTTCTATAATAATGAAAAAATACATTTTATAAACGGATCAAAATCTGGTGGTTCATTTAAAGACGATGAAAATGTGACCAAAAAATTAAGTATACGATTATTATTATTGGTTTATCTACTTTTAGATTGACATGTAAAATTGTTATAAAAGTACATACAGGGTAAACTTTTCTCAGTGTACAGACGAAATGAGAATTTTTATAATAGGGCCCTGCAATATTTGTATTTTGATTGAGGGTATTGATGGTCAATAGTATATCATGCGCGTACCAAAAACGAATTAATGCACGTAAGTGGTTCAAAAGTTATAGTCAAAACAAGTTTTGATGAAAATTCATGATGAAAATTATCTTATACATATATTCGTAAATACTGACCGAGGACGGTTTTAAATAGCCATTCGGTACTTGCCTGAACGACCCCACTTCACTATTACAGTGTGTACAGTTTGTCTGGAAACACTCTGTATATTAATTCTGATTGGAAAGTAAAATCTAACAATAAAATTAAAGTAGTCCATTCCCCCATTAAACTGTGGGTAACTTTCCATACCAACTGCAAGGATTAATAATAAAACCAATTGTATGAAAAGTGAAAACACTGCATAAATACCTAAATAAAGTGAATAAATATCATGTAAGTAGGTAGAAAAGACTTTTGCGCATAAATTATGTGTTTCTGTAGTTGATTCTATTGTTAAACAATTATCGTATACATGTGATATTTGTTTAATATATTACTAATTACAAATAATTATTGTAAATAGTTTATTTTGCACGTTAATGTTCAATAATTCATACAACAGCAAAACACAGTGTAAACGCACTAGAATTTTGCGATGCAACATTATTTGTGATAAGGTAAGTATTGTTATTGCAAGAAAGCGCAGGGTGGACATATAGAATTTAATATTTTTACTTCTCAGTGTAAAATGTATTTTAAATATATTTTTCACTGAGGTAATACCTGGTAATAGTTTAAATTACCATTTCTAAAAATTTTAATTCCTTAGCCATGACTTGTTCAATATGAACTAAATGTCGAGATGACTGTACATCAATTATACCGGAAATAGGTTTAAAATTCTTTAATTTAAATGGAAAACCCTCTATATTATTTAATTTTTTCATAGGGAGCTCTTTTCAATACATTGATGTACGGTTCCATTGATTTGGCTACATTAATAAGGCAGATATGTTAAATCAAATTACAACAGTCTTCCATTAACTTAATATTTATATTATAGTTAATATGGTACTCCTAGGGAACCCGCTTTTGAGAATATCCAACGCCTCCTTGAGTTATAGTCATCTCTCTACTGTTAAAGATATAGGAACCTAAATATGCTGAAATATTCCATTTAAAATAATGCAGTTAATGCCTATTCTGCTATAACCTTAAATCCAGTTAAGTATATCAAATTACAAGAAGTTCACATAAACAGGTAAACTCTTTCTCGGAAAAAGTTTTTTCTGGATTAGGTATATTAGTAAAATATCCAACGATTTAAAGCCATCTACTGTATAGAATATGTATTCCAAGTTACGCAATACAATTAGATAACTTTAAACAATGTGGATATTTCGAAATACGCTAAACTCAAATCAAAATTTCAGGATCTGAAAAAAGCGTTACTTGTAACTATATCTAATACAAAAACTCACTCGCCACATTCTTTTACAATTACAGCCAATTAGGTAGGAGGTATAAAACATTTGTAAGAAGTAAGTACTTAAATAAACAATACCACCTCCCGATTCTTCCTCAATTACCAAAATGGCACGTGTACAAAACAAGTGATTAGAATCAATAAATTTGGAAATGTTCCAAAGCAAACTCCAGCATTTCTTAATTTGCCAGATTGTCAATTCTACACGGGCCATTCATTAAGAAGGTATTAGAATCTCTTGAAAATACGTTTGAAACTGCAAATATGCCTGAAACTAGAGTTAACTTTGATGTTGATGACTTCGACAACATACTACTAAATCAGCCTGTAACAACGAAATCGACAACCGAAAACTTACTTTCAACAAGTACGACAAAAGTTAACACTGTTACTCCAAATCCAACTGTCAATAAGTATAATAATTGTATTTTAACTTTTGTAAATTTTAATCCGATATTTTATTGCAATATCATAAAAAAATAGCATTTCCTACTCGAGATAAAATACGTTTGCAGTCTGTATTGTTTATATTTTACATTGCAAATAATATTAAGTATACCTACAGATTAATATAATTAAGTTCCATGTCCCTGATAATAATAAATAACATTGATAAACATTATTCTAAGAAAATCTTGAGTTGCTCTCCCTTGAATGGTATAATACATAAGTGTATTATGCTACCAAAAAATAAAAGCTACCTATAACCTATAAAGCTACCAAACTATGCGTTTTATCTAAATAAATTTGCTGGCCCAAATACCATGATATAGTTTAGTCAAAATTTTGTATGGTACCTATCTGTTCTAGTATTTAAGTATTTTAAGTTGTAGGTACTCGTAAGTTTTTTTAGTATTATTTATATGTACCCTTGTTTGTAATTTCCTTTTTTTTTTGGTGTCTTTTAATTTAATTGTCTCGTGGGATGGGGATTCGAATCAACAATCTCTGGGTGAGACACTAAACCCTTAACCACCTGCTTACCCAAATAATTAATTAATATAATAATAATAATAATAATAGATAATATATAATAATAGATTATTATTATATATTAATGAAGAGTAATGATTAATGACTTACACATTGAATGCCTACACCATTTAGATTTAGCAAACAACTGTTTGCTAATGTAATGTTTTTCTATAGACAAATTATGAAAGTGTACCAGAACCAATTTTGTACTGTTTTTCTGTATCAATTGTCAAAAATACACATATTATACGCAAGCACACACTTAGGGTAGGTACCTACTATTTGTGGAACTAGCCTCTACAAAAGCTATACAATATTTCTTTATTTTTTCTTAATATTTCTTAAAATTTTTTCTAATTTTCTTGGAAAATTGCATAAATTATGTTTCTTTCTAAATACATACTGTATATACTGTTTATATCAACAAATGTAAGTACTATTTTTTTTCACGTTTACCCGATTTTTTCTGAAATCGTTCGTTATTCTTAGATAATAAGAACTTCGTCTATCGTTTATTATAGCAGGTGATTAGTACACCTGCGTGCCCCCCCGTGATTATATTGCCACCTCGAGAACACCGAAGCTTGCTACCACTACACAAAAGAAGCTGCTTGTTACGGCCATTTTGTTATCTGTGAATTGCCATAGACAATAAGGGATTCGATGCTTTTCAAACAAAGTTTTTCATCACTTGCAATAGCTGGTATCCATCAATAACCGTTTTCTTTTGCATCTGACTTCTGAATCATCATTACAATATCTGCAATGGTATTCGTGGATTTAAAAAATAAAGGAGCGTGATTGGCTGATATCAAATCATGATCTCGAATCAGGTGCAAAAGAAAACGGCTAATGTATGCATGAGTATTGAATCAAGATTAGAAAAAATATATAGGATGTTTTGTTTCAAAAAGGCCACCGTAATTTTATAATTTCTTTACCAAGATCTTTAAATAATTTGCCAAATTATAATTCTGACGTGAGTCATAGTAATATTTAGAAAATTTTATTTACAAAATATTAAATAAAAAATATATGTAAATACATAATAAATAGGTACATAATTGTAATACTGACGGCACCTACCTACACTTATTTATTTTTATCTATTATAATCGACGTAGGTACCATCGATTAGTTTTTGCTATCAGTTCTTAAACGAAAAAAAAAATCTGGCGCTTATCTTATCTCCTATGTTTTTAGTAATTATCTTCTTCAATTCAGTATGGCTAAACAAAAGCTATTTTTGACAGTAACAGTTTAATAAGTCTAGTTTAGAATATAAACAAAGTGAGTGTTATGTGTTGGCATTCTCATTTTAGGATAGGAATATCAGCATCAATATGGACAGTTGTAAGACTTTTTCAATAGTAGTGTGCTTAGGATCAATGAACATGCATGATTTTGATATTATTTATTTTATCAGTTTATCGCTTCTATCTCTTTTGGGTTCAAGTTTACGTGACAACATGAAAATTTTAAGTTGCATGCTTTTTTACTGCTGGTTATAATATTTGTGACCCACAATTAAGCGTTAAATATTTTGGATTGTTAAATGAAATTTATAAAGTCAATTTTGTTGTTAATCTTGCATTACAGTTTTAGGAATCACCTAAGGTAAAGACACGTTTAGTTGTATCAAAACAAATAATCGTTAGATATTTTGTTTGTTACAATTAATAGTTAGGTACCTACCTATATTAAATAAAATACTCTAGTAAAATCCACTAGTAAACATTTTTGAGCATTAACATGTTATGCCCTAACATAAACACCCTTTTCCTACACATTATTAAATATATATAAAGGGTGTTCTTCAGATATAATTATAATAGCAATAAGTTTGGAGATATTATATTCTACATACAAACAAGAGTCCCTGTAATCTTGTAAACATACTATTTTTACTAAGGCACCTATGACCATAAAAATACTTTCAATCGGCCTATTTCTGCGACGAAGGCCAATCACCGATCTCAGTAAACGATCAACCGATGCAACAAGACAAAAGTGGGGGTTCGGCAAAATTTCCAAGTCCCAACCTGGAAAAGGGGAAAAAAATCCTACTTCAACGCCCTCCATCTCCAAAACGATGCGATTTATAATAAATATTATTTTAACCTCTTCTATCGATTCCTGAGATTAAAACGTAATCACCCTGTATAGATGCATGAGCCTCTACAATGAATAGAATAAACCTTTGATGTTGTAAATTAACACTTCATTTATATTCTTCAGATTAGATAATACCCAAAACTGAGCTTTAGGCAGCTTTGTGTTTATTGGAAGGCAAATATAAACTGATTGCTGTTGAATTATCACCATTATCGAATGGTCGGATCTGATTGAAATAAATTAATTTGGAAATGTATTATATAGCGTAGGTACATGTTATTAATACATTTCGATAAGGGCACTGTACAGTGACAAAAAACACTACAAAAATAAAATCATGTAAAATATTTACTTATACAGGGTGTCTCACCAGGAACTGCGTCGATCGATATTTGGGAAAGTACTAATCTGAAATATTTGAAAATATGGTAAAGCATCTAGGGCATCTAGCGTCTAGGGCAGGGGTCGGCAACCTTTTGAGTCGGAAGAGTCAAAAATTACAGTTTACAAAATTTCAAAGTTTTTAAAGAGCCACAAAATTTTTTCTTGGCAACAATAAATAGTACTCGCATAAATAAAGTTTTTTGATAAAAAAAAATCTATTTATTCATAAGAAAAAATATCTATTTATTTATATATAAGTAGTGTTTTTCACAACAAATTAGATAATATATATATATGGCATTATTAGATAACATTTACTTACAACACTAACTTGTACTTCAATAACAAATAATTGAGCAAACAAATTCAATGAGAGCCGATGGCTTTGCATGGTTATTCAAGTAGAAAATTTAAACTTTACTAAACAATGTAATTTGTACTTAAAATAAAAAAAAAAACAATAAAATACATTTGAGCAAACAAATCCAATGGGAGCGTTGGCTTTGCATGGTTTTAGAAAGTTAGGATAAATTTGGCTCATAACTTGTTGTTTTAAGTTTCAAACACGACTCTAAATTTTCATTTGTTAGTTGGCTTCTTACTTTACTTTTAATTATATTTCCACTCCACAAAGCTTTACTTTTTAAATCGATCAATTGTATTTCCAGAGATCCAGTATCAATTCCAAATGGCTCAATTTCGTTACTATTTGTATTGAGAGGATTTACTATGAATGCTAGAGTGGTTTTGTTGGTTTTGAATTGCTCAAATCTTTCAGCAAATTCATCTTTAATTTTTTTTATAACTGTGCTGAAGTAATTCGTGTCAACAGTTGCACTGGTTTTATCGCGATATTGCTTTAGAAATTGAAAATGAAGTAATTTACCGCTCTGAATATCTTCTGCAAAAAGAATTAATTTTTCTTCAAAACAAACGAATTCATCTACCAAAACATAGGCTGGAGTTCCCTTTCCTTGCAGTTTTAGATTCAGCTCATTTAATTTCGCTGTGATATCTACCATAAAGTAAAATTTTTGCAACCATTTGTCGACGGCGTCATTTGAGAGCTTCCGACGGACTGACGACAGTGACGACTGTGTCACGGGGGAGGGGTGCGGTGAAAAGCGAGTACAAGTGGTTGAGAGATAGAATCGGTGCCTAATCCTTGTTAATCGATTCAGAACGATTTTTAAATGTTTTTTTTTTTGATAAAATAAATATTTGCGTATGGAACTAAAGAGCCGCAGTTTCACATCCAAAGAGCCGCACGTGGCTCGCGAGCCGTAGGTTGCCGACCCCTGGTCTAGGGTAAAGCATCTAGCGTGTCCCATTTTAAATGGAACACCCTAGATGCTGGGTGACACCCCGGTATATATTATTACATTTTTTTATTCTACGGAAAATTTTAGGGTCAATTTATGTGACATTCCATATCTAGGAGTTATGTATTTTGAGATATTTAGTATTTAAAGAAAAACATTGACATATGCTGTGGTGCACAAGAGTGTACTTTTTCCGGCAAAGTGATATTAAGTTGATTTTTGGTATTCTTAGAAAACTTAAGCGATTCTAAATTATGGTGTATCCATAAGTTCAAAAATATTACTAATGTCTACTTATTAAATAATAATCTTAAAATAATATCTGTATAATTTATACCCGTTATAAATAATTACTATTGTAATTATTTATATTACGGCGCGTTTAAATTACTCAAACGAAGATTATTTCAATTTATTTATTATTTTTTGAGAGTGTGACAAAATTTTAAGAAGAACTTGTGATGTGACTATCTTTCTCAATATATAAATTAATCATTATTGTGCAACTATGTTTATTAGTCTCATGCTTTCCGCCTTTGAGAACTTTATATCCTTATAAATAATATTATTTTTTAGGTACAAACCAGTATTCACATCATCTGGGTTGTATGTGGATATTACTTTTACATTTGCAAAATGAAGCCTGCGAATTATGTACTAGTAATTTTATATCTCACATATTTTTACAGTAAGTAGATATTTTTGAAGTAACAAAAATGGCTGTAATTAAAAAAGCAGCATATAATTTTACTTTAACTATCTTGATATTTTGGAGAATCAAAAATAATTTCTTTATATTTTTTAAGTATGACGGAGTAAACATTGTTAGTATAATTGTTTTGAAAAAAACATTGATCTCATTTAGATGTTCCAAGAAATATATAGAAAACACTCTATATACTAGTATTTCGGCTTGTTAGGCCTTTTTCAATAGAGTAAATGTCTATTACTAAATATTTCCAAGTGCGTTTTCGTTATTTATTTGTTTACGAGCCTACCTCCGATCGATTCTACCATCTGGCCATCTGGTGAAGCCCGAGTTTTTAATACCGTTTCTAAGAAGGGCGAGAGTGTAAAGTCTATCTGATCATTGGTAGTACACGGATTTATAATTAAAGATTTTTTAATTTCTAATTGCTCTAACAGATCTAAGCGCTTTCCTTTCTTTTCCCGATGCAGTACCTTTACATTTTTCTGATCTATAAAATGATTGTTTTCTATACAATGCGTCGCTAATCCTGAATTTTTTGCGTTATTTAATATGGATTTTTTATGTTCTTTTACTCTCGTTTCGATACTTCTGCCAGTTTGACCCACATACACGGCATTACAATCCGCGCAGTTAATTTGGTATACCCCCGATTGTTTTAATTTATTAACCCTTTCTTTATTGTTTATCAAAATTCTCCCAATAGTACGTTTGTTGACACTAATCGTTTTACACCCGTTTCGTTCTATTCTGCGAGCTATTTTTTCGCTATAACCTGGGACGTGATTAATATAACTATAGGTGCCTTCTTTTTCCCGAATATTGTAAAACTCCCGACGAATTAATTTCCTCCTTTTGTTTTTTAGCATGCTATCTATTAGTTTTTCTTTATATCCGTTGTTTCTTGCAATTTGTTTGATTGTACTTAATTCTTTTTCAAAATCTGCTTTTTCCAGCGGAAACATTAAAAGCCTATGAATTAAACTATGGAAAACCGACTTTTTTATTTGCCAGGACTGCTGCGAACTTGCTGGTATAATTGCGTCGGAAGTTGTTGGTTTTCTATAAACCGAGAATTTTAATTTATTTTTTACCTTTCTTATTGTTATATCCAAATAGTTTAATTGATTGTTTTCCTCCTTTTCCATTGTAAACTGAATATTATCGTTAAGCGAATTTAAAAAATTGAGAAAGCCGCTCAAATTTCTTTCAGTACCAGTCCAAATACAAAAAATGTCATCTACATAGCGAGCCCAAAAGTGTACATGTGATTTTAAATTATTGTCACTGTTGAACAGTGTGTTTTCGAAATGGTTCATAAAAATTTCCGCTAGCAAAGGAGAAATAGGACTACCCATGGGTAGTCGTTTTTTTGTTTGTAATATTTTCCATTGAAATAAAAATAATTTTGTTTAATGCATACTTTTATTATACTTATTAATTCATATTTTTCTGTGCTGTTTAATTTTGACTGATTTATTAAATTGCATAGTACTGACGTTAATTCTGCGACTGGGATTGAGGTGAATAAACTTTTAACATCAAATGAAACTAATTTAGAGTTTGTGGGCAAAGATAAATTTTTTGTTAATTCTAAAAACTCGAAGGAGTTTTTTTTTTAATCTTTTAAATTTATCTTTGCCCACAAATTCTAAATTAGTTTCAACACACTGTTCAATAGTGACAATAATTTAAAATCACATGTTCACTTTTGGGCTCGCTATGTAGATGACATTTTTTGTATTTGGACTGGTACTGAAAGAAATTTGAGCGGCTTTCTCAATTTTTTAAATTCGCTTAACGATAATATTCAGTTTACAATGGAAAAGGAGGAAAACAATCAATTAAACTATTTGGATATAACAATAAGAAAGGTAGAAAATAAATTAAAATTCTCGGTTTATAGAAAACCAACAAATTCCGACGCAATTATACCAGCAAGTTCGCAGCAGTCCTGGCAAATCAAAAAGTCGGCTTTCCATAGTTTAATTCATAGGCTTTTAAAGTTTCCGCTGGAAAAAGCAGATTTTGAAAAAGAATTAAGTACAATCAAACAAATTGCAAGAAACAACGGATATAAAGAAAAACTAATAGATAGCATGCTAAAAAACAAAAGGAGGAAATTAATTCGTCGGGAGTTTTACAATATTCGGGAAAAAGAAGGCACCTATAGTTATATTAATCACGTCCCAGGTTATAGCGAAAAAATAGCTCGCAGAATAGAACGAAACGGGTGTAAAACGATTAGTGTCAACAAACGTACTATTGGGAGAATTTTGATAAACAATAAAGAAAGGGTTAATAAATTAAAACAATCGGGGCTATACCAAATTAACTGCGCGGATTGTAATGCCGTGTATGTGGGTCAAACTGGCAGAAGTATCGAAACGAGAGTAAAAGAACATAAAAAATCCATATTAAATAACGCAAAAAATTCAGGATTAGCGACGCATTGTATAGAAAACAATCATTTTATAGATCAGAAAAATGTAAAGGTACTGCATCGGGAAAAGAAAGGAAAGCGCTTAGATCTGTTAGAGCAATTAGAAATTAGAAAATCTTTAATTATAAATCCGTGTACTACCAATGATCAGATAGATTTTACACTCTCGCCCTTCTTAGAAACGGTATTAAAAACTCGGGCTTCACCAGATGGCCAGATGGTAGAATCGATCGGAGGTAGGCTCGTAAACAAATAAATAACGAAAACGCACTTGGAAATATTTAGTAATAGACATTTACTCTATTGAAAAAGGCCTAACAAGCCGAAATACTAGTATATAGAGTGTTTTCTATATATTTCTTGGAACATCTAAATGAGATCAATGTTTTTTTCAAAACAATTATTTTCACGATGTTTCATAAAGAACCATCCGCTTCGAGTATCCACTTTATTGTTAGTATAGTTTTCTGAAGAGAATCTTGATAGATTTAGTAAGATATTTTCCAAATCATCGGTAAGTATACAATGACAATAGTAGATACAATGAGTAAATAAACTTGTGATGTAGCCAGTAAAGAAAAACAGCAATGGGGTAACAAACATCGATGTTTCGGAGTTACAGCCCCTCTTCAGTATAGTATAGTGTGTTGTAACAGAGATTGTTGTAGTGGTTTCTGAACAGAGGCCTTATATATTTTAAGGAGATACCGAGAACAAATAGGTACTCCAGGGACTATGTGCCCCACTGCCATTGCAATAGTTGCATCGCGGAGTAGTTGTTTTCGGTATCTCGTCAAAATAAATAAATAGGATCCTCTTTCTTAAAAACGATAAGGGTTAAACCTATAACGATAAATGCAGAAAAGCAGGTCGCTACCCATTGGCGCACCCAGGAAAAATCTTGGAGGGCCAATGCTTCAGAAAACGGGGGAGTCATATAATAAACGAAAGAGAAAGAATATCTGTGCTTCTTAAAAAAATATACTTAACAATTTAGCAAATATATTTTACATGAATCCAAAATAAATATAAAAGAAACAATACAATATTTCTAAAATAGAGACAAAACTAAAACATCTCTTATATAAAAATAATATCACAATTAATCATCCAAACAATAAAATTAAATTAAAAGAACTAAAACCAAACTAAAAATAAAACTATTACATTGAAATCCGAAGTATTTAATAATTTTAAAATTTAGTCTTCTTTTCGTCAACTTTTCTAATACTTCCTATAGCTTAACTAGCTATAGGAGGTATTAGATAGCTCCTACCTCCTATAGCTAGTTTTTTAGTTTTGCAAGTGTTTTTTTAAGATTTTGGAGGATGCGCCACTGCCACTACCTATTTGTCAATTATACAGTACCTATATATAGTACTTAATTGTCGGACAGTAGCTTAGACCAGAAGAGGGTCTATCACTCAAGAGGGACGGTGTTTTTCATCACTACTAATATAAGAGGCCTTATAGCGGGTGTACACGTGCAATGACGTGCTGGCGCCAGTGTTAACGCCTGTTGAACTTTCACGCCAGTAAAGGTTTACACATTAAATTAAATTATATCTCGCCAGTCTCATTTGTTGTCAAAATTGTCAAGTGAATTAATTGGTAGAAGCTGCCGAATAGTTGCGAAATTGTTGGTTGAGGATATGAATAGAATATTTAGTTTTCTTGAGATCTTTTCATACGCATCTTCTCTTAAATCCCTATTTTTATATGCATTAGAATTGTTCACATAGACTTAATAAGAGGAGACCTCACGGTTCATTCATAAATAACCTTTTGTTTTGTATCAATCATTGGCAATGTGTATGACAAAGAATACCGAGAGAAAGAACGGCAAAATTTCGACTCCGTGCAACGTTGCAAAAGTTTTGGGAGAACTTGCTTCCGACGCCAAAGGCGTACTGTTTTTGGAAGGGTTAGGTATGATAATAAAACATCAAAAAAGGAATTTTAAGAAAATCAGTACTATACATTGCAACAGCAAAAGCTTGTGAGATTAGAAATTAAATTAGTATCGGAGTTTTAATGTAGGGAATATGAATTGAAACTTGAACACTTAAAATTCTGAATTAAGTAAAGGTGGTACACCTACTACATTACAAAAACTTATATATACAGTAATGTAAAAAAGTATTTTTCAGTTTTTCAAAGATACCCAAACTCTGTATACAGGGTTCAATTACATTTAAAAGTGAAATATAATTTAAAATAAGAAAGATGTACATGGTGTCAGTTTTTAATTCAACTTTTTGTTTCAAGTTATTTGACTTACTGTTTTCAAAATAACTCTTTAAAGGCCTGATAATGGTGATTTTCTCTTAGATTAGTATAAAGGATACCTTTAAAAATTACCTTGGTTACGCAACTGATTTTAATTTTTGTGTGCAAACGTTGCATGTTGGCTTCACACTTACCAAACATTATAGGTTTTTGAATTTGTTATGCAGCAAAGTGCTGAATGATGCCTTAGCTTCTTGCTTAGATTCTTCTTTTGACCATATTTAAGTATGTGTGTAGGTAACTCCAAAAACTAACACATCAGCCATATTTTAAAAAATAACAAAAGCAATTCCATAATATAATATAGTATATATATACTATATTACTATATAGTATATATATACTATATAGTAATATAGTATATTACTATAGTATATTACTATAGTATATATATACTATATTCCGTAAAATGATAAGGAAGCCAGCCAGCACGCCCCTGAAAATCCGTAAATATGGCGTGACAAATATAGCGACCGAATAACCAAACAAAACTTGGCAAAATTTACCTGTGGAAAGACAGTTTTGAATATAAAGAATTCATTTTTCCATACACTTGACACTGACGCACCATTTTCTGAAGAATAGTAATAAAATCCTTACGAAAAACACTGAAAAATTCACAAAAGCAAAATTCCGACTGCCAGCAACACCGCACAAAAGAAATACTATAATACACTACGATTCATGTGGTTTGTTACCGGCATCAATGAACATGCGGATTGGAGTAGGGAGCAATGATGCCTGTTCATTCCATTTTTGCGTTATGAAGTTAGTTTTTACTGCAACGTTTTTAACAAAATATGATTTTTCAACTTAACTAGGAAACGGAAGAATATTTATGTAATATTTTAACTTTAACCTATAATCATTGTACTTTAAATGTGAAAATATAAATCTCATAATTGATAGTTTGGCAACAGTTTTTCGTACAATCATAAAGTAGACCACGCAGTTGACCAGATAAAGAGTAAACAAGGGGATCTCTGATTGCTTTAAAATGTAAACAATTACATCTCCCTTGTCTTATAAATCTATGATTGTTCATAATATTCAAAGAATTCAAGAATTTTTTCAGAACTCCACTTTTTGCTCATTATTGTAACTAAATTGAACAAACTTAAAATAAACACAAAGCATGGTCTACTAAACTAGTAAAGTAATATAACTGGCGTGCTTAAACAGGTTTACACTTGCAAATTTTATTTGTAGTGGCGCATGAGTCGTTACTGGCGCATGGAAAAGTTATAAACGCTCTAACTTTTTTCATCCGTGCATGCACTGATAAATATTGCATGCCAGTGAAGGTTTACATATGAAATTTTATTTTACTGGCGCGCCAATAGCCACTGGCGCCTCTAAATCTATGCATGTGTAAATCCGCTATTATTAGGTATATGTTAGCACAATTATGCATAAACGTCAGGATGAAGTACTATAATTTCAATTCCTTCCCATCTATACTATATTTCGTTTAGATACTTTATTATAAAAAAGAGCAAGGAGTTAGAACTACTGCTACATGTAGCCATATTTTTACATTCATTTGGGGCTAGGGCATCAATTCATTTAGTTGTTCCCACAATTTTCCTCCTCTAATTTAAGTGCCTTACACGAGGAGTAGTCCTCAAAAGAACGAAACCGCTCAACAGATCTTAATTTTTGGCCCAATGTGGCAAGTATGTTAAAGTATATTCTATATTTCTTTGAATTCTGTTCGGAATTCATATAATTTTAGATATTTTTTTAAATTTTTACTACATTGAAGAAAAACTTTGAAGAACTTTGAAACGTCAATGTTTGTAACTTTCTTCCTTTTCCATCCTTTTCTCAGGTCTATAATTAAAATTTTCCTTGTTCTGTTCTATAAAATTGAAGGATGAAAAAAATCATGCGCATATAAAGATGTTTAAAAAAATTGTTAATTTAGACACACCTCAAGCTAAACCAGAAGTCTATTTAACAATGATTTTAACTTCTTGAAAAAAAATTGCAGCAATCAGTCATAAATTTCGTATTCCTTAGAAAATTTTACTTTGGCGCAAGTTTTCATTATTTTAACTTAATATAAAAGCCATGTATAAAATGCATACAAGTCGTAGTATATAAGTAAAATGATCACTGTACATACACAGGAGGCAACTGTTGATACAATTAAAATAAAAAAATATCTAGTTTTTCTGATCTCTAGAAAAACCCATCTTAATTTTTTATGGCAATTTTGAACTAACAAAAATATATAAAAAATGGGGTGATTCATTTTCGAGCCTAATCATTGCGATTTCGGAAACAGTAAGAGATACAGGGTCGGTTGAATCATGATACCTATCATACAAAAATATGTATACATCATCGGATGAAGAAGAAGCATTTGTGTTGCTTGCATTGGAAGAAGACAATTTAAGGTAAAATTATTATTATTCTGTAAAAATAAATGTGTTGATCATACCTATTATGTATCTAACCTTAAGAAGAAAAGAAAATGGGTTCACGATATTAATAAAAAAAAGACGACAATATAGGGAATTTCATACATTAATGGCGCAATTACGAAAAGACGAGAATCTATGTTATATTTTTGTTACTTTTTTCGAATATTTTTGTAATCGTCATGAGAGAGGTGGTCTAATATAGGATACTTTCGCACTAATTCAATGATTTTTTCCATTTTATTAATTACTTTCTTAGTTAAGAGACCGCGAAACTACTACGGACCCGAGAAAAAACGCAGCCGATTGCGAACAAAAACTCCGTGCGAAAAAAACGCAGACAATTCGCAGTCTAAACGAAAAAAATCGTGTTGGTGTGAACGTACATATTTAACGCAATGGAAACAATATGATGCGAATCGCAAGCGGTGCGAACTTTCGCAGGTGCTGCGATTATCCGCGTTGGTTTGGGGGACCCTTTAAACGAATAACACTTCGTCATTGCCTTTGCCTTGCTTCTTATCCTCTAGAACAAATTTGAAATCTGACGTTTCGTCTTCCAGAAACCATCATTAAGTTATTTTTTAAAAACGGACTTGGATTTTTGTTTTATTTTTTCTTAACTAATAATTTTGAAAAATCTAGAGGATGGAAATGACGAAGTGTTATTCGTTTTAAAGTTTGTTTTCAAATAACGTTAAAAAAAATAAGAAAAATTAAAAAATTTCGGTTTATTCCGGATATTTCCGAAAGTATTCAGAATTTTCCAACTTTGCCATAATTTTACCAACCCTGTATCTCTTAGGCTCGAAAATGGGCCACCCTACAATAACCGGCATAAATTTTATACGTAAATGGAAAACTTAAAGAAATTATTTGAACATCAAGAATAATTGAAAATCATTACATTTTTAACTCAAATATTACTGAAGTATTTCAAATCACCTTTTTGTGTATTTTGAAAAATAATGTACCTACCTATTTTTTAGAGAACGAATGTGGAAATATAACTCTCAAGTCTGATGAAATTATTGATTCGGGGTTGGAAACTAAAACCTCTTTAAAACTGCATTCTGGAAATGCGGATGATGAGGATATCTATGACATTATACAGACGATTTTAGATAAGGGTATATTACCTAAAGAATCGACTGCGGCATATCGCACACATGTTTATTTTCACGTCTTTATTATTTCTGATGCCGCATGGATCCTATCGGCATTCCTACTATTCGGTAAGTAACACAATACCGGCAATTATACAGGGTCTTTCAACGAAAAATTGACCCCCCTATAATTACAAAACCGAAAAAAATTAAAATTCGCCAAGACCCGTCGATTTCTGTCCTTGGGGGGAGCATTTTTGACAGTCAAGACAACTTAATATTCTCTCTTCTCTTTATTCCCCTAACCCCTAGCAACTCAAACATTCTGATGAAACTACCCTACTTCTAACACATCATTTTAAAGCCCTTTCTATTGCGAATACACCGGTGCATCGTTTTTGGGAATCGGTTGAGATTTAACAGTTTTAGAGTTATTGGTTAAAAACGAAAAGTTAACAAACCGATATTCGTGCACTCATGCCAACCCATAATAAACTTTTTATCTACTACAGAACCACATTACTTTTTTTGATGCATATTCTAAATACTATTGTCCTATGCATGCCATTTTTCAGGCATACATCAAATTTTTAGACAAATTCATACCTTATCTCTTCTTAAATTACAAAAAAATCACTGCTGTTTTTTGCTTGTGACCACCAAATCCCTAGTTTCACTCTGTTGTTGAAAGTGTAAACATGATTTCTAAATGGTTTATTCTATCGCAGAAGGCGTAGAAATTGTTGCAATTTTGGTATCGAAATCAAGATTGCGCTAAGGCTACACCACCAATTTTGAATGCTAATCATATAGAAAAAAATGTAAGCCATCAATGCATTAAACAAGAAAGGCGAAGTAAATCGCCCACTTCGAAATGAAGCACTGGATACACACGTAAAGATTTATCGATCGATTTTAACAATTTATCGTTAGATTTACAGAATTGCACAAATAAAACTGCTAGTTAAGGGAAAAAACTAATTTAAGAAATTTGCACGATAAATCTACGTAAATAATTTTGAGCGATAGTTTGTAGTCACAATATTAACATAACGATTAATTGGGCAGACAAATATCACGGTCGACATTTGGCAATTTGACAATTAGTTGTCGACTCGTGGATGCCACATATATTTTTTATCAAACGTATTTATACACAGAATGGCAAGTAAAGAATTCATCAGTGGCTTAATTGCACTATATAGAGATAAAACAAAGCAACCATGCACTGACTATTTACATTACACCTCATATTGCAAGCGAACGATCGGTTATATTTTTTGAAATTACGAAAGATCCCCGATCCATAAATTGAACAAATTTAACCAAATTCAATATATATCGCTCCAATAAAACTTTGCGTTAGTAGCTTGAGCGCGATTTATCTGCCAGAAATTTCTTAGCGATTTATCTAACGATTTTTTGGTACAATTTATCGAAGCGATAAATCTTTACGTGTGTATCGAGCTATATTGAAGTGGCAGTTTTGCGTCACTTGCAGATGCACGATAATCAGTCGATCAAAGAGATGGCGTATTCAGTTCAAGTGTTCATCGAATTTTTAAAAAACACAAGTTTCATCCATTTAAGATGATGCTAGTTCAAGAGTTACATGAGGATGATTTTGATCGTCGTACCCAATTTTGCGAATATTTTAGTGATCGACTTCTATTGAACCGAAATCTTCTTTACAATACGTATTTTTCTGACGAATGTACATTTATGTTGAAAGGCGAAGTGAATAGACATAATGATCGCTATTGGTGATACCAATCCTCATTTAATCAGGGAATTTAATTCTCACACTCCTCAAAAATTGAGTGTTTGGACGGGAATTTTGGGCAACCATCTCGTTGGACTGCTTTTTATTCAAGGAAATTTCGATGGGAACACCTATTTACAATTATTGGAAGACACGAATGACCCTATGCTAAGAGACATTTTAGAGAGTGTCGACAATTTAATAGAAACTTTTCAGCAAGATGGCGCACCCCCTCACTATGCTGTTGCTGTGCGACCATTTTTGGATGACTATTTCCTAGGGCATTGGATTGGTAGAAGAAGTCCCGTCGAATGGCCACCAAGATCACCTGATCTATCCCTTTGGACTTTTTCCTGTGGGGCCATTTCAAGTAGGCGAATGTACAGGGTGTCCAAAATAAGATCCTCTATCCCCTTATCTCAGAAAGTATAAAGGGTACAGAAAAATGTTAAATACGAAAGTTTTTTGTTTTTACCTAAATTTTTAATTTTTATAACTTTCTTGAATACAGGTTGTTGAGTTTCTCTTATCCAGGCATCAACTTTCTTTTTTTAAATGGGACACCCTATATTCAATTACGTTTTTGAACTCTCTTTAAAATTTTAGGTCGACATTGTTAAGAGTACCCTATACCTATCATTTACCGTTATGAAGATATTAGCATTTAAAGAAAAAATCTGTAAAAAACCCCTGCTCAAAAAAATCTCGACAAAACAAATAAGACCAAAAAAAAGCTAAATAGGGTTTATTTCGTAGACAATTAGACTCAGAAATTACTTCTATGAATCGATATTACCTGATTAATATACAGGGTGTTTTTGACAGATGGCTCAAGCATGTATATGTTAAAACACCAGAAAATCGAAAATCTCTTATGGAACACCCTGTGTATTATTATATTTTTGGATTCTCTATTAAATTTTAACCATACTCTATATAATTTTCCCTATTATTATTTTGCTTAGTTTTCAAGATATTTACATGATACATGATTTGCCAAATTTTTGTTTTTAGCCAATAACTCTGTCAAATCTCAACCGATTCCCAAAAACGATGCAGCAGTGTGTTAGCAAAGGAACGGGATTTAAAATGTTAGAAGTAGGGTAGCTCTATATTTGAAATTTTAAAGCGTGGGTTGCTAGGGGTTAGGGGGATTAACTTATTAAGTTGACTTGACTGTCAAAAATGCCCCCTCGCCCCAAGAACAGAAATCGATGGGTCTTGGTGAAATCTAATCTAATTTTTTTTTTAGGTTTTATAATTATAGGGGGAGTCAAGTTTTTCTTGAAAGACCCGGTATGTTGTCCATGCATTATTCCTCGTATTGGGTATTTTTCGTAATTGGAAATATTTAAAAATAAATCCAGTAATTTTTTAAAAGGGCAAGGAACATTTGAAAATTATCTTGGGTCACCTTACAAGGAAACTTGTTTTTGTTTCTAAATATCTGTGTTGTTAGATAGCTAATGTATTGGTTTAATATACAGTGTTATTCAGAACTTATCCATAATAAAATTTGGGGATGTTCAACATACATGTACAAATGTGGTAGTGCAAAAAAAAATTTTTCATTGCACGCCGCTGGATACTGGTCCACTGTAATGGAGTGACCTTGGGACTGACAATGCAAACTGGCTAGCACGAAAAAAACTTCGGAAGTTCTGAGAATATACCGACACCCGGCGCAAAAAAGATTTGCAGCGTTTTTACTTTAAAATAAACTTAAAGATAGATAGATCTGACCAAAGTTACGTGTCTTTAAAATGAATAAAATTTTGTTACACTAATTTTGAAAAATTGCGCTACTTGATTACTAGGTATTAGTAATCAAGTAGCGCGTAATTATTACGCGATTACTAGCGTAATAAAAAAATTTGCACATACCTTGTTACAAAAGCTGTTCGAAAAACGGTGTTGGAAGTGATTTCGTTGAATTGCGTGCGGATTTTCGAGTGCCCAAACGTGTGTATTGTGAATGTTCTGTATTCCATTTCGAGTAAACAAAGCTTCATCTGTAACTAGTACATCAGGAGTAAATTGGGGATTTTCAGCATTTTGCTGCAACAACCACTCACAAAACCTAACTGTCGATGTGTCGGTGTGACGATTGGGAAATCGTTCTGCATACAAACGCGAAGCTGCCAATGAATTTTGTTCAACTTCGCCATAAATAAGAATCATGTCGATTAACATTACTGTACACATGAGCCATTTTGAAAATTAAAAACACCCGCACTGCGAGAGCGACACACATAGACTGATAGACAATAGAGATATTATCCCCACTCCAATTCGATTCGCTCGGAATTAACCAGGCGTTCCAGGTACAAAAAAACTTGTTTACTGTTTTTTACTGTGGTATATCAGATGTCGTTGAAGTGAAGTACAGTTGCCCATCTACGTAGTCCTTTATAATATAATTTATAACTTTAAACATTGTTTACGGGAAATCCTAATAGGTTTTATTATAATTTTTTTGGTGATATCGATTTCTTATTTAAGGATGCACATATCCTCAAAGTTTTAGAGATAAGTTCTGAATAACCCTGTATTTAGTTAGATGCAATTACAATGTTGAAATGTATTCTAAATAATTAAAATACTGTAAATGAAAATTAGAAAGTTTTCTATAAGAGTTAATTAGTAACATTGTCCTCATTAATAAGATTGGACACTTTTAATAGAATATTATTATATTAAACCCAACGCCTAAAGAACCACTCTATCATTACTACAATTACTGGTATTTAAATTATATTTTGATTTTTAGCTGGAACCTGCTTTCAGATAAAGAAATATTTGTCCCTTCTATTTTACTGCCCCTGGTTAATTGTGACTGCCTGGGTCATCTTGTTGGACGTTGTTTCATCAGTACATTTTGGATTAGATATCTTAAAAATACAAGTAAGTTATACATTGCTGGATACTACCTTCGACAATTATAAAATCCATGACCACCTTGAACTAAAATAATTTTTGATATCTTGGTAAATGGAATATTATTGAAATTTAATACTTTGAAACTAAATCTGGATTAAATCTGAATCCAATATTTAATTGCAAATTTTTATTTAATCTCAATTGAATCAACGAAGCAGTGACCAGTATACGAGAAGTTAATTTTGGAAATTTCAGATTTTTGCAACTAAACTGGATGCTGCTCCGTTGTATAGATTCCTACTACTTCGTTAATATGCTTCTCTCTGTATTTTAAAAAGAAGCGCCGATAGATTGTATGATTTTGCACAAGATTGGAAATTACAGAATTTAGATGAATCTGTTTGGTGGCATAACAGTAAACTCAAATTTGGCTTTCCACCTCCAAAGACCCAAAGAAGCATATCGCACTTTAGTTGCAGAAATAGCGATATTACTCGGCTAACATCTTTTATTATTCTATTATTGTTTATTGTTTATTATAGCTCATGGGCTCATGGGTTTATTATAGCTCATATTTGCATACATATATATTTTCCCCAGCCATACGACATTGAATGTTAGTGTAGATTAATTGGTTCAAATTGGAACTAATTTAATTGACGACATGCAGATGAGTGAGATATATATATTTTTTTTCAGAATGTCACCACATGGCTAAAATTTATTGGAGTGCAGAACTACCAGGATTTCACAGAGTTGGACCATCACAATTTATCTTATATCATTCCTCTGATACCTGTACTATCTCTCTGCATTCTTTTCTCCAGAGCTTTAGTACTCTGGATATGGAACATAGTCATGTTTGTTCAAGTTCTAAATACTGCAGTACTTGCATTTCAAGGTTATCTGGATGGAAACAATCCAAAAGGAGGTAAATATTTTATTAGAAAAACCAACATGTGTGATTTGTCAATTTATTTATAGTTTGCCGAATTGACATCATCATTATCTGATGATTTTTAAGTTTGGTAGGAAGCTATTTTTTCTACGGGCGTGTGGAAAGTTACAATTTTCTGCACGCATTTGAGTGTAGAAAATTGCACTTTTCCGCACTAGTGCGGAAAATAAATACCTACTCGTATGTATTACTTGCAATGTGATCATAATATTATCTTAATTCCAAAAAATAATGTTGTCACTGTTCAGATTTTGACATAAAGAAAAAGGAATGCTTGACACTTCTAATTATTAGACAGCATTGTGTGCACTTGACATCTCACAATTTATTTCAATATAAAACGAAATATTTTTTAAAGTAAAGTCAAAAATGCATAATTGTTCTGACTCTTCAGACGATGATATCCCAGAATTTGTTCTAAATGAAGCGAAAATGGCAAACATGAGTTTATTACCGGCAAAATCTCAAGGACGATACGAGAAGGAATACGCTCAATTTATGAATTGGTGCACCGAAAAGAGTGTCAAAAATTTAAAAGAAGAAATATTTGTAGCATATTTCTTTCAACTAAATAAGGTATGTAAGCCAAACACATTATGGTCAAGATATTCGATGCTCAAAAGTGTTACAAAAATAAAAAACAACATAGACATAAGTAAATTTTTCAAATTAACTGCATATCTTAAGAAACAAAGTTTAGGATTCAAACCAAAGAAATCAAAAGTTTTTAACAAACAAGAAATAGCAAAATTCTTACACGAAGCACCAAGTGATGTATATTTAATGATAAAAATCGTTGCAATATTTGGCCTAGCTGGTGCCTGCCGCCGCGATTAATTAGCAAAAATTACTCTTGATGATATTGAAGAAAAGGAAGATATAGTAATAATAAATATCCCTGACAGCAAGAATCACACATCTAGATCTTTTGTGATTTCCAATAAAATAAACGATGGAAATGTAATTTGAGAAAGCCGGAAACGCCGCACAAGCGATTTTTTGTAGCATATAAAAGAGGCAAATGTACTGTTCAGTGCGTTGGAGTAAATACGTTTGGAAAAATTCCATCTGAAATAGCCGCTTATTTACAGCTCCCTAATCCCCAGTTGTATACAGGCCACAGTTTCCGTAGATCCTCCCCATCAATTTTGGCTGATACTGGCGAGGGCATAACCAGTATAAAAAGATTAGGTGGTTGGAAATCAACAAGTGTAGCCGAAGGATATTTAGACGAGTCAATTAGGCATAAAAAAGTAATTACAAATAAAATCTTGTCCATATCTGAATTGGATAATTCAGCGGCAGATCCATACTATGAATCTATCTTAGCGGGACCCAGCTCTTCTACTTCCAGTTTCCCAGGAGCAAATCAGTTAGCATCTGCTATTAATGTACAGAATGCTACCACCTGTACTTTTAATATAAGCATAAATAACAAGTAATACATATTTCTGTATAATTGTTTCTGTTCAGTTAAAATATTTATTTTTCTTATGTTACTTTTCTTCATGCCCGTAGAAAAAAACGTTGACTTTTTTGTGTATAATTGTTTCTGTTCAATTAAAATATTTATTTTTCTTATGTCAATTTTCTTCACGCCCGTAGAAAAAACGTTGTTCCTAACACATGTGGAAGGTCTTTTCCGCACTCACTGCTTGTCCGAACTCCGCTTCGCGTCGTTCGGACAACTGCAGTCGCTTGCGGAAAAGTATCACCTTCCACACTTGTTAGGAAAATAACTATTCATGACTCATATAACTCTAGATGCAACTTTCAAAAATAAAAATTTTTGACAATCAACTGTCAAAAAGAGAAAATAATGGTACAAATAGATATGCTTAAAAATCACACTGAATCTATATATTTAAAAATTATTAAATTATAAGGTCTTAATTTTAAGTTTCAAAAGTTGGGGTCACTTCCGGTGAAACGGGAAGTGGTTGAGCCATTTGAATATCGCTTTTAAATGTTTTGGTCTACTAAACACTTCCCAAATTTAGTTGATATATCTTACAAAATAAAAGTGACATCTATTAAGTACATATAGGTAGGAAATCTTTTACAATTTCATATTCTTTTAGGTAATCAAAAAACGATGTTTAATATATGAATAGATGTTGTTCTTGCTGAAATTGCATAAACTAACATTTGCTAGCATTCAGGTGCATGCATTCAGATGCAATATTCTTTATACCAAACAATCAACAGGTGATTAAACGGCGCCATCAAATAAAAGATAATTTGTTTTCATATGAATGCCAATATCATTCAATAATACAAAAAATATCCACGGCCCCAAATGTGTTTCTTAGTGCACCCCTGAAGTAAATCCTATTACTCCTAATCCTACGAAAATAAACCATTCTAACAAATGCAAAATAAAATTCATGGCATGATTCTAAAACTCAACTATTTCAAGATATGAGGTGTTTTAAGATATTTAGATATTATTTATTAGGAGTAAGACAAAAGTTGTTTCCATTTTTGTAATAGTGTGCAGTAGTTGAAAGAAGTCTATATGTACGACGGTGAATCGCTGTTCTCTTGAATTTTTGTTTTAAATAAAATATCTTCAAAATTCAAAAACAATTAGATTAAATAAAAGGAAATTATTTTTTAGCTTTTCGAACAAATGAAAATATATACTCAATTCAATTATTGTACTATTACTACTGGTCATTTAATATTTTGCAAACGAGTGTAGATTTCCTGATTTAATTTAGGAGGAGTTTTTAATCGTGCTAGAAACAAAGTTGGAGATTTAAACCTAGACTCTTCAGCATCCAGGATAAGAAACTGGCAACTTTTTTATGGCGCTATAGAATCCAGTACCAGCAGCAACTCGTCAAAATCTAGTGAAAGGAATTGCAATTCCAACAATACCATGAGGAGGACCAGCACCAAAGTTAAAATAACCGACACCAAAATGGATTCGAGCCCCCCACTAACGCCGGACAGTGGGGATTCTTATAATACATACGTTATGTCACTTAGAACTGAATCAAAGATGCAATCCAATGTAAGTATAGTTCATTAGGAATATTTTGAGGTGTTAAATTACATCAAAACTGGTTTGGCGGTTTTTAATGGCTATTTATGTGTGTACAGTGTAAAGAGTAGGTATATAGTAAAGATTTTCAATAATAAATATTTTTGAAAAAGAGAATATATCACGAATGCCACGTGACAATTTGATATGACAAAACAATGATAATTTACCCTTTTTGTTCGTTTATATATTACCTTTAATATCTATAGAATGTACAGACTGTCCAAAATTCGAGTCTCTACATAGGGATCTCAGTTATTATAAAAGATAGGAAAACGCTCAAATGGGGAAAGTTTTAGAGAATTTTATGCTGATTTCAAATCTGCATTGAAAGTTATCGTGAGTCAATTGTTTTTCGAGATATTTGAAAAAAACGAAAAACCGAAGAATTTGTTTTTGGCCAATAACTCGCTAATGATTAATCTGACAGTTCTAAAAATTTTACATTATTAGTACATATTTTAAAGACGAACATTTTGGCATAAACAAAAATTACAAGGCACTCTTTGTTTTTCTGTTATGAACCACAACTTTGCTATTTCTTATGATCGCCATATTGGATTTTTATATCATATTTTAAAGCCAAAAATTCTCTAAAAGATGTATCATCAGCTTATAAAAGAATTTTTAAAATTTGTGAAATATTGAAAAAATAATTTTTTCACAAGTTTACTTTAGAAGTTGGCTGTGCCATGAAATGTAAATATTTCCCGTTCTGTCACAAGTGTCATACAAAATGACTTATGAATTGCGTTAAATGAAAATATGGGGCTCACAATTTCTCAAATGAAGAAAAGTTTGATATGCTTACACTTTATTTATAAACTCATAGTATTGCGAAATTTGCATCTACTAGATATTTGGAATTGTATCCAGAGGCAGCAACCTTACAAAACATAATTACAGGAGAATTATTACTACTTTATTGAATTATGGTGCATTTGAGAATAAGAGGAACAACTATGAAAAAGATAACCATGATATTGATATGAATATCTTTAGTCTAATAGTAGTATGTATTAAAAACAATCAGAACTAAAAAATGAAGCATCCATAATTAAGCATTATTAGGCAAATGCTCAAAGTGACGTCCATTTGTTTACGACACATTTCACAGTTCTTTAGAATCTTTCTCATAACTCTTCCTATTGTGTTTCCGTTTAACACGTTAAACGCTTCTCTAATTCTAGCTTCTAATTCATTTCTATTAACGGGTGGTTCAAATTCGTAAATTTCATTTTTAATTTGTCCCCACAAATAAAAATCGAGTGGCGTAAGATCTGGGGATCTTGCCGGCCACATAACTGGTCCATTGTTCGCAATAACATTTTGCCCAAAACAATGGGTTAAATATGTTCTAACTTCTACAGTATTATGTGCCGGACAACCATCCTGCTGAAACCACAATCTTTGAAATTCAGCTGCATTGGGTACATGGACGCCTTTTAATTGCTGGAATTATTTCTTCTCTTAATAGGTTTAGATATCGTTCCCCATTAAGGTCGTAATCGAAAAGAAACCAACCAAACGATTTCCTAAAATAATTATACATTAACATGATACATTAATGACTAGCCTATTTATTCACAATATCATTAATGAAGATAAAAATACCTAAAAGACCACACCAAACGTTAAACCCAAATCTAGACTGCAATCGTCGCTGCTCCATCACATGGGGATTTTGGATACTCCAATGATGTCTGTTATGTTTGTTAAATACCTCACAATTAGTAAAACGGGTCTCGTCGGACCATATTACCAAATTAGGGAACTCAGGAACTTCTCTGCATTTTCTATGTACCACTGGCAAAATTGCAATCTCCTATCATAATCACCTTCGCGAAGACCTGGGACAATAGTAGGCTTGTAAGGATGATATCCATGTTTTTTCAAAATTTGATGAACGGTAGACTTCGGGATGTTACTTTGATGCTGAACAGATCTTACAGATGTTGACGGACTTTCAGTTATTATATTAAGAACGTTTGCGTCACGATCATGGTTATCTTTTTCATAGTGGTTCCTCTTATTCTCAAATGCACCATAATTCAATAAATTGGTAACAATTCTCCTGTAATATGTTTTATGCGGCTGCTGTCTTTCTGGATATAATTTCAACTATCTGGTAGATGCAATTTCCGCATTACGGTGAGCTTGTAAATAAAGCGTAAGCATATCAAACTTTTCTTCATTTGACAATTTGTGAACTCTTTCCATATTTTCACTTTATAAAAACACTAATACGTTAACTCTTTCTAAGCAGTTTTATTTCACACTTGTGAACGAAAACATTTCATGGCACAGCCAACTTATAAAGTAAACTTGTAAAAAAATGATTTTTTCAATATTTCACAAATTTTAAAAATTCTTTTATAGGCTTATGATACATCGTTGGAAAGAGAATTTTTGGCTTTAAAATATCATATAAAAATCCAATATGGTGACTGTAAGAAATAGCAAAGTTGTGGTTCATAACAGAAAAACAAAGAGTGCCTTGTAATTTTTGTTTATTCCAAAATGTTCGTCTTTAAAATGTGTACTAATAATCTAAAATTTTTAGAAGTGTCAGATTAACCATTAGAGTTATTGGCCAAAAACAAATTCTTAGGTTTTTCGTTTTTTTCAAATATCTCGAAAAACAATTGACTCACGATAACTTTCAATGCAGATTTGAAATCAGCATAAAATTCTCTAAAACTTTCCCCATTTGAGCGTTTTCCTATCTTTTATAATAACTGAGATCCCTATGTAGAGACTCGAATTTTGGATAGTGTGTATATTGTAATTTCAAAATTTGGTACTGCAACTTTTCAAATTGCAATTGGTTCCCTGTGATTCCATCTAAATAAATAAATATATAACTTAAAGGTAGGTAATCTTATCGTTTCTACAATCAAGCATTTTTATCAATTGCCCATTTATGTAGGCAGGTACATGAATTAAGTTTCCTTTTTGACGGTTTGTAGATACAATTATTAGTTACATTTTGTAGATACAATTTGGATGATACGAATGTTGATGACACGGATGATTATTCTATGATGTAAGGTGGTGTTGGTAAGGAAGAACCACAAGCTGGAAAGGAACGAGTACAGACGGAGCTGGAGAAGGTCAAGTTGTTATATACATTTGTCCTGGCAGAAAGCATCCTAATATATTGTTGGACAATTACTTGTATAACTTACATAGCAGAATGCACATCTCTTGGATACCGGTCATCAAATAAAATAACCACTGTATTACGTCATTAAATGTCAGTTTATTATTATATTAAACTTTCTTCAGATCTGAAATATTATACATTAAAACTAGTAACTGTTAAGTTAAAGATCACGAACCATATGGTTAGGTAAAATTGAATTTATGGAAGATATACAATAACCTCTTCAGTAGCGTCCATCTATTTTTTTTTTCAAAATTATTTCAGTGCCAGCCCGTACGCACGGCCCTGGTGAAGTTGACCACCATTATTTAATGTCAAAGTATGTACTTACCTACTATTTTAAGTAATTTGCACAATCCAAATTTTATTCAAATTGCTAAAGCCGTTTCAGGATATTTTGAAGAAAGTAAACAAATTAAAAAACTTCACCCTTGTATCTAGGAAACGAAGCAAAAGTTCGCCCATGTTGATAGGAATTATTTGTCTTGTTTTTGAGTGAGGAATCTTTTCACAAGCTATGGCACATGTTGTCCACACTTTTGATAATAACAAAATAAACCCCTGCATAAAAAATGATCAATAAAGTACCAATCTAAAATTTTTACACCAAACAAAAAAACAAAAAATTACTAAATGTTAAAATGTGAAAGATAGTTCTTCATGTACTATATATCAAGTATACAGGTCTTCAAATAAAATATGTTCAATTTGTAAACAAAGATGCAAGATATTAGTACGTAGTATGAATGATAGTTAAATAAAGATAAATAACATAACACGCAACGCATAATGGGCCAACGCAGCTGAGGGCCAACCGCAGGCCACCTCGTGGCCACACCTCTGCCCTCTGTCCACCCATAGATATTGGTACCTCGGCCCGCCCATTCACCATTTTTTTTTCTCTGTTTAATACATACTTTACTTACTATCGACAAGTCCTTGTCTCCATATTTAACATATATTTATTTGGGGATCGGTATAATTAAAGATGTACCTATGCACCATCACCATCACCACATGAGTGTCAGTTACTCCTAAAATCAAACGACAGTAGCTTATAGCGCAAACTGTAGTGTATAATTCATCTCTAAGCCACAATGAGTTGCCTTCATTCCTACACACTGAGAACATCTAACAGATCGAAAAAGCTGTCTGTTGTTTAGTGTGAGGAAGGACTGATCACATATGGTGATGGTACACCTCTGCCTATATATGTACTTTAAAATGTTTGGATTTGTCTGATGTGACTGATCCTTCGCACTGACTGTTATATTTTTCTTTATAGATAAGCACATACTATCACGGGTACACCGATGTTGCAGAGTCATTCGACCACACACTTGGAAAAGGTGTGGAACCTGCTGTTGTTAATCATATCATGAATCATCAGTTGCCGTGGTCATATTTTAAACCATTAGATGAAAAATATAACACTGAAGACAACGATTCCGGAGATTTAGACTTCAACTGCTACAGAGTATCAGTCGAACCTTTTGCAAGGTGTAATCCTAGGAAATTAAGTAAGTATAACTACTGTGCGTTTCACAAAGTTGTATCCCGGGTTGGAATGTTAGTATACATCTCCAACGTATGGAGCGTCGTCATGTTATTAGTTAAATTCAATGCATTGGCACATCTCGGTTACGGACCGCTACAAATTGAGGAGGTGTGATTTAAGCGCACGTGCCAGTCTCGCACAGGATTTGCCAGCGAATCCTGACAATTCGAACATTCCAATCCGGGATACAACTTCGTAAAACGCACAGTAGATGGTACAGAGCAACCGATTTTTGATGGGCATCCAGGATAACTCAAAAAGTGTAAAAATTATGGACACAGTCTTGAGTTACTTTTTGAAGGTCAGATTGCTGGTGCTATCCGATCAATTCTATTGTCACAGGTTTTCGAATCACAGGGTGATATTGTAATTTTGCCTACTTAAACAAGACCCTGTATCTTTCTTATTTTGGTATAGAAAAAGAGTAAATGTATCAGTCGGACCCTTTGCACGGTGTAATCCTAGGAAATTAAGTAAGTATAGCCAGATGGTAAAGAGCAGTCGAATTTTGATGGGGATCCAGGGTAACTCAAAAAGTGTAAAAATTATGGACATATTAATTACACAGTCTTGAGTTACTTTTTGAAGCCCAGGTTGCTGGTGCTATCCGATCAGTTCTACTGTCACAGGTTTTCGAATCACAGGGTGATATTGAAATTTTGCCTATTTCAACAAGACCCTGTATCTTTCTTATTCTGATATACAAAAAGAGTAAATAAGAAATTTTTAAAAGAACTAAAGTGCTTTAATTTTTGGTTTAAAAAATCTCACATACCATTTTTTTAAATGAATAAAATATTAATTTAATTTCTTTAGGAAAATTTGAATAATGCGATTAGTTTTCGTGCTACTGTAGGCACCGCAAAGATATTGCAGAGTTATTTTTTATATTTCAGTAACGAAAAGGTCACTTGGTATTACCACTAGATACTACACTTTGTAATATGTAAAAAAATATATATGTTTAAGTATACCTTGAAATCTAATATATTATATCGTTTTTGATATTGATAAGAATGCCTTCCCAATTTATCTAACGTTGATTGAAGCAAAGATATCCTTCATGCTCAATGTGAAGTAATGGATCTCTTAGTACATTATTCAAAGCACAAGAAAATCTATTTGATAAGTGAAATACATTTTTAATTGTTCAGATATTTACATATTTAAATTTTGAATGGTAATAATTTGAAGCAAATTCGTTGGTATATTGTTTTCTAATAAAGTTTATTTATTTCTTTCACAGGTACAGATTTATGAGCAAGTCTAAATGAAGTGAAGTAATTTATTTTTAACTCAAAATTATTATAGGTGTTTTTTATTTAAATAAAAATATGTAAATGAACATATTCTATTTAATTTCTATACATCACCATTATCTCAGAAATGACTGTCGTACTTTTATTTTGTATTAAATTGTATTTTATTTGATGTCTTATTTATTTATTTATTTATTTATTTATTTATTGTTACAAAATTAATACTATACCTATCTACGAATGGTTACACCTACACCTAGGCATTCGAAACTAACAACTGAAATGTACAAATAAATAGGTATATAATAAATACGAAGACTTACTTATTCGCTCAAACTCAAACGCTCAAACATCGAAAACGCTAAGTTAGCGAAAAAAACGGCCACAACGCGTTGTGGATGATTTAGAAAGCTTATAAACCGATTGTGCTTTAATATTTAACTAGATTAACAGAAATAATAACTGAAAATTTGAAAACATTTATTGTATGTTTATTTTTGCATGAAACTTTATTGATTAAAAAGGAAAATAATAGAATAATAACCAACTGAACCGCAGGTAGTTGAGAAGGATATTCACTTGTTCTTGCAGACACTGTTATTGTGGCATTTAGAGTTGCACGTCACCTCATTGGCCCTGCAGTTACACTTTCTTGTATTACAATAACGTTTACAATGGCACATGATAAATCCTTGTTTTGATCCAGACTAAAGAGCTGAAGCTTTTCTCAAATTTAATGAACAACTCGGAACATCTGATGAGTTTATAAAATTAGAATCACAAACTATAAAACTATAAAGTTTTTCCAGCACTCCCTCTTTGGTTCCCAACTTATACAAGCTAGATTCATTAACGCTTAGAACTACAGCTAGAACTCAGCAGGAGGTAGTTTGTCACAGGACAAAGTCAGCATTTTTTCAGCTTGATTCTCCTTGCATTTTCGCGTTGCTGTCTGCATCTGTCGGCAGCAAAGGGTGCATACGACTTGTCCTTCAATTTCAAGACCACACTTCATGTGCATTTTTAGACTGCATGTTTTACACGATTGGACGATTCCAAAATTTTCGCAAATGGAACATGCTACCGCGCGGGATATTGCATTTATTAGATTTTCAAGTGCCATCCCATCCAAGATTTTATCTAAATCTTGGAAAAACAAGAAAGATCGGTTTATGAGCTTTTTAAATCATCCAGGACGCGTCGTGGCCATTTGAGGATTGTCCACAACGCGTCATGGTTAACAAGAACGACCACAAAGCGAAAAATGATCTAATTGCGGTATTTGGTCGTTCAGCACAGCCCACAACGCGATGTGGCTGATTTTTCGCTCAGTGAGCGTTTTCGATATTTGGGCGTAACATACCTATAAGTCGTATGCAATGTACCTACACAATCTCCAATTTGGACATAACTAGTAAACTCTCCCTACCCCCCTTAGGTCCTGAATTATTTTTGTAGTCATTATTGTAGCACATCTGATTAAAGTGCTTTTATTAACTTACTTGGTCAATTCCCATCATAGTTGTAATACAACACATAAGTTATAATAAATTAGGTACAACTTATATCTGTCTATAAAACTTTTCCAGATACCAAAGAAAACATTTACATACTGCCCATTAAGACCTTTCTAAAATGTGGATGTTCCAATTTTGTCACAGTTTTAAAAAATTTTACGAATTGTGTCATTATTATCTTTAGTTAAACAGTGATTACTAATAATATTTTAAAAAACATGCCTAGTTTCGGCACACTTATTTTTGTCTATAATACTTTTCTTGGTAGCAAACATTCAAAAAGAAACTATTAGAAACTCTCTAAAAGTGTGGAATTCCCAATTTTGTAACTGTTTAATGAAATTTTAGGAATTGAGTGATTATTATCGAGAGTTAAACAGTAATTACAAATAAATAATAAAGTGGATACTCGAAGCGGATGGTTCTTTATGAAACATCGCGAAAATAATTGTTTTGAAAAAACATTGATCTCATTTAGATGTTCCAAGAAATATATAGAAAACACTCTATATGTATATGTCAGTAATAGACATTACTCTATTGAAAAAGGCCTAATAAGCCGAAATACTAGTATATAGAGTGTTTTCTATATATTTCTTGGAACATCATTTTTTCAAATAAATAATGTTTTAGAAAATACAAAATAACAACCAACATCTACAAATCAATATTTATAGAAAAGTATATTCATTATTACATGGTTTCCATATTACAGGTATCTCTGACTACTCCAATAAACTATAGGTTTTTAAAGTAGGTAACTTCCTGTTATTAACCTGATAAATATCTATAGGTAGGTACCAGCAATTTAGGGTTTATAGAAATACCTATATTTTAGTAATGTAACACTTGCAAATCTGATTATCGGTCTCATACAAGTGAGTGAAACTTTTTTTGTGTACCTATATTTACTGGAACATTGATAAAAGTATTTTCTCCAATTTCCTGCAAACTATTTTCTCCATTTCCTAAAATAATCGAAAAATCACTAATTACACACCATATATTGTATAAGATAATTAGATATAGAGATACTTAGATAGATATATAGATATTGTAGAGATACTTAAATAATTTGATTGCAAAATTAAAACTAGTCTAATGCCTATTTTTTTTTTGAACCGAGGATCACGTGAAAAACATTCACATTGCACATTCACATAAAAATACTAGAGTAGCTTCTTGTCTGGCAATAAATATAATTTTTAAACATTTATATTTAAAAAGTTTAAAATTAATGTTAAATGGTTAAATTTCACAACAATTTGAAATAAATATTTAAAATGTTAAGAATCTTTTGAGATTTTGACACATTATTTAAATTTAATTTTAAGTTAAAATTTCTATCGCATGAGTTTACGTTTGAGAAATTGTAAATTAGCCTGGTATTCATTCTTCTATGATCGAAAACCTTTTAATTTCTTTGTATATAATAATTAGGTTTTGTTATAAATAATCATTATTTTTTATTCATTACGTATATTATATATTCTTATGTTATTTTTTACTTTAATGTTTGTCAATGTCGTTTTTAGTTTGGTTATTTTTAATTAGCTTTCAAAGGCTATGTTCTCAATCTATATCCACCGAAACTTTGTTGTGTAAAATATGTGAACAATTTACATTATCGGAAATTGAAATATTTGCGTTATTTAAAGAGAAACCCAGAAGCAGTACTTGAGGATAGTTTGATTAAATTATTATGTACTTGTAGTAAAATAATTCATTGATCATTTCACCATCAGCGGGTTCGATATTTTTGTTATTTATAATGTCAGGAAAAATTCGAGCCAAATATTAATTATGTAGGAGAAAGACCTATGGTTCAAGATATGGACATGGCTCGCAGTTATTAACTCACAGGAAGCTACAGCATCAAATCATGAGAACTGTTACCAGCTTGAAGTTAAATTATTAATTTCTTTCAAACTGATAATTGTTGATTACTTCTAGCTGCCGGTTTTAATTATTTATATTTTAAATACTATGCTAAAGACGGTTTTTCACCAAATAGGCTGTTCGAGTTTGTGTTTTATTTGTGTTTTCTAGCAGTTGAAACACAAAGGCAAAACAGAAACAAACTCTAAACTCCTTTTTTCCACCAAACGAAATAGTAACATTTTGTTCTTATTTTGTATTTACTTTCAGTCCTTTTCAACTTGTTGACGTGCTAAAGTTAACATATTTTTTCCAATACTTTCATTCAATAAAATCAATATATTTACAGACAATGATTTTCTTATTCTCGGTTGTGATTAACCACTTTATTGGCATAAGTACTTACAATATTATTCTTTACTTATCCATTACCCACTAATTTAATACAAAATCCGCATGTCCTATGTGACTAAGAAAACGAATTTAAACACAACATAACCGTTTCTACTAAACAGATTTGAGTTCGCAATATGTCAAAACCTTTTCGATCGACACACCAAAATGAAAACAGGCACAGCAGTTACCTAAAACATGAAACTTGAAAGAGTTTGTAAAAAGTTGCATTTTGGTTTTTTCGACACCAGTTTATATTTTATTTCTGGTCTATCCTTTTGGCGGAAAACCGTCTTAAGAGTCCATTCACTAGTCCGAAATAAGCCCAAAATCGACGTTCGTCTCGTGTCTAATTATAAAAAAACTATAAAAGACAGCGACTTTTAGTAAAAAAAAATATTGAAAGATAAGACTTTAATCTAAATCCATATAGTAGTAATGTTTAGTAATTCTTTTTATTTTTAAAATTCCAAGCAAACAATCTTTTATTACGCTATTATTAACAATTATTTACGCTAAAATAGCGTAAATAATTTTCAAAAATTATTTTCTCTAAAATATATGTATTAAACAAAAATTTGCTTCTATATGGATCTAGTTTATCTTTTGATCTTTCCGGTGATATGTAATTTATAACATAAAAAAGAAATTTTGTTGCAATTATAAGACAAATCCGGTATTGTTGCAATAAGGGCAAAATTGATTTCCATGTGCCTTTTTACTTAGGCTTTACGTGCATCTTCGAAATCTAAACATTTCGGTAATGGGAATATGTAAGTTTCTGCCCATCGGCTATCCGACCTCTCAACCCGACCCCGCATTCATGCCTGTCAAGTCTACAGTGAATGGACCCTTAAGGAAAATAATGAAGGTATAAATCATATCAGTATTATATTATTTAGAATCTTCTAGACCCGAGATTTGAATACCTTGATAATGCAAATAATAATTTTCAAAAAACTGCACTTGCATTTGCATTCAGAATCACTGAATTTTTAGGCCTTTATGAATATTAACCAGTAGGTTGATAACTACCTAATCATCTACCCCTTAAAAAATTAACACCTAGTTCATCTACCACTAATCAAAATTAGTTTACTTCAAATAATTTTTTTTATTACCTATAAATATGTTCCTAAAATGTGGAAAGTGGCAGAAGTCATTATGACACCCAAACCAGGGAAAAACCCCCATGAAGTTTCGTCTTATAGGCCGATTTCTCTGCTACCTGTAATATCAAAATTGTTCGAAAAAATTCTTCTGAAAAGATTGAAACCAATCATGGATGAAGGTAATTTAATCCCAACTCACCAGTTTGGATTCAGAGAAAGCCACTCCACCCTAGATCAAGTACACAGAATTACTGACGTAATAGAAAAGTCGCTAGAAAACAAAGAAGTCTGTTCAGCGATATTCCTTGATGTTGCGCAGGCTTTTGATAAAGTGTGGCATGATGGGTTAAAATATAAACTAAATAAGTTACTTCCATATAAATACTTAGAATTATTGGAATCATATATCTCAGATAGACTCTTCAGAGTCAAACAAGATGAAGCATACACTGAACTAAAAGAAATCAGAGCAGGAGTACCACAAGGAAGCGTCCTAGGCCCTATCTTATACCTGATCTACACCAGTGATATACCACAGTTAGAGCAAAACACAATAGCCACGTTTGCAGATGATACTGCCATTCTTGCGACAGGGAAGGGCTATGAAGAAGCTGCAAACAAACTGCAAACATCAGTTAACCAAATCAATAACTGGACCAGAAGATGGCGTATCAAGCTGAATGAAACCAAATCAGTGCAGATTAATTTCACAAATAAAAGAGAACAACAAATACCTATTAACATGAACAATGCCCAGATTCCATAGACAAACTCAGCAAAATATCTAGGCATCACATTAGACGCAAGACTTCGCTGGAAAGTCCATATTATCAAGAAAAGAGAAGAGCTAGACATCAGATATAAGAAAATGTACTGGCTACTTGGTAGACACTCCTGCTTATCAACTTACAACAAAATACTGTTGTATAAACAAATTCTCAAGCCAGTATGGACCTATGGAATACAGCTCTGGGGCTGTGCCAGTAAGAGTAATATATTAATCATTCAAAGATTTCAGAACAAAGTACTGCGGAACATCGTCAAAGCGCCTTGGTATATCAGAAACAGCGACCTTCATCGTGATCTTCAGATGGACACTGTAGAGCAGACAATTACTCAATTTGCAAGAAATCACGAACAACGACTGCATCAGCATGTGAACATCGAGGCCATCCAGCTCCTCGACAACACTAACATAGTAAGAAGGCTCAAGAGGGTTAAGCCCTTTGAGTTAGTGAACTGATTAGATCAGTATAAAGCAGAGTATTGTGCGGTTAGTGTTACACGTTAGTGTTATTAAGTTACTAGACTCTAAGGTACACTAGTGAGTAAGACCTTAGCTCTAAGATTCTCAACTTTAGTTAAATTAGGATAGAACTAAATTACTCATTGATCTCCCTTTTATCAGATTGTAATAGTAGCAAAATACCCTTCAAAGAGTATTTTCTATATATAATAAAAAAAAAATAATTTTTTAGAAATTATTTGTTAGACTTTATTAAAGCTTCAAAGTTCAACATTGGCCACTCCTATAACAAAACGACTAAGTGTTTCAGGAAAAATTAACTAAACATATAGGAAAAAGGTACCCTTCTTCCCATTACATTTACGTTGGTAGTAGACGTTGGTTGTAGAAAAATATAACCGGCTAAGATACGCTGAAAGGTTCATTACTTTGTAGTAGGTATGATGTGTCATTCAAAACATTTTGCAATAGCAAATACTAAAAATTGCCTTTCCTTTGAAGTTGTTTGCGTAAAATTAGAGTTATCGATATCACTCTTAATTATCTAGTCTGATAATATTAATCCTTTAATGTTACTACACCACTGAACATCAGTTTTTAAAATTGTCTTTGGAAGTAGTGATTGGGAATGGAGCTCTCTACAAATCAACGGAATCTTGGAAAGGTAGCCGGAACTTTAGGTCTGGTAAGTAGTTTTAGACTTACTCAGCAAATTAGTTAAAAGATAACAAATATACCTAATGCTTTTATTTGTCACAAAAATATACAGATGGTATCAAATAAAATGTTCTAGTTCGAGTAAGGTTTCACGTAGGTCAAAATTTTTTTATTACGATCACTATTAAAACTTCAACTTTTTTCGAAAAAAGTCTAATAGAGATAATTTAAAATCTTTGAAACGCAACGCAATTATTTTTTATTTTTGTCGAAGACTCATAAAAAGTCATCATCATCAGTGTATCTAACGTCATATTCTTTAAAAAACTTAAAAAAGTCCCAAGAAGGTGCCTTGTCTATACGAGGATTAGAAAAATAAAAATAGGCGCCGCTAAATTAAACCAAAACAAAATAAAATACTGATTCATGAAATCAATGTTTCGACGCAAATGATTACACCGAGTCAAATGCCCCCTATTGTACACGTGTTTGCGCTTCCGCAGTATGTTGAAATGGAAATTGATGGCCGAAGAAGAGTATTTTAAAATAGTCTATATTCTTATAAACGCCGTGGTCGTATAGTGCAGATTACTATCAGAAAAATTTTGAAGTTACCATAATACGCAAACTGCTTTTATAAGAATGCTGGTCTTCAAAAGTGATATTTTTTTTAAAACTACAGTCTGTCCATAAAGTAACCCCCCCCTGCTAACTTTTGAACGAATCGAGTTAGAGAGTTTTAACAAAATACAGGGTGAATCATTAAAATGAAGTTGATTCTGACGATAAATTCAATTCTTCAAATTCAAAGATGGCGCCACGGGCGCTGTCAACTAATTTTTTTTAAATGGCAAAGTGTGCCGTGTTGCACCTCATTTAAAAGGTAATTCAATTCTCTACATTCTCGTTTTTGAAAAATGCTCTAGTTACAAGCGTTTGTATTAACGATATTTAAAAATTTTGCTTTTATCAAGTCTCCTTGCCTTTGCTTGCCATTGTCACTGAAACGTCAATAAAGTTCGAGAAAGTAGTTTAGCGTTCAATTTAAGAGTGTTTGAAAGTTTCTATGGGTTTTTTCTTATTTTTGTTAAGTTATTCGATTTGATAGATTTAAGAGAAAATTTAAGAGGAGGGCGGTACTTAAGAATGCTGCGGGAGGAAATTTTTCCAAAGATAGAAAGAACAGCAGGCAATAACATTCATTGTATTTCAACAAAATGGGGCCCCGCCTCATTTCTATGGACTTGTTACCGATTTTTTAAATAACCATTTCCCGGGCAGATGGATTAGCAGAAGGGACCCGATAGAATGGCCGGCTCGTTCCCCGGGCTTAACTCTTCTTGATTTTTTCTTATGGGGATATTTGAAGTCAAAAGCCTACAGAACTCCTCCAGTAAATATCGACTACAGCAACGTCTAACACATATGTGTAGAAATATCCCTGCAGAAATTTTAGGAAATATCAGGCAAGAATTTCAAAGTAGACTTTTTATGTGCCAAGAAGTCAATGGACAACATTATTTTTTGTTTTCATAAATATTTGTTCAAAATTTGTTGTATTAAAATACTAATTAACATTTTATTCATGGATCAGATTAGAAACAGAAACGCTTGTAACTAAAGAACGGCTAACTCGATTGTCATTTTTCAAAAACGAGAAAGTAGAGAATTGAATTATCTTTTAAATGAGGTGCAACAAGGCACACTTTGCCATTTAAAAAAATTGACTTGACAGCGTGAGCGCCATCTTTGAATTTGAAGAATCGAATTTATCGTCGGAATCAACTTCATTTTACGTGATTCACCCTGTATTTTGTAACTCGATTCGTTCAAAAGTTAGCAGGGGGGGGTGGGGTTACTTTATGGACAGACTGTATATTTCTTGTAGACATAAAATTTTCAATATTCAAGTATTATATTTTAATGGGCAACTCAAACTGTTCTTTAAACATTCCTCATAGTGAGTACCTGACATTTATCCTTTTAGTGTTTGTACATATCAGTAACCATAGTAGCCTTTCAAATCCAAATTTGTAGGTATATTGAAATTCAAATAAAGCTAGACTTAATTTCAGCTACAAGGACTAGCATGGGCGGTTATGTCATTGGCAGCAATTATTTTACACAACTGGTCACCAACACTTGAAGACGGATATACAACTTACACCAGGTTTCTGGAACTGTTGCTTTACACAAGATTTATCCAAGGTGTGTTGAACGCTATTTAGGTATTAGTTTGTAGAAGTAAATATATAGGTACCTAATTTAAATATAAATATCATAAATATAGATTTTAATATAATAAAAGTAGAAAAATAAAAGAAAATAAATTTACACTTGTAAATAATAAGGATGTAATAAATTTGTGAATAGGTATTTAGACAAGTATTGGAATATTTAATATTAACACCTATTTCAGTAAAATGCATAGAAAGTTAAAGACCATATGTAAACGTTTAGCCTTTAAAAGTTTCTTTCTTTTATTTATTATTTTGTTCCGTTTGTTATCAAGTCAAACGAAATTTTTTTATACTTCAGCTGAATCATAGAAATAAATATCTATTATTTTCTCAGATAATAAGTCGCATTTACTTTTCAATAAATGAATCAACTGAATCCTTTTCACTCGTTTACAAACTTTATTACTATATTACTTGGTATATATTACTATACTACTTGGTATTCCCAGTTTCTTATAATCCACATGCCATTCATTATACAATTTATTTCTTGATGAGTGCTCTATGCTAGGATTCACAAACATTCCGTTGCTTTTTTTATCAACGCCTTCATCATAATCTAAAATTAATATTGAAAAGGAAATTCCGTCTAACTAATCTTATCATCGGATCCTTTTCATCATGTTCTGTTTTCAGTTCACTTGGTGTTTGGTAGTTTATATTTATTTATTGAAAAAGTTATTTAGTCAAGTATGAGGTGGTACATGTTAATTTGCAGAAAAATATTCTGAAGTTCTCAGGATTCACCTTATCTTCACAATCATCATTATTTAGTACTAACAAAGATTAGGAGTAATAAGTAATAAGTGTTCTCCAAATGTGCTGCCTAGGGCAGAAAATAATATTAATTTTCTCTGGAACTTTCTTTAATTGCTCTATAAAACATATCAGGTACCGAAGGAAAACAATTTTTCACATACGTACCTACTTTGAAATGGTAGAGTACTGGACTACTTCGACATTTTCAAATTATACCAGTACAAATACTGGGTGTCCCATCGAAAAGTATCACATTTCGTCGCCTTATATCTCGAAAACTAAAAGAGATATCGGGATGCGGTTTGGACAGAACGACTTAGGATTTTTGTAAGTTTTTTTTGGCACTGTTGCCAAATCTCCAAATATATTAGTAATTTTTTTATGGAATACGCTCCTCTTTGGAGTAAAATTACTTGCTTATATAAAATGGAACACCCTGTGTATTTTGCCATAATCAGAAAGCCTAATCACTCTACTTTTCAAAAAGGTATGCATTGTTTACATTATATTGAGAATTGGAGCCATAAAATTAAATTTGTTATAAGTACTCTTATTTGGGTTATTACGAATGAAAAAAATACCTTCTTCTTTGTAAAGTTATTTTTAAGTTTTTGTACACTTATTTTAAATAAAATATCCTATATACTCGTATTTTAAAATTTTAAAATCTCTGATCAAACTTGATGTGGAACTTGACTGCATTTGCTTTTTAAATGAAAAAAGATAGGGAGAAAAGAATAATTCTTTAATAATCTGTAGGAACGAGTTTTGTTAACAATAACAGCAAAGCACAATGACAGTAATGAAAATAATAGATAAAATAATCAAAATAACTGTAAATAAAAACTACTTGAATAAGTTATAAAATTGGTTTTAACTGCCCACAATTTACTTCAATATACATTTGTGCATCCTTAGTAGTAAATGATCAAAAGTGTGTGATCCTTCTAATGTGAACATTTTTATATTTATACTTCAAGTATTTGATACAACTGACAATACAGTTTATTATTGTACTTTTCTTTTTCATGGCTACTGTGAAAACGAAGACCAGCTTCACAAACTGTTCAAGTAAGAGGTGCTCTCATTAAACTGAATTTTGTGGCTCCAATTCTCAAGATAATGTAAACTATGTATATCTTTTTGAAAAGTAAAGTGATTAGGCTTTCTGATTATGGCAAAATATACAGGGTGTTCCACTTAATATAAGCAAGTAATTTTACTCCAAAGAGGAGCGTATTCAATAAAAAATTTGCCAATATATTTGGAGATTTGGCAACAGTGCCAAAAAAAACTTACAAAAATCTAAAGTCGTTCTGTCCAAACCGCGTCCCGATATCTCTTTTAGTTTTCGAGATATAAGGCGGCAAAATGTGATACTTTTCGATGAGACACCCCGTATATGTAGTCAATAGAAATCAGGTGTTGGTATCGATATGCAGCTACATTATTTGAGGTGGTCAAAGTGGTATATACAAACGTGAATAGAACTCATTGATAGTAAAATGAAAACAGAGCGTATGCGTCTTTTTAAATTACTGTTTTATTTTTCAGATACCGATGTCGCCACAAACTTTATTATCAGACCATTTGATTTTACAATATTCATGTGGATATACTTTATTATGAGCATAGGCTGGGTTGCCATATCTATTGACCAACTAACAGGTAAGAATTCACTGATTCAAAACATTAAATTCAATTACCTCAGTTAGTTGGACTAACTGCGTTTATAGTAACAAGTCTATAATGATAAAAAATTGCCGTTATATTGTATCCAATATTTATAGCGACAATATTATTTTATTACTCGCATAAATACTTAATATCAGTAGATTATTTACATGAAGGCTTTGTTTTATTTTACTATGCCTGTAGTACATTACGCCGCAAAACTTATATCCATGGCATCAAATGGACTCACCTTATAAAATTAGAGATCTTGGTAAAACGTATTCTACGAGCTTTAGGTATTCAGTGTATTTATAGGTATCTCTAATATTTCCCGAAATTTTGCTTTAGGGTTATTTGGAGGAAAATCAAAAGAAAATATCCGACGGAAACTACTGGGGATATATATAAAGAAACGCTTAATTAATAAGGTCATGGAAATTGTTGCAAAAAATACTGATTTGTAAATGTTATAAAGGGTGGAATTTCGGATAAAATTTTTCAAACTTGGCTTATAAAATAAATTGAACTATAGGTACTTTGCTTTCCTGAAAGGGGTTGGAACTTTGATGTGAAGATAACACTGACGTAGTTTTCCACATAACACCAAAACACTATACTGCACTCGACGCGGGTTTCGCCATCCAAGTTGACATCATCTGAAGATGATTAAAACTTGATGAATAGTTTTAATCTTTGACTAATTTTGAAAAAAAACAGGGGACGGTCAATCCGGCTGAAAGGTTTTCACCGTACCCTACTTATTTATAAATAAAAAGTAGATTAATTATAAGTATGAAAATGACTGGATTGAAAACTCACCTCTCTACTGCCATTATTACCGTTCACTGTCATTATTATCGTATCTAATAATTGTATTTCACTGAACCGAGCTTCTATTCTATTCTTTCGGTTATTTAACTATTCTTGTGTCAGTTTTCACTGTTTAAGGGTCCATTTTCTGTAGATTTGACAGGTATGAATGCGGGGTCGGATTGAGAGGATGGGTAGCCGATGGGTGGAGACTTATATATTCCCACTATCGAATTATTAAGATTTCGGAGGTGCACGTAAAGCCGAAGTAAAAAGGCACATGGAAATAAAGTTAACCCTCATTGCAAGGGTACCGAATTTGTCTTATAATTGCAACAAAATTTCTTTTTATTGTTATAAATTATATATCACCGGAAAGATCAAAAGATAAACTAGATCCCTATAGTAACAAATTTTTGTTTAATACATGTATTTTAGAGAAAATCATTTTTGAAAATACGCTATTTTAGTACAAGATTGTTTGCCTGGAATTTTAAAAACAAAAAGAAATACCAAAAATTACTATTATAGGGACTTAGATTAAAGCCTTATCTTTCAATACTTTTTTACTAAAAGTCGCTATCTTTTATAGTTTATTTTATAATTAGACACGAGACGAACGCCGATTTAGGGCTTATTTCGACCTAGTGAATGGACTCTTAACGAAGTAAGAACCCGCTAAGACAGTTCCATACAGTTTTGGTTAGAATTTCAAGGGTAGAAGCCAAGAGTTATCTGAAAAAATGTGTATAAACATGCCTCTGTTGTTGTAAACTATCCGAGTTTGAAGGCATAATATGTGAAATAATAGAATATATACAGGGTGTTTCAAAAACATGTGCTTTAGCTTGTGGGAAGATTCTTCACCTAAAAACAAGACAAAAACTTCTTATCAACATGAGCCCACTTTTGCTTCGTCTCTTAGATACAGGGTGTTAAAGATTTTTAATATATTTTATATGTTAATATCATGAAACGGCTTTAGCAGTTTGAATAAAATTTCGGTTCTGTGATCGTCTTAAGATGTATTTGAATAATATATACAATTTAAATAAATAATTAAGATGTAACACAACTTAAAAAAAGTGTTATTAAGTACCCTACTCAAAAAATTGCATTTATCTATTGAAAGAAACCGAAAACTAAAAAATATCAAGAGACGACTTTTATAAGGCATTTGTCCGTCTACTCAAATGTGCTAGTAAAAGGTAAAAAATTCAGTGGCGTCCATATATTTTTTTAAAACTATTTCAGTGTCAGTCGGTAAGCACGGCCCTGTGAAGTTGACCACCATTATTTATGCCAAAATATGTACTATTTTAAGTAATTTTCAGGATCCAAATTTTATTCAAATTGAAAGAAGTAAATAATTTAAAAAATGTTAACACATTGTATCTAAGACACGAAGCAAAAGTGAACTCATGTTGATAAGAAACTTTCATTTTATCTTTAGGTGAGAATTCTCTCTACAAGAGTGTGGCACATGTTTTTTTAAACACCTTGTATAATAGCGCTGAGATTTCTCATGTTACCCGGTAGCGTATTGTTGTGTTCCATGACGCTTAATCAGGGAAATAAAAAAGAATGGAAAAACCAAAAACCTTATACAAGTACTGTGAATTTTGAAGATTGAAAGTTCATGTTTGCTGACGGAAGTCGGCATTTCACTCGGGAACTTCGAAACTGGGTTTATTAACCATCTTAGTGAATTTTTAAATACTATTTTATACAATTTTAATTGGATTACACACATTTTCTAGAGTTTAAAGAACCATAAAGAATTAAAATATAGTGAAATTAACACAAATTTCATAGTTTACCGTACATGATTGCAGCATGGATCGATTTTGTCATCCATACGGATCCTTATGAACCAATCAGGCGTGTTAGCTAAGGAATACCCTTTAGGATTCCTTATTTAACTTATTAGAGTAAAAGACATTAAAACATTAGACATTAATTTGGACAAATTTTTGATATTTCATCAAAATGTACAGTCTCTTAGAAATAAGATAAATGAAATAGAGTTTTATCTACATGACTTGTGGAACATAGACAAAATTAGTTATAGTGTATTATGTTTTAGCAAACATTGGCTTTTACAAAACGAGATTGAATTTTTTAAAATTCAAGGATATGTTTTATGTTCTTCCTTTAGCAGATCCCAATTAAAATGTGGCGGGGTCATGATCTTTGTCAAAAATAATATCGAATATGAGTCATTAATTGACATAGAGCAACTTTCTGTTGAAAAGATATGTGAACTTTCTGCTGTCAGAATTGTTCAATACGATTTCATATTAATTAATTTATATAGATCGCCCGATGGTGATTTTGGTCTATTTTTGAATAAATTATATGATGTTTTTCAATTAATCAGAGTCTTAAATAAAAAAGTTATCATCGTGGGTGACTTTAACATACATTTTAATTCACAAACCCTAAAAAACTGCGAATTTTCGGATTTTATAAACACTTTTGGTTTTAAATCCTTAATTTCGGAAGCTACTAGAAACAAAAACTGTTTAGATAACTTTCTCCTAAACTTTGAGTCCTTCCCAAGCACGTCATATGCGGTGGATGCACGTTTTTCGGATCACAAAGCTATTGTCCTGGGGCTGGGTGTACAAAGAGAAATGACTGATAAGAACAAAACGGTAAGGCACAGGCCCGTGACGGAGATGGGCCTAAATATGTTATATAACAATCTAAAATATGTCAACTGGAACTTTATTGACGATACCAAATTGAACACTAATAAAAAGTTTGATGTTTTCTTAAAAATTCTGTCAGAGCAAATAAATTTAACATTGCCTATAAAAGAGAAGAGAGTACCCTCTGGTGACTCGAGAGTAAAATGGTATAATGATGAATTGCGGGAATTACGAGATTATCTACACTTTCTACAATCACTAAAAAGACAATACCCAGGTTTGCCAGAAATAAATGTTAGCGTTACTGAATACAGGAAATTCTATAGGTCGAGAATGAACTTTTATAAGAAAAATGCAAATGAAAACTACATTTACCGCAGCACCAATGTATCAAAAGCGACGTGGGAGGTAATAAATTCTAGGCGTAAAAATGGCAAAGAATACACGAATAAAAACTGCACCTTGGCAGCGAGTGATTTTAATGATTTTTTCTCAAATATAGCTCTAAACATTTCACAAAATATAACAAGTGACAGGGACCCTATAGAATTAATTTCAAACAACTATATAGATACCTTTAGTTTTAGGGAAATCTCGTTTGTTGAAATGCGTGATATACTAAAACAAATAAAAAATAAGCCTAGTAAAGATGTATATGAAATAAATATCAAAATTATTAATTACATACAGGATGTTATTATTATACCGTTTACAAAAGCAATTAACTTATGTATAAAGAGTGGAACATTTCCACAGTGTCTCAAAGTATCTAAAATTATACCTCTTTTAAAAAAAGGAAATGCAAATGATTTGAATAATTATCGTCCTGTATGTATTATACCAACATTAGGGAAAATAATAGAAAAAATCTTGTATAACCAATTGATGTCTCACTTTGAAAACAACGGCCTTTTTGCTGATTGCCAATTTGGTTTCCGCTCTGGTAAATCAACCACGATGGCTATCAACCAAATGGTGCAAGTAATAACAAATGCTTTTGAGGCCAAAGGATTTGCAGGGGCTGTCTTCTGTGATTTGTCGAAGGCCTTTGACTGTGTACAGCATGATATATTAATCAAAAAGTTAAGAAGATATGGACTACAATCTAAATCGCTGAACTTGTTGCAAACATATCTTGCAGACAGAAGTCATGTAACGGTGTTTAACGGAAAAACATCGCCAGCAACCGAGGTCAAGATGGGAGTGCCACAAGGTTCGATACTTGGACCTCTCCTTTTCTTAATATACGTGAATGACTTGCCAAATTATCTAAATCACACTTTCCCAATATTGTTCGCTGATGACACGACAATGACAACGTATAACAACAACTTAAACGATTTATTAGAAAATATGCAGCAGTCACGGGCGGAGGCTTCTGACTGGTTCGGTGCAAATAAACTGAAACTAAATGATTCAAAGAGCCAAAATATGATTTTTTCAACTCGTGCTGTGGACAGTTTTGAAAATCCTGAAAATGTGAAATTTTTGGGTGTCATTATGGACCCCCATCTGAGTTGGGATCAACATGTTGAGTACGTAGCCAACAAACTGTCAAAGATTGTATATTTAATCAGAAGCCTAATGACGGAAGTGTCTGCAAATACCATAAGAATGGTCTACTTTTCTTTGTTCCAGAGTGCATTCTCCTTTGCTATACTTACCTGGGGGCACTCTTGTCATCTGGGGAGGGTGTTTGCGCTGCAGAGACGGGTTATGAGGGTCATGACCGGTCTAAGGTATAGGGATGATGTTAAAGAAAAATATAAACTGCTAGATATTCTGACTGTACCGAGTTACTATATTCTTACGGCATTAATGCATGTTAAACAAAACTTAAACGCATATACCTTAAATCGTGACATTCATAACTATAATACTAAACATAGAAATGAAATATGTATAGAATTTTCAAGGTTAACCAAAAGTCGTTGCGGAACTAATTATTATGGTCCTAAATTTTTCAATTGCCTGCCTCCACACATCAGATTGTTGCCTACAAAAAAATTTTACACTAAAATAAAAGAATTTCTGCTAAGGGAAGCATTCTACTCGATTGGTGAATTTTTGGATTGTGATTTGACTTGTGTATTTGACTTTTAAAATTTGTTTGTAATATTTCTGTTTGTACTATTTTTATGTTTTATATGTTGATATACAAATATATGTAATATGACTTGTGTAAAACTGTATGAGGTTAGTAGCATTAATAAATTCTATTCTATTCTATTCTATTCTAAGATCCTGTGTAGAGAGTAAAAAATCCTTAACGCTGGATCTGCTGGATTCAGTGGTCACTGCTCACTCTATGATTCATTTGGGCAATGCATAGACTCCTCATCGGACCGAAAAGCCATGTTATAGTCAGAGAAATTGTATGTATGTATAGTAGTATACTTTTTCCATGATATAGTTTTTATTTCCGTGGGATTAATATTTGCTTCTGACTATACACAGGGTTGGGCAAAAGTCCCCGAGCGGTTCGATTACAGCCGAACGGAAAATCGTATCAAATTTGGGTTTTCAGCACTGTAATCAACAACATTTTTAGAATTTCATGACGTACATTTTAGGTCCGTGACTTCATCATGTGGCGGAGGTGTGACGTAAACCTTAGATTTTTTTAATGAAACACCCTATATATTTTTTTTTATATTTTCATACTTTAGCATTTCTGAGTTCAAGGATCTGAGGAAGGTTTATATGGATTCGGCCATGTAATTTTTTGTCATAATAACATAAAATCAAAAGAAAAATCTTCTGATTCAGATGTTAGAAACTTTCTTAACGTTTTTTCCGGGAGTTTTTTCTGGTAATCGGGCCGTCCATTTGATATGGCTCCTTCAACCTATCCCTATATCCGGAAAAACGTTATATAATATGTCATAAAATATGTAAAAGTAATATTTATTTAAAAAATCGACCATACGAACTGTCATTTACGAGATTACTTTATAAAAATGGAAGTGACATCAGTACCAGAACCCGGAGGTTAAACCTAACTAGCCATATAGATATATAAAAAGCAAAATAATATAATATTAGTGTAGTAGGTACTTACTCGTTGTTCATAGATACTTAATCTCTTTAAAAATCACCTTTAAAATATTCTTATTGATTTATAATGAAATTGTATGTATTAATTTTGTATTATCATTTATTATCACTAGATGATTACCATTATCGGAAGATTAATAAGTGACGTTTTTGTTTAACCCACCTTAATCTAAGGTGTCTAATCAAGACAAATATGACGGTACAAGCTTCAAATATGAGATTCATACGATAATAATATATAATAATAATAATAATAATAATAATAATAATAATAATAATAATAATAATAATAATAATAATAATAATAATAATAATAATATCTCGAAATATCAATAGCCCGAAAGCCTGAGACTTGTGTGGGAGAGGTGGCGGCATATTATTATTTCGCGGGCCGCATTTGCGCCTCAGGGACGACTTACGTTTGTAGGTCCTAAGCACCAATCAGTGCTGGCATAAGGGAAATCTGGAAAACCTCATAAACCTCAAACTAGTTAGGGGGACAGTTAAACGTCAACTAATTTTAATCTCTCACATTAACACCAAGTTGACATTCTTCCCATCCTAGGCCATCGCCAGGATGGTTACCAACTCATCCCTGCGAATAAGCCTTGATCTACGAGTAAACAATTTAATTAAAAATTGTTTGTTGGAATGGGGATTCGAACCCACGACCTCTGGGTTGAGCGATCGAGACACTAAACCCTGAGCCACCGGCCCACCAAGATAAACTATAAATAATGGAATGGAGTCAATTGAAGAAAGTTGTACAATAAAAATACGTGTTCTTAATGGTATTTTTCTGTACCTAATGCTAAAATTAATAAATGGCACTTGTGAATTCTTGAGTTCCTAAATAAATAAAAAATTCCCAGTGTAATTCTCAGATTCTCAAAATAATATAATAGTGGGAATTCTCAAAGTGGGAATCACTGGTAACTACATTCTCTTTAGAGTATATCTCTTTTAGGTACTATTAGAGATACAGCCATCGAATTTTATATCTGAATATTGTCCAGAACACATTGTAACCAATTATTTGAATATATGAAACAACCAATATGAATAATAAAGTTTGTCTTTTTGCATCAGTCATTAAAATCACCCAAAATATAATACCACTTTGCTAACTTAACCTTGCCTTATCCCTTACGATTTATAAATCCTAATATAAAAAGTAAAATACTATAGGTTAACACCCGGGTATGTTGGCAGGTCATATTCAACATTTTTAGATATTTTTTATAGATTCTATTTCATTATTATATTTATTTTGATAAAAACAAGTCTTGCTGTATGCATCAAATTAATAGGATGACATTTATTTGTCTATTATTTCCGAGGCATTTTTAACGAAAGTCTCGAAGTAGGTACAGTTTTGTTAGTTAGGTCAAGGGCATTCTTATATATAGTAAGCAGCAATCTTTTGGCGATCTTTGTATTGTTCTATTTGACAAACATCAAGATCAATGATTTTAGATAAAACTAATTATTCCAGGTAGGTACTCGAACTATTATCTAAATGTTACTTTAAAGTGTTGATAAAATTTGTAAATGAATAAATTTCGAGGAAACCACTTAATTAGGGCGCGCCTAATGTTTCAAGATGTAGATGAAGCAAATATTTAATGAAAATAAACTAACTTTAGTTGTTAAGGAGGTAAAAAATAGATATACCTACCTATCCCTTAAAGTATTATCAGTACTTCATGCTCGTACTTTCATAAGAAGTTATAAGTATATACTTGTCAGAAAGTTAGCCTCAAATTTATATTTTGTAATTAATAAGAGCAAACGCTTCAATCACAAAGATTAAAAGGTTTTCAGATTATAAACCAATATTCATGGAAATGTTAAAAACTAAGTTTGGATAATTAATGTTTAAATCGTTCATGGTAGATACATTTTAGAGGTACAATTCTAATTGCTGCATTAAAAAAATGTTTTTAAAAAATTTGCAAAAATGTAAAATCTTTAATTTTATCATTTATTGGCGGATGGATGTACAACTGAATTATAGGACAGCCCAGAAATGTTACAATAAAAAAAATATTTGACCTCTGGTCAAATATTAAAAAAATATTAAAGAACAAACGGAATAAGCGCACCAATGGGCTTAAAATAGGTTTTGCGTTGTACTGATTTGAAACAGTAAAGCAATCAAACATCGGCATTGCCGAGATATTGACGAAAATATATTTTTTTTCAATGGAACACCCTGTATTTTTTACACATTTATATTAAGCGCTCTCTCACGACTACACTTTGATGGGCGTATCAAAAGAGAGGATCTCTAATAATATTTATAAGATCCTTTCTAATAACAAGTAAGTATCTGGGAAATATCTAGTTAGCTATTTGGAAATTTCCGGATAGCCATTTGGCAAGTTCTAGATCTTATTTGGAAATTCCCAAATAAACATTTTTTATCCTGGCCTTTCAGGGCTTTCGTAGAATTGGTAGGTACCATTTGACTTCATTTTATACAAACACAGGGAAAGTCTAATGAAAACTGTTTATCGGCAGTTTACCATATATACCATTTACCATCATCATCCATCACTTGATGTGAACTCTCCAGAGTTTTTCAATTCATTTTTCTGTCTTATGTTTCAGCCATACACTACGAAAAGAGGCGGCAGAAGATTATCATATTTCTATGGGGTGTAGTAACTTTGATTACGTGTTTGATTGATTTAATCTTAACATGTCTTCTAGCAAGGGACTACGCCAACTGTCATGAAAATTCTAGCGAGATAACTTTGTCGGTAACTCTCTGCTACTTAGCTACTGGTATAGTGATGACTATTGCCGCTAGAGGGTATACGCTTTGGATGGTTAACGTCGTGTTCTCCTTCACGATGTTATACGTGTCTATAAAAGTAAGTAATATTGGTTGAGGAGAAACAGAAACATAAAATTTCCGTACAAATTCCGAAAGTTCAGCATGGTTTTTATTTTTTTATTTTTCCTCTTAGATTAAGAATAAGGATAAGCTAACGAACTGGCTTGCTAATCATAGAATACCAAGACTGACTGTTCCAAAGTCGAGTAAGACAACAAGAAGTGGAAAAGTGTCTCCCAATTTTCTACGCAATGAAAGTCCGCTGCCGTCGTTTCTAAACGAAAGTTACAAGTTTGACACAGAAGATAATCTGTATTCATTTCAAGGTCGAGGTGATAAGTTTGGTGATGAAAGTAATGTTCCGTCTTTTTTGAGTAGAGGTGACAGATTCAGTTACTAGTACGTAAACATAATCCAAATTTGAAATTATCTATGTGACCACTTGGTCAAAGGAAAATATGTGTATAAGTACTAAGTAAAGTACTAGTGATGTCTCAAATACAAGTTGGCCATGCAAGTAAATTATCCATTTATCATAAAATGATAGTTACAAGTTGAGCTGCAAATAAAAAATACAGATAGCTAAACTAGGTTGATTGAAACAGGTGCACTCATGTATTCTGTTGAAAACAGATTACAAAGGAAATATTACATTTCTTCTGCTTCTAAATTAAAAGTAGGCTAATCTCGATTAGCTTTATAGCGACATCCCTGTAATTTCTGTTTCTTTTTTAATTTTGAATGATAAGTGATATCATGTTGAATGATAAGTGGTCAATTTTTATAAGATATACAAAATAAGATCCTCTATCTCATTATGTCAGAAAGAATATTAGGTAGAGAAAAAGTGGAATACAAAAGTTTTTTGTTTTTACCTAAATTTTTCATTTTTAATATTTTCTTGTGTACAGGTTGTTCAGTTTGATTGATCCAGGCATCACCTTTCTTATTTTAAATAAGACATCCTGTATCCAACTACGTTTTGAACTCCGGAATGTATATGTTTATACTCCGGATAATCTAAAATTACTTATGGAACACCCTGTGTGTAATATGTATTCATAACAATATATATTACAATAATACCTGAGACTGCAATAATCATTTATTTGAAGGAGATGCTGAAAACAACTTGTCAGACAGATAGTAGCAAAGACCCAAATAGGGCACTACGGTGTGTTTCTCACCACTACTAACATGCAATAATCATTGTTTTCTCTTTTTATCATTCTAACTCTTTCAGATGAAGCTCTCTGAATATCAGAGATCTCCAGCCATCTAAAAGATGCAATAAAAACGCTACTGCTCAAAATATTCCAGTTATGGGCTTCAGAATACATTGTGACGTTCCCATACTGCATATTTTGATGTTTTTTTTGTAATTAAATGAAAATGATTATCAAAATTTTATTCGATATCCCAAAAATAATGGAAGAGTTATCGGGGTGGCCTCCTATTAATTTAGTAACTTGTATTAAACTTATTATAAACTTGTACGTAGCTTAGTAAACTTATTTGTGGCAAAGCTTTATGATTTATCAAATATTCGTCTTGGAATATGTCACCTGTAAATTAAAAAAAAACAATGTATTCTAAAAACCAAAAGGGCAATAAGAAGTAGCATCAAGGGGGCATATTCCCAGAAGAATAACTAAGTACCTATCTAGTGTTTTTTACATACACTTTAGAACATTTCCAGAAATGTCTTTCGTATTTTAATGTTAATACTTTTTAAGTTTGTAATATTTAATAATAGGTACCAGATTTATTCAAGATAAGGACTTTAATTATTATTTGGCAACGGTGTAGTTATGTATTAAATACGTGCTAGAATTTATGACTTTTACTAATCAATTATGAATAATTATCTAAAAACTACATTAATCATTCAACCAGACTGATGAGTGTAATAAATAAAACAAAAATTCTAGATCGACGTATTTATCTTATTAACACTGTGAATAGAAAATGTTCACACGTCTGTAATAAAAAATATAACTTTTAATACAATTCGCTTTCTGTGTGAAATATTACTAGTTAGGTCATTTCCTATTTATATGTAGTAAAATAGAAATCTTAGATTATAGATTTACAAGACGAAAATTATTTTTTATACATTTATTTGTTACTCGAAATAAAAGTTTTGTATGAAAATCAATCAAGAGGAATTAATTTTATTGAAACCTTGTCATCATCTTGTGTCTTATCAAGGAATTAAGAGATAATACATTTCGCTAATATTTTATGAGTTCTGCGTTCACCAAATACAAAAGTTAAAAATAGATATGGGGATTTATGATAATACCTTGTAAATATATAATATACCTAAGGTACTTTTCAGTGAAAGAATTTTGAAAAATAAAATAGTTGTTTTTACATACACATACATGTTTGTACATACATAGAAAATGATAACCAATGTATTGCAAATGTTCTTCCGCGTCCAAAAATAAAGTTTACTCACTTCTTCTCAATGGTTTAAGAAAATTGGGCTTGGAAATCAACAAAGGAGTTAATACTAAGCAGTTATATATTTCATAAGTCACTATACAGAGGTTAAAAGGCTTTCGATTATAGAAAAATGAATACTAGGCCAATTAACATTTTCCCAAATATAGCACGAGCCCTCGTGAGATAGAAATTCGAACTTCAAATTAAATCAGATGTGTCAAAACTCAAAACATTCTTAACGTTTTCAATTTTCATTACAAACTTTAAATTTTGTGTAACACAATGATTGTCTACTTTCATCAATAATAACAACTACAGTAATTTTATTTAGGAATGTGTCCATTATGGAGTTTGAAGGAAAAATAATGAGTAAAGTAAAAAGAAGGAAAGTAATACTTAAAATTTTATTGTATTTTATGATGTAATTCCCCAAACCAAAAGAATGCAAACAAAGGAGCAAATCTTCTATAAAAAATAAAGATATGTTAGTGATTGTTTTTCTGTTTGATCAGTAGGTTTAGTTGCCTGTGTTCAAAAATGAGGTAAGTTACAACCTAATTAATATTGTCTAATCACCAACATTATATATTATACCTATGGAACCAGATAAACAAAAATTGGTAACTGTTACATTTGGCAAATTTTGGTAATAAATTTTTTCCAAGGGTAACAGACGTATTTTGTTTAAAAGGAGATAAACGGGAAAATTATGAACGAATGAAGATAAAAAGACAATATTTCGGTTGATAAAATATTGATAAAAACTATCTTTGGAATGAGGCGGATCCCCTTCCTTAACTAATCTCCTCCTACATATGTATAATTTTCACTGATAACTTCATTTAACACTTTGGCAACGTAAAAAATTTTCTGGATGTCATTTAACAAATGTAGTATTTGAATTTTGATGCTCAGACATGGAGTCAAGTAGTACAACAGGATCTCTTACTTCTATGGGCCAAAAATTCATCAGATGAATTCATCAGAAAGATTCAGTAAAATCTTTCAAAACTATACAGTAGTTTGTTAAATATTAGGTAAGTAAGTACTTTCAATGACCCTACAAACCACTCGAGATAATCTTCCAAATGATAGCGTTTCTGGGAATAGTAATATTAATTAACTATTCATATGGCTATGGCTTTATCAAGTTCAAATAAAATACGTAATTCACTATCTAATAAATATGCAATATGTAGTCCCTCAATTAATATTAAACATCAGTTTCATTATAGATTTTTGCATTATTATGTGACCATGGTTGACTCAACTAACGTCAAATCTTCAGGGTATGTTTTTAAATCTTAAATGTAAATTCTATATTTTATAGTATTTTATAGTATAGTCTATAGTATCATATAGTATTTATTTGTTCCTTCCGTTTACTGTCCACTGAAAATGTATGTACAAATTCATTGTTTTTTCCTCTTCCACGGCTCAATCGAATTTATTTGCTAACTCAGTGTTTGTTTTCTTTTAATGTTGGAAGAGTATCATTTACTTAATTAATCCACTTAAATCGTTAGGTGGCAGTATATCAAAATTTGATAGTTAGGTACAACATCTCTTAATCAATCAATCAATTCTCATTATTAAAGTAAATACTTAAAGGTAGGCAGTATGCTAAAAATATAAATCTCTTACAATAGATTGTACTACATTTATTTTATTAAAAATAATTATTTTTCATTAAAATGAACGCTATTAAAAGTAATAATTATTTTGAAAAAAACATTGATTTCATTTAGATGTTCCAAGAAATATATAGAAAACACTTTATATACTAGTATTTCGGCTTATTAGGCCTTTTTCAATAGAGTAAATGTCTATTACTAAATGTTTCCAAGCGCGTTTTCGTTATTTATTTGTTTACGAGCACCTACCCCCGATTGATCCTACCATCTGGTAAAGCCCGAGTTTTTAGTACCTTTTCTAAGAAGGGCGAAAGTGTAAAATCTATCTGATCATTCGTAGTACAAAGATTTATAATTAAAGATTTTTAAATTTTTAATTGCTCTAACAGATCTAAGCGCTTTCCTTTCTTTTCACGATGCAGTACCTTTACATTTTTCTGATCTATAAAATGATTGTTTTTTATACAATGCGTCGAAAATCCTGAATTTTTTGCGTTATTTTTTATGTTCTTTTACTCTAATTTCAATACTTCTACCGGTTTGACCCACATACACGGCATTACAATCCGCGCAGTTAATTTGGTATACTCCAGATTGTTTTAATTTATTAACGCTTTCTTTGTTGTTTATCAAAATCTTCCCAATAGTGCGCTTGTTAACACTAATCGTTTTACACCCGTTTCGTTTTATTTTGCGAGCTATTTTTTCACTATAACCTGGGACGCTAGCAGCTATTAAAAGTGACTGCTCACTCTCACTATAGATTGTTATAGTGCTAGCACGGTAAAGCAGCATTGTTCAATCAAAACCTATTCTTATTATATTTTAATATTTCATTGCATCCATTCCACCATGGATGATTTTGGCGAAAAAACCAATATCTGGTGATTTAATATTTTATAAAATGAAGCCACAGAAGCAAACGGTTTATATAAATTATTGCATATTATGATTTTTTTTCAAAATTACTTTACAAAAACCATGTCATATTCTTCAATTTCCAAATCTTCGACTCGGTTCAGATGGTTAGATTTCGTAGAAAGTAATATTATTGATCGGTGGATATTCAAATTAACTCCGTTTTTGTACTCAGCATTTTGTTGTAATATTTAACAACAACATTGTTGTTTTCTTGTTTATTGAAAAATGTGCCACAGAGAAAATATTTGAAAAACGGAGAACCACTGTGCAAAAAGGCATTTAGGGGTTGGTTTATTTCAAATCCTCTTCCTTTGACTAACCAAAAATAAAACGTAAAAAGCAAATGAATATTCTTAAACCAAAATATCGCTTCCTTATCGATATTCAAAAATTGTATTCTATTATCAATCACTGCACTTGGAATTAGACATTATTTAAATTTTTTTCTTTGGCGTTTACGTCAATTTAGTTTTTAAAAATGTTGTCACAATATACAGAATAAAAGAAATAATATCTACATAAATACCACAATTAAATACTTAGAAATAATAAAAATACTCTTCAGATATATAGCATTAAACATTCCATTATTTACTACAGATCAATAAAGCTTCTGCTAACATATCTAAAGACAAATTAGAGAAAATCTAAAAGAACAGTGGAATAAATTTTAAACTACATAAACAAGTCAACAATACAGTCATAATAGAATATACTTGATTATTGTTAATAGCATATAACTATTCAATAACGGAAACTTTATAAAGTTGAAGAATTTGAAACCACGCCATTTAAGCTGGACCAAAAATTTAAAATATATAATCTTTGGCTGGACGGTGCTTTGACTGCTTGCATATACAGAGTGTCTTATTTATCGTCTACTCACCCCCGTATCTTTCTCATTTATTATGGAATTAATTTGAAACTGTCAGTTGTGCGCTCAACCGACAAAATATACTTCATGCCGCCCACGCTCCCATACAAATATCAGACTTCCTGAATAACCCTCGTGATGAGAATGAGGGGTAGAGATATTATTACTATTATCTCTATTGAGAAACCGTATAAAAGCTGAAAATTTAAAATACCATAGCATAGACTTTGTTTTATCGAAAAATATCATTAATAAAAAATGTTTAGAAGAATTGCAAATGCTGAATTAATAATAATCGTTGCAGTTACGAGAAAATTATTCTTATGAAAAATATGCATCTTAGATACCTAAGACAAAAAAAATAAAAAAAAATAACAAAAACAGTCACCATTTTCAAGATGACGGCCGTAGCACTATCAGTGTTGTAGCCGTAGCAGGAATGTTGCTTTTTGGTATTTGTTACTGAGCACTAGTACCTACTATGTATATGCAAAGTTTTCCGTTTAGGGGAATTATTTCCAGGTAAAGGGTTATTTTTCCCTACTATGATTTGACTATATAATATTTCATGTTATTCCAAGTAGTTAATCTCTGATTTATACATTTTTACAAATCAGGTGCTAGTATAAATAATATTATTTAAAATAATATTAATTTTTGTTGATTGAGCCATTGGCAAAAATTTGGACTTAATTCTAAAATAAATGAGGAAAATACGGGGATGTGTAGGCGAGAAATGAGACACAATGTAGATATTGTTAAGGAAACAACCATTGACAATAAAACTATTGAGTGTAATATTATTCATGAGTTCATATTACTACCTTTATAGAAGTAAAATTGTTTTTTCCTTATTTTATTATACATTATTTAGAACACCTCAAGAGGCCGGATGTCCTTTGGTATCCTCCGTTCGACGCGAGGTTTACAAAAAGCATGAGAAAAGAGGAATGGCCATAATATTCAACCACAAGAATTATGACATAGACATTCCAGCAAGGTTTGGAACAGATAAAGATAGAGATGAACTCTCCGCTGCTTTAAATGATTTGGGGTTTATTGTAAAGGTATACAACAATTTGAGTTCTGCTGAAATCACCGACGTTATTTCGAGAGGTAGGTTTCAAAACGATGTAATTTAAAACTACAACAGCTTAGATTTGTCAATCGTGATGATATAGTAGATATGAATAAAAATATACGATATTAAGAAGATTTTTGGCCTTAAGTATGTAGCAATAAATTTTAAAATGTGTCTGTAAATACAGTGAAGAAGAGCAAACGTGACAGTGCTATGATCAAAGAGTACCTAGCTGCTGCTCTTTGTTGTCGTGTTAAACTGTGATGAATTATAATTACAACAATAAATAAGTAATCAGAAGCATATCTCCCTATTGCGGGCTCTATTCTTTCCCGTAACTTCAATGCTCCTGAGATTCTATCCTGGAATGGGCAGTGTTGTGGAGTCTCGAGTTTTAGTACATCAATAATACATTTTATTCAGTTTTTTAATTATAGTACCTTAAGGATCGGTCTTTCCATCTCCTTATAAACATCTTTTTAAATTTATCTTTTTTGTAACTACAAAATCGGTCTTTTCACTGTGTTTTAAATTAAATCCTGTCTTTAAAGTTCTCTATCTGCTCTTTAACTTATCGGTCACTTTTACTGGCCTATAAGTAGTTACAAAGAGATTTCTAACCTCAGAAATTTTACAATTTGAGTGTTAGTAAACAATTTGATTAATAAAACGCCAAAAATTATATTTTTATAATGAAAAACATTATTGATTCTGAAAAAGAAATATTATTAGATCAAGAAATTATAAACATGGTAAATATTGCAAATCGCGAACGAAAAATATATATTGTAAGGCCTCATGTAGACAAATTAAACATTTGGGATGATGAAGAATTTATGAGGAGAGTTGGTGTATCAAAAATAACGGTGTTAAATGTTCTAGAAAAAATCGAGCAACATTTACGGCATCCCACTAACAGGTTAATAATAAAAAAGAAATGATATCTACGTATTTGTTAGGTTTTATGACATGTTCTATTGAATCATATTTCGAAATGAGGACTGAACTGCTACGATTTGTACTAGTGAGGTCCTCAAATTCTTGGGCAATTTGGTTCCAAGTCTTTTTACTGTATCATCCTGGGAAGACATTTTTACACTTCTGAATATTAAATTTAAACTAGAGATCCCAGAAACTACTAGAACTTAAAAAAAGTTATACTTAGTTGGTTATAGCCACAGTATGTTATATTTAGCTAGGTAATGTTATAATTGACATATTTTGTAATAGACTTTCTTATTTAATCAATATTGCCAATATCATTAAACAGTCTTTTTACAAAAGAGCAGTTAAATTGTGTTGGAAAGACGATTTTTTAACTACCAGATAAATTCACTTGGTAACTTTAAGTTTCTTTTAGTTAAAAGCAACTTTATAAAGAGATGGAACGAACGACCCTAATTTTCGTTAACTTTATTTAGGTACTCTATGCAGATTCCATTGATAAATTCCAGAAGCACCACGTTAGAAACGAATTTTCTTAAGTATTTTGGAGGATATTTAATAAAAAAAAAATGTTCCACTACATACTTGCGATGTTTGTGAACAATATTCTAAAGCCCACCAATATTTGGATGAATCGGCTATATTTTATTTTTTCGACCAGGTTTCCTACCAAAATATTTTAATTTCCTGAACGTGATTTTCTTTAAGCAAATTAGGATTATCATAAAACCTTCATATTAAGATAAAGCTGGTTAGTTGTTTTTTTTTTATACAAAATAAAGTAGGTTACTGTTCTACCGTCACATTCAGTGTCAAAATTGCAAACACTCGACAAATATCCAGTTTCAAACTGCAAAGGCGTGATGCAGCCACAATCACTTATTAATTCTTATAGTTCTTCATTTGAGATTGCAACTGTAAATTTAAAATTCCGTCAGTGGATTTTCAATTGCCGATGCAAATGAAAAATGTAAAATATTATAATAGCTATGGTCATATTTCCAAATAGAACTAGGGAAACAAAAAAGTGGCTGTAGGCTGTGTGAGCAAAAATTTTTTGATGAGAAGTAGGTTAAAAATAATAATAATAATAATAATTTCCGGCCTGTTATAGGGCGCCGGAGTCAATTATGCATTTGCTCTTTACTTGTCCCGCATATGAAGTCTCGGCCTATATCTATAGATATAACGCGGTTTTACGAATCCTTTAATACTTTCTACGGCACTCGTACGAGATAGACGAAACGCCACTGCTGCCACACGCTCCCGGGGGAAATTGAGTCCGTTGTGGGGAACGAGAAGTGCTGAATTTATTTGAACTACTCATTTCCCACTCTCAGGCAGATTCGAGCCAATAAACCTGATGTAGTCCTCAACCACCAGCTCAAGACAATGTTTGCCATCGAGTTTTCGGCTCCTGCCGAAACCAACATTGTCTTGAAAGAGGAGGAGAAACTGACGAAATATCTAGACCTTGTCTTCGAACTCCACAGACTCCATCCAGAATATACTGTGAAGCTTGTGGTAGTGATAATACGAGGCCTCGGTAGAGCAAGAGATACAGTGCTTTCGGAACTGAAGATCATACTGCTATGCCGAGATTCGGCAGATCTTCTAGCCGGAAGAATGCAGGAGGTTCATTACGTCCACTCAGAGCACACGATTCCCGGGCTCAGTAGACGAAGGTGGGGAATAGCTACTGACAACCACCAGCGGTCGACCCTGAGAATCAGAGCCAGGGAACCGGTTGACTAAAATTAACAAAAAAGAAATAATAATACCTAAATAAATAATCAGTTACGTGTTTGTAAGCACAAAATCTTACATTGTAAAAGAACGTATTCTAAAAACACTTTTGGCCGTTGTAATAACATTATGAATACTCATTGAAGGCTGAGCCACTGAGCATCCTCATAAAATCGCTCTTGGATGATTTGCCTAGCGGATCTAAACCGACAACTTCCTCAGGTGTCCCTATAAGTAAGATTTGATGACCTCAGGTGTCCCTATATCTTGCTTATTATTGAGCAGCCACTTTTCCAGTCATCTTGGTTGGTGATTAACTGATTAAAGTATACTTTAATGTTTTAGTCAAGGATATTGACCATTCAGATCATGATTGCCTACTTGTAACGGTGATGTCTCATGGCGAAGATAGAAAATTTTATGCTAGAGATAAACCTTATCTTATAAAAGGTTTATGGGAACCTTTTTTTAATGTTCCTAGTCTAGTTGGAAAACCAAAAGTGTTCTTTATTCAGGTAAGTTCCCATATTAAAAAGACTGTAATTTAGTGTTATCACCTAAAACCTTACTATGCAGGGTATTTCAGAATGAGACAAACGAGTAGCAGATTTTTTAAACAAAATGACCGTAAATGTGCATTGTATTTTTAAATTATCTTCTAATCGTCTAATAAATAATTTATTGTAATAATTTATTTATATTAATAATTATTATTTTATATGCCTATATAAAATTTGTACAAATATTAGTATTAGCAACTAATGGTAAATTGTGGTTACGAAAAAGTTTACTTTGACTGTCAACTTAACTAAGCTTAAAAATTGTTTCATCTTTAATTCCAAGCATAAGTCCTTGTCTGCAGTCCTCCACATCCACGATATCCTTGTTGTAGTTAACTTACTAACTGCTTAACTAATAATATGACGACTAACTAAAATAATAATATAGATACCAACAAAAGATTTCTTCCATCGAAATTCTATTTATATGTGATTTCCAGATGTCAGCGTCATTATTAACAAAAGGCATTATCAATGAATTATTGCTATAATTTGCATTTAATAATCTTTACTTAATTGTGGTGTATTTTAATGCCACGAAAAACTAATAAAGAACAAGAAAAGATGGAGACTATCCTCAAGGACAAGCTGCCATTCATGTCCTTACCAAGAAAAATTCTAGTATAACAACAGTATCTCAACATCGTCACGATAGAATAAAAAACATCGTTTTCATCTTGAGTCTGAGTTCTCTTTACCTCGAGCGCTTATAATTTATGAGCTGCCAATATTTTTAGCGAAAGATTAATTCCAATCTGATTCCAGGCTTGTAGGGGAGATAAAATGGATCCAGGAATAACGGTTAATTTTAACTCTGATGAATGCGATGCACAGAATCAGGAGGAGCAAAAACTATATTCAATACCAATAACAGCAGATATATTGGTTATGTATTCTACATTTGAAGGTAATATTTGGTTTTTCTTCTGATTAATTATATCTGTTCACTATTTGGTGGCGTTTGTTGAATTTTAAATATGGGGTTTATGTAGATTACTGTATTTACTTATTACAATATTAATTTTAATGAGAACTAGATGATTGAATTGAATAATATAAACGGTTATTCTTACTTTAGAATACAACATATCGATTCCTCGAAATTATTTAAATATATTAATAAAAAATTACACATCGTTGGTACTTGAGCAAAGGATTATAGAGTATCGCACAGAATTGGTCGATTTTGTTATCCGTCATTGTATTCGTAGTGCTAACTCATGTGTTGGACAAGTCTTCCTAGTCAAATTTATTGAACAATACAGTTGGATCCTCTGCTGACGTTAGATTTTGGAACACAGGAAAGGGCAATCCTCTACATAGTAAATCCATAATATTGTGACCAATATTTAGTTACCTTATTCTTAAGATGCTTGTTTTGCTTTAAATGTTAATTATCTGCTAGTTTATTATCTTATAAAACCCCATTTGGACCATCGCTTATCGTAAAAAGATCAAGAATATTCAATTTGATTCTATTCAGTTCTATCCAGGTTTCGAGAAAATTCGGAAACATCTAAAAAGGAATATAATCCTGGGAAATCAGTAGTTGAATATAGTTTTGATTCAGCAATGATTTCAGTCACGTCCAAATGTTGGAAAGCGTAGTAACATTTTAGTAATAATGTGACTGACAGTAGGTACTAATCAATCCAAATTGTGACGTAATTCTGAAGTAAATAATAAAACCCGTCGTATCCAAGGTATTTCTAATTGTGAAGAAGTGAAACTTAGAGGTTACACGGTACAATATTCAACAATATAAAAGAGATGATCTTCGTACGAAGACCTGTAGAACCTTATCAGGTATAAGGACTTATCTTCTGAACGAAATCTGGGTTCGAAACTAAGGTTTTACGAAACCAAAAGCTTATTCTAAACTGAAGACCATTGATTCTGGAAACAACAATAAAAAGTGAAATACCTTGTAGGTACAAGTTAAAAAAAGAAATCGTTAATGCTCCATCGAAGGTTTTTTAAATTCAAGAGGAAATTGATTATTTATTATTCCAATTTATGAACTGTCAACATTTCGATTGCTGCGCAGAATACTTTAGGTACTAGGATCAATTGTTTTTTCCTCGTAACTGACGTCACTATGCGGATTGGCATATCTGCGTAGTTGTATCATGGTACTAGGTAAAACTACGCAGTGACTAGAAAACTAGGTAGTATGTACGCAGTCATAATCTGTTAGATCAATCTGTTGGCTGTGAATTTTCGCGGGTAGAGTAATTGATAACGATACAGTCATCGTAACTTATTCTATCCAGGCCCGCCTGATTAACTAGAAAACAATAGGACATTGGATGTTTTATTACTACAATTGAATTCTAATTGTAGCTGTACCTAAATAACAATAATTAAGATCTACCTATCATAACTTTCATATCCGTAATGAATAATTATTGTATATTTTTTTCTAATTCCTAATTTAAAATTAGGTAATAATTAGATTAAACACAGCCTAGCGTTATTAGCGTATGAATAAAAACAAAATAGAGAGTTTTTGAACCCCTTAAATTCTAGCACGTCGTTATCGTTATCGTTAATCTGCGCATGCGCAGTGCCAAAAATCATACTATTTTAGGCACTGCGCATGCGCAGAATAACGATAACGATAACGACGTGCTAAAAGTTCAAAAACTCTCTATTAGCTATTATTTTTAGGATATTCATTCTGTTGTTTCTCTATGATGAGGCTAAACAAACAACAGATGTTAGCGACACGCATATTTACAATCAAAAATACATTGAAGTAAAATTAATGCCAACGAAAACCCAGTGTGAAATATGGGGAGAACAATTGTTCTCCGAAATTGATAAAACATTTGTGGAAACGTTAGGGATTATAACAGATTCTCTTTAATTTGAATTAAAGCCTGTTTTAAGCATGAATAAATAATAAGTCAGGCAACGCATTAAGTATAACGGTGGTATAACCATCAAGCCATCAAATCTATTTTATTAGTGTGTTTTATAATTAAAACAAACCAACTATATTTTCAATTGCAGGATACTACTCTTATAGACACCCCCAAAAAGGAAGCTACTTTATCCAGTCAGTAGTTCATCAACTGAAAGCTGCTCAAGACCGAAATATTTTGTCCATTTTGACTGATGTCAATCGAGAAGTTGCCCTTAATTACGACGATAAAGAAATGTGCACCATCGTATCGACCTTAACGAGACTTTTTTACCTAAACTAAATAAATATGCTTATATTTTCTATATTTATAAAAAATAAATATGGGTACATATTTTCAATGTGATAAATATAGGATCATCTTTCAGTTTTATTTCGTCTAATCCGCTGTAATTTGATTTTTTATGGTCCGGTATGGTGTATACGTCAAATGTTATAAAAAAATTGTTTTGTATAGACCCATTGTATTAATGTTGACACATTTTATTTGTTCTGATAAAACAGGTATCTCGTTTGTTTAAAATATTTGTTTTTATATGTGAATATGGCCCCATTAGGATTACTCTGTATCGTACACAAGTACAATCACATTTTGCTGTATGAAATAGTTATAGAAAACGATAAGTAGGTAGCTATATTAAAGAAACAGCGTACCTGAGCTATAATTAGGAATCCATATAGGCGTTGAATTCAGTCAACGATATAGGTTATATAAATCCCCAAGGTAATGAATGGCAAGATAATTTAAAACAAATTAACTCACCTAAATAAACTTATATATTTTTCTACAAATTTAGTAAAAACAGAAAGTATAGATTTCAGTTACTTGTTAAATTATTTAACACAGGTAATCAATACTATTAATACTAAATTTCAGGTCCCCCAAATAAAAACTTGTTCAATTTGGAAACAAGACACAAGATAGTACATGATAGTTAAATAAAGATAAATAACATAATACTGGAAACATATTTCTAATTCGTTATTTAGTGAGAGAACGAGTTGAGAGCCACACACACAAACTATCTCTGTGGCCACAGGTATGACGTCTCCCACCCGTAGATATCTATTGATATCTCAGCTCCCACCCACCTACTATAGCCGTCCTTGTCTCCAAATTGAAATTTTTGTTTAGAGCTCTGTATAGAGGTTAAAAGGTTTTCGATTATAAAACTATAATCATTGACAACTATAACTTAAAATTAAATCAGATGTGTACCTCAATAAAAACATTTTTTAATGTTTTCAATTTTAATTACAAATTGTTAAATTTATGTAATTTTGTTATTACACAATGATAAGTCTATTTCGATCCAAAATACACCTATAGTAGTTGTATTTAGGAATGAGTTAATTGTGGAGTTTGAAAGAAATATGCTAAATAATTATTAAACTTTTTTTGAGTTTTATGATTTTCAATTCTAGAAACTAAAAGAAGGTAAACAAAATTGTTCTCTTAAAAAATATTTCTCTATGATCGAAAGCCGTGTTTCTGTTTTATTGAAACAAAACACATTGAAGTACATCCATTAATCAAGAAAAATCTTGAAAATTAATCTTGAGGGAATATTGCCGCGCGGTATTAACGACGACTTTTTGATCATAATATATTTTGAAAAAATTGTTAAAATTACCATATATTTCAAATAACGCGCCATTGACGTCATACTTCAGTTCGTTGTTGTCTGTTGGCTGCCCTGCATTTTGGGTTCTATCAAGTGAAATGTGCTTAACCTAACTTTCGTTTTGTGTTTTGATTAATTTATTAATTGATTGATTTAGTTGATTCTAGCATAGATTATGCAGTGTTGTCACCTTTAGCGAAAAATACCTAAAAATTATTTTGCTCAAGGGATAAATTGTAAAATAATCATTTTAGTAAAAATTTATGGGGAATATTTCACCTAAAAATACATATTTTCATTTCAAAATTACTATTTCACCTAAAAATACATAATATTTTTATTTCAAAATTACCAGAATGTAAATCTAATCGTTGCCAAGAAAAAATAAAATTATATGTGGCAACGTGGAGCCGTTCTTTAACTTGTCTACATTTTATTGGCTACAGAAGTGTGATGTCAGCGAACCGCGCAGTTTGAAATTATTCATAAAGACCGGTCACTTTGTACTTGGATAACTTCGCTTAATTACAATTCTATAATAAATTGGGTTGATTCTACCTTTACTTTTGTACCAGTATAACGTTTGATATTAATAAAATAGTAAAATTCAATTTAGTGGAAAAGGCCTATTTCGAGTAAAAAATATATGTAAAGATTTTATTATTTCAGGTAAAAAATACTTGTAAAATAAATTATCTATATAGCAGATGATTAAAAACTAATCAACAAATGAAATCAATCAAAGATAAGGCACATTTTTTAATCCGGAGGAATATAATATAGAATATCCTGTTCTCCTTTCAAAGGTAATCATTTTTAAGTAATTAATGATGGCGTACAGTGTGATCCATTTTTCATTTTCCACCATTGATATCTTGAACTCAAAAGTATAAGAGGATTAGTTAAAGTTGCAAAATTGTGTTTTTTTTTGTTCGGTATTGTCAGCGACACTGCACCTTTTGGAAACATTCACGACTATGTGGTGACTAGCCGTAGAGAAAAATCGATTTTTTAAGCGATTCATATATATTCGCCGAAAAAATCGAATTGAAATATCGAATCAGATTGAAGTATTTAATCGAATCAAAATATCGAATCGAATCGTGATATCGAATGGGGTGGAGATAACGAATCGAAATTTCGAAGCAACAGAAAACATAATCGATTAATGGATTCTAATTGACACCGTTACAGAAAATCGGTTAGAACCCATTTCGATTGCTTCATTATTGATTTACTGGTAAATCGGTAAAATTTATTAAGACAAGATTTTTCTCTGTGACGTTTCGGTCTATTAAATCATCTTCAGAGAATACAAGATACATTTTCGTAACATTCATTGATTACGAGTAGCCTATTGAAATATTTTTTACATTTTTAATTTTACTAGAATTTGGTAAAATGCAAATTATCTTTACATATTCTATTTATAACTGATGGTTATGTATGTATAACATGCCAGTATGAAGCTTTCATTTTTGCCTCCGACCCCCAAAACACGCCAAGCACTCGCACTTTAACACATCAGCAAATCAAGGGTCTCAAGTCTCTATAAATTTAAGCAAATAACCACAGTCACCACAACACTTAAAATTCAAAAACAAAATGCAGTCAGTAAAACTATTCAGTCCAGTAGAAGTATCACACTAGGATACATAATATATGTAACCATAGAGAAACAAACCATTTACTCTATGAAGTAACCATCAGATATACCTAATGTGTATACCGGGTGTCAACGGATCTATTAGACAAGTCATAACTTCTAGACTATTGGATGTATCAAAATGAGATTTGGTATAGGTAAATGGTAGAGGAAGAGGAAAGTTTTGCATATTTTTCACGTTTAGGTTACTTCCGGTTTCATCGGAAATGGCTTCAATTTTGAATTTTTAAATGGAACACCCTGTATACTTTTACATATTTGAATTTCTGAGACAATTTTGGACTAGAAAATGACATTTTAAAAAGTTTTTTCGCCTACTTGATTTTTTTAGAGCCATTTTTAATATTGCATCCAGGTGGCCATGATTGAGCGCAAACTAATCTGAAGGCCTTAGATGATGTCAGAAAAATGTAATCGCAAAGTTTTAGTGATTAGTATGGTAGATAGGAATGAGACAAGTTGGCAAAATTACTTTTTTATATCCAACTATTTTTTTTTCAAATGGCAACACTTTTTAGACAAGCACTTTTCAAAAAGCGATTTTTTTTTGCGAATCCAACGATGCTAAATTCATTGTGATTGGATTAAAAATAAGCTCAAAATACATTTACTTCAGTGAAGTTTTTAATAAATTCGTATACGAGTATTATACTTTAAAAGTTTTAATGTCATTTTCTAGTCCAAAATTGTCTCAGAAATTCAAATATGTAAAAATATATGTTCCATTTAAAAATTCAAAATTGAAGCCATTTCCTTTGAAACCGGAAGTAACCTAAACGTGAAAAATATGCAAAAACTTTCATCTTCCTCTACCATTTACCTATACCAAATCTCATTTTGATACATCCAATACTCTAAAAGTTATGGCTTGTCTAATAGATCCGTTGACACCCGGTATATAATTATTTACATTTTTCCAAATCTCATTAAAATCAAAAGTACCTACCTAAGTGAAGTACCTACTACCTAGACATAATAATAAAACACCCCATAGATATGGACAACCTCCCTTCTGAAAGCCTTAGTAGAACAATCAGCAATTTATTTGCGGGAAATGACTATTTCCCTATGGGACTATAGTCCCATGACTAGTGATATGACTATGATACCTATTAATATTATTAATATGGTACTACTTTTAAGGTAAAACCTTTTTAAGGAATAATTTGCCTGATTTCAAAAGGAGATTTTTGTTTCTCTTGTATATTGAGTACAAATTAGTAAAGGCATTAAAATTAAGAGAGCTGAAATAAAAATTGTAGGTAGGTATTGATAATTTAATAACATTATTTTTGAATTTTTATTGTTTTTCTTTGTTATCATGTGTGTTTGTAATAATTATCTGTAATAATGTTCCTGAGTATTTTATTATCAAACACGTAGGTATCAATACTTAGTATTGTATAAAAACTAAAAACCAACCAAGTTTTATTTTGTTTATATATGTAAAGTTGTTTTTGCAATACTTAATTAACCTTAAGTCCCTATTGTTAAATACCTAATCAAATATATATTAGTAAATGTTTAAATTCTTAAGTTTCTATGGTTTATTTTTGTGCTCGGTGTTCTCGATCTGCTCTTCGAAATATCGTTGCAAATATATCAATTGAATTTTATAATAATTTTTCATATCAGACAGTTTTCAAGAATTGTGGCTAGGGGATTTACAATTTCTCGCTATCAAATAAATTTAAAGAAGCGCACAAATATACTAATAATTTCGTTAGGGAAAGTTATTTTTCTAAAGCCTGGTTAATTTAGTTTATTATCATTAAAATATTTTAAGTCTAACTTCTAGCAATTCCTTCAACACAATTTGAAATAATTACATGATTAATTAGTATATACAGGGTGACTTCAGACGCCGTTATTGATTAGATAGCTACTGAGAGCTACTTGATTTTTTCCTTCAACGTTACTATGTAGATCAAAGCAAGGCATCCTTTAAAATTATTTTAAATATTGAAGGTGAGGTTTATGGGTCGCGATTAGCAGTTTGGCTTTGTAATTATTTCAATTATTGCAATTAATTCAAGAATGTATAGTGTTCGAACGGTGATGATGAAGAGCCCCACTTCTATTTTCTCAATTGGGCGTTTCTATGTAGAGAGACAAACCTAAGTTGTACTTTTTAAATGGAATATCTTGTATATTTTAATAATATTGTATTATTAAATAGATTATTAACAGTTCGATGCGGCATAGACCAAGAAGTCTTGGTCCTTTATTTTTTATTACCTATGTTTATAAATGAAATCAGCTTGGATCACTTGTCACATTAACTATCTTGTGAAATCTATTTCTGACTGTAATATGTTCCAATCAGATTCAGATTGAAACAAAGTTGAAAATTGGTGAGCATTGGTAAGTAAAATATATTCTCGTTCACTAGACGTAAATCAGTTATAGAATACAACTATACTTTAAATAATATTTTTTAATAGTGTTTTGAAAAGTTATACATATATTTAGCAACTAATTTGAGTTGCAATAATGTTTAATAAAAAATTATGATAAATGCAGTTATTTGAGCTATTTTCAAAACACTATTAAAAAAAATCATTTGTGCAACTCGTAGAAAATGTGTCTTTTCAACATATGGCGTATTTTTTGATCTCGGTTGGTGCTTCGATCAAAAAACCTAAACCTGATGTGGAAAAAGTCACTTTTCCCAACTTATTGGAAAAATAGCTAATCTCTGACTCGTTTATTACTGTCAACTAAAGATCTCTGTCTAATTTTCGATTATAAACTTAGTTTTATTGAAATAGAAGCATTGGTTTCCTCAGCATCAATAATTAGATTCCATTAATAGGTTTTAATCAAACCTGCTGTTATTGCGGTTTCCTGCAACGGTTTTTATTGCCGGAGAATAAGCGGAATTTCAGTAGTTTGTTGTTTTTCTATAAACTTTTTAACAACAAAATTGATCATCCCACATTATTAGAAAGATTGCAGAGCCTATTAGAGATCCACTTCGTCTACTTAAACTAATCAAGAACTAGTATGTCAAAGTCCTCTACCCTACATATTATGCGCACCAACTCTAACATAATATTGACATATTCAGTTGTACGCCTAGTGCTATGGTCCAGTTTAAGTACCTATTTAGTTGTATACAGGTCCCCAAATAAAAATATCTTCAATCTTTGGAATTTGGAATGTGGAAACAAAGGCATAGTAAGGACAGTATCGTGGTTTCAAGTCTGTCGAAATAACAGCAACTTCCGGCGTGCCCCAAGGATCTGTGCTTGGGCCTTTATTGTTTGTAATGTTTATAAATGACATAAGCTGTAACCTGCATTGCTCTTCCCTACTATATGCAGATGACTGTAAGTTATTTGCAGTCATCAATAGCCTAGAGGACTGCCTAAATCTACAAATAGATATTGAGAGATTAAATGGTTGGTGTGCTGCTAATCATTTATTTCTTAATGTTGACAAATGCAATTATGTATCTTTTACCAGGAAAATTAATCCTATCCACTTCAAATACAGGTTAAATGGTGTTGATCTGAAAAAACTCAATCAATTTAAAGATCTAGGGGTTATATTTGACAGCAAGTTAACCTTTGTACCACACATCAACGAAGTAGTGGCCAGTGCTTACAGGAACTTAGGTTTCATAATTAGGAATTCCAGAGAATTTGCAGATACTGCCACCTTGAAATTGCTTTTTAATAGTTTTGTTAGAGCAAAATTAGAATATGCATCTATTATTTGGAGTCCAGGTTATCAGCTACATAAATATAAATTAGAGGGAATACAAAGACGTTTTTGTAAATATCTTTGCCATAAAAATGATGGTTTTTATCCAACTAGAGGCACTCCTCAAGTCGACTTGCTGAAGAGGTTCAATATTTCTGACCTAGAATCCCGACGCAATTATTTATCAGTTGTTTTCTTGTGTAAATTATTGAACAACCAAATTGATTGTCCTTTTTTGCTCAGTTACCTAAATCTGCACGCGCCATCCTTCCTTTCCCGTTCTAACACCACATTTTACTTACATACTCCACATACTAATTTATATGCTTCGTCCCCCCTACATTCAATGTGTTCAAAGTATGAATCTGTAAATGACAAATTTGATATCTTCTGCTGCAATATTAGTAAAATTAAACACGTTTTACTAAATGATAATTAATTGTTATCAGTACATATTATTGATTTATTGAATTGTCAATTGTTGTGTATTATTTATTTGCATATTACTTGTAACTAGTTAAGTGATTAGATGCTTAATCTTACATTTTCTATATTATGTATCTTATTATGTTATATGTTAATAATTATATGTAATGTTCCCTACCCTATTATTGGATTATTATCTGTCTGGGTAGCTGTAAAATAAAATAAAATAAAAGATAAATAACAATACTGGACACATACTTCAGAGCCACACCCACACACACCCAGACTACCTTTGTAGCCAGACCTCTGACCTCTGTAATCCGTCTCACGTCTCCCACCCATAGATATTGATGCCTCCGCCCGCCCATGCACTTTTAGATACACACTTTACTTACTATCGATCCGTCCTTGTTTCCAAATTGAACATATTTTTATTTAGCGATCCGTATGTTGTGTTTACTGTATCTGCGATTATTTCTTGTATATCTGTTTGTGCCTAACCTGTAAGTGGAATGTAGATTCTGTTGGGTTTGTAAATAAATTAATAAATATTTTAGAAAGAACGTATTAAAACTTACTATATATTCCAATAAGTTATTAATGAATCATTTAACTTGCAAAGAAAATTACCTGATAACGGCTTAAAAATTAATAAATAAAAAATACCTAATACCCCTAATCACTGATAAAGCATTTATTAAGCGGCGGAATTCTTATCTGATATAGAAAATGTTTATCTATTTTACGCAACATTCTGAATTGCTCCATATAATTATTAGATACACCATACCGTCTTATCAGAGAATGTATGATATCAAACTAAGGTGGTTGAAGTTTAGTTATGTGAATGTGTAGTGGTTAGTGAAATAGTGAAAATGACAGTTGATATAATCGATAGATCTCTAATCAGATGTGTCACCACTGCAGCGGCTCTAATAGCAACAGTAGGTAGATTTTAACAAATATTTGTCTGATTCGTAGGAGTAGTTTTAGTTAAGTATTTACATGTTAATTAGATTACCTTTAAAACCGATTTTAAAGACATTATTATGTCTGTAAAGTAGTATTATGACAAGTAGTATTATGTCGCCCAGATCTTCAAAACCTAAAAAATTACCAGATCTTTAAAACCTAAAAAATAACGATAGTAATTACATGGTGTTACAACGAAAACATGACCTCGCCACTAGAAACTTATTTTAAAAAAAATTTTTAAATTTTGAACTTTATGAGATTTTTTCCTCACAACATCCCCACAACATCTTGTAGCCAGGTTTTAAATTAGGGGGAGGTTGATATTATAGGCTGATATCGGGGTTGTAGGATCCCTCTAACACTAATGTGCGCTCGGTTTTCCCCTTTTTTTATAAAGAAAAAACACTATATACTTTTAAGAAACATATTTGATTTCGATATGTAAATTGGATGGTTGCTGGGAATTTCTCTTGCAACTGACTCGATTCGAATACAACTTCCCTTTTTTTCTCTGTAGGGAACGTGACAAAATTATCAACAATAATTATTGGTACGTTAAGAACCGTTAGACAAAATGGAATAATCCTAAGAATGATATGTACAGGGTATTTTGACCCCTACCTACAGGGGTTATTGAGAAAGTTAAGAAAAAAGTTTAAATACAAAAGTTGTTTGGTTCTTCACGTATTATCTTTTGGCTAGGTCGAAAAAAAATTGAATGTCGTAAATTTGAGGAAACCAATTGAACATAACATTTTTAAATGGGACACCCTGTATAATTTTACACGCTTGGGTAAACATTTTTTTCCTGATTTCAAAAATATATATTTTTTGACATTTGCACTAACAGTTTTCGAAATCTTTAATATTTAATGTTTGCAATAAATCATAAAAATAATATTAAAAAATGAAAATATTAGAAAATGTTTAAATAACTAAGGAGGTTACATTAAAAATCATTAAATATTTTTATTACTGTTGGTTTCTACGATAAATATTTTTAGTTCTTTGTATTTTTTGTATTTTTTTATTGTACTCGCTGTCGAATATTTCGAAAACTATCAGTGCAAATGTCAAAAAAATATATATTTTTGAAATCAGGAAAAAAATGTTTACCCAAGCGTGTAAAATTATACAGGGTGTCCCATTTAAAAATATTATGTTCAATTGGTTTGCTCAAATTTACGACAATCAATTTTTTTCGACCTAGCCAAAAGATAATACGTGAAAAACCAAACAACTTTTGTATTTAAACTTTTTTCCTAACTTTCTTAATAACCCCTGTAGGTAGGGGTCAAAATATACGCGAATACCCCGTACATTGATTTGTAACGTTCATAACGACTATTTTAACAGAAATTTCATAAATGCGTCATTAGAACATCGGATTACTATAACATAAAACATAAGTAACATTATCTGAGCGCTGATAACTAGGTTAGTCTGATTGTTTTCAGTAGGGCACATATCCTTGAAAGGTATGCTCAAAAGATTGTACCATAAATGCAATGTATATCATATGAAGACTCTATAACCAGTATCTAGGTTCTTTTGTAATTCATTAATCTATGATTTATTCATTATTATTATTTTATTTATTTTTGGCCATTTCACTCTTATTAGAAATATATTAATTAATTGTTATATAGATGCTCTTATATGACAACGCCTTATCTAAAAATAACATGCACAGGTCGTTGCTTTTAAAATTTTTAGAGTGGGAGATTTCTGGGTAGCGGTAGATGTGACAAAGTCACGATTGATATTGATGTCAACATTTTCGTTGATTGGAATATCGGTAAAGTTATAAGGCACATAGTTAAGGTATCAGTCTAAATAAAAATAATTTATACCTATTTAATATTTTATCAATTTTCAAGGAATTCATATATTTTATCCGATTTATAACATACAGTATCCACGATTGTATAAAGTCGAAAATAGTGTTATTTAAACGTATTACTTTCTATTGTTTGTAGTAACAGTGCATTTACATCCTCGAAAGTTAATGAATTTACAATTCTTATGAAGCTAAAATTTACAGTTATTTAAAGATACTGTAAATCACTATAATGTGATTTAAATTTTAAATATATAGTACCCACGTTAAGAAGTGCCTACAAACTTTAAATAAAGTTGCTTTTTAATAACTCAGTTTGAATGCATATATATCTCAGTAATAATATCCAAGGTACCTATTTAAATGTAAATGTCCTTTATGAAATCCCTCCTAAGGAAAATGAACTTAATTTAATACCATTAATCATTTTCATATTATGTCTCTTATCATCATTGTTACAGTACATTTTATTTAAGTACCGATCCATTATTATTTTTCTTAGGAACCAAAATGCACAAACCTAGATACGCTTTGTGTAAATTCAAACCGCACTAGTGCGGTAAATGAATTTATACATATATGTATAGCTAAAAATAACTAAAAAAAAGAGAAAGGAACAAGTAATTGGAATTTGTTTATTTAAATCAAGGTAAAGTTAAAGTGAATAACTAATAACTGTCATTTATCTTTACTGTAGGAACTTTACCTTTTTGAAAAATTTCGACATTTTCCATAATGTTTATATTAACGTTGTTAGATTCTAATAAGTAGGTACGTTGTTAGAATTGTTGTACATTATTCATTGTTCTTAAATTTTCTGAATTATTATAATCCAAATAAAAATTGATGTTATACATGAAGAGTCAGCAGTAATATTGGCAAAGTTTAATCCGGTTTTGTGTATATAGGTACCATATTTTTGCATAATTCTGCTTTGTTTTCTAAGGAACCCTTTACATAACCTTCAGCTACTGTAGAGGATTTACAGCCTCCATGATGCTTCAACCCTAAAATATCCACTTTGACGCTTGCAAGTAAAGTAAAACTAGTTCGCTTAAAAGCACGTCCGTTCGGTGTATGATTCGGGATCCTTCAAGTTTAAATATTTGTCAATTTTTGCTGATATTTTACCCATTACTTTTATACCAACAACCTGACACATTTTCCATTACTGTATCCATAAAAAAAGTACCCAAGTGGAAGGATTTGCCGATCTGAGTTTTAAATGTTTTCTAAATATTTCTAGAAAACTAAGTTTCTCATTTTCGTCATTAACTAATGTAAAGATTTGATGAATATGTGTTTTGGTATTTGATCCAGTGATGATTATAACTCACCCCTCATCTGGAATGTCCCTGGATAGTAATTTTCACTAAAATTCTCCTACAGATTACCTACCCATTACCCATTTGGACTTTTTCAGATAAAGATTCAGACTTTTATTGATAAAGTACACTTTGAAATGTCAATTTCCGAATTGAATGTTATACTTAGTAGCATATAATATTCAGTTTACAAATTTATAGATTTTAAACTTAAATTATTTATTACAAAATATGTCAGTAAGTTCTTTCATTAATTACAGATCTTGAAAACATATTAGGGAGATTTTGAATCCCTTAAATTTCAGCTTATAGTTATCGTAATCGTTATACTGAGCATGCGCAGCGCCAAAAAAGTATCCTTTTTGGCACTGAGCATGCTCAGTATAACGATTACGATAACTATAAGCTCTAATTTAAGGGGTTCAAAATCTCCTTACTCTTTGAAAACTTTATATGCACACTCGTACCTTTCGGCTTCCCATGCTTCCTCGATTTCAATATCAACATTTTCCGCATTACTAATATTTGCTTCCTCAAACATCTCTACATTTAATCCAATGTGTACCTTATATCTAGAGTATATCAAAAAACATTTGAATAATCGGAATCGACAAACATCGAAGATGGATTTGATCAGTTTTTGCATGGTTGAGCAAAAAATACTATATGAGACTTAATAAGCAAATGCTCACTAGTCTCCAAAATTTGTAATACTCCTCAAATTTGGTGAACAGGGTGAATAAAATTGAATAGTCTATCTAGTTCACTGCACTTTGCGCTGCTAAATCTACTCCACATAAAAAAATCTCCAATGAGTTCCTACCAGACGCTGATAGCGTAGAGGAATGTTGACTTTATCAAGTGTTATTTACTTTATTTAAGTGTTATTTATGTTTATAAGGAACTATTAGCAGATTTCCTTTTAGACTTTGAATTGTTTTCATTTTGCATGGCATATGAAGAATTTGAGGATGTTGTAAATCTTCTTTCAGGATAATATCCAATATATTAACAGTATAATGAGACAACTAAATATTAATCAGATTATGGAACTAATAAGAGACTATGGGAGACTAATACTGAGTACCTATTAATATACCAACAACATCATAAAGTAAAACATCCAAATATGATTTCACAAGTTGGCAAACATTTTGTCGTAGATATATTGCGCGCTGTTTGTTTATTGCTTGATAAAAAGAGTATCTAAATATAAAAGATGAACTCATTGTGGTATAATTACAATTGTTTAATTATTTAGCTTCCAACTGAACATTTTACCGAGAAACTGATCATTTCACACTAAAAAATATTTGTAGTTGAGAAATATTTTTAACTTCCTGTAATAAAAGATATATCAAAATAATGATTAAGACTTTTTTATATGAATGGGATGTAAATTATGGAGTTATAATAAAAAATTCACAGATCTTGCATCTTACGCAAATATCGTAGGCGTATTGAAAATACCAGACACAACCATTTTTGTTACGCACTTTGTACATTTCATAGTCCATTATATTTATAATTTATACATAGTGTGATACCAAAACCTTTCATTTGACGTATCTTGAAAAGTATATCTTCCAGTTTAGAGATTACTTATTCTTAATGAACCACCCTGTATATTCGGTGAGGACATAAAGTCCGCCTCCCCTCTAATTTTTGAACCGCTGGGTATATTCTGATGAAAATTGGAACTATAATATATGACTGAATTCTGCATTTTTTGGCACATCAATGACAGCTCTGAATATCAAAGTGACAGCTGGGCGCGCATTGGAAATGTTTTTTTAAATGGAAATGTGGTCGAGTAATAACTCATTTTGAAGCTATTTTTATGCTCAAAACATCCCCCAATTTTTAAGAAAATTTGGTTCAGTAATTTCCAAATAAAAAGCAGTAATATCAGTTTGTAACATAATCTTTTTACCACGTAATCTTTATACAATAGAACTTACCCACAGAACGTTTATTTGTCAGAAAGTTCATGGTGGTCATTTCCAACGTCTTTTGAAGTAACACGTGTTTCCTATATTTGTTTCTGCCTCTACGTTTAATTTAAATTAGTTCATAATTTTTTAATTTAGGTTATTTTAGGTTAGGGTTGGTTTATTGTTATTTATTTACTTTTAAATTTTGTTTTGCTTTGAATAATTTACAATTATTTGTAATATGTATGTAAAAAAATTATATAACGGAGAAATCGATATTAATGCTTTTTATTTGGAAATTACTGAACCAAATGTTCTCAAATATTCCTATTGCGCGCCCAGCTGTCACTTGCTTGTCAAAAAATGCAGAATTTAGTAATATATTATCGTTCCAAATTTCATCAAAATTTGGAACCCAGTGGTTCAAAAATTAGAGGGGGGGATGGATTTTATGTCCTCACCGTATATATAGATTTATTAGTGTACCCTGTATATGTATATGTTAGTCTAAAACATGTTCATCCTATTACAATGATCAGTACATAACAAATGTTTATTTTACATTCAACATCAGTTCATAAATCACTGTAACATGTACTAGGATGTTTTTTATTCAACGTGCTCGAATTATAAGGGCCCATTACAGTGATACAACCAAGCAATCTCTGTACCTAAGTCAAGGAACCATATAATCCAAGCATAAACAATAAACATAGACTGCTTATTATAACAACACAGCTAGGTCGTCTCCATAAGCACGTGACCTTGTCGAGGTCGCTCGCATTTGCATGTCGCTAAGCGTTAATATTTTAAGAGACAGCTCCCATATACACGCGCCCAGAAGTATTTTCAATACTAAAATAAACTTAATATAACAATCAATTAAGAGACTCGTGTATGACTTGACAATAACATCTTGCGTCTCATAAGAGAGTCTATCATGACATAATATTTTAGAGTGATCATTTGTATCTATGAATTACGACCTTGCAGATGGAAACTTTATTGAGCCTTGATAATCCTCCCTCTTTCGTGTGGCCTACTTTTTTTAGATCTTTCTTTTTATTTAATTCCTAGGAACCGTAACCTTTTCAGTCAAATAATAAGACCAGAGGTAGATTTTTTGGTCGTAAGGCTACGTTGGTAGCCTTACAACCGTTATTTTGCATATCTGTTATCAGCCTGCCATGAAAGGATTATCTATTTAATGCATAAACCGAACTATCATGCGTCAACTATCATCGACTTCCGGCATTCGAAAAAGAGTTAATTTTCCCCATCAAAAGCTAGCCGCCTTTGAAGTTTAAAAACTAAAAAGGTAATTAGTTAATTCTCTTTGGTAATGCAAGGTGACAATAACATGACTAATCTTCTCTTGAACTATCATATTTTTTTGGTTGTATAACAATGGAGTGCTCAGAGGAAATTTTAAATCGTAGCTTCACTGAAATGGATAGAAAAGCATTATTTATATTTGCCTGATTTTTAGTTTTACTGAAATTAAAGCGAATTAATGTCAACAATTGATTTAAACTCAAAAACATAACTTCCTAATAACAATCCGGTAAATTGTTAATATATAACAAATATATAACATTACAGTATCAGTTATTGTAATGCTCCATTTACCGACAGCAAATTAGTGCAGGGTAGTAGACTTACTAGACAGTATGACATAAAAAATATTATTTCTATATTTGGTTTTTTCGAAAGCTAAATATAGAGACACATTTCATAGAAGGTCTTATCGCGGTTTTATCGTTACAAATTGCTAATCAGTAATCACTATGATTAGTAAAGTAGTAAAAATAGTCATAGATACAGTAATACCATGAAAATACATTAAAACTTTCTAAAATGATTCACAAGCAAAATTTTTACCTTAGGTTGAATTGCCTGGAAAACTCTCAGTAGAATATATCTAAGTCCAAAATTTATTTCTAGAAAGAATTTTCTAAATAAATTTAGGCATATGGGCATTTAGCCCATAAATAAATAATATTAATAATAATAATAATAATAATAATATTGTTAAGCACCAGCGGCCGACGCTGAGAATCGGAGCCATAGAACCGGTCGACTGAATTTCAACAAAAATAAAATAATTATTATAATATCTCTACCCCTCATTCTAATCACAAGGATTAGCACGAAAGTCTGAGACATTTGTGGGAGAGGGGGTGGCATATTATTATTTCGCGGGCCGCATTTGCGCCTCAGGAACGACTTACGTTGGTAGGCCCTAACCACCATTCAGTGCTGGAATGAGGGAAACCTGGAAAACCTCATTAGTTAGGGGGATAGTCAAACATCAACTGATTTTAATCTCTCACATTAACACCAAGTTGACATTCTTGTCACAATTGTCTTGACACCAAGTTGATGGCCCATCCTAGGCTGTCGCCAGGATGGTTGCCAACCCATCCCTGCGAACAAGCCTTGATCTACGAGTAAACAATATAATTTAAAATTGTTTGGTGGAATGCGGATAAATAAATAAATTAGGTATATCGTTAATTAGCGTTGAAAACAATCTTGGTTCTCAAAAACCAGTGACTTTTTTAAATGTAATGATAATATAAACGAATACTTCGATTTTCGATTTCACACGCAGTATTTCGGAATAAAAAATGACACAAAACAAAAGTAATTTATATCTATATGTAAGTAAATGATTTTAAAAATATATCGCTTGACTTGATGATATGATAAATGGTTTGCTTATTACTTATATTAAGCAACTGTGTTATATATTATTCGGAATTTGGGAATTCGAATGTTTGTATAGAGTAACTCGATCACTGAGATACGAAACATCCCTGACGTCATTATTTGTCAACAAAATTCATTGGTAAAAACAAAATTTGCTATCGTCTTTGGTTGTAGAGTTATGAACCAAAGCTCGGTTATTCGAAACTTTCATCTGTTCGGTACCTGTCGATATTTCGATTATTTCTTGAAATTATATAAAAATATATTATACGCTCTTCAGGCACTACATTTTTTTAGTACCTAGACACAATTTTAATAGGTTGATTTTCAGTCATGTCGTAAACTTGTATTTTTTTCAAATGGAAAACCGTGTCTATTTTTAAATTTATAAAAAATGCACAAAATGTTTGTTCTAACTGTATATACATACTCTTTATGTACATACTACCCTTGTATATATTAGATTTTTATATACAACGATACTACGTACTCGGCGGCGTAGGTACTAGTATATTGTTTGATATTCGACGCGCTGCGGTCTTTACTGGCTAATATCCTCTAAGTAAAGTATCGTGTGGTATTCATATGTGTTCCATAAATACTTAATGAATTACAACGTTGCTTCAAGACGCTATATACCGGGTGGATATATAGTTCGTACTTTGTCTCGAAGTAGAAAAAATATTTGATAAAAGGTGATACTATTTTTTGGCGGAGTCGCCAATGTGACATTAATAGGTATAGCCGTTGCTGAATATTTCACTCAACGGTATAGCGTTGACTTTCACTCAACGGGTATAGTGAACTATAAAGTTTATTAGAATTCACCAACATGTTGAGAAAGAAATGTGTTATTCCACAGTAGAAAATTGGATGCAATAACAGGGAGCTTTTGAACCCCTTAAATTTCAGGCCGTTATATCAAAAAATATCGTTATCGTTATTTTGTCGTCAGTATAACGATTACGATAACGATAACGTAAAATTTTTAAAATCTTCCTATTATTGGTATCTTAGAAGCAGTTAGAAATAATGATTAGGTTAAATCGGGGCAAAGTTGCGTAATTTGGTGACCAATATACCTATGCCTCAAAAAATCAAGGTTAAACAATATTAGTTTTTGATACTTATATCTGAAAGTTTTTTGTAAATATTCGAAATTTTGGAAATTTCTTTTTTAAAATTTGAAGCTTGTTTCAATTGAAATAAAAAGGGTACTTTTTACGTTCTGTCGATTGGTGCAAACAGTTTTTTAAGAAACATTTCGTATCTTCAGAACCATCATCAACTTCTAACTTTTTCTGATACGCCCCTTCTGGCTCTCGATTCAATTACTAAGTACGCCACGTAATTTAAAAAATCGCCTAAATTAATATTCACAAATAAAATTTATTGCAATTTTTGTCATCTAAAAACAAAATATCGAGTGCATTATCTTTTTTTTAACAAGAGTTGCCACAGCCAATAAAAAAGATCCCAGGTCAGTTCTTTGTGTGGTGTGGACGTGCTAGAAAGAGAATATCTATTCGTTGCTAGGCACTGTCTCTCTCTCTCCAACACATCGCTCTTATGACGCACTTGTATGGTCATATCTCCGCAAGGATTGTTAACTGTTTACAGGATTGCTCGATCCCTATACTACAATGTAATCCATAATTGTGACGCCATCAAAGATCCAATAAAGCAATCTGTCAAAGTCAAACTGCAAGCGCGAAAGCGGAATTTGTATTTAAAATTATCAAATCAATAGTTAATACCTTTGTTGTTTGTGTTCGTGGGTAATAGCAAAGAGGAATTAGTTTATCCTCTTTGGTAATAGTTTCTGTACATACCTATAATAAGTAATTGCATAATATTTTCCTTGGTTTCTTTATGTTCTTTAATTCTGTGTCTACCAACAAATTGAAATTATGTGCACATTTTGATACAAACTACCCGAGTATATTATTAAAATAGGTATAAGCATATGCATACTTTTTTAATTATGAACATATTCGGAAGCAGAGATTCTGTAGAGAAATATGAACGGAAAATGTGTGATGTTGGGTTATGCTGTAATGTTCAAGATATATTTTGCGGTTTTAAGTGTATATTTACGTAAATTTGTTAGTTCTTATCTTTACCATCTTCTTAATAGTTAATAGATACTTATATACAAGTATGATTAGTTTTATATATAATTAATACCTAATGTTAACTGCTTTTTTACAATAAGCAACATGTATACTGTTCGCAGGTATACTATATAATGCACAGAGGCCAATTTGTGATATCGTAATTGTAGAAATAGGTACAATTTATACTGTTATTACAAACTTTAATAAATAATAATCATTCAAATACGAAAATTCTCTTGCAAATGTGAAATATAACAGACACAAAATATATTTTGACAGTTCGATTACATGTATCTTCGATGACGTCACAAGGCGGATGACAAAATTGAGCGATCGACCAATCCTGTAAACAGTTAACAATCCTTGATATTTCCGTTGTTATAAAAGATAAACACATCAATATCTATGAGACAACCAGCTCGGTTACCCGATCTAACTTAATTAGTGAAATTGTTACATCTCAAAATCAAAACTTTATTGCAGTTCCTCTCAATCGTTTGATGTAGTCTTAAATAGGTACTCCAACCTATTCAATACCGAGAACAAAAAATTGACTTAGATCTGATAATCGAAGCGGCTGCTTTTGAAATAAACAAACTGCTATATACCGTTAAAGTGTGAGTATAATAATATAAGGGTGTGATTTACAATTTTCCCATTATCGAAATGTACACAGAGTAATCCATTTCTTGAAAAAATACAACTTTACGTTATAAATTGACATTTTATCCATCTATTAAAAATTCGATCTTTTGTTCATAATTCTAAAACAAGAGATGACTTATTGTCAAATTATTTTTGTAACTAACAATAGACATTTATAGACGGATACTTACTACTTGCATATTCTTCAATGAAATATTAACCTATTGTTTCAGATTCAAGCCGCAACATGGGTCTGCCTTTCACTAATTTCTATACTAATTCACAATTATGTTATAGAAATCGATTATACTTTACCTCCTTATAGTTACCAGTATATTCTACATCAAATATTCTTAAGTAAGTATCCACTTCTTACTTTAGAATTGCCAGGAAATAATGTTTTTATTTTTCAGATCCCGATTACGCCAGCGACGAAATAATTGTAAATTCAAATGTGTTTCACGTTTTTATGATTATTAATGTGACCATTAATTTTGTATGGTTAATTGTATCCTTGTATATCCTGTGGGGTAAGTCATTTAAATTAATATTTAAATTTTAGCTACCGATTCTGGCAACTCGTAATAGACTTAGCGTTCATATTATTGATATGAAGTAGGCCAATCATTTAAATCATCGTAGGTCGCAAAAAATTGCAGAGTTCTGATTTTTTGGAATGTTGTTAGGATAGGTACCAATAGTGTAAAACCAAGTTTGCAGCTTTGAAAGACCTGTGCTAACTGCGTGGTGCTCGAAAAACTTTTTTTTTCGCACGTTTTTCAGTTTTTGGCTTATAACTTATAAGTTAACCTTTGTACCACACATCAACAAAGTAGTGGCCAGTGCTTACAGGAACTTAGGTTTTATAATTAGGAATTCCAGAGAATTTGCAGATACTGCCACCATGAAATTGCTTTTTAATAGTTTTGTTAGAGCAAAATTAGAATATGCATCTATTATTTGGAGTCCAGGTTATCAGCTACATAAATATAAATTAGAGGGAATACAAAGACGTTTTTGTAAATATCCTTGGCACAAAAATGATGGCTTTTATCCAACTAGAGGCAGTCCTCAAGTTGACTTACTGAAGAGGTTCAATATTTCTGACCTAGAATCCCGACGCAATTATTTATCAGTTGTTTTCTTGTACAAATTATTGAACAACCAAATTGATTGTCCTTTTTTGCTCAGTTACATAAATCTGCACGCGCCATCCTTCCTTTCCCGTTCTAATAGCACATTTTACTTACATACTCCACATACTAATTTATATGCTTCGTCCCCCCTAAATTCAATGTGTTCAAAGTATGAATCTGTAAATAACAAATTTGATATCTTCTGCTGCAATATTAGTAAAATTAAACACGTTTTACTAAATGATAATTAATTGTTATCAGTACATATTATTGATTTATTGAATTGTCAATTGTTGTGTATTATTTATTTGCATATTACTTGTAACTAGTTAGTGATTAGATGCTTAATCTTACATTTTATATATTATGTATCTTATTATGTTATATGTTAATAATTATTGTAATGTTCCCTACCCTATTATTGGATTGTTATCTGTCTGGGTAGCTGTAAAATAAAATAAAAAATAAAAATAAAATAAAATAACTTCCAAATGCATCCTACGGAAAAAGTCACCCTGTGCAATTTTAAAGTAGACAAAATTTACTACAAATAGGTCGCGAAATACAGCACTTCAAAAATTGGCATTTTTCCCAAAAAGTTCGAAATTGTTGTTTTAGCCGTCTTCCAAGCCGAATATCGGCTAAAATAGTCAGCCTACGAGGAAAGTCATAGGAAATGAAGTTGTTGAGCAGTTATTTAGCTTTAATTTAAGTATAAGGGGAACACTGTAAGGCTAATAGTTCCCTTATTATCAGGAAATAACAAAAAATTAAGGAAAATGGGATTTTTCAGGAAATGGAGCCTGACGAATTGCAGGACTTTTGTAAAGGATAAGAAAGACGTAACTCAGTGGAAAATGGTTTTATATCATGCAAAATGAAATTGAGTTCAATTAATAATAACGTATAAATTTATCAAGTTTGGGTAGTTTGGGGGACCATTTGGGTCCTTTGGGGGAATATTAATTTACATTGTGTTCTGTATTTCTGTTGCAGGAGTCAGCTGAGGCCCCGCCATCACTTCACGTTCAACATTTCACGTCCAAGGTCCCCCAAACTACCAAAATATTTTTTATACAATTTTGATAAATTTATACATTATTAATTGAACTCGATTTCATTTTGCATAATATAAAACCATTTTCCACTGAGTTATGTCTTGTCAATTGTCAATGTCAATTCGTCAGGCTCCATTTCTTGAAAAATCTCTTTTTCCTTAATTTTTTGTTATTTCCTGATAACAAAGGAACTATTAGCCCTACAATGTTCCGCTTATACTTAAATTAAAGCTAAATAACTGCTCTACAACTTCATTTCCTATGACTTTCCTCGTAGACTGAGTATTTTAGCCGATATTCGGCTTGGAAGACGGCTAAAACAACAATTTCGAACTTTTTGGGAAAAATGGCTAATTTATGAAGTGCTATATCTCGGGAGCTATTACACCTATGGAGCTGCGGTTGCACTTAAATTGTAGTAAATTTTATCTACTTTAAAATTGTACAGGGCGATTAATTCAGTAGGATGCATCATTTAGAAGTTAAAAACCAAAAACTGAAAAAAGTCCGAAAAAAAAAGGTTTTTCAAGCACCACGCAGTTAGCACAGGTCTTTCAAAGCTGCAAACTTGGTTTTACACTATTGGTACCTATCCTAACAACATTCCAAAAAATCAGAACTCTGCAATTTTTTTGCGACCTAACGCGATTTTTATGTCTACAGTGACTGGCCTAGTAACGTGGTCCGCAATAATACTGTGCGCAATAGTACTGTGGTCCGAGGTTTGTGCAGAAGATATACCATCCCTCGGGTAGGACATAAAGCTGAATATCCTTTGTCTATGGGGTGATAGTAATAAATTCCTACCCCACTACACAAGTGGGGGTACGACAAAATTTCCAAGTTGGGGGTTGCTTGTCTTCTGCCGTCGGTGATTGGAGTTAGTCCTGGAAATAGAGAGGCGTTAAATAACATTAACAAAAAATAAAGCTATCGAAATCTATCTTGCATTTATGATATATGATAGGCCATCATTTAGTTAGTCTTCCATATAGGAAGTGCTAAAAGATGTGGGTAATGTGGGTATATTGAATCAGGTTACATTCGTTCATCTCAAACTTTCTTATTGTTTGACAAAGTCAAAACATATTTTTTTATAATTTAACAATTTAATTTTATGCAGTATGATATTTTTGTAAACAACCAGTAACCCAGTAAACTTATTAAATATTTCAAATGTAGCAAATAACTTTTGCGTTCTAATTTATTGGGAGCGCAAACAACTACGTCACTGTAAGTACATCTAAGATTAATTACCTTACAAATTTCAATATAAGAAGCACACAATTTTGTGTATAGGGTGTTCCCATTTCAAAACTTCCGACCTTCATTTTCTTGATATCTGTGTATTTCTTTAAAAAATCCCGAAACACGTGAGAAATTTTATCGAGGGGGACAAATTTTCATAGGAAAACTGACGCGTTGCCTGCTAGAGGGAGCTACTCCTTACAAATCTTAAATGGAGAAAGAGTATTGAGTAATACCACATTTTAAAGATCGTTTGTCCTTATTTAAGAGGTATGAAGGAGTAAAAAGGTTTTCCTAAATATCTCGACAACGGATCGATCAATTAAAAGAAAAAACACCGACATGTAGGGATTAAAAAGTCCTTTAATGTGAGGTATTACTCCTTTCAAATTTAATATTGTTTAGGAGGTAGCTCCTGCTAGCAGGGAAAAAAGGGGGCGCGTCAATTTATGAATGAAAAGTTGTTTCCCTCGATAAAATATTTCATGTGTTTCGGAATTTTTCAAAGAAATACACAGATACCTATAAAATGAGGTTGGGAAGTTTTGAAATGTACACCCTGTATATTTTTATAGTTTCTTATAATATAAATAACCCCAAATTATTACAATAAAGTAAGCTTAAACCGCGTTCCCGCTGTCTTAACCGCTTCAACGCTCAAAGCGCTGTTTCTCTCATTATACCCCTTCCAAGCCTAATCAATATGTGAGGCTGCGTCCAGGGGTAGTGCACCTTAACCTTAATAACCACTGCCAAGTCTTTTTGCCTTCAAGAGACTGGAGAGTGAGGCTGCTCTTCAGCGGTTGTCCTCAATGAACACCTCTACTGCCCTATTATTAGTACATTTCGCACTAGAACCAAGTCATACAGGGTCTTGCACCAGAGCTCCTTTCTTTTGTAGCTCATGAACTGGCGCCTTTATAAATTTCGTTAAAATCTGACTGCAAACTATTCGTAGAGAGGCACATTTTGAAAATATTTTCAAATATACAGGGTGCTCTAAAAACATGTACCATACTAAAGTTATGTTTTTTTAAATGGAACACACTATCCCAGATGGCACAAATTATTTATGGAATAATCTGTAAATCTTCTAAAATGATTATTCATTGTCAATATTCCAGTAATATGCTTATAATAAATATACACTTTATATAATATTCTTAAAATATTCATTTTAGAATATTATGAATAGAATATTCCAGTAATATTTATTATAGAGTTAATATATTGTATTCTTTAAAGAATATTCTTGTAATATTAGTTATAGAATATTATGAATCTAATATTCCAGTAATATTTACTATAGAGTTAATATATTGCGTTCTTTTATAGAATATTCTCGTAATATTCGTTATAAAATATTATGAGAAAAATATTCGAGTAATATATATTAAAGCTGGCACTAGTAATATGCACAAAAAATATGCATTAAATATTCTCGCAAAATATTTTTGACTTGTGGTTATGTTATAAAACATTCTGAAAATAATATTCGAGTAATGTCTATTACAGCTAACCAGCTATATATACAGAAGAAACATGCGTTTAATATTTCTAGGAGAATATATTATGCGTTTGATTTTTGTAATATTTTTTGTAAAATATTATGAAACGTAGCAAGGTGTATTGAGGTGTATTGTCACCTACGAAAAGCACTGTCGTTTGCGACTCTACCACTGCCCGGTGCTACCCCCGGTGTCATCATGCTACTCACCACCTCAAGCACGACCCAGACAAAAAATTGTTGTCTGGTTAAATGGAGGTTTCGGCGAAGTTTTTCTTTTTGAATATGTTTCTCCTTCAGAAACACACTTGTTTTCAAGTAGTGCATCCTAGCCGGGCTTTTATAGTTTGTGATTATGCCGCTGGATGGAGACACTTGTGTCCTGCCAGCAGAATGCTGACGTACTTCTCTAAGTGTCTTTGCTGCCTCTGTGTCATTGTGCTTATCTCGTACTGACGAAGCTTAATAGGCAGGTCAGGTTGAGGTGGCAATACACCTCAAGCCACGAGTCACGACCCAGACAAAAAATTGTCTGGTTAAATGGAGGTTTCGGCGAAGTTTTTCTTTTTGAATATCTTCCGCCAAAAAAAATATTCCAGAATTAAATACGTCCTAACCAAAAATGAATCTAAAAATAATCTATATAATATATTTATTAATCTATAATTATCTATATAATATATTTATAGATTATTCTTTGTGTCATTTTTGGTGATCTCGGAATATTTGTTCCCTTATTCTGGGACTATTCTGCGATTATTATTTGAATATTTTATAATTATTCTTGTATTATCTTGTGGATTATTCTTGGAATAAGTTTAGGAATATTCTCTAGATATAGAAAAGTGTGTACTTTTCGATATTCTACAAATATTCCCAAAATTTATCTATATAATATTCCAATCTTCCTTCAGAATAATTTAGGTATATTCTAGGAATAGGTTTGTGCTATCTGGGATATATTTTTGCATTTTTGGATTCTGCATGCAAATTTGGTGTCAGTTTGTGTTATATTCCCTATAGCAAAACTTAGCTGTTTCGAAGATATTTGACATTTTATAGAAAAAATTACATTTTTGTTACAACTATTTCAAAGTTACATATCTTATACAATTGAACAGCGTTTATTTTAATTTTTATTTTAGATAGTTTAGGCATTGGTCTTTCTGAAAATAGCTAACAGAAGTCTGTAATACATACAGAGTGTTTAATATTTACTGAGCAACACGTCAATTTTAAAACGTGCAAAACTAATTTTTTTCAAATGGCACACCCAGTATATTATTCTACAGTTGAAAGTACCATTCAATTCTGAATTGAATGATATAGCATTGTCTTATACCTATCTCTTAAGGTGCTCAAGATATAATCAATGTTATAGTAAAGTGCTCGAAAATTTAAGTAACCCCGTTTCTAAGTGGTCTTCGAATCAAATAAAACAACTAGAAACATTTCAAATTTATTGTCAGTTGCTTTGAGTCTTATTATGACTATGCAAGCACAAAATGTAAAAAATTACATCGATATTAAATAATTGTTCACAGATTTAATTGTTACGTAACCCTATAAGAAGAAGTCTAATTTTGTACATCAAATTATGCTTTAAGAATAAATCGGGCCACCTGGTAAAGACAACAAAACACTTGTCTAATTTGTTTGCTGTCAAACTTGGTGTCGACAATTTAAGTTAATTACAAATATTTATACTTATTTCAATAATTTTGTTGTTAGTTTAGTTGTTATAGTTAGTTACTTAGTTTAGTTAGTTGTTTCAATTTATTTTTATAATGAAGTATAGTAAAGAACAGCTAGCTGACATGATTTTTATATTAGGTGAGTCTGAACGAAACCACTGTCTCTTAGCGAATAGAATTTACCGTCAAAGTTTTTGAAAATTTATTATAAGATTGTAGACTGTGAATAATTATTTAATATTGCTGATTGTTGATAATTTTTTACATTTTGTGTTTAATCATAGCCATAATTATAGTCAAAGCAACTGACAATAAATTTAAAATGTTTCTAGTTGTTTTATTTTATTCGAAGACCACTTATAAACGGGGTAACTTAAATTTTCGAGCACTTTATTATAAAATTGATTATATCTTGAGCACCTTAAGAGATAGGTATAGGACAATGCTATATCATTCAATTCAGAATTGAATGGTACTTTCAACTGTAGAATAATATACTGGGTGTGCCATTTGAAAAAAAATAGTTTTGCATGTTTCAAAATTGACGTGTTGCTCAGTAAATATTAAACACTCTGTATGTATTACAGACTTCTGTTAGCTATTTTCAGAAAGACCAATGCCTAAACTATCTGACATATAAAAATTAAAATAAACGCTGTTCAATTGTATAAGATATGTAACTTTGAAATAGTTATAACAACTGCAACTTTTTCTAGAAAATGTCGAATATCTTCGAAACGGTTAAGTTTTGCTATAGGCCAAAATTTGCTTGCAGAATCCAAAAATGCAAAAATATATAGTGTGTTTCATTTAAAAAAACATAACTTTAGTATGGTACATGTTTTTAGAGGACCCTGTATATTTGAAAATATTTTCAAAATGTGCCTCTCTACGAAGAGTTTGCAGTCAAATTTGAATGAAATTTATAAAGGCACAAGTTCATGAGCTACAAAAGAAGGGAGCTCTGGTGCAGGACCCTGTACATTCACGGAGAGTGAGTCTGCTCTTCGGTGGTGCACCCCGTATCTAAACGGCCTTTGTCCTATCCCATAAATACAGTCCATTTATATCAAACCCAGCTTTGGACACATAAATTGGTTTCCGGTATAACATGAAATATTACATGCTTATTTTTTAAATCTCGGAAGGATCCTCAAAATCATTTATAGATAAAAACTGTTTGTATAAATACGACTTTTTTTAAGATAAGTAACAGATATATGTTTGCTTACAGCTATGACGAGAGATAAATGGAAAAATGTGTCCTACTTCCTTGGAGGATGGTCAGGAATAACTATGTTAATCTCATCTTTCGACATCATAGTGATGAGCTTGGTGGCTGCAGATTATATAACTGTACAAAGTTTATCTAGTCAGTTAACCACACAATCACCCATTTCTACCACACCATCAATTACATTGGTGAGAATTCCAATTCCATAATGTTATGTCTTTAATAAATATTTTTGAGAAAACGGCTTAATGAATTAAGTTTTGTCCTAAGCAAAACCAGTTCGTAGTATTTTGGTTGGTTTTATATTTTATAGATTAATTATGAGCAAATAATAGTAAACGATAATATTATAAAATGAAATAGAAAACTGAAACTTCTAGATTCCAGATTTAAAAAATAATAACTAACTATAAGTCAACTGAAGTATAGCCCCTAATGTTTTTGATAATGTTAATATTTGTAACCAGGGTTCAACAACATACTCAACGCTTCTAACAGACTCCACAATGTATTCCCCTACTGTAGAATCTACATATTCAACCACTTTAGAGCCAACATATTCAACTACTTTAGAGCCAACATATTCAACTACTTTAGAGCCAACATTTTCAACTACTTTAGAGCCAACATTTTCAACTACTTTAGAGCCAACGACTTTAGAATCCACGTCTACTTCAGAGTCAACGTATTCATCTACTTTAGAGTCCACGACCACAGTAAGTACTAAAAATTGAGTACAGAAACGTTACACTATATCATCATTATTTGAGTTGGATTATATTGAGTAAAACATTAATTCTATCATCGATACAAAAATTTAACACTGACGTAATTTTCCATATAACATCAAAACACTATACCTACTGCACCCGACGCGCGTTAACATAGAATAGTGTTAGCAAAGGTTTAGTTTTAATTATCTCCAGATGAGTAGCGCGTTAACATAGCGGCTCAGTGAACCGCTTCGACGGCTCAGTGAACCGCTTCGACGGCTCAGTGAACCACTTCGACGGCTCAGTGAGCCGTGATTTACTAACCAAGAAAGCGGGCTGTATTCGGATGGCCCTCTGTCACCATTCATACTATTTTTACTACTTGCCTAAAAGTTGTAGTTTATTTGCCGATGGATAAACCACTAACATATCTATATCTTTAAAAACCTTACAAAAACCACGGGTGAAACGAGGATCGAATAGAATAGCATATGATTTTCTCTTTCATTATGAAAAGTCGAGGAATTTCGAAGTGTATCTTTAAATTTACGTTTCCTTATTATTTTATCAATTAAACTTACAGCTTAAGGTTAATAGGTGATGAATTAAAAAATTGAAACTCGCCATTTTGTGATGAGCGTCCTTAAGGACATATTTTAAAGTACAGGTATCTTTTCTGTATATGTCAAATTTTAACTTATTTTCAGTATTTCTAACTATTAATACATCTAAGAATGGTAGCTGTCCAGAGTTTTCAATTTCAAATGTAAATTTAACTGACCCGAAACGACTGTTCAATTTAGAAACAAAGTTGTCAATATTAGTAACTTTTGTATTAAACACTGCAAAGATATCATATCTAAGCCAGACCCTGGTGAAATACTCGAAATCTTCTTATGCCTCCGTTGCTTCTTTCGTTCTTTTGCCTCTTTCAAATCTGTTCAAGAAGAGATTGGCAATGAATGGTGACTAGAGTCCAAATAGTTACCCATTGCTGTACCCCCATGTTGTTCGAAGAAATTACTTACCATTGAATCGAAAACGGTTTTGTTGTGCTTAACATAAAATGGCGAGTTTCAAGTTTTTAATTCATCGCTTATTAAGCTTCCCCCTAAATAAAGAAAGGTTTGAAAAAAAAGCATTGATTAGGGATATAGCTGGGATAAAATAATTAGGAAACGTAAATTTAAAAGAGACACCTCGAAATTCCTCGACTTTCCAAAATGAAAGAGAAAATCCAACATTCATGTCTATTTAATACGATTCTCGTTTCACCAGTGGTTTTGGTAATGTTTTTAAAGATATAGGTATGTCAGTGGTTTATTCATCGGGAAATAAACTACAACAACTTTTAGGCAACCCAAAAGGGAAACTCGGGGATTTACGAAAATATCTGTAACAACTGCAATCAAAAGTATGTTGGACAAACTAGTAGGTCAATTCAAACTAGATTTAAGGAACATATGGCTCATCTCAAATATGGTAGAACAGATAAATCTAGTGTCGCCTCAAACATGCGTTTGAGAACAACCCTAAGATAGGTAGTAACAATTTAAGACCAATTAGGAATGTAAAAAATTCCACACCGCTGGATGCATTTGAGAGTTTGGAAATTGCAAAGTGTAAAAATAGTATGAATGGTGACATAGGGCTAATACCATACAGCCCGCTTTATTGGTTAGTAAATCATGGCTCACGGATCCGTCGCGACGGTTCACTGATCCGTCGCGATGGTTCACTGATCCATCGCGATGGTTCACTGATTCGTCGCGACGTTCCACTGGTCCGTAGCGGCGGTTCATTGAGCTGTAGCAGCGGCTCACTGAGCCGTCGCGACGGTTCACTGAACCGTAATAACAATAGTTTAGGTGTAAAAAGGACATAGTGTTAGCATAGGTTTACTTTTAATCATGTCCAGAAAATGCCAACTTCTTGGCGAAATGCGCGTCGAGTGCAGTAGGTATAGTGTTTTGGTGTTATGTAGAAAACTACGTCAGTGTTATCTTCACACCAAAGGTTCCATTCAAGACAAAAATTTAAGATTACTCTTAAGGACAAGTTCCCACCAGGTAAGGTCAGAATAGTCATGTACAATGAAATCACTTAGTCAATAGTCATAACATTTATAGAATCCAGGTATAAACTGTCCACGTTCAATTTTTAAAAGTAACAACATACTACTTACTATAACTTAATAAAAAGAAAGAACAACGAACGGAGACTAGCGACTTAATATTAGTATTAAGTGCTTTGGTAGGTGACCATGTGCCTAGAGCAGTTGTTCTTGTTATCTTCTTGTATTATCTTCTTGCAGCTGTGCTTGTTATCTATGCTTTGTACATACGTCGGTGAATTTATACTCGTAGAAGCTCTACCAACTTAGGCCGGGTTTGCATAAAAGACATACCACAGCCTAAGCTGTGGACATACCATCCTTTGGATAGTACGGCATTTGGATTTAGCGGTTGGTTGGTTGCTCGTCTTGTGGCGTCAGTGATTAAGCTTTATATAGTAGCGAAAATAAGTAGTGTTGCTGTGAGACAAAGCTAGTCAATCACCAGTTTCGTCTCCTCTCGAATAACTGTAACAGTCGAGTGATTCTTTCTCGTTCCACTTAAAAAATGGTTCATGTCAGTTTCAATTTGCATGCAGACAAAACTGTGGCATAAAGTTCACAATTCAAAATACAAGTTGTTTTAATAGAAGATTATAATGATATCGGTCATTCCAACATCATGCAACGTTTTGGTACCAGTACCTAAACTACCTAATGTAGGTACATACCTGCACAGTGTAGGAACTCAAAAGCTTCTGCAGTACTTTCTCTAACAAGCAAGCATAAACATACTGCGTGATTTGTGATTCAAAATAGGTTGAATATTGTTTTATATTTGTTCCTTATAATGTAGAACACTTACACACATCAAAAATCAAAATTATTTATTTACCATATACCTACCTAATATAATAATTTACAGTCTCCCAATCATGCTCTACAGTTCGGTTCTTCATATATATTCTTTTGTATATGTATTTTGTCTTGTATTAATGTCGATATGGGACTCTAACGCACACCCTGCCACCTTGTGTATTGGAACACCCTGTATAGACAATTCTGTAGATTTTATCAGTCCAGCAATAACAGAACTATAGCGTTAATTTCCTATTTTTCTATTTCAGTTTGGATCAGATGCTTTACCTCTTGGATCTTTTGCCGTAAGTAAATAATAGAAAACGGATTTCAAATGTGATAAGTCAGTGGGTCTATGGTTGGGCAAAATTCCTAAATTAAAATTGAATAATAAAATGAGATTAAATTATTATAATAAAATTACATTTACATGGGTACATTTTTATATAAATAGTAGTTGTAAAACAGACTATAGTTATTTAATATCCTATTTCTGTTTATAATTAAGTGACGTCGAGACACCTACTATTTTCTGTGCTTGCATTTGAAATTTTGTTTTTATATTTCAAAATCCTATCTTGACTAAAAATAGGTGTTTTTCTTTTCGTTTGACTAAACGGAATAATAATGATAGCCATTTTCAGGATTTTGAACATACTAATTTTGAAATACCTACACATTCTAAATAACAAAGTTATTTGTCATTCATTTGTCAATTTGTTATTATCGTTTGTTTCTTTAGCAAATTCTAGTCGATTTACGTAAAATCCTAAAACATTTGTAATTACCTTTTTTTACTACTAACATGAGAAAACCTTATTATTTACCTCATTTGTGTAATGAGAAGTAGTTCATTATTGACCTAGGTAAATAATGAATTCATTATTTACCTAGGTTAAAAATAAATTGTATTGAAACTCATTTGTTTGACATTTCACGCATCAGTTTGACATTTCACCTACTTGATATTTCGATATGTTTGAGTAATAGGGGAAATGTCTGATTTTAAAATGAAAATAAGATCTTCTGGTGTTCATTCGGCTATTAGTAGTAAAAAAAATACTATATATACTACGGTTGAGAAGGTCATTATTTACCTCGAAAATTATATCCAATAATATAAAATTTCTCGGTCAATAATAGCTCACTTCTCAACCTAGGTATATTAATATACTATTATATACCTATCTATATATCTAAGTATTTTTATGTCTATCAAAATAAACCTTGTATGCACGTGTCAAATATATGGGAAAACTGAAGATAGATGTTGACCCTACATATTGATATTGATTAATAAATAATATTTCTATTGCTTTTAGAAATCGTTCTTGGACATTATTGCTGTTGATGAGCGAGTATTTGAAGATTTCGATGATGAGGTAAGTACCTAGTAAGTAGTATTAATATAAAATATATTTTTAATGTACAATCTTACAAATATATCTTATAATGATATGATTATAGGAAAAATATATACATGATGTTAATTTCTTTATAAATTTTAGCTTCTGAAGCAGATCGTCTATGGCTCATATGTCATCGTGATAACCCTGGCAGTACGAGGGTATATTTTATGGATAATGAACGTCGTCTTTGCCATTATTTTGATGAAATTCGGCATAGCTCTCTCAAGACAAGTAAGTATATTGGTTATAAAAGATTAATGTCGGTAACATCACATTGATTCATATTGTAATTTAAACTCTATTCCATACTCCATATTACCTTTCTTAAGATGGTAAACATTCAGCACGATAACGAAGCGGTTGTTAAACGACACTAGACCAATCCTGATTTCAAAAACTTATTTACTTCCTATTCACATAAAAAAAAACGGGAACTAGAATCATGGTTCGATTAAAACCATACTACAATAAAAAACTGGAAATATTATACCTTAAATAATTAACCAGTGACGTGCTCCGGAAAAAATGTCTGATAAAAGTCATCTGTGTATGTATAGCAATATGTGCATGTGGATGTTATTCACAAAATTACGTTTTAAAATTAAATAAAAAGGCGGATGAGCAATATTACTTACATCCGCCAGTGTCATTTTGTGGTAGAAATAGTGGAGGCATATCCCTTTGGCGCCCCTTTCGTGCGCTATGTAATACACGATATCCAGAAAGATTGATTTATGGTTTTATCAGTGCGTATTTGAATAGGTATATACTTCTAAGAATAATTATATTACAATCAGTAATCATATATAAATACATCTATATGGTATAAAATATTACCTTTTTAGCGAGGTTGATTTGTCGTCATACTTTTACAACGTAGTTAATAAAATGTATTCAATAATATAGGAATATCTTTCAGTAGTTATAACACATGTCCTTCTGTCCTAATGCATCAAATAAATTGTTTTTTAATATAATAATATTTCTGTTACAGGCAGCACCTTCACTTTTACCTATGATTGATGGCTATTCAACAGGGTGAGTTTATTACAAGACAAATGTGGCTGAAGACAGACACGGATTCAGATTCGAGAAATGAGTTTTTACAGCGGACCAGTTCATTATTGCAAATAAACAAAATTAATTTAAAATTTCTGTATTTATTTGAAATTAAGATGTGGCTGTGCACTAAATGAGAAGGGCATTACTATGTGGGTACTATTAACAAACTGAAATTGTTTTTCGGGAAACGTGTGAAACGATTTTTTGTATCCAAAATATATAAAAATTCGCAGAATCTACAAATATAATTGTCACGGATTTTCCATAGTACCGTGTCTTCATAGGTGTCTACAGATATAGAAAATACTATAGAATCGGAAAAATTCAGGGTCTACGAGGGCGAAACGATTTTTTCTATCTAAAATATATAAAAATTCGCAGAATCCACAAATATAATTGTCACGGATTTTCCATAATACCGTGTCTTCATAGGTGTCTACAGATATAGAAAATACTATAGAATCGGAAAAATTCAGGGTCTACGAGGGCGAAACGATTTTTTCTATCTAAAATATATAAAAATTCGCAGAATCTACAAATATAATTGTCACGGATTTTCCATAATACCGTGTCTTCATACATGTCTACAGATATAGAAAATACCATAGAATCGGAAAAATTCAGGGTCTAACGAGGGCGAAACGATTATTTCTATCTGAAATATATAAAAATTCGCAGAATCCACAAATATAATTGTCACGGATATTCCTTAATACCGTGTCTTCATAGGTGTCTACAGATACAGAAAATACTATAGAATCGGAAAAATTCAGGGTCTACGAGGGCGAAACGATTTTTTCTATCTAAAATATAAAAAAATTCGCAGAATCCACAAATATAATTGTCACGGATTTTCCATAATACCGTGTCTTCATAGGGGTCTACAGATATAGAAAATACTATAGAATCGGAAAAATTCAGGGTCTACGAGGGCGAAACAATTTTTTCTATCTAAAATATATAAAAATTCGCAGAATCTACAAATATAATTGTCACGGATTTTCCATAATACCGTGTCTCCATACATATCTGTAGACACCTATGAAGACACGGTATTATGGAAAATCCGTGACAATTATATTTGTGGATTCTGCGAATTTTTATATATTTCAGATAGAAATAATCGTTTCGCCCTCGTAGACCCTGAATTTTTCCGATTCTATGGTATTTTCTATATCTGAAGACATGTATGAAGACACGGTATTATGGAAAATCCGTGACAATTATATTTGTAGATTCTGCGAATTTTTATATATTTTAGATAGAAAAAATCGTTTCGCCCTCGTAGACCCAGAATTTTTCCGATTCTATAGTATTTTCTATATCTGTAGACACCTATGAAGACACGGTATTATGGAAAATCCGTGACAATTTTATTTGTCGATTGAGCGTATTTTTCAATATTTGAAATAGAAAAAATCGTTTCATACGTTTCACGAAAAACAATTTTAGTTTGTTAATAGTACCCACATAGTAATGCCCTTCTCATTTAATGCACAGCCACATCTTAATTTTAAATAAATACAGAAATTTTGAATTAATTTTGTTTATTTGCAATAATGAACTGGTCCGCTGTAAAAACTCATTTCTCGAATCTGAATCCGTGTCTGTCTTCAGCCACATACGTGCTGCCTAAATTAATAGTGAATAGTGAATACCTTGGCTTGTACAAAATGTACTTTGTCATCATACAGTTCTATACTTCATGGTTGCCATATTTGAACGTTCATATTTTTCTCTTGTCTTGTTTATAGTGTATAATTTTGTTTTAAGCAAATGTCTTGTTTATATTGATTGTAAAAAAATGTGTTTCATTCATAGTACACGTAAATATAATTAATTATTGTGGGTTGCTCATTATTTGTTTTATACGACACATGGTTCTAATAGATAATGGTGATCCTTATATATCCACTTACAATTTTTCTTGGGGCGGCTAAATTAGGTTGTTTAGATGTGGTTTAGTAGTGTATTTGGCTCGATATATACAAAATTTTAATATTTCTTGTAAGATACTACAAAGATACACTGGCTCAAATCTAGGGCGGTATTAATTGATCTAAAGTCTATAACTATAATATATTGGGTTTTAACATGCAGTTAGAAGGAATGGGATTACCCCATATTATGCTGAAATACAAAAAAAGACATACTTAAATCAATAAATAAGATATTTTAAGATTATTTAGGAACAACGTTAGGTTTTCTCTATGAAATTTCTTCTCAAATTTCTTCTTCTATCATGCTTCGTCCATATATACTTTAATATTTTAAATGAGACACCCTGTATCTTTTTTTACATATTTGGAAAGAATTCTCTCTTATGAATACGGTTTATACGGTTTCAATGAGCTAGAAAGGTATCGTTCTTAATGGCACACTTTTTTGGTCATATCTCTCTTCTAATTAAAGATAGGCCCGTAAAACTATCTGACCGTATTCGTAAAGAAGAGTTCGTTCTAAATATGTAAAAAATGCAGTGTATCCCGTTTTAAATATTAAGTTTATATCGACGTAGTTTCATTAAGTCACCCTGTAAAAAACCAAATATATGTAAAATATGTGCAAAAGTAACAGAAAATCGACGTGCCCGAATAATTTTTCGAAAACTTTACATTTTTCAAAATAATAAATTTATGCTATCCTTTATTAACTCAATGTATAGTAGAAAATACATATAGATTTGCGTAAGAAATCCAGCCGTTTCCAGCCATATCAAATTTTTGAAAGCTATTGACTTAGGCATATAAGAAATAAGAAAAAATGTCTCTCTTTTATTTTGGAAAAGTTTAAAGTTTATAGAGCTACTAACTGCTGTAATCTACCGAACTAGATTAAGTACCTACTTAGATATCTCAAATATGTTCCGTTCGTATTAAAATGTTATTCCACGCTATGTCAATCGTCATTAATATTATGTCCGTTGTTGCCTTTTTAAACTCTGTTAGCTATACTTAGTTGCATGTCCTGTTCAGCAGATTTACTACATTGTGACGTCATTCTTTATTTCTCATTAGGAATTTCAAGAACAATTACATGAACAACATAATCGATTTATTTTATTCAAGTGGATACTCGAAGCGGATGGTTCTTTATGAAACATCGTGAAAATAATTGTTTTGAAAAAAACATTGGTACAACAGTAATAGACGTTTACTCTATTGAAAAAGGCCTAACAAGCCGAAATACTAGTATATAGAGTGTTTTCTATATATTTCTTGGAACATCTAAATGAGACCAATGTTTTTTTCAAAACAATTATGATTTATTTTATAATTTTCTAGCAAAAATAGGAAACGTTTTATAAATGTAACAAAACTGTACGTAGAAGCTAGAGCTTAAATATAAATGATCAGTTTATCATGTAAGAAATTCAACCAGTGATAAACGGGATGAGAGCAATAGCGAAGAAAGGTTTCAAGTGTACTTCAAGGTTTCGGTTTTTATTTCAAAACTTCATCGAAGCTTATAACTAGTGACATTGCCGTACACCTACTCGTATGTGTTAAACGCAATTAGATACGTACTACAATACATTAAATTATATTTAAAACATAATTACAATTGAGACAACAGAATTTAAGTACTATCTTGTATACTGTATAGAAGTAGGTACACTTCAGTATAGTTACCCGATCAGCATTGGGTATTTAGTTTTATTCATTTATAAATAACAAGTATGAGTTTATTAGGAAAACATGTTAATTAAATTAATTACGGCTCTAAATTGATAAATTCTATTCTATTGATAAATCCAATGCTGATCGGATAACTATAGGAGATAGTGTATCTGATAATTAAATTATTTAAAATTCCATTGATTCCTAGCATGACACAATAATTATAAATAAGCTACGTATTCTGGAAAACTGTGTAAAATAAATATCATTTTTTCGTATAAAATCTTTCACACCTACAGAAACAGGTTATTTAGCATGATTTATCAGTTTTTTTTGTAACTGTGTAACTGTGATGAAAAATATATGGGCGAAACTAAACAAAGATTTATTTGAAGGAGATGCCCAAAACAACTACTCCACGGGTAATGTGCTCCGACTGGCATCGCGAAAAAGCAGTTGGTTATCTGTCTGTCAATTTGACAATAATTGTCAGAGAGATAATAGCAAAGACCCAAAGAGTAGAGGGAACTACAGTGCGTTTATCACCACTACTAAACAAAGGTTATTGGACGAAATAAAACAACAATCATTCAGAGTATTTTACAATAATTAAGTTTAAAATAATGTTTTTAGGTAAATTATTAAGTTAGGTAACACAAAAAATGTAAAAACAAATAATTTTTGACTGTATCTCGAAAACCAAAGCGAACTGTTTTCAAATATGACATAGCATATTATACTGCATGCCCAGGACCTCTAATATCAGATAAATTTTGGGTTCAATGCGAATCGCCATTGGCGTGCAAGTACTATTGTGCGATACCATTTCAAAAAATATATTACGCCCCTGTCTAAAATTAGGAACAGAACATTACGATTAATTTACTGCAAAAAAATTACTCTTGTGAATTTGTTGTAAATCGCATAGTTTCTGAGTAAATTAAGTTTTTTTTAAATCATGTTCTAATTTTTATCCATTTATTAGATTATACCAACAAATTTCAGTTTTCTTAAAAATTATAAAATAAGTGGAACATTACATTCCTAATGAAAAACTGAAGTTGTTCTTCATTTCACAAATCTGAAATTTGTCAGTGGTACTCTAATTATATTAATAAAAATGAAAACATGTATAGAACTGTGTATACTTGAAGCCTTTCTTCGCCGATTGCCACTTCCCGAATATCATTGATTGAATAAAATAAACTGATTATATAAAAAATATAGTTAAGTACAGTTAAGTCTGGTAGCAATTGCGAGTAGGTACCTACGTAAAGCAAAACTACTTTATTATTTTAAGTGGATTCATTTACTTTACGTTTATATTAACACCATGTTGTGAACACCATAATACGAAATCTCATATATTTGTGTGTTTCCTTGTTTCTCTGGGTAACCTAACTTAGTATCGATAGATGCATGTTTAACATTCTTACCTACAGTAAATTAAAAATAAATTTGTTTCAGTCGAGCTCCTTGGGGCAACCTATACGAGCAAACGGACATCGGCAACGGATACTCGAACGGAGCATTCACTGACGACAATGACAGGGCCATATTTCCTAGAAGCGACTCCTTCATCAACGCGGAACAAGATATCAAGCATCAAAACCCCCTTAGTAAGGGCGCCAACCCTTATGCCCAGCAGATAGAGAAGTTGCGGCCGGTTTCGAGCAACCCCAACATAGTCAACGCGAAGGTGGCGAAGATAGGAAAGCAGAACGGCCGCAGGACTCCCCCCAGGAACGTGCCGCCTCCCAATATACCCCAATCGAATTCGCCGTACATCCCGGATCCAGATTATTCGCCTCCTGGTAGTCCCTTGAAGCCAAAATCTGTTTTGAGGCCTAGAAGCAATTATGTTTTGTAAAACTTATTATTTATCTGTCCTTTTAGGTTATGTCAGGATGAGCAGTTTGGAAATGATAAATGTTGAGACAGTCTTTGTGACAATTATACATCCACACGCTATGTTAAAGCTGGCATATGTCAAGAATCGCAACAAGTGGCGAACTATGAAAGATGTTTGTTCTAACAAATCTCTCATAGATTACGGCACTAACCGTATATAGATTAGAATTAAATATATCAAATTGTTAACTCTTTTGTTATAGTCGACACGAGTCCATTAAATTGTCTCAGTGGTAGTTTGCGGCGATTTTAAAGGTCTACACTACATCGCAGTACGCTGAAAAAATGAGACATGTACGAGGATTAATTGGTTTACAAGTCTTTTTTTATTATATGTCTATGAGTATATGTCATCCATTCACATTACAGGCAGACTGCAGTCCCCAACTTTGAACAATCCCGCCTTCAGTCCAAATGTCCAAATACACATACAATACACATACAGATCGCCTGCAGATCTGTGCCCGGAGTTTGTCTAAATTGTTAGAAAACTGCGTCTGTGTACGTATCGGTTAATCTGCAGTCCGAGCCTTTGGTGCTAAACTTTCATTTATATATGAAAAATTGTCTTGTCAATTTAAAGTTAAAATTTGTGACTCGTCTAATCAACCGTAGTTTATATAGCTTAATATTTATAGACAGTTACCTCGTTTGTGGAATATAAACAAAGAAACAAAGGCGTAGGTATCGAAAATTACTTGATTATTATAAAACAGTCGATGAAGACGCTACTGTTGATAAAGTTATCTAAGAAAAAAATCAATAATATACGAAGTGCATTTCGCCAGGAGCACAAGAAAGTATTGAAATCAAAGTTTCATGTGACAAATTTTCATGACCATTACCATTCTTTTACCTAAACACCAAAAGCATTTACGATTTCTCATATGTTGATAAGTTAACAACATAATTATTATAAGGAACAAACTAAGCTTCCTTTTTCTCACACTTTTGTTATACATTATATTTATTTTTCCAAACACAACTGATCGAATTGACTCATGAACTGTATGTGTGTATGGTGTGTGTGGTAAGCTAAACTAAATGTGGGGTGTGTTCAATCGAAGTTCAAAACTGCAGATCAGATCTGTCAGTTCATGGATTGCAGTCCGCCTATACGTGAATGGGCACTATTTACTCTTATGGTACGTTTTTCTGAGCAAATATTTTTTATAAACTCATCGAATCCTATATTCCTGAAGCTTATATCTAAATCTTAGATTATGCACTTTTCTATATCTTAAAATCGAATTATTGTTTCTGACTACTTCAAGATTAATAAAATATTTAAAATAGAAAACTTTCTGCATTAGTGTAAACAAAAATGAAATACGTAATAGGTGGATATAGTAGAACATGCCACTGCAGCCTTTGTTTTTTTAACGATTTTGTATCTAATACAATAACATTTTGCTTATTTATTTTCGATCCCCAATCATCCATCATTTTATAAATCCTATAAGCTTATATTTTTATACGAACTTAAAGCGAACGAACAATTTTGTGTACATAATTTGAAATTAATCCAAGTCCTAAAATAGATATGTAGGTATGTTTAAAACAATAGTATATGATGTATGACTATTTACTAAAGTACTTTATCAGACTATTTTATATTATCTTATTTATTAACTCTGTAAACTAATATAATGTAAATATTTTTATATAGTTAATAGATCATATTTTTATTATTACCTACGCATTTTTTTAATCCTACTCGTACCAAACAGTGACTCTCAGTGATAGCATAAAGTACGCAACATATAGAAATGGAGTCTTTCTCATCATAAACATTTTTGACAAATGTTCAAATGTCCTTTATTTTTTATTATGAAATCAGGCCTTACTATTGTTGAAATCATTGTATCCAAGGTGTTGAAAAGCAAATTTAACTAAAGTTCATTTAAATTTGGTTATGGAACCGGTCCTTAGAGATATATCTTAATGTACTGGTATCTTTTCTGTATACCTATGTCAAATTCTAACTTATTTTCACTATTTCTAATTCTTAATACATCTAAGAATGATACTTAGTTATTCAGAGTTTTCAATTTCATATGTACCTAAATTTAACTGACGTGAAACGACTATTCAATTTAGAAACAGAATTGTTAATATCAGTGACTTTTGTATCAAACACTGCAAAGATATCATCCACATATCTAAACCAAACCCTGGGGAAATACTCGAATTCTTCTTTTGCCCCGGTTTCAAATCTGTTCATGAAGAGATTGGCAATAAATGGTGACAAAGAGTTACCCATCATTGCTGTACCCTCATGTTGTTAGAAGAAATTACCATTGAATCGAAAGCAATTTTGCTTACCGACATACCACCAATCAAAATGGTTAAGAGAGAAGTTCGAAAGTTTATCCATTGCATCACCTAGTTTTTCTATGATTAATTCCATTGATTTAATTAATAAGGTGAAACATATCCAGTTGCAAGGAGGTGAAGTTTTGATCTCCTTTGACGTTTGTTCATTGTTTCCAAGTCTTACTATACCACAGACCTTGGGCTACCTTAAGGATCTACTCAAATCAAACAATCTCAGTCAAGATGTAGTAACATCTTCAACTCATTAAGCTTTACATAAAACAAAGTTCTAGAGTACTTCAAACCCAGTGTGACCTTTTTATATTTCTCAATTTTGTTTTTTTAACAAAGGGTCAAGTTAACACGTAATTAAGATTATCGAAAAACAACATATAAAACAATAATTGTTTTACGTGTTTATTCATTGAATTTTCTTTTGATTACACCACCTGTAAAATAATAAAAAACAGAAAATCAGAAGTATTGAAAATAAATATTGAAAGTGTAGTATCAAGGCAAACACTAAAGGTTGAAGTGATAAAAAAATGTCAATGTGACAATTTTTTATCACTCAAACTTCTACACTTCCACTGACGACGAGTCGAGGATCGACTTCAAACGTACAGGAGAAAGTTAGTTACCCGTGTTCAATTTCTTTAAAATTTAACTAAATTTTTTTAGACATAGATAATACCTACGAAATATCATTTGTAATATTATAGAATTTTATCACACTAAGAAACTATTGATGAAATTTAATTAATTTGTCATATATTTATTTTTATTGCATATTATATATTATATTATTAGAATAGAATAGTTTATTGACATTATCATATAAAATCAAGTACATTTATTGTCACAACTTAAAAAATATAAAATAAATCAGAAGTAAGGCAATACCCAAACTAGAGAGCAAAGGTAGATAATGGATGGTAGAATACAACAATAATTGGACAGAAAAAACAGATGTTAAGTTAAATGAGTAACATATTCATCAGTAGAAGGGAAACACTGATCCAGTAAAAATCTTTTTAGAAACTTATGAAACATAGTGGAAGACATAGATTTTACATTTGTTTATTTAAAGTAACTATTTAACTAGATTATACAGATTAAACGGTAACTTATTGTGCTTTGTTATATTTATCCGGGAGAATGGTATAATCAAATTATGCGCCTGCATGGCATTATAAGTATGGATATCAGAGTGGGTTATAAAACTCTGAAAATTTTTGTGAACCAATGAAAGTGATTCTCAAAGATAAAGACACAGCACCGGCAATATCTTATATTTTTTTAATATTTCTCTGCTATGAGCACAATAGATTGCTGCAGCCAAGAGCCGGACAGCAGCCTTCTGCAGAATAAACGCCCTTTAGGCACTATTAGAATTGCCCCACAACGTAATTCCATAGGTCAAATGACTATGAAAGAGGGAAAAATATGCTATCCTCATTACGTTATTGTCAACAAAAGGCCGCAACCGCCTCATTACAAAAATTTGTGTGGAAAGTCTCGAGCAGAGAGCAGAGGTTATTAATATGAGAAGATCATGTTAAACTGGGATCGAATGTAACGCCTAGGACCTTCGCGGTTTTAGATCTGTCGGCTAATTTATCCGACGTAAAGGTTAAATACTGTGTTTTTGACACATTAAGTTTCAACTTGTTAGCGGAAAACCAGGTTTTTGCTTGATATAAGCAGTCTCTGTGTTATTGGTATTTTTGGTATTATTGATTGCCAAATGCACTAGTTGAGAGTTCACTTGGTTCAAATTCGTTTACTATGTAAATTCATGCCACTTATTTCATAGCACATTCATAACTTGTGCGAAAAATATGAACAGCATGGCTAATTTTTTAAAATTTAAGTAGCTATATTTCAAAAATGGATGAAAGCAGATACCAACTATATTATATTTTTGGAAAGCTCTCTTCATGGCCTCTCTGATGATTAAAAAAACTGCATTTCCATTTAAAAAAAATTCCGACTTTAATGGCACTAGAAATTAGGACACCTTGTACATAAATTACTGTGTCTAAATTTTAGCCAATAACAAACCATTTTGTACCCATATGTAAATTTTTTTCTAAGACTATAAAAATAAGACATTGAAAAGTGGGTGAGCTGTGTTGGTTACTCAGACTACATATTTTTGCATAAAACAAAGGAAAATAAAATACTCTGTAACAGAACCTCCTATATAATGCTAAATAATTTTATTCGATAGCCCTTGTAATTCAATAAACCTCTGCATCATGTTCCTGTACGTGTCTCCATACAAACGCCTTAATAATCTACAATAATGTTTTAAAATGTGGCGAATGCGCCAGTAAGAAGTGTTATTCGGACTTTTTTACCTTTGAAAAGAGTTCCCTTTTTTATTGAGAAGGCAAATGCGGATACGTGCCATGGCTATGCTAAGTACCATAAAAATATAAGACCATAAAATATCAAGATATACGAAGTAGGACCGCCAATAAGTTGAATTTTGTGGTAATTCCTATTTTTAAGACACTGGCAACAACATACATATGAAAAATATACAGGGTTATTCAGAACTTATCCATAATAAAATTTGGGGATCTTCAACATACATGTACAAATGTGGTAGTGCAAAAAAAAATTTTTTGGCGGGGTCTTCAAACTATTTAAAAATTTTTCATTGCACGCCGCTGGATACTGGTCCACTGTAATGGAGTGACCTTGAGACTGACAATGCAAACAGGCTAGCACAAAAAAACTTCGGAAGATCTGAGAATATACAGACACCCGGCGCAAAAAAGATTTGCAGAGTTTTTACTTTAAAATAAATTTAAAGATAGATAGATCTGACCAAAGTGACCTGTCTTTAAAATGAATAAAATTTTGTTACACTAATTTTGAAGAATTGCGCTACTTGATTACTAGGTATTAGAAACGTGAAATTTAGGTATAAAAAATTTGCACATACTTTGTTACAAAACCTTTTCAAAATAATATTCCTCGACTTGTACACAATTTTGGGCACGCCCTTATCCAATTTTGCCGCACTAAACAGAATGTTCCTCCTGGTTGCTGATCTTCTAAACGCAAATTATTAAGTAAATTGGGGATTTTCAGCATTTTGCTTCAACAACCACTCACAAAACCTAACTGTCGATGTGTCGGTGTGTCGATTGGGAAATCGTTCCGCATACAAGCGCGAAGCTGCCAATGAATTTTGTCCAACTTCGCCATAAATAAGAATCATGTCCATTAACTCAGCATTACTGTACACATAAGCCATTTTGAAAATTTTACAGTTTAACACTCGATAAGTAAAACACCCGCACAGAGACAGCGACACAGAAAGACTGATGACTGCATAGACAATAAGAGATATTATCCCCACTCCAACTGTATTCGCCAGGCGTTCGCCAGGTACAAAAACTGTTGTTTACTGTTTTTTGAAGGAATGTGATATATCAGATGTGTTGAAGTACAGTTGCCCAGCTACGTAGTCCTTTATAATGGTATAACTTTAAACATTGTTTACGGGAAATCCTAAGCCTTTTATTATAAATGTTTTTGGTGATATCGATTTCTTATTGAAGGTTGCACTTATCCTCAAAGTTTTAGAGATGAGTTCTGAATAACCCTGTATAATGATCGCCCTTTTACGATCTGTCTTTTATGTTAAAATATAAATGATTTTGTTTACATATTTACGTAAAGGTATTCAGCAAAAAATAAATGATTAAAGGTATATAATATACCTATATCACACGATTAAAATATAAAGAATATTTAAAACCCCAAAAAATAAGTTATTTGGCCTTAAATATTTGTAAATTCCCTGTACAAACCGCTTTCTGTCTTTTAGTTTTCGGGTTATTATAAACAACAAATATGATCGTTTTAGATGGACACCCAGTATATTGTTATTGTAAGGTTATATCACATTATTATAACGAAAACAGTTACTAGTTAATTAGAGGTATAATATAGAATGTTTTTTTGAGCCAACTTTAGAAGTTTGCCTTGATACAACTCTTTCAATATTTATTTTGAATACTTTGGTATTGTTTTTCATTATTTTACTAATCCCGAAGGAAAATACAATGAATCATACAGCTCCACCACAAATAAGTTACAGACATTACGTAAAACGATATTTAATTAAGACATCAACGATGAGAATTCGTACTTAATGTCACCTGATAAATGATAAAAGGATTAATCATCTTGGGACACGGAAGATAGCCCGTTACAGCGATGTTTTATTAGTACATTATCTTCTAATCTCTTTGTGATTGAAATTAGGAAATTAGCTGTCCAGAACTGAAAACCAACCCAAAAACAAGGGCCATCAAGGGAAGCGAATGTACCTACTATCCACCCACCCTAATCCTTTCTAGATTGTTTGCAATTAGATAGCTCAAGTTAATTAGGTACCTACCTACGAGAACGCAATACTTACACTCTTGTCACATAAGCCTCATTCACATGAAATTTCATATAGTGATATGTGGAACACCTTTCTTTAATCTCTCTATAGCATGCAGACACTACTTCGAGTAAAAAAATTAAATATGTAGTGGCATATACTTGCCACTACGTATTGAATTTAGTCATTAAGAATGAAATTTAAGTGCACGATAATGAGCTTCAACTCAATGAATGCGTTTGTTCGGTTTGCTGTGAAATCGTATAAAAAAATATTGTCCGTCGCATTTTACAGTAAATTTGTAAAACAATCTCGATTTCTATCTATCCTCTAATGCCGATAAATTAAATGCAATTACGCTTTTACTATCTCACGCAACGATTTGACTTGAATATTAATTCTAATAATTGCCAAGTGACGGACAAGTAGAGCGAGTCTGTGGTAAATCTTCTTTGCCAGTATTGGACTTGAAAAAAATTATTATTTCACATACTTTTTTTCTGTGATATTATAAATAACATCTAATTTTCTGTTCGACAATCAATTTACAAGGACAATTTACATTTTTGTGCCATTCGTAAAAACTGACAATGTTAAGATAGTTACATCAACAAATTATTGTATAATTTATAATTTTATATACTTGTCCATAATGGTACATTTTTAATACATCTGGGCTAACATATGCTCCCTCAGATTGAAAAGTATATAATTTTGTTTGACCAGTTTACTGCAAAGCATCATCACACGGGCGACAGTTTAGATATGTTTATCCATTGTAACACCAAGAGATGTAATAAACCTATCATCGTTAGGAGACTTTTCTTCTGAAGTTACCTACATACAAACCAAAGGTAGATCCAAAAATGGAAAATGAGGTTATATCTGTTTTTAAACTATTCAGGAATAGTCTATTTTACGCACAATAGTCAGACATAATGTCAACGCATTCCCTACCTTTAACAAACAATTGAGTTATATTTCCGGTTTGAATAGCAATGGAGTGTCATCAACAAAAAGTAACAAGAACTCAGTATAAAAATGCTCTTTTGAATCATTTGTAAAAATATAAATAATAGTGGACCCAGGACACTTCCTTGAGGAACACCCGTGGGAACCATTCTAAAGTCAGACATTATCCGGTTACTATTCCCTCTGATAACAACCCTCTTGAAGAGATCTGGAACATAAATAAGATCTTATCCATTTAAGAGGAGTAAATTAACTAAATGTTATCAATGGATTTTTAATTAATGCAAATGAAATATTTCAACTATAATTAAAAAATAATAATACAACAAAGAGTTTTTCTTACTATTTCTCAAAAGTTTCAAACCGATACTCTGTTGGTCTTCTGGGGATTATTTTTGACTTTGAAGTATCACTTTGTAACATTTTAATTCAAGATCACTATTTTATTTATTTATACTTATTTATTTAAATTTTCCACGGTTTATTTCTTTTTGAAGAAGAGCAAATCTCTCTTGGTCCAGCGATATTGCTTTCGATGATATGCAGTCATCACCATACAGTACAACGTAATATATAGACACTCTCTTGCTTTTATTCAATAATACAATTAAATAATTCAGCAATTCCCGTTTTTCTTTCCTTTTACAGGTGTGGAATATTCCCAGGTGAATATTTGATGAATCAGCACTTTGCCATGAATAAGTTTGGACAATAATCTAAGATACATATGTTTAAATTACGATCATTAATTTTCTGCAAGATATTTTGACCTATCCTAGAACTTTGGAATCAGGAGGAAACATATTTACTAAATCGAAAATCCATAAGAAGTTACTCCATTAAAACAACATTTTTTTCTGTTTAAAAACTAAGAACAATCAACGATCGGTATCTATAAATAATATCTTATTTTATATAAACAAGGTTAATATATTTTATAATATTCATAAGATTCGTAACTACCACACCTTCGCTCAACTCTTTTACTTTTAAAATGATTAGCTGTCAAAACGATTCATAGATATATAAACGGGACACACTGTATATTTACTGCTGCTACCATAATATTCTTGACAAAGATATATTTTTTACTGAGTGAGTTTTATGTATGGAACGCCTCAATTATCTCGGAAACGGCTTGCCCGATTTTTATGAATTTTGGTTTATAAGGGTTTTGTAATATGGCCGATATTATTGTGGCATTTACATTGTTGTCAGATCTTTCGTTTTTCCGGAAATATACTGAAATTTGTTATTTCAAATGGATCACCCTATATATTTTTTTGTTTTTGAAATCTCTAAGAAATTTAGAATATTTTTCATGTAATGTTCCCTATACCTAATTGCCATAATTTCGGAGTTACAGCTACATTTGCAATATCTCCGCCGAAGTTAAAATATTACATCAGGGCGGCTATGTCTACGACAAAAACAATTTTGACGTTTTAATTAACTATTATTGTTGGTGTTTATTGAAAGTTACAATGGACCGTTTATCTGAGAAAGAACGAATTGAGATTTTAATGATATTAGGATATGGAGATGTGCATAGAAATCAACAGGAAACGTGTAATATCTTTAATAATTTATATCCTAATAGAAATCCCATAACAAGATATACTGTTAGTAAGTTGTTAAAAAAGTTTAACCAAACTGGAGCCATAAAAGATTTACCGAAATCAGGGCGTATAAAAACTGCAACAACTGAAGACAAATCTTTAGATGTTTGTGTTATGTTGGAAGAAGATCCACACTTGAGTACTAGACAAATATCCAGGGAAGTTGATATTTCTCAAACATCCATAATGAAAATTTTACATGCCAATAAATTCCATCCTTACAAAGTAAGATTGGTTCAAAAGTTGTCAGATGATGATTTCGATAGACGTGAAGAGTTTGCCGACACAATGATGGAAAAATGTTACGATCAAAATAATCCAAATTTTTTAAATAATGTTATGTTTTCCGATGAGGCCACTTTTTGTATTGATGGAAACGTAAATCGGCATAATTGCAGATACTGGTCACGTAACAATCCTCGTTGGATGAGAGAATCCCACACCCAATTTCCACAAAAGATTAATGTATGGGCTGGAATAATAGGCGACAAAATAATTGGTCCATTTTTCATTGAAGGAAACTTAAATGGTCCGGCGTATTTAAATTTATTACAGAATAATATTATACCTGAGTTGGCTCGGTTATTTCCAAATCTAAGTAAGTATTCTCAATTGCCTGTTAATTTAGAAATTTTATTATTTGAAACTTTCAGACAATAACAATGTCCCAAATAACAATATTTGGGTGCAACAAGATGGAGTTCCACCTCACTATGCGCGTGACTTGAGGCAATACTTAAACGATGTGTTTCCCAGAAGATGGATTGGAAGGCGTGGTTTTATCGAATGGCCCCCGCGATCACCCGACATGAATCCTTTAGACTATTTCCTGTGGGGTCACTTAAAAAATATTGTTTATAAAACCAAACCTGCCAATATTCAGGAATTAAAAGATAGGATTACCACAGAGATAAGAAGAATTGAGCAGTCAGGAATGTTACAAAATGTACTGCAAAGTTTTAAACATCGCATGGCTTCTTGTATGGAAGTAAACGGACAACATTTTGAGCATCAGCTGTAACCGCCTTTACTTTATGTTTTCAAAAGATCCTATGGGATTTCTATTAGGATATAAATTATTAAAGATATTACACGTCTCCTGTTGACTTCTACGCACATCACCATATCCTAATATCATTAAAATCTCAATTCGTTCTTTCTCAGATAAACGGTCCATTGTAACTTTCAATAAACACCAACAATAATAGTTTATTAAAACGTCAAAATTGTTTTTGTCGCAGACATAGCCGCCCTGATGTAATATTTTAACTTCGGCGGAGATATTGCAAATGTAGCTGTAACTCCGAAATTATGGCAATTAGGTATAGGGAACATTACATGAAAAATATTCTAAATTTCTTAGAGATTTCAAAAACAAAAAAATATATAGGGTGATCCATTTGAAATAACAAATTTCAGTATATTTCCGGAAAAACGAAAGATTTGACAACAATGTAAATGCCACAATAATATCGGCCATATTACAAAACCCTTATAAACCAAAATTCATAAAAATCGGGCAAGCCGTTTCCGAGATAATTGAGGCGTTCCATACATAAAACTCACTCTGTATAATCCAGAAAGCCCGTCTCTGTTCACCCCCTATTATCGCGTGTCGCCTACTATACGTATAAAAAGTCTCTTCTTGTATTCAAACACAAGTGCACTGCTGCTTGCTTTGGGAAACATGAGCGCGCCAAATTTATTTATTATAAAGACGATACTGGTGTTGTGGATCTTGTGCGTCGTTTTGTGTGATCATCAAAAGAGAGATGTCCACCACCGCATTATAATTAAGCAAAGGATCCCAAGAAGTCATAAGAAGGGCCATGGTCACGACCATAAGCACAGTCATCATCATTCCAGCAAAAGTACCCGTCATCGAGGGCATAAGGGAAACAAGCACCTGAATAGTCATGAAAAAGATAGTTATGAAGATGATAACAGTTACAGCAGGGAGAATAGCTTCGAGGATATTTTAAAAAAACACAAGGTAGGTACGAAATAAATACTTACTTAAACTATTAAGTACATATTACTATAAATCCAAAAAATAAACATTGCCTGAAACCCATCGAGTATATTAAATAAAAGAGGTTGAAAAGTGCACCCAGTAAACATTAAAAATGACAATAAAAAAAATGTTACATTTAAAAAATCTAATAAAAGTCTATGCAAGTAATGGCGTCTATGAAATTTGCAATAGTTTTAACATGTTGTAGGTGATGAACGTTTTAAAAAAATTTGTAATAAACTTGAATCCATTTTGTTCCTTCCCATATACAGTCTGTCCATAAAGTAACCCCCCCCCCCCTGCTAACTTTTGAACGAATCGAGTTAGCGAGTTTTAACAAAATACAGGGTGAATCACGTAAAATGAAGTTGATTCTGACGATAAATTCGATTCTTCAAATTCAAAGATGGCGCTACGGGCGCTGTCAACTCAATTTTTTTAAATGGCAAAGTTAAAATTCATTTAAAAGATAATTCAATTCTCTACTTTCTCGTTTTTGAAAAGTGACAATCGAGTCAGCCGTTCTCTAGTTACAAGCGTTTCTGTTTCTAATCTGATCCATGAATAAAATCTTAATTAATATTTTAATACAACAAATTTTGAACAAATATTTATTAAAACTAAAAATAAAAGAATTAAAAAGTGGTTCAAAATGTTGTCCATTGACTTCTTGGCACATAAAAAGTCTACTTTGAAATTCTTGCCTGATATTTCCTAAAATTTTTGCAGGGATATTTCTACACATATGTGTTAGACGTTGCTGTAGTTTGTCGATATTTACTGGAGGAGTTCTGTAGACTTTTGACTTCAAATATCCCCATAAGAAAAAATCAAGAGGAATTAAGTCCGGGGAACGAGCCGGCCATTCTATCGGGCTCCTTCTGCTAATCCATCAGCCCGGGAAATTGTTATTTAAAAAATCGGTAACAGGTCCATAGAAATGAGGCGGGGCCCCATCTTGTTGAAATACAATACTTTGAATGTTATTGCCTGCCATTCTTTCTATCTTTGGAAACATTTCCTCCCGCAGCATTCTTAAGTACCGTTCTCCTCTTAAATTTTCTCTTAAATCTATCAAATCTATCAAATCGAATAACTTAAAAAAATAAGAAAAAAACCTGTAGAAACTTTCAAACACCTTAAATTGAACGCTAAACTACTTTCTTGTACCTTATTGACGTTTCAGTGACAGTGGCAAGCAAAGGCAAGGAGACTTGATAAAAGCAAAATTTTTTAAATATCGTTAATACAAACGCTTGTAACTAGAGAACGGATAACTCGATTGTCATTTTTTAAAAACGAGAATGTAGAGAATTGAATTACCTTTTAAATGAGGTGCAACACGGCACACTTTGCCATTTAAAAAAATTGAGTTGACAGCGCCCGTGGCGCCATCTTTGAATTTGAAGAATTGAATTTATCGTCAAAATCAACTTCATTTTACATGATTCACCCTGTATTTTGTTACAACTCTCTAACTCGATTCGTTCAAAAGTTAGTAGGGGGGGGTTACTTTATGGACAGACTGTAGTTTCAAACCGACATGATCCATTTCCCAATAGTGTTTTCAAAAACAAAATGTTAGTAAAATCTATCGGTAGGTACCGAATTCGATGCTTTGAAAATTCATGTTTCCTGTACAGTAATACATATATCCAGTTAGCTCACATACCTAAAAATAATAGGTATGTGAGTTAGCTATATAATAATCTCCGTTACTTGTAATTGCAGTATTGGATCCACAATTCAAATACTCGGGTAAAATCGCAGTATGTTTAAAAATTTGTTCTAATCGCTTTCCGTTTCTCGATATCTTGAATAAAATGAGGAAAATTTATAACTTTTATAAATAATCGCTTCATGAAGCGAATAGGTACTAAATACCTATGTAGGACGCTGCTACTGAAAAACGTGTTAGATAACCATCAAACTAACTAACTAATAAAGAAACTAACCAATAAAGCGGTCTGTATGCTGTATGAGATTGGCCCTTTGTCACTATTCATACTATTTTTACACTTTTCAATTTTTAAACAATTTCCAAACTCTCAAACGCATCAAGTTGTTTGGAATTCCCACTTCCCACATAGCACAACTTAATCAAAGAATATTCTCTCAACCTCCCATAAAGAATATACTTTTTTAAATATTCATATATTACCTACATGAATATCTTTCACTTTGAAGACTATCCATAGAACGTTCGTTTTAACATATTAATATAATAATCTGCACAAAATATAACGGGAGTATTCAAATAAGCTTATTTTTTTAATGAATAATATAAAAATATTCGCCTGGGGTTTTTCATAAGCAATGCTTAATGAAACATGTATACATACCTACTATTCATGGGTTTGCTTCGTTTAACAATAGGTTTGTTAAGCAGTTTAATCATTAAAAAATCGTGATAAAAAATTTGTTTAATCACTTTGAATAATCTAATGTCTGATCTCAGTATATTCGAATCTTCGAAAAGAATATTCAGAAGCTATTCTTTGAATCATTTTGCGCTATCTAGGAAGTTAGTGATAATAGAAGCATCATCGAATATAGAATTATCATAGGTATTAGAAATATCAATCATTCTAAGGATTAGCTAGAGAGTTATAGACTTCTGTGGGAGAACGTTATATTTTTGTTCAGTAGGCCTAGGTATAAGTTTTTTGTCATAATAGATTGCCCGATTGCCCAAGAATAAGTTTCACAAACTTTCATTATACTAAATATAATAATATAATCCTAAACCTCTTATATAAATCAAAAATAAAACTCATATACAATTAATAATAAATAATAATATCTCTACCCCTCATTCTAATCACAAGGATTAACCCAAAAGTCTGAGACTTGTGTGGGAGAGGGGGCGGCATATTATTATTTCGCGTCTCGCATTTGCGCCTCAGGAACGACTTACGTTGGTAGGCCCTAACCACCATTCAGTGCTGGAATGAGGGAAACCTGGAAAACCTCATTAGTCAGGGGGAGAAGTCAAACATCAACTGATTTTAATCTCTCACATTAACACCAAGTTGACATTCTTCACATCCTAGGCCATCACCAGGATGGTTGCCAAGCCATCCGTGCGAATAAGCCTTGATCTAGGAGTAAACAATTTAATGAAAAATTGTTTGGTGGAATGGGAATTAGAACCCACGATCTGGGTTGAGCGATCGAGACGCTTAGCCCTGAGCGACCAGCTCGCCCAATTACACATAAAAATAAAATAGGTGATTCTCTAATAATTTATTCTGAAGCCCTTGATGTGTGATGTTGCTCATCGCTACTCGCTACCATTGTGGCACATGGCACATCGTTCGTACGGCTAAGCAACATGGCAAATGATGAAACACCCATTTTATCATTTTAGTATACATTAATCCTCAAGGTTTCACATTAGATTAGCTAATATTTAAACTATATAAAAAGCAAATAATTAATTTTGGGAATAAGAATTTTCATTCTTGGTGAATTTTAATTTGCTAAAGGCGCAGGTTTCACCGAGCTCTAAGCACCAGACAAAATTGATGCTCACCCATGGAATCGACGCCTATACCTACTTGACACATTTTGTAGAGGTTGATGGGTGTATCTATCTGCATCCCACGTTAACGTGGGCTACAACCTGTCATATTGCAAATGGCACTCAGCTTGATTCTGTTTATACAGATTTCAGTAAAGCATTTGATAGGGTAGATCATCAATTACTATTACTTGAACTAAAATTATACGGTATTTCAGGCAGCTTACTTAACTGGTTTGAGAGCTACCTCTCGCAGCGTAAACAAAATGTTGTAATTCGTGTTCATAAATCAAGGAACTTAAATGTGACGTCGGGTGTCCCTCAGGGGTCACATCTGGGGCCAATATTGTTCTTACTTTTTATCAACGATGTAAAAACAGTAATTAAAGTACTAATATTTTACTTTTTGCAGACGATCTCAAACTTTTTAATTCTGTGTCATCTCTTAGCGATTGTCACTTAATACAAAATGATGTAGCCAAAACTTTCTGGATATAAATATTTCTAAATGCAAGGTCATAACTTTTTCCAGGAAGAAAAATATAATAACTCACACTTATATTATCAATAATAGTAATTTGGTGAGTCTCAACAATAAAGGACCTGGGAATTTTATTCGATGACAAAATAAGTTTTATACCGCACATAAATTATGTTGCCAGCAAGGCTTTTAGAACTTGTGGGTTTGTGTTAAGACAATGCCAGGCATTTTCATATGTACCAGTAATAATATATTTATTTAACATGCTCTGTCGTAGCATGCTCGAATATGGTAGTGTTATATGGTCTCCTACTTACCAATGTCATATAAATACATTGGAAAAGGTACAAAAAAGGTTCATCAGGTTTTTGATGTTTAAACTAAATATTAACCCTGATAATATATCATATAGGGTATTGTCTCGCTGGAAATGCGTAGAGTAAATGCGGACAAATTGTTTATGTATAACTTATTTAACCTGGCAGCCTATCCTTATTTGTTGAGTTTGTTTTCTTTAAATGTTCCTTCTTATACTATCAGACATCCAGCTCTAATTTCAGTTCTATTTAACAGAACAGTTTACGGTCAACACAGTCTATTAACCAGGCTAACTAAACACTTAAATGAATGTAATGAAATTGACATTTTTAATTCATCTCTACATAAATTTAAAATATTCCCAAAAACGCAGGCAAATAATTTACGTATATGAAGTTAAGTTATCTTCTCCCATCTTAAACTTTTTACATGTTCTAATTCGGTTTTTTCTTGTTTTAATGTATATACTTTACAGAATTATACTGTGGTTTTCCTGTCTCATTTTATTGTGGTTTGTAACTATTCAATTTCAATTTAAAATGACTGTATGTATCTATTGTAGTTTTTACTTCTTGTATCAACTTTTCATTTAACTTGCCTTACTCGACATTACAATTGCCAATGTTTTGTTTCATATGGTATCACTAAGAAATTTCGCATACAGCTAAATTATCAGTTTCATTTTCTCTTTGTTCTTTTCTACAATTTAAATTCATATATTTTTTATTGTTTTTTGTTTTCTTCGTTATTGTTTTTATATGCTATATTAACAATATGCGTTTTATGTTGTTCTATGTCTATAGTGTAAATACTTTTCTGTAAGTTTTGTAGGTACAATTTGGGTGTTTACCTGTACTGTACTTCATTTGAAATAAATAAATAAAAAAAAAATATTGTTTTATGCTAGGCTACAGGATCAAGGTTCGGGCTGGTCTTGATATTGTCTCATGAAGTCGACAGTGGACGCCTAGACCTAGGTCAGCCTACATATATTCTAATTATATGTAGACTTTGCTTAGGTACTTGACACATCTGTAGGATGGATGTACTTATCACATTGTTTTATGCTAGGCTACATGATCAAGGTTCGGGCTAGTCTTGGTACTTATTATCTAAGATACTACATTTAGAACCTCTTTTGGATGTATCACATTTTATCTTAGATAAACAAATCCACAAATAGCCATACGGTTGATTGGTCTATCTTTCTGTTGGTGACTATACCAGAAAATGAACATTATATATCCAATATCCAAGTATGTTAATATATACGAGTACTACATAGATGTACCAATAGAATGTACCAAGGCATTGCCAAAATAAATTTCAGCTCAAAACAATACCATTGGCTATATAGAGGTGTTTTATAATTACCCTAAAACTTTTCAAGTAAATTCAAGTAAGTAAATCAAGTATGATATTGCCTGTAGTCACTTCTTTAATTATCTAGATATTTTTCCTTATATTAGATACTTTGCCATGCATAAGTAAATATTAAAAATATTAGAAAATTTCACTATCAAAAGTATACCTTAACATACAGGTGTGGCCAAATTCTCAATAACAGGAAGAATCTCACGTTGATATGATAATGCAGCAATTATTTAACTAAGTATAGAAATTATTTGTAATGGAGTCCGGAGTACCTATTTTGATCCGAACAATTAAAAACTATATCTTATATTTTATGTGAAGGAGGAGTAAAATTCTGATCTTAAAATATATCAATGAAATAATTTATATAGTACATTCAGGTGAATGATTTGGTATGTATAGAAACTATGTATGCTATGTATTAGAAACTTTTTACGGTTATGTTAATACCAATCTATTAACAAGACTAGAGATTAAACATTAATTCATATTAATAATTTTCAGGGTCATAAATCCCACCACCGTGACTCAAATAAATCTCACAGCTCTCCATCATATTACGTTAGTCAAGATTATGAAGAACCTAAACAAATATCCTACAAAGATGACTCGAAATTTGTGTTCCAAAACGAGTGGACTCCACTCAACTCTGAACAACTTCATCATAGTTCTCACGAGATATTCAGGAATAAACACAAGAAAAAGAGAGATAGCAAAAAACACCACCTCACTTCTTTAAAACCTCCTCCAATAGAAATAACAACCTCTTATCCATTTCAGTTTCAATCAACCTCTACTTTTCCACAATTAATTGATTACTCAAATGCGTTTTCCAATTTTAACCTTGATAAAAAAATAATGGAGTCTCACCAATCTCCACTCATCGGAACTATTGAACAACCCAAAGTGGTATTTTCGGAGTTTAAAGACGACTTTAATCAACTAAAACACCATCAAACAAGTTATGAAGTAACAGAACTCACTCCGGCTGGTAGTAACACCAATACTTATATATCTTTGCCTGATGATAGTGAAATAGATAATTCTGGCGAAGGAGTGACAACCAAATCTAGCAAATTAAAGAAAGAAGTCAAGACCACTCAAAGGTCTACAAGAATTAGAGGTAGGGGTACCTATAACAGAGGACAGAAGAAAGCTTAAAGAACAAAATTTTTGTTAAAACTATAAAATAAGCTAATCAATAATGTCTGTAACTTTATTTACTTTTATTACATGTTATAGGGGTTTGTTGGGGGAACTTTAAAAGTTTACCTTGGTACTACCTCTGAATATTTATTTTGTATATTCTGGTTCCCAGTTTTTATTACTTTACGAGTAGCCCAAAAGAAATTATAATGAAGCTAATCAATATATTTACAACTTAATGTCTGCCATTTTTATGTATTTCTTGTGTACTGATGTACATTTAATATTAATTTTGAATTTTTTATTGACTGAATATGGTTTTAACTCAGTTGTCAGCTATGTAGGTCGTACGTCAATATGTATAATTCATGCAACTTATTAAGCTATGTGTATATTAAAACCACTGCAGATTTCAAAATATGTTAGGAAATCAAAAAATCTTTACTCTCACTTTACTTTAGCCTTTCGACTTTATCTTGTTCTTCAAAGTAATCACATACAAAAGTCTGTAATGATGTTATGGTGGGAGAAATTAATACAAAATAACATCATTTCATGAAAATATTTATATAATATTTAACTTTGACCATAATATATTTAAGTTACACAAATTATATAAAACTTGAAAATCCTTCAAAAAATTAAAATCAACATTCTGTCTTCTAAATAAGTAAGATACACATTACAGCAAATTTTGTGTTGAAAATTTCATTATCCTTTTAAACATTGTGAAATATGGCTATTAAAGTTGATAAAAATCTTAAAAATCATCAAAGTACATCTTTCTTCTGCTCGTATTTTCTACCACTAAAGATTGGCTTATTAAGAACTCGTTAGAAATCACTAAGATAGTATTTATTAAACTTCATATTAGAAACTTATTAAATGTAGTTTTAATTTAGTTAATGCATTAATTAATTAATGTTAATTATACCACGATTGTTTTTTAAAACAAATGTTATGTTTTAAATATTTTTGTTATTGTTTGTACCTACTATTTATTTTTTGATAACATAAAAGTTTTATTTATACATTCATAAATATACAATAATAAGAAATGTTTTATTATCATCTGAATGTTTTAATACACCTAGTAAATCCGTTAATTTTTGTTATTTAGATAATAATCACATTTGTTTTCATTTTAGAAAATTACTAATTATTTCCATAAGTTTTCCCCATAAATTTATCAATGAATGACCCTAACTACACCTGCAATATTGCATTATAGATTAGCAGGCAAAGGAGAAAAACAGTATTTTGTTGGATTATCCAGTTTACTCATAATTATTTACACATTTTTATACCCATATGATCATTTACATTAAAAATTAATCAATTATTTGTATGTATATGTTTCCTATACACTGTTTCATATATTGTTAGGGATAGTTTACCAAAGATGTGTAAACAAATGTTACACAATTCCAGTAAATCATTAAGAACAAATAATGGCACCACAGACAGGTAATTATTAAAAAATCCATGTGAAATTTCTTTAATCATTAATTTCAAATAAAGAATAGTTTATCAAAATATAAACTAGTCATGTTATTATATACCTTTACTGACCGCGAATTTACATCTACTTTACTCATATATGAGTTACTCTAAACAAAAATTTCATTTACAACATTTGTTGACTACACCCCGGACCCCTCGTGTGGTAGGGTCCAAGGGGTTACTTTCTAAAATGCAATTTTTCATCATTTCGTTGAGTTCTAGTCCACAAATTATATAATACATACAGTCTTTCCCTAAAGCAACCCCCCCCCTTAACTTTTGAACGAGTTGAGACATCGACCTTAAAAAAAATAAGATGAATGGTATAAAAAATACTACTTTCTACCCATAAATGGAATTTTGACAGTGTGTCAATTTGTGTGTCAGTTTTGAAATGTGTTACAGCGACTCTAGTAACACATTTTTTTAAATAGTATAGTGGGGCGTGTCGCACATCGTTTGAAAGGTATTTTAATTCTCTTCATACCAGTTTTTGAAAAACTAAAATCAAGTAATCGGTTTTCGAGTTACAAGGGTTCCTGTGTCTCATTCGGCGAGTGAAAAGACCAGCGTTCATTCTAAATTTTTAAATCTTTTAACCAAAGAATGTTAACATAACATAATCCAAGAGGTTTGTATTCTCAAAAAAATGTATCTATAGGTGTTAAATCGGGAGAATGTGTTGTCTTTCAATTAATTTGTAACAGCGAAAACATGGTCTTTAATAGTACACATTTTAAGTTGAAAACCAAGAAAAATAAATAAACAAATGAATACAATAGTCAATAAATGGTAACAAATAAATTATAACAAATAAACGATAACTAAGCAAAGGATAATAAACGGTAAACAAGTACTAAATAAACGATAAATAAACTCAAAAACTGTAGCACGGAAAATACTTAAATGTCAAACTAGCGACTCGATAACAGTTTGTAAATAAAACAATCAATTGTACTTATGTTTAGAATAAGAGCAACTCGATTTTTATTTACCAAATACTACGTAGAGAATTGATACACCTATCTTTCAAATATTAAAATTATTGAAAGCCAACACATTCCCCCGATTTAACACCTACAGATAATTTTTAGAGTGGAGATTAAATATTTAGAGTGAACTATGGTCTTTTCACTCGCCGAATGAGACGCAGAAATGCTTGTAACTTGAAAACGGATGACTCAATTTTAATTTTTCAACAACTGGTGTGAAGAGAATTAAAATACCTTTCAAACGATGTGAGACATGGCCTGCTATGCTATTTTAAACAACGTACCCACAGTGACTCTGTTGCCATGTATCAGTTGTCAAAATTCCGTAAGTATGCGGGTAGAAAATAGAATTTTTATACCATTCACCCTACATTTTCTTTGGGATCGATATCCCAACTCATTTAAAAGTTAAGGTGGGAAGCAGTTACCTTAAGGACAGACTGTATTTTACGATTGACATTTGACTCATATTTCCATCGGCAAATGGATTTTTCCAGCCATTTGTTCAAATCATTTTTTGTTATTTTTTCACAACTGTTTTCAAATCAGCATTTAAAAATAATTATAAATGTGACACTATACTTACCCTTTACTGATGGGTTTCAACACTTATACTATAATGCTTATTTATTTAACAGACATTTTGCACAACTTCTGTTAGACTAGCTGTACTCGTAGAAAATAAACATTGTTTAATGAACACCCTGTATTCAAGATGATATATTTACCGAAGTAATTATTTTATTTACAATATGTACTATTACTACAACTATTTTTTCTTTATTTTGGTAACTTATAATAACCATTAGAATAAATTAATTGGTGTTCTCTTACTTTCCTATCTAAAAATACTTTTAACTCTTGAAGGTTACATTCAATGGTAGGTCCTTGGAAAGCAAACATTTTTAACATTTGATGAATCCTATCTAAAGGTAATGTGTCTAAATTCATCAGCATACCAACAATGTACGACCAGAAAGTCTAAAAAAACAAAATATCAGTTATGAATTACGAAATAACTCAATATTACATATTAAATAATTATTATACACACCTGCAGCTCTTCCTCCCGTTGATCTTGTGCACTTGCCATGGCAGACTCTGATTCGTAATCTTCGACAAATATGTCTTCTTGAATGTTGTTATCCTTATTTTCCAAATCTTCTTGTATACAAAACACATCTGGCTTAGTTTCTACTAGAATACCGTGAGATTGCCAGAAACCAATTTTTCTCCTTAAAATTGTAGGGGGACACTGCATAACTTTACTTAATTCTTGTAATTCCCAAATATCTAAAAATTTATATTACTACAGATATTAGCTACAGAACATTCTGCTGGAACATTTTCTGATTTTATAAAATTTGTTGGATAATTTTGAAAAAAAATAAATAAAAATTTGCACATGTACTATTTACAATTACTTATTCTGTGAATATAACTTTCTTCATATTTATAAAAAATGCCGTAAGTATAAAATAACATAAAAAACTAACAAACGAAAGAACAATATAAAAGACATGTATGGTCCGTTCTTAATAATTTTGAAAAAATTATGTTTTTGAAACAAACAAATTTTATACACTTTCAAATCAAGAATTGATGAAACTCCCGTCTACATATATATATATTATATATAACACATATTTTAATATCCTATTTATCATTAAGCAAAGTACCAACCAATTAATTGAAAAATCTAGAACATGTCACAAATAGTTTTAAAAATAAAGATGTTTTTGAGCCTGTACAGAACAGTATCTTTATTATTTATAATCATTATCTATCAATATGTACATATGGTAATATTTCCTTCATAAAATATGTTAGACTTATCTCTGGTCATGCAAAAACAAATCAAAATTAGAACAGTGCATTCAGGAATAGATTTGCATTCCTGCTGTTTTATTAGGATACTTGATTACGATCTTATATACTATTTAGTAGACTAAATCACTGACCAACCGGTTTTCACATAACTAGAACTAGATGAAACAACAATGAACAAATTTACAATGGGTCTACAGGTTTTCGATTTATTTTTTAATTTTAAACTCAATCCCAGGCCTTCTAAAACTAAATCTTCTGTCTTTAAATCCTATAGAATTGTGTAAATTAATATTTAAAGATAACAATATACTTACTTTTTATTCCATACTTATTTATGAGGCAGAAATTTTCGTTAAACTTAACCCAGACAAATTTCCCGTGTGAAATTTTGCATTTTACAGTATCAGAAACGCAACCCACAATCAAATTTAAAATTTTAATTAAAGCACCTTTTATTTCTGTGTGACTATTTATAATAAAATTATATAATAAAAACATTTGTATATTGAATAAATTCAATAAAGTATTTCGGAATTCTTTTATACAAAAACGTGTTTCATTCTCTAAAAGAATTTTAATTTTAAAAAATAATTTAGTAACTTAGTAGCCTACGTATTAACTTGCAGTTTATATGTTCCGTTATATGTATTGGCGATTCAAATTACCGATGAGGGCGCTGCAAATTGTAAACAAATATGGAGGATGTCGAGTAAAAATTTTGCATTTCATATTACATCATCTAGCAATTAGCATTCAACTTCCATAAATATAGTGACTTCATGTGCTAGTTAGGGTGAAATAAAGGATAAAAAGAGTGGTATGTAAGTGCTTCATTGCTAATTATATGAATTTTTGGGTTGAAACAGGTACCCTAGTTTTGGTTTGTTTACTTACATTTTGGACTAAAATAAGTGTGATAAACTGTATGGTGATACCATATTAGTGCTTGTTTTTTGTTAAATAATGTTTAAATTAAAATATATTCTGCTTTTATAAGACTAATAATAGAAAAGTATAGACAAACTGCAACAAAGTGGTTATTTTGTGTAAATAAATGTGTTCTGTTATTAAATTGTTACATGCCTTTTGGAGAAATGAATGAGAAACAGTTTATATACTAGGGCCAAATTTCTACCTATCTTCAATCTTAAACACTTCTATTGACACGTTTTGTGGAAAGACACCCATAAACACGGCAGTTCGTGTTGTGCTGATTTCTTTTGAATGCCATTTTAAAATATAAAAATAAAGATGTACAAATACTAACCGTTTCGTTTTTAACTTTGTAATATCAAAAAATCACAAGCACCACCAAATTATTACGTTAAACAAACCCAAATACGTGTTATTTATCATTATATCAGCAATAAGCCTCCAAAAATTACCTTTCAGTAGGTTCAAATATATTCATGTAGAGGGTGCATTCATTTTTGGAATCGCCAATTGTGATGTTACATTCCCTGTACGTGGTTTTTGTGAATAAAGAATTATTATATATGGTATATAGTCCATTATTATACTAGTTATTTTGTCATAATCCATCTAAGATACAAGTGAAGAACACCCAGTCCATCAGCAAAAAAAAAAAAAATAGAATTGCAAATCTGTTCATGGCAACATTACACAACCACTTTCTGAGACAGATGCAATCTACCCCAACTGTGGATCGAATTCGAACAACTATAGATCAGTTAAACTAACCCATTGTAGTTTGTTGCAGTAGTTGCAGTAGTCAAACATGTTGAGCTACTGCGACTGGCAATATGAATATAAAAGTCGCTTAAAATATGTACAATAAGTGATTTCCTTACTTTTATTTTGAAAGTACATCATAATGGTAGCCTGAACTGGGGAGACCGACAAATTGAGAGTTCTATCTGCTAATTCTATTTCTAGATCAACTACTCCCAAATGATTCTTCCAGCATAAAGTTCTACTTCCCTTGAGAGTTTCAAAAGCACTTGTGTAACTCTCCATTTGAGTCACAAGTCGATTATGCAGTTCTAGTTTCTCTTCCTTAAATGGTGGCCAGAATTGTGCGGAAACTATCATAGCTGACATTGGAATGTCATTTTCGGAATATTCAGGATCCTGCTTAATATGTTGATTGATTCGTTTAGAATCCGCTATATCTTTCAACATAACCTATAAAAAAATTATTTATATCCATAACACATTGTTTCAATACTGGAAACCGGTGACTTTGATTTCATGATATTAGTAAACAAATTATTTGTATAATTTAGCAACATCTATTAATGAAGCAAATAATTAATTGCTTCCAATTTTATGTAGTCAAATAGTCAATGGATTAATATACAGATACTTGAATCCTCATGTTATACATGATGTGATTCTTAACCCATACGCATAAACTTAGGAAATTATAGCCGAGGACAAATAATGACCAATAATAAAAAAAAATTGCAAAACTTTGTCAGGTGACATTTTTTGTTTATAAAAACTAAGAAGTAAACAAGTCAGGACGATATGTTTGGTATTTCTAGCAGTACTATGTTATCAGTTGTGGTCATATTCGAGTTTATTTTCACAGGATTAGAATAAAAGTATGGCCCATAATTTCTCAAATGAAGAACTTATGGACATAATACTGGCATACGGGGAAATGTATTTCCAATTTTATGAAATTCACGTTCTTTTATTTTTATTTTAAATAAATTGGTACCTATTTCCGAAACTAAAAATGTTTTACAACATTTTCTTTTTCATTATTAGTCATTATTTGTCATCGGCTATAATTTTCCAAGTTTACGTGTATAGGTTAAGAAGCACCCTGTATGTATGTACCATTTCATATTTTGTCTAATAAGATATAAATTTATCAACAATGTACGGATCACACGTCAAGAACATTTTTTATAAGCGTTTAAAACACTTAGTAAATAGATGTGTAGAATTGATAATTTCACAAAAACTCATTGTTCACTCATTGCTCCGAAAATGTAAGTCTTACAGTGTTCACATATCTGGGTTATTGTAAAAAAAAAAAAATTAAAACAAGAACATACAGAAAAGTTGTATATACAATGCTGATCAAATACATGATTTTTTTAACTTCTTAACATAGCTTATACAGGGTGTCCACGTAGTTCGCGTAAGTCCAATATCTGGGTTAATAAAAGAGATAACTTAATTTTTTTTTCTACAGGGTTGTCTAATATCCCGAGCTGCACAAAATGAAAATATATTTACATATTCAGGGTGTTCAGTTTTTCCTGGACAGGTACCAACTTCATTTTTTTAAATGGAAACCTATATTTTTTGGCATTATCGAATTCTACGTAAAAAATTAGTGGGACTTTGTGCATAACACTGCTATTGAAATATTGATAGTTTTCGAGATATTTGACTTTTAATTTTTTTTTCTTATGTTTCGTCACTTCTAATAGTTGACATAATTATGGTTGTATGACAGCTAGAAATTATTTTTTTTCAGAAACTGTAGAGTGAAGATGGCTCTTTCGAAAAACGTATCAAAAGTTGACCTGCGATATACAGGGGGCAACAGAAATCGTGCCAAACCTGAGGGTTTAAAATTTAAAAAATCTCGACTTTTTCAAATGGAACACCCTGTGTTTTATGATTTCATTAGATGCCTTTCTGTAGACTCTACAATTTTATAATAGCTTTCCCTATACCTAAGTTGCGTAGTTTTTGCAAAAAACCCACTTTTATGAAAAATACCCGATTTGCGCACTCCTTTGACGGAAAAAATATTGTAAGGCTATTTATTTTTATAAAATGTATTAGTTTACACTTCTTAAAATAAAAATAACTGAAAAATTTAGATAATTTCAGTTTAATAAACAAGTCTTTATGGAAAGTTACCATTTATTTGTAAATAAAAGTAAAAAATCATAAAAGCTCTACATGTAATTAAGAATTAGCAAAACTGGCGTATGCTTTAGAAGAAGTTCATGGGAATTATTTGCTAGCAGCACGTATTTATAGAGATTCCCACGTGCTGACTGTTTTGAAAATGTGAAAGAAAGATTTGAAAGAACAGCAAATGGGAATTATGAGAAAACTACCAGGAGACATGGGAGTAACAACGATAATATTTAGTTTAATGTTGTGGTTTCTGCTGTTGAAAATCCAAAAATATTAGTATCAGAAAATCAGTAGAAATCTTGGAGTTTTCAAAAGCTCGACAAATAAGATATTGAAGAAGAAGTTTCATACGTATCATATTGAAAACCAAACGGTGTTACCGTAGTTAGAAAAATTATTAGTGAAATGGATGAATATACATAGAGTATTGAAAAAAGAATACGCAATACTCATACAAGCAAGCTAACCTAAAGTAAATGCTCAAAATGTCCACCGTTGTTTTCAACACAAAGCATTAATCTACGACGAAAATGAATGTGAACATTTCTTAACATTTCGGGCGTTATGGTTAGAAACTCATTTTGGATCTTTTCTTTCAAGTCTTGCATATCCGTTGGTGGTACTTCGTATACTCGCTCCTTGATATAACCCCACAAGAAAACGTCCAGAATATTTAAATCAGGCGAACGTGCAGGCCAAGGAACTGGACCACCACGACCTAACCACTTATTTGGATATACGTGGTTTAGGTGTTCTCTAATCTGAAATATGAATAGATAATAGGAAAAGTACTACAATAAAATAATCACATTACCGCCAAAGTGGAATGTGGAGGGGCACCATCATGCTGAAACCATTGTTGAACCAAATAATCAGCGGGCATATTCTGTAGCTGTAGAAGGGGAAGTTCGTTTTGCAAAAAATGCAAATACACATTGGCATTTAAATTGCCTTCAAAAAAGTACGGTCCAACAATATGTTCTCCACAAATTCCAGCCCACACGTTCACTTTGAAACGATGCTGATTATCTAGTACCCTCAATAATCTTGGATTATTGTCAGTGTAGTGATGAAAGTTGCAACGATTGGGTAAGCATGTGTTTGAAAATGTTGATTCGTCAGTAAACAAGACGTTCATAAAAAAGTTTGGACTTTCCTGAATTTTATCCAATGCCCAGTGGCAAAATTGCAGGCGGTTTAGGTGATCTTGAGGTAACAGTGCTTGATGGTTTTTAATATGATACGGATGAAAATTATTCTTCTTCAGTATCTTGTTTGTCAAGCTTTTGGAAACTCCAAGATTATTACTGATTTTCCTGACACTAATATTTGGATTTTCAACAGCAGACGCCACAACATTAAACTGAATATCGTCATTGTTACCGTCATGTCTCCTGGTAGTTTTCTCATAATTCGCATTTGCTGTTCTTTCAAATCTTTCTTTCACATTTTCAAAACAGTCAGCACGTGGAAATATCTGTAAATCTGGATTATTTGCTTTGTAAATACGTGCTGCTAGCAAACAATTTCCATGAGCTTCTCCTAAGGCATAAACCATTTTCACTAATTCTTCTTTTGAATAGTTCATTGTATGCACGCTTAGTACTTACTCTAAACTCGTACGTGAATATTCAGTAAAAGAAGAAATGACATGTAAACTGATTGTCACAAATTTTATTGCGTGACAGACGCTCACTGCGTTTTTCCCGAGAAAGGAACGTGCGCAAATCGGGTATTTTTTATAAAAGTGGGTTTTTTGCAAAAACTACGCAACTTAGGTATAGGGAAAGCTATTATAAAATTGTAGAGTCTACAGAAAGGCATCTAATGAAATCATAAAACACAGGGTGTTCCATTTGAAAAAGTCGAGATTTTTTAAATTTTAAACCATCAGGTTTGGCACGATTTCTGTTGCCCCCTGTATATCGCAGGTCAACTTTTGATACGTTTTTCGAAAGAGCCATCTTCACTCTACAGTTTCTGAAAAAAAAATAATTTCTAGCTGTCATACAACCATAATTATGTCAACTATTAGAAGTGACGAAACATAAGAAAAAAAAATTAAAAGTCAAATATCTCGAAAACCATCAATATTTCAATAGCAGTGTTATGCACAAAGTCCCACTAATTTTTTACGTAGAATTCGATAATGCCATAAAAAATATAGGTTTCCATTTAAAAAAATGAAGTTGGTACCTGTCCAGGAAAAACTGAACACCCTGAATATGTAAATATATTTTCATTTTGTGCAGCTCGGGATATTAGACAACCCTGTAGAAAAAAAAATTAAGTTATCTCTTTTATTAACCCAGATATTGGACTTACGCGCACTAGGTGGACACCCTGTATATCATTTAAATTATATTTACTTACTTCACAGTAATGTAATTGGGAATCTCCAAATCTTAATTTAAGTAGCTCAAGATATCGTATTTCTTTTTCTGTATCACAAGAATACTGGGTTAACAATCGATCAGCAAGAAGGGTTCTATATTCATTTACAAACAACTCTTTACTGCCATACACATTTACCAACATTGATATTATGTCTGACGTCCTGCGACTAGTCGATGATTTACCTGCGTTTGTAATTTTTTAATAATAAAGACATAATTTTTTTATAATTTCATCTTACATGGAGAAGTGTCAATTGGATCAGGTACCCAAGTCTCCCAATTTTCACTATCTTCATCAACTGGAGTATTTTCATCTATTTGTACTGCTTCACCTCTAACTAATTCCTCTGCTAAGTCGTTTGGTCCTTCTTCAGTTAAACTGCTGACCACACATCTGAAATAGTACTATAACCAATAAACTACTTAATAAAGTAATTTGTTTAGATACCTAACTGTATCCTCTCTACTCCTAAGATATTGGTGGACAGGTTGCGTTACCGTTTCCAACAGTAATCCTGTTGGATCAAGTATCCGTAGAGACCTTATTGCAGCAACATAAGCAGTCAAAACGTCAGGAGTGCTTACCCCAGGATGCAATAATCGAGTTTCCATAGCTTTTTGGAGTTTCTTTGTCAGTAGTGGTTTTAGGTCCGTCCTAGGAAGGCATAGCCTTAAATCTTCTAAAGCAGGTAAAGATTCTGGATACTCTGGAGGCAAATACAAACATAAAATGATACATTTAAAGATAATTATGTACCTCTTCTTTAATTATTGACATATAAAATACCACACCTAGAGATAAAAGATAGTGATTAATGGAGTGATATGAAGGAGAAAAATAGCAACAACACTCATTTTGAACATATTAGAAAAACAGGAAAAGTAGGAGCCACATGGGGAATTGTTGCATAAATATTATTTGTTATATGAATGAATTCAAGCCAATACTGACACATATGAGCTGTTCCTATATTTATATCTATTCAAACAAATAAATAAACAAATATGGAAGAATATTTGAACAAAGTTGCAACATATATTTCTGGTGTATCAGTACATATGTCTGGCCTTATCGGTGTTATTACGACGGCACAACTACAGTTGAAGGGTGAAGAGCGGATATAGGTAACTTGAATAAATGGAAAAACAAAAATTAAATTCAATTAAAAACACCACATAAATTAGACCTGTAAATCCAAAGCAAAAGACTGTCTGGAAGGGGGTTACAGATTGTAAAAATGCAGAGAAACACCTCTTTTCCAACGACATGCCCAGTGCCATAGCTGGGGATCGAATCCAGAAGGTAGGCAATGCGAGCGAGAAATGCTACCATACACGTTCTAGCCCACTATACCACTAATGACACACAGTACTGCGTTGCAACTTCTACAGTTAATATATTAAGAAAATATTCTAGAGCTTGTTTGATATTATTTTGGTCAGTATTACTGTATACTGTATAAAGTGCATACTTTGTGTCAGGATGAGCTGATGGTTGTTTTATCTTTATATAAATATTTACACAAATAAATGATTAGTTTATATACACTATTCTATAAGTTATATATGAACTACACAGTATATTAAAAAACGAAAGTAAGATAGTAAATAGATTCACTCATTTTCATCTTATTCAACAAGGTGAATATTTACAGATTACCTTGTCCACAGCCACAGCTCTAAACTCCTGGTTTAGACACTATGTGAAGAGGAGATAAGCTTCCTTATCGTCTTCCATTATTTTTTAATGTTGAAACCAACGGAAAAAAGTTTGGTAGGTACATATTTTTATTTAATAAGTAGGAACCTACTGTTTTACTTTAAATTTGTTATTTTTCAAGATAACTTTGACCGAGAAATTGTAATATCTCAAAGTGTAATATGACAGAATATGAATCTACTATTTGACTAATTATTTTATGAGAAAATTATTAGGTACTCTTGGAAAAGAAATGAGTAGGTAATAATAAACACACTTTATCTCTCTCTCTCTAGCATATCTGTCGGCAAATAAGTTCTCGTTATGATAGGTACCTATAAATATAAACTCTTCGTCATATAATAATTACCTGTGAAAATGAATTAATAATTTTACAAATGATAGGGCGAGTTAGTTAAGATAAATTTATAATACATTTGTATGATTATGTATGATAATGGACCTATGATAAGTAGGTACCTATAAGTATAAACTTTTGATTTTATAATTTTACAAATAAATAGGGTCAGCTAGTTAAGAAAAAGCTATAATACATTTTTAGTTACCTATAATAATATTAAATAATTGATCAATTCGTATTTTTGTATAACTGTTATACAAGTAATTAGTCAATTTCTTATCGAACACTTCAACAACTAATTCATTACTGGAACTGGATGTATCATAACAATATATTCTTCTTAACCAATTTATTACAACTGTTTGCAGCCACTGAAAAATATACTGTAAGTAAATTCTACTTCACAAATTGGTTTTATTACCTTTTCTAGGACCGATATAAATGAAGAATCAAAACTGTCCTTACAAATTTTTTGTATGTGTCCATGAATGTAGGTATAAATTAAATTTGTTAGTGTCTGTCCAACTAATGGTTCAAGCAACGTCATGTCTCCAAGTTTTCTAAAAAGTATTATCCTGTTAAGGCCCAGTCTTTTCGCCTTCCATTAAGTTCCAGATAACTATTTGGCAGATTAGAATGTGACGTTTCAGTATTTCAGTTTTCAGTCTAATCTGCCAAATAGTTATTTGGACCTTAATGAACGGCGGAAAGACTGGGCCTTAATCAGTTATTTAAAGATATATCACCAACCTATTTGTTTCTTGAAATAAATGTAAACAATTACAGTGTCTGCTTTCTTGTAAACAAATAATACATTGAACATCATCATCATCCATATCTTCCATTTTAAGAGCGGTTTCATAAAAATTCATAACAACGATCTGATATTCTAAATTCAACTGAGACAACAATGTAGCTTTTAAGATTAATTTTAGAGCAATATGTGTATTACTTTCATTATAAACTAAATCTCCTAACTGACAGGCTTGTTTAAACATTTCTAATTTAGTAATAATATGATCCAATTGTTTAAAACAATCATAGAGAGATTTAACGGCATTATAGAACTGTTTGAAGCCTTTATTATCATTTTCAGACTTTTTAAAATAAGACCAAAACTCGGGAACCACTTCATTTCTTAGCTTCTCTTCTATTTTACTCATTAACAAATCCTGTATTACTTTAGCTATGTTCATATTTTTACTGAACTCAATACATTCATAAAATTCATTTTTTAAGGTTCCATCATCTTCTATTTCACAAAATGTAAATGATTCATCTAATACTGGAAATGCTCTTTTTATAAGATTCCACACTGACTTGTTGTCATTCATGCTGTATAAATAAAGTTATTAATTAAATATCAAAATTAAAACTTGGTTTGACAAGAAATTTTAAATTTCATATTAACCTAAAAATCATAGAATACCTAATAAATCTTCTTCTTCTTATGTATTTGTTGGCCTTCGTCCATTGAACATTTATCCAGATCTAATAAGTCGTTCAAATTTCACTCTCTATGTTATTGTTTATTCCAACTCTCTTGTCTGATTTTGTCAAAAGAGTTGACTAGGTAAAACATCCAACCAAATATTTGAACATTTGACAATAGAGAGTTTTTGAACAGTGATGGGTTTTTAGCCGCTAATTATATATTTAGCCAATGCTAATTATATAATTAGCATTTAGCCGGCTAAAAATATTATAATTAGCCGTTAGCTAATCTCATCATTTAATTAAATGCATCAAAAATAAAAATAATTGTACAAATTAAAAAAAAAAATATAAAACAAACTAAATTAAATTAAAAAATAAATAAAAGTTCCAATATATCTCCCTATGAGGCCATTTTTTCCACTGGCACTATAACATTTAGCCTGCTAATTTTGAAAGGATTTTTAGCCGACGGATAATTATCGATAATTAGCCGGTTAATTATAAATGGATAATTATCCGGCACATACTGCATGGTTTTTAGCCGCTATATATAAATATTTAGCCAATGCTAATTATATGATTAGCATTTAGCCGGCTAAAAATATTATATTTAGCCGTTAGTAGAATATAGTCTTTTAATTTTTCACACATTAGAATATTTTTTTCGCAATTACCAATAAAATATCTATATATTTATTCTTACATACTAGGTAGGTAAGCATAATATAGGTATTATTAGGTCATCATATTATAAATCATCGATAAGGAAAAATTAAATCTAGAGATAGCGATTATTTTGTATTTTATTTTATAATACTGCAATCTTCATCATTTAATTAAGTGCATCAAAAATAAAAATAATCGTACAAATTAAAAAATAAAAATATAAAACAAATTACAAAATAAATAAAAGTTACAATATATCTTCCTTATGAGGTCATTTTTCCCACTGGCGCTATGCTATAATATTTAGCCTGCACCCACCGATAGATAACAAACTCTAACCCATTTTTATAATTTTCTAGTTTTCTATGCTCTAACCATAGAAAAAATATCATACATTTTCTATGGCTCTAACCTAACCTTTTATTTTGGGATTGAGGCTATTGTCTCTGAGGTAGAGTATGCTCGCACCAAGGAAAAATCCTTGTGCTCGCACAACTTATACGCACGTGTTATTTTATTGTTGTCAACAACAATATTTAATAGTGGTGAGAAATATATTTAAATCTCAACAATTCTTTAACTAGTAATAATAGTAAAATGGAAAAGTTATATGATCAAAACAGTAATAGCAACCGGAATGGATCATTTGCAGTTACATTGAAAATAAATAATTTTGGATACAAGAAAGGATTGAAGTTTTCGAATAAAGCAGCATTTCGTGTGCAGAATAGTTCTGATTTATCTATATCAGCATTTACTGGGAAATTTGGAGACAACCAGTTGACAACAGATAATAATACTTATGATAAAAATAGAATAAGTAAAGTATTTGTTGACAGTACAGTTAGATCTAAAAAACGTAAAAATCGTAAAAAGAAAAAAGGAAGGAATAATTCTTTTATATACAACAAAAACTCTGCTAACTCTTTTCAACCAGGGACTTTCATTGCTGGAAGCAGTTCATACTTTGGAAATAATTCAAATAAAAGTTTTGGTGAAGTAAAAAACATTGAAGATGCAAGTGAAAACAATGTGAACTACAAATCAAAGAAAAAAAGAAAAAAATCGGATATTGGAAATTATAATGTTAAAAAGTTTAAACATAACACTGGACATGAAAGTTGTATTCACAGTGTATCCGATGATTCAGACTTGAATGTTAGCGAAAAAAAACAAGATACTGATTTATTTTATTTTGATATAGGTGGAAACAGAAGTGATGAACTTTTAGAATTCCCTGCAAGTAAAGACGTGCAAGATAGATTAAATTTTAAGAAACACCATAAATATAATAAGAGTTTAGAACAGAATGAAAATGTGCATATTTTACGTAAACATAGAGAGAAAAATAAAGAAATTTTTCGAAAAAAAAATAGTAATTACTCGAATGGAGTATCGGTAAGTGAATCGTATGTTTTGGATACAGATTCATCATTTGGATACAAGGCATCAAAAATCGAAAATAAATGTGATGAGTCTATTACAAATTTAAATATTTGTGATAAAGATAATGACTTAAACAATATTAGTGCCTTAGCAGAATGCAAAAAAAATAAGAAAAAAAAGATTAAAATTGTTAATGAAAAAAGGTCTAGTGAAGGTGTGGAACAACGTTATCCCACTATAGATATATCGGACTGTGATAGTTCTAGTTGTTCTAAATTAAAAAAATCTAAATTAGAGTCGTTTACACATTCCAGCGAGTTTTTTGAAAAAAGAAAAAAGAATAGGATCTCTGGTACAGATAATCAACCTCACAGTTTTAACTTAGAACATTTCGTTGGTGATAAAAAGAAAAATTTAAATGTTCCCGTTTATGATCAAAATCACATTTTAATAGACACTTGTTTTGAACACTTGGAAACTGAAAAATCAGGAATATTAGATGGTAAAGAAGTCCAAGAAGAGAATGTATTTTACAAAAAAAAGAAAAAACAAAGGAACCAAAATAAGAGCTTCCAATACATAAACCTTAAAGATTGTGACGATGACAATTCAGATTCTAGATTGTCTTCCAAGAAATCAAATAAGAAGAATAATATAAAAAATGGAAGTGAAGCATTGGTAAAAAATGAGAGGTTTGATATATCAGATAGGATAAACAATAAGGAACTAATGTTTAAAATGCCAAGCAAAACGAAAAAGAAAAATAAGGATAAAGCTGTTGATTCATTAAGTGTTTCTGAGAGTGAATGTGAAATTGTTGATTTGGATAGTTCGTGTTCAAGGAGAAAAAAGAAACATACAGGTGATAATGTTGTCTTGGGTATTAATAATACACTTACACTCAAAAAGAAACACAAGAAGAAAACACAAAAAGAAAGAGAAACAGTGGAAAGTGGCATTCAGAAAGATAGTCTTGATAGTAACGCTGGGCATTCATTAAATAGTATAACATACCTAAAATATTATGACTGTGACGCGAACACTAGATTTTCTAAACAAGAATTAAGAAAGTCAAATGTGGAAAATTGTGTGCAAAAGAAAAGTGATTTAAATGCATCATCAGAAATGAAAATTTGTAATATATCAGAAAATGAAGAGCTAATGTCTAAAGTCTCGAAGAGGACGAAAAAGAAAAATAAGAATAAATATGGTGACATATCGATAAATATTCACGAAAGTGAATGTGAGATTATCGATTTCGAAGATAATACATTTTCAAAGAAAAAAGAGAAAAAGAAGTACATAAACAACAATGTAGATTTACATGCAGATAATACCTCTAAAACCAAATGGAATACAAAAACACTGGAAAATGAAATTCAAAAAAATATTTATGATAATGACAATAGAAATCATGAAAATTCAATAAACAGTCAACCAGTAAATGAATTCAAAGAAAGTACCGATCAGTGTAAATTTTCCAAAGCCAAAAAGAAAAAACATAAAGCTCAGGTGGAAAATGGTATTTTAGATTGTATCACAAAGCAGGAAATAGTTAAAGAAGTTGATTTACACCATAATAATTACAAGGATCCTGACAATGATGAAGGTCTACAAAAGAAGCAATCTGCTGTTAATTTACTAGACCAGAATAGCTTCAGTACCAAAAACAGAATATATGTTACTAAGGATAGTGCACATGTGTCTGATAGTATCCTTCATGATCAACTTTCTGATGATTCTGAAATCATTAGCCCTGTATTTAAAACTAAAAAACGTGGAGAATTTTTGAGTAAAATTGAACCTGTTACAGCATTGGTAAAAAATGAGACGTATGATATATCAGATAGGATAAACAATAAGGAACTAATGTTTAAAATGCCAAGCAAAGTGAAAAAGAAAAATAAGAATAAAGATGTTGATTCATTAATAAGTGTTTCTGAGAGTGAATGTGAAATTGTTGATTTGGATAGTTCGTGTTCAAGGAGAAAAAAACATGCATGTGATAATGTTGTCTTGGGTACTAATAATACACTCAAAAAGAAACACAAGAAGAAAACACAAAAAGAACGAGAAACAGTTGAAAATGGCATTCAGAAAGATATTCTTGATAGTAACACTGGGCATTCATTAAATAATAACTGTGATGTGACCACTAGATTTTCTAAACAAGAATTGAGAAAGACAAATGTGGAAAATTGTGTGCAAAAGAAAAGTTATTTAAATTCATCATCAGAAATGAAAATTTGTAATATATCAGAAAATGAAGAGCTAATGTCTAAAGTCTCAGAGAGGAGGAAAAAGAAAAATAAGAACAAATATGGTGACATATCGATAAATATTCACGAAAGTGAATGTGAGATTATCGATTTCGAAGATAATACATTTTCACAGAAAAAAGAGAAAAAGAAGTACATAAACAACAATGTAGATTTACATGCAGATAATACCTCTAAAACCAAATGGAATACAAAAACACTGGAAAATGAAATTCAAAAAAATATTTATGATAATGACAATAGAAATCATGAAAATTCAATAAACAGTCAACCAGTAAATGAATTCAAAGAAAGTACCGATCAGTGTAAATTTTCCAAAGCCAAAAAGAAAAAACATAAAGCTCAGGTGGAAAATGGTATTTTAGATTGTACCACAAAGCAGGAAATAGTTAAAGAAGTTGATCTACACCATAATAATTCCAGGGATCCTGACAATGATGAAGGTTTACAAAGGGAACAATCTGCTGTTAATTTACTAGGCCAGAATAGCTTCAGTAACAAAAATAGAATATATGTTACTAAGGATACTGCACATGTGTCCGATAGTATCTTTCATGATCAACTTTCTGATGATTCTGAAATCATTAGACCTGTATTTAAAACTAAAAAACATGGAGGATTTTTGAGTAAAATTGAATCTGTTACAGATGAGCCTGATAATATAAACCAAACGAAACAGGAACGAGAAGTAGTCGATTCCATTTTATATGACACAAAAAAAGATACAAAGCTGTATGAGGATATATGTAGTTTAGAAGAGAAAGGTATTTTCTTATACCTACCGGGTTTTCCATATCGTCTGACCAATGACAATTGACATGGGCTATTTCATTTCATTGAATTTTATATTCCCAAGGCACACTATGAGAAATATTGATAGCGGAATTGATAGTACTGATTGCCAAATACTTCTGATGACCAAAATACCGAAGCGAAATGCTTTTTTAATTATCAGTAAATAATCGGTTAATATCAGTTAATATCAGTTAAAATATCAGTAAAAAATCGTTTCAGGTTAATAAGTACCAGTTTACATAGTTATCTCAGTGCGTAGGTCATCAAATGTCATGGTGGTATTGCGGAACAAGTCACAGCGTCTCAAACTGAAGTGCGAAGTTTCGCTAGTTCAAATGCCTCTAGAAGCAACTGTTTTATTTTGTTTTTTAATTAATTGCAATTATTAGTGTTTACTTATTGAAATAATATGTTTGATTGACCATGCTTGTGATTTCTTTCTGCAGACAATCTTTAAAGTCTGGAAAATAAACATTTTTTATTAAACTTTAAAGAGGTTTACACTATTACACTATTGTTTGACTGTAAATATTGACATATTTGAACATTTTATAAAATAGAATATATATAAGCTAATACTAATTCTCATTAGTCAGATGATATGGGGAACCCGGTATAATATTTCAATGCAAGGAGTTTTACAAAGTTAGTTTTATGAAAGAAATTATACGTACTTGCTTTTTCTAGAATATATTTACATTAAAATATATCCCTTATGTACTTTGAAAATTCAATAATTATACACATTTACTTATTTGTAAGTTACTCCGCAATAAGATTAGTATTAGTGAATGTTAAGAACTGGTCATTTATTTCTTTAAGAACTTATATTTTTATCAGTATATTTATTTGATTTTCTGTTTGAATACTGGTACATATTTATAAGATGTTGTAAAACTCCTTGCAATAGTGTTTGTTATTTAAATATATAAATTAGCTAAACCCTCTACTATTTTATAGAGCATACCAATAATGAAATCGCTGATCATGGAAAGAAGTCAGAAATTTTCTATATGTCTTCTAATATTTTTCGGAGAAAGAAAGAAAGAACCACCAAGGATATAGAAGTATTTCAAGATCAAGGTAAAACAAAAAGCAGCTGTTTTGCAAAGTGGACCTTTTGGTCATATCTATTAAGTCCCTTATTAGCATTTATGCAAAAATACATACCTAATCCATGTTCGAAGTTCATTTTAGATGTTTTAAAATTTAACATTCATTTTGTAAATATTTACCCAGAGGATTGGTGTTAACAATTTTAAATATCTGAAGTATATCTCCCAAAAAATACAATTAATATAACAACAATTTCTATACATCGAACCTACGTTTTGTAGAAATCCTACAAAACCTCAAACCTTTTTATATGATTATTAAGATTGGTATTCAGGCTGCTTCCTGACGATAGAGGAAATTATATACAGGCTATTACAAATTCGCTTCTCACCATTGGGGTCTCGTAAAATCTAAGCTAACTTTATTAGATTTTGAAATATTTGAAAAAAACTGAAATTTTGGAAATTTGTTTTTATTTTTTACAGTCTTATTAGATATTGAAAAATGAAGAAATCTTCCTCAAAGTAACATTCTGTCCTATTGGCCACGATATTTGGATTTTATATGTGATATTTGGTTTTTCCAGAATCATCATCAACTTCATTACGGACCTGGCGTTTTGTAACCATAATTTTAAAGTCTCCTTCACCTCTAACATGCTACCCCAGAATAAATCATATTCGGACTTTTCCAACAAATAATGCATCTTCAATGTTTTCATTCCGAATTGTACAATGTTTTATCTGCGTTCTAAGATCCACTGACATTTATGTCTACGATAAATGAGCAAAAAGTGGGTATGTAGATAAAAAATTGTATAATTCATACGTCCTCCAATAGAGGACAGAAAGTTGGTTCGAGAACATGCTCTTAATTTTTCAATATCTGCACAAATAAGGCTGCCAAAAAATAAAAACGAATTTCTAAAATTTCGAATTTTCCAAATATTTCAAATCCAAATCAAGTTAGCCATGATTTTTATGCAGCATTACGTTGGTTCCCTGCCTGATTAAGCAACTTTGCCCCATTTAAGCTTCTTCGTATCTCTTATAGTTTCCGAGATCCCAATAGTGAGAAGTGAATTTGTAACAGCCTGTACATGTGGAATCCATTCATTTCATAGAATGAATTATTTCTTATATTTTTATTTTATGACAGTATGAAAGTCAACATTATCATGAATAAACCCATCTAATCTTAAAAATATATTCACATTGATTTAATATTCGTAATATAGAGAAAAGTTAAACTTCGGCGACCTTCATGTATAGTGATTTTCAAATATTTATTATTACACCTAATACTGTCATTGGTTTGTCGTCATCACGTGATACATACTGAGCTGTGGGTAGTCAGTGTGATATAAAAAAGTTATGATTTTTGTTTAAGATATATCCCTGCATACAAATTATTTTAAAAAATACGTATTATTTTACATCAGAAATGAAAGCATTATATTATAATCAATATTTGCTACTGGAAGGAGTAACTTTATAATCCATGTCTAAATTATGTTTTGGGAAAGACGAGCACTCATTTTTACCTTGAGACGGCACACCCTATGTGCATTTTATATGGCGCGCCATATGAATTGTGTCAGTTAAGAGAGAGTACTAATTTAATTAGGTAGTTAGGAATACACAAATCAGTGGCGGCTATTCAGGTGAAGTAGGTGAAGTGCCTCTTCACCAAAAATATTCAATGCTATTTTTTAAACTCAGTATGAATAGCGAAGATATTACCAAAATACATTTTCTTTATTAATAACGTAATATAATAATAATAATAATAAGTAAATATATTTAATAGTAATATATTTATCATACGCTACACACACGTAAACGTTACAAAATATAAAAAGAATAGGTACGTAGCCGTTTGTGGTGAAGAGGCGTCGAGTCAAAACCGCTAAACCTGCATCAGTACACTGCGTTGCCATGGGAACGCTTTTACAGCTGACGTCATTATAAGGGACGAGCTAAGACGAGCTCCCACTCCTTACGGTGCAAGTGAAGAGTTTGGCCATCACATGGGAGTGTGCTTCGCGCTCGCATCTTTTCCTAACTTGTCTTGTCAGTATGTTGTGAAGTAGATGTAATTTTGATTTCGCAAACGCCGTTAGCCATTTTTTTTTTGCATTACTGCATTGTGCATGTTAAAGATCATACATTTTTATTATTGTATTAGTTTACGTATTTTTTTATTAGTTTACGTATATATAAAAACTAGGTGAGTGCTTAAAAATATAAAAATATTAGCTAGCTCTTCACGCATTTTTGAACCCGCAAGCCGCCACTGACACAAATAGTTATTAGAACACAAATTTACTAAAGTGGATACTGGAAATGGATGGTTCTTTATGAAACATCGTGAAAATAATTGTTTTGAAAAAAACACAGTTCTCATTTAGTTGTTTCAAGAAATAACTTTATTCTTGATTAATAATAACTTTAATTATTTCTTGAAACATCTAAATGAGAACTGTGTTTTTTTCAAGACAATTACCAATTTACTGATAAATAAAGCTGAAAGGTTAATAAACGTGTATTTTGTAGAGAGGCATAATGAAGAAAATACAGATGATGAGATAAAAACTAGTATCTGCAATAAGAGTATTGTAATTGATGATACGAATATGTGTGTAAAGGAGGAGTTCAGTCCAGTTAGTGTTTCATCTAATTCCAAGAAACAGAGGAAACATTTTGCTACAGATGCTACTAATTCAAATGGTAAGGTTATAATCAAATTTTTATGGTGTGAAAGTTTCGGCTGAACTTTGAAGATATTGAACTTTATATACTTACATAAAAAAAATGTTTTGTGTGATATAGGGTGCTCACATTGATTGGAGAAATAGTTGGTTCTTGTTGAAGTATAATCAATAGGTGCATTCTGTAACAGTGTGAAAGCAACAAAGACACTTTACACTTAAGAAATTTAATTTTTTGTATGGCAGAAAAGAATTTAAAATTGTGACAATGAAAATTGTTTAGCGACATAGATGCCTAAAATGCGTTTAAATAATAAAACTTTCAGTCAGTGACTGAAACTGTGGTATTTTTATTGTTTGTGGCATTTTTACTTACACACATTTTATGTCGATTTAAGAAAATTCCAAAATTAATTGAAACAGGTGTTAGGTACCTTAACAACTTATATTTATTATACATTAATTATATTAACCTGTCAGTATCCGGGTTTACATTTCCCATTTGAATATCCCAATTTCACCCCCATGAGGTTAGCCTTGTTTCAAGCTGATATTTAAATACTTTTCTAATCTATGTTTAATATATATGGTTTAAATACACACCCTATGAAATCAGAATAGTTGATTAAAATCCGATAACGTGTTTAGTAGCAGTTACATGTAAAGCACATATTTATCAAGCTGGTGAGGTATTTTCTAATTTATTAAATAATTTTCTTGTAGAAAATAAAAATGAGATTAGAAAGATGCCTGTTTTTTCAGAACATCTGCAAAGTTTAGGGGATGCTAAAAGTGAATGTAATAGTAACAAGTTTCCGACTCTAGAAGTAAGTGCAGATTCAGAAGAAAATGAAGAAGATTGTGACAAACTAAGGAGTTTGTTTGTAATTTTACCCTTTTCTATACCTCCAATGCATGCTATATTAACAAGATCAAGCATACCAACTAAAGAGCAGTTAGAAAAAATAAAAAATCTTAATATACCTATTAAAAATGGCCCATTTAGTAAAGAGGAGGACGACAAGATTATAGAAAATTGGAAAGAGTTTTGTAAAGTAAGTTACTTTATTCTCACTTATTAGAAGTCAAACTTGATGTTACTGTTTTAATTATAGGAACATGATTTGAGAATGAATCCTGCTCCATTTGTTAAATTTCCTCGTAGGATGAGGGTTGAGACAAAGACTAGTATTTTGCGTTACCTAGCACATGGCTTGGATAATCGTCCTTTGCATAGAGTGTACATTAGATTCAGACATCTTCTTAAAAAAACTAAATTAAAAACTGGACGGTATGATTTTTAAAAACTTATTGTTCTTTGTTTAAATATATTTATATCTATATGTATGTAGGTTCACATCAGAGGAAGATAAAACACTATTGAATTTTATGGAAAACACAATTTCAAAGAAACCTTTTAAAGACCTAGCTCTGCTTCTTGGACGAACTAGCTTGTCAGTAGAAAAACGGTATGACCGATTAAAAGATACCAATAATAAAACTAAATTTTTTACCCTGCAAATGGTTAATAGGTTTGTTAGGGAATTGATGAGAATTGCAAAATGTGAGAAACTGAAAAAACTGAGGCACAGGGAATTCACAATAAAAGAGTGGAGAAAATTATCTAAAAAATTAGATGATATACCTATTACAAAATTGCAACGTGCTTGGAACGTTACAATATATCCACATTTATTTTCTAAGGAAGTTGATATGAGAAAAATTAAAAGAGAAATAATAAATATGTAAGTATGTAACCAAGAGTTAACTCTCTTATTCTTTTGTAGTGGGTACAGATAAATAAGAAATACATAAAAAATCTTGTTGTTCTGAAACATTTTTTATGCATTTTCTATATAAATAAGTGAAACATCTTTTTTCTTAAGGAAAACTAAGTTTCCTACGGAAATAATTAACTCGATGATTAACATAATCATCGAGAATAATAATAATAATCACCAAATAATAATAAAGAAAACAGACAAAGATGTATAAATGACAAAAAAAAATGTTTGTCATTTTTGTCTGATTTTTTTCCGGACAAAAATTGGACCAAAATCGGACAAAAAAAAATCATTTTTGAGGTAAAAAATTGAATTAGACATAATTTTCTGGTCAATTTAATACCGAATACGTGTATGTTATAATCAAATATTGGAAATTTCCTAATGCATTTCTTAAAGTTTAGATTTGATCGCCGTTTAACTAACATTTTCAACGTATTAGCCAATATTAATTGAGTTATTAAAGATAGAAAATAGAAAATGATTTTGTATTCGTATCTATTTTTTTTTTTTGAGGCAAAATATACCTTTTGACAAAAAGGTATATTTTGCTGGGGAAAAAACCATATTTTTCTTTACCAGATTTTTTTCAAAAATGTCAAATATGTCTGGAAAAAATCCGTTTTACATCACTAAGACAAACTATAGGAAATAATTAACTCGATGATTAATATAATCATCGAGTTAATTATTTCCTATAGTTTGTCTGTTTTCTTTATTATTATTTGGATTAGAAGCTCTTCAACAAGACTACAGATTATCTTAGTTTCTTATAAATTCAAATCAATATTCTTCTCATTTAACCATTTTGTAGTTGTCCCAACAGGTGGGAAAAAATCCTCAAAATAGCTTTGCAAATTTATTTCAAAAGGAAAAACTCTAAACTCTTACGATTTTGAAAATTCCGTAATTACAGAATTTATTTCTGATATTTTGATAAGCTAATATAATAGCATATTTGACTGATTGTCGTAGTACATATTAACTGCAACTAGATTTTTGTTCATTTTCACATAATTTAATAATTACACTCAAATAATGTTTCAGCCACATCAAGGTTTTGTATTGTATTGTCAAATCAAACTAGTATGTATATTTACTTTTTTTAAATAAATAATAACACATGCCCACTAAAACATAATTAATATAAATATTTTTTCAGGTTATATGAAAGAAACGAAACAGATTGGAGAACGGTAAATTGGAAAGATATAGCAAAGAACTTTAAAGGCTTTACAGCTCAGAAAATATATATGATGGCAAAACAATTTGCATCCTTTCATGTTCCTAAAGAAATGCAAAATGATCTTAGAGGTATTTATACTTTGATTTCCTAATTATTTGAAATATTTATTATTCACTTTGTAGAGTGCCTGGAGTTTTCTAGAAATAAAATTTTAAAGTACGATCTGATACCTACTACACACAAATTTAAAAAATTTGTCCTTAAAAATGGTCACATAGCATATGAAGATTCGGATACAAATTAAGTTATGTTACATTTTGGAAAAAATGAAAAACCACCTAATAAAAAAAATATTTATTAAAAAATATAACTTAACTTGAAACTAGATTTTTGTTTTTTTCAATGTTTTTTCCTTAGCCTGCTCATATAGAGACATCAGCTTTCCTTCCTTTGCTAATATTTTAAGTATTTCCACAATAAGCGGTAAGTAATTATGTTTTCTTCTTATATTTTCAATTTGATATTGGCGCCTTTTGTTATCTTCTTCACTAATTAATAGACGTAATCTTGTTAATTCTGCTTGCTGTGAATCGGTTTCCATTCCTGCACTTTCCACTTGTTTTTGGATCTCCTCTATTTGTCTTTCATATAACATTTTCCTGTCACTAACTATAGCCATGAGATTGAAATGGATTTCTCCTTCACAATATCTAGAAAAGATATTTAAATGTGATAATTTGGTATATAAATAATCAATGTATAAATTGTATAACATGGTCTTAGATTGGAATTTATACACCTTACTTTTAATGTTTCTGTAAGAAAATTTGAGACAAAAATTGGTCGCAAAACTCATTCTGATCAATATATCTGAATTCCAGCAAAAAATTAAACTGTTATTAAGAGTCCATTCACTAGGTCGAAATAAGCCCTAAATGGGCGTTCGTCTTGTGTCTAATTATAAAAAAACTATAAAAGATAATGACTTTTAGTAAAAAAGTATTAAAAGATAAGATTTTAATCTAAGTCCCTATAGTAGTAATTTTTGGTATTTCTTTTTATTTTTAAAATTCCAGGCAAACAATCTTGTACTAAAATAGCGTATTTTCAAAAATTATTTTCTCTAAAATACATGTATTAAACAAAAATTTGCTACTATAGGGATCTAGTTTATCTTTTGATCTTTCCGGTGATATATAATTTATAACAATAAAAAGAAATTTTGTTGCAATTATAAGACAAATCCTGTACCTTTGCAATGAGGGCTAACTTTATTTCTATGTGCTTTTTTACTTCGGCTTTACGTGCACCTCCCAAATCTAAATAATTCGGTAGTGGGAATATGTAAGTCTTCACCCATCGGCTACCCAACCTCTCAACCCGACCCAGAATTCATGTCTGTCAAATCTACAGAGAATGGACCCTTAAGTCTTTAAAGTTATTTGGTAAAAGGTAAAAATTTGATTTAGAACTTCTGAATACGACGAACTCTTACTAAAAATCACAAAAACTGACAACTATTTGCTTGACCCAGGAAAGCCATTTTTGTCACGTGTTCTGGAATGTCTAATTGTATTTTTTATAGTTGGTGGGAACTTGTCTTGATAAAGTACATATATTTCTACTGCTGTCTGAAATGGGGTTAAATCTAGTAATGATTGACAACTAATTTCAAGTTCCAAAACATTGTAAATTAAAACAATATATTACGGTACATATTCTATTATTTTTTATTTACATACCTCTCCATACGCTTTTCAATAATAGGTCGAACAACATCTATCCAATCAGTATCCGCTGGTATAGCTCCCACATCAATTGGGGCTTGTTTTAACCCATCGAGTTCATACAGTCTGCCATCAATTGGCACATAACCCACAAAGTGGAAAACATCTTCATTTTTGTTACTCATAGATGGATCAAATTCAAAGAGTTGTTGTCTTGCAAAAGAATTGTGAACTGTCCGAATTACAGGTGAATTGCTTATAGTTAGGCCTTTCATGTTGGCATCAAATCCTTGACAGAAATCTTTGAGTTCAGTAAGTGTATGGCCGAGTTTTAAATCTGGGTGACGACAGTTTAAAAGTACACTCAATATAGCTTGGGTAGCACATGCATTTTCTATTACTTGCCTAGCAAAAAATATTTTTTCTAATCTATTGTCTTGTACTAAAGATCCCGATGGGTCATCCTCCTTTGTCCATTTAAAAAGAAAAATCAAACCATGAATGGGCCTGAAGATAAAGTTATAGGAATTAATTAAGAATGTATATGAATATAATACATTTTAGTTACTCAAATGGACATGTCAGTAAATCTGCAACAAATCGATCAACCTTGCACTCCTGCTAATAACTCCAGATAGTATATTATTTTACGAGGAGCTGCTAAAAAGTGATACTTTTCTGTAATGAAGTGAAGATGGGTTATACAAAATTACTTTGGTAGTAAAATATTTTTCTTACTTTACCTCTAAATTTAAAAAGTTAGATTAATGTAAAAATTCTAATATGTTTTTTTAATCAAAAGCAATATTATAATTACTCATAGATCCAGAACCTTTCACTTGCTTACTCTAGTAGTGTTAGATTATTATTTATATTTTACTGTAAACAATGAAGTAGGACATAGCAATAATTGGGAAGTATTCAAATTATCAGCATTAAGTGCTATTATATAAATGAGTGATTGTAAGTATTTTTTTTTATGTTTTGCAAAGATAAATGTTATGGATTACATTGAGATTCTCAGAATTTGATTGTGCGCCACCCGAGGTTGTACAAACCATGAGGAGCTGTAAAAAACTGACTTGATACTAAGTTTATCGGTCTTCATTAAGCTACTCATCAGATTATTCTGTAAAAATATTCTGAAAATGCATTATTTTAATATTTTTCTGAACTAGTAACTAATATTAAACATAGAGGAATTAAATATAGAAGAATCTTAGAAACCAAAAAAACTAAAACACCACGTAAATTAGGCAACCTCTAAATCCAAAGCCAGAGGTTGAAAAAAATGTAGACAAATGCATCATTTAATTATTTGTTCGAGTACAGTCCAGTTACACTAACATTTGGAATTAGTGTGGATTAGGGCTAGCTAGTAACGTGTCACTCAATTATATAAACCCATCATGGTACGTACGTATAATTAGTATGTTTTGGTTTTCGGTATGGATTGGTACAGCTCAAGCCAGCAATGGTTGGTTCTACAGCCAACTGAGCTGTGATCTAACAGATAATGACATCTTAATCAAATGAGCCTTGCACCATCTCAATTTTGACAATGGTATAATCATTAGGTATTAGACCATTTTCATACTCGTCTTAGTTGATATTCATGTCAGTGTGAGTTTTAAATTATAAAATGTGTAATAACTAATTATTATGACAAACTTGTTCATGAACAGAGGAACATAACGAAAATGCTATTGTAATTTTACAGATAATGATAAAGAAATATTGATGTACTGTTAACACTGGTAGGTGCAACAAAATTATGGAAAATCAAACTGCTAACCCTCGATTTACAAATCTATTAATTAACAGAATATTAACAGTGGTTAGTTCATCTGGTCCATAATCTAATAAAATAAACATGGAAAATTCTGCTGGATGCTTGAGAATTCTGACAGCACCCAATAAATTCTCATGAATGGTACTTATGCCTCGGAGCAACTATGGGATGTATGCTATTCACTTCCACAGGTTTGTTACGAATGCTGTCACTCATAAAAATTTAGAACCTGCATTAGGTGTAAAAAAAACAGTCTGGTATGTTATATTGCATGACTCTTAATTTTGTTAACTATTCAATTAGTAAGTGTAATATTGGAGAACAAAAATCTTACTTTAAATTTTCAAATTGTTCTACATCTAAACTCCAAAGTTCTTCGACTTGCACCCCTTTGCACCCTAAAAATGACAATGGCAAATTAGGTCGAAATTACTATTTTTTTTGCTGATATTTACCAAACTCTCGAATTAACTCAGTAAATACTCCTGGATCACTTTCTATTAAACACCAATTTCCAGCACTTTCTGTCATGTTTTAATTTCGTTTATTTTCGCTTTGTAAAACCGTAAAACTAAGTGCAAGTAATTAACGTTGATTGTTAACCTCAAAGTAAAATACTTCTTCTTCTTCTTTAAGTTTTTGGCCTCACGCTTTTGCGTATTTAGCCAGGTACACACTTTTTGGTGCTCAAAATGCCTGGGAGATGTACCTATGAAGTACGTCTGGAAATGGTTCTTCCATGTCTCCCAAGTTATGGTTATTTTCTTCTTAAATTATTTTCTTTTTCTTTTTAGTTGAATTAATTTCGGTTTTCTGCTTCAATCTGTTCAAATGCGGGATAGGGGAGTTAGTATAGACAGATAGCACAAACAAAGGATAGAACTTTTCTCGCTCCGGAGCAACGGCGGAGCATTACACACCCGAAATGTTGCCTCGGTTTTAGAGCACCAGGTCGGGAAAAAAAGAGGATATTTTAAGGAGTTTTACATAGCTTTGATACTTATCTAACATGTCTTTATGCTGTTTATTTATGAGCACTTTTGGTTTATTTAGAACCATGTGTTGTTATATCATATTGTTATTTGGTTATATTTAAAGAAATTTATAATTAGTATTGATCCTTCATATGTAAGTTTTTTTAATATGATATTAATGTTAGTTGGAGTTTGAAGTTTGCATAAATGAGCTAAAGAGAAATATATATCCAGATTAGGTATTTTTGTAATTGGGCATTCAAATAAAATATGATTTAGATCTCCTAACTGACCACATTCACATAATGGGCTATCAGCTAAACCGATTCTAAATTTATGTTTGTCTGTTAAGCAATGACCTGTTCTCAAACGAATTATGGTGGTAATGTGTTTTCTATTCTTATATGGGAAACTATGGCACCATGCTTTTTTTGGAAAACTATCTTGGATGTTATAATACCATATTCCTTTATTTACAAATGTTTCTTTCCATGCCGACTGCCATTTCTTGTTAAACTGTTTTTTAAGATAGGAGATTATGTCAGATTTGTCAAGTGGGATATTATTAGTGACCATTAGGTGTTTACCTAGATTTGCATTCCAGTCTGCATGTTCATTTCCTTCGATCCATGTGTGACTCGGGTTCCAGGCTAGTTTGATATTTATATTATTTTGGGTAGCTTCAATGATCATTCTCTTTGTTTTAATTGCAATATAATCTAAGTTTTTATCTATTTTTGTTCTCACAATTTTTTGAATAGCGCTTTTAGAATCTGAGAAAATTACAGCCAAATTAATATTGTTTTCAATACAGTAACTACATGCCTTATTTATTGCCACTATTTCTGCTGTACATATTGTTGTATACTTTGGTAGACTATCATGAAATGAGAAATTGGTTTGAGGTACATATACCCCAATGCCAACTTTTTCTTCGATTGGATCGAGTGATCCGTCCGTAAATAACTGGCAGTGACCCGGATATAATTCCCTAGATATATTATGAAACTCTTTGCCGTTCTCAACTCCTTTTTTTAATTTCGTTTCAGTATAATTTACTGATTCAATTAAGTAACGGTATTCATACAAAAAAGTTGGTAACATAGGATCCCTTTTAATATTATTTATATATGGTGTAATAAAGTTTAAGGCGGTAATCAGGGCAGGTGCCTCTCTGTTTCTCCAGTATCCTTGATTAAAATTACAATAATCTCTAAGGTCCGTTAATATTTCTTGCAAAGGATGATTTTCAAATGAATAAATTTTAGTTAAAAATTTTATCGTGAGCCACTGTATTCTGTGTGTCATATCCATTTCGGCGCATTCACCTAAGAGTGCATATATAGGCGTAGATTTCATACATCCCGAGATTATTCTAAGAGCCTGGTAATGTAATTTGTTTAATTTATTTGTGAGTTTTTTATTGAGGGGACCAATGGCTTGGCACCCATATTCAAAGTGGGACCTAACGATACCGTTGTATATTAGTGAGAGGGATGCAGGATCCGCTCCCCACCACGTTCCACACAATGCTCTCAGTATATTCAAGCTCTTAGTTATTTTACATGAAATGCAGTGTTGCCAACCGTACGATAATTATCGTACCGGTACGATAATTTTACCCTGGGTACGATGTACGATACTAAACCGAGTATCGTACGCAAAAATACGATAATTTTGTCTGCCGATAATCATTCAATAATAAATAGTGATAGTCAACGATATTTCATTTTAGAAAAGTACATAGAATGAAAGCATGTTCATTCCCAAGCCCTAAAAGTCACGTATTCATGTACTGCATCCATATATACATTACATAATCCATATTCTGTAATTCCATGTAGGTCTGTGAGCACTGAGCATAAGTAAAGTGTAAAGTAATGGTCTTTTGAGTTCTATGGTTCAATGGTGCTCGATTTGTGATTCTATTTTGTGCACAAAAGGCGAGGAATCTTCAGTTCCGCTGTAGGACTGAAGATTGTTAATACGCTCATAATTAAGCGTATTAACAATTATAAATATTATAATCAAATTATAAATTAAAATATATAAATAATACAATGGATGTGATACCTAATAGATTTTAATAAAAAATATTTAATTAATATTCTCTGGTTTTTAAATCTCTTGTAAATTTAATGAAAAATGATATATTTTGCAATACTTTAATGAGGTTGATCAGTAGTAGTAGTAGCTGCTGATATAACAAAAGTTTAAATTCGATCTACGTTCTTCAAATTTTCTCAAGGATTATTAACTGTTTACAGGATTGCTCGATCCCAATACTACAATGTAATCCATAATTGTGACGTCATCAAAGATCCAAAGATCTCGAACTTGTAGAAATAGGTACACTTTATACTCTTATTACAAACTTTAATAAATAATAATATTAATAATCATTCAAATACGAAAATTCTCTTGCAAATGTGAAATATAACAAACACAAAATAGGTATATTTTGACAATTCGATTACATATATCTTCCATGACGTCACAAAGGCGGATGACAAAATTGAGCGATCGAGCAATCCTGTAAATAGTTAACAATCCTTGAAATTTTCTAACCTAAACTAACTTAAAAATTGTCAAATTACTCAAATTTAGTTTAAAAATGTAAAACACTAAATGTACGATAATGTACGATAATTTTACCCCCACTGGTACGATATTTTTGACGCGCGAGGTTGGCAACACTGATGAAATGTATTGAACATGTTTGTTGAATTTTAGATTTTGGTCAAGGATCACCCCTAAGTATTTAACCTCATTTTTCCATGGAATAATTGAGTTATTATATACTATATTAGATGTTATATTGTTTTTTGCTTTACCTTTTCTGAATAGGATACATGAAGATTTGCTTGTAGTTAATGAAAAATTATGTTTCTCAAACCACTTTTTTAGTTGTGTTAATGCCTCATTCATATTTTCAATGATGTTCTCGATATTATATCCACTTACTAATACTGTAATATCGTCCGCATACATGATGATTTTAATGTTTTCTTTTACCTTCAGTTGGATGTCGTGCATATAAATGTTGAAGAGAAGCGGACTAAGCGGTGATCCTTGAGCAAGACCAATGTTTGCTATTTTAGGGCCTAACATGTTCCCTGTTCTATCTTTCATGAATAATTCTCTATTGTTTAAGAGGTTGAATATAATGTTATTTAAATATGATGGAATTTCTAGCTTCTTGAGTATATTATATAGGTCGTGTACTTTTACATTGTCATATGCCGCTGAAATATCTAGAAATGTTGCTATTGTAAATTGATTCCTACTAAATCCCAATAAAACATGAGAAGTGATGTAACTCAAGTTATCACAACCAGATTTACCTTTTCTAAACCCGCTTTGTAAGGCGGGCAGAATATTTTTGTTTTCAATTATCCATTCTAGTCTGTTTTTTATCATACTTTCTAGCACCTTACCAGGGCACGACGCTAGCGCTATCGATCTGTAACTGTTGTAGTGATTGGGATTTTTATCTGGTTTTAAAAACGGGCAAATGATGTACCTTTTCCATTCTTTTGGGATATTTTCTCCCAGTATATAATTATTGAATAAATTTAATAAATAAAGTTTAGCATTTATAGGTAGATTTTTTATCATTGAGTAGGAGATATTATCTATTCCTGTAGCAGTGTCCCTTTTCCCTTCTATGCAGTTGTTCAGTTCTGTTAGTGTAAAGGGCTCTACTTCCTTTTGATCATCTACTATTTCGAAATCAGGAATTATATTGCAAGGGGTTAAATTGTCTAATATTTCATTTGCTAGTTCTGTAGAAGGGGAACTGTTACCTTTATTGACTCTACTGGCATATGTAAATCTTTTAATAGTTGACCATATTTCTGTTAACGGTTTGTTCCTGTTAACAGTACTACAGAATTCTCTAAATTTACTTTTTTTCTTATATTTAGTTACTTTTTTGGCAAGTGCAATATGTTTTTTGGCTGACAAGTAGTTTACAAGCGTAGGATTATTTTTAAATATATGTAATGCCTCTTTTCTTTTATTAACTGCCTCGGTACATTCAGAGTCCCACCATGGTACAGCAGGTTTTTTAGGTATATAATTTCTATTAATTTTTGGAATGCTTTTTTCTGCTGCCTGATTAATTGAATTTTGAAATGTGTTATAATTATGTTCATTCGTTTCATCTGATATATGGTAAAATTCGTTTTCTAGACTACTGTGATACTGAGCCCAATTGGCTTTTTTAAAATTCCTGATTTCTGAATAGTGATGTTTGTTTATTTCAATTGTGCCATTTATACTGCATTTGATTGGGAAATGGTCACTGTTTCCCGGATCGGTAATTACTTCGAAGTTAGCCCGAGTTGCAATGTTGGGAGAAGTCAATATGAGGTCTACTGCACTAGCGTTGCTTCCTGGAGGTGTCAGTCGTGTCGGAGGCCCCCCATGTAGCGTATTTATCACCACCAGGTTTAAATCCTCCAAATTAGCCTCTATTGTTTCACCGTTATAGTTTTTTATTCCACTACCCCATAATGTGTTTTGCCCATTAAGGTCCCCCAATATAATAACATTTCTGTCATATAAGTTTACTAGTTTTCTCCATATATTTGAATGTAATTTAATATTTGAAGGGCAATATATATTTACGATGTGAACCTTGTTAACTCTAATCGATAAAACTTGTATGTTTTCAGGTAAAAAGCTTAGATCTATATTTGGGCAGTCATATATTATGTTTTTTTTTACTAAGATGGCTATACCTCCATACCCATCCTGTCTGTCTTTCCTGATTACCTTATAATTTTTTATATGAAAACTATGTTCAGGTTTTAACCAAGTCTCATTTAATGTGATTATATCCGGGTCACTGTCTCTAATTAGTGCAATTAAATTATGTTTATTAGAATTTAAGCTCCTAATATTCCACATGAGAATATCAAGAGCGTGGTTTTGATTAATAGAAGCCATCGTCATTTGAACTACTAGGTCTATCTCTGTCTATGTACTTTGGTCCAGCTTTGTTTAATGTATATATATTTATAATGTTGATAATTTCCTTGATTTGCTCTATGGGCATGTTACCTAATATTTCATTGATATATGATATTTCTTGTATGTTACTGTTTTCTTTAATGCTGCATGGAGATTGAACAAAAATGGGTGAAGAGATTTGAGATTGACTTCTAGAATTGGGAAGTATTAGGCATTCGTCATGTGCCTTTTTATCATAACCACCATTTTGAAATATTTTCCTTTTCTTTGGTGACTTGACTACGTTACTATAAAATATTTTATTGTTATAATTATCATTGATTACCTGATCCTCTGTGAATCCTCTTAGCGGAGGATAATCCAGTGGATGTATTTCCCGTACTGTTTTATTAGCTTTCGGAACTTTTTTATCTGCATCAAAGAATGATATGTTTTCAAATGCCATTTTTTCTCTAATTATTTTTTGTCTAATATGTTCTGGACAGTCTTTACTAGTTGATATATGGTTTGTGTTATCACAATTTAGGCATTTTTGTTGTTTATCACAGGCCCCCTCGTGAGTTTCCGCACAATTTTTGCATTTCGCTTGCCCCCTACATTGTTTCTGGGTATGTCCAAATCTGAAGCAACTATAGCACTGAGTGACCGGTGCTCTATAAGGTTCTATTGGCATTGAAAGCATGCAGATACTGATTGATTTTGGCAATATTTTTCCCGATATAGTATATAGTATTGTCCCTGTTGGGATAAAAACTGTTTCCCCCAATTCATTTACTGTACGCCTATTTAATCTTTTAACATTTAAAATATTATGGTTATTTATTTTGGAATATTTCAACAAGTCCTCTTCAGTAAATTTTTTATTGACAAATTTGACTATGCCTTTGCAGGATATCATGTTAGCAGGAATAAACATATTGTACCCTTTTTGTTTTAGTATTTCGTTTTTTTGGAAATTATTTGCAGACTGGAAGTCTTTAAATTCTACACCTATCCTATTCCTACCTTTTTTGTCTATTTTTTTTAAATTATCAAGGTTAAGATCAAATATTTCTTTAGCTATACTAAGGTGATTGTAATTCCCTAAATTTTTGCCCAGTTCTTCATTAGCTTGTATATAAACTACGTAAGGCCCTAAATCATTTTTTCTATAGTAATATTCATTTTTTTTTCTATTAATATCATCTACGTTCATGTTATTTTCGCTGGGGGGACTAGTCCCCCCAGAAGAAGAACTCATTTTTACTTTATGAAACTATACCTAATTTAATAATTTGTTTCTTACCAAAGAATTGGGATATTATATAGGTTTTGATTTAACAGAGGTGAGGTTAGTATTTCCGCACTCCGCTTTATTGCTTGGTTATCACACTTCAGACACCTTCTCTCTTCCGTGGTCGGCACATCTATAATCTGTGGTCGGCACCAAACTCCAAAGTAAAATAAAGGAGTCAAGCAGTGAAAATTTGACAGTTGACAAAGACAAAGTTATTTTCTTTAGTTGAAAGTAAATAGTGAAATTTCCCTAAAAACCCCAATTTCAATTTGAATTTGAAGGTTGTTTGCTTGATTATTAAGAAGCCCAAACAGATCAATATTTACTATAAATAAAATATTGTGCCTGGGGCAAGATGTACAAACCATTTAAAAATTATATTGTGTTTTAAATGTTTTTAAAGTATTGAAGCTTCACAGTATCACGATTAATTCATTAAGCAAAAAAATGGCAAATTTTCAAACTCTTCCTCTGGGGTGGGACTGTAAAGTGGACGAAAATAGTGGAAGATAGTAAGAATTTTTAATGTTATAATTATCTTATCTAACTTAATCTTTTTAGTTATTATATTAACCACTACACAAAAATAACAACTTGGGAAGATCCAAGACTTCGTCTTAGACCATTTCATGGAACACCAAAACATTTTACAAATGTTCAGCCAGAATTAATCCCATTACAGGTGATTTAATTTAATCTTTTAAAAACAGTAAATATTTGCTTAATATCATATTAATTGACACTACCTTACTCACATGCCGCTATGGATTTTTTCTTACAAAATAGCATGGATCACCAGATATCCGAAGAAACTATGTTTATCCTAGCCATACCTCTCCTATTCCAGCATTTCAAATGCCAGAAAACATGAACCCCAAAAATGTTCCTTTACAGGTACTTTGCATGATTTTTGTTGTGTCTAGATTACCTAGATGTCTAGTTCGTGGTAATATGTAAAAAAAGCATGCGAGCTTTATTGAAACAATTACATGTATATTAACTCAGTTATATTCCATTATGCCACTTATTCATTATGTCTTACTGTGAACTAAAATTTAAGTTGAAAAAACTGAACTGCAAACAGCGACTAATAATATACAATATACAAAAGAGTTTTATAGTGTATTGGTTTCCGTCAAGTACTTGTTATGTTTACAGGATGTCAAAATAAACGTTTTTCTTTTTAATAAATCACCTTTTATTAGCTAATATTGTTTATACTTTGGTAGTTTGCCATTTCTGAAGAAATTGAATTAAATAAAATAAAAGTGGCAAGACATGGGTGGATTATCAATGTCAACCAGTTTTTTATGAACCACCATGTAAATTACTAATTCATGATAGATATATGAAAAATATACACTATCTTTATGAGATAGAAGAAATCTGTTCGTCGGAATATCCAACAGATTTAATTTTTGCTTCATCCAGCCAATAGGGAGGAGCAGCAATAGAAGCAGCTATAGTCAATAATAAGTTTAGAATGATGTCCTAGTCAACTGGCTTTGTGGGATCCCACAAGGAAAATAATTCAAAAAAACTGAAATGTCACATTTTAAAAAATATAGTTTTAGTTTTTTAAGAACAATTCATCATTTTCCTCAAACCAAATGTAACCCAATTTCTCAGAATTGTATACTGAGGATAGTTGTATGGCATTTGCTTAATTTGTAAAAGAAAAATTATTCGGCTAAAGTACGCTTGCATTATTTCCTACATAGGAAGTTGTAAAAATGGAAAAATATTATTAATAGCAGGTGGACATGATTTCTTATTTTAAACGTTAACATTTGGCCAGTACAGTCACTCAGACTACTTATACCATAATCATTAAATAATATTGCTTGAAAAGCACAAGCAAAAGCTATGTTTTCTCTACTGTTGAATTAACTGTTGAAAAATAGAAAAATGTTATTAGATTATTTATAATGTTCAGTGTACAGTTAATACATATGTTTACAAGTGTTTTTTTGTAATGCTAAAAATGCTACATTCACAAATTTGCTTGATTGGATGTTTGCATGTGTGTCTGCAGGCAAGAAATGAAAAGCATGTCTAACTGCATTTTTAATTTTTTTCAAAGATGATCAATCATAATATGGTTATCATATTTCATGATATTTTCTTAATACATTCACATTATAAATGTACATGATATAATTAATCTCGGTCTCGGTTTCATTTTAATGAAATGACATGTCGAATATTATAATTAATAATATTGGATTTATGCAAAATTCATTCATTTTTGTCACAACTTGTGATAATTTTTATTTAAAAATTAATTATTACAACGAAATGTTATTTGGAACAGATGAAATTGATTATAATTTATATTTTTTAACATATCAAAATAAATCATTTTTTTTCATAACTTGATTTACGATATTTTAGTGTTTCTAAACAAATTTTCGAAATAATTTTTTTTGATATAACAATTCGTACTAAGAGTTTTTATAGTTTTTGCATTTATTTTTGATAGTCTTTTTTGGCATTCAGCACAGTTTATATTGTTTTTTTCATTTGTAACGATATTATGTCTTCTTTTGCATTTAGTTATTCAGTTTCATTTGTTTTCAAAGCTTTCTGCGTGTTTAAACTAAAATAATTTAGTAACTTCGAAAGTTCTATAGAAACGTTATTCTATCTGATAGTTTCACGTAACTCGAGATATTTGTGTTTTAGAGGGCGCTGAATAAAGCTATGTTGTCAGATTTGCAAAAAAATCGATATGATTTCTCAAAAATTCACGTGGAAAAAAAATATATAGCAGGCCGTGGAATGGTAACCTCACCGTCGTGCTATCATCCAAAATAAACATCTAAATCGTGCAGCTCAAATATTTTACAGGGGTGTGGATGTGAGAAGTGAACTATACTGTGTATATGATATATATTATGTAGCTGCCCCACTTTTAATGAACTCCCTGTGTATCTCAAGTATCCGATTTCTACCAAATTTGGCAACCCATAGCAATGACCTTTGTTTTACTCTCCTTAAAAAATCGAACCTATTTTCAGTAGCATGCATTTATATTTAATGAAAAAATAAGGAGTCTATTTTTCTAGAAGTCATGTTAGACATTTATTTAGAGAAAAATTAACGCAATATTATTGATCAGCGTGCTTTGGAACTCCTACATCTAAAATGTCAGTACATTAAAGTTATAATCATAATTTATTTATAACTTGGAAATGGTTTGTTTTTAGAATAAAGTCATCTACGTTTTCGATTCCCAATCAGTCTTTACCACTCAATGTCATCGACACTAAAAACAAAGTATTTCAAAGTTATTAACTAATTATGATTAGAAAAATGTGTTCTGAAGAGACTTGGAATTACGTTGGGCATAAAATTGTTGAAAATACTATAACGACGAGTTGACAGTACTCGTATCTTTGAAACTAATCGAGATACGAAATTGAAATTTTGGTTCTGGCCATATGACGTTAGGTTCTATCGATTGAAAATAACGGCTATCTTTTATTGCTTCCGGTTCTACCGGAATTAAACATCAACTTCCTTATTTTAAGTGGAACACCCTGTATATTTTTGCATAGTTTGATTCGCCTTTTAATTTTGAGTCAAAATGACCCTCATAATCTATACTTAAAATTTATACTTTCAGAAATATTTAGATTTTTTTGAAATAACTGACAGATGCAAGTTGTCTTCTAAATGAATATATCTGATATTATCAGTAACACAAAAACAAATTTTTGGGACCTCACTGAGTAACCCATGATCTACCTACTGGTAGAGATTTTAGTTCGAAAATGTATACAGGGTATCTGTTATTGCATAGCTAATAAGAGAATGTTTAAACATCTAAAAATCATTTTTTTTAAATGAGACTACTATGATTTTTTCAGTCCAATGAATTTATATTTAAAAATGCTTTAATTTGATATTTATGATGTTCAAAAATTCTCATATTGGCTATATTTTAACAGATACCCTGTATACGTTTCCGTACAAAAATCTCTACTAGTAGGTAGATCATGGGTTAGAGTGAGGTCCCAAAAATTCGTTTTTCTATTACTGATAATGTCCGAGATATTAATTTATTTAGTAGTGACCACTTGCATCTGTTAATTATTTAAAAAAAATCAAAATATCTCTGAAAGTATAAATTTTAAAAATGAAGTAATCATAAATGAATTATGAGTGTCATTTTGACTCAAAATTAGAAGGGGAATCGAACTATGCAAAAATATACAGGGTGTTACAGTTAAAATAAGGAAGTTCATATGTCTATTTCCCGGTAGAACCGGAAGTAATACAAGATAGCCATTATTTTAAATCAATAGAACCTGACATCATATGGCCGGAAGCAAAATTTCAATTTCGTATCTCCATTAGTTTCAGAGATCCGTCTACTTTCAACTCGTTGTTACACACCTTGTATATATATATAGGTATTGTATATATATATTTATGTACGTACGTACGTATGTATTTATTTATTTATTTATTTATTGTTAGCTTTGTGGCGTATGTAAGCAAAAATATCTTGTATATTGAAGTATAGTATTTTTGATACACATTAATATCTGAATATGTTCAAATTTCATGTCATGTGAATGTTCTTGAATCATCATGTCATGATGTCATGTTATGTTCATGAATATGTTCAGTCATGTTTATTTAACATTTTATATTTTAAGGACATAAGGCCTCGAATGAGTCCACTAACAGTGAAATCGTCTAAAGTACAAGACAGTTCTTTAACAGCATTAACAGATACCGATGAAGCAGTTGCAAAGATTTCTGCCTTGTTCCCCACTGTTTCTGATACCCACATCAGATTACTTTTGAAAAAGTAAGTTGCTAATATTTTTTTCCAAATAACTATTGATTGCAGGAAAAATTAAGATATAATAGCTTTCTACATGTATTATATGTAAACACATGGGATATTCTAAAGTATTCATATATTAAGTGAAATCACTTATGACCATAAAAATCACATGAAGAGTGGTTCAGTGCTTAAGTATAGTTAACCAATAAATTAATCAGTACCTCTAGGTTATACTGGACGATTCTCTGCAAGTGTATACATAACACTTTAAAAATATGATGAAGAGCATTTGTTTCAAAATAAGTACATTATCAGGAGTCTGCTTTTTATTCTATAATTTTTCAGCATAGGGATATAATTCTTGCTATGTATAAGTACATATTGTATGAATCAATCGGTATGTTAAAGGAATTGAGAAAGAAACCCCTAGCTTAGTTTAATTTCATGTGTTTCAGTTTTTTTTTACAATTTTTGTTTACAGTTTTGCTTTTTCCATTTTTAAATACAGCTTACACAATATTGTTTATTCTTATACCATACATATGCAAAAATTTCTAAGTAGGTATATTAAAATTAACAAAAGCCATCTTTATTAGAGTCACCTTCAATTTTAATAAAATGAGAATATATTGCTGTGCACAATTTGACGCTAACCTCTGTAAGCACATCAATCTGTATCTGTACGTTATGGAAATCATTTACAATTTATAACTTACTGTTCATTCAATAGTTCAACATAAATGTTTTAAAATATACAGTATAATGTATAGTGGAAAATTATTCAAATCAAATAAAAAATAATATGATTACTTTTCTTTTTTTGTGTCACATAAACTACTTAAATGTATAGAAATCTATTTTAAAAGGTTCGTGGAAAACACTGCGGTTAGTCTGATGAAATTCAACAACTAAACTATTTTCTACAACTGAATATTCTGTATACCCGTTACCTACTCGATCAATTTTTTCACTTTTCAAAAATGACTATTTCTTGAGATATTGTGTAATATTTGACACTAAATCCTCAAGCAAAAATCACTTTTTTACTTTTGTTTTAATATATACAGGGTGTCTCAAGGTGATCTAGAATATTTCAGAGACTACTTCGATTTGAATTTTGAAAATTTGGGATATTGGGTTTTCGGGCATGTCCTCAAATAAAATAATGGCTCCCACATAGCACTTCCGGTTATACCGGAAGTCGCCAGCAACTTGCTTATAAATATCTCGAAAACGGTTAATTTTAGGAATAGGGAAACTTGATGAAAGTCCACCTAAAATTTTACGCAGAATACAAAATTGCAATAATATTTAGGGTGTTCCATTTAAAACAAAAAAGTTAATGGCGACTTCCGGAACAACCCGAAGTGCTACTAGGGTGCCATTAGGTATTTTATTTGAGGAGGATATTCCTGAAAACTCGATATTCCAAATTTTTTAATTTCAAATTGAAGTAGTCTCTGAAATATCTACTGGGTGGTCACCGTGAGACACCCTGCAGAGTGATTCGTCAAACACTGCACTGCTTGCAGATACTATTGCCATAGTTACTTATTGTCTACCTCAGAGTAGGAACTAAAAAACTTTTAGAGTCAAGCAGGTTGCACCTTATGAACTTTAATTGGCCTATATACTGGTCACTGCTGTTTGCTGTGATGCCAAGATGCTGAGTGCCGCTTCTCTCGTGAATGCGAATTCTCACCCAATAAGGTAGTCAGCTTCATTAAGAGGCTGGACCTGTTGGGTGAAGTATAAGCAGGTGTGAGCCACAATAGACCACATGGTCGCGGTGGAGGGTCTGGTTTTCGGCCCACTCCCTTTTGAATCTAACCCTAACCTAACCACAGAGTAGAGTATTTGTTCTTCACATCTGCAGAGTATTTGTTTTCAACATTTCCATCAAGTAATAAATGTAGGTGATTATAAATTGAACCATTCCATTTGAAATTGCCAATAGGCAAGAGTTCCAAAATGGCAATGTTTGTCTATTTCACCCCATATAAATAAATGAGGTGGTATGTAGGAAATTATAAATATTAAATGTCAGGGATATTAATCATTTGCACTATTTGAAAATATACCTGAAACAGAATATTATTAAATAAATGACAGATATAAAAATTGTTCAAGAATTTTCTTTAAAAATTAAATTACAGCAAAAAGTTTACTTAAGGTGTTTTCAGTTTTATTATCATTCCTTTGTGTGTCTATGATACACACACAAAGATATGATATTTTGTGGAGAAGTAAAGAAAAGTTGTTTAAAAATAAGAAGTTTATTGGAATAGCTTCTAGTTACTTGAAAAATATTTGGAGTCGTAAACTACAAATAATAACTTGCGAACAATAATAACTTGTGAGCAATAATAACAAGCGAAGTGTGCCATAAGGAGATGAAGGTACTTGAAAGCACTAGTGTTGTTAAAAAGTGATTTTTATATCAATATATTAAATATTGGTGATAAATTTCTTTTCTCGTTTTTATCAGAAAAGTAGCACAACTTACTCTTTTTTGTTACTCCTTGCTTTTGTATTTGTTTTCAGATATTTATTTATTGATTTACTCAGAGCTTATATTAAAAAATATATCATATACAGTGGCAGACACAAATTATGAGTCATGGCGGTTTTTTTTTATTATAAGGTTTTGATAAATATCAATGAGCATCATTTCTGAAATATTATCGAATAGAAAAATATTGATTAAAGAATAAAAATTAAAAATTCATATTATTACATATCAATCACTGTAACTATCGAGTCTCAGAAGAATCGCACTTTGATTTAGGAAGATCTCGATCGGTTGACGAGTTACTGTAATAACAATATTTTATTTCCCTCTGATTGAGAAATGACTAAATCTCACACTAAAATAAATATTTTTTTTTCAGATGTGTAGGGGAGATCGGGGAGCATTCGGCCACTTATTTCTTTTTTGGGATAATTAAATAATTATATGAAAAACTGATTGAATATATATTTCTTTATAATTAAGAAACACTTACATAAGTATTCTAAAGGTTATTTAGACAAAATATTGATATACTTAGCAAAAAAAACAGTTTTAATGACTTGGTGCATTTGGCCGAATGCTCCCCATACCAAGGGAGCATTTGGCCGGCACATGGGGAGCATTCGGGCAAAGCTAAAATACTGATACCTGGCTAAATACTGATTTTTTTTCGTAAATTAAACAAAAAATATTGTGAAATTTAACACAATATTGAAACAAAAAGCCGAATTTTAGTCAATTAACAACTAAAAATCCAAAATTGTAATTAAAGTGATAATATGAGGCTGTTCTCGCAGTTCCAGCCTTCGAAGAGGGTACAATTTGGCCAATGACATCATTAATATCTATTTCTGTTATGTCATCAATGGGAGGAAAGTAAAAAGTTGTAGAAAGTCCTTTTCGTCTTAGAAATTTAACGCGTATCATATTTTCGTTTTTTATGTTTAAAATTTGCCCAACGAAATGGATAAAAGCACCACGAACTTTAAATTTTACAAGAACAAAGTCTCCTTCACTTAACTTCTGTTTCTTTAGTTCTTCAATAGTTTTAAATTCTTCATCCATATCTTCATCTGAATTATCATGAACTGATGGAAAGTCACTGTTATTGGATGATGAATCGGAGTAGTTGAGTTGATCCAATTTAACTTTCTTTATTGGCTGTCTATTAACATTTTTCTTTGGCTCATTTTTATTAAACAGATCTCGTTTTGGGCACTTATCTTTTTTCCTTTGTTTTTCCCGCTCCTTTTCCTCAAGTCTTTCTTTTTCGGGAGTATCAGTATAAACCCTTGAAAGGCCAGGCTCTCTTTTACGTTTACCCTCTATTTTAACTGCTTTAGGGTAAGGTTTGACAGATTCTGGTGTTATTTTGACAGTTTGATTTTTTTTTGCAAGGAAAAGACCAGTGCACGACTGTGACGGGGAGATGGTTGTGATATTCAGGATATTAATTTTTGGATTCTTTTGAATACTCCTGTTTTGCAGTGTTTTGAGAGGTACATTTTCATCATTATCGTCTTCTTCGTTTAATAATTCCTCTCTACTTTCACACTCTTCTTCCCCATCTTGAAGGGTTTCGGCTTCTTTATTTTCATTGTCCAAAACTTCTTTCCTTTCATTTTCCGGAATTTCTTCAAATTTTGTAGTGGAGGGATTATTGTTAACAGCAATTTGGTTTTTATTTTCCAACTGATTGTTTTGAGGCAAAGGCATATCGGTAACATAACTTGAATTAAAGTCGTCATCACTGAACGCCAATCTATTAAATGGCCATATTCCTGGTTTTTTAAATCCACTAATTATGTTGCTGGCTGTAAAAGCTCTTAAATAAGCGCGATTAGTTAGTTCAGCTATAATCCTCACACTAATGGTCTTTCCCGGGTTTGATGTCATCCAGTCATTAAAAGCTACATTGCAGAACTGCTTGAATGGTCCATAAACCGCGACGTCCAAAGGCTGCATCCTGTGAGTTGTGTGCGGTGAAAAACTTAAAAGGACTATCCCATTTTCTTTGCAAAATTTGACACATGCAAGATTCACATGTGATTCGTGATTGTCAATTAGTAGCAAAATAGGGTTAGCTATAGTGCAATGTGTGTGAGTTGCTATATGTTTTAGAACACTGGGAAACAGTTCTGCAGTCATCCAACCACTTTTATTTCCAAGAGCTAAACTGGAAATTGGGGCACCATGCATGAAGTCGTCGATATTTCTAATCCTAGGGAACACATAGACAGGTGGAATGCTTTGGCCTGCAGCATTAACGATACCGACAAAGGTTACTAACTCCCCTCTTTCTGCCGATGCCGCTTGGGATACTTGCTTCTTACCGGTAGTTGTTACAACTTTTACTGGTTTCATTACAGTTGTTACTCCCGTTTCATCAAGGTTGTATATTCGCTCAGCAGGGAATTTATAACAGTCATACACCTTCTTAAGGTTATCAAAAAATTGTTCAACCTTAAACTTATTAAAAGCTATGCTGCGACTTAAGCTCGTGCTTTCAGGTTTCCTTAACGAAAGCGATTTATGCCTCTCCATAAAACCTCTTCTCCATCCCTCCTTAGCCTTTTTTGATTCGTGCCATTCCCTGGGAACCTGGCAATGTGGTAGAGCACTAGCATAATCGTAAGCTAATTTTTGTACCTGAACGTAAGTTAGCCCATAGTTAATATCCGAACATTTTTTAATATATTTTACCAATTCTTTTTCTTCCTCCATGGTGAAAACTTGTCTATTGGTATATTTACTGGAGTATTTTGGTGAATCGTCAACTGGTTCGCTGTCGTTTCCTGAGTCATCTTGGTTCTGTAAATGTTGCCTTAAATATTCTTCTTTAGTCTTTTTTGCTAAAATTTTCTTCACTCGACTCTGAAGGGTGGATCTTTTGATATGATTTACCCTTGCAGCTTCTCTTTCGGAGCAGGTACCATTAAAATAGCATATAATAGCCCGTTTAACAGCTTCCTCGTCAATTGAGTTTCTATCAGTTTTTAAAACACGTTTTCGTGGCATCTGAAAATAAATACTACTGCAAATTTAATCAATACTAAACTTCCACATCACAAATTTATTGACCGGGATTTTTTACTAAAAAACTGCCCAAAACAACTGTAAGTTGTTTTTATTTATCATATTTGTCCATCTGGGGAGCATTCGTCCACCTGCCGAATGCACCCCAGGTACGTGTGGATGAATGCTCCCCAGCTGTCAAAAAATTTTAAAATGTTGTCATTTTAAATAACGACAATTTTAAGGTTACAAATTGATATCTGTTAAATATTTGCATTATTTAAACATATATTTTATATAATAAAGTTTTTCAATATTGTTCATTAAATACAGATTTCGAGGAATGCAACTGTTATAAAATTTCTTACCTTAGAGCTCGTTTTTCTTGTTTAATTTATAAAATTTGGCTTCTCCACTAATCACCGGTCAAATTCACTTCAAGTTGTGGGTTATTATGTTAACAACACTGAATTACTAGATTAACCCGGGAAATTCAAATGATTTTTGAAATATTTTGAGTGGCTGAATGCTCCCCGTGGCCGAATGCTCCCCGTTCTCCCCTACATAGATAAAACATTATAATACATAAATGAAAAACATCTATGAAACAGTTTTCACATTTCGTGCCACATAGACATGAAACTACCATTACAAGTTATTACTATATAATTTTCGTCTACAATCAATGTTGTATTCATTTATGCATGTTTGCTTTTGAGATTTGAGGTTTAAAATGAAGTAGAAACAACGAAACAACCATATCGATATCTATCAATATGATATACTTAACTAAAAATATTCTTGTGATGCCTCATGTATGCCTGTCACTGTATTCATGTAGTTTTTAAACATACATATGTAAACATATTCAACATTCTTTATTAATAAGTGTCAGAAAAGTTTGTGCACTCGTAGGTTTAACTTTATAATAAATATGTAAATAAAAATTAAATTAAGTTTCGGGAGCAATATTATAAATTAGAGTGAACGAACTCTAGTTGAAGAAAATATGAGAGAAGACAGAAAAAATTTGAATAGAATGCCAGCAGTTATTATTCTTATTCTCAAACTTAACTGCCTTTGGTTTCTATACTATACATTGACATCTTTCAGGCATTTAATGGATTTCATATTTAAAAAAACATGTAAATAAAGTATATGCTGTTTAGTAAAACATAATACAATACAATGGGGATCATAATATGTAATAAGAAAGTGTACAAATTTTTCTGAAAGTAGCTATTAAATCTATTCAAGCTTCTCTCCTTTGTAACTATTTTTTACTTTCACTGCTCATTGCTCATTATATATTATTAAGCCCTCTGTATACAGCTTTATTAACAGCTTATTTCTAATAATTTAAATGTCATATTAGCTTCTTATTTTAATGATCACTGCTTTCTAACATTTTTAGGTATCACAATCGCGAAGCTCTTGTAATAAGCGCTTTAAAAGTGGAAAAAAATCCCATAACAACACCAGGTCCATTTGCAACCCCCCCACCACAAAGAAATATACACCATCCTGGAGTACATGCTCCATTGCATATGACTCCACCCCTAGGGTTACATGCTAACTCCAGGGGAGGTAGTCCAATATTTCGGCCCGGATCGGGCTCTAACAGCACTTATACAGGTTCCCCGAGAATTGGTGATGGCTTCCGCAGCTCCCCAAGGCCACATTCTTCGCCTAAACTGAAACTAAGGTCCAAACATTTCTGTGTCTAAAGCTTCAGTATATTTTATAAACTGTTCGATCTCTATAATTATAAACAAACACCATGGATTATTATTCTCTTATTAATCTTATCTTACTAACAGTGGCATATTATTAACTATAATAGAACTATTTTATAAAATATGCATCTATAATTTTTGCTGTCATCGCATGTTGCTTTTTTAATTTTTATAAAAAGCAGAATTTTTATTTTATTTATGTAGGTAGATATAAATGCATTAGTTTATTTTTTATGAACATAGTTATAAATATAAATCAAAACTTTTCTAAATTCTATCATAAATTATTTGTTTATATCTCACAGTAAATAGTTGCAGGTATATGAAGTCAGTTTTTCCACAAGCCGATGAAACCTTGATTTTGGAAGTACTACAAAACCATGAAAATAACATTCAGAAAGTTTCCGATGTTCTCAAAGAAATGGGTTATAATAAAAAAGATACAGTTAAGGTAGCACAACAGAAGATGGAAGCCAAAAAACAGGAAAAACTAAAAGAAGAAGAGGACAAGGAGGTGAAAGTACCAAGTCCTCAGTTAAAAATAAAATCTTTGGAGGAAAAGGAGAATAGTAAGATTCCTATATCAATACACTACATTCAAGATGAGGTCAAACAGCTTAATTATCACATTTTTACACAGTAATGTTATAAATTATTGTTTTGTTTTTAGTGAAAATGGAACTTCAAAAAAAGTACAAAGATGTGCCTGAGCATTTGATAAGCATTGCACTCGAAAGTGTTAATTTTGATGAAAATAGAGCAAATCAAATTTTACAGATTATGATACAGGAAGATACCCAAGCTGCTGATAAAAAAAAGGAGTATGTGTTTTGCAAGACAATAGAAATAAGAATTTAATATAAACTCATTTTGTAGAGAGGGGCACACTTCAGAATCGGATTCAATTCCTTTACCAATAACTGCAAATATACCAGTATCACAGAGTAGGCAGTCCTTAAAATCATTGTTGAAAGAAAAAACTGATAAGGAAAAATCTACATTTACCAGGTAGTTAGAAACTAAAAAGTTGTTTTTTTGCATTTGCAATGCAATTTGCAGTGGGCGACCTTGAAAACATCTGGATCTAAAATTGAATTAACATGAAGAAATGAAATATTTTTTTATTGGTTACTTGAAAAATTTTCAGTTTCACAAGAAATTATCCTAACACTCCATTTTTAAATATGTAAAACAATTTTACAATTAATTATGAAATTTGAAACACATTCTGATGCTCCTTGAAATACATATAAAGGGTGTACTCATAAAATAGTTTATAATCTGGCGATTTTAACGCAATACCTCTCCCTATTGCACGCATCTTCTTTAGTCGTTCAAACAGTAGCAGTTGGGTAAATATATGCTAGAGATATGAATTTGCGTATAATATAGAGAAAAAATATCAGGTAGATTAATCACATCTAGGTGCATTTTATATTGTTTATTTAAACTCCTCCTGTCGGGGAAAATAGGTGCAGAATATGAATAAATACGGTAATCTGTAGATTCAATTTACATTTAATTTTGTTAATTAATAGTCTGATTGTGGTCCAAAGCTTCTTTCTGGTACAGTGTTTGGCGCTACAATTAATTTGCGGGCGTCTGATTCCATCTTCACCTACTATTGGCAACGATTTTGGGTCTCAATCATCTTGCGTATACTAATCAGAAGTCACAATCATAATATATATTTAGAAATCAGTAAATGTAAAATTAATAAAATGACACATCAGCACTAAATACACACACATAGTAGCACTAAATACTTCCACATCAGCACTAAATACATACACATCAGCACTAAATAAAATAATTTATATTAAAATTAAAATTATATTCATTTTCATTCAATAAATTTTAAATTATTTCTTATATTTCCATTGGTACATTTACAGGGGTCCACAAATTTAAAAATACATATCTTAAAGAAACTTCGCATTTATTTCCACAGATATTCAGAGAACTCAAATTAACAATACGAACAATTTTACATTGTAATGTTTAGACATACTTTGGCATACATACTAGTTTAGGTCGCTAAATCTAATACAGAAGCAAAACGTGTTTTGGCAATTTGTATTTAGTAACAGCAGGTAATTATATTTTTGTCTTTATGGTTGCATTCAAAAATGAGTTTTAGGATCACTCCAGTGAATCTTAAAAAACAAATGTTTGATTGGCCCCAAAATGTTATAAATCTTAACTAACTTGCATTTATCAAATTCATAAGTAACCTTGAAAAGAAATGAAATTTTCGGGGATATGTGGAAGTTTCTATACTGTATATGTGTACATATTTGTATATTTTCAGGGTGATTGAAGAACACGATTCACATATCCAATCAAAAAATTTGATCAGTACTAAGGGTCATAATCCAACAAATGCGAAGGGACCCAATGAAAAATTACTTCTGTAAGTTTAGTCATAGAATATTTAAAAAAAATTGATAGAATAGAATAATTATAGAGGTGATTTAGTTTTTAAATGTGGTAACACCTCAAGTAAATAAAATTTCTGAAGCTTAAGTTTTTTAAAAAATTTGAGGTCAACACTGTTTAGTCTATAAAATTTTACATAATTTGTTTAAGAGTTTCAAATGTTAAATGCCACATCATATTTTTGACTAAATATGAGGTGTTCAGGTGCTATTTGAGGTGTAATTTTGCTGGTCCATGCGACTGTTGTGTTCACCCTGAGATGCGGGAATAAATACCTGGGATTATGACAATCATAGTTTTTGAGTATTGATTGTCAGTTTTGTAGTTAATTTCAAATAAAATGCCAACATTCAAAACAGTTAATTATAAGCTATCTTAACCTCATGTTAATATTGTTACTTAGCATCTCACGTCAGTTTTATTATTTATTATAGTTATATCCTAAATTTTATTTTCATGGTAAAAAAAATTAAGGATATATACTTCAGAGTCAGCCAATATTTTATATGAACACTGGTTGTGGAATGTTTTAAATAAAAGATTTCTTGTTCATTTGAGGCCTAAGTACTCAGACTAATAGATTACCCACACCACTATCATGGTTTCTTGTACTAGCTTGTGAAACCTCATTGGTAGGGTGTTATTCACATATATTCTATGATTAAATGTCTCACATTCACACAGGCTATGATATCCTGGGTTTCTTGCTTACCACATTGTCTGCATGTTAGGTCGCCATTATACACCATGTCATATACAGGGTTATTCGGAACTCATCTCTAAAACTTTGAGGATATGTGCATCCTTAAATAAGAAATCGATATCACCAAAAAAATTTATAATAAAAGGCTTAGAATTTCCCGTAAACAATGTTTAAAATTATACCATTATAAAGGACTACGTAGCTGGGCAACTGTACTTCAACACATCTGATTTATCACATTCCTTCAAAAAACAGTAAACAACAGTTTTTGTACCTGGCGAACACAGTTGGAGTGGGGATAATATCTCTTATTGTCTATGGAGTCATCAGTCTTTCTGTGTCGCTGTCTCTGTGCGGGTGTTTTACTTATCCAGTGTTAAACTGTAAAATTTTCAAAATGGCTCATGTGTACATTAATGCTGAGTTAATGGACATGATTCTTATTTATGGCGAAGTTGAACAAAATTCATTGGCAGCTTCGCGCTTGTATGCGGAACGATTTCCCAATCGACACACCGACACATCGACAGTTCGGTTTTGTGAGTGGTTGTTGCAGCAAAATGCTGAAAATCCCCAATTTACTTAATAATTTGCGTTTATAAGATCAGCAACCAGGAGGAATATTCGGTTTAGTGCGGCAAAATTGGATAATGCGTGCCCAAAATTGTGTACAAGTCGAGGAATATTATTTCGAAAAGCTTTTGTAACAAGGTATGTGCAAATTTTTTATACCTAAATTTCACGTTTCTAATACCTAGTAATTAAGTAGCGCAATTCTTTAAAATTAGTGTAACAAAATTTTATTCATTTTAAAGACACGTCATTTTGGTCAGATCTATCTATCTTTAAGTTTATTTTAAAGTAAAAACGCTCCAAATCTTTTTTGCGCCGGGTGTCGGTATACTCTCAGATCCTCCAAAGTTTTTTTGTGCTAGCCTGTTTGCATTGTCAGTTCCAAGGTCACTCCATTACAGTGGACCAGTATCCAGCGGCGTGCAATGAAAAGTTTTTAAATAGTTTTAAGACCCCGCCAAAAAATTTTTTTTTGCACTACCACATTTGTACATGTATGTTGAACATCCCCAAATTTATTATGGATAAGTTCTGAATAACCCTGTATACTGAATTGTTCCTCATGTCACTACATATACCAGCCCCAGTGTCCTGCTCAGTCCTTAATCCATCAGTGGTTCAGGTAATGCCCCAATAAGGTTTTTGTTACTTTTTATTCTATTGTGAATAGAAAGAAAGGTTCTATTAGAAAAAAAAATGATCATATTTGAAGCAATAATCAAGCTAAGATAACTGAAGGAAAATATGTATGAATTCTAATGGAAAAAAAAACATTCCCCAGCCAACATGACACATAGTATTCTATTGTTTTATTCTGACTAATGTTAATGATTTAGGGAGGATTACGTCAAGTGGCAAGGGCCAAATGCAAGTTTGAAAAAAAGTGTACAAGGCTTGGCTAAAGGCCCAAATGCAAATCTTTTATCAGGACGACTTTATCAAGCTTGTGGTCCTAATTTAGAATTGCGAAAGGGTCCCAAAATAGGTTTGGCTAAAGGTTCAATTTTTTCTCAACTTAAAACTGCTATTATCGGCGAATCTCGTGGCAAATAACATTATGTTTGTAATATTCTGTAAACAAAACGGTTTTTTGTTCTGTGTATGTAAGTAGGTATTTAGCAATTGCTGGTAATCTATCTTAACATGTCTTATTCTAAAAGACAAAATATCATTAATTTCTTTTATTATTTATTTGACTAATTATTGCAAAAATAGTCTATTTATTGTAATCGGTCAAAATTTGTATTGAAGATTGTTAAATTTAAGAAAATAATTGTTGTAATAAGTTCAGAGCCGAATTCAAAACCACCATTTATTTTACTTACCAAAAAGGGGAGAAACGATCTTTTCTTGCTTTTCGACTTTATATCATCTCATAGTTATTATCCTCGAATTAGAAATCAACTTTTTTCATTTAAATGTTATTAAAAACAGTTAATCTTCTCACCGTTCTTAAACTATGTAGGTAAGTCATTAACTCGATTTTAAGATCTTAGTAAATATTTTAGGTGAAACGCAGTAGACTTTGTCTTCGAATATTTTAATTAGGGCTCTAATTTCTTGATTTTCATTTATAAGAATCGTAAGTATGATACAATATTGTTACAATGTTGTTTGTATGGTGTACAAAAATTTGTGTTGAATATTGTTAGATTTAAGAAAATAATTGTAATAAGGACAGACCCAGATTAAAACCACTATGTATTGTACCTACTATAAAGAATACAAAAGATCTTTTCTTGCTTTTCCAGTTTTATATTACCTCATATATTATGCTCGAATTACAAATCAACTTTTTTCATTTAAATGTGATTAAAAACTGTTATTCTTCTGATCGTTCTTATATTATGTAAATCATTAACAGGATTTTAAGATCTTAATTTAATATTTTAGGTGAATCGCAGTAGACTTTGTCCTCAAATATTTAAATTAACACCCTAATTTTTTAATTTTAATTTATGAGAATCGTAAGGTGGGGCTTTACCAGAATGGTTTAACTAGGTGGGTGCTGCCCACCCCTATTTAGTATTTTTGTAGTTTGCAAAACTCAATACCAATTACAGGGATGTTATAAATAAGCCACAGAAATATTTTTAATCTTTACCAATGTTTGAACAAAATCTAAAAAATCGGGCACTGAAGGTATGTGTCCATTGGAGACGGGCCGGGTCGCATTTTATACAATTGCATCTATTAGCGACGTATCGAGACGGACGGACGTGGGTTGGAGTTGTAATCCATCGCAGTTTGCTGTTTGTTGTTGTTGGACGAAGAAAAAAATTCAATTACAGGTTGAGTAAAGTATGCCGGGTAAGTGAGAATGCTTTTAAGATTTTAACAAGAAGATTCCGGGTTTATGAGAGGCAATTATCAATGCCCCCTGAGGACCTGAATATGTTAGTGGCACATACATGCTGCCTGCGTAATTTTCTAATAAATAGCTCAACATACTCATATTATTATTTTTTTTGATCAATTCAATCGTATATATGAAATATACTTACTATATATCTAGCACTTATGAGACTGTTTCAATATTTCTCCTATTTCTTACCATATATTTTTAAGCCTGCCTGTAGACACAGTCCTATTTGAATCTATGGTAGGCAGATTTTTGCGATTCGATCTGACCCAACCCGTTTCGCCTAGTGGATGCATACTTTCAAAAAACAACACTAACTATAACAAAAAATGTCATAGCAAAACGCAATGGCAAGCACACTCTGCTGGAAACTCACCTTTACAGTTTCTCTATTGAAAACTGATATATATACAGGGTGTCCACCTAGTGCGCGTAAGTCCAATATCTGGGTTAATAAAAGAGATAACTTAATTTTTTTTTCTACAGGGTTGTCTAATATCTCGAGCTGCACAAAATGAAAATATATTTACATATTCAGGGTGTTCAGTTTTTCCTGGGCAGGTACCAACTTCATTTTTTTAAATGGAAACCTATATTTTTTATGGCATTATCGAATTCTACGTAAAAAATTAGTGGGACTTTGTGCTTAACACTGCTCTTGAAATATTGATAGTTTTCGAGATATTTGACTTTACATTTTTTTTTCTTATGTTTCGTCACTTCTAATAGTTGACATAATTATGGTTGTATGACAGCTAGAAATTATTTTTTTTTTTCAGAAACTGTAGAGTGAAGATAGCTCTTTCGAAAAACGTATCAAAAGTTGACCTGCGATATACAGGGGGCAACAGAAATCGTGCCAAACCTGATGGTTTAAAATTTAAAAAATCTCGACTTTTTCAAATGGAACACCCTGTGTTTTATGATTTCATTAGATGCCTTTCTGTAGACTCTACAATTTTATAATAGCTTTCCCTATACCTAAGTTGCGTAGTTTTTGCAAAAAACCCACTTTTATGAAAAATACCCGATTTGCGAACTCCTTTGACGGAAAAAATATTGTAAGGCTATTTATTTTTATAAAATGTATTAGTTTACACTTCTTAAAATAAAAATAACTGAAAAATTTAGATAATTTCAGTTTAATAAACAAGTCTTTATGGAAAGTTACCATTTATTTGTAAATAAAAGTAAAAAATCATAAAAGCTCTACATGTAATTAAGAATTAGCAAAACTGGCGTATGCTTTAGAAGAAGTTCATGGGAATTATTTGCTAGCAGCACGTATTTTTAGAGATTCCCACGTGCTGACTGTTTTGAAAATGTGAAAGAAAGATTTGAAAGAACAGCAAATGGGAATTATGAGAAAACTACCAGGAGACATGGGAGTAACAACGATAATATTTAGTTTAATGTTGTGGTTTCTGCTGTTGAAAATCCAAAAATATTAGTATCAGAAAATCAGTAGAAATCTTGGAGTTTTCAAAAGCTCGACAAATAAGATATTGAAGAAGAAGTTTCATACGTATCATATTGAAAACCAAACGGTGTTACCGTAGTTAGAAAAATTATTAGTGAAATGGATGAATATACATAGAGTATTGAAAAAAGAATACGCAATACTCATACAAGCAAGCTAACCTAAAGTAAATGCTCAAAATGTCCACCGTTGTTTTCAACACAAAGCATTAATCTACGACGAAAATGAATGTGAACATTTCTTAACATTTCGGGCGTTATGGTTAGAAACTCATTTTGGATCTTTTCTTTCAAGTCTTGCATATCCGTTGGTGGTACTTCATATACTCGCTCCTTGATATAACCCCACAAGAAAACGTCCAGAATATTTAAATCAGGCGAACGTGCAGGCCAAGGAACTGGACCACCACGACCTAATCACTTATTTAGATATACGTGGTTTAGGTGTTCTCTAATCTGAAATATGAATAGATAATAGGAAAAGTACTACAACAATAAAATAATCACAGTACCGCCAAAGTGGAATGTGGAGGGGCACCATCATGCTGAAACCATTGTTGAACCAAATAATCAGCGGGCATATTCTGTAGCTGTAGAAGGGGAAGTTCGTTTTGCAAAAAATGCAAATACACATTGGCATTTAAATTGCCTTCAAAAAAGTACGGTCCAACAATATGTTCTCCACAAATTCCAGCCCACACGTTCACTTTGAAACGATGCTGATTATCTAGTACCCTCAATAATCTTGGATTATTGTCAGCGTAGTGATGAAAGTTGCGACGATTGGGTAAGCATGTGTTTGAAAATGTTGATTCGTCAGTAAACAAGACATTCATAAAAAAGTTTGGACTTTCCTGAATTTTATCCAATGCCCAGTGGCAAAATTGCAGGCGGTTTAGGTGATCTTGAGGTAACAGTGCTTGATGGTTTTCAATATGATACGGATGAAAATTATTCTTCTTCAGTATCTTGTTTGTCAAGCTTTTGGAAACTCCAAGATTATTACTGATTTTCCTGACACTAATATTTGGATTTTCAACAGCAGACGCCACAACATTAAACTGAATATCGTCATTGTTACCGTCATGTCTCCTGGTAGTTTTCTCATAATTCGCATTTGCTGTTCTTTCAAATCTTTCTTTCACATTTTCAAAACAGTCAGCACGTGGAAATCTCTGTAAATCTGGATTATTTGCTTTGTAAATACGTGCTGCTAGCAAACAATTTCCATGAGCTTCTCCTAAGGCATAAACCATTTAATAATTTTTTCTAATTTTAATTTTTCTTGCTAATTTTTCTTTTGAATAGTTCATTGTATGCACGCTTAGTACTTACTCTAAACTCGTACGTGAATATTCAGTAAAAGAAGAAATGACATGTAAACTGATTGTCACAAATTTTATTGCGTGACAGACGCTCACTGCGTTTTTCCCGAGAAAGGAACGTGCGCAAATCGGGTATTTTTCATAAAAGTGGGTTTTTTGCAAAAACTACGCAACTTAGGTATAGGGAAAGCTATTATAAAATTGTAGAGTCTACAGAAAGGCATCTAATGAAATCATAAAACACAGGGTGTTCCATTTGAAAAAGTCGAGATTTTTTAAATTTTAAACCATCAGGTTTGGCACGATTTCTGTTGCCCCCTGTATATCGCAGGTCAACTTTTGATACGTTTTTCGAAAGAGCCATCTTCACTCTACAGTTTCTGAAAAAAAAAATAATTTCTAGCTGTCATACAACCATAATTATGTCAACTATTAGAAGTGACGAAACATAAGAAAAAAAAATTTAAAGTCAAATATCTCGAAAACTATCAATATTTCAATAGCAGTGTTAAGCACAAAGTCCCACTAATTTTTTACGTAGAATTCGATAATGCCATAAAAAATATAGGTTTCCATTTAAAAAAATGAAGTTGGTACCTGTCCAGGAAAAACTGAACACCCTGAATATGTAAATATATTTTCATTTTGTGCAGCTCGGGATATTAGACAACCCTGTAGAAAAAAAAATTAAGTTATCTCTTTTATTAACCCAGATATTGGACTTACGCGCACTAGGTGGACACCCTGTATATATATATTCTTTTAATAAATTCCATATTCAATGAAGTCAGCCTTGAGATTTTTAATATTATAATTACATTACGCCAACTATCATTTGAGACAAGCGCGATACCACAATGGAGGTTCAATCTCAATGAACTTATATAAAAATTGCATATATTTTGTTAATTATTTAAAAAAAGACAAAAGTAGTTGTTTTTTAATGTGCAATACTAGGTTTGTTAGAAAATCACTTTTAAATCGTCAGAAATATTCAACCAATTACGTTATTAACATATTTAATTTCAACGATCTATAATATATTTATTTATTTATAAATAAATAAGTAGGATGGTCTTCCTCAAAGACAATAGAGGTCGCTGTAATGATATCTGCAGAAAAGCAGATCGTTATCTGTCTGTCAATTAGATAATAATTGTCAGACAGGTAGTAGCAAAGACCGAAAGAGGGCACTACAGTGTACTTTACTGTATCTCGCCACTACAAAGATCTATATAGCATATGTTGTAATAACTGAGCACTTGTTCTAATCCAGTTCTAAACCAGTCCATTACTGCTCTATGGGCATACCTATTTTGTTTTATTTATATAAATGGTTTTTGAAGAATATATAATATATGTTTATATTAATTTAACTATGAAAACTTATCGTGATTCTGTTTCACTTTATACATTGTTATATTTGTTAGTTTCTTTGTTTGTGTATCATTTTATTTTTGTATGTTATATCATTTTGTGTTCATATAGTGTATTATTTATTATTATCGTGTATTGTAATATACTTAACTTTAAGTGTATTGTATTGTACTTATACTTTGAAATACTTGTTTTAGTATTTTTTGTATTTAATTAATACAATCCCTATCTCCATATTGTTTCTACGGAAGTACTTAAATAGGAATGTGATTAAATAACAAAAATATAAAAATAATGTGAAGTAGATGATAAAAGTAGGTAGGTAGTCTATAGTTTATAAAGAAATGTTCATAAATTGTTAATCTAGTACACATAAAAATTATTATCATTTTTAAAAGCTGGGCATATAGGGTGATTTAAAATTATATCCAAGAAAATGTTTAGGAATTCAATGGGTCTCAAAAAAATTAAAAACCCACTTTCAAAATCATATGAAAATGTTTACTTGCATGTCAATGGTATCTGGTGTATAAATTAATATATACACAGTACTTTCAATGAAAACTGAGTTTGTTTTCAAACTGATAACGCCCAAGACAGGTCAATTTTTTAGTGGAGGCGGAAAGTCATTTCGTAACAAAATCCAAGCCAAGGCACTAGGACCATCCAAAAGTTTAGGCAGACAACAATACACCTGTATTATTGGTTATATCGAGGTTGGTCACTCCCAAGATTAGTTTGGCCTTCTCAAGATTTTTTCTGGGTGCACCACTGTAGGGTATCTATGGTTAGTCAAGTGAGTAATGCAAGTTCAATACTACTTTATAGAATTTTCACATTGGTTCTATTACAAAATTTTTCGGGTAAATTATGGATCACCCTGCAATTAACACTGTAAATTTATTTTATAATCACAAATATAAAGTTCTTGACTTTGTATTGATGTGAAAAAGTAGACGGTAGTGTATTTGTTGACGTCTACATATGTAGGACTTTGTTTTTCAGATATTTGTAGAATTAAAGGTAGAATTTTAGTTCAAAACTTTGAGAAAATTGATAGTTTAGTTAAAATCCAATAGTCAGAAGATAACTGGTCATCCTCTGACAACATCTAATAGTCTTATACTATTAGTAGCAAAATGACTGTTGTTGATTTGGTTTGTGCTTATATAACATTCATCGATTCATAATTTTCGGCCTATATATATGTTGCATTCAAATAAATAAGGTGTTAACAATGTGATCAAAAAATTTCTTAATGTTGTACATTGGTTTTAATTAATATTGGATATCGTCATTAATTGATATTGAGACTTTGATAATGATCTCCTACTTTAAGTCTACATGTGCTAAATTATTAATACAATTTTTCTTGTGTCATATTTCATATATCAGTTTCCCAGGGAAAATTGTAATGATTTATTGTGAATACCCTGCCGCTTTGAATCAAGTACTAAGTTTTACAGCGAAGTACAAAAATTCTAATGTGATAGGTAGCATTCATTCCAATTTTAATAAATACAAATGTATTTTATAATATACCGGATTTTCCATTTCATCTGACCAATGACATTAGCATGCGCTATTACATTTCATTGAATTTTATATTCCCAAGGCATACTATGAGAAATATTGTTAATGAAATCCATAGTAGTAACTGCCAAACACTTTAGATTACCAAAATACTGAAGCGAAATGCTTTTTTAATTAAAATATCGGTAAAAATTTGTTTCAGGTTAAAAGTAACAGTTTACATAGTTGTCTCAGCGCGCACAATGTCTAGTAGCATGGTGGCCTAGCGGTATAAGTCACAGGCTATCAAAATGAAGTGCAAAATTTTGGCTGTACCAGAGGCAACTTTTTTATTTAAGTTTTTAATTAATGACAATTATTAGTATTTACTTATTCGAATAAATTTGTTTCAATGTCCATAGTTGTTATTCTTTCTACAGGTAATCTTTAAAGTTTGCAAAATAATAATTCTCTAATTAAATATTAAACATCTTAGGAATTAATTGGTTCATTTTAGTTGTCCGTAAAATTCGTCATTCTAGCTTATAAAAGTCTACATCTACCATATTTTGCTGCAACAATTATGATAGCAATATATTTGTTAACAAAAACCTGAATGGTTAAAATTACTTTAAAAGCTCTTGCTTTTTCACATCGGGAAGTGTTTGAATCAAATCTTATAATCAAAACAACCATAATCAAGGTAATACCGATAGTTTAATTAAAACAGCATTTCGCTTCAGTATTTTGATAAACAAAAGCGTTTGACAGTTACTACTATCGATTCCGTTAGGAATATTTCTTGGGAATATAAAATTCAATGAAATGTAATAGCCCGTGCTTATTGCTGTTAGTCAGATGACATGGGAAATCTGGTATATACTACTACCTACTTAACTGTTCTCACTACTGGAATCTTACGAGACCGTAAAAGTGTGTAATGAATATTAATTACGAATTCGGTGAAATGACACAAAAGTTGCATTGACCATGTCGGGGATATTTTCAAAATTTTGTATAATCGTTTAGATTTCCAGATATTTAAAAAAAATGACAAGTACTTGTTTTCTTTCGTGTGGAATAAGTAGGTCCTCCCTTCTTTAAAGTATCTGAAATTTGAATGTCTTACGTACTGCTACACTCCGAATCGGATAGCAACGTTAGAAATTTCATGTATCATTTTATTTCTTTAAATCGAAATTCAACCTTTTTTCTTATGGTGGTGTGCTATCAGTGCATGCCCGTAAATATTATGAATACATTTATTATAAATTTTTCAATTGATCCATAAATAAAGTAATTATAGCTTAAAACGTGGTTAGCGACTCTAATCAAAGTTGGGCTGGAAATGTTAGTTACTTCAGTGACAAATGTGGTTTATTTTGAATGCTGCAGTCCGATTTCGGAACGTGGCCCTATGGAAGATGAATAGATTCTTCATATCATTTGAAGAAATGAGGATGGAGTTATTCAACAAAAATGAAAACAAATATTTTTAATTTTTTTTTAATATCTCAAAATCTAGATGGTTTTTGGAATTTTGAAAGTGTGTCTAACATGGTCATTATGCAGGGTAACTTTTGTGTCCTTTGATCGGATTGGTATCTTCTACGGTTTTCAACATCCCAAGGTAGGAACAGTTAAGTAGGACACCTTATATATTGTCTTCGAAATAAGTTTTAATCCTTTAAGCATAATAATGCAGTGAATGGTGCCATTTAGACTATTTATATGATGGTAGTAATGCATATAAAATTTATCATTTTACTTCGCCCTAGCAAAATACTGATTTATGTTCATTTAAATATTAAGTTAAGTAATAAAATTTCATCAAAATAACTTTGGGCACTAATGTAAGTTGTAAAAAAATGTCTTTATTGCAAATTCCAGAAGCGTAAACATTCTTTATTTGTATCTTTGGTATCATATTCTACACATAAGCTCTCCAAAAATACCAATGTATGTTTTTCAATTATTATACACTTATACTATATTGTAAAAGTTCAATTTATTTCGTTTTAACTCTCGTTTTATAAGTTCATAGAAAATAAATTTGTATCACATTGTTCAAACATTTCAAACACATAAGTATTGAATTATCATCAATACCTCTCCTAATAGTAGTTCTTCACGTTTTATGATTCAATTATCATTTCAAAATTCAAATTATCAATTGGAGCATAACTAGAATGTTTACTTGCTTGCATTATTGTATGGAAATTTTTTAAAATCAAGATTAAATTGGTTAAATTAAGAAAATGCCAAAATATATTTTAACACACTTTTATTGGCTTGACCTGTAACTTCCCAACATTGTAAGCAAATCTTACTCTTATTCACTTTTTACCCATTTTAATTGTCACATCATTTTGAAAATTTACAAACGTATACAATAATTCTGGTGACAATACAATAATATGGTACCATCGAGCTAGTATGATGATGGAGGTGAGAAGTGGTCATTTTAAGGTTTCAGTGTGCTACTCATAAAACATACCATGTTTTTTGGTTTTTTAAACTATAATTTTTACTTTTATGACTTTTTATTAAAATCGACTATAAAATAAAAATATTCATTATGAAATACTTTCGATAGGAATTTACGCTTCCCCTGCTTTTTATTTCTTCTCGAAACATTTCCATGCTGTAAATTTCTCAAGAGAAATATTTCCATTTCCCATCTCTAGTAATCTACTAGACCAACATTTAAATTATTTTTAGATATTTAAACAGTGATCCTGGATATTCTGATCTGAAAGTTAAACTAGGTCAAAACAATCCACCCTAAATTAATTTAAATAAAGGAAACATTCAAAAACTTACTTTAGGCATGTATCTAATTCTTGCGCTATTTTTTCAAAAGGTGTTTTGTTTTATTCTTTGATTAGTCCATATGCGATCAAAAGACAATATACATCTTCCTTTTTTCGTTACAAAAACATGTTACAAAGAAATTTAAAAAAAACAAACATGCCCATGATTTTAATATTAATATTTACAATAATTGTCAAATCCCTGGTCAAAGATCCTTTCTAAGTACTCGCTCATTATTTTCTGCAAATTCTCACGGACACGGCTCATGAGAGTTTGCCATGAGTATAGGCGTCATATGCACCTGTAGAACAACCCGTGTTACAAATACAGTATAAACACATGTTTTATTGTATCATGGTATAAACTGTACCTATGGGTAATTTGTGCAGAAAACATATTTCTACTACATGCAATATAACACAATATACTAATCTGTGAACTATAGGATCAAAAATGATTAATATAAAATTAGATGGCACCAATTCAAGGCCAATATGTAAATATAAGATTAAACTAGTATCGGCTGTGGGTAGTAAAATTATCCGCCCATTTTTCCTCTTTGGATCTCTTATTTTTAACATCTAATAGCTGTAAAACTAACAAATGTAATATTCTCCTACCTCTTCAATTTACAACCCTATCTCTTTAGCATCAAATTTAATGCATATTTTTTAATGCACCTATTTTTGTAATTTATAAATATTTCTGTAGTTCCAAACTTAATTTAATGTAAATATATTATAACCTTTAACAAAAAAATTGTTTTTTTGCTATGTAGTTCTAGATTTCCTTACCACAATTTTATCGTATTTGAAATTTAATCTTGTTGCATTTTTTTTACCGACGAAAGAATGTTATTGTCTTTGTGTAAGATACTTTACTCAATACAATTTTATTATACTGATATGGGATTTTGGAACATCCATTTTTCCCAGTTCAATTGTAAAATTTTTGAAACTGGAACATTAGGTACAATTAGTCATTCTAGAACTGACAAAAAATTATTTCTGTAGGTCAAACAAAGTAAGTTTTCTGGTATTTACTAAGAGTTCCTTATATTGAAAATTTCTAAACTGATTTTTGATCTCAAATGACATTAAAGACGTTGAATCGGTTTTTGAAATTCAGAAATATTGATCAGAATGACCTGTATGCCATAATTAATAAAAAAAAAATAAGCTAACAAAATATGCAGGTAAAAAGTACTTTCATGTATTTTTAAGACATATCCTACTTCTAGCAATTAAATAGAATGTATATTTGTAAATAAAATTGGAGGAACTATTCTTTCGCACACACCTTTGTTTACAATTTTTGTTACAAGATAGATTCTATGACGACCATTTCTGACAGGTTACTGGAATACCTAGTCATGGCTTAATTTACCTAGTAAATTTAACCAGAATAAAAGCTAATACTTATGATGTTTTTGTCAGCTGCATGGGAAAGTCCTCCCACTAGTTATTACCGACAGGGAAACAGGAAGCACAGAGTTGAGCGACTAGATTTATATTGCTCAAAAGTATTTTTCAAACTGATAAGCCTATATAAAATTAAAAAATCATTTTTTCACCTATTAGGCATTCCAAAACCAAAATACATGATAAAAAAAAGGCTCCCGTGGGTCAAACAAAGTAAGTTTTTGTAGAATCTACTAAGAATACCTCATATTCAGAAATGCACGATTTTTTATCCTCAAATGACATTAAAGACGTTGAATATTTTGCTGGAATTCAGAAATATTTATTGCAATGATTTCTACGATCAACATTTGTGTCATAATAAGAAATGAAAATCTAACGACATATGCATGTAAAAAGTTCTTTCATGGAATTTTAAGATATATTCCACGTCAAGGAATGAAAATGTATGTTTGTAAATAAAATTGGACACACGATCTCAAAACATCATAAAAAATAAGTTATAGTGGACATTTACATGTTCTGTTGCCATTTTTTACAAGTCATTGGAATGTCCAGATGTCTAATTATGTTAGTTTAATAGTAGGTATATATTATTTTAAGGAAAAAATAGCTTTGCAATGTAAAATAAAACAACGTACAGATGAATGAATATAATGTTTTCATATATAATTTTTGTTACAAGATTGTAAAATTAATTTTAGCATCCACCTATAGTAACTTCTATTTGCCAGATAGGTACTGTAACCATTTCCAGATGTTGCCAAACGTTTAAATAAAATCTTGGTACATCAAGCTTTCCATATTCTGATGTTTAACTTCTTAATTCAGTCATTTAATTGCTAGAAATAACCATGCATGGGCATAACACAGGAATATATATCACAATAATCGAATTGAATTCATATTTATTAAATAATTTTTTAGAAATGGAAAAATAGACATTCTCATTTCAGCAACGATAAAAAATATGGCATAATAGAGGTAGGTACAAAATGTATCTATTGAAGAAACATTAATAGCCGATTGTTATAAGTTATAACAAAAAGTTGTATTAACTTATAGGTACCTATAAGTTATATCCTCCATACAGCAGAAACCAATATAGGGTCTGGTACGATATATGGACACAGATATAGCAAATTTTTCCAAAGGGAAATGGGTAATTTGATGCTAAAATAGTTATTTGGAAAAAGGAAATTTGCAGAAAAATGAGGTTTTTGGTAGAAACATGTTTTAGAAGCTTTGGCTTCACGTAGTGATTTAAGGTGCTGGGTAAAAGGTAAAATAGGATAACAGCCTTAAGCTGCGTTTTGCGCTGACCTAGCATCCACAGCATAGAAAGGGCAGTACAAAATAGAAAATTAAAAAAAAAACTTGACCACACCATGACCTAGCCATCCTCAGTATTAAAAGGGCAGTGCGTAATGAAGGAAAATTAAAAAAAAAATCTTTACCGCGCTGACCTAGCATCCTCAGTACAAGAATGGGAAAAGGGCAGTGCGAAAACGGAACAGCACGGAAAATTAGTCTGTAAATAAACACTGGAATGTTAAGATCGTAAATGTCAGATATCATGATGGTAGTGGCAGTCGAAATTGAACAAACATCGACGATCGTCAATGTTCTGCAATGTAATTTCTTTACATGTCATGAAATGAAGTAAATTGTTTTATTTTAATGATGTAGGAGTATGGTTTTTAATATTTTTCCTCACCGGAATCAATGCAAAATAATAATTAGTTTAATGATGCTTAAAAAATTAAACTTAGTCTTGTGTCAGTGTCCCTATAACGTACCAGAGCCCCAATATTTATATTAACTACTATACTATCACTGTCAGGTAGGGTACGTTTATACCTATTTATATTTCATCTTCATTTAACAGCATATTAGGTATACCATTATTTATTGGAAACTTTCTACCAGTTTCTGGACAAACTAGTTCTCCATTTATAATATCAACCTCTAATAGAACATGATGAACTTTCTTTAAAAACTCCTGGTCATTCTCATAATTATCTATTATTTCTTTTGGTAAATCTTCACGCTGACCAATACTTTCTGCAGCATTGTACAAAACTACCCAATCTAATTTTGGGATCATTTTTGCGACAAAATCGGGATTGAAGTCCACTTCCGAGACCCTAACATCAGAAGCCTGAAAACCATAAATCAAAATAAAAAAAATCAATCTTAATAAAAATGCGAACTCACATTTATTCCGAGTGGATATCCAACGCTAACCCCTTTCATACATTTGGATGTTAACATATTATGAGTAAGTAATTTCATTTCTTGCTTTTAAAGGTTACAAATTTAGGTTATGGTTTCTAGGTCACGACACAGCTTAAGCTGTGCTAATATTAAATTTTCTATGGCTGTGGTCACGATTAGTTTATTATCAGAGTAATAAATAAAGGGGAGACCGTTATTTACATTCTAAAGTGAAGCCTTGAGGTAAATGTATTTACAAACATCGGTCCCTGCAACGTCCTTGACATTGATGCCGAAGTTACTTTTTTATTTTTATAGCTAGGTACAGCCGTCATCATTTTCATTGATTAACATGTAAAGATCTACCACATTCTTGACCTCAATCAATTTACAAATTAGTTACATTATAATATGTTTAAGGCTACCCACTATTTTTTTGTGACTTGTGTTATAATTATAGGCTCTCCATATCCATCAATACATTATTGAAATTTCTAGCGATATTAAGCGCGGGAAGTGGCAACATTGCCTGGTATTAACCTAATATAGCAAGTAACGCCATTATTTTGAAATAAAAAATTGGTGAAGCCGAGTGTTTTATGTGTTCTTAAACTGTGTTTTTGAACTTTACTTTTGTATATAATTATGTATATTGTAAGCATTTCCGTGATATAGCTTGATACGCCACTACGCTGATACGATCAGGGACCATCGTGTGTTCATTATGTATTGTTTGTTTATCAACATCCAGTAGGTTGAGGTTACATGTTTACATTATGCTTTGAAATAGGGAATGCGGTCTCCCCTTTATTTATTACTCTGATTGTGGATAGTTTATTGCACAGATTATTATGGTTTATTGGAACTAGAGCTGGGTCGCTCATGAACAGCTCGGACGAATGTGCGGCACATATCAGTGTGCCGTATCACTAGTGCCGTGAGCGAACGACTCGCAACGAAAGAGCTCATCGTTCATTCCGCCATTTACACAGCACACAAACATGAGCTTTTTACACGATACACATGCAATGTTTAGGCGTTTTTTAATCAGCATACAATAGCTTAAAATTTTATCATGTTTTGTTAGTAGTGGTAAGGATGTTATTTGATGTTAGCTGTAATCAGCTGTAATCCCAATAAAAAGTGATGAAGGTTATGTTTCTTTGATTTTGTTCCATATATATAATACTACTATATCGCGGGTAGAGGCCCAAAAATTCCGAAAACAACACAGCGCCGACATACAATCTCTATCCTTATCGAGAGTACCTTAGTCAAATATGCGCATGCGCACGAATTTCGCGACATCCAATAAGCATGCAGCATATGTGCTGCATCTCTGTCTACTGACTTCTTTTAAAAAAAGTTGAAAGTTGGGAAGTCTGTCAGCCTCAAGGATTGTTAACTGTTTACAGGATTGCTCGATCGCTCAATTTTGTCATCCGCCTTTGTGACGTCGTCGAAGATACTTGTAATCGAACTGTCAAAATATATTTTGTGTTTGTTGTTATATTTCCCATTTGAAAGAGAATTTTCGTATTTGAATGATTATTATTTATTAAAGTTTGTAATAACAGTATAAATTGTACCTATTTCTACAATTACGAGATCACAAATTGGCCTCTGTGCATTATATAGTATACCTGCGAACAGTATACATGTTGCTTATTGTAAAAAAAAGCAGTTAAGATTATTAATTATATATAAAACTAATCATCCTTGTATGTAAGTATCTTTTAACTATTAAGAAGATGGTAAAGATAAGCACTAACAAATTTACGTAAATATACACTTAAAACCGCAAAATATATCTTGAACATCTTACAGCATAACCCAACATCACACTTTTTCCGTTCATATTTCTCTACAGAATCTCTGCTTCCGAATATGTTCATAATTAAAAAAGTATATGCATATGCTTACCTATTTTAATAATATACTCGGATAGTTTGTATCAAAATGTGCATATAATTTCAATTTGTTGGTAGACACAGAATTAAAGAACATAAAGAAACCAAGGAAAATATTATGCAATTACTTATTATAGGTATGCACAGAAACTATTATCAAAGAAGATAAACTAATTCCTCTTTGCTATTACCCACAAATACAAACAACAAAGGTATTAACTAATGATTTGATAATTTTAAATTCAAATTCCCCTTTCGCCTTTGCAGTTTGACTTTGACAGATTGCTTTATGGGATCTTTGATGACGTCACAATTATGGATTACATTGTAGTATAGGGATCGAGCAATCCTGTAAACAGTTAACAATCCTTGTGTCAGCCTCATATATATAATACTACTATATCGCGTATTTCCTATGTTAGCCCATAAGCGGTGTCTCCGAAAACATTAAAGGACAAAATATATAGTGCTATACTGTTCCAGAGACCCTTTGTTCGATTTGCGCATGCGAAATCTCCATGGTAACGGAAGCTGACACACTGTTTATAGGCTGACAGACTTCCCAACTTTCAACTTTTTTTAAAAGAAGTCGGTAGACAGAGATGCAGTATTTATGCTGCATGCTTATTGGATGTAGCGAATATCGTGCGCATGCGCATATTTGACTAAGGTACTCTCGATAAGGATAGAGATTGTATGTCGGCGCCGTGTTGTTTTCGGAATTTTTGGGCCTCTACCCGCGATATAGTAGTATTATGGTCAGCCTATAAACAGTGGGTCAGCTTCCGTAACCATGGAGATTGCGCATGCGCAAATCGAACAAAGGGTCTCTGGAACAGTATAGCACTATATCTTTTGTCCTTTAATGTTTTCGGAGAAACCGCTTATGGGCTAACATAGGAAATACGCGATATAGTAGTATTATATATATGTTTTGTCCACATACTTCTATTGTCACACTGAAAAATTAATTATACGTATGTGTAAAATGAGCAAGTTAATAAAAACTGTTCTTGTTATCTAACCTACCTGTTTTTAAGTGATTGATTATATCCTGACTCTCGTTAACAGTTATTTCTTTGGCATTTATTATAAATTTTAGGTTATAAAGAAAGATAGGAATACCTACCATAACACCTTACCATTCTACAGAATAGTGTTAGCTGTTTTAAGTTTTTTTTGCTTAAATCATCTAAGAATGTAACAATTCCCAATCGAATAGCTTAAAATAGCTAACATCTAAAATTTTAAGCTGTTGTAAGTTGATTAAAAAACGCCTTTTGATTGTGCGAGTTCTTATGCATGGTTGATTGAACAATAATTTAAGAATAAACGAGTCGATACAAATAATGAAAAAGTAAAAATACTTAAATGTTTACTTATATTTATATATTCGCTTTAATATAACTATATAAACAAGGCTGAAACTAACAATTCTGATACAGATAAAAACTAAACATCAAAAGTTTGCAAATTACAAGTTTAAAACTCGGCTATCCTCTTGTGTACAACATGTGTACAACGTACATCATCCTTGAATGCCGTCAGCCTTCAAAGAGCGGCAAGAGCGAGCGACTTGAACGACACGATGAACCAAACTAGTACAGTGACAGTGCACTGCAATGACCACGTCGCTCAAATGAACAACTCACTCTGAGCGCTCATTTGAATGATCTGTGCCGCACGTGCCGGGACGCTGAAAATGAACGAGCGACCCAGCTCTAATTGGAACTCAAACCACAGCTTATAATATAAGCTGTGCTCAAACACTCAAATGTTACGATAATTTGTGACTCAAACAACTCAAACCACAGAAGACTCAAACTCTTTTTCTGTTTTGTGACTCAAACCAAACAACTAAACATGTATTTCTTCTTTTAATTTTAGAAAATCTCATAAAATCTCGTATCAGTGTCGCCAGTTCCTTAAAAATTATGTCACCAGATCATCAGATAAGATTCTTGGCAATTAAAGAAGAACAAGCACTCACCGTAATATTTAAGTATTCTGTGGGTATTTAGTTAGCGTATTCCGTGTTCTTTTCACGTGCTTCACACAATTTTACTTGCGTTTGGGCTCAATGCTCAAGGAGCCACGAACTGTTTGTGAAATGAACGGTTATATGGTTATAAACCATAGAAATTATAAAAAATCAGTGATGTACCGGATAATTATTCATTTATAATTAACCGGCTAATTATCGATAATTATCCGTCGGCTAAAAATCCTTTCAAAATTAGCAGGCTAAATATTATAATATGCCAGTGGAAAAAATGGCCTCATAGGGAGATATATTGGAAATTTTATATATTTTTTTAATTTAATTCAGTTTGTTTTATATTTTTATTTTTTAATTTGTACGATTATTTTTATTTTTGATGCACTTAATTAAATGATGGGTTAAATATCAATAAATAAATTACCTAAATGAGTTAATAACTAAAAACCCATCACTGTAAAAAATATATAAACACATCTCATTAAGGGTGCGTGCATCAGGGGTAAAGAAAGAGTAGTACATGTGCAAGAAGCCCAATGAAAGGAACAAGTGGACAATGGGACAAGCTGCCACGAGCTGTTAATAGCAGGGGTCCTATTCTCGACTCGTGGGAAAAGTTGGCGAAAAGGTTCGTATGCGAAAATGACGTAGATTGAATTTAGATATTTTTGCAAATATCTTGGAAAGGAAGCATATTATTTTTTTGTTTATTTGAAGAAATTTTTTTTCTTTGAAGATTAAGTAAAATATGTTTTTTTATTAATTATTTTCTATTATTATCTACGAATTTTGGGATATTCGGAAGAAGCTATAAAAACTTAAATTTTAATTTAAAAGCTTATTTAATTTTGTTACCTACCAAGTGACCTTGAAACCAGCGATACACTCGATTATCGTCAATATTTTGTCAAGGGGGCTAGTGCCGATATTTGTAATAACTCAAATACGAGACGCAGAGGTCATATACATAGTAATAAAGACTTATAAGTAACACATAAAGTAGGGTGCCTATTGTATATACAATAACATATATTTGTTATAAATTTATATAAACTGGGAATAATCACACAAAATCTAATATATGATTTTAAACATGTCGTCATCATAAGATAAGGATTAGTAATTTCATTAGGCGTTATAATCAATATAAATTATATTTAACAAATTATATACTTTTTCTTCGAAAAAGAAAATTTCAATAAATATACTGTACTAATTTATAGAAAACGGAAAATGCATGAATATTTCTCGTTGCTCGTTAGCTTATTTCTCTAAAAATAAATACAGAATTAAAAACTACCAAAAAAATATTACTCATTTATCTCTTATGCATACCCTGATTCTACGCTAATGTTAGGTTTTAGGTTACTAGTGCAAACATGGATGGTCATAACGGTCTTAAAATCCCTAACAATGTAGGCGGTAAATTGAAATAGGTATTTTTTATCGTACCAAATGCTTGGGCAACAATAAACACAATATGGGGGAGGGCCATAACTTTATTGCTACAATCTATATCAACATTTGGTCGAAGATTTACACATTCTCATTACATGCCCATTATTAATTATTATAATAATCAGGTGCCAACTTTAGTTCAGAATTTTACTATAACTTAGTGCAATCGATTGTGGCGCCATTTTCCATATTATAATGAGGTATGACGTAATATCCGGTAGTGATCGTTGTGGTCTAAAAACGAAAATCCCAGGCGCTTTGGTCGCCATTCTATTGTTTAGTAATTTTCAAATTTTTGGTAATATTTAGCGTTGGCCCTAGAAATGGAATCAGAAGAAGTTGAACAAGTTGTGGACGAGGAATCTCATGATTCTAAAATAAACGTAATTCCTGTACAATTAGTGGAATCTTATGATGTTACGCTTACGTCGCCATCAAACAGTTCAAATATATCTAGGGGAAAATATTATAAGCAAACATATCGCCCGGCATGGGAGCAAATGCCTGATTTTAAAGGTAAACTTTTCAAAAATAGTAGTGTACAATTTTTTATAAATTATAAACTTTATGACTTAGGCTGGCTTAGAGGAGTTGAGGGGGAACCAACAAGAGCCTACTGCACATATTGTCAAAAAACTCTACATGCACACCGTTTAAGTTTGTTGAAACATACTTGTACCATTCGACATCAAAAAGCAGCCCAGTTACACAGTACCAGGAAAGTAAGTACCTACATTATTAATTCTGGGTTATTATTTGGTAAATTTTAGATAGCTACCTAATTTAATTTGTTGCATGTGCAAAAATTAGTTTATTAATTGAGGTTATGATTGTATTGTTATGATTTTTGTTATACCTACCTATAATCTTTAAGGTCAATTCAGATGTAACCAATGGCTACTGAGTATGATTAGTCCTAATGACGAACTGACTATTATCATCTTCATCTTATTTTTTCTGGAGGTGTTATGTCCAGAGCCCCGTAAACACATGTACCCTGAGAATCTGTAAACGAATGTAACATAGACTACGTTTATTTCGTCAATTTCAAGCCGGCTTGAGAAAAAGGATTGAAAATGATGACTTCAATGCTTGGAATTGAGATTCCAAGGGGGTTAGAACATTCAAATCAATCCTAAAATATTGTAGGATTGGCTTGACTCAAGCTGCTTCAGATTGTGATATAAACGTGATTGAATTGCTAGTGGATTTAATCAGATCCTAACTGTAGAAGTTTATATGCTTCACGTACTGAAGAATCACATGTGATGAATGAAAAATTTCATTAGTGCCCCTGTGAAAACAAAAGTAAACTCAACGGTTATAATATATTATTAATACAACAAACAATACTTAATTTTGAGGTTCGGTCGTTAGCCACGTATATAAAGTGCGCAAGCGCAGGAATACGGCTTCAAGTAGGATTGAACAGAGGATTCAATTCCTTCTTTACTCTTACGTTACGAGATTAAACACTCAGGATTGAGATTCGGTTTCAAGTGGCTTTACTTACGCTTGTAATTGACGAAATAAACGTAGTCATATACTACCTAAAATTACAGTTTGCTGCTGTACTTCTGTGGACTCCTCAGGGTATTGATAATTTCAATTTATATATAAAAGAGGTAATTTAAGTCAGTGGAATACGAGTAGTCTCATCAGTTTGTTCTGTATATATGGGATATATCAACTTAGAAGCTTTAAAATCATTTCGTCTAGATTTGGGAATCACAATCAGAAGCTTTAAATATAAATCATGAATATGTTGCTTTGCACTGACCATTTGTTGCATGTAAAATGGAACTTAATTGTCTGTGTTCCATCACTACTTTTTAAACTTTGATGTTCGGTTGAGAGTAGAATTTTTTTCTGAGTTATAAAACATAGCTAAATTATCAATTTTTAGCTGATCGATAGAAGATATATATCTTTGCAATGTGGCAATGTAGGTTTGGCCTATAGCCAAATCTATATTACCACATTGCATGCACAGATTTTAATATACATTTCTAATATATCTTAAAAAACATATATCGAATTATCCAACTTATATCCAATTTTTTACAGCACTATAGGGGCATATTATTTATTGGCTTCTTTAATTGTTTACATATTTATTTATTTATAGGTATTCAGCTAAAAAAAGGAAACTAAGACAATATTATTTATAAAATTATACAAGTATGATTCAGTCATAATCGACTATATCACATCACTTGCTCCCTACTCGGAATAGGAGAATAAGACGAGGTCTAGTCGATTATGTTGTTTTCTATTTATTTCTATATATTAATAGTTTCTATTTTTCTTGTTCCCTAGGTTTTAGATTACCTAGTTTAAAAATAAAAGTCAGATTTGTGAGACCTAGAATATCAAAACCAAATTGTATTTAGTATTAACAAATTTATAAACAGTTACATATTCACAACTTTCTTAATATAATAAAAATGTTATATATCAGAACAAGGGACACAATCAAAATCCACACATGGATCCGCAAGAGATACATACTGTAATAATAAATGAAGGAGCCATAACACGAGACGACATTGACGAAGACGGGGAAATTCACACTGTCGAGTATGTGGAGACGGGTGATATGGAAGATGGTGAAGGTGAGAATGACAATGAAGAAGAGGAAGAAGGTGAACAAGATCCAATGGAATTTCCTAGAGAATTTCACAGGGTTCAGTTTCAGAAGGTAGGCAGATTTGGTTATTGCCATTGCTGGCGCTACTTCTGTTACCATTAGTTGTGATCAGTAGGTACTAGTATTTGGGAGTTTGAAAAAGTTACGTACATAAGTAGATACATATAATTAATATTGTATTTGTATTTGGATATACATAGGTACATTGTTTTAAAATCATTACCTCTAACAGACATATACTTTGATAGTGAAATTCTTTCTCACTTTACTTATTTTCTCTTTATCTCAAGTTATAGAGTTCCATTGCGGAGAGCATATATGGACCAGGACAATTTTTTTTAATAAATAACATTATTTTATTAATACTCCAATTATGTGTAATCTTGTTAATTATTACATAATGAAGGATTTAAAGAAACACATTTTGTTTTTAAAAAATAATATTTTTATTATAGGTTATGAGAAGTAGGTATTGAAATAATAGGTTCAATAAGAATAAAACTGGAAATTACAAAAAAAAATTATTTGCGTGGCATTCTAAATATATTGAAATCATCAAACTATTTACCATAGAATTTATTTGAAATTTGAAGTGTATAGTGAATCAATACTATAATTTGAATGAAAAAGAAAATTGTTTTGGATTTTAAGAGCTTGAAAATTATCAGACGATATCCTATCTAGATTTAGTTTGAGTGCAATAATAATAAGAAAGTGCAATAGTTGGAAGATATATTTAGGTCACCCGAATAGTTAATTGATTGGACAATAATCACAGACCAATATGCAGGTACTCCTGATTGGTATGTTAATTGACTGTTATATATAATCTATATTTAGACTGGTTGACTAATGGCAACATGGGCTATTACATTTCATTGAATTTTATAATCCTAGGGTACATTGTTAACGGAATTAATAGTACTGACTGTCAAACACTTCTGATTTGCAAAATACTAAAGCGAAACGCTTTTTTAATTAAAACATAAATAAAAATTCATTGTAAGTTAATAGATGTAGTTTACATAATTGAGTTAGCGCTCATATTTTAAATTTTGCAGGGTCAAATCCCACCAGGGACAACTTTTTTTTTAATTTTACTTTTTAATTAATTACAAGTTATTAGTGTTTACTTATTCGAATAAATATGGTTATAGGGGAACTGTTAATAGGTAATAATAGGTTTTGTTTTTTTTTTTTTTTGAATAAAAAACTCATTCTAAAATTATTAGTGTTTTTAAATATGTTGTAATAAGCAAACACTTGTAATTAATTAATCAAAAACGTAAAAAGTAAAATTTAAAAAAGGTTTCCTCGATTGTGATTTGAACGTAAGAATACTGGAAGTTCAGTTTTGGAGCCCATGTCTCGTACCACTAGGCCACCATGCCACTCCAAATTTCCTGCGCTGGGACAGCTATCTAAAGTGCTGTATTTAACCTAAAATTCATTTTTAACAATATTTTGATTAAAGAAGCATTTCGCTTCAGTATTTTGATAATCACAAGTGTTTGGCGATCAGTATTATCGATTATGTTAGCAATATTTCTCATAGTGTGCCTTGGGAATATAAAATTCAATGAAATGAAATAGCTAATTGGCATTAGTTAGATGACATGGGAAACCCTGTATATAAACATTTTATTCTCTGTAGTATTATTGTTTCTTCTAATCACAGATTAGATTTTTTTTAAATTTGAAAAAAATGTTATTAAAATTAAAACTGATACCTACATTACGTGGAATGGAATTTTTAATCAGAATTTTGCACAATAGCAGCAGCAACAGCAGCAGCAGCAAAATCAGATAGTAGAGAAGCCCCCAATTTCTACTCATGTGATTGATATGACCAGGGGACAACCCATCACAGGATTGCAAGTTAGTCTCTACAAATTGATTGATGGAAGGTGGACTTATATTAATGAGGGTGTTACAAATTCTAGTGGAACATTTTCACAGTTTCTGGATAGACCAGATTTTACTCCAGGCAGATACAAGCTTCACTATGATGTTGATCGTTACTTTGAGGCTAGGAAACAGGATACCCTTTATCCCTTTATAGAGGTAAGTTCTGATTGTAGAAATTATTTACATCTCTATCCTTAGTCTGTCTTGAGAAACACTAAATATTAAATAATGGAAACATTGGCATCGTAAAATAAAAAGGAGGTGAAGGGTCGCAAACCCACTGGTAATAGCGAATTCGACTGACTGCCCTAGTGCACACTAAATGCGAACTGTCATAGTTTTGCGTGTTCGGGTGATTAGTACGCTCCCAGTGTCGAATATTTTCGTGTTGGATTGGCAAAATCCGCACGTGGGCAGAGCACTTTTAAATTCGACTGAAAACAATTTCAGCCTTATTAATAATAAAACTTAGAATGTTCTAAGACCTGACTAGAACGTGATTAGTGAAAACTGTATTAATAATACCATTTAAATGCGTGTTAACGCTAGAATGATGTTAAATCACTAGTTATCAGTTTGGGTATGTTTTACAATAAGTTAAAGTTAACCTAAAAGTTTGACAGAAATGTCAGCAGTTTTTCTTTTCCCTCTCAATTAACAGATCAAGAACGTTTTTCTGAAATATCAAATAATTCAATGCGAAATTTTCCGTATTTATATGTCAGTAACCTCAATAATTATATAAAATTTTATTATGGCATGGTTACTTATCCAATTCATTAGGGGGTTTTTGAACCCCTTAAATTTTAACACGTCGCGTCGTTATCGTTATTCTGAGCATGTGCAGTTCCAAAAAGAGTATCATTTTTGGTACTACGCGTGCTCAGTATAACGTTTGCGATAACGATAAGGTAAAAATTTAAGGTGTTGAAAATCTCCCTATTATAAAAATCAAAGTTAATGCTTATCAAGGGCGGATTTACCATGAATTCAAATTTTACATTAGCTAAAAGCAAAATCCTAATTATAGTTAAAAAAAATATAAACGTACTTCACTAGGATATTTTATTAAACACTTCTATTTGCTATTTCATGTTTGTCCAAAGAAAAACGTACCTATCTAAATGCACAGATAATTTTTAATTTCACAACATTTTTTAAAAATGAGGTTCTTTGAGATACTTCCTCATGTTGAAAAGCTAAATCCGCCCTTGATTAATTATTAGCACAAAACAATTTTGATACAAGACACTTGTCAGTCTTGTCACTTTGGGTAAATATTTGTAAATGCAGGTTAGATTTATTGCAGTGAAATTAGCTCTATCTACAAAATGAGATGTTGTCACATTAACTTCTTATTTAGCATGCTGTTAGTTATTTGTCTATAAATATTTAATTATTAATATGAACTACTTAGATTGATTTAAGAATGCGGTTAGTTGTCATTAGTAAACATGATGTTATTGTGATTATTATTAATATGGGTGTATGTGTTTTAAGTTTGTATGAAACTACCAATAACATAATAGGCGGATAAGGACAGGTTGAGGGTTGAGAGTCAAATTAAGCCTGGGACTGGAATCTATTATTTAATGTCTTTTTTAATGATAACTCATTTTTTAACATGAACTATAACTTATCTGTGTAACTTGTACATGTACAACTGCAAGGGCATTTGAATTACTAGTTATACAGGGTCATAGTGTTATTTACGGTGACCGTCTGTTAAGACATATCTCCAAAACTAATAGATATAAATTTGAAATTTTGACAAATGCCATTTTGTTAGGTGATCTATTTAATAAAAATATTTTTTGTTTGTTTTCTACTTCCAGTTAGTTTAAAAAATATATGACACACCCTATAGTTAAACCCAGCCATTTAAAAGTTTTTACTACTTGAATTTCCCAAAATGTAACAGTAGATATAGAAAACTTGTTATAGCACTATTGAATTTATATTTCCTCTAAAGTGTAGCATAACTTGGGTTCCTTCCTTTTGCCAAGAATCAAATAAACCCATGTTAAACGAAAAAAGTTATAAAGGTTCTCGCAACCCTTGCACCTGTCAATTTTTTTTATAAAATATCAAATATCTCCGAAGTGGGCGGGTTGATATAACCGGAAGTAGAAAACAACTGAAAATATTAAAAAAAAAATAGGTCTCCCAAAATGGGATCTGTCAAAATTTCAAATTTATATCTATTAATTTTGGAGATAGGCCTAACAGGCGGTCACCATGTATTGTATATTATAATGAGATCTAATAATTGTAGAACAAGATTTTATTTGTAAACTATAATTTGTGATGTAAATCTACTTGGGTTTCAGATAGTCTTCGATAGTTCCTTGTATACAGAAACATACCATATTCCTATGTTGCTAAGTCCATATGGTTATACAACTTATCGAGGATCCTAATTTAATCAGAAGATTTTTTAAAATACTTTGATCATTTTATTATTTTTGTTTGACTGCTAGGAAAGACAATTCAATTGTAAGTCTTAGGATCTAGTTATATAGTGTTTATAATTAGGGATGCCGACGGATACCCGGGTACTCGATAACAATTCGGTACCCGGTTCCCATTTGAGTACCCGATAATTTATTAAATACCCGATAACCCATTAAATACCCGATAACCTTCTAAGCACCTGCACTCAATCAGCCTCTGTGTGACTCTTATGACAACTTGTTTATTGCGGTTTTGTGTTGGTGGCGTTGTTAATAGGTTTGACGATATAAAATGATCTGAATGGGGGGAGGATGCAGGGAATATACATAACTATTCAACAACTGTAGTATATACACCTATCGCGAGAAGCCAAACTTCAATATAGGTTATTTTTTATTATATTTTTTTTATTAAACCGATTCAGTTATTGTTATTAATATTGGTTAATACTAATTATTACACTAAAATAATACTATTTGCTAGGTTGAATGCTATGGATTGATATGGTGGAATAGGTAAATAACGGGCAACGGATAATTAACGGGTATACCGGGTAATTAACGGATAGCGGGTAAATACCGGGTATTGAAAATGGGTACCCGGCTAGTAAAATTAATGGGTATCGGTATCCCTATTTATAATTGAGTTGTGTTTACCTTTAAGAATTGTACATAACAATAATTAAAGTAGGTATTCTTTGTATCACATTAAAATTAAACTTTTTATAGATATATCATTTTTTTAATTAAATGAAAAATCTAACCCCAACTAGGGACGACCGGCGTACTCTGCATCCTCAGAGAAACCGCAACTGATGCCTAGGCACCTATTCAATCAATTGCGACAACCTGATTGCGCAGCTTTGCTTCCATTTAACCGACTTCGTATCTCTTACATTTCCGAGATCTCCATGCATAGACCTGAATTTGAATCGGCCTATATAAAATTATATAACATACAAATTATTAATGTTTTTTGTGTCCTTTTAAAATGGGTTTGTATGTTTGATAATAATTTATTGCATTCTCTTAATACCGTTTCGGATGATGTGTAGAACATGCCTTACACTTGAAAATGAATTGGTATTGTGTTAAATGTAACATTTCAGATGTTAGTGGTTTGAATGGACCCTGACGTGAAAATTACAGCGTGCTCATAGGCCCGCTTGCTTCGTGTAATTAAGCCTGACGTACGGGAATTATGTTTATACGTGCCATTCATATGTGCACTGAGCGCAAAAGACATGTTGGATGGCTTGATAACATATTAATTGAATTCTCTGGATGCTCCCTCTTAACTCTGAGTACAGTGTAACAAATGCACTTTTTAATAACCTTTGCTCCATAGGATATACTCACATTTATTTATTATTAAATGTGTTTTTTTAATTAATTATACAGTCGACTACAATGGCAACAACGCCAGAAGTGTTGCTCTGTGTCCATAGTACTGAAGTAAAATCAACGTTATATAGACTGTGTGGCATAGGATGTAAGGCATGTTCTACACCTCATCAGAAATGGGACTAAATCAACAATGCTTATATATAATTATTATACTTCGTACAGCGCGGAGTCTAACAGAGTCGTACTCAGGTCACTGGCCTTGCCAGCTGACTGACAGTCATGATAAATAAATTTCTCTTTTACGTTTTTTACGTTCTAGCGTGCTCGTATTCGCCGTGTATACTATAAACGTTTACTAATATTATTATCAATAATTATTAATGAGAGAAGTAAATCAAGTAAGATGCCAAAGGAGAGAAGAAATAGACGTGAAGTATTTCAAATGTGGTTTGACAGTGATCCTGAATATTACAAGGACATACGCATTAAAGAAAGTGACTTGTTTTGTACTGTGTGTGATCGCATTATAAATTCTTCTGACAAAACTAAAGTGAATAGACATTTGAAGAGCCATGCCTCGTCCAGCGCTGATAACTCTGAATTTATCTATGAACTTACAGAAGCCTTTCTTGCAAGTAATATTCCGTTAAGCAAACTAGAGAACCCTAAATTACATACGTTTTTAGAAAAATATACTGACCGAAAACTGCCACATGAAAGCACGTTAAGATTAAGATATGTCGATCGGGTTTACAACAATGTAGTAACATCCATTCGTGAAGACATTGCGGACAATTTTGTGTATTTTATTATAGACGAAGCAACTGATGCTTGTGGGCGTTCAGTCGCCAACTTTTTAATTGGTGCGTTAAAAAGTGACATTGCTAGTGATAACCACCCATTGGCTTCTAAGGTGCTGGACCAAACCAATCATGAGACCATTATAAGTTTTGTTATTGATTGTTTTGAATATATGTGGCCCGATCAAGATTCTTCAGATAAAGTCCTTGTCATGTTAAGTGATGCAGCCGCATACATGTTAAAAGCAGGACAGATTTTATCCCAAAAATATAGAAAATGGTTCATTTTACATGTGCTGCTCATGCACTCAATCGGGTAGCAGAGAAAATAAGGGAAAGTTTCCCTTTAGTAAATACTTTCATATCAACCGTCAAAAAGGTTTTCATTAAGGCGCCTATACGAAGGGATGTTTTTAGGGAGGTTCTACCAGACATACCTCTGCCTCCTGAACCAGTTATAACTAGATGCGGGGTACTTGGTTAGAAGCCGTAGAGTATTATGCCAAACATTTCGATGGTATAAAAGATGTTATTTGTAGATTTAATCCAAATGAAAGCAGCGCCATACACAGACTCCATGACATACTAAAGGATCAAAGTATTCGCGATGACATACACTACATTAATAAACACTATGGTTTCTTTTAGTTACTGCAATCACGAAATTGGAAACACATGCGGATTACCGTTAAAAGAACAGTTTCGCATATTGGAAGATGTACAGAAAAATATATGCGATGCCAGTAATATACGTCCAGTCGGTAATGCAATAAAAGAAAAAATGCAAAACGTGTTAAAAAGGAATATAGGATATCCCATTTTGGAAAACATAAGCAAAGTGTTAGCTGGGACCTGTCATCAGGAGTTGCCAGCCAATATACTAATGTACAGTTCATGCCTCAACCATTTTCCGTACTGCCCGTTGTCTTCAGTAGAGGTTGAACGGTCTTTTTCCCTTCACAAATTAATACTGAGTGATAGACGTCGCCGTTTCACTCCAGAACACTTAGAGAAACACGTGATAATATGTTATAACAACCGCCAATTTGCCAGCGAAACCTTCTCTGAACACTAAGGATTGTCAGGTAAAAGTTGTCACTTTTACGTAGGTATTTTCTTAATTTATATAGATATTATATCCTTGACTTATTCGTGGCATTTGGTAATAATAATATGCACATTGCGTCATAATTTATTGATATTTCCATTTGTAACCTTAGTACGATCCTGTTAAACTCCGCGCTCGCACGAAGTATAATAATTATTTAAGCCACTGGGTGTGTGGTGGTTTGTTACATTAAAACAATAAATCTTTTCTCTAGTTTATTAATAAAATACATATAAATTACAAAACAATACATATCAAATAAGAAGAAAATAATAGTGATAACCAGATCAATAATTAGTCAAATTTAAAGATACATTATATTAGACATGTTTTAATATGTTCAAGTAAATAACAATCGTATTAAAAAAATAATGTTTTGTATATAATAGTGGTTGGTGTTAGTAGTCATTAAAAAAGTAAAACCTTAAAAGAGAGCTTTATTCTTTTTAAAATCCAACATCTCTCTATCAGAAGTATCCAGTTCTTGTAGAGAAGAACAAATTTTTATACCAGGAGTGGAAGTGTAAGCCGACCTAGAAAGCCGTGTACTTCTTCTAACTGGAGTAGCAACAAATTTCTTTTCAGTTTCTATTTTATCATTTCTAAAAAGAAGATATACCTAGTCTCTGAACAAAAAATGTTGTTAAAAAATGGATGTATGAATGAAAAATATAACAGAACCTTATATTATGACTTACTTTTTAAATTTCTTTTCTTGAACAGCAAACTGAATGATGGATGATTTAAAAACATTCCTTGCATCTCTCACAATCCTAGTTCTTTCTGTTATGGATTGTTCATTGGTATCAACATCTTTGGTATTAATATTTAGCAAGCTGAACTTTTGCAACAGGATATCAAGTGATTCGTCAACAGACTGAATCTAAAAATGTAGATCATAGTGGTATTAATTAAAAATGAAAAAATTGCCAAGCTTAAAACTTGGGATAAATTAAAATTGCAGGTTAATTAAGTAATCCAATCCCAAAGTGTGATATATTACTAGATTTCTTGTCTTGAGTGAATTGAGTAGAAAAACAACCACCTCGAGTTAAAAGAAGCAATTTATTCAACAAGAAGTACACATATTTGTATTGTTTTAAAATATACTTATTCATGTAATGAGTAAAAAAGGATAAAAACCTTCCTGTGGGAAGACATAATCAAATCGGCTGCTAAATTAACACAGAATACAAAATAGCCCAAGTAGCATTATCAAACAAAATTTCGAAACAAATTGCAGCAGTAGGAACTATTTTGAAAACTAATTCTTTTTTTTTATCTGCCACTAATGTATCCATACACTTTCAAATATTTTCTGAAACAATAAGTAACCGATTTGTTGGGTTTATACTGAATCTTAACAGTCTCCACAAATTATAATAACCATTTCTATTTACAAGTGCATTTTTGTTTGCAAATCATGTATTCTAATTTTATTTCGAAATAAATGACTGCTACTAATGTTAGTTCCTTTAGTTATTTACTGAAACAAAAACCTATGAAATATCCATATATATAATACTACTATATCGCGGTAGAAGCCCAAAAATTCCGAAAACAACACGGCGCCGACATACAATCTCTATCCTTATCGAGAGTACCTTAGTCAAATATGCGCATGTGCACGAATTTCGCGACTTCCAATAAGCATGCAGCATAAATACTGCATCTCTGTCTACCGACTTTTAAAAAAAGTTGAAAGTTGAAAAGTCTGTCAACCTATAAGCAATAGTGGCGTTCGGTAATTACCTCAGATTGATCTTTTTAGTCCGTATCGTTCATTATTTACATCTAGAGGTAGGGGAGGTAAATCTTGATCGTTCAGAAATTAAATCAGATCGATCAGAGCAAGATCTGTTTGCTCGAAGCATTTTGGTCGAGGAGAAAGATTAATCTGAATTTGTGAGGTTGTGGTGGTCATGGTTGTCAGTTGTCATTGACTTTTTGAAGTTGTAGTTGGTTGTAGTTAAGTTGAGTTGTAATTTTTTGGAAATGGAGAAGTAGATTTACAATTATTATTTGATTTACAAAATACAATTACATTAAATTTACAATTTACAAAAATTTGGCACTGTTTCATAAGCGAAGTTTTCATGTTTTTGTACATTCTTCATCTTCATCTTCAAAAATTATTACATACCCTTGGACTGCATTTAAAATGGTTGATTTTACAATATTCGTTATTTAAATAATTCGAAATAGAATATAAACAAACTGTCAACAAAGTCAAAACAGAAAAGGTGAGGTTATATTATGCCTTATGCAATCGATTTCGTTCATTTATTTTCTATTGGTCCGTCTCATCTGGAATCACGTGACTGTAATCTCGTCGCATCCGTGAGCATATTACCGAACGCAACTATTGTGTCAGCTTCCGTAACCATGGATATCGACAAAATCTGCGCATGCGCAAATCGAACAAAGGTACTCTGGAACAGTATAGCACTATATCTTTTGTCCTTTGATGTTTTCGGAGAAACCGCTTATGGGCTAACATAGGAAATACGCGATATAGTAGTATTATACAGGCTGATTCACTTAAGGAGGCTCACCATTGGGATATCAGTAATGGTAAGAGATACAGGGTGGCTCAAATTACAAAAAAGTTGCGCAATTTTATGACGAATGTTTTGGTAAAAGCAAACCTGAAATATATTTTTTAATTTCTGAAATATTCTGAAAAAACTGAAAATTTAGATTATCTAATTTTTGCCGTAATTCATTTATTTTTCAAGATAAGTTCATGAAATTCGGTTCCCAGGCATAAAATGCTCTATTGATTGCATTGGCGAAGTCAGATCACCTCTATCTCTTATTGTTTTTGAGAGACGATAGTCAACTTTTTTTTTTCTTATGGGCGCCATATTAGATTTTTATATTTTCAGATAGCTCTTCTCAGTCTCTTTACGACGATGTATCATAGTATGGGTAAATTTAAATTATTAGGGTAATAGTCATAATTTCTTTTTATTATGCTGTTATGACATCGGTCTTTTGAGAAAAGACCTTTTTCGTATTCCCGATCAGTGTTCGGCATTTTCTGTTAAACTCAGTAAAATAAATAAGTTGATATGATTATAACTTTACAAATGAAAAAATCTATAGTAAAATGTTATAAAATTTATTTAGAATTGGCTCCCTTACAGGGTTATTTAAAAAATATTATATATAATATTGTTTTTATTTAGCCGCGGCGATAGCTCATTCTGTTAGGTGCTGGGTGATACCTTGTGACTAACAGAATGGTATATCGCGGCGCGAGTTCGAATCTCGCCAGGGGAGAAATGGCACCTCTCCCAGGAAATGGTTGTGTGTCTCCGTTTTTTTTTCATGTGTATCCTCCCTCTACACAAGCCTGAGACTTACAGAAGGGAGGTTGTCCATTTCTGTGGTGTGTTTTATGTTTTTTTATGTTTTATATGTAATTCAAATGAACAAATGAATAAAAATTATAAACTACTAAATAAGTAAAGAACAATTTATATTCAAATATAAATAAGTTAACAAATTATGATTAAACTAAACTAAAGCATGTAATTGTTTTAGTTTAATTTCATAGCAGTCTAATCAAAATTATTTTTTTATGACTATTACCCTAATAATTTATATTTACCCATAATGTGATACATCGTCGTAAAGAGAATGAGAAGAGCTATCTGAAAATATAAAAACCCAATATGGCGCCCATAAGAAAAAAAAAGTTGACTATCGTCTCTCAAAAACAATAAGAGATAGAGGTGATCTGACTTCGCCAATACAATCAATAGAGCATTTTATGCCTGAGAACCGAATTTCATGAACTTATCTTGAAAAATAAATGAATTACGGCAAAAATTAGAAAATCTAAATTTTCAGTTTTTTCAGAATATTTCAGAAATTAAAAAAGATATTTCAGGTTTGCTTTTACCAAAATATTCGTCATAAAATTGCGCAACTTTTTTGTAATTTGAGCCACCCTTTATCTCTTACCATTACTGATATCCCAATGGTGAGCCTCCTTAAGTGAATCAGCCTGTATACATGGAAATATCGAAATTTACTGTAACAACTGTTTTAGTAATATTTCTACGTTTATTATAAAATAAAAGGAAACCAAAATAACAATACTAAAAGAAACCTATTACTTGGAACCTATGAAATTGCTATTGATTCTTTCTTGTAATTCGAGGCACTTAGAAAATGCCGAGCTATCTTTCAAAAATAATCAGTAAACTGATAATCAGTTGGAATTTTTAATTTATTTATTCGCAAAAATCCGTGTTTTAAATTATGCCTACATTACGAATTCCGTAACAGTAAGCAAGGCATTTATATTTATTTGGTCTGGTTGGTGTCCTTTCAATTTTATATTTTGTTTTTCGTTTCTAGCACTTATTCAATAAATTATATGAATTAATAACAGACCATTTTCCAAACTTAATTAATGACACATTTTCGTCTACTTATCTAGAACAATTAATAGAAGTAATGGAAATTTATTCGAAATAAAATCACGTTGCGTGATACTTTTTGATCAATAAATTATCGAAACTATCAAAGCAATCGGTGGTGCCGCTACAATGGAAACATGTAGTATTTGATAATCTGTGTGTACTATTTTCTCATAAGAAAATATGTATGTCTTGACAAATTAACGCTACACGTGGCGTACATTGTCCGTCTCGATTTCGGAAACTACATTAGTTTATCTCTACGTACTGGACTTATACAGTCCACTCTGTACCTTAAAGATTTCTGCAATTTGCTACATATGTGTAGCAATGTGTCGCCGTATACGTAAAAGTACTTAACTCGTCATGGTAAAAATCTGTATTAAAATTTTACCAATTACTTGTTACAAATGCTGGATTTGGAAAGTAAATGTCAGATATTGTTAAAAAAAACTATTAATTTCCATTACTAGAGCATTTTGTGTGGTAAAATTTTACAAATCAACTAATAGTGATCTAATCTATTCTAGTTCTCCTATTTTTATAGAAATCTGTGCCAGAAAATTGGTCATTCTATAGGATTAACCCTATATTTTGTCCCGACTATTTAACATAATTAGTTTAAAATATACTAGGAGGGGAGGGAGATTTTAAAAACACGCTACAAAATAAATATATGTATTTACCTCGGCACCCTGTACGATAGCAGTTCGGTAACACTGGACAGCATTACTTATATTTCCCCTAGATTGTTCAATAGCAGCTCGACATTCCCAATATTGAGGTTCCTCTTCCAGTTTTCGATATTTTTGTCTAATTAGTTCTAACCAACCCTCACATTGTGGTCCAGGATACCCCTAGCAAACAAAATTAAAAAACATATTTATTCTGATATCAAATAATTGGATGTAATGGACTAGAGTCCTGTTATAAAAAAGTAGTGAGTGATATAAATGTACTTTCGATAAATAAATAAATAATAACAACCTTTTTCAGGGTGTGATTTGAGGACTGAAAATGAAGAGTAAAAAAGTATACAAGTAAATTTCAGTTTTTGTAAAATATAGAGGGTGTTATGATATTCGCGCATATTGAAAGTTGTGCAGTAATATACACTAAGCTGATTTAGCATTTTGCACTTTGACGAATAATTTTCAAGGTATCAACGATATAAAAAAATTGAAAATGGAAAATTTTACGAATTTTATACACGTTTATACACATTTTATATACATTTTTATATTTTATATGAATATGTAAAAACAAAGGAAAATACGAACAATAATTAATAACAATTATTGTTAAAATGTATCTAGTTATGTGATCAACTGGTAAGATATTCAATCCTATTTCTTTATAATTCCTGCTTTCTACTTTTCAGTTTAATCACATTTTACTAGACCGATTAAACGCAAAAAATTATTTAATTTTTTACAAGAAATTCCATCAAGAAAATTTTGGTGAGTGTACCATTTAATATACATCAAAATATGATATTTATGGATGATGGTGTAAGCCGCCATTATGCTTTAAATGTTAGGAAACATTTTAACAATACTTTTCTGCTGAATAGGCAGAGGCGGTAACGTTAGTTGGTCTCGCTCGCCAGACGTAACTCCATGCGACTTCTTTCTGTAGGATTATTTGAAGTTTTTTGTGTTCAGAATACCAGTACTTAAGTTAGAAGACTTGCACGAACACATTTTTCAGACGGTTCAAGAAATGACACCACAGATGGTACATAATTCAGTTTGTGGAGTTCAATGACTGCAGAATCATGTTTAGCATTAGATGGCGACTATTCTAAACAGCTGTTATAATTATATTTCGTGTTTTTTTTTTTGTTTCTGCATACTTGTTTCCACAATAGGTTAAAGATAACGCTAACGGCCAGCTTGCACCATTTTTTCATTTATAAAGGAACTAAAGTTAACCAATAAGACCAATTGAATGTTACTGTACTAACACATTTCAAACAGCTATAGTCACATTTTTTGTTGTCCGATTAGTAAACGACCTACACCTTAACTGAAATCCATACACCTGGCCTTAATAGATTGGGTTCCAAAAGACTGGCAATGTAATTTACATATTTAAATTGACAAAGACAAGAAAGTATGACAGTGAATTATCTTATATTTATTTAAAAACTCACATCTTGTATTAATTTAAGCAAGTCTTCCAATGCAGCCTTAGCAATACTTTCAGCATTTTCTTCATTGAGCGCTAACGGTTTGCTGGTTTTACTTTCAGAGTTATTACTACAATTGGAACTTTGTATCTTCAGCTCTTCATAGCTACCTTTATCTAAATCTTGATTGACTTCAATATTTTCCTTGTTCTCCTCATCTATAATTTCTGATTCCATATCCAGTATTCCGAAACATTTTAGATGATGAAATGAGCTGAGGCTTTTGCCCCTTTTCAAAAGCCACTCATTGAGTCGCTTTTGTAAGTCATTCAGTGAAGGTAATGGTGTAGCAGGACGATACAGGGACCTTAAATATTTGTAAATTAATATGTATCAAAGCGAATAGAAAAAAACAAAAATTAACCTTCGAGTGACAAGGATTGATTTTGGAGTAAATCTAGCGATGCTTCTTCTCTCATAGGCGGAGGGAGTTTTAAAAACTATGCTGGACTCCCGGCTGCCTTCTGCAATGGGAGATATATCATGCTGCAAGGCGTTGGATTTTAGGTTTGAAATGTTTTCAAGTGATTGCGTAAGTTTGACTTGGGTGAAACAGTTTTGTCGATCTGGTTTACCTATATTCAAAATATTAGTAAATTGCTACATCTAACATTCTTTGGAAATTCTGAATATGATTGAAGAATTAAGGGTTCGCTTGTGGCCTACTTGCCAGGTCTTGGCCGCCCCATACCACCACTACTACTACATGGCGTAATATTTCAAAAATATCATTTTTTTTTGCATGAATTTATTTTTAGGGTAGAATAGACATATAACCAGTTCTCTCTGGCAATTATAAATGCATTTCTTATATACTTTCCTGATGAAATTCTATAAATGCAATTTTTATACAATTATCATCAACGAACAAAATACATGATTATTTTAAAACAAAAAAAAAATATATATATTTCAAAGCTAAGTTAGATTTGAAAAGAACATTTTTAGATCACCTTGATTTGCTCATATACAGGTTGTTTCAAAACGAAAGTCAGTTATCCAAATATGTTTGGATGTTATTCATGAAAATTGGAACAGGGGGTTTCTAGCTGAAATTTTACAGAAAATTGATACTAACTTTCTTATTTTAAATGGAACACCCCATTTGAATTGTATATTTAATTATGTACAACAAACCTAAATCTCTACAAGTCTTATGCACAGAATTTCCAGAATGAATTTGAAAATACCCCAGAATATTTATTTGATTCACGTCATTATCAACTGCTGGTTTTCTTCTGGTAGTATCTGGCCAAAATGAACCTGTATTTAAACAGTCTAACAGTCTTTTAATTATGTATTCGTTCGGATGAGGCTTGTCTGTAAGTTTCTGTAAACATTCGGCAAGTCCTTGCTGCAATTCTCATTCTCCATGAAACAGTAATAAATTTACAAAATATTTATATTAGTCACTATAACCCAATACAGCAATTAATAAAAGAAGAACAAGGAATAACGGAAATAAAAAGATTAATACCCAAGTGTTTTTAAAAATGTTAGGTATTCATTTTTACTTGAAATTTTGTCATATGAAAGACCAGAGCTTACTATATTCACCAAAATAGGTGAAAACCACTGAAAATTTATAAAATTAACTATAATTGGAAGTATCGTAAACACCAGATGAGTTAGGTATAGGAACATATTCATACTAATAAAATATGTAGGACAACCTGTAAATTTATAGTTTTTAACAAGTTTAGTTGACATTACTTTAGAAAAAAAAATTTGATCAGGGCCTAAAACTGAAGGTACAATTAAAAAATGTTAGAGTATATACGGTGTCTCATTTGAAAATATTCTCAGTGCATACAAAATTTCTTAAAATCATCCTGTACAAATTTTCACGAATAACGGCCAAGTAGGTTCCGAAATTTGGCTAACTGAAGGTCATCTACACAGTGCATCATACAGTTATATAGGTATATAAGGGTAATTCTCAGTAATAGTTACGTCTTGAAGATGTTCTCGTTACAAATATTCAAATTTGAATCAAAGTATATCTTACCTCCCTTTTTCATCTCAAAATGTTGAGCAGACAATGAACGCCTAATGGTTTTATTTTTTTTGAGTCCCTCTCTATGATTTGAATTTGTATGATTGCTACTGCTGGAAATAGAATTGTCTTGAGTTAAAGTTTTGGTCCTGTAAGAATTGTCTTGAGTTAACGTTTTGGTCCTGTAATTATTATTTGCCATTTTAGTGTCTTTAGTGGGCCGAATTTTGGAACAATTATTTTCTAAACGAGTAGAAGATAAGAATCTTGATGTCGAAGTGTTAAATTCACAATTAGATTGCCTTGAAACATTTGTGGAGCTTAAATTTTTATGTACGAATTGTTTACTTCCAGAAATAATTGACGGCAATTCTTTTTTAAGAGGAGCAGAAAATAACTTTGGCGGATTTTTAAGTGACTGAGATCTCTGAACTGTTGCAATTAAAGGTTTCCCTGCATTAAACTTTGGCTGTAGGGACTGTTTTTCTCTAGGTTTCTCTGAAACCAGTTTTTTAACAGATGCGTTTTCACCTTTATTTTGACTATTCACAGAATTCTGTACTTGTTTAGTTAATGCAGATAAATCTTTTCCTTCCATCTCATATTTTAATAAAGGATTAGCTTTCAACATTCTCTTGTAGCTAGTTAAAGTTTGCTTCACCTCTGGATTTTTTTTCTTTATGGACGGTTTCCTATAAAAATTATATTTTCTTGGATCATTTTTATCTTTATCGGCCTGTGTTGAGACAGTCGCATGAATATGTTTTTCTTTCACATTCATTTTAAATCACTATTTTCAAAATCAGAATTTTCTGTCTGTATAAACCAAACTCTAAATTATCAACTATTAAAACGGTTTTAAAAGTATAAAAGTTTGAAAACTCTAACCGTCGTTTCTTGACTTGTCAGATGAATGTTTGGTTTAAATTTGAATTTTGAATTCATTCCTCTTCTTCTTCTTCTGGTGATTATTGAATTCATTCAAATTAAAATTTAAAATGAACTAGAAAAATCCTTGTTTATAATCTCTATAAACAAGGCTAAGATAAATATAAATGCAAGAATGGTTTACTTTACCATTCTTGAGATAAATGACATACCAATCATAGATTAATATGCCAATACCAAAATTAAAAATTATGTCACATTATTCATCTATATGTTATGTGACATAACATATAGATGAATCATGGACTAACAATACTAACCAAATGCATATAACTTCATATCATATTTTTTGTTCTTCGTTGTTTTCGGAGAAACCGCTTATGGACTAAGATAAAGATAGGGAATATACGATATAGTAGTAAGTAGTATATTATAGGTTTGTTCCTGCATAGAATCTCTGATAAATCCCTGACAGTCAGGGATTGTGATTTAATGCGCATGTCTGATCTTAGATTAGTTTCTGATTTTTGCTGGAACACCGGATTTTTAGAGAACTTAATAGCAGAAGAAGAAGAAGAGTACAATAAACAATAACCAAATAATTTTTTTACCTATAAGTTATGGAGGAATAGATCCGTTTCTGACAAATAATTATTGTTTGTTGAGTTATAATATTAATAATAGACAGCGTACAATAATTGAGGTTAAAGTTGGTAAATGGTTTTGGTTAATGAGCATTGCGCATGCACCGGACTATGAGTTTCCGAAGAATCAGTGAACTTTTCAAACTATCAGCAAACTGCCCTGACTCAAGCTGGAACAGAGGACAAGAAATCCTGGACTGTCGTTCGACTCTTGTTGGAACGCTTAGATTTGTAATGCGCATGCTTCTGACAGTTACTGACAGTAGAGAGTTTTTGAACCCCTTAAATTTTACTACGTCGTTATCGTTATCGTTATTCTGCGCATGCGCAGTGCCAAAGATAGTATCATTTTCGGCACTGCGCATGCTCAGAATAACCATAACCATAACGATAACGTAAATTTTAAGGGGTTCAAAAACTCCCTAGTTTTGGACTCCTGCAGGAACAAACCTTATATATGGCTTCAATTGCCACAGAAAAATAAAGGTAGTTGCATTTAAAAATTAAAAAATATATGCTTTTCCGCACCGCCCTTTTTTTAAACACCTGTCCTGTACATGTAGCACTAATTTTTAAATGTGCTTTAATCATTTTAGCTTATTTAGTCATTTTAGCTTATCTCTGGCTTTAGCGTTTAGTGCTTTTCCCACAACCTCATATACGTTCTCGTTCTCCCAATCAAGTTTTTATGTTGCATGTTGGTCATTTTGGTAAACCCGCAAAAATTTGCCGTCATTTTGGCTCTGGTTTTTGGAGGTTCAAATGTGCTGCCATTTGACGGCAGTGTTGAAAATTCAAACCAGTAGAAAATGGCGTTTTGTGACTTTTAGCACATGCTAATTTTCTCCGGTAAGAAAAAGTTATTCCAATTACTTTTTTTTAATCTTTATTGCCGTTGAGTGGTACCAAAGACAATTCACATTTTACTAGAAATATGTAATTTGTTTATAGACTCTAAATATATGAGATATTTTAAATGAGTGACGTAAACATTCTATCGCAAATATTTTGAGCTGTCATAAAAAAATAATTTACAAAAAATATCTTGTGATTAAAGTGATAATGACTAATGATCATTTATTTTTACCACAGTTTATTTGTCTATATAATATATAATAATTGATGCTTTACCAGCTATTTATGTAAAATAACTTTATAGGACCAGCAATAGGTTTTTTGGCTCAAAACGATTTAAGAAAGATTGTACAAGATTTGCTTAATAACAGAATCGGTAAGTAGAAAATGGTCATATATGGTGGTTAAGAAATATGTTTAGTTGTTTGTAGTTTTTCGCTTGCCTACAGGTTTCTAATTATATCTTTTGGATATCTTCCAAATGTTTCTTTTAAATGTCCCGTATGATCAGTTTAGATTGCCTATATGTGAATACAAATACAATGCATCTATTGAATATCTCTTAAGATCATGAATTAATTTGGCTTTTATCTACTTGTCTTTGAAATTTGTCTGAATTTTGCTTGTGTATGTACTGGTTTTGTTTAAGCAGTAGATAGTAAGTAGTACAGTAGTTGAGGTTATCATATTATTTTTGCTTATTGTCAATGTGAAAGATTTCTAGACCATTCGTAGTTGATAATAATAGTATGTATTTTATATAGGTACTATTTTTTTAACAATATATTCATTTAGGTTTGTGATAGGTATAAGAAATATGTATGTAGGTCCCCAGTATTTTTATTATTTGTGATATATTTCTTTTTTTATTGAAAATTAGTTCAGCCAAAAGGTATCCTAATGGGAAAAGAATTATATCGGTACCTACATATATATTTATTACCTATACCTATTTAATCATAAGATAAGATACCTAGCTTTTTTTATCAAAAAATTTTCCTTGAAATGTAGCTATTGCACAGTTCCATTTAGTGTTTAGTATATTGTAAAATGGTAAATTTTGAATATTTTTATTATTTTTTCATTAGTGAAAATTAGGAAGTAACCAACCCTCTTATCAAAATTATTTTCGAAGGTAGATTTTCGAACCGGAATAGAATGGAGATTTAGAATAGCTATGTTAAGTGAATGGTCTGCTTGACAACAGTTGTGAAATGTGCAAATTAATGCCTAATTTTTGACTACAAGTTTTAAGCCACAATACGAAGTTAACAATAGAGGACTATAAGTAATATACAGTTAACAACTCTTGTGCTTTTTACTCATTACCTAAAGTTGCATATTTGATCAACTTTTCATATTTAATAAACGTTTTAAAAAAAATCTATAAATTTTATGAATATTGACTTGATTTTTGTTATTTGATTGTGTACAAATTTATTTAGACAGACCATTCAATTAATCAATAGCCTATACATGCTGTAGGGACTACATTTTAACATTTTTTTGGCACCTGTAGAGGCTAGCTCATACTCTACAGTTTGGGGAGTTTAAAAGTTGGCGGTAATTTCTGTGTGATTGATTATTTGAAATTATTGTGTGATATTTTTGCGAATATTTGGTAGTTTTTGCAATCAATGTATATGCTCATAAATATGATTAAGCAGTACTCGCTACAAGCAATTTTATAATACGACATTTCTGTTTTCTCAAATTTTTATTTTTGGTGGTTGATTTAAGAGCTTCATGTATTCAATGTTTTTACGTCCAATTAATATTTATTTCATCTGATTCTGCCTAAATATCTTTGATGTCAGTTTAATTACTGAACTCTCATTTTGAAATGGACGATTACACATGAACAAATGGATGTTTGTATTTAATGTTAATAATCATTTTATACTTAATAAGCTAACATTTTTGGATATATATATATTTTTATTACTTTTTAAATATACTTTCTATTAAAAAAAGAAAAAAAAATTGGTTCAGGATCTCGATATCACCTGGAGGAGATTACTAAAACTGTTTTAATCATCTCTTAAGTCTCAACATGATAGAAAATTATATAAAAATAAAATTCATTAGCTTGGCTTATTGATTCTTGATCCATGAAACATTAGATTTAGAATTGGCTACGACTTAAAACGAGGAGAGTGAAGAGAATACCTATAATAAGTTTTGTCAGTCCAAATGTAATATAATTATATTATTTTAAATGTATTTACCATAGAAGTACAGTAAAGAGTGTGCCTTCTGCTTACAATTAAGTTGTAAGAAAAATAATAGCTTACCTACACTTTTTTAAGGAAATGGTTTGCCTTCACGACGAAGGTCACTCGAGGGTGACTGTTCGAGATACTATATGGCAGTCGGTAAAGAAGCAGTCATATGTCCTTCTAACACCAACAAAACCCATTGAAAGTATTTTTAAAGAGATTTCGAGGGAATTTGAGTACAATGCTGACGAAATTGAACTTGTACTGCAGAGGAAAGATGGCACAATGGTAAGTAAATAACAGTTTTAAAATAATAAAAAGGGGTGTGTTTAAACTCATATTTAAATAAACCTTATGTGTAATCTAATGTACAACCAGGTATCCATATCAGTTTCCTTTCATCAAGGTTAAAATGTTTTAGAAGTGTTTCTGTAATAGAATATTCAGCCTTATTCAGAACTTATCTCTAAAACTTTGAGGATATGTGCATCCTTATATAAGAAATCGATATCACCAAAAAAATTTATAGTAAAAGTCTTAGGGTTTCCCGTAAACAATGTTTAAAGTTATATCATTATAAAGGATTACGTAGATTTGCAACTGTACTTCAACGACATCTGATATACCACATTCTTTCAAAAAACAGTAAACAGCAGTTTTTGTACCTGGCGAACGCCTGGCGAATACAGTTGGAGTGGGGATAATATCTGTATTGTCTATGAGTCGTCAGTCTATGTCGGTCGCTCTCGTGGCTGTTTTATTTATCTTAGGAGTGTTAAAGTGTAAAATTTTCAAAATGGCTCATGTGTACAGTAATGCTGAGTTAATGGACATGATTCTTATTTATGGCGAAGTTGGACAAAATTCATTGGCAGCTTCGCGCTTGTATGCGGAACGATTTCCCTATCGACACACCGACACATCGACAGTTAGGTTTTGTGAGTGGTTGTTGCAGCAAAATGCTGAAAATCCCCAATTTACTTAATAATTTGCGTTTACAAGATCAGCAACCAGGAGGAACATTCAGTTTAGTGCAGCAAAATTGGATAAGGCATGCCCAAAATTGTGTACAAGTCCAGGAATATTATTTCGAACAGCTTTTGTAACAAGGTATGTGCAAATTTTTTATAAATTTCATGTTTCTAATACCTAGTAATCAAGTAGCGCAATTCTTCAAAATTAGTTTAACAAAATTTTATTCATTTTAAAGACACGTCACTTTGGTCACATCTATCTATATTTAAGTTTATTTTAAAGTAAAAACGCTGCAAATCTTTTTTGCGCAGGGTGCGCCGGTTTTTTTCGTGCTAGCAAGTTTGCATTGTCAGTCTCAAGGTCATTCCATTACAGTGGACCAGTATCCAGCGGCGTGCAATGAAAAATTTTTAAATAGTTTTCAGACCCCGCCAAAAAAATTTTTTTGCACTACCACATTTCTACATGTATGTTGAACATTCCCAAATTTTATTATGGATAAGTTCTGAATAACCCTGTTTACCGGGTGGTTCTTAACCTATACCCATAAACTTGGGAAATTATAGCTGAGGACAAATAATGATTAATAATGAAAAAAAATGTAGCAAAACTTTTTAATTTCGAAAATAATTTGAAATAAATATTATAGTAAATATATAAGTAAACAAGTCAGGGCGATATGTTTGATATTTCAGGTTTATTTTCACCCGATTAGAATAAAAGTAAGGCGCATTATTTCTCAAACGAAGAACTTATGAACATGATACTGGCATATGGGGAATCACATCAAAATTCAGTGGCTCAATTTTATGAAATTCACGTTCTTTTATTTTTATTTGAAATAAATTGGTATTTCCGAAAGTAAAAATATTTGACTACATTTGACATATTTTAATATTGTTCTCCATGGAATACATCTTAAATGCAGCATTACCAAATAGTGCATTCTCATAACTGCGAGTACGTATGCCAATGGCTGTCAAGAATAGACTCCCAGATGCTTTGATAATATTTTTTATTAAGAAAAAGTATATATGAAATTTAATTTTT